>OZ025290.1:270382946-271706446 GCA_964019185.1 Maratus speculifer | reverse complement strand
TGCTCCATGATGCAAACTTCATAAAAAAAAAACTTCACGATTAGCGCCAATCACGAAGTTCTTAAAAAAAATCTGAATATGTATTATTAATGAATGAAACGAAAATATTTACATTAAACAATGAAACATTTAAAAGAAATCAAAAAGTATCCCACAAACAAAATAAAATACTTTCGTTTTCTATAACCATTGACCTACTTCAATATGTTAAAGTGAAATACACAATGAGAAAAAGGCACATATTCATCCATAAAGATAAGAAATTCAGAAAGCATATTGCAGAATTAAAAAATAAACAAATCAAATCGCATTCCAAATGTTGCATAATATGCCTAAACAAATCTGAGATAATAGTTGTGGTCACAGTGAGAAAATTGTTTCATCTTATTAGCACGAAGATAGAAATCGGACTTCGGCGACGGAAGATTTGGGTCACTCTCAGCCATTTTCGCCGCATCAAACGGAATAATCAAAATTGTAAATTATAACAGATAACAACGACTAAATTCATTATAGGTAGAGACGGTTTTTTTTTTTTTTTTTTTTTTTTTGATGAGGTGATAGGTTTGCCATTTCTTCCATTTCATAAAGATAAATATCGGAAATGTTGCCCAGTTATGCAAAAAAGATATCATCATTACTTAAGAGAGCCTTTTTCAATTATATCACATTCTTTAGAAAAACTGGGGCTCTAATCTAAATCGTTTTGAAAAGACATTTCAATAAAAATTTCGTAATGCATCATAATCTCTTAAAACTAAAATAATTTCTTGAAATTGCGATTGAAATATAAAGCAAAACTTAGATTATAATAATTTTTTATTATCTCTTATAACTATATAATATTTTAGTTACAGTTAAATACATACAGAGTCAGTGCAAAGCTTTTCTGGAGTGTATGCAAATAATCTTTTAGCGTCATTTGAAAAAATAAATCAGAGAAGAATATTTCAGTTCAGAAATATTTCTGTTTTATTTGTACATTTATATTTGTGAATTTCCTTTCTATAAAATACTAAAAAAATTAAATTAAATATTTTTGTGGTATTTTAAATATTGCACAATAGGAGACAACTGAATATATTTTTTTTTTTCTTTATGTAAAATTTTCAAAAGTAGTTCTGCAATCCTATGTAATCCTATTCTAAAAATAATAATGCTAATAAAAGTCAGTAGAAATTTAGCGTCCGTTTAGAAACATTTATTTTGTATATGAGGGTTCTATCCACAAGTTTCTATTTATGCGAATTTCACAATAGACCGGAAGGCGGCAGCACAGACAATCACCTCATCTGAAAATTTAGGATTAGTTAAATCTCGATTCATATATCAAAATGCAATCGCTCTGCCAAGTCACAGCTTGGTGGAAAACACCTTAAAACCTGATGTTACCCGTTGACTCATAGATTTAACTTATGTTTTTCTGCTCGCAAGCCTCTATGTTTTCATACTTTTATGTGCTGGGAAGCACAATGGTAAACCTACGAATTAATCTTTAAAATCGGGTTTTTAGGTGTTTTCCACCGAGATATGACTTGGCTGACCGATTGCTTTTTAATATTCTAAGTCGAGATTCAACTAATTTAACAAGATTTTCATCCGTGAACTGGATGAGGCGATTGTTGAAGTTGATAAGGTGATTGATTGTTCAGGCGATTGTTGAGGTTGAATTAAAAATATACCCTTTTAAATTTAACAAAAAATTAAAAAAATTCGAAGTTTCATTTCAAATAATTTTAGTTTGTTTTAATTTTGAAGAAATTTTTCCCCTTTTAAGATTGTAATTATTAATCCGCTTCAGATTTGCTCCTTATCTGCAATATTAGCAATTTAAAAAGGAAAAAAACAATCATTTGAATTATTCGTCTATTTAATTTGCTTTTCAGTATCTTTATCTATTGATAAAGATACTGGACAGCATATATCTTTATCTATGTCACCATTTATTTTTCCTTTTTTTTGTATATCTTTTAAGATGCTAAAAAATTCAGAATGTACTTTTATTGAAGCAATCTCTATTGAAAATGAAATGTAAAAAAACAAACTAACTATTTAAAAATTCTATTTTTCGAATTAATTTGTCCAAAAACATTTGATTTAGTTTGAAAAAGAATTAGCTTCCATTGGACTCCATCAATAATACCATTTGCCAAATCTGCAACAATACAAAACCAACAAGTTGGAAATTGCAACGTCAAACGTATTAAATGAGGTGCATTCGTACTATAACAAAGTTTTTAAAATATCCAGATCTTGGTGTAATAGTATACAGTACATCGGATTTGGTATAGTGGCCGAATCTTTCGTGTGCCCCTGTAAATAACTATCTGCTTTCTATTATACAAAATGTAACTTGTAGTAAACCTCAGTAACGTGTATCAGTTTTATAAAATGTGAAATAGTTTAATAGTATTAAAACGCGATCCAAACAGTGTTTCCCCCTGTACCATTGAGCAATGGAATTCTTTTGTGTGGCCCTGTAAATTAATAACAAATATTATTTGCACCACAGATTGTGAAGAATGTATTTTTTAGTATATACTTCATAGATGCATATCAATTTTATTGTGTTCGAAACAGTATAACATCATTAAAATTCACTTGAAACTATTTTTCCCATTGACCATAATGTAAAGGAATGGTTTTGATTGATCCTGTAATTAAACTACATATCCGATTTTCATAAAGTTTGAAGTGACGCAATAAAATTATTCAACAGTTACTTTTTAAATTTCAAACGATGCGGTTGGGTAGTTTTTGCTCTGTTATATGCGGACTGACGGACGGACTGAACGACGACTGTAGATGCTACGTATTTATATAATTACGAGCGCACCTAAAAAGTTGTACAGACAAGTTATACAAGAAATACAAAAAATAAAATTGCTTTCTTACTGAAAGGTGACTGATGTTACTGTAAAATCTCTTCGAGTAACTAATTTTGGTGAATTATATCGTAAATCTACTACATCATTACAATGGTTCATTCCACTCAAGCATAATATATCTTTTTAACCCCTTCACAGCGGGATTCTTTTACGAAATTTTTAATGTTTGTCAACGGTTATTAAAATCAGAAATTTGTGCTTTATTAAATAGAAATTTTTTTATTAAATAGTACTTTATAATAGTACTTTATAATAATACTTTATTAAATAGTAAAATTTTATTGGTGAGATAAACACGGATTCTTAAGCTTTTTTGTGGCACGTATATGTCTCGCTCGTCCCAAAGGGACTAAAGAACCAATATTTCTTTCTTTAAAACTAGTCACAATAATTCAATCATTTTTTTTCTGGAAGGGAGAATTTTCAATACATCTCTTTCAAGCTCTGAAATACCTTTATCCTCGATTTGTAAAAGAAAATTTTCCATTGCGAAATATTTTACAAATAAAAAAAGAAAAATCTGTTTCCAGTTTACTTAAATAAAAATTACGTAAATTTATACAAATGCTCTGCAAGAGGGAGCCCAAGTTTGAGTGATAAGATTCACAATTCCGTAGATTGAATATTGAAGAGTTTTAATGTAACCAAAAACTTAACCATACTAAAACTTAACATTTGCAAATTCACAAATATTTTGAATTTTTTTCTCATATTACCTAAAAATGCTGCTCTATTAAAGGAAAAAAAAAAAGAAAGAAAAAGAGGGAGGAGCGTTATTATCGGAGACACTTTAATATAAGAAGCGCTGTGTACACTGCACGTGCACACATCAGGCATGCGCATACATAACTGCAGATAATGGCTATACGTAATCCCTATATTCATCATTCTGAATAATGTAATCCTGTATACAAGAGGTTTTCTTTTATCGCTGTCTAATAGCTAATTCCTAAACTATTATCGTTAGAAGTAGAAAAACAAATAGGTAGAATGAACTCATTGGATTTTTATATGATTTTAAATGATACCGTCAAACAGGTAAATTCGTTAAACAATAGACAAATAAACAAACAACAATAACATTAACGAAATGTAAAAATCAGTGAATTCATCGCAAAGTATGTCTGATCATAAATTGAAGAATATAATAAGAAAAGTAATAAAATTTTATAATTTTGAAATTAAGTTATTTTATATTTCTATTTTTAAATTTGTCTAAATATTTAATATTTATTTTCTTAGATAAAATTACACAGTATTAACAAATACTAAATAAATTATAACACCAAAATAAAATATAAATATTTTACCTTAAAAAAAATTAATGATTGACGTTACATTACTGGAGCGTAATTTTAGTTCAACATCAGAATTTTGTAATTTTGTTGAGGTTTGCATGCTCCAGTAGGAAATAAAACTTGCGGGTTTTTTTTTCTCTCTCTCTCTCCTTCAAAGTATGTAGTGTACTTTTAGATCCATAATTTGATATACATTAACTGTCCTCCAACTGCTAACTTCTTAAGAGGTTGCTTCAGTCAAGCAAAGAGACCTGCTCTCTAATTTTAATCTATAGAAAAAATTTATAAAGATATCTCGGTTGCATTTTAATATTTTAAAATGATTCTTTATGTATTGGATAGCTGAGATCAATCTGTATGAAGGCCGTTTGTTAATTTTTCGATTTTGTTTATAAATATTTTTTAGATTGCCCTTTCATTCTCAGAACCGGTTTTTAAAGTGAAAGCATCCTCATAGCAAAATTTGTTTTCGAAATCGAAAAAGTAAACAAGTCTGAAATTGCACATCAAGCATGGCAAATGTGGGCATTCATACTATAGCAAAGTTTAAAAAATTTTCAGATCTTCGTGTAATAGTATGCAGAATTTCGGATACAGTAAAGTAGCCGCTATCTTTTGTATGTCCCTGTAAATACTAATTGCTTTCTAATGTACAAAAAGTTACTTGTAATAATCCTCAGTAATTTATATCATTTTCCTAAAATTTTAAATAATTTAATACAATTAAAACGCACCCCAAGCTCTAGTTCTCTCTATATTATTATGGAATGGAATACTTTTTTGTGGCTCTGTAAATGAATAACAAATATTTTTTGCACCACAGATTGTACAGAATGTATATTATGATATATACTTCATAGATGTACATCAATTTGATTATGTTCCAAATGTGTAACACCATTAAAACAGACTTGAAACTTTTTTTGCCATTGACCGTAATGTAACGAAATACTTTTGACTGTCCCCGTAATTGAGCGATGCGATTTGCATAAAATTTGAAATGACTCAACAAAATGATGTAATAATTATATATTTTAAATTTCACACGATTCGGTTGAGTAGTTTTTGCGTTGATATGTGTGGATAGGCGGACAGACTGAATGACAATTATAGGTGCAACATATTTACATTATTACGAACGCAAGTAAAAACGACCTTTGTACAGATCAATCTTAGCTAACCAAAAAAAGAAAAAAAACATTTAAGAATGTTGAAATGTATAACCGCGATATCTTTATAGATTTCTTCCGTTAAATTAGTATCAGCGAACGGGTCTTTTTGTTTAACTGAAATATACTCTTAACCCTTAATTTTAAAAGTAATGTAGTTTTAACTGAAAATATGCCTGAAATATTGTTCTTTATCATGTGAAAATCCATGTGTCAAAATAGTTAATTTAAATATGTGTAAATGAAATTAAAATTTTTATGTTGTCTCTAAATCATAATAACTTACATAACGTAATAATTTATATAGCATTAAGAATGGTCTAATACTTCTCAAAATCGATAAACAACACTTCTAAAACTTATTATTTTTCTTTATTTATTCAAATTATACAGGGTGTTCACTCTAAGCGGTGGCCAATTGTTAATTCCTTAACCGTTAGTCATAGACATATAGTTTCAATTACAAAAATGTTTTTAATGAGACAAAAAAATTAAAGCAATTTGGGTCAAAAAAAAATCTTAAAAAAATACAAAATTTAAATTTTTTTAAGAGTCTCCAGTCCTATAATTTATGTTTAGAAAATTTTTCTTGATCCACTGATAAGTAAGACAAAAAAAGTCCCGTTATTCTACGGTTAAAACTGACCAAGTAATAGCGGTTTAAAGGTGAAGCATATTTTTTGCTGCAAATTAGGAATCATTTACAACTTTAGTAAAAATATAATTTCGTCAAAAATATTTTTTAAAATGTAAAATTTAGAAAAAAATTAAAATTGCAATATAATTTTAAATATTTAACCATTCTAAAATATTAATGCAAAATATATAATTTGTAATTAACATAAAAGAAATAAAATCAGAATTTTTGTCTGTTTAATAAAATGAAGAAAATTAACAGCATCAATTCTTTAGAAAAGGATGCATATTTTTAAATGTTATTAGACTACACTACCTGCAAAAAATGAGTTAGGTCATACTTTTAGCCTTTGATAATTGATTCTTGTGCATGCTGTACCATTAAATTCGAAATTGACCTTCATGTTTACCATCACGTAAAGATTTTTTTCCAAATCGTAAATTAAAATAATAATAATAATAATCTATAATAATAAAGAGACAACTATGTTTGTCTGTCAGCGCTGTTCTGAAGAGACCGCTGCATGTAGAGTTACAAAATTTGGAGGGAAGGTACCTCTATACATGTAGTTTTGAACCTCGAAGCCCGATTTTCGATTTTTTGATTAGATTTTTTAAATAATTTTTTAGGCGATTTTTAGCGTTCTTTTTGCGCTTTTATCCCAATAGAGAAAGGAATACGGTTTCATTTTTTTAACCCAATATAGCAATTTTTTTTTCTCTTTTCAACAAAGTTTATTGGGAATGTGTACAGTGATTTTTGAATTTTTAGCGAATTTTTTAATGCGATTTTTAGTGTTTTTTCTTATTTTGCGACTATTTTTTGAGATTGATAAAAAGAAAATCTTTTTAAACTTTTAGCCTAATGCCCAAAATTTTGTGTTTGTAACGATTTTTAGATTTTAACGATTTTTAATGCGATTTTCAATGCGATTTTTAACGCTTTTCAAGATTTTTTGCGTTTATCATCTATTTTTTTTTCATAGTTGTTCTATCAAAAACTTGAGCTGTTAAGAATGCAATAAGTACCATATTTTTTACGAAATCTACCTAAAATGTGAAAAATTTAGGTACCACTATTTTCGAATAGGAATTTCATAAAATATATTAAATTCTTGCTTAAGACCGCTACCCCCTCGAGTAATATATCACCTGAAAGGTTGCTTAACAGAGTATCGTTTTCATAAAATTTTTGAAGAATAGAGTGCGCTCCCTGATGGTGGAAAATGGAACTAACAGAACGCGAATTTGTTAAAATTTGGAAATATAACAATGAGATTTTTTTTTCATTTAAAATGGTTTATAATACATGATAAAAAAATTAAAAAAAGAATTGTGTGACACATTTCAGGGTGCGTGAGAGGAGGGGCGCGAATAAAATTAGGAAAAGTAACAAGGAGATCTGTTTTACGCTTTAAGGTAGTTTATAACGCATGTTAAAATTTTTAAAGTACTGACGATTCTCTGGAGAGACCGCTGCACGAAGTTATGTATGAAGTTTTACACCTTGAAGGCCGATTTTCTATTTTTTTTAAATTTAATTTATATGCGATTTTTAGTAAGTTTCAACGCGATTTTTTCACATTAGCGAAAAAGAAAGCGGTTTCATTCTTTCGACCTAATTTAGTGAATTTTGTTCTCTTTTCAATATAATTTATTTGGATTTCGCGCAACGATGTTCGGATTTTTAGTGAATTATTTAATGTAATTTTTAATGTTTTTTCGAATTTTGCCGCTATCATTCGACATTAGCAAAAGGAATTTTGTTTAAAACTTTCAGGCTAATGTATTAAATTTTAGCTGCTAAGATTTATGAATTTCAGCGAATTTTAATGCTTTTCGAGATTTTTTGCGTTTGATGTCGAATTTTTGTCATTCATGATATATTTCCAATTACAACGTTTTACCCTATTAGAGTAAATTTTGACCCCTGTGATTTTTTAATATTAGTGATTTTTAATGCACTTTCAATGCGATTTTTCGAGTTTTATGGTGATTTTTTTACATTCGGAAGTAAAAATTGATTTCAAACTTTTAATCTAATTTTAGAGATTTTTAACGCGATTTTTCAAGATTTTTTGTGTTCCGTGTCGATTTTTTATTATCTATAAAGGATTTCCATTTACTACTTGATTGTCCTGTCGACCAATTTCGCCAAATTATATTAATCGTGAAACAAGCCATATTATGCAAATTGATGTAATTTTTATGTTAAATATTGAAAGAAGAGATAATTTAGATAAACATTAATAAAAATACACATAAAAATAAGAAGTAAAAGCCACTTGATGACGTAACAGACGTGTATAACATGTTTAATGTCAAGTGAATATGGAATTTATGATCCGCCATTATAGTCATTTAATCTTATGGTTTGACTCAGATAGTTTCTTGGTTAACCGAATAATCAAATAGTACAGACTTTCGATTAGAATGTTTTATCCGTTTGATGAAATTCTGATTATTGCGATTTTAAAAATAACTAGCGATATTTAGTGCATTTTTTAATGCGTTTTTAATGAACTTTTTAATGCAATTTAGTACCTTTTTTTCGACCCTCACCACAGTGGTGTTTTAACAATTAAAAAATTATTTTGGTTTCAAACTTTCAGCCTAATATAGCAAATTTCACCATTTACCTTTTTTAATTTTGTCGATTTTCAATGTCATTTTTGATATATTTTGTGTTCTGCGTCGATTTTTTTGTAATTCATGTAAAAAAGGAATGATTGCTATGTTTTATACGACTAGAATAATTTTTTATTCATGGGATGTATTTACATTTAGCGATTTTTAATGAATTTTTCAATGGTTTTGTATTGGTTTTTTGAATCTCACGACTATTTTTTGAAATTTGGAAAAGGAAATTAATTTCAAACATTTACCTTTCATTTACGAATTTTGAAATTTAGTGATTTTTGAATGCAATCTTCAATGCAATTTTTAGCAATCTTTTCATTATTTCTCACGCTTTGCGCCGATTTTTTTCATTGGTATTTAAGAAAGAATTCAGATTACACTACTTTACTCTGTTAATGTAAATGTTGTCCCCTACTATTTTTTAATTTGAAATGATTTGTAATGCATTTTTTAATACAATTTTTAGATGTTTTCGAGTCCACGGCGATTTTTTCACAATTGGAAAAGGAATTTCTGAATAATTTGTAGCTTAATGTAGTAAATTTTGACATCAATGATTCAGATTTTTAGTGTATTTTCTTAAAATGTTTAGCGATTTTTTTTAAGTTTTGTGTCGATATTTTTTAACTAATGAAAGAGTTCAGAATTCAATGTTTTGTCCCATTATGGTAAATTTTGTCCGCAGGCATTTAATATAAATTTTTATCTTACTATGGTAAATTTTGTCCGGATTTTTTAATTTTACTGATTTTTAATCTGTTTTATAATGTTTTTTCAAGTTTTGCTACAGTTGTTGACATTGGTAAAAGAATTTCGGTTTCTAACTTTTAGCATAAATAGTACAATTTGTTCTCCACGCTTTTATGAATTTTGCCAATTTCTAATGCGATATTCAATGTAATTTTTAGTTAGTTTGGGGGATTTTAGGTGTTCCGTGTTGACTTTTCCTTATTCATGAACGATTTCCGATTACAATATTTTCGACTGAATATTAAATTTTTACGGCCATGACTTTTAAATATTCAGCGATTTTTAATATAGTTTTCGATACGATTTTTAGCCATTTTTTTAAGTTCCTTGGCGATTTTCTGCCATTCAGAAATCAATTTTGATATCAAACATTTTGTTTAATGTAGTTATGTTTCGAATGCAATGTTTTATCCCTTAATATGATTTTGGCGTTCCATGCCTACATGTTGTAATTTATGAATGATTTCTATCATAACCCCCCCCCCCCCCCCCCGCCCTGCCTTAATATTTTTTTTAAGCATTGACTTCCAAATATTTAGCTATTTTTAATGCAATTTTCTATGTGATTTTTAGCCATTCTTCAAGTTCCGGGGCGATTTTTTTACATCCGGAAATCGATTTCGATTTCAAACTTTTTGCTTAATATGGTTAATTTCTTGATTACAATATTTTATATTATAACAGTGAATTTTTACCCTAGGGATTTTTTAATGTTTTTACGACTTTTATTACAATTTTCAATGCAATTTTGGGGCTTTCTCAGTCATTTTTTTTCGTTTTCTTTTTACATTTTTCAACGGAATTCGATTTTAAACTTCTAGACTAATAAGAGTTTGGTTTCAAACTTTTATCCTTTACGGTAATTGTTTTGCTCTCCTATTTTGATCTACAGCAATTTTTAATGCAGTATGCTTTTTTTGTTTGTTTGTTTGAGTTCACGGCGATTTTTACAGATACGGAAAAGGAATTCGGTTTTAAGTTTCTTTGCTAATATGATAAATTTTCTCCTGTGCGGTTAAAGATTTTTATTGCGATTTTTTTAGCGGTTTTTTTTTCGCATATCAATGCTTTTTATATTATCAAATTAATTAGATTCAAAACATTTATCCAAGTAGAGTAAATTTTGAGTTCCGTGATTTTTGAAATTTTTGAAATTTTTAAAGCGATGTTTACGTTTCTTCGCGACCCGCTTCGATTTTTTAGACGTTCAATTTTGGGCCGAATGTAGCGAATTCTGATCTCTTTTCTTCAAAGTTTATTTGAATTTTGAAATACAATTTTTGAATTTTTTTTTATATTTTTATGTGATTTTTAATATTTTTGCGATTTTGTTAGATTTTCCACATTTGTAAAAATAAACCAGTTTCAATTTTCTAGCCCATCGCTTTTCAACGAAGTTTAGACGAAAGTCGTGCAGCATGTTTTAAATTTTTCGAGGTTTTTATTATGATTTTTAAAGCTTTTTCGCAATTCTTGCTGTTTTTTGACGAACCCGGGCAACCCCGGGCAGAACAGCTAGTAAATAAATAAAGCAAAAATTTGATATTATAAAGTAGATGTAATTGTTGTGTTTTTAACTTTTGATAGTCGATTTTTATGTATATTTTACTGCTGAATTATAATGATCTTCATTTTCAACCATCATTTAAAGATTTTTCGAAATTGTAATTTTCAAAGTTTAAAAATTTGAAGTATAAACTGAACCTCTTCAGCGATCTCATCGGATCCCTCAGCAGTTTAGCTTTAAAAATCCCAATATAAGCTAAAAAATCGAATAAATTATTGGATTCAATAAAATAAAATTAAATTTAAAAAGTTTTACATCTGTATAAGATTTTTCCAACTTTTTAACTTTAACATTTACAATTTGCAAAAAATTTCTAACGTGATGGTTAGAAAGTAAGGTCATTTTCAGATTTAGAGCTAAAAAGTACACAAATATCAATTATCAAAAGTTAAAAAACACGGTCATCTCCTTTATTTTATAATAACCGATTTTTGTTTGTTTTTAACTTTAACAGTTTATGATTTACGAAAAATCCTGACATGGTGGATAAAAATTAAGGTAATTTTCGGATTCAGTGATAAAAAATATAGAATAGTTAAAAAAAAAAAAACAAAAAACAAAAAAAAACAAAAAAAAAACATCATAGTCATATGTTATTTAATCTAAAACCTTTTCTTAAATTTTTTGGTGGTAATCTGTCCATTTTTTTTTTTTTTTTTTTTTTTTTTTTTTTTTTTTTGTATTATCTTAGAAATGCATGGATACCACCGAAAATCATAACAATATTACATTGTCTTTG
Source organism: Maratus speculifer (assembly GCA_964019185.1). NCBI lineage: Eukaryota > Metazoa > Arthropoda > Arachnida > Araneae > Salticidae > Maratus > Maratus speculifer. Next base: position 271,694,759 of record OZ025290.1, on the reverse strand, counting down.
AATTTACATCATTATGTAAAATCTCGATCGGATAGTTGAAAGTGAGTTACAGTACAAATTTTGAACTGCAAAGACTACGATTGTAATTTTTTAAATAAAAACTTATAAAAAAAAATATGCTGAAAGAAATCTGCTTTTCGCTGAAAGAATCATGAAATAATAAAAAAAAAAAACAGTCACAAATCTTTACAAAGTGAAACATATGTTAAATACAATTATTTTAGCCAATCTAAAACCCAATAAAAGTTCACTCAATCGTTACACATGATATCATCCAATAAATCAATACACATGAAATAAGTTCTTCGAATACATTAAGCTCTTGGGATATGATGAATCAAAATAGGAAAAACTCATTTGTGTTCACATACAGAAAAGTGGTATAAGTCATGATTTTTTAAAGTTTCATAACTCGGTCAATTTTAGTGTTATATGAACAAGACTTTCTATGTCTTACTTGTCAGTGTAATGGGAAATTTTTCCTAAATATAACTTAGAAGATCAGGGGATTATATAAAAATTTAAATTTCGAAACTTTTTAAGAAATATTTTTATTGATCCAAATCGCTTTTAAAATATTTCTTTGCCCCATTTAAAACAATTTTGCAACTGGAACTACATGTCTATAATTCACGTTTAAGGAATTAGCCATTAGCCATCGTTGAGAGGTGAACACCCTGTATACGTGCAATACGTTTCAAATAAAATCAAAAACAATCCAATATGTTTACAAATCACACATGATAATTTCCTCCCCAATTCAATAATTAGTATTAAATTCCTGTACGAGTCAAGTTAATCCTATCGAACCCGAAATCCCTATTTCAAGACAAACCGAAACCCGAACACAATTTAAAAAAAAAAAAAGTACAAATTTGCAAACCAAAATCCGATCTGAACGCAACAAAATAATGTTCGATGACTCAAACTTGACATATTTCAACCCGAATCTGAACCGAACCCGAAATAATTAAGCCCGAATCCAAACTTAAAGAAAATTATTCAAAAATTAAAGAAAAATAGTCTACAAATATACCTCTATTACCAGTCTTATCTTTTGTTGTAGAGATATGAACTTATAAATACTCACTAATATTCAAACAGATAGTTTTTTTTTTCTAGTTTAACTTAAAAAAAAATTCCTAATCTCTATTTTAAAAAAAATATAAGTAAATTAGAATACGATTTCCTATGAAAAATAACAGCAGGTTCAATCGAGTTACCAAATCGGATTACCAACTCGATGCAGTACTCTAATTGTTATCTCTAAACTAAAACAACAAACGTAAAACATTAAATATATATATATAAATACTTTGATCTGGATATGGCCTATTAAAAGTTGAGAAATAAACAAAAGTTTAGTTCCACCTACCTGAAAGCAGCAGTCGCTCTATTGAGAAAAAATTTCAGTCCCAAAGTTAACGGTTGTATCAATCGATGAATGCACAGCTGAAATTGAAAACGAAAATCTCGCTTCAAAACCATCCTAAACTTAAAACGAATTAATAATATTAAAATAATTGGCGATGAAAAAATACATTGATAAAGATCTTCTTTTTCTCCTCCAGATAGGGATAAGTAAAAACACAAGTAGGGTTTCGGGAGCTATTAACGGCCAAGAGGAGGTTTCGGGATTATGAATTCGTAATGAATTTGACAGCAATTAGCGGATTAGCGGCCAAGGCCGGCAAAAGGTAAGACCGAATTCTATGCAATAACATCCGGATATTTCTGTATTATACTAGTACACCGTTGCGTAAAAGATCTTAGTTATTTTTCCTCTCTTTTATTTTATGAAAAGGAAACATATCTGCCAACCTCCGTATTTTTTCATATCAAATAAATATATTTTTAAACAAAAAATTTATTCAGCAAAATTTGTTTTTAGAATTCATTCTTTTTTTAGAGGGCCGTACAAAAGAATTTAGATGCATTACAGCCTATTAGCTGCAATCAAAACTGATTCAAGAAATAACAGACGGGAATTTTGAAGAAACGCAGCATATTTCACATAAAATACACATTAATATTACAAAATTTTCTTCAGTAAGAATCTGTATAGTATTCTATCTAGAAAAAGTATGACGTTATGCTACATCTGTTGTATCAGTAGACAATTTTTTCTTTACCATCTCTTTCCCATTTATTTATTCACTAAAATATAATGTACTATATTTCAGCTATAAATAGTGATTTAGTAATTCTGTTACATACTAGTAAAGCCCATCGTTTTGTGGAGTGGTAGTTTAAATATGTAGGTAGTATTTGTATGTCTGCAAACATGAAATGAAAGTTAATGAATGAATATGATAATGCAGAATTAATGTAGAAAATGAAATTTCTTTCTACTGGCAATTTAAATAACACTAATTAAGTCACATTCTGATGAATTATCATTCTTACTTCAAAATAAAATCAACGTAAATGCAAAAATGCTTAATTAAATATTTGAATTTAAAAAAAAACCATGTGCAACCCTTGTGAAAAAAGGGAAACACAATCTATTTGTGAACTCCATCCATGCGCAATACAAGCGGCGATACTTGCATACTTCTAATTGTTAGCTGTCACATGATCAAGGTAAGTTGGTGTCCAACAACTGATGAAGATACATGCAATCAAGTTAACTGAAAATCGACAGAGATCAATTGAGTACCACTGACCTGTGTCCTGTCCCTTTTATTAACTGCGATCCACCATCTATCCTATAATCAGAGACTTTTTTTAATCTGTACTTTTTGATGGAGATTGCTTCCTTACAAATAAACATTTCTCATTTATAATGTCAATATAGATATAATCACCATAAAAATCTGAATACAGTGGTACTTTGGTTAACTATGGTAATCAATTCTGAGGCACTATTTTCCACAGGATTTAACTTAAAAGTAAGTATGTTCGCAGCCTTAACCACAAAAATATAATAAGAATTTCAAATGCAAATAAAACTAATTTAAAACGGCCTCAAAGCTTCCATATTGCGTGAATGGGACAGATTACATCCTAAAATGTTTCGTGCCGCAGTCGGATAATGGCGTAAGAGATTATCTTTGATAATCGATAAAGATATCAAATAAAATTATTTCAAGGCAAACTTTTATTGCTGGTGCTACATTCTATTGGTGTAATTATCATTTTCTATTTACATTTGTAAAATCAAATCACTCAAATTTTTAAGAGTATTTAATAGCAATTTTGTAGATAAACCATACTTATAAAATTTGCATTCGAGCAGAAATATACGTTTGTATGTTTACATAAATCGTAACCTACGAAAAAAATGGGCAGCGGTACTGCACCAATTTGTCTAATTTACAACCTATCTTGAACAAATAACAGCTCAACTGATAAAAACCGGCTTATCTTGATCACTCGACAATGAGGATGGCTGGAAGTATCGCGACCTTTGTCTTTCATGTGCACGATACAGAGGCGTAGCTTTTGGGGGTGAGGCGTATGGGACGTCTCGTCCCCTCCCGCCCTCCAGTGTAGGCAATTTCAATCGCAGTCGGCAAATTCTTAGCTCGTATCAATCAAATAAATTCTCAAACAATATTTTTTTTTTTCAAATTTCCAGAGTTTCTTCATTTTAAATACCCCGATTCTTAGTATTTGTCAGGAATTTATTTCGATTAGCCGAAGTTTGTTTTTCCGTTCTCCGATTGCACGTGACCGCTGAAAACAAATTGAGAAAGTATCAAGATAGACTAGCTTCTCAATATAGAGTGAGAGTCCAAAGCTAATTAGTTGTGTTCTGAACATCTAGACTAGATAATCGAATCAACACTGAAAATGATCCAGAGATTTAGTCGATTGTTTGAATGATTGCAAACTGATTATTAAAAACTTTGACTCGATCTGATAAATTAAGAATTCTCTCATTCCTTACAGAAACCTTAAATAGGGTGGCTAAAATTAAAGACACTCACTTTTTATAATTTTTTTATTTTAAATGAACACATGGCTCTAAATTTGCTTGATGATTAAATAAACTTTATATATTAGAACTGCAATCAGTATCGCCATCAACTTAAATTCTATATATATAAACATTGCTCTGCATGTCTTTGCCCCATTGATTGGGTTAAAAATCCTCAGTGAAGATCTTAAGCCCCATTTTGTTTAACCGGATGACTAAAAGTTTACAGAAATGCAGTTGATGTAAGATGTACGGCATTTAGAAGCTAGAGTTTCCGTTCTTCACTGAATTTTTGGATTTGTAGATATTTTCACATGTTATAATCTCAAAAATCATACGAGTTTTTAATAATATTAGATGAAAAATGAATAGTTGAAACTTAAGTTTCTCTGCACGAAATACCACTTTCTTCGAATGTTATCAACGCACAACTGGCACGATTAAAGCCTAACTGTCGACTACTGCGTAACATTGAGAAAACGTTCCGTTCATAATAAATCAGCCTATGTGTGTTTTTGTCCCCACCTTCCTTATTATTATCAAGGTCTGTGTTAAATATTTGTTGAAATATGCTGAAAAGATTTGGGCTAAAACATTAAGATGTTACCATCATTGAACATGACCTAGGAAAAGATCTAAAGTGCAGTCAGACAACCAGAGACATTATTTGAACAATTTAGGTACGTATCATCAAACTTTGTTGCACATTCGACAAACAGTTTTATCTCGTAGGATAGAAAGTGACGTTTCAATAGCACTTGATATAAAGAGTAGCTATTACTTACCCATCATACGTAGTATAGGGTAAGTCTTGCAATCGTTTTGAAAATCGAAAATTTTTTTGACGGATTTACACGTTTTAGATAGTGGAGATTCCGAAAAACATATTTTTAGAAAAAAAATTGCCGTCCGTCTGTCTGTCTGTCTGTAAACGCTCTATCTCCCGAACAAATTGAGATAGAGACTTGAAATTTTGTATGTAGATAGTATGTAAGAATGGGACGAAGCCTATTTAATATCAGCAACCTCGAATATCCGGAACTACTTTTTCGGACCCTCGAAAAATTCGTTCTGATGAAAGGTATATAAACATTTTCAATTTTTTTTGTTTTAAGGAATGGACGTAAAGGGCAATAAAATAACACACATTTTGCATATAGAACGAAGTCGATCGGATTATTAGTTGCCAAGATATTTGTAATCCTGTTTTCCATATTCTTCGATTTTTCATGACCCTGTATTTCATTCAAATTTCAATTCAGAGGTATATTTTAATTGGAAATGAGACGCTTAATCCGACACAGTTAATTGTTAGTTAATAGAATTATTATTTTTGGAGTTATAATGATGTTTCTTTTACGCAGTTCGGCACTACTTGAGTAGTTTGGCGTTTTATATAATTTGTTAAAATTGGTACATCAGCAGTTCTTTAATAAAGCATTACTATGTATATTAACAATATTTAAATTTTGTTTATGAATTGCAATGCATTGTATAAATAGTTTTCACATGTTTTATTTTCATATACATTTCCATGATGGGTAAGTATTACGGTGGCCCCCAACGACTAGTTTTTGGAATATAGCACAAAACGCTGCTTTTGTTTTGTTTGTTGTCAGTTTCATGAAGATCCTGGGTGAGAAAAAACACAAAATGTTTGGGATGAGAGTGGTAAACACGGGGCACAAAATGAAAACTGCAGGAGAAAAAAAAGACGGAAAGTTTGTGCAGCATTTCTCTTCACACTGTGATTGAATTTGTCAGTTTAGGATGATATTGATACATTACTCAACAGGCGCAAACGCAAACAGATTCTTCTAGAAAAGCAAGATCATCCATTCAACACTTAAGTTTTAACAATCTTGACAGATATGACTCGAGCACTGGGTGCTTGGCTTTCAGAGTAAGTTACAAATATAAAAATGGAAACGCTCAGTAAATTGTGAACTTAATTTTCAGACATAACTCAGTACTGAAAAAATGCGTGAAGACGCACATTTCAGGGCATAACAACACTTAGCTTTCCGCTTCATCTCAAAAGAAGAGGATTGAAGTTTTTGTGACAATAGTGTGCAAAAAAAATCGATGACATTAAAGAAGCACAATTTTATGGAACTTAGAAAGAACGATACAAAATACTTCCCGCTAGAATCGATTGGCTGTTGGAGTGAGATATATCGACAAAGATGAAAAAATCTTTTTTTTTTTTAAGCTAAAGATGGATAGACTTTTGGGAATTGTAGAAGCAGTCAATAAAACCGATATCGGCTTTACAATATGCGATACTACACATGATTTTGAAGAATGATTCTGATATAGAAAAAGTAGCTCCTGTCATAAGATTTTCCAAGCAGCCTATTTGGCGGAACTCAACGGCACCTAGCAGACGCTTTCAGAAATTCGGGTTCAAATTTTGCAATGTACATTCCTTGTCAAGGTCACATACTCCATACTTTTGTTTAGTATAGTTCTGCAATGCCAGCGATATTATTGATGATGTTTCTTTCGTGCTGCAAGAACTTTGTGTCTTTCACGACAAGTAGTAAACGTAACAAGGAAGCCATTCATCAAAGAAACAGAAAATTCTCTTAGTGTGCTCGAGCTGAATCGCAGAAATCGGTTTGGATCTCATACGAATATATCAAACAAATGTTGACAGAAATCGTTTACTTCTCTACTTTTGATAGCAAAACAAAGACCAAAATATCGTGTTTAAAAGAGAAAATCTTGTCGCTTAACTCTTTTGCTTCACTGATGTTTCTCAAGAACGTTTTATACAAGTGCAAGTTAGTTATTGAAGAAGTGGAGTCAAATTTAACACGATTGATGCTACGAAAATACTGAAAACATGTATGAAATTACAATAAATAATCAGCAATGGCAAAAAAAATGAATAGGAAAATATAGAGCACAATTCTTTTTTCAACTAAGCAAGGAACATGATGCAGATCCATTAAATGAATTTTCTAGGCATTATCGATGAAGATTGGCACCAAAGTAATTAGACGATAGTTGAGACAATCTTTTTACTTCCGATTTCTAACGTTTTATCGTATGGCGTTTAAGAAGGCACTGGATCCTTTGACAGCGATGACGGCTGATAACCTGAATTCTTACATCAGTATACTAAATTGCTGTACGAAATAATGAATCCACTCTATGAAATAATGAATACAAGAGCAAAATTCACTCCACATCTGATTAAGAAATCGGCAGATTTCTTCCCTAAAACCCAGGCAACTGTTTGACCTGGAAGCATTCTGCACAGAGTTGGAAGATTTGTGGGACTTCTGCTTAAAGATTGAAATGATAGATATTTTGAAAAAATCAGAATCCTTGAGAAACATTATACTGCTTGCGAACCGAGTCAGTCGTCTGACTCTAACTTCTCCAATCAGAGTTGTCTCAAAAGAAAGAACACTTAAAAATATAAAAATTGCGAAAAACTATCTTAGAACAACAATGACCGAATTCAAGCCTGAATGCATTTATGGTGCTTAAATGTGGGTGCTGACGTGAACATATGGGACTACAACTACATACAAAAGTATTGGGTTAAAATGCACGTTGTGCAATGAAAGAATAAAGATGTAGATAAAATAAGTTTCAAATTAAACCTTATAAAATAAATATAAATAAGTTGTGTAAATATAAATAAGTTGATTGTACATAAGTTGTAAGTAGCATCTTACTAAAATCTTGAATCTATTTAATTATTCGGAATTGCGAATATCAGTCTGCACATTTAGCCAAAAAAAAAAAAACAGATTTTTCTTTAATGTTAAAACATTTTATTGGAATATTTACACCAAAGGACTGCAAGTGAAGGAGTAATGTGTTTATCATTAAACATACTCTGTATTCTCTGCTATATAACTAAAGTGTACATTATTGTTACATGTTAGCTATTTCAAAATAAATCAATGATTGCTTTGAAAGAGAAATATACACGAGAGATGAATTTTTTTTTATTTCAACGTTCTGTACTGGTGCCATATACACACTGAATGACATCATTTATTAAAACCACTGCCACTTGTAATAACCGCCTCTGTAGGCCGTCAAAACTGACTGCTGGTAATGATCAGATGAGATTGAAAACCTTTGCCACTGCATGTACAACGGATATTTTGAGAGCCAAAACATTGTTACGTGGATGTCTGATGAAGTCCTTTTCAAATACGCGTCATACGTAATAGGTCATTCGGTTAATATCTAGGTAGCTGGGAGGGGGGCAACAAGTTAATGTTGACATTGTGATAAATGTTTTGACCGTCCATTGTTGGTTTGTATGGGACAGTGCAGAATCTTGTTAAAAAATGTACGGTCTCCACGTGTTGGAAAAGCAGTTTAGTGTTTTAACACCTCGGTATAAGCAAAGGCAATGACTCTGGACCGTATAAACAGCAATATGGAGGTATCAGACCACCATTGCTTTACAAGAGCCCCCCCTCCCCATACAAACATCAGTGAGGTAAGAAATTTTTGCACATATCTGTCATCACCTCTTCAACGATTACACAATCACCAAATTTTTTGAGATTCACCTCCTTGACTTGGACAATGTTTTATCTTTGAAAAGGAACAAAAGCCTTCCTGATTCCTCTTGATATCTCAGTTTGTTAAGGAGGCACTTGTCTCTAATCAGTCAGTTATTCTCGGCTCTCGCAGGCAAGAACTGCACTCTCCTCATGACATACGACCTCTAACGAATGTCCTCGTGAATCACACATCAGATTAGCATCATCAACATGCACCTCCCTCGAGTGTGTTTCCATCGACTTCGTAAAAGATTTTCTTCAACTTGACCCGGTGAATTCCGGTGTCTTGTTGATTTCATACTGCTGACTACATGAAACGTTCGCCATATGAAACAGGGCAAACTTCAGTTCTCTCCTTAACCCTTTCCGGCACGGGCAAATTCTGTTAGTAAAATGAGAAATTATGGACTGTCACCAGAATTTACAAACGATTTTTTAAGAAATTTAGAATTTCTTTATTTTAGCTTCGATTTAAAGGCAAAATTTTATTAAAATAGTATTGGTGCTGTTTGCAGTTTGGAATTAAAATTAGGTATCCCGGACTGGGCAGAGTGTGCCGGAAAGGGTTAAATAAGAAAGACCATGCAAAATTCAAGAATGTGGCAATCGTAGCAATTAAGTGAAGTGTTCTTCAGACAATGGGACAACATGACTCTTTATCTTTATTTCCTCAATTAGTCTAGGTTCTGACATGTTTACATAGAACAGAAAAAAAAATATGTAAGTATGATATAGAGGATGATATTTTGCCTATAATATGCATTCTCAAGTATCTGATGCACTAGTTATGATCCTGGTGGGTTAAAAAAGTTGAATTTTATATAGAACATAGATACATGTATACAGAAAAAGAAACATACAGTGGATGATCGGTTAACAAACTGTTCAGTTTACGAACAAATCGTTTAACGAATATTTTCACGAGAGATTTTTTATGTTCAGATGACGAATATATGTTCGGTTAACAAATACTTCACAAAGCAGAGCCATGAAGAAGCAATACTATGTTTCAGATTTGCCAAGCTGTATTTAATTGCATCCATTGTTGATTTACTTTAAGTTTTAACAATTGTACATGTTTGGTCAATTCATGGGCCATCGGGGATTTAGACCCAACATTTTAGGACCACAAATTAGAAGGAACAGATTAGAAATATTAATTTTTAGGTTTTCGTTTATCTGACGAAACCCTATTCGTCTCTGTACACTGTTTGTGTGTCACAGAGTCCAGATAAAAAAATTTTATAAGTCAGGGGTTCCAAATTTTGTGTACTTAAAGCTGAATACCTCGTGTCACTCGACAAATTATCAAATTTTGAAAATTCTATTATTTTAATTAAATTATTTTATCGATGTCATACGTTTATTTTTGCGATTTAAAAAGAAAAGCTTAATTTGAACGCTTTGCGTGTAGATAGCTTCGGGAAAAGCATCTCGCTAGTAAACAGAGGGTTCTTAGTTCGATCCCCGATGTGAGAACTTGAAAATTTCATCATAAAATGAATTTAAAAAGAAAAAATTTCTTATTTTTGGCCTATTTAAGGGTTTATATTATTATGTTTCGTTCATCTGACATTCACAATATATTTTTTTAATTTTATTTTCTTTCTATTTAAAAAATTTTTGCAATTTATTCAGCATTTTAAATTCAATTTGTTTGGCTTTTAGAAATTTAAAATTTTATTTGTTTCCGCTAGTTTTTTTTTTTTTTTTTTTTTTTTTAATTTTGGATTTTCAAATTTTAGATTTTATTTAAGTGATTTGATTTCAATATTTTTAATTTGACTAAAAGAGATAACTTTCTTTTAAATTTTTTTTTAATTAAATTTATTGGTGCTACCATTTATGTAATAATTTAATAATTATAAATTAAAAATTTAGATTTCTTAATTAAAGGATAAATTATTTTGAAAGAAATATTAAACAAAACCCTCTGTGCGATCTGCGATCACACTTACCTACATGTTATATTTTGTGTCCCTTTTCAAAGAAATTACTTTAATTTTAAATTTAAAAAATTAATTGGAATTTAATCGGAAATTATTAAGGGGCTCTGGGCTCTACTTGAGCTTTTTTCGGACCCTTCACTAAATATGATATATTAGAGAACTAAAGAGTTTTTGAAGAGTCAAAGTGACAAATTAACATGATTTAATCAACGATTGTAATCCTAAAACCTTTTTTAAAGGGTTTGTCATTTATTTTTTTTTAAATAACTACGAAACGGGCAAATACATCAAAATGTGGTCTCTTCATATATTAAATAAAGACATGTATTAATCTTATTATACACGTAATATTGATACATTTTTGATACATTTAGCTTTAAAAAATGAATTAATTGAGTTCTCATACAAATCTATCCTTAATCTATGATCGATTAACAAACAATTTGGTTAGTGAACACTGTTTTGGAACGGATCAAGTCCGTTAACCGATCATTCACTGTACTTTTAAAGATATAATTGTTTTGAGTTAGTTCGGCAAAATTGGCATATACGATCCCTTAAGGAATTGTATTTAAATAAAAGTATTTTTCAGTGTTAAAAATAAACAATTTACACAATTGCATACACAAATTATTCTTATTATGTGAAATCATTTACACAGACAATACTTACGCATTTAATATATATATATATATATATATATATATATATATATATATATATATATATGATTTTTTAAATATGTTTTTTTTTTCCTTTGTAAAGTGGCAAAAAAAGAATTACAAACTCTTAGCCTGTATCAATACAGGTCTAATACATAATTATACTGATATAAGCAGAGACACTATAGCAACGCTGTGGAAAACACCTGGAATAAAAATATGTTGAATTTGAGAGACATCGAAGAGTCAGGTTTTTGATTGACGACAGTTCTTTATTTAAACTTCAATCAATCATGTAAACTTGTTTTAAAATACCTTCATAACAGCATTCAGTTGATTACTATTCAGAGCAGACTTTGTTTAAAAATGATTAAGAGAATCATAAAAAATATTTCTTTAAAAACAGTATTGAACTTCATTACACCAGGAACTTTTTCAAAAATAACTTAAATTTAAATTATAAATAAAATCATTCATTTAAAACATCATAAACGAAAAACTAAATATCTTATTCGAAATCGAACTTAAACTTTAATAACTTAAATCGTAACGAAAACTTCACGGAAATGAAAAGAGAGCAAAGAAGTCGATCAGGGAATGGCATTTATACTACCTCAGAAACGGAACGGAACGATTTTACTTCTGAAAAAGGGAAGGTCTAAGACTAGCCGATCACGGAACACCTAATGCCAGCTATCGAAGCCTCATGTCGAAACTTCAGTTAATTTATGTTTTAGAAAAGAACTAACTAGGGAAGTGCAAGAAGTGTAAGTCACCGATTTTGGCGCAAGTGGCACCGTTGAAAAGATCTCATCGTGAGCAGTAAAAACTCAATGGAACTACCCGTCGCAAATGAGTCGTTTTCGAGATATTCGACAATTTATGTCACGTAGCTAGTGCACACTTTTTGGGGGACCGCAAAAAATTTTAGTCTCGATCTTAACGACACTGGTATAATACTGTATTATTGAAAAGATATCGCAAGGATTGAAAAACTCAATGGAACCACCCGTCGGAAATGAGCCGTTTTCGAGATATCCTATAATTTCTGTCACGTAGCTAGTGGATACTGGGCTAGTGCACACTTAACGAGATGCCGTAAAAAAATTTTCTTAATTTTGAAGAAAATGGTGTCGTTGGGAAGATATTATTGTGATAAGTAAAAATCTCAATGGAATTACCTATCGGAAATGAGCCGTTTTCGAGATATCCGGCAGATTATGTCCATTAAATGCAGTTTCTCAGTAAGTGTGCATTAGCAATGTGACACAAATTGTCAGATATCTCGAAAACTTCTCATTTCTGGCGGGTAGTTCCATTGAGTTTTTTAATCCTTACGATGATATCTTGTTAATAATACCAGTTTCGTTAAGATCGCGACTAAAATTTTTTGCGGTCCCCCATTAAGTGTGCACTAGTTGAGTGACATTAATTGTCGAATATCTCAAAAACGACTCATTTGCGACGGGTAGTTCCATTGAGTTTTTTACTTGCTCACGATGAGATCTTTACAACGATAGCACTTTCGTCAAAATCGGTGACTTACACTTTTTGCACTTCCCTAGTAAGTGTATTATTTTTAAAATAAGGCTTTTAAACTTTGAAATATAAAAAGGAAAGCTATTAAATTAATCTAAATTTATATAAGGTTTTTAGCTCAAAATAGCCATAAGTGACAAGTAAAACCAGCTGATTAGCCGACACAAACAAATAAAACTAGTTAATATTTTGTAAGATTTTATTTCGAAAATATTTTTATTTATATCAGTTTGTATCATAAATAAAAAATTCCGAAGAAATTCTTAGTTGTTTGGCTGAATTTACATTTGTAAAATTGAAATGCGACAAAACAGAAAATAAAATTTTTGCTTAATAAAGATGCAAAAATAATATAAAAATATATTGTTACTTTCAAATATTTATCTTTTGAAATAATGCTTCGCGAATCCAAACAAAGTTGGCTTTTGCTAGTATATACATATGTATATGTTCATATAATACTTATGTATATGTGTGTGTGTGCGTGCATATCATCCATACATATGTGTACATATAGATATGAATGCTTGTTCATATATTTAACACTGGCGCCTGACTAACTCGAAAAGTATCTCTTTTTGCTATATTATTATCGATTATTAGCACTTTCCAACAAAGTTGAAAAGTGCTTATGGATTTGGTTTGTCTGGCCGTCTGTCCGCGCTCTAACTCACGTAAATATACTCGGATTGCCATGAAATTTTAGCACGTTACTGACGTTTATCCTAGCACGAACCCTATTGAAAATGAAGTTTCTACCATGATTAGTTAATCTACCTGGAGAATCAAAAGTTTCCCATTACATTACGGCGTATGGGGAAAACTCGTTTCAAATGAATTTTAAAGATGTTTTACCATGTCAAACATATTAAAACTTATATGCTTTTACGAAGTGCATTATAATATGCATTCTATAAAATATAAGATAAAAATGTAGCTATTATTCATTTACAGGGCCACACAAAAGAATTCCATTAGATAATGGTAAAAGGGGGAATTGTGTGTGACATATTTTAAATATATTAAACTGTTTCATGAATAATAAAATTGATGTAGGGGAGACTAGGGTTAGCTATGCCATCGAGCTTCCTGATTGAGCCAATAGGTTGCAGCACCTGTCGCTTCATGTGAGTGCAGAAGTTGATTGTTTCAATGTGCTGCGTATTTTTTAAAGTATAGCGTCGCTTTGTTTTCGAGATAAAAATATTTATCTTGTTTTTTACCCTAAAAGTAATTTTTGCGACCTACATTTGAATCGTCATTGCCACTAGCGATACTGAGGTATGTATACTTCACTAACATTATTTAAATGCTTAGATTTTTGAGTTTTTATACTATGTATTTCTTTTGTTAATCATGCCAACATTTCGGAAACTAATGAATAAAGTTTAAAATATCGTAACGCGGGGCTAGTTGTGACAAAGTCTAAGAGGCTGGTTGTGACAGTGTCACTACTTACCTCAGTATAATTTTTAATGAAGGTTTTTATATTTCAGGGTGCGAAATTACAAGAGGCGTTCTGAATGAGCTAAAGCTGCTTTCGTAGATTATGAAAGGGCTGCAATAGAAGTTAAAGACGAGTCACAGATTACAGCCCTTGATGTGTCAGTATACAGGCCGTTCAAAAAATTCTACAATCAGGCTGTATGTGAATGGTTGAAATCGCATCTTGGAAGCACTGTGTCGATCAACGACATACCAGGTATTGTCAAAATAAACCTTCCTTGTGCGGCCACTCCAAAAAATATTCAAGCAGGATATCATTGAAGTGGAATTTAGGAATTTGATAGGAACATTTTTACAGATGAAGACTTCCTATGTTCCTCAGTAACTAGTTGAGCGTTATCAATCGGAGATGAGAGCGTCAAAGACCAGAATGACAATGAAAAAAATTAGTAAATATGTAACTGTTAATAAACCAAGCACTTCAGCAATAATTTTAATCAATGATCTTAAGATTGCAGGTACATCTTCAGAAGTAAGGAATCTCATTGAATTAGATGATTCTATGACAACTGATAATAGCAATGTGTCAGTGGAAAGTCTTACAGAAATAAGACCTCCTCCTAAAGCAGGACCTCGAAAAGGCAAGCGATCTATTCGTAAAGGTTTCAAATCTGCCATTCTAACAAGCATACCTGCGTAAAAGAGAAAATTCGAGCAGAACAAAAACCAAAAGAACGCAGAAAACAAATTGAAGAAAAAAAAGCAAAAAATAAACTGTGCGGAAAGGCCAAGCAGTGCATAAAAAGAACTACACCTAAGTTATTGAAAAAAAAGGGACAAGTAAGAATTGGATAGCTCTGAAGATGACGAAAATTGCTTATGTCTGGTTTGCTTGAAGATCCGGAGAAGACTGACAAGGGCACCACCAAACATGGTGCACACAGATTTTCATGATTTCTAAGTATGTTGTAGGGGTCATACCCTTAATTATTCAGCTGCAAAGATTCTTTCAAATGGGCTTTGGTTTTTGAGAAATCGGGGGTCAAAGTTCAGCGTATATTTCAAATACTTATTAGTATGAGCGCCGCATGTGAATCCGTGGCGTCGTGGTATCGTACAATCCTACAAGTCGAAAGGTTGCGGGCTCGAATCAGTCATCGGCTTTTATTTATTTATTTTTCTATTTTTACACGTTACAAATTTTAAGTATTTTTATTACAAAATTGCTACAGCTTTTGATATTTTCTTGATAAATTACATTTACATTTTTAAATTTTTTCATGAAAAAAAATTTTTTCTGCAATTTTTAAACGAATATTTCTATTGACAAAACTACAAAACTAGTTTACGCCTAGAACTTTTTTTATTAATTATTATTCGCGTATTTTATTTTAAGCATAATCCTGAAATAATGATTTTTTTTTCCTATCGCTTTTTTTATTTTATAGCATTCTAAATGAAAACTTGCCTTTTTTTGTATATGTATAAATAATACAAAATAACTTTCGGGTGCAATTTTTTAAACGTCTTTAGGATTAGATTATTCAAGTAATACGTATCTTCGAAAAAATAATAAAATATTAATGCAGAATGTTAAAATGCAAGTTGTTACCATTATCCAAGTTTTCAATTTTCCAATTTTCTGTAAATACATTTATCTCCAAAGTTCAACATGAACATAAGTTATCGTTTGCACAAATAAGAAATGACATTATTACATCTATTTTTATAACAAATCAAAACACTCTTTCCGTAATTCAACTGCAGTACGAAAATCGTCTGTTTAATGAGATAAAATTTATAATACATATAAAAATACTTTTTTTAATCGTTTGCTTTCCTCCGTAATTATCAGAATAAATGAAGATTTCTTTTTATTGGTCTTATTTTTCCACTGTTACAAATGATGTTAAACCTTTTTTTTTTTTTTTTTTTTTTTTTTTACTTTTAATATATTTTAAACATATTTATCACGAATTAAGTATTTTAGTAATATATATTATATTAAATGCAGTATTAAATTATCTAAAAATTCAAGCACAATATTGTGTAATACACATTTGAAAAGAAAAAAAGTGACTGATTAATCTAAAAATATTAATATTTAAAGTAGTGGAGATTTTAAAATATTGAAATTTTCTTATACGTTTTCAAAATTTTAATTAAATACAAATTTTTATTTATTTATTTGTTGCAAAATGTACTTTTAGTTGAACCCTGAAGTGCAGTCAGTTCACCATATTTTGAAAAAAAATAATAAAAAAATGTTGACAAAGTAAACTGTCCTCTTCAGAAAATATCAAAAAGTTCAAAGCTGTAGAATTTTCAATTCTGCTTATAATTTGCGAAGTGTAAAAAAACATAAAAATAAGTAAAAGGCCGAGAACTGATTCGAACCTGCAACCTTTCGACTTGCAGGCTTGTAAGTTACCACGACGCCACGAATTCACATGCGGCGCTCGTACTAATAAGTATTTGAAATATACGCTGAACTTTGACCCCCGTTTCTCAAAAATTAAGGCCCATTTGAAAGAATCCTTTCAGCTGAATAATTAGTGGTATGACCCCTACAACATACTTTGAAATCATCAAAATATGTGTGCACCATGTTTGGTGGTGCCCTTGTGAGTGCAATGCATGACATGTAAAAGACGGCCGCATGTCAAATGTACCAAAATTGAACCTTATTATATTTGTATTAACTGCAAATCAGACGCTGAAACAAGCGATGACAATGAGTGATTAAAAACATAGTAGGACATAGGCCCACACGTTGTAGTAGGCTCCCAAGTCAAAGATCAATTAGGCCAAAAATTAGTGTTAGCTTACTTTTTATTTCTTTCTTGATTAAGACAGGTTTTTTTCCTTTTATTGCTGAGTGTCTCTAAAAGTATCTTTATAAAGGATTAAGGGGACCAGGTAAGCAAAATTCGACCAAAAAATCGATTTTTATTTTTTTATTGCATTAAATAAATTAAACTTTTATCTTTCCAACGATGTATCACACTTGTATATCCACGAAACAGAAGTGTTAGAATTTCACATTCTTTCTCAAAGCACTTCAATGCTTACGCGTCATTTAAAGAGCTGGCGAATGTAAACAAACCACATATGACCACACTAAGCATACCCATGTTCCTCTTCCAATAATGGAGGTCATAAAACCAGTATTTAGAGACTTAGCAAACCCTGAGCTTCTAAGAAAATGTCTGCATGGGAAAACACAAAATCCCAATGAATCTGTGAACAGTGTCATCTGGACCCGTGTGCCAAAAAATGTGTTTGTGACCATTGAAACTTTAAAATTTGGAGTTTTTGATGCTGTTTCTTGCTTTAATGCAGGAAATGTAACAAAGTGCTTTACATTATCGAAAATTGGAATTAACCCTGGTCACCACTGTGTCAAAACTATGAAGAATCTGGATAATGAACGTGTTATCGACAGAGAGCGAAAATTATCCGAATATCACAAAAAAGCCAAAATTAGAAATAAATTTCAAAAAAGGAAATTTGAAGAGTCGTATGAAATTGAAGAAGGTGATGATCCTTCATATAAATGAGGATTTCATTAAATTTTTCTTATCACTACCAATAAAAATGATAATTTAATCTTTAAATCTGTTTTTCTCAAAACGTGGATTTTTCAGGTTCGTGTTCCTTTTTCTTAATATCTATGAAACTTAAGAACTCAATTTTTTAATGACACATATATTATGTTATATTACATACTTTAACACAAGGATTTGATGATATGTTGAATAGTTTTTATTTTAGGTGGTGAAATTCCACCAAAAATGCAAATTTAAAAGTGATTTTCAGTAAAAAATTAATAATAATTTTTTAATTTTACTCAGAAAAAAATGGCCTGTTAAAGTATGTAAAACATGTTGTTCTAACTACCATAAAAATTTCATAACCATATCTTTCTTCATATCTGAGAAAAAGGTACATAAAGTTGATGAATTTAACATGGCGGAGATAGGGCTTTCCTGGTCCCCTTAACAGTTTACAAGTGTTAATAATTTAAATATTTTATTTTCATTTGATTTACAATATTATTAAAACATAAAAATGTTTTATTTTGTTAAGAACGTTATAAATGAATGAATTTTTCATTCTTGATTTAACGTATCACATTTAATCCCCCTTCTTGCATAATTTGTATACGTTACAATGTACTTGTATATGTCATTTATATGTCACAATGTGCCCCAAGCATGTCACAACTAGACCCGTACCGGGGGTTAGTAGTGACAAATTTCGAGGTTACGCAGAACTCGTTTTGTGTTATGAAAAACGTTAATAATGTCAATAGTAGTTTTATAAATATATTACTCAAGACGATATGATCTAATGGTATGATACACTAAATGTTTCGCTTCAGTTCAAATCTTACGACAAATTTTAAAAATATCTAAAATGTCACTACTAGCCCCGGTCTCCCCTATGTCAATGAGACTTAGTATAAACTACACGATACTGCTTTCCCTAATATAAATTACATAGTATTTACAGGGACACACAAAAAATTTCAAATATCACATTCTTTCCGAAGTATTGTATATGTATTCGATGATAGCTGATGGATGGATGAAATGTATTTTAACTATGATATGCGCGTATAAGTTTCACTAAATTTATGCATATTATATGGTGTATATAAATGCTAGAGTTAATATACAGGGCTGCTCAAAAGAGCTCGCCAGCGTTACTGAATATGAGCATAAATTACTAAAAGGTGATTCTTAAATAAATTATGCATTTTTACGCTGAACTGCATTAAGTTTACTAAGAAATGTTTGTAGAATATAGATATTAAAATGATACACAGGGCCACGCAAAGAATTGGGTACATGGAGCCAATGAATGATAATTTATGAGAAAGTGATTTCAGTTGTTTTAAGAGTGTTTTAGTTTAAAATAAATTTTATCTTAACACTGATGTGTAATAGGGGTATCAGGCAAACTACAGAGCTGAACAAAGTATTCAAGTATGTTTCCATCTATTAGTATAAATTGCTGAAAGAGAAATTTCAATCTACTAGGCATTTTTTGCTAAACTAAATTTTCCCATTATATAATATGCATATTTGCTGACAGATCAAATACATGACTGTTCAATAGTACTGAAATATATATTTGGCTTTATCCTTATTTACCTAAATAACGAAGTTTTGTTAAAGATTTCATGAGGCGTTGGGAAATGCTTCATAATGTATGCTTAACGCATGATTTTTCTTACTTGTTGAGTCATTTCTTACATCTATGAATTCTGTATGTAAAACAAAAATTACTCTTTTTTTTTTTTTTTTTTTTTGTTTGTTTGTTTGTTTGTTTGTTTAAAGCATTTTGTGCATTTACTTTTTGAAGAAATGATCCAAAATTTCTTTAAAGCATGACTTGCATGTTATGAAAATGTATTGTTTACGTTTCCTTAATTTTTAATCCAGTTTCTCGTCACGTGTCGTAATAAGATTACACCTTTAATTTTTTATAATGATGCGATGAAAGGCCGAATTTCTATCGTGGCTGACATTTAGAGAATAACTCGAAAGGAATGAAATGTGTAATCACGGCAGCAGATTAGTATCGGGCTCTTTTATCGAAGCCCCATCCTGACGATTTGAAATCCAAGCACGAAAATTTTTCTGTCACCAGAGCCCGTAGTAGAGAAGTCTTAATGATGTTTTAAAATAGTTTCAAGTTTCAGTTTCTCATTTAAAATATTTTCTTAAATCCAAATGAGTGTTAATCCTAAATGGGAAGAGTTCCAAATCCTGTTCTGGTTGGCACGATTGGCGAAAAAATCGAAAATGGCAACAAAAAGCCACTTTAGAAACTTATCAGATTTCTCATAATGGCAGAAAAACATGATTTTTCAATAATTTATAAACATTATATATTTTTAATAAATGTTATATGTGTCACATGTAAAAATATATAAATATTGCATAAATATTTTCATGTATATGTTACAGGCCAAACTAGATTGGCCTAGGCCAAACTAGTTTATCCTATCGCCTAGACTAGTTTTTCCTAGGCCAAACCGGTCTATCCTAACGCCCATCGGATAAACTAGTTTTTCCTAGGCCAAACCAGTCTATCCTATCTCCCATCGGATAAACTAGTTTTTCCTAGGCCAAACTAGTCTATCCTAAGGCTCATAGGACAATCTAGTTTTTTCCTAAGCAAAACTAGTTTGGCCTAACTCGTATAGGATAAACTAGTTTAGCCTTCTGTTTATTGGTCTGAACTAGTTTCTCCTAGGCCGATCTAGTTTATCCTAGGCCAATTCAATTTGGCGCGATTTTATTGAATTCAATGACCGCCACAGCGCCAACATTCTAGTTTGTCCTAGGCTGATCTAGTTTATCCTAGGTCAATGTAAATTTACGTATTTTTAGCTCACAGGAGTGAAAGCCTGAGAAATAATGGAACTCGCAAGTTCTGTATGTATGTACGCAAGTACGTACGTATTTACGTACGTATGTACGCAACGCGATAACTCGTGATAGAAATATCCGATTTGCTTCAAATTTTGGATGTACGTTCATTGATGTAAGGTACTTTTCTGACTAATTTTGGAAATTCATTGGATAAGAATAAAGGGAAGCGAACGGGAGGCTAATCCCCAACCGTTACTTTAGCGAAATGGATTTTTCATGCAGAATTATCAGTTTTCATTTAAAATTTTAGATATAGGAACATTTTGACAAGGCGCCTCCCTGATTAGTTGTGGATGTTTATTGTTTAAGTGTAAAGAATAGGGCAATGTAGGTAACCCCCCCCCCCCCATAAATTAAATAAATGGTTTTTGACGCAAAATTTACGGATTTGCTTTAAATTTTGGATTTAGGTTCTTTCTGATAAGGCGATTTCCTGAATAGTTTTAGGGGTTTAATGGTTAAGTATGAAGGGAAAAATGAACGATTACCCTCTTACCTAGAAAAAACTAGTTTATCCTATGGACATTTAGATAAACAAGTTTGGTGTAGAAAAAACTAGTTTATCCAATTGGCATTAGCATAAAATAGTTGGGCCGAGGCTAATCTAATTTAGCTTGAAAACGGGTTTGGCCGGTAAAAACATATCTTTGACTAGAATAAGTATAAATGTGAGTCAAGAGTCGCTGCTTATAACATCAATACAGAAATTTAACATGTTCACCTTAGAGACATGATGCATTGGCCATGGTGTTTGCTTATTCAAGCAAATTATTATTATTTACTTTAATATTATTTACTTTTGTACAGGGAGGTCTGTACAAAAATCAGTGAAAAAAGACTCAGTCCGGCTCGATCTGGCCCTACTCAATTTCTGCAAAAAATTCAGGTTTTACTTCACATACAATTAAGATTCCTTCAAAAAATGCTGCTTATATACTTATTGGATAAATTTGCAATGTATTTTTAAATTATGGTGTGTTCGCAGAATGGAAAATACACAATGTATTAATGATTATCTACATTCTTAGACGTTTCAATATTCAAATAAGGATTCATTAAATAATGAATGCAGTTTAGAACAAAAGAAAAAAAATGAGAGTTATAAATATCATAACTTTTGAATCCGTTCAGTAAAAAGTAGATTTGTGAATATATTTCTCTGTCATTTCTTAAGGCTTTTCTCAAATCCTAAAGAGCTACATCCTAACACATTTATGAACTTCTTCCTTTTCGGAAATGCATAAGGTTAACAGATTCAGGTAATATGTAATCGAATGGCGTAAACCATTTTTTCATAAAAGCAATGTATCTTTGAGAAAATACTAAAGATACGTTTTGAATCGAATTTCCGGTTACGAATTCACGGAAAAAAAAAAATGACGTTGTGACAAGAATATCTTATATGTCGACAGGTAATTAATTTCACAAAAATGGAAAACGCTGTTCGATTCCACATTATGTTCAGCTCCGATCTGGCTCGAATATGCAATAATAATAATAATAATAAATGTAAGTCTGATCTCTGTTGGCACGAGTCTGCAGAAAAAAAAAGCAAACACCATGTCCAATGCATCATGTCTCTAAGATGGCCATGTTAAATTTCTGCATTGATGTTATAAGCAATGACTCTTAACACACATTTATACTTATTCTAGTGATAAATATGTTTTTTACCGGCCAAACCCGATTTCAAGCCAAATTAGATTAGCCTATGCCAAACTATTTTATCTTAACGCCAATTGGATAAACTAGTTTTACCTATGCCAAACTAGTTTATCTAAATGCCCATAGGATAAACTAGTTTTTTCTAGGAAAGAGGGTAATCCTTCATTTTTCCTTTCATACTTAACCATTAAACCTCCAAAACTATTTAGGGAATCCCCTTATCAGAAAGAACCTATATACAAATTTGAAGCAAATCCGTAAATTCTGCGTTAAAAATCACTTATCTAAATTATGGGGGTAACCTACATTGCCCCTTTTTTTACACTTAAAAATAAACATCCACAACTAATTATGGAGGCGCCTTATCAGAATGATCCTATATCTAAAATCTTAAATGAAAACTGTTAATTCTGCATGAAAAATCCATTTCTCTAAATTAACGGTGGGGGATTAGCCTCCCGTTCGCTCCCCTTTATTCTTATCCAATGAATTTCCAAAATTAGTCAGAAAAGTATCTTATATCAATGAACGTACATCCAAAATTTGAAGCAAATCGGATATTTCTATCACGAGTTATCGCGTTGCGTACATACGTACGTAAATACGTACATACATGCGTACATACATACATACATACAGAACTTGCGAGTTCCATTATTTCTCAGGCTTTGACTCCTGTGAGCTAAAAACACGTAAAATTAGATTGGCCTAGGATAAACTAGATCAGCCTAGGACAAACTAGAATGTTGGCGCTGTGGCGGTCATTGAATTCAATAAAATCACGCCAAATTGAATTGGCCTAGGATAAACTAGATCAGCCTAGGAGAAACTAGTTCAGACCAATAAACAGAAGGCTAAACTAGTTTATCCTATAAGAGTTAGGCCAAACTAGTTTGGCCTAGGAAAAACTAGATTGTCCTATGGGCCTTAGGATAGACTAGAATGGTCTAGGAAAAACTAGTTTATCCGATGGGCGATAGGATAGACTGGTTTGGCCTAGGAAAAACTAGTCTATCCGATGGGCGATAGGATAAACTAGTTTAGCCTAGGCCAATCTAGTTTGGCCTAAAATCGGGTTTGGCCTGTAACATATATATAGTTTAGATATCTTTCTATATGTAAGGTGTCCAGCAAATAAAACTCTAACTTCAAAATTAAATTTCTCAAAAACAAAGGTGGACAGAATTAGG
This sequence comes from Maratus speculifer, assembly GCA_964019185.1. Classification (NCBI taxonomy): domain Eukaryota; kingdom Metazoa; phylum Arthropoda; class Arachnida; order Araneae; family Salticidae; genus Maratus; species Maratus speculifer. Next base: position 271,671,399 of record OZ025290.1, on the reverse strand, counting down.
CGGTTTGTTCATTAGGTAAGCTGTAAAAATGTTATACAGAAGTTTCAAATGGTTTAATATTTTGAAAAGAGTGTGTTTCATATTGCAAAAAATGTTTGATTTGACATTTTACTTACCCATCATACGTAGTATAGGGTAAGTCTTGCAATCGTTTTGAAAATCGAAAAAAAAATTTTGACGGATTTACACGTTTTAGATAGTGGAGATTCCGAAAAACATATTTTTAGAAAAAAAAATTTTGCCGTCCGTCTGTCTGTAAACGCTCTATCTCCCGAACAAATTGAGATAGACACTTGAAATTTTGTATGTAGTTAGTATGTAAGAATGGGACGAACCCTATTTAATATCAGCAACCTCGATTATCCGGAACTATTTTTTTCGGACTCTCGAAAAATTCGTTCTGATGAAAGGTGTATAAAAATTTTCGAATTTTTTTGTTCTAAGGAATGGATATAAAAGGCAATAAAATAACACACATTCTGCATATAAAACGAAGTCGATCGGATTATTAGTTGCCGAGATATTTGTAATCTTGTTTTCCACATTCTTCGATTTTTCATTACCCTGTATTTCATTCAAATTTCAATTCAGAAGTATATTTTAATTGGAAATGAGACGCTTAATCCGACGCAATTAATTGTTAGTTAAAAGAATTATTATTTTTGGAGTTATAAGGATGTTTCTTTTACACAGTTCGGTACTACTTGAGTAGTTTGGCGTTTTATATAATTTGTCGAAATTGGTACATCAGCAGTTCTTTAATATAGCATTGCTATGTATATTAACAATATTTAAATTTTGTTTATGAATTGCAATGCATTGTATAAATAGTTTCACAGGTTTTATTTTCATATACATATCCATGATGGGTAAGTATTACGGTGGCCCCCAACGACTAGTTTTACTTACCCATCATACGTAGTATAGAGTAAGTCTTGCAATCGTTTTGAAAATCGAAAAAAAAATTTTTGACGAATTTACACGTTTTAGATAGTGGAGATTCCGAAAAACATATTTTTAGAAAAAAAATTTTGCCGTCCGTCCGTCTGTCTGTCTGTCTGTCTGTAAACGCTCTATCTCCCGAACAAATTGAGATAGAGACTTGAAATTTTGTATGTAGTTAACATGTAAGAATGGGACGAAGCCTATTTAATATCAGCAACCTCGATTATCCGGAACTATTTTTTTCGGACTCTCGAAAAATTCGTTCTGATGAAAGGTATATAAAATTTTTCGAATTTTTTTGTTCTAAGGAGTGGACGTAAAAGGCAATAAATTAACACAAATTTTGCTTAAAAAACGAAGTCGATCGGATTATTAGTTGTCGAGATACTTCTAATCCTGTTTTTCACATTCTTTGATTTTTCATGACCCTGTATTTCATTCAAATTTCAATTCACAGATATATTTTAATTGCAAATGAGACACTTAATTCGATGCAAGAAACCGTTAGTGAATATGATAATTATTTTTAGAGTTATAAGGATATTTCTTTTATGCAATTCAGTGCTATTTGAATAGTTTGGCGTTTCATACAATTTATCGAAATTTGTTCATCATAAATTCATTAATAGAGCATGATGTGTTAAAAATACTTAAATATACGTTTATATTTTATTTTGGAATCGTAATGCATTTTATAAATTGTTTACATATGTTATGTTTTCATATATTATGTTATGTAGATCCATGATGGGTAAGTATTACGGTGGCCTCCAACGACTAGTCTTGTTTCAGATTGATTGCAGAGAACGAGATTTTCGTCGTACAGTGCTATATTTTAACGATTTTTGGAATTGAATTTTTCAAATTTCGAAATTCCACAAATATAGTTCGAAAAATCATTAAAATATGGGACTGTACGCCGCAAAATTCGTTCTCTGCAAGCAATCTAAAACAAGAAAAATGTCAAGTCAAGTATTCTTTGCAATCAGAACACAATCTTTTCAAAATATTCACCGATCGAAACTTCTGTATAACTTATTTACAGCTTACCTAATAAACAAACCGTTTACTGCATAATTCTGTCTACATTTGTTTTTGAGAAATTTAATTTTGAAATGAGGGTCTTATTTGCTGAACACCCTGTATATGTAATTATACATAGAGACATACACATACAAATACATAATATTTACACCAATAAATAAATAGTATATACTTATATTTATAATTTTATACATTTTACATATTTATTATACACTGCTCAAAACAATTAAAGGATATTGCAGTTTTAGGTGGATTTTGTATCTGGGAAACTTTTTAGCTGATTGATGCACAGTCGACAGACATAGTAGGTTATATGAGAATAAATTACACATGTTTGGCAGATAAAAAATGCATTTTATTGCGCATTTGTGTACAAAAGGAAAAAACACAATTTGTGCATAAGAGAAAAAAAGAATAAGGAAAGGTGTTTTCTTCAAAAAAAATCACTTTCAGTAGGGGGTATTGTTTCCACGGGCGGCCAGCAACGTTGAACATCTTTGAGGCATGGACTCAATGAGGCTATTAATGACGAGTTGGGGTATTCTGCCCACTCTTCCAGAAGAGCTCTTTCCAGTTCTTGGAGAGTTTGTGGGAGTTGTTGGCGGTCAGAAACTCGTCTTCCTAGAGCGTCCCAAACGTGCTCGATTGGATTCATGTCTGGAGAACACGCTGGCCATTCCATTCGAACGATTCCTTCCTCGAAAAGGAAATCCTCCACCAGGTTTGCACGATGTGGCCTGGAGTTATCGTCCATTAAAATGAAGTTATCTCCGATTGTTGCAGCGTAAGGGACTACAATAGGTCTGAGGATCTCATCCCTATATCGGCGACCAGTCAGAGCTCCATCTCGAATGATGTAGAGGTCAGTGCGCCCGTCAATGGAGATGCCACCATACACCAACACTCCTCCGCCGCCAAATCTGACACTTTCGTGCACGAACGCAGGATTATTCCTACTGCCACGGTCCCTCCAGATGAAAATACGCCTATTATCCGGATGCACAGAAAAACGGGACTCGTCAGAAAACATAATATTGCTCCATTCATTTCTCCTCCAGTTGACATGCTCGGTTGCCCACTCCCTGCGGTCGCGACGATGCCTTGATGTTAATCTAATACATACCATCGGTCGGCGAGCACACAGACCTACAGAATGGCGCCGGTTTCGGACAGTCTGAGTTGAAATCGTGGTGCCTGTAGCCGAGCGAAGGTGTTGTTGGAGAAGAGTAGCGTTCATGTTTCGGTGTCTCCGAGCTGTTAACGCTAAATACCGATCTTCATTGGGCGTTGTTGCCCGTCTACGACATTGCCCTGGTCTTCGGCCTGCACATCCACTCTCCAAAAAACGGTTCCAGATCCTGGAAATGACACTTTGTGACACTCCAATGGCTTGCGCTACTTCGGCTTGAGTTTGGCCCCCTTCTAACCTACCAACAATTCTCCAAGCTTCTGAATCTGTCAAATGACTTCGCTGAGACATCGTACTCATCGAAACAAAGCAATCACTGAAAGCCGATCATCCTTGTCTTCATTCTCTTTTATCCAGTTGAAAGTGAAATTTCATTCGCTACTGCTGAAGCGACGTTATTGACGTCGAACTCAAAATTTGCATACTCCACAGTTTCACAACCAGAAAAATTTGCATTTGTGATTCTCTTCTTCTATTTTCGGCAAAAAAAATTTCGTTTATATATTTATTTTATATAAAACTTCAAATATCCTTTAATTGTTTTGAGCAGTGTATATGTCGAATTAAAACAAAATCTATAACAGGGTTCATACAGAGTTGGGAAGAAAAAATCCAAGGAATACAGAAAAAATCCAAGGAGTCTAAAAAATTTTAAGGACTTGCCACTTTTTTGTTATTTATGTGGCATGCACTTGCACACCCGAATTTTTAATGCTCTATTTGGAGAGAAGAACATTTCAAACAAATTTTTCTCTATCGGAATGTAAGTGTCGGTGCTGAAATTGCACAGAATTCACAACCTTGGTTATTTTGTAAGTTTAAATAAAAAAATACACAATCAACTTTCCTAAGCAGTGACCAATGGTCATATACACAGAGATCAGTTAAACTCGAAACACTTATATGTATCGCATGCATCTTTAAAAAATACTTCAAAGGTTAAATGAAAAAAAATGCAACATACACGTAAAAATATAACTTCTGAATGTATTCTTTTAGAGCAGCGATAATTTAAAATGTCTTAAAGCCGACATCTAACAAATATTTAAAGCATTACCAATTTTCAAAAATAATTTAAGGGTGTTCGCAACTGCTACGCTCAACAAGCGCAAAACGTTTTGACACATTTACAAATTCATTTTTAACAGAAATATATAAAATTGGAATGCCTGACTATGGAAGCGATTTCGAATCGAGCTTAGTTTTCCATTTTATGATAATTAAATTACCTATCCAGTTATAAGCTATTTCGATCACGAGATCATCCATTTTTCTCATGCTTTTCGACCGGTTTTTCTGCTTTCGTCCGGAAATGTGCTCAAAAATATCAACTTTGAAGGCTTGTTACCAAAGATCTATTGTGTTTAAAAAAAAAAAAAAAAAAAAAAAAAAAAAAAAAAAAAAAAAAAAAACAGACGTCTGAGTGCAATTAGACAGTTTCTGAATAACAACACCTGCTGCTTTCATGCATTTCCGAACAAAAATAAATTAAAGCATATGTCACAAAGTTGCCATTTTTGATTTAAGAACACCCTTAAATGAGTTTTTCTTTCTTCTTAAATCATAGATATTTTGGATTTGGAAAATTGATAATGCTTTTAATATTTGTTTTACTTAAAGATGTCAGCTTTAAGAACTGTATTTTGGGTGTCAGCTTTAGAGCACTTTACCTTAATCACTTACTTTGAAGGTGAATGTTGGCCAGGACATACACAGAAAAGTGAAAAAAAAAGCACCATTATTAATATCCCTGTAAGATACTAGTCCCCATTATATACTTTTGAATACTTTAAATTATGTACACATACATAAATAAAATATATATTAAATGATTTGCAATAATCCGGGATAAAAGATTTTTCCGAGAGCAATATCGGTCGATGCAAAACCGCAATATATTTTAAGGAGTTTCTAAGGAGTATTTTGTTTATCTAAGTAGTTCTAAGTACTACTTGGGAACATTTTCATTTCTAAGTAGTTTCTAAGGAATCTGTACCAACCCTGTATAAACTTTTTAAACAAATATGCTAAATTTGAAAAAGTATATACAAAAAACATACGATTAAAGTCCATTCCAGTATTAAAAAAGCAATCCCAAATGCTGGAGATCGCAACCAAATTGATTCATTTAATGCCAAAAAAAGTTCACCAAAAAAAACAGAACAGGATATGGAACTCTTCCCTCTTAAATGCTATCTTGTGACAAGGCTTAAGAGCAGAATTGCATTTTATTCACAAATTTTGAGTTCATACCAGAATAAAGAATAGAAATCTGTGCTTCAAGACACATTTATAATGGTCATACAAAGGGCAAATTCTTCTTTCGAAATTTCCTGTATAAATGTAAAATGTCGTGTAAAAATTGGATGCAAAACCGGCAGCACTGTTTCAGGATGCTTATGTGCCTAAAAAATGTGTCTGAAATAACAAATTTGTTTTTTATGTCAAATCTCTGGCAGAAATCTGCAAACGTCACAGTTATCATTTTTACTTTCTTCTATCTTCAATAGAAGAAAGTATTGTAATCGAAATTTTTTTCGACTTCCGATTTTCGATGGATTTACACGTCTTAGGGGTCAGAGATTCCAGAAAACATATTTTTACAAAATGCCTGTCTGTCCGTGTGTCTATGGGTGTGTATGTCTGTGTGTGTGTCCGTGTGTCGCCATTCTACCATCAAAAGTATATGAAGTTATGCATAGAATTGAACCAATTTTTTTGTGAATGTTTTTGGCTGTGGCAAGCAGGTCCTCCTTCAATTTTGAAATATTCCGCCAGAAGGGAGCGCTGCAATCGTGATTTTTGTGCCAATTTCAATATTTTACCGACCAAAAGTATATGAAGTTATGCATCGAATTGAAAAAAAAAATTGTATAAGTGTATGACTATGGCTAGTGCGTCCTCTCTGAATCTGGAAAAAGTCTGTCGGAAAGGGGCACTGTAAAAGAGATTTCCGTGCTACATTCCGTGCGATATCCATTTATTCATTTATTAGTGCCAATATAGCATACACAGTATGGCACGTACTACTATATTTGGATACAACCACTCATCTTTTTGCCTTATTTTAGGAATAACGTATTTTGAACTTATTCTCTCAACGACTATTTTGAGAATTTTCAAGCTATGTTTTTGAGACTTTTACAAAAGTATTGCTCTATACATTTAGCTAATATAATATGCAAATGAAATTTTGATAGCCTTCCCGCATGCGTAACCAAAAATTATTTAGTAAACGTGCTCATTTTTCACACAAATTTTATTATTTTTTAATTTTGATTATAGGATATTGTGTACAATATTGTTTGTCTTATTTTCAAAAAAGAACATCATTTTATATTAAGAACTTTGAAAATTATAAGCAAAAAACTTGGGAAAATTTGGGATTGTTTTTATAAAAACTTTAATTTCTCTACGAATATACACGCTATCGGTATAAAAATGAACTCCGTTTATTGCAACAATCCATTTAATCATAATCTATAGTTTGGGCGCTTTTGCTACATTAGTTTTAACAGGGTTATCCAAAAGATATTCGTTCTTTTTCAATTTGTTGACGGTTTTCTATGGAGTTTCGGGAAAAAATCTTCACGGAAATATATGACTTGTAGCAGGGCTACACTAGATACCGGGCTTGCTCATTCCTTGTAACGACGACGTCACAAAAGGTGGCTGGCCGCTATCTGCGATTGGTTCAAACAGGGCTCAAAGTGACGCACCCATCGTTTTGTACCAATAGCTGGATGTCATTCAGCCACCTTTTGTGACGTCATGAAAGGAATGATCAAGCCCGGTATCTAGTGTTGCCTTGCTTGTAGATTTATGTTTACACATTAAGCGTTTTAGGATAATTCCTCATGTACTTTTCTAGATATTCAACAACGATTCTATAACACTATTCAGCAACGATTCTTACAACGATTCTATAAAGAGAGACAATTTCAAAATTAATGGAAAAATGGAAAGATCCACTTATTAATGCATTTTTTTTAAATATAATTTTGATTGCGATTGAAGTTTTAAAATGTATCTGTTTAAACAAGTTTTAATTTTTATCAGAAAGTATTTTTGTCCACTTTTGCACGACATCCTTGTATTTTCAATTTTACAAAATAATGAAACAGGTAAACATTGTAAGCTGTTTGGGGCTTCCGAGCTAATTTGAGCTTTACAATCAGTCTATAGATAAGTTCCTTACTATTAAATAAACTATTGGAAAAACTTTAATGGAATAATGTGATCTTGTTGATGGACAACCAAAGTTACGTGGCAAGTTAACATCCAGACTGTAGGTTAGTCGTGTTGCGTGGCCGTTATGCTTAAATGCGGCTGGTAGCCATAGAGAAAAAAATAGTTATTAAAGTTAAAAATAACTAAAAATGTATAAAAGGAATTAAAAACATATTTTGTACATGTAGTATAAAAAAAATAAGTGAGAAAAAAAATAATAAAGAGAAAAAATAAAATTCTATTAGTTCCTAAAAGACCAGGTGAAAAGGAAACCAGGAGTTACCCTTAAAGAGAAAAAAAAAACTCTTTTCAGAGACTATACATTTTAGCAATATCAAATATAAAGTGCTAATAAATTAACATAATTCTCTTTACTTTTATTTTGTTTAATAATAAAACAAAACGGAGACCAAAAAAACAAGCAGAGAGAGTTTAAGTATAGGTGGGAAGTTTAGAAATCTCAACTTTCATCGTTAAATAAAAGCAAGTATAGTTATGGCATTTTCTATTAGTTAGGTCGGATACCCCGTAATCTGATAATTCCACAGCAATTTAGATGGAAAGATGGTAAACACATTTATAAAAATTTTGAGAAAGTTGGTTTATACCTTTTTTAGGTGCATTCGTAATTATGTAAATACGTAGCACCTATTGTTGTCGCTCAGTCCGTCTGTCTGTCTGTCCATCCTCATATAAGAACGCAAAAACTACCCAACCGAATCGTTTGAAATTTAAAACATATAATTATTGCGTAATTTTGTCGAGTCATTTCAAATGTTATGAAAATCGGATGCAAAGATCAATTACAGGGACAATCAAAAGGATTCCGTTACATTACGGTCAATGGGGAAAAAATTTTCAAATACATTTTAATCGTTTGAAATTTAAAACATATAATTATTACGTAATTTTATCGAGTCATTTCAAATGTTATGAAAGTCCGATGCACTGATCATTTACAGGGACAATCAAAGGTATTCCATTACATTACGGTCAATGGGAAAAAAGATTCAAATGCATTTTTATGATGTTACACTCATTCGAACATAATAGAATTGGCATATGAATCTATGAAATATATACTAAAATATGCATTCTGTACAATCTGTGATGCAAAGAATTTTTGTTATTAAATTACAGTGCCACACAAAAGTATTCCACTACATAATCCTATACGGGAAACATTGTTTGGGGCGTGTTTTAATTATATTCAACTATTTCACATTTTATGAATAAGATATACGTTTCTGAGGTGTAATAAAAATTACTTTCTGCATATTTACATAAACACAAAGATTTCGACTATTATACTGTATCCGAAGTACGCTCTACTATATCAGCAAGATCTGAATATTTTTAAAACTTTGTTATTGTACGAACGCACTTCATTTGCTACGTTCACGTGCAATTTCCAACTTGTTTTTTAAGGAAACGATGTTAAGACTCCTGTGGATAGTGGTGTTGCATAGACTTCCTCCCCACTAGTTCACCTTCTGTGAGGCATTATTTGGATGAATTAAATCAATCGATTGCACTTAAGAAGAAAGAATGTTATAATAAAAACACATAAAACTGCAAAAATTTAAATAAAAAAGAAAAATGTTAAAGAAAATATCTATGTACGTTACGGATATTACGAAGACTTTTGTTATACACTGTAAAAAAAAAAAAAAAAAAAAAATAAATAAATAAAATTGTAAATTTACGGTACTTTACCGTGAATGCGCCAGTAAATTTACGGAAAATGCCCCTTTTTTTCAGATTAACGATCAACGTCCGTAATTTTTTGCATTTTATGGGCAAAATCCGTTAATGTAATGGCAAAGTCCGTTGACATAAGGATAAAGTCCGTTTTTTTACGGACATTGTCTGGAATCTCTGCTGCAGCTTTTTTCCAGTGTATGAACACTGTATAGCGATTACATACTAGTTTTGGAAGCGAAACCCCAAATAGGATAGATATGAGCAAGAATGGATCTGATGCATGCATTATATGAGATAAGTTTGTTTCTGATAGAGAAAGTGTTAGGAGAAAGAAATTTGAGGATTCCGACGACTTTGCCTCGAATATTTATGAAATGTTTTTTTTTTTTCAAGTCTATCTTCTATCTAGGAGAACTCCCAGATATTTAGTATGGTTATTTCAAGAAATGGTTATTAATATGGTTTAGATCTGGCGGTACCCTCCAAGTCGAGGCAGTTTAATTTTTTTTTTTTTTTCTGGCGACGCAACACATTTCTATCGTTTCTCCATTGAATTTCCGAGCTTCCAATAAGGACACATTTCAATCATAGTGCCAATGAAAACATAACAACTCTTTAGCTGCGTTGTACCGGAATGCAAGGCGATTGTAATTGCGTGATAGCTGAACATGACTCGTGTTCGGTGCTGATCTCCTGTTTCTCGTTCATGTCGAGTTCATTCTGTTGGGAACAAAACAGATTTGCAGCTACAAAACGCGCTCGCAACCATGCATCCTCAAGTCTGGTTACACGCATGGAACTAAAAAGATTTGTTAGTTCCATGGTGGCACGTCGCTCTAGCATTTCCTCGGAACATATTTGAGTCATTCTCTGTCAGTTTCGCTTGTTCACTCTTGCCCTTTCTTCATCAGTTTTATTTGCAATTAGTCGTCACATTACTTCCTCCACACTAGTTCATCTTCTGTGAAGCTTTATTTGGATGAATTAAATCAACCGATTGCACTTAAGAAGAAAGAATGTTATAATAAAAACGTGTAAAACTACAAAAGATCAAATAAAAAAGAAAAGTGCTAAAGAAAAGTTGAACTGATGACATTGAGCTCACAGGCTACTAACTGTATAATATGCTCGCCCACTAACTAATAGGCCCACTAACTGTATAATATGCTCGTATTTCAAAAAATAATACCCCTTGAAAAATAAATTAATTAATGATTAATTGATGAGCCGCCCCATTCCACCCTTTATACCTAACCAATAAATCTCCCAATCCAGTGAGGGAAGAGCCTTATCAGTATAAACCGGTATACCAAATTTGAAGCAAATTGGATAATTCTGCATAAAAAACCCATTTATCTAATTAACAGGAGATTAGCCTGCCCCCCCTTTTATACTTATCAATGAACCCCCAAAACTAATCAGGAAGCGTATTATCAGAATGAAGCTAGTTACAAAATTTAAAGCAAATCAGATATTTCTATCAAGAGTAATCGTGTTACGTATATATATATATATATATATATATATATATATATATATATATATGTATGTATGTATGTATGTATGTATACGCCAGACTTGCCAAGTCTCCAGATTTCCGCAGGAGATCCTGATTTTCACATGTTTCTAAATACTCCTGATTTTTGGCATTTTTCTCTTGATTTTTTACATTTAAAAAATATTCTGTTATTTTACAATCAAATGTACTGTGATTCAGAGATGAAAACTCTAGAGGTGTAATTGTACTTTAGTATGATTGATCAGTAGTACCGTATTTACTCGTGTAAAGGCGCACTTTTTTTTTCAAAAAAATAGGGCAAAACTCCTAGGTGCGCCTTATACACGGAATGATTTTTTACTGTTGGATGTAGTCGAACTATATACATGTGAAATGAAAAATTATTCAAAGAAGATACTAAAACTCGGAAAATGTTACTTAATTGAAGTATTACTGCATATTTATTTCACTCCTTGCAGTTTTTTATACAACAGAGCTAGTGACATTATCTAAACGCTAATTAGCAATTCTCTTTACCGTCACTCATTCCTATTTCCCGCTATTCTCTTACAACCCGAAGTCTTAAAATGCATTTTCGTCTTGTTTTCTGGTCTGGTGTAATGTTTGTTTCGACTTTTTTTTACTGAAATTCATTTGATCATTCTTCATTAGCGTATCAAATTTATGGTGCGCGTTATACACGAGATTTTAAGAAATCGTCATTTTTACTTGTAAAGTAGAAGTGCGCCTTATACACGAGTAAATACGGTATTTTATGTGATAAATTACGTTCAGATTCGTTATAAATAATGACTCTTTAAGGTTTGTTATTGTTACTATGGTCATGTGTTGAATTATTAAGTTCTCTAGATTCTGATTTATTTATGATCTTTACTATAGTTTACTATCTTTATATGTATATATTTATATACATTATATATCTCTTATATAGTTTACTATCTTTACTATAGTCTATGAGTAACAAAACATCCCCTTTTTTATAATATTTAATCAAGTTAAAAATACATTAAAACATCATATGCTTAAATGCATTCTACTTGTAAGGAATACAAATTTTCCGTATTTGAGTAAGAATAACATTTCTTTTTAATCTTCATTAATAACCAAGCCCTGTTGGAATTTAAACTTTTTCTAAAGATGTTTACATTTAAAAATTAATAAATTTTCACAGACAAAAATGTCTCCTGATTTTTAGTTTTCAGAGCTTGGCAAGTCGCATACGCACATACAGGATCTATGGACACTTTAGCTCTCAGGCTTTAATGGCCTGAAAGCTAAAAAGGGGGGACAAAAACGCAAACTAAAAAACAAGGAACATAACAAATTCTGTCGAAATATTTAGTAATGTGCCCCTCGGGAGGAAAGTGGGGGCAGAGTGTGGAGAGGTGCATAATATGAAAGAGTTTTCCATTCACTTTCTAATAATATATCACATGAGGGGTTTAAGATTTTTTTTTTTAAATTAAAAAATCGCACCACGATGGAGGGGGGGGAGGATTGCAAATCTGGAGAGGGGAGAGCGAGGTTCACATACAATTGAATCTGCGAATCTCAACGCAATAGGTGAAGAACTTTCAGAGATTAGCGGTTTTGTACAAATGGACATTTACATTTTTATTTAGATTTATTTTTAGCAACGTTGTATTTTGCATGAAAAAATTTCATTATTTTTTATAATGTGATCTGCAGACTTGTTATTAATGGCTAATTTAGCCCTCGGTAAGAAACGTGTTTGACCAGCCTGCTGTACAAGCTACGTTTGCTACCGCATTTAGACACCTGACTCTAAAGGCATGCTAATCTGATGGGTTTAAAAAGATCATGGAAGACTAAATTATAATTGAATAACTGAAAAACTTTCCGTTCATTGCCCTTTAATAAAGGAAATTTTGGGCTGAATCAGCTGCTGCTAAGACATCAAGCAAAACCTGCCAACCTTTTGAAAATGAGACATAGTAACAACACACAAAATTCAAATTAAGAGGGGGGTTGGTTACTGTTTAATACATTGTAAATCGGGTTAACTCTACTTTCTTCGTTTAGACTTCTGCAGGTTGGATTTGGATTAACCCGATTGTTCAAAAGTTAGCACTCTTTCACAACTGTATACTCTTTAAAACTATACATATTATAATAATAAACATAGATGTTTCGCTGTATGCAATTGCGATGTTTCCTGAAGAGAGTGCAAAGCTGCAAGATTTAGCAGGAAGGTATCTCCATACATGAAGTTATGTATTACCAGTGTTGGGATTTTTTTTATTTTGAGTTTTCGTATTTCAATTTTTTTGAGCCAGTTTTTTCTGCATTTAGCAGCGAATTTTCTACAGTAGTAAAAAGGAGTCCGGAATGTCTACTGCTTTTAAAACTGTTTGCAAAAAAAATGTATGCATTTTTTTTTTTTTTGGTAATTTTAAAGAAAGGGAAAAAAAACCTTCATCCGGTTTCAATCTTTCAGCTAAATATAATAAATTTTTTCCTCTTTAAATTTTATAGGATTTTTTAAATTTTTCTCATTTTACGGCCTTTTTTTTTTTCCTTTCTTTTGAAATATAATAAATATAATAAATAAATAGCTAAATATAATAAATTTTTTCCTCTTTAAATTTTATAGGATTTTTTTAATTTTTCTCATTTTACGGCCTTTTTTTTTTTTTTTTTTTTGAAATTTACATTTCAATACTCCGATCCTTTCATGAAAGACAAATTTCTCAACCACTATTTTTTGACAAAATTCATATTTCTTTACTGCGATCTTTTGACAAAATTCACATTTTCTTTGTATGATCTTTCGACGAATTTTGCGGCTTCTTTCGGAGATCTCTTGAAGAAATTCACATTTTCCTTTCACAATCTTCTGACGAAATTCGCATTTCTTTACTGTGACCCTTAGACAAAATTCATGTTTCTTTATCGCGGTCTTTCGACAAAATTTTCCTTTTATTTCTGCGATCTTTTCTCGAAATTCGAGTTTTTATTTGTCGTGATCTGATGAGATTTTTTTTTTCCGAAATCCTTTGACGAAATTGATTTTTTACGTGATCGTTTGTCGAAATTCGTTATATTTTCACGCGACGGATTGAAGAAATTCACAATTTTTTTCTACAATCTTTTGATGAAATGCGATTTGTTTTCAGAAATCAATGTAAGAAAATAGTTATTTGATTCTGAGATTTTTAATGAAATTAAGGATATTTTTCCCGATAGTTTGTAGAAATCCTCATTTTTTTTTTTTTTTTTTTTTTTTTTTTTTTTCTGCGACTGATTCACGATATTTTCCCACGATCGTTTGAATAAACCTCAATTTTTTCCGCGTCAGGTTCATAAAATTCATAATGAATTTCCAAGATCGTTTGGAGAAATTCTCAATATAATCCTCAACTAAAATCCTCCATCTTTTTTTGGGGGGGGGAGGAAATAAATATTTTTTATTTCTATTAATTTTAACAAAATGTATATATTTTATAAAAACTAATTTCAGATAAAAAGTATGAATACATACATGCTTAAATTTTCATTGGAATATTTAACATCTATCTACAGGTGGTTATCAAAATAATGGAAACACTTGTGAATGAAAGGGACATTTAAGAATTCCCTTCGTAAGCATTAAAATATAATCTTAGCTACCAGATTTTTTTTAATATAAAAAGTACATGTATTAGGTAGTATGAGAGAGCTCTAGAAGAGTTGTCTACGTTTTGATGTTTTTTTGTCAGAAGCGTAAAATGTCAGACCTCACAGATTTTCAAAGAGGCTAAATTGTAGAAGCCCGACTAGCTGGAGCAACGGTGACCGAAACATCCCAGCTTATAGGCGTTTCTAGAGGTACGGTTTCTAAAGTCATGACAGCATACACACAGAGCGGAAAGACAAGCTCAGCAAAGCAAAATAGTGGACGGAAGGAGAAGCTGAGTGAAAGAGACCGACGGGTATTGAAGCGATTTGTAATGTCTAAAGAGAAAACAACTGCAGCCAAAGTGACCGCAGAGCTCAATCAGCATCTGGATTCTCCAGTGTCAACAATTACAGTTCGGAGATACCTTCATAAAGCGAACATTTACGGCAGAACAGCAAATCCCAAGCCACTTGTCACAGATGCTAATGCCAAACGTCATGTAGAATGGTGCCACAACCACAAAACCTGGTCGATTGATAAGTTGAAGACTGTTATGTGGTCAGACAAATCATCTTTCCCCACAACAGGACGGGTACATGTCTGGAGAACACCTGCACAAGCGTATGATCCTGATTGCCTCCGTCCAGCTGTCAAGCATGGAGGTGGATCGGTCATGGTATGGGCAGCCGTGTCATGGTTTTCTGCTGGTCCAATCGTAACCCTGAAAGGAAGGATCACTGGGGAGAAGTATAGAGAAGTTTTAGCTGACCAGGTCCATCCCATGATGCAAATTTTGTTTCCTGCAGGAGATGGAATTTTCCAGGATGATAATGCCCATATTCATGCAGCCAGAGTTGTCTAATCATGGTTTGATGAGCATGAGGAGGAACATCTACCTTGGCCCGCACAGTCCCCAGACCTCAACATAATCGAACCGTTGTTGTCTATTTTAGAGCTTTCAATCCAGAATCGATATCCTCCACCGGCATCTCTCACGGAACTTTCACAATATCTTCATGAAGAATGGTACAATATCCCTCTAAACACTATTCAGAATTTGTATGATTCGATTCCCAGGCGAATCCAAGCTGTATTACATGCCAAAGGCGGTCCTACTCGATATTATTAAAGAATTCCTTCAAAATCTAGGGTGTTTCCATTATTTTGATAACTACCTGTATTTCTTTTTAATACATTCTGTATAATAAGTGGGGATCAAGATTGAAAAAATGTCATAGGGAAGTTTCATTTCGGCTATGCGCCCCTTACAGCGCCTTTTTCTTTCTTTCCAATTTCACAAAATTGATCTAATTTATACTAATTAAAGATTCAGTCTCTCTCTGTATGTGTATGTGCACGCATGAGATGGCTAGCGAAATTTACTGCACGTAGAAGTCTGAAAAATTAGATGAGAATTATCCAAGACAGGTCCTGAAGAATTTGAGGATTTTTAATTTTTTAATTGCTGTTATCCCTTAGTGTTTTTATGAACTAAATTAATAATAATTTGCTTCTTTCCCATCTTATCTTTTTCATTTTAGGGGCCGATTCTCCATTTAGTTATTCCCATATTTCTACACTTCTTAAGACCTTGGCTCTAAGGGTACAGGGTTTACCTTAAGTTTTTCTGCCCTAAATTGTTAATAAATTGCTTTCTTTTAACTTGATTTTCATTTTTGAGATCCCTTTTCCATTTATTTTCCAATTATTCTTTTTTTCTACATTGCAGTTAAAATCCTGAGCCCTCCTACAGACCTTGAAATTTCTCTGCACCATGAACCCCCTAATTTTCTAACCTTCCCAAAGCTGATAATTTTAAAGTTGAGTCTTAGACTCTTCTTCACAGACCAGCACCCTCATACTTTTATTGGGACCCAAGCGCTCTTTTTTAAACATTTAAAAATACTTTTGCATACTTTTTAAAAATATATTACTCTAATGTATAATCAAATCCATACCTTATGCTTAATTTTGACCAATTTAAGATCTAAAACACTAAGTACTAAGACAGCCCTTCTCTCAATTATCAGCTGGCACTCTTCGGACACCTATTATAGCTCTCTTAAAAAAGGTCCGATTCACAAGCTTTTTACTTTTTTTTCCTAACAATGTCTTAAGTCCTCCAGTTGCTACAAAAATGATAAAAAAATTTTCAGACTTCAGCTACTTACCACTAATTTAGAATATTAATTGCCTACATGATGGAGCTTCCTTTAAAATGTTCTGAATTGCTTGCAATTTTTCAACATAGTTCTGGCATCTTTCGACTCTTTTAAAATTATTAAAACATATCTTTATACCAAGGTTGCAAAAAAGGGTGGCTTTTATTGGTTTTAACTGGCTTTTTTTTTGGCCAAAATTGGCTTTTATACAGTGAAGCATTTTAATTATAAGCTACCCATTTTTAAGCGTTTTAACTAGTTTTAATGATGTTTAATTTACTTTGAGTTTAATAAATGTATTTATTAAAATGAAAAATTGGGATTTTAATTATGATTCATTATGAGAAATTAGGTTATAACCCTATCTTTCAAAATTGAAGACATTAATACTAGAATAACAGATTGATGGAGTTGCTAGTAATTTATAGACAGAATTGCAAATATGTCAGCTAAATTATAAATTGGCCATACCAAGTGCTTTTTTTTAATTTACATTGACCTTTAATCCCATCCTTGTTTTTCCATTTTTATTACATAAAATTAAAGAGGGCAACGGTTACTTAGTTATATGATTTATTACTTAATTAATTTTAAGAATTATTAAAATGTCATGTTTTATTCCCTATAAACATTTAAAATCATACACATAAAAAAACACAATTTCTCACTCTTGAAAATAGTATAATGAATTATGCATATTTCATAATTTATTATATTTCACAATCTATTTCAGTATTCTCAATAAGCATATGTATGAATATATTCATGCAAGAGGGCATATAAGCATTTTTTAAGAAGAAAGAGCGTATTTAAATTTTTATTCAACAAATTTTATTAGAACATTTTTTGTTGTTTAAATTCATATAATTACATGTATTAAACTCTCCTCAAATACTGAATTTTTCCTAATTTCTCTTTCAACATTATTCATTCTATGCCTTAATCTTTCTATATTGGCATGCAAGAATATTTCCATGAATGATTTGATGTGTTACATTTTGTCATAATCCAATTAAATATAATTCTTAAGAATGTGTAATATAAGTAGAACTATGAAATATAGAAGTTTAAAATACATTTTTTGAGTAATTTTCTTTTTTCCAAGATTTATATATTTTTTCAGACATAATGCCTTCACAGTTGACTTCTAGCAGTTATAAAGACTTATTTATTTGAAAAATTAAATAGAAATTTCTAACTTTTTTAGTAGTAGATAATTAAAAATGTATTAAAAATAAATAAATCCAAATTTAATATAGATTCGATACAAAGTGACACTTTTAAAATAAAAGTTGGCTTTTATGAATTTTAGCTGGCCTTTTTAAGTGGATAAAAGCAAAAAAATCCAGACGGCTTTTTTTTGACCCGGCTAAAAGCCAGCAACCCTGCTTCATACACAACTACATCCCAATCAAGACCTTAGCCCTTTAAGGACTAATACAGTCCCTTGAAGATTTTGTACCTTAAGGGTGTATTTCGAAAGAAGCTTTAAACTCCGCATTTTTTCCGATTCATTTTCTCCGGAAATTACCAAGATAAATTGTTAAAATTAGAGTATGACATGTAAATTGACTTTATGAAAGTGCCAAAAACGAGTTTTTAAAATTTTAAATTTTTTTAATTTGATTTTTGACTGTTTAATGAAAATTATTTCCGATTTTTTTTCTCCTTAAATTACCCACAAAGATTCTCAAAAATGAAGTATGATATGCAAAATTATCTTGTACAAGTGCCGATGAAAAAATTTAAAAAATTGAAATTAATTAAATGTCGATTTCGAGTGAAATTGTGCTGGAAGAATTTTAATTTTCAAGCAAGTGGATGAAAGAACAAGGATTGGTTAGTTTATCTATATGATAAAAGATGGCGCCTTAGTTCCCATTTAGATCTTTAAGCGTTAGTTTGTGAGAGGCGTGATTTCATTTTGACAGGGATGATACAATTGGTCGCTTTCGGAAATTGTGTCATTTAATTGGCTGCATTTGAATCAAAGCGTGTATTCGAATTATGAAACATAAAATATCTATTTTGACCTTGTATTTTCTATTTTATGTCCGATATCTTTGCTTCAACAATGCATATATGTTTTATATAAAAGGATAAAAGCCAATTTAAAAAATGCCCTATTGTGATTGAAGCAAAATAGAATCAACAATAAATAAAGAAAAAAAAAATACAAGGTTTTTTATTCATGCAACATGGATATAATATACATGTGAAAAGAAAATAATTATTTTGTACTAGAGTGTCATTGATTTTAATCAGTCGACTTTAAATTAACTGATTTTTTTTTTTTTTTTTTAAATCATTGATTAAAATCATAAATTTTCTTAATGTTTAAAATAACATTAGAAAGTATTAAAATCTAAGATGAACATAATTTGGAAACAAGTATTCAACAGGTATTCTGACTTATAAATACACACACACTCACACACAAAAAAAACCTGAGTATTGTAATATATTATGTATATATATATATATATATATATATATATATGTGTGTGTGTGTGTGTGTGTGTGTGTTATTTAATTTTAATTTTTTACTTGTAGTTCATAAAACCGTTAAAATTAATGGCACTTTATTTATCATACTAAGAAACTATATACTTTTCTCTTATTAAATTATTAAGCACATTATTATAAAATGTATATTCCCTTATGAAATAGTGTCCTTTTTTGGAAGTAGCATTCTCCTCTTTTTTTTTTCTAGCATGAATATAAATTATTAATTATCATTTTAGTAATTAAAGCATAAAAATATATACTAGCAAAAGCCATGCTTTGTTTGGATTCGCGAAGCATTATTTTATAAAACAGATATTTGAAAGTAACAATATTTTTTTTTTATTATTATTATTGCATCTTTATTAAACAAAAACGTTATTTTATGTTTTGGCGCATTTTAATTTCTTATTTATGATGTAAAACTGGCATAATAAGATATTTTCGAAGCAAACTTTTACAATTTTTTTTTTAAATTTTCAACTAAAAGCTCTTTTAAAGATGTTTTTACAATTTCAAGTAGCCACTGGTGTTTTTTAATTGTTTGAAATATGCATGTTTCCAATCTTTGTAATCAACATCCGATAATCTTTGATAGCTATTTTAGAATAATATATTTGAAGAAAGCTTGAAGAAAGTTACTTCTTCAAAATCCTATTTTCTGGAAAAAACATTTGAAATCTGCTTTCGTTGATACTATGAATTTTTAACTGTAAAACATTTTATTTTAATTTCTTCGTTTTTATACATGTTAGCGTATGAGAATTGCTGTAATTCTCTCCGCGTGGGAGAACTTTTTACTTTCTGCGAATGGCAACTCAATTAATGGAATTACCTTTTAACGAAGCGCTCTCTCATTCTCGCAGTGACGTTTTCACGAATAATTATTGTTGTGTTTGCGAACTTATTAAAGTCTTATTTTTCTATAAAATCCTTCTGATTAATGAGTCGATATTATTTAGCAAAAAAAAAAAAAAAAAAAAAAAAAAAAAAATCCATAATACAATTTTTTTTAAATGTTTAAGTGTCATCTGTGCAAACGATTTTGCGGGATAATGAAAACATGGTTTATTTAATAAATTAATCATGATTCTATCTATAATTATTTACTCCATGATTTAAACTTTTTTTTTTTCTGAAAATATACGCGTTTCATTTTTTATTTATTTGCTAAAATGCGTCCGTATTGGAAATGCATGTAAAATAAATTAATTAAAATAATAATTTTTTTAACGTTTTACTGTAAAAAAAATTATATTCTGCAAATCTACAGATCATAATTTATTTTTGTGTTTAATTTGAAGTTAAAATATTGAATAGTTTTTTTGTAAAGCGTACGACAAATTGTAATTTGAGTGGACTAGTAGAGGATTCGCTTCGCTCATCCTAATTATGTTCCTAATTATAGAATTACTTTAATAATTATTAATGTTAATAACTTAATGTTAAATACAATTATTAATAATTTTAATAAATGTAAATATCACTAGTTTTAACGTAATTTTGCATAACTGTTACAAAATTGATTTAATTACTAATATGAAATATTAATAATTACGTAAATTATTAATAATTATTAATGTAATAATTATTAATAAATATTAATGTAATAATTATTAATAAATATTAATGTAATAATTAATGTAAATTGTTAATATGAAATTACTAATTTTTCTGTTTTTTTAATTTTTGTAATTACAAACTAATAATTATAATTCTATTAATTAAAGTGTAAAAACTTATAATATATTAACAATTAGAAGTTCATTGTTTTGGTAACCTAAAACTCTTGATAATTACTCAGTATTTCAACAGTAAAAAAAAAAAAATAAATAATCCAAATTAAATAATTGTAAAAAATCTGATTTAAATTTTAAAAAATCCGATTTAAAAAAAATATTTTTACATTTTTTTTTTTTTTTTTTTACTAACTTTTTAATTTTTACATCAATATGGCCATTTTTCTTTCTTATTTTTACCAAGTCGAGTCCGAGCATGCAAATTTCTGCCCGTTACAAGCTCTGGCACTTATTTCGACTTTGCAAAAAAAAAAAAAAAAAAAAAAAAAAAAGAAGAAGAAGAAGAAGAAAAAAAAAATAATCCAAATTAAATAATTGCAAAAAATCTGATTTAAATTTTTAAAAATCCGATTTAAAAAAAATATTTTTACATTCTTTTTTTTTTTTTTTACTAACTTTTTAAATTTTTACATCAATATGGCCATTTTTCTTTCTTATTTTTACCAAGTCGAGTCCGAGCATGCAAATTTCTGCCCGTTACAAGCTCTGGCACTTATTTCGACTTTGCAAAGGAAAAAAAAAAAAAGAGAGAGAAAAAAGAAATCATGCTTCAAGCATAAATTATGAAACACTTTCTAACAAATCCGGAATACTCTAATAAAACTTTACCATTGGTATATTCCGATCAAAACCGCTTATTTTCCGATTTATTTTTAAATTCACTTTTGCTCTCAAATGCACCAAACTTTTTGAATCTTTTATGTAGAAAATATGTGTCGTGTTCGTCAATTTTTTGGTAAATGCAGAAAATATTGAGGGAAAAAAAAAAAAAAAAAAAAAAAAAAAAGCTTTTAAAGTTGCCAATTTGAACAGAAATTTCCAAACTTGGAGATCTGGGGAAAAAAAAAAGATCGAACTGAAAAAATGATTGTTTATAAATCAAATTCTAATTAATTCAGCAAAAAAATTCATCGCACGGCATCTTACACATCACTTCAAAAAATACCCCAACAAGTTTCATGTTCTACCTTTAAAAATGAGTCTGAAAATGTATCCGAAATTTTCTAGCTGTTGTAGATGAAAAAACTTTTTTTCGAATACCCCTTTTAAGGGTGTATTCCAATCCAAACTGCATATTTTCTGATTTATTTTTAAATTTACTTTTTCTGTCAAACGTATCAAACTGGCAAATTCTTTTAGTTAGAAACTACTCAAGGTGCCGTTTTTATGGATTTTTTGACAAATGCAGAAAATATTGCAAAAAAGGCTGTCAGAAACGGCAATTTGAATCGAATTTTCCGAAGCGGGGATCTGGGAGAAAAAAAAAAGGGGGGGGGGTTATATTGAGAACGTGTTTGTTATTATTATTATTTTTTTTTATATCGGCCGATTATCTACATGTGGGATATAGGTCCTAAAGGGGGTGAAAGGCCCTCCGTTGGGGTTTTTTAAGGGAACCTAACCCGTACTTACGCATGGAAATCTAAGGTTCGAAGAAAACCACGGAAAACTCCGAACGGTTAGGCCGACGGCCGCGATTGGGTTTGAACCCAGCACCTGTCGTCTACCAGTTGAGAGGTCAGAACCTCTCGGCCACTGGTGGGGCCCGTATTTGTTTATAAATCAAGTTCTAATCAATTGAGCGAAAAATGACATCCCACGGCAACTTACACATCTCTTTAAAAATCGCCTCAGCAAGTTTCAAGTCTTTATCATTAAAAACAAGCCTGAAATTGAGTCAGAAAATTTCGAGCTGTTGAAGGGGAAATTTACATTTTCGAATACACTCTTAATGAAGTGAAACATGATGTATAAGCAAACAATTATGAAAATCATAAACGTAGTTAAAAACGCAATTTCAAGAATTATCATCAACAGTCAGAAAAGTATACGAATTTTTCTTTGTAGCCCTGTTTATGATTTCTAGATTTCTATGGCTTAGTATATTTTACTCTATTCAGTATTCTCGAATATAGATGAGTTAGAAACCCATATAGTACAATTTTTTTTAAAAAAAGTACAATTTTAATCCTTCCGACAGCAAATGGATATATCCTCGAGATCTTTCATTTTGCTCTGTAAATGATCGGTTGAATTTACAACCAGGTAATTAGCAAAATATTATTTGAATTTAAAAAAAGCGTACATCTAATAACACAGTTCCAGCAAGTATATTGTTAATAAAATAAATGATTTCTTCTAAAGAATTATTTTGTGTGTCTGTGTAAATAAATGATAATCAAAAATAAATTAAATGATATATAGGCTGAATTCGTCCATTGAAAGAAAGAAAAAAAAAATGGGGAGCTTCATCTCAAAAACTTATGACCGAAATTTCACAAAATCTTAGGTTCAGTTAGGGATGATAAAAAATGGTGCAGATTATTTTTCGATGTACATAGCCTTACAGGTGGCGCTACTATGCTGCAGCATAATAGCGCCATAGTGTCCTTTTCTCGATTTTTGCTATAGCTCTATCACAAGAACAAATTCACGGATTTTCACCAAACATTACGATTTGTTCATAAGTTGATTTAAATTGTTGCTTATTATATTTCGATATGCTATGTTGCATTTTTTTTTTTTTTTCATGTATTTCTGCATCAGTAATAACTCTATTTAAATAAGAATGCACATAATTTAATAAAACTTTAAATTGAGTTGCATCTTTATATAAACTGGGTGCAACATAACTTTTGGTGTATATCGCTCGATAGATAGCAATGCAAAGCTGCATTTTTCTCGATTTTTGCAATAGCTATATCCCAAGAACTAACTCTCAGACAGGCCCGGACTGTCCAGGTCGGCTGGTCGGCGATCGCCGAGGGCCCCCAGCCGAAAGGGGCCCCGGAGGTGCACTCCAAAAGATGAATATACCATTTTATAATTACTACTTACATAATAAAAAATTAGTATTTACCCGTGATTATATGCATGTATGCAATGAAATTAAGCAATTGACAGTTTTTTCATGGTGATTTATAGAGTTTTGTCATTTCATGTCGCTGGACAGACGGAAGAGGGATGCTGACTCATGCATAGCCCTTTGTGCAGGACTCATACAGTCAGATTCAAAGTGCATTACGATGCTCACTTGCTAATCTTGTGCAGTATGGTTGTAACTAGGGCAGTGTAGCAGTTGTGTGTTGTGTCAACATGAAGCATGTGTACCAAAGCACTGGCGCACCCACGGGGAGGGCTAAGGGGGCTGAAGCCCCTCCCAGACCACAAGATTAAACTATTTAAAGTTTTCTAAAATTATTACTTTTAATAGATTCAGCAAAACAGAAATTTTGAAAAATATTACACTCTTCACATTTTTTTTTCTTATATGTAAATTTTCGTATGAAATTTGAAATATAAGCATTTTTTAGCTCACAGGCTATCATAGCCTGAGATATTATTGCCCGTCCGTTCTGTATGTATGTTCGTGCGTGCGTAACGCGATAACTCATTATAAAAATATCCGATCCACTTGAAATTTTGTATATAGGTATATCCTGACAAGACGCTTCCCTGATTAGTTTTTGGAGTTCATTCGATATGTATAAAAGGGGGAACGGGGGGATCACGCTCTTCCCCTTAATTGATATAAATGGTTTTTTCATGTAGAATTAACAGTTTTCGTTCAAAATTTAGATATAGGATCATTCTGATGAGGCGATACCGTAACTGTTATTAGGTGTTCATTGAATAAGTATAAACAGGGATTCTAATGCCCCTCCCCTTAATTTATATAAGGTACCCTGGGGTAATAACGCCAGGCGGGGTAATAACGCCAAGTGCTTATATTTTGCATAATTACGAAATAATCAGGTAAATGACACCATTGTGCTCTGCGCAGAAGGGTTTTGAGTCATATAAATCGCAAAAAAACAGCTTCAAGTTAATTTGTTTCATTTTTAGGTCTTATTGTTTTTACAAGCAACTAAAATTAATGCTTGATCTAAAATTTGCGAGATAAGGTTTTTGATCTGAAGACTATATTTTTTATCCAGAAATACTTTGTTTATTACATAAATTTGTAGTGTATTTCAAGTACTTTCCAATTGTTGTAGAAGATTTTGGATATCTTCTCGAGATAATTTGTAGTTTAGGATTTACTGCGCAATAAGTATCCCGGGGTAATAACGCCAATCCTTGGCATTAATACCCCGGTTGATTCACTACAGTGACCTAGCTACATCCTAAATACTGATTCAAATAAACACAGTTAAAACTGTGCAATGTTTCGAATAATTCTATTTAAGCGGTCCTTTTTAAGCAAAAAGAAGCTCAGGTCTGATATTCTTTTGCCCCATCCTCCCCCCTCCCCACACCGCACCTTTATTTTTCTTACACTTTCACAAAAAATGAATATTTTCAATAGCTTAGAATGCAATTTGTTAATTTCTAAGTTTGTAGAGTTTGTATTTTTAGAATTGGGCAATCTACATGCAATTATTCCATCTTATTTCATAGTTTTGTTTGCATGGCGTTATTACCCATATAGGTGGGTAATAACGCCAAATAGCATTGGTCAAGAAAAAACGCCATTACATTTTATGAATACATATCTGTTAAATTATTTTATTTTATATAGATAGTCAATGAGTTGCTGTATCAGATCCTATATTTGTTTGAAACATACAATCTAAAACTAAGCCGTGAAAATTGGCAGAACCTTAACGTGGCGTTATTACCCCAGGGTACCTTAAATGGGTTTTTCATGCAGAATTATCAGATTTCGTTCAAATCTGAATAGTTTTGTAAGTTTAATGCTTAAGTATAAAAGAGGGGGATAAGTCCTCTTAAATTATATAAATGGATTTTTATTAAGAATTATCCGATTTGCTCTGAATTTTGGATATAGATTTTTTATATGATAAAGCATGTCCTTGATAGTTTTGGGGGTACAATGATTAAGTATAAAAAAGGGGAGAGTTGTTTCCCCTTTTTTAATTTTTTTTTCGAAAAGAATTACCCTTGAAAATATAAAGCTGTAATGTACAATTAGTATGCGTAGCCTGTTAGCTCAATGCCATCAGTTTAACTGGGCAATATTCTTTTTATTATATTTATCACTTAAAACAATAATTTCTTTTTATTTATCAAAGATGTTTAAGCCATCAAAATTAGCCCAATCAAAAATTTTCAGAGGCCCTCCCCAGGTTTCGTTGATTGCTCCCCCCCCCCCCCACCTTCCACCATCCAGTCCTCGTTTTGTATCCAGTCAATAGAAAAAATGTACTTCTGGGAACGACAAATCTCGTCCATTTTTAATAAAATGAAAAAAAAAAAAAAAAAAAAAAAAAAAAAAAAAAATCGGACTGAGCTCATCTGCCAGTACCAGAACAGGAAAATACTGACCTCTAATATATGTTAGCCCCCTCCAAAGCTTAATCCTGGGTGCGCCAATGTACCAAAGTGACGATATGAAAAGGAAATAAAAAATAAGAAATTTTTTAAACGTTGAAAAATGTTTGAAAAGTTTTAATACTTTGTTAAGAAGTTCCACTTCTCAGTAGCATTAGAAAATATTTTGTTCAATGTTTAATTAATGTAGTTTTGTTTATTAGAAAACAAGGCTTTGCATACAGAGGCAGGCATGAAAGAATTCCTCCTAAAGGAGGAATTCCACCTTTTTTAAAACAATTTTGGTCATTCTCTGGATTGGTGCAAAAATGCAAAGAAAATTTTGGAAAGATAATTAGGGGGGGGGGGGGTTGTCTAAAATTTAATAATTAGGCATTTTATCTTCTTAAACCCTTGGAGTTTGTTCTTGAATTGTTGCTCAAAAAAGGCATAAACTGAAAAGTGAGCTACTATATATAAGCATCTGAAACTATTGTAAATGAATTTGTTTTTAATGTCTTTCAAGAATGATATCTTTTTTAGACTTTGAAAATTCAAAGTAAAAGGAAGTTTCTTTTTGGAAAGGAATATTTTGTACTATTTATACAACACTTTTGGGTAATTTCTGTGATACCTTTTTTGAGATGTATTTCTGAAGCAAAGATCAGTTAAGCAGGGAGAATTTAATGGCTGAACTATTCAGATTAATATTTATTTTGGAAAATTAATGCCTGTACCTCACATAAGTTGATCAGATATATTTGGTTTTTCTCCTTTAGCATTATTAAAACTTTCTAAGTTAAAAAAGCAATTATACGTGCAGTTACATTTAATTTTATTCTCTGTTAAAATTACACTGAAAATATAAGAATTTGACGCCATTGTATAGCTAGGAAAATTTTTCCACCTTTTTTCTTGGTTCCCACTTTCATGCCTGCAGAGGAAGGAGATTATACGCTTGACTCTGTAGATTACCATAATAATTTTCTCGAATGTGTCATGTTGGTTATAAATTATAATGTGTTTTTACAATATCGTGTCAAAAAGTATGTTAAAGGCAACAAAAAAGAGAGAAAAAACGGGAAAGTTAATTAAAAGACCGACTGGACTCTGTTGAAAATCTTTTGTTAGAAATTTTTTAAAAGTAATTTTATGAGAAATTTTTGTTAGAAATCTGCACGGGTCGGAATGTCTATGCCTGGGGGATTGTCTCAGCTAGCTTATACTTTCACAGTTCACGGTCAAGGCCTGTACAAAAATTAGTTGAAGGGCGAATCGGTCCGACTCAATTTACACAAAGAATCAGTTTTTCTTAACATACAATTAAGATCCTTTTAAAGCATACTATATACACATTTATGGAATATTTTATATTTTAAAACTATACTTTTAAATCACGATATGGTGTTTGCAACACCAAAAATACACAATAACATTTATGATTACTTAGAATCTTAGATTTTTCAACATTCAAATAAAGATTCATTATAAAATTAATGTAGTTTAGATTTAAAGAAAAAAAAAGGACGGTTAAAACATGATTATTTTTGTAGGTGTATTATAAAAAATATATTTGTGAAACTATTTCTCTATCATTTATTAGAGCTTCTCTCAGATCCAAAGAAGATATAATTTCTGACACATTTCTAAATTAATGTTTTTCGGAAGTGCATAAATTTTACTGTTTATTTCTTATTTAGAATCCATGTAATCGAATGTTGTTTTCCATTTTTTGATAAAGACATTATATCTTTTAGAAATATTGTCAAAGTTAGCGTTGTAAACTGAATTTTTAGAATCGATAGCATGGGAAAGGAGAAAAACTTGCAGTCACTTGACAAAATTCTCTTTCATTTTGATATTTAATTTATTTACCAAAAATGGAAAAACTGTTCGATTCCCAATTCTTTCAATAATAAGGCCTGTCAATTTTATGCATTTACAGTTAAAAATTGATGCTATCATCTAAGTAAGAATTTAATAATTATAAATTAACGATTTGGATTTATTAATTAAAAAATAAGTTTTTTTGAAAAATATACATATTAAACGAAACCCTCTGAGCGATCTGCGATCATACTTACTTACTTGTTTTAATTACTGTTATGTCACTTTTAATATTTACTTAAAAAAGGGGGGCTCCGCCCCCCCTGCTCGCTACGCTCGCCAACCCCCCGCGTAATCGCTTCGCGATTCCAAGTTGTAGGCTACCCCTGCTTGCTGCGCTCGCCAATACCCCAGAGTATGAATAAGCAGTTGCAGACCTTTCAAATGATGTGTCACACAACTGGTGTTGTAAAGAAATTAAAAATGTGCCACACCTGGGGGGAGCAGAATGTGGGGGGTGACACACAAGACATCCATAATATGAATAAGCAGTTGCAGACCTCTCAAATGATGTGTCACACGACTGGTGTTGTAAAGAAATTAAAAATGTGCCCTCCCCCCTGGGGGCAGAGTGTGGGGGGGGGGCTGACACACAAGACATTCATAATATGAATAAGCAGTTGCAGACCTTTCAAATGATGTGTCACACGACCGGTGTTGTAAAGAAATTAAAAATGTGGCCCCCTGGGGGGCAGAGCGGAGGGGGACACACAAGACATCTATAATAGGAAAAGGCAGTTTCAGACCTTTATAAAGATATGCAACACGAGTGTTGTGGATAAAAGTTAAAAAAGTTCCCCTTTGGGGGGGGGGGGGGGCAAAGTGGGGTGCGGCGCCCCAAACATGCATAATTGGAATTAGCAGTTGCAATCCTTTTAAACTATAGGGGGCTCCGCTCCCCTGCTCGCTACGCTTGCCAACCCCCCGCGTAATCGCTTCACGATTCCGTTCGGTATTGCTCTGCAATCCCGGTTGGAATCGCTTCGCGATGCATAGACGGAGCCCTTTCCTGATTGGTCTATTCGACTCATGGAAGGAGTGGTCCACCCGGACGCTTTATTTCCGGAAACCTTACACATCAGCATCATTCCAGGAGTCATTCCTTTTAAGGCTAGTAGTTTTTTTTTTTTTTTTCTATAGAAGGATATTACAGTAGGATTTTGATTATTATGACTTTAACAAACTCATTTAGCTGCCTAAAACTAAAAGTATACATCACGCTCATTTTTAAGTAATAAACCACTTAAAATTAATAATTCTTATTTTTTTTTTCTAGCAAGGAATAAGTTTAGGTATGGTTATAAAATAATATAAATACAGTCGAGCCTCTATATAACGAAATCCATCGTTCCAGTAAAAAATTCGTTATATAGAGAAATTCGATGTATAGAGTATGATGTTAAAAATAGTATTTAATGTGTAAATTTTGAACAAATATTATTTTTGATCTTTTTAATTAAGAATTTGAAATGTTTAAAAGTATATATTAACCTAACATTTTATTTCTTACTTATTTAAGCAGTTTCAAAAAAGAGAAAAGACATTTATTTGAAAGCTTAATGAAAATCAAATGAGGAAGACTTACATAAATTTCAGAGCAAGAAATCTGTAATTTTTTGTTGTTTTGATTTTAAAATTACAATTGTTACGCTCTCAAAAAAAATTCTCAAATTTTAGCAAGGAATGAAAAATTGTAGTTGATATTTTCCTCCATTTGAAGGTCTCTCTTATGTGCTTTCATTGATTCCTCTCTTATATGTGTAACAATTCAATTGACTGTGTTTTGAGAAGGATGTTGAAAGGTGTGTGGGAGGTGGGATGAACTTGTTAGATTTAAAGAATAAGGAGAGAAGTAATATTTATATATATAAAAAAAACCTCTCCACTGAACGATAAATCAAAAATAAGTGATGGAAAATTGATTCCATATGATTTCGAAGCTTTTTTTAAAACTGAATAAATTAAGATCAATTTATGAAAAAATTCGTTATATGGAGATAAATATTTCGCTATATAGAGTCTGTTTTTAATGTAATCATGCGAAAAGGGGACCGTTCTTACTAAAAATTCGTTATATGGAGAAATTCGATGTATGGAGTTTCGTTATATAGAGGTTCGACTGTATTTATTGTGAATGTAAGTTTACATTTCACTCAACTATTTTCCAAGTGACAAAATAGCCTGAATATTTTTTTTTGCTATGTAAGCCTAAATTTAAAAATGAAATATAATATTCTGTTTTCGCTAAATTTCCTGTAAGGGGGCCCCTTTTCAGTCTCTTGCCGAGGGCCCCCAAAGGAGCCAGTCCGGGCCTGCTCTCAGATTTTCATCAAACTTAAATTCAGTTAAAAGTTGACTTAAGCTTATTAGGTTTCGCCGTAAATCGCACAACAAGTGACGCAAATATGCTGCATTTGTCCCGATTTCCGCAAAAGCTGTATCTGAAAAACTAATGTATGAAATTTAATCCAACTTAATATTCTGTTACATTTCCACATAAATAGTTCTAACTTGTGTATATATTGATTAACAAGTGTCAATTTTATGTTCTTTGGGTTGGAAATTTCGATTGCGGACATCTAAGACAGTGGACTTCCGAAATTTAATGATTTGTTTGAATAATGCGACACATATATCTCCTTTTTTAATGAATCCATTTCAACAAAACTAAATACCTTTTACAAATCCTCGTGATGGGTATAGATTATCATTCAATTTCGGCACTCTGAAAACGAATTTGGAATTATTTACATGTACCAGATTAAAATAAAATTTGAGATTGGCAAATCCAACATGTTTGAAATGGACAGCTGAAATCAAAGTATGCAAAGACCCTTTTTCAGTTTCTTTTAATTTTTGTTGAAAGTTTTTTTATTGTTCACTTTAGAAACTGGATCCGAAAGCAAAAATGTCTTCATAAAAGATGTTTTTAAAGATCTTCTCAGATAACCAATACAATTTTTTTTCCCAAACAAGATTTTTTTTTCTTTTTTTAATTCCCCATTTGGTTAACATTAATGAGCTGCTGTCTTCACGTCAATAAAGTATCCTTTTAATATCAATTTCATTTGATTATAAAATTATTTATAAAAATTTTATGGCAAAGAATCGTTCTGATAGATTGCATATGAATAGATAATTCTCTATTCTGGACGTTTATGAAATATACAGATATACTTTATTTATTTAGGTAATCAAAATAAAGCTGTTATTATGTTTAATAATTACTCGATTACATTATCGAACTGGCAAATTCTCTTATTTAGGAACTACTCAAGGTGCCGTGTTTGTCGATTTTTGATAAATGCAGAAAATATTGCAAAAAAGGCTGTCAAAAATGGCATTTTGAACTGAATTTTCAAAAGCGGGAGATCTGGGAGCGAAAAAAGGTTTATATTGAGAACGTAATTGTTTATAAATCAAGTTCTAATGAATTGAGCGAAAAATTACATCACACGGCATCTTACACATCTCTTCAAAAATCACCTCAGCAAGTTTCATGTCTTTATCTTTAAAAACGAGCCTGAAATTGTATCAGAAAATTTCGAGCTGTTGAAGGGAAAAATTACATTTTCGAATACACCCTTAAGGGTGTATTTCGATCCAAACCGCTTATTTTCCGATTTATTTTTAAATTCATTTTTGCTCTCAAATGCACCAAACTGGCAAATTGTCTTATTTAGAAACTATACACAAGGTGCCGTGAGGGTCAATTTTTTGATAAGCGTAGAAAATGTTGCAAAAAATGCTGTCAAAGTTGCTCATTTGAACAGAAATTTCCGAACCTGGAGATCTGGGGATGAAAAAATGATCGAACTGAAAAAAAAAAATTGTTTATAAATCAAATTCCAATCAATTCAGCGAAAAATGACATCACGCAGCATCTGATACGTCTCTTCCAAAATCGCCCCAGCAAGTTTCATGTTTCTACTTTTAAAAACATGTCTGAAATTGTATCGTGAAATTTCGAGCTGTTGAAGGTGGAAAAGCGCTTTTTCGAATACACCCTTAATGATCTGAAACATGATGTATAACCAAACAATTTAGAAAATTATAAACGCAATCAAAAGAACACAATTTCAAGAATTACCATCAACAGTCAGAAAAAATGTATACGAATTTTTCTTCAGCCCTGTTTATGATTTGTATTAGATTTCTACAGTTTTGTATATTCTACTGTATACAGTATTCTCAAATATAGATGAGTTAGAAACACATATAGTACAATTTTAATTTCGCCTTTCGACTTAAAATAGATATATCCTCGAGATCTTTCTTGTTGCTCTGTAAATGATTGGTTGAATTTATACAACCATCAAGTAATAAGCAAAATATTATTTGAATTTAAAAATCGTATGTCTGAAAACACAATACCAGCAAGTATTGTTAAAAAATATTAATGAATTTTTGTAAAGAATTACTGTGTGTGTGTCTGTAAATAAATAATAATCAAATGTGAATTAAATAATACTATGATGCAGCATAATAGCGTCATAGTGTCTTTTTAGCTCACAGGCTATCATAGCCTGAGAGCTTATGTGCCCGCCCGTTCTGTATGTTCGTTCGTATGTGCGTAACGCGATAACTCATGATAAAAATATCCGATCCTCTTAAAATTTTGTATGTAGGTATATCCTGACAAGGCGCTTCCCTGATTAGTTTTTGAAGTTCATTCGATATGTATAAGAGGGGGAACGGGGGGCTCATGCCCCCCGTTAGTTGATATACATGGGATTTTCATGCAGAATTAAGTTTTCAAAATTTAGATTAGGATCATTCTGATGAGGCGATTCCGTGGCTGTTATTAGGTGTTCATTAAATAAGTATAAATAGGGGGAACAGGGGTTCTAATGCCCCCCCCCCCGTTAGTTGATATAAATGGGATTTTCATGCAGAATTAAGTTTTCGTTCAAAATTTAGATTAGGATCATTCTGATGAGGCGATTCCGTGGCTGTTATTAGGTGTTCATTGAATAAGTATAAATAGGGGGAACAGGGGTTCTAATCCCCCCCCCCCGTTAGTTGATATAAATGGGATTTTCATGCAGAATTAAGTTTTCGTTCAAAATTTAGATTAGGATCATTCTGATGAGGCGATTCCGTGACTGCTATTAGGTGTTCATTGAATAAGTATAAATAGGGGCAACAGGGGTTCTAATGCCCCCCCCCCTCTTAATTTATATAAATAGGTTTTTCAAGCAGAATTTTCAGATTTCGTTCAAATTTCTGAATAGTTTTGGAAGTTTAATGGTTAAGTATAAAAGAGGGGGATAACTCCTTTTAAATTATATAAATGCTAAA
Source organism: Maratus speculifer (assembly GCA_964019185.1). NCBI lineage: Eukaryota > Metazoa > Arthropoda > Arachnida > Araneae > Salticidae > Maratus > Maratus speculifer. The sequence continues at coordinate 271,638,221 of OZ025290.1, read as the reverse complement.
TGGGTTTTTATTAAGAATTATCTAATTTGCTCTGAATTTTGGATATAGATTTTTTATATGATAAAGCATGTCTTTGATAGTATAGGAGGTTCAATGATTAAGTATAAAAAAAGAGGAAAGGGGAGAGCTGTTTCCCCTTCTTAATTTTTTTTTCGAACGGAATTAACCCTTGAAAATATAAGGCTTTAATGTACAATTAGTATTTGTAGCCTGTGAGCTCAATGCCATCAGTTTAACTGGGCAGTATTCTTTATTCTAGTTTTTTGCAATAGCTCTATCTCACGAACAAATTCACGAATTTTCACCAAACATTACGATTTGTTTATAAGTTGGCTTAAATTGTTGCTTATGAGATTTGGATGTGCTATGTTGCACTTTTACTTGAATTTCCGCATCAGTAATAACTCTATCTAAATAATAATGCACGGAATTAAATAAAACTTTTAATTCAGTTGCATTTTTCCGTAAACTGGTGCGGATTAACTTATGGTGTATATTGCTCGACAGATGAAAAGGCAAAGCTGCATTTTTCTCGATTTTTGCAATACTTGTATCTTAAGAACTAAATAATTCCAAGATTTTCATTAAACTTAAAATTCATGGTGTATTCGAAAATACGCCGTTCTAACTTCAACTCGAAATTTTCTGATACAATTTCAGACACATTTTAAAAAGTAGAAACATGAAACTTGCTGAGGGGATTTTTCAAGAGGCGTATAAGGTGCCGTGTCATTTTTCGCTCCATTCAATAGAATTTGATTTATAAACAATTATCTTCTCAGTATTAACCTTTTTATATTTCACAGATCTCCAGCTTCGGAAAAATCGGTTCAAAATACCGTTTTTGATTGCTTTTTTTTTTTTTTTCAATATTTTCTGCATTTATCAAAGAATCGACCCTCAAGGCACCTTGTGTACTTTCTAAATAAGACAACTTGCGAGTTTGATGCATATGAGAGTAAAAATGAATTTAAAACTAAATCGTAAAATAAGCAATTTGAATCGAAATACACCCTTATTTGGTTTTGCTGTAAATCGTACAAGTGACGCAAATTATTTTTATTTATTTTTAAATTCACTTTTATTGTCAAATGTATCCAACTGACAAATTCTCTTTTTAAAAACTACTCAAGGTGCCGTGTTTTTCTATTTTTTGATAAATGCAGAAAATATTGCAAGAAAAAAAAAAAAAAAAAAGTGGCTGTTAAAAACAGGCTATTTGAACCTAATTTTCTGAAGCGCAAGATCCAGGAACAAAAAACAGGGTCATATTGAGAAGGTGATTGTTTATAAAACAAATTCTAACGTATTGAGCGTAAAAAGGAAATCACGCAGCATCTGATACGTCTCTTCCAAAATCAGCAAGTTTCCTGTCTTTACATGAGTCTGCAAATGTATCCGAAAATTTCGAGCTGTTCGAATACACACTTCGAGAAAAAAAAAGATCTTATCTGACACTACTTGACCATCTTCGCTTGTCTCTATTCCCCGTAGCTAGCCTGCGGCGATTAGCAGGAAAAGAAGGGCTGGTGTTCATCCCTTTGTGACCCCCCACCCCCCGATTAGTGGCACATTCTACCCTCTTGCAAAGTAAATCTTTGCCTCTCGTGAACCAGTCCTTCTATTCGGTATCCTGTGCCGGGTCGGGACGACAAAAATAGATTGTTGGTGTCTGATTCTGGAACCAGTTTTGATCACAGAATTCTTTCCTCTAAGGTTTTGAAGAAAAAAGGATTTTGCAGGAAAAACAAACAAACAAATAAAAAAAAATATTTTTTTATACGATTTATGATTGTATGGTAATGGAGCATAGTCAAACTATAACCCATAACGTCTACAAACTGAGAAGTGCCTTATAAAAATAATGTTCCAAGAAAATTCTACTTAGCAAAAATAAACTTTTCAGGTCCCAAATCTACTTCAATCATTCAAATGGAAAAAGAGATAATAATAGTAGAATTTTTATTCCATTTCCTCATGCTACACATAAAATTAAATGATAAGAATATCACTGTGCATTTAATGTATCCATAGCTATTTGTTATTTTTATATAAAAATAAAATTTTATACAAATAGAAATATAAAAATTTATGCAAACAGAAATTTTATTATATATAAATTATATATATATATGTGTGTGTGTGTATGTATGTATGTGTATATATATATATACCGGGTGTCCAATAAATAACTGACCCATTTTGAACAAATAACAAATAAACGGTTGGAGATAATAATGCGCGGTTTGCGGTATTGTTATTAGAAAATTAATACATTTTTAAACATGTACTTTGTTAATACAGTTCAAATTTCGGGAAAAAATATTGCGCTGGCGGTAACAGCCTGTTTGAATACAAACATGACTCTAATTTTCATAAATATGAGATTTTCGGCTGGATCTGAATCTATATGTTGTCGAATCTGAATTTATATGTGAATCGACTCTCGAATCAGCTTCAGAAATAGGGTACGTTGGTTGGAAAGTGATTTAAAATAATATTTGTGATTGAACCACCCCCCTCATTCCCCCTCCTCATTTCCCCTCCCCAGTCTTGAGACTGAGATATTATTTTAAATATTATTATATTACATTAACAAAGTGCATACTTTAAAATTTATTTATATTCTAATAACAATACAGCAAGCCGCGCATTTTTATCTCAAATAGTTTTTTTTTTATTATTTATTTACATTCAAAATGGGTCAGTCATTTACTGGACACCCGGTATATACATACAGTCCAGTCTCTATATAACGAAATCCACCGTTCCAGTAAAAAATTTGTTATATAGAGAAATTCGATGTATAGAGAATGATGTTAAAAATCTGTATTTAATGTGTGAAATTTGAACAAATATTATTTTTGATGTTTTGAATTAAGAATTTGAAATGTTTAAAAGTAAATATTAACCTGACATTTTTTTCTTAATTATTTAAACTGTTTCAAAAAAGAGAACAGACATTTATTTGAAAGCTTAATGAAAATCAAATAAAAAGTTTTGCATTAATTTCAAACGAAGAAATCTGTAATTTTTTGTTGTTTTGATTTTAAAATTCTCACGCTCTCAAAAAAAAAAAAAAAAAAAAAAAAAAAAAGGCTCAAATTTTACCAAGGAATGAAAAATTATAGAACATTTTCCTCCATTTGAAGGCCTCTCTTATGTGCCTCTCATTGAGTCCTCTCTTACATGTGTATCAATCGAATTGATTCTGTTTTGAGAAGGATGTGGAAAGGTCTATGGGAGGTGAGATGAATTCGTTGGATTTAAAAAACAAGGAGAGAATTCATATAAAAAAAGAACTCAGCACTGACTATAAATCAAAAATAAATGATGGAAAATTGATTCCATATGAGTTCGAAACTTTTTAAAACTGAATAATTTAAGAAAAATTTATGAAAAAATTCGTTATGTGGAGATAGATATTTCGCTATATAGAGACTGTTTTTAATGTAATCATGCGGAAAGGGGACCGTTCCTACTGAAAATTCGTTATATAGAGAAATTCGATGTATGGAGTTTCGTTATAGAGAGACTCGACTGTATATATATATATATATATATATATATATATATAGACATATATATATATATATGTCTATATATATATACCGGGTGTCCTGAAAAGGACTGAACGATTTTAAAAATCAATAACTTGCAAACTTTTACAGATATTTAAAAAATTCTTGCACGAGAATCATCTCAAAGGTCAAAAGTTTTTTTCTTGCGATTCTGGATTTTAGTTCGAATTACAAACAATAGATGGCGCTGAGAGCGCTAGGTGCGGTGTTGAGATGGATATTGACGTCACTTGGTACTGAAGCAAAATAAGGAGTTTAAGGCTGTGGAGTGGGGTCTCGTTTGACAATGCAATCTTGCTCTTAGGGCCCGATTTTGAACTTTTGTTTATTTGTTTTTATTGAACAACATACATTTGACCTGTGCACTCGACATAAAGCCCGATTTTGGACTCAGTCGGTATAATTTCAATAAAATGTTTTGTTGTCATGGAAATAATAAATCCTTTTATATAATAGCAGCGATTGGAAACTGGAAATGAATTTAACGAGCAGCATACGAGTTTTGCAGACGATTTTACATTTAAAAAAGCCATATTTTCTCGGATTAAATTACTTTTTATCATCTAATTTAAAGAATACTTTGTGCATCATATTTTAAAATAAAGTGAAACGATTTAGTAGTTTTTTTTTGTTGTTGTTGTTAAAAATTAATAAATTTTGCTATTTTAAAAAATTTGTTGTATTCCAAGAAATGCTAGTTTGTTTTAAAGAAGTTCTTTAGTAGCGTTTTATGTATGTTGTAAAAAAATTGCGGAAATGGTTTATTGTTTAGAACAAAGAATATTCATAGTATAAACATTGAAAATTTGGTGCAATAGCTGTTGCATTCTTTTGTAAAAATACCCAAATACAAAATTTATTACGATTATGTATATTAAATTCATGGTAATAGGGAAATAATACTACCTCCACCTTAAATGAGCTATAATCACAATGACAACCTAGAATCATCACCTATCACTGGATATCATTGAATTAGTCACGCAGAATAGGTTTTAATAGAATGAAGAAAACATTTATTAATGTCCTTTTAAGCTTTGATTCGCTTTTCATGAAACTTTAAATGAGTAACGAAAATTCTGCAACGAGTATATATATTATAATTCAAAGCATTCTGTTGGGTAGTTTCTGCGCTATTATGTGCGGACAGATAAAAGAACATTCCAGATGACGAATATAGGAGCTACATATATAATTATCCTCACAGAACATAATGTAATGGCATAGTTCTGAGTGTCTGTGTAAATGAATCATGAATTATGCATAGTTTGTTTACAATACCCAACACGGCATAATAAATCTTATTAACATATATCACTTACAGACCAATTCAATTATTTCAACGCAAGTTAGAGTTTGGAAAAACAGACAGGCAGACGGCTAACTAAAAAGAAATCATAAATTTTTTTAACTATGTTGGAAAGCGTTAAAAACACATGTTAAGGTGAAATTTGACATTTAGCAATTTATTTAAATAGACGGAAGCATACTTGAACTCTTTTGTATAGCCCTGTACTTTTCCTACTATCTTTAAATACACGCCATTTATCTAGCTAAAATCTATTTAAAACCGAAACATGCTTTAAACTAATGAAATCACACTTCCAGAGTTTACCATCCAGAACCGGCTATTAATCCAATCTTTGAGTGCCTCTGTATATCATTTTATTTCTATTCTTTAAACATATCGTAATATACTTAAAGCTGTTCAACGTAAAAAAAAATACATAGCTCATTTACAAACCACCTAATATATTTACTTACACACTTAAGGAAGGTCTCCATTGGGGGCATACTCAGAATTTTTTGAAATAAATACGAATTAAACTACTCATGTAGGTAATAAAGGATAATTGAAAATTACCGGCGGAATTACATTATTAGATATGTAAAAAAATAAAATAGTTTGGAATAATTGGCGTGAAAAGCTGAAAGCGACGCGGGATTTGGCGAGCAGTGCATTTCCTCGCCAAAAGCAGACAATTTTAACGAATCTGAAAATTGATTTTAATTGACTTCACTGTTTAAAATCTGCAGCATTTACTGCAACGTCACTCCACTACTTTTATAGAATATCTCTCTTCTGACCAATGAGAATGCTCCATAGCACTGTGAATTGACCGTGTCATACTCTGTTAAAAATCTGCTGCATTTTGTTGCAACGCACTCCACCGCTTGTATATAATATCTCTATTCCAACCAATGAGAAAGCTCCATTTCATGGCCAAGTAACCGTTTTCTATACAAGCAAGGGAGTGCGTTGCAACAAAATGCAGCAGATTTTTAAGAGTGTATTTTTCAATTTGGAATAAATTTAATCAATTTAAATTGTGTTTTAAATGAAAAAATATATTAATTTCATTTTGTTATAAGTACATAGGGACCGTTCAAGTATTACATAAGCATTAAAGGGGGAGGGGGGAGTCCAGAGTCTGCTTATTTTTTCTGACAAGGGGGAGGGGGAGGTCACGACAATTCTTACGTAAGCATTAAACAACAAAGCAACTGCAGTTCAAATTCAACAAGCAAACAAAGTATGATGGGGAAAGAGCATTCTACAGTTCGAAATTCGCCGTTTGTTTTCGATTTTATTCTTTGCTTATCCATCGGCAGTCGTGTGACCCGCATCACCCACTCACCCTTTGTCATCATTGTTGTCTGTTAAGTTGTGTGCCAAGTCAAGTACATTGCAAGATTAGAAAAACACAGGAACCGGTGTGGCTGGGTTCTGATGCCAGGGTAACTGGTCAGTTGACTTTATTTTAGGTAAGTCCGGTATTTTCTTTTCTCCCGTTCAATCGGTCATGGAATTTCGAGAATTTTTGCAGAATTTCTGGAAATTTGTCTTTCCGCTCCTATTGTCTAACTTCCTTCTCTACAGGTTTTCTTCTTATATATCTTGTTTTATTGTTCAATGTGATAACTAACAATATATTTAAACCATTCTTTAATCTGTGGTTTGTTTAGTGCAATACGCAACAATATATTAAAATCATTTTACATATTTTGATATCACAATCCCTATATGCCTATATAAATTTGTAGGAATAATAATGTAATTGATTGGTAACTTTTTATAAGTTAAGAAGTATTGATGTATAAACTGTCATAAAATCTTACGTAAGCAAAGGGGGGGGGGGTGTCTAGCATTTGCTTATATTTTCTTACAAGGGGAGGGGAGGGGGGTACAAAATGACTAAAAATATGCTTACGTAATACTTGAACGGTCCCATATAAACGTATATGACAAAATTACACTTAAAGTAAAGTTAAAATGCAAAACTAAAATTACTTAAACTAAACTTATTTAAATAAATTGAACATAGAAAGTTTTTTCTTTAAAAAGTATTCGAAGCGTAAAAGCGTATTTTTCAAACTTTCGTTTTTTCGCCAACCGGAGATAAATCGCCAAATAAACGAAATTTTTATTATTTTTCTACGGACGTTATAAGGAGGTTCCGCCGAAATGTTTTTTATAAACATATATAACTATATGAGAAGAACATTCTGTAATTTTTTCAGATTTTTCTGAGTATGCCCGTATGGAGACCTTCCTTGTTAGTAAGGAGTGCGAATTCTTTTGTGTAGCCCTGTATATGATTTGCACCAATTATATACACAGCGTAACATGCAAAAATGTACTGAAACTTAAAAAAATCATATCAAAGCTTAAAACTTCAAGCCATTATCGTTAGCGTACAGCATTTTTCATGCAGCATAGTTTCCGAAATCTTTTGTGTGTCCCTGTAAATATTTCATATTTTCTATTACATAGTAAGAAATTCGTAGTAAATCTAAGTAACTTATAACAATTTTATTATATGTGTAACAAAATTAAAATATGCCGCAAAGTATGTTTTCTTCTATATCGTTATGTTATATAATTATTTTGTGGCCCTGTAAATGAATAATAACTATTCTTTGTGCAGCATATTCTATATCATTTGTATTTCAATTTAATTCATAAATGCATGTTAATTTCATTATGTTCGGACGGGTGTAATACCATCAAAAAGCACTTGAAATTTTTTCTCCGTCGGCCATAATGTAATGGAATACTTTTGACTGTCCCTGTATTGGAAATACACATCCGATATTCATAAAATTTGAAATAGCTGGATAAAATTCTTCAATAAATATGTGTTTAAAATTTCAAACGATTCGACAGAGTAATTTTTGCACTATTATATGCGGACAGACAGACGGACGGACGCACCAGAGACGAGTATAGGTGATATGCATTTATATAATTACTAATGTATCTAAAAAACAGCTAAATTTAAAAGCGCATGCTGAAATTGAAAACGCATTTCCAGCAGTTATTACTTAAAGACAGTACAGTAACCGGTTTTTTTTGGGATGCCCCTGTAAATGAACGTTAAATGCTATAAATACCAAATACTCTATTCTATCATAATCATATTATACTGAAATTCAGTGATTTATATCAGTTTCAATACATTTGAAATAGTGTATTTCATTAATATACGCTGCAAGTGATTTTCCCCCATAGACTATGATGTGATGCAATCTTTTGGGTGTACCTGTAAATTAACTGTTAATCCCACATACTTAAAATACAATACAGGACATGACTAGGTGACATAAAAAAAGTTTAAAAGATACCCAGATAAATAAATAGATAAATAAGATATCCTGTTCTCAAAATACTTACATTCTTGGAATGTAAAAAATAAATAAATAAATAAAAGTCGGTAATTCGAACGTTGTTGTTTCACGCATTTCGATTTCAAAGGAGTCGTATCCATGAAAATAATATTTTTCTCTATTATTGCGCTGACGCCAGCAAAATCAAAATTATATGGATTGCATTCAAAATCGGACGATAAAAGCAAAAGTTCATTTTTGAATAAGATCCACTCCATAGCTTTAACCTCCTTATTTTGCTTCACTGCCAAGTGACGTCAACATCCGTCTCAATACAGCACCTAGCGCTCTCAGCGCCATCTATTGTTTGTAATTAGAACTAAAATCCAGAATCGCAGGAAAAAAACTTTTGACATTTTAGATGACTCTGGTGCAAGAATTTTTCAAATATCTGTAAAAGTTTGCAAGTTATTGATTTTTAAAATCGTTCAGTCCTTTTCAGGACACCCGGTATATATATATATATATATATATATATATATATATATATATATATATATATATATATATATATTGCATGGATTTACGTAAATTGAATTTTTTAATATGTTTCGAAATAATGAGAAGTGGTAATAAATGAAAAACATCCATTTCATAAATAATCATTTTTCTTCATTGCTATTAGCACAGTGATGCTTTTAGGGTTCGATACTTAAAAAACAAAAACGGAAACATGTGACAGTCATTTTACTCGTAAACTATCGAACGTGAAAAATCCAAAATGGGGGAGTAATATAAACTATTGGCTCACATATTTACAAACTATTAAACATTAACAAATATATTTAGGAAAATGTAGAGGGACTAGTTATATATTAAAAAAAATAAAAATAAAATTGTATACCGTGTGGGGGAGTAATATAAACTATTGGCTCACATATTTACAAACTATTAAACATTAACAAATATATTTAGGAAAATGTAGAGGGACTAGTAACATATTAAGAAGGAAAAAAATTGTATGCCGTGTGGGATATCCTAAGAAAGCTGTATCTTACCGCTGAACTCAAAAATATAGTTATTTTCACTTTAAATATTATACTTTCAGAGATATCATTGAAAATATAGTGCAAAAATATGTCCCTCGGTGATTTTTGAAGTGATGTAGAGGATGCCGTGTGAAGTAATTTTTCGCTGAATTAATTAGAATTTGATTTATAAGAAATTATTTTCTCAGCGTAACCCCTTTATTTCGTTTGCAGATCTCCCGCTTCGGAAAATTTGGTCTAAAACGCCGTTTTTGACAGCATTTTTGCAACATTTTCTGCATTTATCAAGGAATTGACAATCACGGCACCTTGTATAGTTTCTAAATAAGAGAATTTGCCAGTTTGGTGCATTTGAGAGCAAAAATGAATCTAAAAATAAATCTGAAAAAAAAGGCAGTTTGGATCGGAATACACCCTTAAGTGTGTATTTCGATTCAAACGGCCTTTTTTTCCGATTTATTTTTAAAGTCATTTTTGCTCTCAAATGCACCTAACTGGCAAATTGTCTTATTTAGAAAGTACACAATGTGCCGTAATTGTCGATTCTTTGATAAATGCAGAAAATATTGCAAAAAAAGCAATCAAAAACAGCATTTCGAACAGATTTTTCCGAAGCGGGAGATTTGTGGACGAAAAAAAGGGTCATACTGAGAAGGTAATTAATTGCTTATAAATCAAATTCTAATGAATTGAGCGTAAAAAGACATCACACGGCACCTTATACGTCTCTTCAAAAATACACTCAGCAAGTTTCATGTTTCTACTTTTAAAATTGTGTCTGAAATTGTATCGGAAAAATTCCAGCTGTTGAAGGTGGAAAAGCAAGTTCGAATACACCCTTAAGATACATTTTCAGACACATTTTTAAAAGAAGACACATGAAAATTGCTGAGGTTATTTTTAAAGAGATAAATCAGATGACGTGTGATTTCATTTTTCGCTCAAGTAATTAGAACAGGAATTATAAACAATTATTTTCTGAGTATGACCCTTTTTTTTTTTTTTTTTTTTTTTTTTTTTTTTTTTGGTTCGCCGATCTCCCGCTTCGGAAAATTCAGTTCAAAACACCGTTTTTGACAGCATTTTTCGCAATATTTTCTTCATTTATCAATAAATCGATAAACACGGCACCTTATATAGTTTCTAAATAAGAGCTTTCATCAGATTGATTCGTTATTTGAGAGCAAAAGTGAATAGAAATAAATCAGAAAATAGGCAGTTTGGATTGGAATGCACCTTGCGCACCAGCAATATATGCCAATAGAACGGGGCGCGGTAGCACAGAGAATCACCTCACCGAATTCATGACAGAAATACATATCGTGAAAGACATATCGTGGTGGAAAACTCCAGAAAATCGGATTTTAGCGGCTGACCTGTAGACTTACCATTATGCTTCCTGCTCCCAGACATCCACGAATTCTTAACTTTGGGTGCAAGGAAATATAATAGTAAACTTGCGAGTCAACCGCTAAAATCAAATTTTCAAGTATTTTCCATCAAGATATGACTTGACAGACCGATTGCGTTTTAATATGAGAATCGAGTTTTTATTTATTCTAGAATATCAGCCGTGAACTCGATGTGGTGATTCTTTGTGCTGCCGCCTCCCGATCTATAAGGAAAAAACTGACATCCTTTGTTACCAGCAGATTTTTTAAAATTCATCTTTACGAGTAGTGGTTGTTTCCAAATATAGTAGTTGTGCCATATTGTGTATTCAATATTGACACTAATCAATTGATAAATGGATACAGGCTCTCATGTTTTTGCTTTAATTTGGGAATAACGGATTTTGAGCTTATTCTATCGATGATCACTTTCAGAATTTTCAAGCTATGTTTTTGAGACTCTCATAAAAGTTGTTCTATACATTTAGCTAACAGAATATCCAACTGAAATTTTGTTAGCTCTCACGCATGGGCTATGAAAAATTATTTAGTAAACTTGCTCATTTTTCATACAATTTTTATTATTTTTTAATTCTGATTACAGATATTGTGTACAATGTTGTTTGTCATTTTTTCGGAAAAGAATATTATTTTATATTAAGAACTCTGCAAATTATAAGAATAAAACATGGGGAAATTTGGCACTGTTTTTATGAAAACCTGTTTTCTCTACGAGTATACATGCTATCCGCATAAAAATTAACACAGTTTATTACGGCCACTAATAATAATCTACAGTTTGAACGCTTTTGCCCCCCCCCCCCACTTTTTTTTGACAGAGTTATCTAAATAATATTCGTTCTTTTTCAATTTCTTGACGGTTCCCTATTGAGTTACGGGAAAAAATCTTCACGGAAATGTATGACCTGCTCTATTATATTTACACACTCAGAATTTCAGTATAATTCTTCATGTATTTTTCTAGATATTTAACAAAATGTCTAAAATCGCAAGTGGCTGGTCAACTTTGGCCATATGGTGTATAAGGATCCATCGAAACAGGTTTTTAAGGCAAAAAGAAAACCGAAACTGACTTTCAGGGAATTTTCTATTTTCGGCCGAAAACGAAAATGCTTTCCAAAAAATTTTAAATAATTAATACAAATAAAAATGTACATAATTATCAGTTATTCGCATTTATTAAATATACTTGATTTTAAATTAGCTGAGATTATTTATTAAATATTATTAAATGTGCATAAATATATTATTAAATGTACCTAATTATTTCGTTTTGATTTATTTTGAAAAATCCAGCTTTCAGACAATGGTTGTCATAGAAATGTCTTCTTGTAATTATTTTTTTTAATTTTTTTTAAAATACAATTTTTTATAATCAGATTGTTATAACTCAAAAACCGTTAAAAACTTACAACTTTTTTTTTTTTTTTCTATTTTTACGATTTTGCAATTTTGGTTCATCAAATTTGAAAAAAAAAATTACTTTTGAAAATATATCTTTCTTTCTTTTTTTTTTTTTTCAATTTTGGCTTTATATATTTTTCAGTTAATATTTTTAAAAATGCTGAATTAAATTAAAATTTAGATATTTGTATTTATTTAAATGTTGAAAAAAATTGAAAATCTACAAATAATATTTTGAATTATAACGATTTTAAATGACCTCACTTTTTGAGTATATTTTAAACTTTTAAAATTTTTATTAAAATTCTTAGAAGTTTTATGATGTAATTTTGCTAACAAATAATGGTTAATCATCACAAAAAAAAAAAAAAAAAAAAAAAAAAAAAATCAAAATTTTAGCTAAATAGATGAAAATTATTTTAAAATATGTTCCAAACCCCTTTCAGTTCATCAACGACGCAGAAAGACTTCCCAATTATGCGAATGACATTTATTTCTAAGTATATGCATTTCGATTTATCTTTTATTATGTTTTTTGCAAATGATCATCTGTCATACTGGAACTTGCTCAAAGAGTTTTCGAAATACTTCTGCGGTTTCATGAAAAGTTTAGTTATACGTAATGCTTTGCTTGCTTTATAGTTTGCACTCACATTTTGAGATATTCGTGACTGATAATCATATAAACGATGAAATCCATAGGAATAAATAGTCTCATTTGAGCCGATACATCCCAAATCGATGAGTAAAATGTTTAAAATTTCGAAGGAATTTTGGTATTCTGATAGTTTCGGTCAAGTTTTCGTTCAGAAAATGTTTCGGCAACATTTTCACTGAAAATGAATTTTTAGCGAAACCTAAATTTTTGGCCGAAAACTGAAACTAAGCCGAATTTCCGGGTGTATTTCGATTCAAACTGCTTATTTTCTGATTTATTTTTAAATTCATTTTGGCTCTCAAATGCATCAAACTGGCAAATTGTATGATTTAGAAAGTACACAAGGTGCTGTGACTGTCGATTCTTTGATAAATGCAGAAAATACTGCAAAAAAAGCAATCAAAAACGGCATTTTGAGCAGATTTTTCCGAAGCCGGAGATTCGAAATCGAAAAAAAAGTGTCATACTGAGAAGATAATTGTTCATAAATCAAATTCAAATGAATGGAGTGTAAAATGACATCATACGGCACCTTGTACGTCTCTTCAAAAATCCTCTCAGCAAGTTTCATGGTTCTGCTTTTAAAAAAGTGTCTGAAATCATATCGGAAAATTTCGAGCTGCTGAAGGTGGAAAAGCGTTTTTTCGAATACACCTTTAACTAAGGTACATACATCTGAAATTATATTTACTCTATAAAACACTAGAGTTTAAAAAAATTCTTCACCCCCCTCCCCCTTTGAAATCAATTCCCTAGGATTATTTAAAATTTATAAGTGTTTACATAAAGTATCTAAAATTTTAAAATCACTCATTTCATTATCATTTGGTTATTTATTAATTATTTCTTTTTGTTTGGGGGGGGGGGGGGATGCGCAAAATTCCTTTTGGCCCCGGGCACCAAAAAATGTATTTCGTATTGTAAATAGGGCCGTAGCTAAGGGGGCGCTATGGGCGGCTCAGCACCCCTTAAAACATTTTTCACCTCCTAATTTTCTCAGATTCTCAATGCAAAATTACTCTTAATCTATCTGCATTTTCGGAACTGTTTTTCCATTTATTTATTCTCCCATTTCTTAAGGAGCCCTAAGGCTTAATTAACCCTTTGGCAGAAGGCAAAAGACTCCCAAATTTATGTTAAAAAGATATTCAAAAGATATACAATCATACAATTTGAAGTTTTGTTTAAGGTGATTGCAACGGACCTATATATCATCATTTTTAATCAGCTTTTATTTTTAATTTTTTTACTTAAAACTTGCAAAATATATTAGGCACAGTCAAAATGTAACTTTAAAAACTTAGAATTCAGCAGTCAAATTTTCAACATTTGACCATATTATTTGTTGTATCCCACGGTTTTACATAATTTTGTATGTTGAAGTTTAGATACATGTGTATTAGATATGTATGTATTAGATATGTTTCAATTCATACATAAAAAAAAAAAAAAAAAAAAAAAAAAAAAAAAAAAAAAAAAGACATCAAAATAGAAAAACACTAGTAAAAAATTTATTTTTTAGAAACTATTCACAAATATAAACAGATTTTGCAGGATGCTGTGATAAAATGGAGATTAAGTTAGAAACATAAATGCTTGTCATATAAAAATAGTCCATTATTTACGTTGTACAGAACGTTGCACAGATGACATTCCATCACTGAATTTAGTTCTGAATAAAACATTTGCATTGTTAAACATCCCATCTTTCAAAGAGACAACAATAAACTGAAAAAGGTAAAAAAAAAATTACATTAATATTGAAAATTCATTCATACATCATATATTTCATATCACATAAAATAGTATTAGAAAAGACAAGTAGTATGTTTAAATTTATGAAGTGAATAAAGAAAATCACACCTTCAAAAACTATTTTTTTTATTAAGTCTTTCAAAAGAAGATTTGTGCAATCACTAAATAATTTTTTTAGATTTCACTAATTAAAATTAATAAACTAGGTTATATTTATACAGGTTTTATAGAACATAATACAACTCTACCAAAACCATTTATTTAAAATATTGACTTAAATATTTCATAGATTGTAGTTATTAAATTTCATAAGTACAGATGTGCAGGTCAAGCATAAAACAAATATGTAATTTTAAGTCTAGCACAAATGTAAAATCTAACATATAAAGTTCCCAGCAAAATGTATCTGGCAATTTTCCTAACTAAATCTCAAAACATTCTATGACCAAATATGCTGTGAAATCCACTATTTATTTACACAATCAATTTTTTTTTTTTTTTTTTTTTTTTTTTGCTATAATTTGATTAATTTTGTATCTTTTTTCATTTCCCTTCATTTCCCATTTTACATACTCCTCCAATTTTTTCATGACTGTTTAAAAAATATTTGTAAATTCTTTGACTTTTCTTGTATTTTATATTTCCAAACATACAGTTATAATATATTCTCGATATCTCTGAGTCGAATGCAAAGCAAAATTTTGAGATAACAAGGTCATAACTAAAACATAGAAAGCACATACAAATTCAAAATACAGAATAATATTTTAAAAAAGAGTAATGACATTGACAAATAAGAATAAGTACAAATTTGTAATGATAATCAACAATATGTCTAGTCACAAGATAATTTTAATTTTTAAAGAAGTAGAAAATAATTACATTAAATTAAAAAGAATTAGTAAATACATAAATGGAGTTACATTGCTAGAATTTCTTAAAAAGTCCAGTATTGTGAACTAGCAACACCTTTTTTAAGAGATGTCGCCAGAGATGAAAAGAGATGTCATGGTCTGTTCTTTAACAAATTTTTCTATTCAAAAAATAGCTAAAAAGTCATTATTTTCCATGTTTTCTGAGCATTCCATAAAGCATCATAGTACGTGGACAGCATCTTTAGTTTGATGATGGCTCTGGAACATTCATTTCTTCCTCAACATCAGGTGGCAGAGAAAAAATCGATTGAGAAAGGATTTCAACATTAGTCCACAGCCCATAGACTTCAATGTCAGTATCTAATACAGTCAATCTTCAAGAGTTACATTTTCAGGGAGATTGAGTGATTTTAAAATTTCCCCCCTTCTTCACCAAGTTCAGTGATTCTTTTCCTGATAATTTTCTGCTTCTTTCACAAAGCTGCTTTTCTAAAACAGTCTTTTGAGTCACATCTTTCCAAGCTTGGTCAGCCATCTTCATACAATCAAGAATGCTTAACTGCATAGTTTCCTTTTTCCTAATCACTGTCATGTACGATCTTTTTCACTACCTCCTTGAATCCAATTTTGAAACTTCTGATTATCCCTTGTTAGAGAGCTTGCACTTTAAAGTAGTGTTTGGTGCAAGAAAAACTACTTGCACTCCTTTCAATTCTGGGATAATGCCACGAGCTTTGCATTTGTAAATGAAAAATACAGTTTTCTTCTTTTTTGCACATGTTCTTATTTATTTGCTTCAAACAGTCTTCAATATATTCACTTGTCATCCAAGCCTTTTTATTCCCTTTATAATGAAGAATAAAGAACTCCATTCCTTTAAAACATCTTGGACTTTTGGATTTCCCAATCATCAAGGTGTTTAACTTTTCTTTCTCACTCATGTTAGCATCAGCAGGTAACTGCATGGCAACAACAATGTTACTTGCTCTTTACTCCACTTTCCTCTGACACGTTTCTTCTTTGAAAACTGCAGTTTTGTCTAGTAGTGCTTTAAAGAAAAGCCCCATCTCATCGGCATTGTAAATGTTGTCTAGGGAATAATCTTTCAAAAGAGCAAGAATATTTTTAATCCATTCTGAATGAAGTTCATCATTCACTGGCAGGTTCTCGTCACATAATTAAAAAATATATATGTTGTGGCATTTTTTAAAGTTCTCTAGTCATCCATTACTTCATTTAAAATCCTTGTGCTTCAGTTTTTCTGGAAACTGTTCAGACTTCTGTTTCAACAGATTAACTACAAGATGGATATTATGATCCCTACACTGTTTAAACTAATTTATCAGGCATTCTTCTAAATTAGGATATCTGGTTATCCTAATCTTCTTTGGGACTTCTTTTTCCTGCTCAAAAAGTTTCTCAACTTTTTTTCTGTCTTTCAATATCGCTAATAAAGTTGATGCTGGAATTCAGAAATCCTTTGTAATTTGTCCCTTTTTTTTCATTATTAATATGCTTAATTTTCACTTAACACTCACTGCTTCATTTTCTTTGGCACTTTTCATTTTTGAGGTTAGAACAAGCAATTCACATATATGTTTTATCAATTTACCAATGCTTTTCGTGAATGACTTAATCATGCAATAACTTTTGAGCAGTTTAGAAGAATATACCTAAGCAATAAACATATTTGACAAATGGTTGGACAATTTAATAACCATTGGCAAGATACCTGATTTGGCAAGACCATCTACTATATTGTTACGAATTTTGTAAATAGTTAGTGTTTGTACTGTAAAATAATGTAAATAATCTTATTAAGCTCCATTCCTTTACTAATATTAGTTTTTGTTACATTGTCTCTGTTATCAAGCAAACTTGTCCATTATTTTCAGTGTATGTCTACAGCAGATTGGCAAAATAATAGAGATATCGCCAAGTTGGCGACAAACTTGGCGATTGTTGGCAATGGTAACCCTTTCCTCTCTATGGTAACCCCCCTTAGATATACTGATACATTGTTTGTTGTTCCGTGGATTTTTCGAGATGGTTCTAGAAATTTCCCGCACATGCTGCGAGCCTATATAAGAAGAGAAGCGATGCGAGCTGTTGTTATTATTTACCAGTCAGTCATTGAGTGAACAACGCGTTTGTTAAGCAAGTTTGCTCGAGTCTTATTTACGTTATTTTGAATGTGATTTAGTGTTGAGACGTTGTATAAAGAGTCTCTGGAACCTATATCTGCACTTATACGATAGATTTGAACAATTATTTTTGAATATCTAGAAATATTTGTGAGTTTCGAAGACTCTGTTGTTCTGAAGTTCTGTAAATAAATTATTTTCTACTCTTCTATAAGCAAGAGTTTGAAGTTGTCTAACCATAAGATAGAAAGAACCCTATATACGCTGCAACAATATGTATCTTTACCTTCCCTCTCATTTTCCCTCAAAGTACCACCCATATGACAAGAAACGACCTACAGTCGTCACTGGTTATAATGTACCTGGGATATAATGAGCTTTCGCTTATAACATACTCAGATGCTTGGTCAGGAATGAAGTCCTATGTAAGTAATTATTAACAACTTTGGCTACAACAGATTCAGTAAAAGCTTTAATCTGGTTGTAACATTCCTTTTAAATTCAAACGAAAAATAAAATTTGGATGTCAACCTTGCATTTCTGGTTTCCAAAAAAGTAAACTGTCTTCGACATTCATTTCAGTGAATTCTAAGGCTGAATTTAAAACTTCCCACAAACTCTCTCTTTCAAGAGCAATTAACACAATTTTTTTCACCAACCGTCTGTGTTTATTGACAAAAAGGTCTGGGCAATTCAATAACAGAAAGAAGCAAAGATAGATTTTAAGGAAATATTTCCATCCTTCCTCAAAAGAAGTAAAAAATGAAAAGTACCACAAACACAAAAATGTTGAGGGATACATCTATTCAGATCTTTTATATTTTAATAGATGTAAACTGTTGGATTTTTTGTTGTGGTGAGGTGATGTCTTTCATTTTTAATTGCATTTCAAGTATGTTAAAGATCATTCGGTAGGACGAACTGTACTGATCATTTCCATCTTAATGTTGAATCTCTGCAATCTTTTGTTATCAACCACAAATTTTGGTAAAGAAAGGAGATAATTGTACTTCAAGTTGAAAGAAAGCTTGTAAACTCTATTCACTTTTCATCAGGGTTGGGTTTCTTCCAGAAGAAACCTACTTCTTCCAGTACAGTGGAAGAAACTGGAAAAAACCGGAAGAAACTGGGAGAAATGGAAAAAACTGGAAGAAATGGAAGAAACCAAAACAAATGCTCAAAGTTAAAGTACATTAACTATGTGAAAGACAAAGAATTAAAGTATAATTACATGAAGTCTAAATTGGAAAGTGTAATTATTATTAAAAATATTATTTTTGAAAAGATGGGTTTTTTTTTAATAACAAACTTCAGGTTCAGTACATTTTCAGTTGATGGATTTTTACTACTGTAGAGGTTGGGATTTTTTATTATGGAATGGGTTTTTTAATTAATTGCTCCATTTATAAAAAGAAAAGAAACTACCTACAAATTGTTTATTTTTCATATAAAAAATATATTATTTTTATATAAATATGCATTATTTTAAACTGTGCAACACAGTAAATAAATAAATTTGTAATTTTTCATATTTTTCATCTAGCATGAATATTTCAATGCTGATTTTAAAAGATTAGTGTTCTAAAAACATCTATGGGTATGTCAAAATACTTTTAAACTATCCTAAAGTGTAAAATTTGAAAAAAAAAAAAAAAAAAAAAAAAAAAAATCATCATTTTTTGCTTTTTTCCAATTTAAATTGAGAAACTGATTGCAGCATTCTACTGCTAAAAAATGTTTTTGCTATACTATGTTGCATTATACTAAAAAAAAGTAAAGATTTTAATGACTTTTTTTTTAATACTGAGGATAGAACAAAACAGGTTTTTAAAGCGAAAACCGAATTTAGGTAACCTTCCTACATTTTGGCCAAAAATGATAACATCAAAGAAAAAAAAAAAAAATCCAAGCGATTAAATTGTATGTTTTAAAGTAATTAATACATACATAAATATGCATAACTGAAATTCATTATATGTGTAGTATTTGTTAATCATGTAAAACTGTTAATAATCTAAAAACTTTATTTTCATATACAATAATATGTAATTAATTCATCCATGATACAGAAAGATTTTCTAATTATACGAATTTCATTTAATTAAAAAATATTTTAGTTTTAAGTATATACATCTTGATTTTTCTTCATAATGATTTTTATAAATGATCATTTGTTATTCTAGAACTTTCTCAAAGAATAATTGAAATCTAATGCAGTTTAAACTAAAAATTTTCTATGAGATGATTGATAATCATGACTGATTATTATAAACAATGAAGCTCATTGCAATACATTCATTTGAGCTGATACAGTTCAAATCAATAACTAAAGTTGAAATTTCCGAAGGAAGAGACAAGATTTTTGGAATACTAAGTGTTTTGATCTGGCTGAATTTTTGCCCTCGCTTTTGGCAAAACTCAGATTTTGGTCCAAAAACAAAACTGTGTTTTTGATTGATCTCTATTTAAATTAAAAGATCTAAATTAAAAGCTTTTATTTAAATGGGTTTCATTCTACCATTAGTAAAGAATCTCTACTATTTACTACTAGTTTCAGAAATTTAAGTAATAAAAAATTATGTTTGTTAAATTGAAAATGGATAGCATTTAACTGATTGTGTATTTTGGATAAAATTTCTTTTCATTTAGAAAATGGTTGAAGATCTCTAGATAAGTGTTGTGTGTAATCTAGCCTAAAAAACTGATGCAATTATTAATTTATCATATATGCTTAATTAAATTCCAGTGAAATTAATTTACATTAGATTATAGGAAGAAGATATTTATTATATCTTACAAAATTGAAAATATATGGTAAATTCTTAAAGAAAAAACAGTTTCTTCCCTTTCTTCCACTTGGAAGAAACCTATTTCTTCTGGCTGGTTTTTTTCCACTGTGGAAGAAACTTGCCAACCCTACTTTTCATGGAACAAATATGTCTTCTAACTTGACATATGAAAATGTACATTTTACTGTGTCATGTAATCAAAGAAAAACAAAAAATATCTGATTATTTTTTTATAAATTAAACATGTAAGTATGTAGTTATATTTTTTTTTCTTTCTATTTTACTTTGATATATTAAAAAAAATTCTATTTGCTTATAATGTACTTCAGTTATTATGTACCACATTTTCAAATAACCTAAAAGTAAGTTATAATTGGTGTTGACTGTATTTTTCTCCCTTTATTTGCCTTTCAAGTAACCAGATGAATTTATCAAAATCATCCCTGTTCCTTCAGAATGCTATTGAAGGATATGAGAGATTCTTAGAAACATACTTCTATTTTCTTAGACACAAATAAACAAAAATTAAAACTTTTTTTTTTTTTTTTTTTTTTTTTTTTTTTAAATAGTCAAAATAACAAGGAGTGGAAACTTTAGGAGATAAGAATTAAAATTAATATCAGATGAATCTGTAATATCAAGGAAGGTTTTTGAGATATCAAGAGTACACTGTATTAGAATTTAATTTAATCTTGAACAGTTATACTTTATAACCCAAATAAATTTAATATAAATGCCTCAAGCTTTTTAAAATGATGTAGCAGTAAGATAAACTAATCTAAAATAAAATTTAAAAGTCCTTCCGACAGTAAAGGTAGGAAGAGGTAGCTTTCATATACTTATTTATTTATTTATTTATTTACTTACTTATTTTAAATTAAATTATATTATTCAAACATACAAAGCTGAAATTAAGTGGAACCCGATTATATAAGAAATTTTTTTTTTTTTTCAATTTTTTTTTTTTTTTTTTTTTTTTTTGTACATTATTTTACGTTTAAAAGATTTTTGACAAACTTAAATGACCGCCATTTTGAAACAAGATGGGGAATGAAGTTGACCAGTGAACTCGGACAAGACATTGGTATGTACTATGTACATACGGAGTTATATCCAAATCAGTTTATAAAAATGCGTATTATCATGTGACAAATTTCAGACCATTTCAAAATGTCAATCTCACTGGAAATTGAAAGTGCTATAACTTAGGAATTTTTCAAGATGTAGATGAGAAAATGCTCTGGTATCTTTGTATCAAGGTCAAACACAGAAAAGAAAAATCTTTTTCAATTTCTTACTTTTTTGTGCCTAATTTTAAAATTTAAATTAAAAAAAAATAATAATATTCTGCCATTTTGAAACAAGATAGCGGATGGAACTAACCAACAAACTTGGTCCAGACATCGATATGTAATATGTATGCACCAAATTTCATCGAAATCGGTTTATAAATACGTGTGTTATCACGAGAGGAAAATCAGATCATTTCAAAATGTGAGCAACACTAGAAATTAAAAGTGCTGTAACTCAGCCATTTTTTAAAGATACAAACGAAACAAAAAACACTCTAGAATCTTTGTATCATGGTCAAATGCATAAAAGAAAAATCTCACTTTTTTGTACCTAATTTCAAATTTTAAATTTTTTAAAAAATTTTAAATAACCACCATTTTGAAACAAGTTGGCAGATGGAACTGGCTAACAAACTCTGTCCAGTTGTCATTATGTACTATGTACACACTAAGTTACATCCAAATCAATTCATAAATACACGTATTATCACATAACAAACACCAGATTGTTTCAAAATGTCAGCCATAAGAGAAATTCAAAGTGAACTCAATCATTTTTTATCAATATTTTAATCATTTAAAAAAGTATCTAAATTTTTATTATTTTAGTTTATTACTTATTTTAATATTTTATTATGTTATAAGCATCCATTACAATTTTGATTGCATTATTAACTACATTCAAATTGCTGTTTAAAACATGTAAACAAAGCAATGACCAGAAATCTGCAAAATTTTAAAATACGCACAACCCCTGGTCCCAAGCTGCGCTGATTTGAGGGAGTCTATTGTATAATTACATTAAACAGAGCCCATACAAGGAATTTTACATGCCTAACTAAGAAATTCATCAAACTGAAAAATCATTAGACAAAGATATTAGATCAGCAGACAAGCATTTCCATTTATGGTGTGATTTAAGAAAATCAAATATTATTTTTATTTTTTATCAAACCATTTATCAATACAAAAATCATGAAAAAATTATCTCTCATACACTAAAAATGAATTTTGTCAAAAAAACTTTTTTTTTTGCAAATGTTGTGATTTGATTGTATTTGGCATGATTGCAAATGTGTAGTATAGTTTTGATAAAAGGTAACTAACTTATAAAATCAGAAAACTACATGAAATGAATTTAATTTACAAAAATATTTAAAAAATGAGTATACTTTTTAATCAATTATATACAGTGAAACCTCCCTGTATGACCACCTCCATGAAAGACCATTTTTTCATGGAACAAAATGTATTCCAATAGGCTCAATACTAATTTTACCTCCATTAAGTGACCATCCTAGCTGAACTCACTTGATAAGCGACCAATTTCTTTGAGGAAAATGAAACAAATAAAGTTTTTTCCTAGTCGTTTCAGGAAGATTTTATTAGAAAAATAATTCTGAAGAGAACACTATACAACAAACTTTCAAAGTGAATTGACATTTTTATTAATTCTAGTAACTTTTAAGTGTTTAAACCTCTTTATGTCTAGACAATGAATTTAACTCTGATGATAAATTAAGAATGACAGTCATTAAACTTCCTAGCCTTATTCTGTTAACAAATTCTCAAAGGAATGGATAAAATAATAAATCATCATTATTTGTTCTCATTAAAAAAAAAAAAAAAAAAAAAAAAAAAAAAAAAATTACATTTATATACAGTAGACTCCCTCAAATCCGCACTTCTAAAATCCGCACATATTTTATGGATGTAAACAATGAAACATTCAGTTCAGATGGAGATGCAAAAATTTATTTTTTCAGTTTTATATCAATTCCATACATTTTTTTATTTATAATTTTTGTTAAGGTTATTGAATTAATGTTTTTTCATGAAGAAAGAACAATTTATTTCTGAAAAAATAAAGATATTGCTAATATCATTGGTAATCACAATCTTATCAAATATATTTATGTATTAATCAAGTTTTTTTAGTTATTAAGTCTGGCTAAACCTGAAATAAAATTTCATTCTTTTATGATCCTGAATTGAATTAGTAATGTACCTTTATGAGGCAAGTTTCATTGAATAATTTAGGAAAAACACATTTCCTCTTTTATAATGAATATTTAATTGTACATTATCGATTATTAACTTGACCTTTCCTTTTAGTATTTTAATCATTTTAAAAAATATCTAAATTTGTATTCTTTTAGTTTATTACTTTTAATATTTTAGTATACTGTATGCATTCATTATACTTTTGATTTCATTATTATTTACTTTCAAATTATTTTTTAAAAAAAATGTAAACAAAGCAATGACCAGAATTCCGCAAAAGTCTAAAATCCGCAAAACCTCTGGTCCCAAGTTGTGCGGATTTGAGGGAGTCTACTGTACTTAATTTTGAAAGAACTTAGAAATAAAAATTATAAAAGATAAAACCATAAAATCAAAACAAAAATCAATTTATTCATTTTTTAAACACTGCAGTAATAAGCCCAGTTAATTAACTTTTGTTTTGATACTTAAACCTTAAATTTTTTTCTAATGTGAAAAATAGTTTTTAAAAACATCAATTGTTACTTTTTCTCAACAGTTAAATTCTCGATTTAAGCATAACCTCCATTAACAGACAACCTCTCAGAGTGACCAATTTTTATTGGAATGGAACGTGGGATTAGGGAGATTTTACTGTCTTTTCAAAGAAAGTTAACGTACCTGTGATTTCTGAAAATGCATTTTTAACATTTTACCAATATTTTGAGTATGCGAAAGATCCAAAGCCGCATCTACTTCATCCAAAATATAAATAGGTGCTGGATTAAACAGTAGCAGAGCAAGAATCAATGATAAGGCAACAAGAGACCTGCAAAGATAAATAAATATCAACATCAATATACAGATTAAAACAGTCACAAGTAACAACAATCCAATTCCAAATGAACATTAAAAATAAGGGACATATATTGGGCGGAGGGGGGGTTGCAAATATTATTAATAGTATTTAATAATAATACAATTGATTACTAATAAATTATTTTTATTCTTATTATTTACAAATAATAATAGAATTAAATAGTATTTAATAATAACCATCATAAAAACTTTAAAATGGTCATAATATGACAGTTAAATCACAGAAATGAAAAAAGTTTATATTTCTCTTTTTTTTTTTTCTCCTTCTTTGCATACACACTTTTAATGATTGTGGTCAGATTGGAATTATAAAGTACAGTTAGTTCCACTTAATTGCATACAATTGATTCCATTGAATTGTATGCAATTAAGCGGAGTATGCATTTAAACGAGGACAGCAATTAACATTATTAGTATAGGTTATCATTTGATTCTATACCATAGATATAAATATTTATGAACAATAACAGTTTACACAATAATTTATAAATTAATTATCATAATAATAATTTTAATCAAGTTATCATTACTCTATATATATCGATGTATGTAACAAATTGAAATGTATTACAAAACTATTCATGTTACACGGTTTTAAATGAAAATTAAAAGGTAAGTAAAATAATTTTTTCTTTTCAAAATACAACCGAAAAAATTAATAAATTTCCACATAAATTCATTTAATTTTTTCATTATTTGCCAACATCATTTATTTGTTGCCTACAAAAAAATCCTTTAAGTTTGTTTTTTCCTGCTTCAGGCATTGCATTTCTCCACTTCCAATGCTAAATATTGTTCTTTTATTCATGACCATCCCTATTGTATTTTCCCCTAATTCTGAAATTTTAAAGAAGATTTCACAGGCATCTTGAGTTGCTATGTGTATGGTCAGCTTTAAAAGAAAATCATGCCTTTTCAAAATCAACACTCATTTGTTTCTAATAATTAAGAGAATAAAGTCAATTCTTTCACGACAATTTCTTCTTTTTTATATTATAGATAACAAACCATTATTACAAGGAAAAATTTTCTGTTCTTAAAAAAAAATTTCATTCATCACCTTCACAGGAATTCATACAATCTGGATTACTAGATTGGGGATATTTCATGTAATTAACCGGGGATTTTTATGTGATAAAACAGGTATTTTCAACATTAACATTATGTGGACCGCTTCTGTTTCATGGCATTCTATGCATATAAATGGGTATGCAATTATGCGTTACCTGATTGGGCCAGACTGTACAATAAACTAAACATGATTAAATATTTTAATCCCTTTGCTGTATGCACTTTGTAAGTTTTTTTTTTTTTTCCCCCCCCTTGAGCACCATTTTTGAATAGTAACTATTACTTTTTTTTATCACATAATTAAACCTATAAAAATCTGTGCTTAGAGAAGTTGAAAATTAATTTCAGAAATAACAGTGGTTAAAATTAAGAATTTACACATCCTGGGATATATACGTAATGCATGTCACAAAGTATTATTATTAGAACAGGCATGAATGCAATTATTATTGAAAAAAGTGTGAATATACTCTCACTCACGTTTAATAAAATTTTAGTGGCAAAGAAAATAATAAAGATTTACCAAACTCACCTTTGCCCACCACTTAGTTCATTCAAGGATTCTTTCCAGACATCTCCAAAAGCTACTTTGAATTCCAAGCCATCTAAGACTGTTTTTCCTTGTTGTGGTACCAATTTAGCATTGGTGCCTGGCAATAAAGTCCGAAATATGGATCCAAAGTCCTATTTTTTAAAAAAATGTGGCAATTAAAAATTTCTGAATAAAAGGCAAATTAACTTTTATACACCAATAAACATACAAAAGTATATTTTCATTAATCATAATAAATGAATAATTCTTGCATTTTCAAAGCATATTTTTAACAAAAAATGTATATATATCCTTTTAAAATTATCTTAATACTTCAATAAAATCTGATCACATAAATATATTTTGGTGGTGTACACATTATTAAAGCAACATTTTTTCCATAATAAGTATTTTTCCATATATTTGTTTTAATAACCCTTTATACATTGTTTTATTTACACTATAATAGCTGTTTGCATTTACACCTTGTACAAAGATTTTAAATTTGTTTGAAGTACACTTAAATTTATTATCTATTAGTTCAATCATGATTGTTGCCATGATAAAATACACATAATAGAGCACTACATTACATAAAACCAAAAATAAACTTACAGTATTAACTTGCTGGCATGCATGCCTTAAAGCTATTTTTGTCTGCTCATCAAGATTCTTTATAACTTCTACTATTGAAGCTTTGTCTTTCAGAACAATTTCTTTCTTACGAATAAGATTTTTAAACTACAAAAATAAAATCAGTAAAGTCAGTGAAAATAGGTAAGACAAGGAACATACTTATAAAAATTTATTTATATGTACATAATATTTTACTAAGCTGCACAAAACAATCTATAAAACAAATTGTCTTTTACACATAGAATAAATAGATTGAAACAGGATCAGTTCAGCTTGAAAATGGCATTTTTCAAGCATTAAGTTATTTGCATTTAGACTTTGATTATGAAACCCCAAGCTGGATAAAACAGGGGTGATTGTGTTCTGGGTGAGCCCTGGATTTCTGGGGGTTTTGATTGATCCTCAAGTTTATAATATCGTTACATTTAGTAAAAAATTTAAAGATTTAAAAAATCTTGAAAATTTGGGAAAATTGTGGGAAAAACACAAATTTTATCAAGTAATCATGGAAAAACAAGAATTTCTTTAAAAAATCTCACAAAATACACAAATTTCTTTAAAGAATCGCGGAAAAATACACAAATTAAATTAAGAGAAAAATGTTAAATTTTATCAAAAATCGTGAAAAACAACCAATTTTGTTAAAAACACGCAAAAAGCTAATTTCGGCAAAAAAACATGAATTTCTTTTTAAAAAATTGCACAAAAAACTCAGATTTCGCTTTTTTAAAAAAATCATTAAAAAAAGCACAAAAAAAATTGCAATTTTGTCATACGATCACAAAAAACAACAAGTTTTGACAAAAAATCGCTAAAAAATGGTATATATAGTATATCGCAGATCTATCATAGTAGATCACACCACAAATTTTGGAAGTTAAATATGTTCAAGACATTGACTAACATGTTTTCAAAATGGCCACAGTTGGACGAACACACATACACATTTATTGTGCCTGACAACAGAATCTCCTTCAATATTGGCCTCCAATTATACCTAGCTTTCTTTTGTGTTTGTGTGTATGTGCGTTCCAATGCCCACAATCGAGCTAAACACTGTTGTATTAAATTAAAATAAATATTTTACCTGATCTTCAACTGATGCAAGCATATTTTGAGCTCTTGTGTTAACATTTTTTGCCAATTTTTCTTTCATTTCTTCCAGTTCTTTGATTTGAGCATGACTCTGCTTTGGATTGAATGATTGAAAATCATATTCAGAATTGGCCACTCCAAAGAATTTCTTTTGACTTTCAATCCATCTATTCTTGTCCAAGAGAATTTTCACCTAAATTATAAAAAGTCAGAATAAAATAAATGACTCAGTACAGTTTCTATCAAAATAGTTTTATATTTCAATTATGAAAGTAGATTTTTTTCTAGAAAACTTTTATAAATGAAAAAAAATAATAAATAAATAAATGAAGCATATACAGTTCCACCAAAATTTGTAGTTATACTGTGACATATAATTTGTAATGATTTATTATTTCAAATGCAGATTTTGAACATGTTTAAATAATAGCTTTGGTTTTCAATTAACATTTATACTGAAGAGAAGCTTGTATAAAACTTAAAATGCCTACAATAATTAATATTAATGTATTTATTAGTTCATCAAATGTCTTTTTTTGTTCATTTGTAATTCTGATTTAGACATAATATGCTTAATTATGTGAAATTATCATAAGAGGACTAAAATAGCAACATTTATCGATTAAAAAATAATCCTCCATTTCATAAAAATTCTACTTATGCATTATACAAACATTATGTTACCAATATAAATACCTTTTTATGAGCTTCTTCAAGATTATCTCCACTATTTTTTATATCATGGTCCAATTGTTGGATCTGTAATTCAGCATTAGCTATCCTCTTGTTGTACTGTTCTTTCTCCTTGTTGATTTTAGCTATCTCATTGCTACGAGATTTTAACATATCTTTGTGAGCCTTATGTGCAGCAGCTGCTTCAGCAACTGTTTCCTAGAAAGACAAAAATTAAATATTCACGATAATAAAACAGAAAGTTTGTAAACTTAAATACAAATTGCAAATAAAACATAAAAATGAATACTATTTTATTATATTTAATGAATGTTATTTTAAATTATTTCAATTTAAGAATTTGTATTGAAAAGTTTATTTTAGTGCGAGTGTGATATTTTAAAGCATTCTGGAATATGTAAAACCACCAAACAATGTTTACATATCCATGTGATTTCACTCCTTTTGTTTCTATTTTGAACAAACTTTTGTTAGGTGCACCTTAGGCTCATTTGGTGGGATATACCATTGATGAAAAACTATAAATGGTATGAAAATTTTAATTAGCTGGTAATATTCTCCACTAAGCTCTATTCTGATCTGTTCCAAGATTAAGTCAGGTCCTGTTATGGCAGACTGATGACTTGCACAAAAAAATATTGTAATGAAGGCAAGAGTCTGACTCAATATTGGGCAATGTGGCTACAAAAACACACAACAAGCCTGATTAGTTATTTTCCATAAATGAATTAAATATACAGGTCCAGCGATAGAAATGAAAAAGAAAAAAAAAGTCATTGATTCTAAGGACCAGAAGCATGTGAGTTTACTGGTCTGCAATCATCACCACTAGCCCGTTACATAAAATTTTATTAAGTATCTTTAACCTGTTGAGTGACCCCTCTCCTACTAGAATATAAACAGCAACTTAAGTATAAAAAATAATATTGCCCAGTTAAGTTGATGGCATTTAGCTCACAGACTATTCACACTAACTGTATATTACCTCCTTATTTTTTTCCAAGGAATAATGCCCTTTCAAAACAAATTAAGAGAGGGGGAATAAGCTCTCCATTCCTCCCTTTATACTAAATCGATAAGCCCCCAAAACTAATAAGATATACATCTTATCATAATGAACACATATCCAAAATTTGAAGCAAATTGGATAATTGTGCATAAAAATCCATTTATTTAATTTAAGAGCTGATTATGCCCCATTCTCCCCTTTATACTTACCCATTAAACTTCCAAATCTATTCAGACATGTTTACGCCTTAACCGGTTGGGACTATAATAAGATTTTATGTGAACTATATTCTCTGCAACAAAAAATTTCATCTAGACTGTATCTAGTAGAAAACTACTTACATGACAAATTAAGACAAATTTCTACTGAACTCAAGGGGCCATATATAAAAATTTTAAAAAATTTATTACAATTGTACCAAAACAAAAAGGTACCTTTCTTATTTCTGGTTTTTAAGAATTAATTGTACATCTTTTTGAATTTTAAATTTTCATCTGACAGCCATTTTGCATAAAAATCATATGAAACTGGCTAATGATCTCAATCGAGACCTTGGCAAGTCCTACACATGTACTCAGTAACATCCAAATTTATTCATAAATACAAGTGATACTGTATGATATTTGAACAGAGTTTGTTTTCAGGTCCAGAAGTCATTAGCAAAAACATACCAAAATTTTACATAATTGGACAGCTATAATAGATAGCTTCTTACTTTTAGTAATGAAAGCTACCTAAAAACATAATATGAAATTTACACAAATTATTCACAAAAGTCTAAACATCAAATTTAATATTTTAGTTTTACATTCTCAATATCATTCTAGATCAATGTGAATTACAATTCAAAAACTGTAAATACTATAAAATAAAATTCTAGCATGATGATTTCAATACATTCGATCCCATGGCTTATTCTATTTTTTGAGACAAGCATATTGCCAAAAATATAGATATTTGAAAAGGATGAAAGAATGATGTAGTAGAATTGTCATTTGCTTATATTCAATTATTTTAGCTAACCAGCTTAATCTTAGTTTAGCAGTATAAACATCAGTCTTCATTTTTAAGTGTTAAACTATGGTATTAGGATTATTCACTTTAAGCTACCTAAAATGTCTTTTTATTTAATATTGTTCTATCATGTGACAGATAAATGTTTCCAGTTGTAGATAAAAGAAGATTATGATTCACAGGAATGTAAAAGTGATACCATTGAACATTTTTCATATTTTTTATTTTGTAAATAAAATACACAATAAAAAATAAGAAATATGTTTTTGACTTTATTAGAGATATTTTTTTATTTATTAAAAAGATAATTTGCCATGAAAAAGATTCAAAATGGCATTTTTATTGTGCACATTATGTCAACATTTTTAATTATACCACAGAAATAATTTTTTCCTATATAAAATTCAATTGAAAAACATCATTAAACTAAATACATGCATTCTTTATAAGTGTAAAAGCAACTCTTTTATAAAAGAAGTTTCAATTCTTTTACATCTAAAATGAAAATTTGAGAAGATGGTCCATAATTTTCAGTTGTATAGTTATGAAGCACATAAAATTAAGTCAGTAAAAACTGAATAAAATTACATAAATGATCATCTCAGTGTCAAACAGTGTGTGAGATAGAGCCATTTAAATGTGTAAAGACATGATAATTGATCATTTCTCTACTTTAAGTAGTTTTCCAGATATGGCCATTTGAAGTAGTATAGATATAACTTTTTTTACAAATCGAATTCAATATCTTAGAAAATATTTATTCAGAAAATTTGTTAAGTTTAGAGGCAGAATAACTACAAAATATTAATTTCTGCTTTATCAATGGTCATTCCATTGGTTGATTTTCCATAGGCTTGATAACTCATATTTATGCAAAAATTGTAAAATAGTATCTTAGGAAAATACCTTAATTTTGTTTCTTTCTGCTTCAGACTCTTGTAACTTAGCATTTAGAGTATCAAGATTTTTATCACTAGTTTGAATGGATTCTTCTATCTCAGGCAGACTTTCAATGATCCCGTCAATCTCTAATTTCAACCCATTCACTTCCTATAAGAAAATAACTGAATCAATGGATGTAAAATTGGCAAAATTCTCAAAAGAAGAAGAAAAAAAGGAGGGAGAGATGAAATACATACTAAAAAAGACAAAAGTGTCACAAAAAAGAAGATAAACATAGTAGAATCTTGATTATCCAATGTAACTGGGACTGAACCTACTGTTGGGTCTGCTCTAGGTAGTAATCATATACTTCTGGTGTATAAAGCCATAATTGAAGAGGTCAAGTTGTAGAACTTTAACAAGTTTATTAATTCAAAAACAAATGGGTTAATTCAGTAACAAGTGGTTAATAAAAACAATTAAAATAATCCTTAAACTGCATGGGTTGGCTTTCATCATGGCTAAAAATGGTGATTAAAAGTATAAAAATATGACTGTGCCTGACAGCATCACTATATCATTTAACATCAGCCAACAAGGAGCTATAACAAGTGCATTCTATACTGCACTCCTTCTCATGCTGCTATATGCAAAGCATTACCAAGACTGCTGCTCAGAAAACAAACTCCTGGCTTAAATACAAAAGAAAAGAGGTTAAAATATACAGTTAAAGATTAATATGCAAATTTAATTGGCAAAGGAGAAGCTGCAAAACCAGTTAACTGCAAGTTAACTGACTTGAAGATTTTCCATACTACTCATCTATTCAACCATGAGTCCAACCAACCATTTTTATAATGTCAACACAGCAAGTAATGATGTTGCATGACAGGCTTAGTTAAAGTACAAACTTTGTACTACTCCAATTAAAGTCCAGCTTCTTTGTAGTAAGTAATTAACATTCAAAAACAATACATTGAAACTAAATACATATTTAAATAAACTTTAAAACATTTTAGCAACTTTAAACAACTCATTGAAACTTTACAGTTTCTTAGAAAAATATTAAGCATTATTGGCTGAGCAGAGAAACTGGGAAAACTAACTGGGAAAAATATTTAAATACTTTTTATTCTAATAAACTTAATTAAAATCTTTAAATATTTTAAACTTAAGTCAACAAATGCCCCCTTTTCCCAGTGTCTCTAGCTCAGCCAAATAACCATTTACAATAAAACAAAAACTTTTCACTTGGCAAAGCCTTTGTGAATATGTCAGCCACGTTGGCTTTTCCTGATACAAATTTAAGATTAAATTTATTTAAATTATCTTTTACAAAATAAAATCTAGTATCTATATATTTAGTCCTATTGTTTTCAACACAATTCTTAGAAAAACATATTGCACTTTGATTATCACAAAATACATCAGGCTTATTTTGATTTAAATTAAGAAATGAAAAACAGTCTCTGATCCTTAAAATCCAGTTAAGTTCTTTTATACAATCTGACAAGGCAATATACTCTGCTTCCATGCTAGACAAGGCAGTACATTTCTGTTTACTTGAGTTCCATATTATGGGTACCTGATCTATGAATATGACAAAACCACTAACAGATTTTCGGTCCACAATATCAGATGCCCAACTAGCATCAGTATATACAGTTAAATTATCATTAGAACTTCTAGAAAGGTTAATTGAAAAATTACTAGTGTTGAAAACATATTGCAATATTTGACATAAATTTTTCCAATGTGACCAAGAGGGGTTACTTGAAAACTGAGAAAGGGCTATTACCGAAAACAAAATATCAGGTCTAGTCCTTGATGCAAGAAATAAAAGACTACCAATTAATTCTCTATATGGGATATTTTTGGCTTCTTCACCTTCAAAAGTTTTATTTAAAACAACGCCTGGTGTGAGTGGCAATTTACATTTTATTCTAGGAATATTTCCAAATGTTTCACTTAAAGCTTTAATGTATCTCTGTTGATGCATATGAATTTCATTGTTTATTTCCTCAAATTCAACTCCTAAAAAGTTTTTAATTTTTCCTAGTACTTTAATTTCAAATTTTGATTTTACTAATTCTATTACTTCTTTTAATTTACTTTTATTTTTAGCAAATATGGCCAAATCATCAACATATACTAGTATAATAACTTCAGATTTGTAGACATAAATACAATTACTACAATCTATTTTCTCAAAACCTAGTTTTATAAATGTGTCATCTAATTCAAAATACCACTCACGCCCGGCTTGACACAAGCCATATAAAGCCTTCTTTAATTTCATCACGTAATTTTCCTTTCCCTTTTCAACAAAACCCTCTGGTTGATCTATATAAATTACTTCCTTCAATTTTGCATATAAATAAGCACATTTAATATCCAAGTGTTGATGTTCCCAGCCCTTTATTATAACTAACATTACAAAGAAAAACCTAACCAATGAAAAAGATATAACTGGAGAAAAAGTATCAAAATAATCTATACCTTCAACTTGCCTAAATCCTTTAGCCACAAATCTGGCCTTAAAACTTTTTATTTTCCCATTTTCATCCCTTTTAGTGGCATAAACCCATCTACTACCTAACACTTTTACTTTATCTGGTTTGGGCACTAAATCATACACATCTCTTTCTTGGAGGGTATTTAACTCATTTTTCATGGCTTCCAACCAATTATCTTTCTCAGGCAGTTTTTGGGACTCTTTGTAGGACAACGGAATTTTAACTTCCACACAACAAGCTTCTAATTCAGAATCTTCCCCCTCGCTTCCACCTGGACTTTCAGTTAACTCTACAGTTTTATCCTCAGAAGAAGGTTTAAAATTAAATTCATCTAAATTATAAGTTAATTTATTCTCTTTACAATACCTTTCAATATCATTTTTACTTCTTAACCTTACTCCCTCTTTTGGATAATAATAAACATCTTTCCTACCTTCAGTTTTTCCCGATTTTCTGGTTACCACCACCCTTTTCCAGTCTGCAGTAGATGAGGGGGATAAATTTTCACTTTCCTCAGTGTCCTCAGAAAAATTTCCTAAAATTTTAACATTTACTAAATTTTTATGGCTTTCCCCTTTCATTTTTACTCTTTCCTCCAATTTAAAATAAGGGTTTTCCTCATCAATCCTAACATGTTTAGTTTCATCAACTAAAGTGGTCCCAGGATACCAGATTCGGTATCCTAAAGTGCTTGAAGCATATCCGACCATAACTCCCTTTTTGGCCCTCCTTTCTAGCTTATTTCTATATCTGCTAGGTATATTAACATAGGCTGTGCTACCAATAGTTTTAAAATGCCTGACTGAAAAAGGTTTACCTCGCCAAACGTTCAATGGGGCTTTTCCTTTCAACTTACTATGGGGGAATCTATTCTTTAGATAATTTTGTGTATTCACCAATTCTGCCCACAATTCCGGTGGTAAATTTCCTTGTTCTAATTGAGACCTAACCCCTTCCATAATGCTTCTATTATAGCGTTCCGAAACCCCATTCATTTCCGGAGAATGAGCATTCGTAAATTCACGTTTTATACCCTCTTCTCTGAGGAAATTCTCAAATTCATTAGAGCTAAATTCGCCCCCATGATCAGTCCTAAGTCGTTTTATCTTTTTACCTGTCTGTTTTTCAACAAAAACCTTAAAATTCTTAAATTGTCTAAATGCTTGGCTTTTATGGCTTAAAAAGTACACAAATGCATATCGCGAAAAATCATCTATGATAGTTAAAAAATATCTAGCACCACCGAGGGATTGAACTGGTGCAGGTCCCCAAATGTCCGAATGACAAAGTTCAAGAATTTCTGATGAATTTATGTCCCTTTCCTGAAAACTTGCCCGCTTACTTTTTGAATAACTACAAGATTCACATTCTTTTGCCACACCAGATAGTTTTTCTAAACCAAAGACATTTCCCGACTTAGCAAATTCTGATAAAGCCCTACAATTTTGGTGCCCATAACGCAAGTGCCAATTAACTATATTATTTTTAACCATATGCACACCTGCAGATTCATTTTTACAATTTGCATAAATAGAATAAAACTTATTCTGTAAAGGTACATTTAAAATTTGATCATTAGTTTCATCAATTATTGTAGCTTGATTACGATTAAAATTAACATTTAAATTTTGAAAACACAGACATCTTACAGAAATCAAATTCCGACACATATCTGGGGCATAGTAAACATTCTTAAGAACCAAATTAAAAGGAACAGTACCTGAATTTATCAACAAATTTATATTACCGATACCAGCAATCTTGGCAGTACCCTTGGCAGTGACTGCTTGGCTCTTTAATTCTCGAAAGTCCTGGAACACAGCTCTTTCTCTACAGAAGTGATCTGTAGCGGCAGAATCCAGCACAAATTCCAAGTCCAAGTTCTGGCTCATCATTGCTGCGGCAAAATGGGCTTGATTGGGAAACTGACTGTTTCTCTGTTTAGCCTGGGAACAATTTTGGGGTCTGGAATTTATTCTACAGTCCTTTTTTAAATGTCCTGGCTTACCACATGAATAACAGCGTCTCGTTCTATTCCGATGCACAGATAGCAAAGCTTGATTTCTTGGAGACTCGGGAAACTTTGATTTTTGCCGGTCAAATTCTGCAAGTAGTTGTTTACGAACTTCTTCTACTGTAAACTCGCTATCAGGCAGGCGATATAGTTGGATGACCAAATTTTCATAGGATTCAGGCAAATGCTCTAAGATCTGATAGGTAATTTCATCAGGAGGAACTTCTTTCCCAGCAGCTTGTAAATCCTTTGCACTTTCTAGTACCCTGTTGATATAAGTGGCCATTGATTCAGATCCTTTATATTTAACACTCATAAAGTTCCTTCTCAACGTTGCTATTCTAGCTCGGCTGGATGGTTCGAAGACATTCTTTAATAACACCCAGACTTCTGATGGGGATTTGGCGTCATATATGATGCTTTTAAGATTTTCTTCCACGCTCAGACATAAGATAGCTAAGGCTTTATTTTCTTTAGCAATAGCAGCAGCATCCTTAGTTTCTTTCGAAATTTCCCCAGCCACTTTATCAGAAGTAAATTCGGCTAAGTTCTGGCTGATCAAATACAAGTTGACATTGAACTTCCATGATTTGAAGTTTTCTCTACTTAATTTTGGAAATGCAAAAGAAGAAAAGTTCATTTCATTCACTGCAGCCATCTTTACGACCCAGAGCAGAGCGGGACAAACCACGCTCTGCTACCAGTCTGTTGGGTCTGCTCTAGGTAGTAATCATATACTTCTGGTGTATAAAGCCATAATTGAAGAGGTCAAGTTGTAGAACTTTAACAAGTTTATTAATTCAAAAACAAATGGGTTAATTCAGTAACAAGTGGTTAATAAAAACAATTAAAATAATCCTTAAACTGCATGGGTTGGCTTTCATCATGGCTAAAAATGGTGATTAAAAGTATAAAAATATGACTGTGCCTGACAGCATCACTATATCATTTAACATCAGCCAACAAGGAGCTATAACAAGTGCATTCTATACTGCACTCCTTCTCATGCTGCTATATGCAAAGCATTACCAAGACTGCTGCTCAGAAAACAAACTCCTGGCTTAAATACAAAAGAAAAGAGGTTAAAATATACAGTTAAAGATTAATATGCAAATTTAATTGGCAAAGGAGAAGCTGCAAAACCAGTTAACTGCAAGTTAACTGACTTGAAGATTTTCCATACTACTCATCCATTCAACCATGAGTCCAACCAACCATTTTTATAATGTCAACACAGCAAGTAATGATGTTGCATGACAGGCTTAGTTAAAGTACAAACTTTGTACTACTCCAATTAAAGTCCAGCTTCTTTGTAGTAAGTAATTAACATTCAAAAACAATACATTGAAACTAAATACATATTTAAATAAACTTTAAAACATTTTAGCAACTTTAAACAACTCATTGAAACTTTACAGTTTCTTAGAAAAATATTAAGCATTATTGGCTGAGCAGAGAAACTGGGAAAACTAACTGGGAAAAATATTTAAATACTTTTTATTCTAATAAACTTAATTAAAATCTTTAAATATTTTAAACTTAAGTCAACACCTACATCATATAGTCAAAATTATTTCTATATCAAATTCATGTGATTTAAATATTCTGATTCTCCAAATTTGCAATTTTCAAAAATACAATGCAGCAAATAATGCATTTACTGTATTTACTTGTGTATAAGGTGCACTTTTTTTCCAAAAAATTAAGGCAAAACTCCTAGGTGCGTCTTATATACTGAATAATTTTTTACTGTTGGATGCAGTCGAACTATCATAGCAAACGCGGTAGCGTTTGGTATAATATGCTTAAGAAATAGAAAGTGCAAACAACTTTCTAAAATTTCTGGCGAACCAGTTGAGATACGGCAGTGAAATTTTTTTTTTAAAGATAAAACTCGACGAGACGAATAAAATGATAGCATTCAAAAAATTACTGCAGCTTAGAATAGTTTTTAATTTAATTTTTAATGAAAAAATGAAGGTAAAAAATTCAACTAAGCCTAGCTAACGTTTCCGTGGATGGATTAAATTTGTTTTTGGTTTATTTTAATCCTCATGGTAAAACTTAGAACAGTTTTTTTTTTCATCTTTGTATGTTTGTCGTTCGCTGTGAAAATCGAATTTTTGTCTGAAATTTCCAGCTGAACATAGTCTTTTTCTTATATTTGTTTCTTCTTGTAATTGTTGCGCATAAGTTTAAATGAACATAAAAATTGCTATGTATGTAACATAAATAAATAGATTAGATAAATCACGTGAAATAAATACTTATTTGTTGTTATTTTCATGTATCATATTCACTATCTATTTTGACGAGCGAAGTGAA
The DNA here is from genome assembly GCA_964019185.1 of Maratus speculifer. NCBI lineage: Eukaryota > Metazoa > Arthropoda > Arachnida > Araneae > Salticidae > Maratus > Maratus speculifer. The sequence goes on along the minus strand of OZ025290.1, from coordinate 271,600,005 downwards.
ATGTTTTTTTTATTTATTAAATTTTCATTTATTTAAGTTAAAACCGCCTCTGGCAAAAAGTTTAGTCTCTCTTAAATTTATGCTAGCCACTGTAATATACTTTTATTCATTTTTTTTACTTGCTTATCTGAAGGTCCATATGCTGAAATCAACAAATTTAGGCGATCAGGGCAAGATTTTGCAGAAAAGTTCATTATCCTGTTCTGGTTGGTGTGTTTGGCAAATAAATCAAAAATGGCGCCGAAAGACTGAATAGCAAATTTTTTTAACCGCTAAAGCGACGTAACCATGTTTTTCCATCACGTAATATTTTATTTCAAAGACTGATTTAACACAAGATTGACATTAATATTATTTTTTTTTAATTGTACAAGACAAAACGATATGGAAAGGTATTAAGTACAAACGTTCATACCAATACTTTTCACAGTTATTATTTTATGAATAATTAGACATGAATGTAAAAATCTACCCAACATTTAAAAGATAAGCGTAAAAATACGGTATTACATTTTTATAAACATTTATTTGAGCCTTTGAGATGTAAGGTAAGGGCGTAGCGGTAAGAAATCCAGTTTGGCGCAACACAAGAGCGGTGAGTCGGGTGCTCTATGATAATTCGGATGTGAGAATGTGTCAGCTATTTTTTTTTTTTTTTTTTTTGAAGGTACGTTAAATTATTCTTGGTCAATTAAATTATTACTTATTTTATGAATGTCTGATTAATATACATCTGCTTGCCAAAGCTTGGTGCTATTTTGGCTTCAAAAAGGGAGGGTATGATGCCAAAATATTTAAATAGCTCTGAAAACAAACCTGATGAACTTTAATTTTTGTTTTCAAACGAATTTTTTCTGTTTCTATATTAAAATGCAGCATGTGTCATATACGAATCACGTTGGTGTTAATTTTTTTCTAAAGCCAATTTGGCGAAAATCTCGTTTTGGAATACCAGTTACATACCGGGTGTTCCAAAAATGACTGATGGATTTTAAAATTCAATAAATTGCAAACGGTAACAGCTATTTAAAAAATTTTTGCAGGAGGGTTGTATATAATGTCAGGAGTTTTTTACCGTAACTTTTTATTTTAGTTAGAATTTCAAACAATAGATGGTGCTGATAGCGATTGAAGGCCAGGTGATCAGTGTTGAGTGAGGTCAGTTTCGGCGTCGACCTGGGCTTCAATTGCTGTCAGCGCTATCTATAGGTTGAAATTCGAACTAAAATCAAAAGTTATGGTTTAAAAAAAAAAGAAAAAAAAAACTTTTGACATTGTACATAACCCTCCTGCAAAAATTTTTTAAATAGCTGTCACCGTTTGTAAGTTATTGAATTTTGAAATCCATCAGCCATTTTTGGGACACCCGGTATATATTTTTTGAAAGGTAATAACAATAAATAAAAAAAGGTTTGTTTATTAGAACAAAACAATTTATATATTTAAAAAAATAAAAATAAATAATTTATTAAAAAGTAAAGAACAACATCCGGGTTGACATATCAAGCAAAATAACGACACTCTGGATTCAGTTAAATACTTCTATGCGCATATGACATTGGCGTCAGAAAAAAAATAATTCACCAACATGATGCGTATATGGCATCTATGCCAAAAATGCATACCTATTTTATTTACATTACGTATGGTGCTACTTGATTATCAGGTCGACCAATTTCACCTATTTATAAAAATCGCCAAATTACCCAAAAGGAAAAATGTTGCCATTAAAAAAATTTAAGTTTAGAAAATTAATGAATTTAGGTTAAAAAAATAAAAGTCATTAATGAAAAGGATTACTTTAATGATGACGTTTAGTTATGACGTCGAGACGTACAAAATATAAAATTTGATTTATTCAGGTGATTTCAAAAAAAAGAATACTAATAAAAGTTTTCATATTTTAATGCAGAATTTATCAAATCAAACCATAAAGAGATATTTGTAAGATATCGCATATATGAATAACATTGAAGTATTTTAAATGTAATATTAGAATTTATTAAAGAGCATAAAAAAATATGGTACTTACGTATTAACACCACCGCAGCAGAAGTTGCGCTAATATGGCAATAAAGAGCAATCTTGTTCGCACGCGCACAAAAAAATGGCATCAAAAATAGGCTAAAAAAATACTAAAGTACTAAAAATGACGTCGAAATGAGAAAAAAAAAAAAAAAAAAAAAGGGCACAAACAACAAGATCACTCTTTATTGGCGCATTAGCACAACTTCTACTGCGGTGGCATTAATACGAAGGTACCAAAAATATCAAAGTTAGCGGAAATTTGTAAAGAGTTAAATGCTTTTTATTTAACCAAATAATGTCGCCGGATATAACCATAAAGTAACTTTAATAAAATACATATATTTTTCTCAATTAATATCAAGAGCTATTTGCTTATTGGCATAAAATTTATATTAAATAACAAACGAACAAATAAATTAATCAAACATTAATAAAAATATAAATAAATCATCGAATTTAAAATCATTTGATCACTTAACAAACAAGTGTAGCGGGTTTAATGTCAAGAAAGTGTAACATTTATGTTTATCCATTATTGGCATATAATCTTACAGTTTGTCTATCGTTCTTTGGTCGACAGGATAAATTAAGTAGTTATATATTTACTTATAGTATTTTTAATAAAATGAAAGAAAAACGTACAAGTTAAATGTATCTGATATATGTATTTTTAATTTATGTGTTTTTTAATGAAAGTCATGTATTTTAAATAAAGCTAGTGACAGCTTTATATATAAAATGAAATTATGGCGAAGGAAACCTATTTGGCGACTGTTTCGGGTAGCTAAAATAAAAGTAGGAAAATAGCCGCCGGGCATATAAAAAATAAAACAATCAGATCGGAGCTGTTGATGACAGTCACAGGACTTATACTGGTATTTATATAGGTACTATAGTAAAATTTGCAACATCTCTGGTGTTAAACTAGGACTCTCGAGGTAAGGCATTTAGCTGCTCAGCAGTGGATAGAGAGTTAAAATCGCTTTGGATGTAAGTTTTCGTTTTGTTTAGAAATGCTTTTGTGTTAAATTATTATTTCTTCGGGAATATTCTTATGTTAACTGTTATTCAATTTCTAGAATTTTTCTAGTTGTGAATGTTTTATTTGAGAAATTACCTTGAATGTATTGAATTGGTATGGCTTTTAATTCTTTGAATAAAGTTCTGTACTTTTTTCGTTCAAATCCATGGTTTATTTTTCATATCATGCATTTTATATGCAGGGTTGCCACTCTAATCTTGAAAAAAAATTCCCTGTATTTTCCCTGTACTACAACGCGTTTATTCTATGTTGGGTGTGAAAAATATATGCGTGTATGTATGTCAGTTAACTACCTTGTAATTTACTATTACCCAACTAATTGAGAAAATATAATACATTAATATAATATGAGCAAATAAAAAACTCTTTAAAGTTATTACACTTATTATTAAATCCCACATTTTACATTAATAATAATAAAAACAGTACAGTAATACTCAAGCATTCAGCTAAAAAATACTTTGAAATATTTACCACTCAACTGCAAAAAAAAAAAAAAAAAAAAAAAAAAAAAAAAAGTTGTTGCAGACAATATTGCAACAAATTTTCTGCAACTTTTTTTTTTTATCTTTTGCAATTTTATGACAAAAATCGCCGTAAAAAAAACAGCAATTTTTGACAATTTTTTTGTCACGGAAATTTTTGACAAAAATCGACGTTTTTTCATGCTTTTTTACAAAAATAGGCGGTTTTTTCGACGAAAATTGCTGTTTTCTTTATGAAAACCATGTTTTTATTTGCGATTCGATGAAGAAAATTGCCGTTTTTTTCACGGCTTTTTGATAGAAATCGATGTTTTTTAACAATCTTTTGACAAGAACAGTTTTTTTTTTAATATTTTGACGAAAACAGCATTTTTTGCATTATTTTGTCGATAATCGCGTTTTTTTTTTTTTCGCGATTTTGGGATCTTTTCACGAAAATTATATTTATCGCAATTTTTGACATAATTTTTTTGTCACGGCAATTGTTGACAAAAATCGGCGTTTTTTCATGCTTTTTTTTTTTAAACAAAAATCGCCAGATTTTATGACGAAGATTGCCGGTTTTTTCGACGAAAATCGCTGTATTTTTATGAAAACCATGGTTTTTTTCGCGATTCGATGAAGAAAATTGCCGATTTCTCTCGACTTTATGACGAAATTGTCATTTTTTCTCGACTTTATGACGAAAATTGCCGTTTTTTTTCGCGGCCTTTTGATAAAGATCGCCGTTTTTGACAAAAACAGTAATTTTTTTTTTTTTTTTTTTTTTGATATTTTGATTAAAACAGCATTTTTTTTGCATTATTTTGTCGATAATCACTTTTTTTTTTTTTTTTTTGCGATTTTGGGATTTTTTGAAGAAAATTACATTTTTTAGCGATCTTTTCGGGAAAATCGCGTATTTCACTTGATCTATTGACAAAATCACATTTTCTTCGTGACTTTGTCACGAAAATCCTATTTTTTTCACGCGATCTTTTGATGATATGAAAAAGCGGAAAATGAAAAAAAAAAAAAAAAGCGGAAAATCACGGATCCGCGGTAGAATCTCATGCCTGTTTTGAATTGACGCGACGGGAGAATTGGAAGAGAAAGAACATTACGCGCAGTCGCAGATGGATGACATGAGAGAGGTGCTGTGTGGATTCAACTATTCGCATGGCAAAAAAGGGGTGTAGGCAGAAACATGGAAGAGCCGCTTTAAGTGAATTTTCGCGCCGCTTTTCAAGGGGTTTTCTTTCTTCCGCGAAGAGGATTTTATTTTGAAAGCAGCAAAAAAAAATATGTTTGGATATAACAGGAAAAAAAAATTCCCTGTGTTTTCCAGGTTTTTTAGGATTTTTTCAAAATTCCCTGGATTTTCCCTGTTTTGAGAGGGGATTTTGAAATTCCCTGTGTTTTCCCGGTTTTCCAGGTTTTCCCGGTGGCGTGGCAACCCTGATATGGCAATGCAATGACTTTTATAATTATTCTGATACATCAAAATTTTATGCTGTTGTTATCATTTTATAAATTTTGACAGCAGCAATTATTTTTCTTTTTAAGATATTAGAAAATCTTCAGTTTTTATCAAAAAATTAAATGACTAGTATTAAAAAATGCTCTGATGAGCACCAAAAAAGGTTAATATGTTTTTAAGTATGAAACAGGGTTTGACAAGTGCTTCTGTTAATTATTGAGCATGAAGAAGAACAAGGGATTCCTTCTTAGCTACAACTCACTTCAATGCCAACTTTGAAAAAATCATATTTGCGCTTTTTCTATATAAAAGAAATTTGCGGTTCTTTAGTAGAACTTCCCACCGAGCTTTAGATGTTAACCAGGAGTGTAGTCGTAAAAATAACATAGGATATATGCTATACCCTAGAATGTGTAAACTATAAGCTTTCTTGAGAAACAGAGGTTATATGGTGTTCTATTAAAAAGGACAGAAGGTATACGGCATATAACCTGCACTACATCTCTGATGTTAACTGCACTGTTCACTCTGCACTATACTACAAATCAATTTTCTGTGCAATTATACACTTAGGGCATGCTTGGTGCAGTGCATGAGTGTGATACCTGCAGGAACTAGGTTTTTGGCACTATGTCGTCTTCCCTTACATTTATGTCTAATTAAGCTGTATCTTTACTGGTTATGTCTTTACACTATACATTTTATAGTAACTGCGACTGATTTGTCTTCACGGAAAAAGCGCAAATATGATTTTTTCAAAGTTGGCATTGAAGTGAGTTGTAGTTAAGAAGGAATCCCTTGCCCTTCTTCATGCTCAATAATTAACAGAAGCACTTGTCAAACCCTTTTTCATACTTAAAAACATATTAACCTTTTTTGGTGCTCGTCAGAGCATTTTTTAATACTAGTATACATATGAAACAAGAAATTATTCAAAAAAGCTATTAAAACTTGGAAAATGTTACTTAATTGAAGTATTACTGCATATTTATTTCACTCCTAGCGTTTTTCATACAACAGAGCTAGTGACATTATCTAAACACTAATTAGCAATTCTCTTTACTGTCACGCATTCCTATTTCCCGTCATTCTCTTACAATCCGAAGTCTAAAAATGCATTTTCGTCTTGTTTTCTGATCTAATGTAATGTTTGATTAGATTTGTCTGATTAGGTTTGTTTGATTTTTTTTTTTTTTTTTTTTTACTGAAATTCATTTGGTCATTCTTCATTAGCGTATCAAATTTATGGTGCGCGTTATACACGAGATTTTAAGAAATCGTCATTTTTACTTGTAAAGTAGGGGTGCGCCTTATATACGAGTAAATATGGTATATCACTTGTCATTTTTTTAAAAATTCTTTTTTTATACAGACCTGTCATTTTATGTACACTCGGTATATATTATAATGAACTATTGTTGTATACTAAATATTAACACACAAGTATTAATTTTAGCAAACATTAAAAATTTAAAACTAACCATGTGGCCCATTTGCTAATAAGAGATTTTTGAAAATGATATAAGATGAGATATATAGACCAAACTTATAGCATTCTAAACCAGTATTGGGATTATTGATTGGAGGGAGAAATTACAAACTTCAAATTTGTTTCATCAGATTTTAAAAATAATCATGATGTCTTTATAAAATACATTTTACAAATCATTTATTTCTGTATAGATTTACATATTTTTAAAATCATGTACCCAACTTGCAATGCCACATAAAATGAATTTTGCAGTCTGCCGGACATTATAGTGGGCACTGGTAATTTAAGGAGAGAGAAGGTTAAAAAAAAATATTTACAGCGAGAAAAGCATTGTATTTATCCATTGATGCAGCTGCTTTCTTTTTGCAATTTGCAACAGCTTTTTCTGCTTCTTTAATCTTGGCCTCTCGAGTTGACTTGGATGTTTTTGCTTCCAGTTCTTTAATTAATTTTTCAGCTTTTTTCTGTTTTTCACCACACTCAGTCAAAGCAGCTTTTTGTTCCTCTAAAGAAAATGTTTCATAATAAGTATTTCAGGAAATTACACTTCAAGTGCAAGTTTTGTGATAACACTCATTGACAAATGTTTTAAATTCTATTTTCTTAAAAGGAGATATTATTTTTCATGAAGATCATGATATAAATTTTACACATTTAATTTAAAAATTTTGGATCTTCATATGGATTCATTTTAAGAGATAGAGGTAGAGAAAGAGCGTTGCATTTCAATTAAATAGGGAAATTATATCTAAAAATAACAATAGCTATAATTCATATACTTCACCATTAAAATAAATAGCATCTAGAATATTTTTATTGTTCCCCCTTTTTTTTATGTTCATACTGCATGAGAGTGAGGGCAAAATTAATTATTCATTGCGAAAGAGAAATAAATATCATTTCTAGTTTTTTTAAATTTTCTAATAACAAATGTTGACAGTTCGTGTTTTATTTTTTCTGTATCTATAATGTTATAGAAAATTATTCACAACAGAAAGAAAGTAATGAATTGGAATGAACACTTAATAATCAGATACAGTAAAACGCCGATCTATTGTTCCAGCATTGATTGTTTTATTGCTATGGTCCCTGCACAAATTATACTTAAACAATGTTAATGAAACCCGCAAGCGTCGTTCTTTATTATGTTCAGGGGTGGGGGGATTTTTCCAAATTCTTACCAGCCAAGGATTTATTTCACCAGCCCGCAAGATGCAACACACACACACACAGATGAAAATAGTTATGACAAAACCACACGTGATTACAGACAAAATTACTATTGCTACAATGAATTTTCATAATTCTTTTTTCTAAAATATTAAGAAATATACATAACAGAGGTTAGATAAAACTTAGTACCATATTTACACTGTAATAATTTGGAAAGTTAAAATATCTAGATTAAAAAAGTATTTCTGATAATGTGCCTATTGCTTACAGTTTTTCAAAAACGAAAAATGCACTCGCTTTGTGAGAAAATCCACTCGCCACTGGTGAGCAAAATGATGTATTTCCCCACCCCTGGTTATGTTTAATTAAAAATATCTAACTATTTTTCATTATTATTATAAAGGAAAATAAATGCTTGTGTTTTATCCCAGTTCTCTCCATAACCAATTAGCATGCATGTTTTAAAGGATGTTTGTTTACTTAAAACATACTCTTTATTTTCAAAGTTTTTTATAAATTTAATGAAGTTTCATAAACTGTTTTGAATAAAAGATTTAAAGTATAGCAGTTAAAATTTTCCTAAGATAAATTATGCAATATATTTGTTAAAACAAATGTAATTGTAAGTGTTACCTGCAACATGCAGTGATGTGACAAGTAGACAAAATGTAAACAAAGATTGTTGCCACTGCTGGTTTAGAAACTCTGCAATGCTGGACTTGAAAATAGTTAACTGTAGCTTTGACTTGGTAAGTGGATGTGTCCAGTTAAACTGGTTTTGGTTTTTGCTTCACTAAGAAAGTGTTTGTAGTATTTTTGCATAATTAACTTTGTCTGACTGTAACTGTGATTAATCAATTAACTTTAACTGTTTAATTCATTTTTCATATGTATTTGAGGAGCAAGCTGTTGGTGAGATGATGTGGCACTAGCATGGCAGTAGTGATGGAAGTAACATGGCAACATCAATAGCAATGAATTTTTTTAAATTGGTGATAGATACTATTATACACAACAAATTTCATTATCCCAGTACTCATAAATTAAGTTCACCATATTCTGGTCCATATACCATTTTAAACCAACTATCTGATGTAAATTTTGAAATTGATAAACTCTGTCTACATTTTAAATGAAAATTAAAAAATGTCAATTTATTTAAATTGAAGAACTATAATTCTCAAAATTTTAAGCTAAAAATTTTAAATTTTAACTTCCATATACCATTTTAAACCAACTATCTGGTGTAAATTTTGAAATTGATAAACTCTGTCTACATTTTAAATGAAAATTAAAAAATGTCAATTTATTTAAATTGAAGAACTATAATTCTCAAAATTTTAAACTAAATCATGAATAAACCTCCATGTATCTCTTTGAAGATTATTTTATTTTACTTTCCTATGGTCACTCTATCATTCTAATATTTGGAAGAGAACTCAGCTGGATGTAACCCAATTTTTGTAGGTTCAGATTCATCTTCATTCACAACATTGAGGCCAAACTGTTTACATTATGATTTAAAAGACATATCACCATGATGTAAATTGGAAAAACTATGACCATTTTTTATGGAATAAAAAAGGTTTATTAAACTTGAAATCTATAGAATAACATTAGTCAACTTTTATTTAATTAATAAAAAATGCAAGCTGAATTGGCAATATCATTTTTGTTGCAATATTACACTTACATATACTATTGCAGAATCTAAATAATTTTTAATATTAATAAAAATTTTATTTTGTCAGATTAATAACATTAATTTATGATAGCCTTTATCATAAATTTTATAATTACCTAGAGATTGCTTCAACCTCTCTAATTCTTCAAGTTGCTTATGGTGGTTACTATGTTCAATTTTTGACTTTAATAAGCGAACTTCATTTTCTTTTAATTCACACTGCTCACATAAAGCATCATACCTAAAAATAAATGAAAATGCAACCATGTGATAAATTTCATCATTAAAAAAATAAAAAATACAAATCAGATTTGTTTACCAAATAAAAATATACAAGGACTGTCCATTAGACAATTTTATCTATATAGATAGATATAGTATTTGTATTCGTTTATTTTGAGTAGCACCTCAGTGGCAGCTATAAATGTTCAGTTACATTAATATTACCTCTGAAAACAATGAAAGCAATACACAATGAGCAATATTCTGCCTTTAAATTTTTCTTTTACCTGAAGAAATCATTAGCTGAATCCCATGAAATGTTACAAAAAAACTTATGGAGAATATATACTTCCCTACAGCACAGCTGGAAGACGAATTAGAAGTATTTTAGGAAAAGAGACAATTTGCAATGAAGATTAAAACGGATCTCCAGTCACTGCACTTTCAAAAGTCAACATTTTATATAAACCACTGCTATCGTCAGAGAAAATCATAAATTAAGAATAATTGTAAATTATGAGCAATATGAAAAATATTGTAGATATCACTGGGTGTCAATTCACCAACACTTTAATTGGTAACGTCATTCGAAAATTCATTTATTCTTTGTAATAATAGCATTAAAAATTGGTAAAAAAACTAAAATTTTTTTAATTATACTTCAAAACTATTTTTTCAGGCATTAAATTTTAATTTGAGAGTTTTCACCACAAATCAAGTTCTAGAGGATAATGCATAAAAACATTTTCATTCATTTATTTATTTATTTTCAAACATATATTGAAAAAAGAAAAATGGAAGGTATTTCATGTTTTAAACCTATTTGACCATGTGAGTTTTTATTGGCTATTCAAAATATTTGGATGTCATGACTATCCAAAGCATTTAATTACAATGTCTGACCGGATCACAAAATTTTAAATGTATTAAAAATTACTCCTCTGATAAAACAAAGTAAACTAAAAAACTTACTTAAAAAAAAAAAAAAAAAAATCCATTTTGTCTTTTTTTTTTTTTTTTTTTTTTTTTGGGGGGGGGGGGGGGGAGGATAATTGCCTTCTATTTAAGAAATTATATAATTTGTAGCTTCTTTAAATAGAATACAATAAAAAGTGAATATAGACATTCCAGAATGACTTAAAAACTGATTTTTTGAAGGCTACAAAGTAATAAATCACAGTACCTTTCTTTAACTTTTCTCAACTGCTGAATTTTAGAATGTATTTCTCTAACTTGTTTTTCCTTTATAACAAGATTTTTTTTCATATTAGGAATTGGAGCCAGCTCAGCTAACATTCTACCTCTATTACCCATTGAACCTGAAATAAATTAAAAGCCATAAGAAAAGAAAATATTATAAAAACAAAAAGCAAATAAATTAAGCATATCTGCTCTACTAGAAAGAGTCCACACCAAGCTTAGGGTGTAAATCACAAGTTGTGGTAACTTATAATCCTGAAAATGTTTTCTTTGGTTATACAAATTTATCTTATGATTTCTGAAAAAAAAATTCTGTACTATGATTATTTACTTATTATTATCTACTTATGATTTCTGAATGAAAATTTCTGTATTATATTATTAAACAAACATTTTACTGCTATGACATTTGTTAACAGATAACAAAACTTAGATACCAAAAGTATTTTTTAAATCAAGATCGATAAGTTAGTTTTAAAGCAATTTAATTTAAATGTACACTTTTTTTGTTACTTTCAATGATGTAAAAATTAGATACATGCCATATTTAGGAGCAAAGATACATGCAAACACCGTAATAGTGCATCTAGTGTACTTTTGTAATTAACAGTAATGAGAAATATATTTATCATTTATAACATTAATGAAAAAAACTATAAACTAATAATACTATCAGAGTTCCCCCCAGGTTTAAAAAGAGGCAGGGCACTACTGTTCTGAAAAGGGCACTTTTTACATTCTTTAGGGCACTTTTTTTAAAGGGCACTTTTAAAGAGTTGAATCTAGAATCTAGCGGTTCAAAAAATCGTGAATAAACAAGATTTTCATCAAAAAATTAAAAAAAAAAAAAGGTAAATTTTGTTAAAAGATCACGAAAAAACGGCAAATATTGTTAAAAGATCGTGAAAAAACGGCCAATTTTGTTAAAATATCGCAAAAAACAGCAGATTTTGTTAAAAGATCGCAAATAACGGCAAATTTTATTAAAAGATCGCAAAAAACAGCAGTTTTTGTTAAAAGATCGCGAAAAAACAGAACTTTTCACATCTTTTTCCATTTTATTGAGATTTTTGGACAAAATTTGCCCTTTTTTTTCCCGCAAATCTTTTGACAAAATCTCTTGCCGTTTTATCGTGATTTTTGGACGAAAGTTGCCGTTTTTCGCAAATCGTTTGACAAAATTTTCTGTTTTATCGCAACTTTTGGAAGAAATTTGTCATTTTTCCAAGATCTTTTGAGGAAATCTGCCATTTTTGGAGATTTTGTGACGAAATTAGCCATATTTTCGCGAATCTCGCCGGAAATTAGTAGATATGTCGAGATTTTTAACGAAATTTGTTGCTTTTTTAGCGATTTTTTGACGAAATTACCCGTCCCACGGGACGCGTAAGAGCTATTTTTTGCATTATTTATAGTGCTTTCGGATCATTGCTGAGGGGCTGCGTTTTTTCAAATGTGGGGCAAGAAGGGCACTATTTTTTTGAATAAGTGACAAGAGGGGCGCTAGTTTTTTGATGAGGGGCAAGAGGGGCGCTAGTTTTTTTTCTAAAGGGCATGAAAGGCGCAGCGCCCCCCTGAAAGCCTCTGGGGGAAACTCTGATACTATGCTCGAAAGTAACACCAAATGTTGTAGATGCAGTTTTTTCTTTAAAATCATAATCCATACAAATATAACATAGATAACATACTAACCTCTTCTTCTACATATTTACGGCTTTTAATTGATTTATAAAAAAATGAAAGATTTTTTTAATCTATTAATACAGATGTAAAAAACAGTTTTCTGTTTTGATAATGTAAAATAAAATTTGCAGAAATATAAATAGTTATGCAAAACTAAGGAGAAAGTGTTAAGGTTTCCACAACTACTAATGATTTATTGCCCCAGCTTGGTGATTTAATCCTTGGTAAGTAATAATAAATTTTATTTGCATAATAATGAAAATATTACACTTTACATCTGAATATTCTAAAACCATCTCTTAATTCTAAAACTGAAATGAATAGTTATTCAGCTAACTTTCTTAGAGCAGTAAAATTAAATTCATTTTGACTGAATATATTTTATAAGTACAGTAGAACCCTGCTAATTCGGACCCCGTTAATCTGGATCTCTGCATAATCCGGATAAGTCTGGTCAGTTTCTTTTTTCAAAGTTTGGGAAGCGATTGGCAAAATTTCGATAACATTAATCCATTTAATTTTTGTATTTTGAATTAAAAAAATCGTATCTGAAATATTTTCGGAGGAATACCTTAATCTTTTTCATTTAAACTCTTTGATGTTACTTTTCAAAGAAAAACAATGCATCACTAAAGGTTTGCAAACAAGTTGTTGAGAGTACTCTCCGAAAGTCGTGGAAGAATTTATGGTCTACAAATTGTGATTTCTTGAATAACAAGCAAGCTTGAAAACAGGAGGAAAATTAGGCGAGGATGAAAGGTAAATTACACCTGAAGTTTTTGTAAGCTTGTTAAAAATCTGATGGTTCTGAGATGTTGATATCACCGACATTAGCAATTGAATGAAGCAAAAAATAATTAAGTTTACTCCTCAGTTACAGATGATAAATAATCACTTTATGTACAATTGAAGAATTTGAAGATTATTCAGACGAAAACACTATTATCAGGGATGATCAACCAAAAGTTATTAGCCATAATGAACTAACAAATCATTTACAACAATTAATGGTTTATTTTGAACATCAGGTGGAGACTACACTGAATAAACTAATTATGCTCAACGGATGAGTGACCGTGCGGCCTACAAAAATTATACAAGCACAGCAGAAGATTTTATAATTACAAAATAAACATTTTTACTGTCTGTAAATACTCAGCATGTATAATATAAAGGTAATTGTCTGTAATTATATCTTATTTCATTTTTTTTTTTTTTTTTTTTTTTCACTCTCCAGATTGGGTCTGGTCCCAATTAATCCGAATTATCGGGGTTTTACTCTATCCATATACAGGGCTCAAAATTTAGCATTCCCAGGATATTGGGAAACCCAGAAATCATTTTTAGGAACGTATATTTTTTTCACTCAGGTTCTCAGTCAAGGATACAGCCACCAGTTATGTTGGGGATACATTATAATGTGTAAATTATGCGAAAAAAGCTCTTAAACAATCCATGGGAAGTGTAATTTTGTTAAAATATTACAGAAAAAGTCTTAATTTTGCCAAAGGGTTGTGGGTAGAAATGCCAATTTCATCAAAAAATCAAAAAGAGGACAAATTTCATTTTTTTTAAAAATCAAGAAAAACGACAAATTTCATCAAAAGATCGAAAAAAAAAAAGCTTGAATTTCATCAAAAGATCCCCGAGAGACAACGTAAGTTTAATTTAAAAAATCATGAAAATACAGCAAATTTCTTTAAAAAATCGCAAAAAAATAGTAAGTTTCATCAAAAAGTAGGAAAGTTTTAATATAGTTTAAATGATGAACTTTCCTTAATGTGCAAACTGGTCATTTGAATCACATCCTCATATTAGTCAGGTTTATATTAGCAGAGTTCAACTGTATGTAAATTTATACATAGCTGTTTATAAAAGTCTTTACATGGTAATTCATTTTGGTCACAGAAACATACATTGTTGTAAAAACATTTCAAATAAAATAAATATTTATTAAATGAGAGTTAATATATGTATATATTTACAGTATTAATAAAATAAATGGAAATGGAAATGACAAATGGATACATATCATATACGGATCTTTTTTTCTCCTAATAGTAATTAATAACACACAACTTCAGTTTTTCAGGGTCCATACAGAGTTGGGAAGAAAAAATCCAAGGAGTACATAAAAAATCCAAGGAGTCCCAAAAATTTTTAGGACTTATCACTTTTGTTGTTATATATGTGGCATGCACTTGCACAGCCCCAATTCCGCAGGGATTCCGGAAGTTATACCCCGCAAGAGAGAGGGGGGGGGGGGTTATCCGCGATCTTAAGACGAAATTGGCGCTTTCCCGCGATCTTTTGATGAAATCAGCGATTTATCTGCAATATTTTAGCAAAAATCGGCAATTTATTGCGATCTTTTGACAAAATCGGCATTTTCCCGTGTTTTTTTTCATGAGATTGACATTTTTTCGACGATTTTTAGACAAATTTTGCATTTTTAGACGATTTTTTCTCGAAAATGACGTTTTATGCACGCGATCTTTTCACGAAATCAGCGCTTTTTTCGTGATCTTTTGATGAAATTGCCGTTTTTTTCTCAATCATCTTTTGACAAAATATTTGTAAGCGATCTTTTATCGAAAACAGCGTTTTTTCCCGCGATCTTTTAACGAAATCGGCGTTATAAACGCAATCTTTAGACGAAATCGACGTTTTCCCGCGGTCTTCAGATGAAATTACCGTTTTACCTGCGATATTTGGTGAAATTGTCGTTTTAACTGTGATCCGCACAGGAAATTCGCGTTTTTCAGCGATCTTTTGACAAAGTTCGCTGACAAAAACATTGTCGAAATCGCCATTTTTCTACGAAATATTGACGAAATGTGTGCTTTTTCGGCGATCCTTTCCAAAATTTGCATTTCTCGGCGATTGTTTTTTCCGCACGCAAAACCGTACAAGTTGGCAACTATGCGGCACTGATAACCCAATTTCAAATTTTCGGAAGAGGATGCCTTAAATTTTCGAGAATCACCCCTGAATCCACCGTTATCAGCAAAATTGATGATGATGAATAGTATTATGAAGAAGAAATCAAAGTTGTATATCTAGCCGTAAAGGAATTAAACAGTGTAATCACTTTTTGAAATTAGGAGCTTAGAGATGTGTCTGGATTATTCTTTTCACTTTTCTTTCCTTTATGGCCATGAAAAGTAAATCACTTTGGTGGCTATTAGTATGATCTCAACCAATCACTGCTGTGCTTCTGATGAATGACGTGCATAAGCTTACCGTTCGTTTTACAATCGCGATTTTTTTTTACGGGGAGCAATATCGTTTGCGTGTAAAACCACAATACAATTTAAGGAGTTTCTAAGGAGTGTTTTGTTTATCCAAGTAGTTCTAAGTACTACTTGGGAACGTTTTCATTTCTAAGTAGTTTCTAAGGAGTCCAAGGAGTCTGTACGAACCCTGGTTTTTAGGACAATTAGCAATTCTTATTAGATGAGCAATTAACAGAAAATAATTAGCCCAACAAGGGTAAAACATCTCTCTTTAAAAGGTGTTTTACCTAACTATTCTCTGTTATTGCTTACCTGATGAGAAGAGCTGCTAAATAATAGATCTTAAAACTATAGTTAAGTATTATTAATCACCATCTGGAGAAAAAAGACATACACATAATTCTTTATATCACTGTCTGCTCCCTATAGTTATATTCAGTAAAAGTATATGAATTCTATACTTCACTTCTATTAGATAAAAATTATCCATAAATCTAATTTAAATCATTACCCAATACATAAAAACATACCTCCAGATAGTGTTCCAGAAGGTTCAAATACTTCTCCGTCTAAAGTGACACACCTCCTGCCAATTCTAGGATTGAAAGTAACTTTTTTAGCTACATCCATGTTAGCACATATGAACGTGTTGCCAAAAGTATATTCCATGGCAGGGGTTAATTTCTGATCAAATCTAACACACGATAAAGCTGTCCTAACATTTTCCTTACCAACCTACAGTGTACAAAATATCACAGCATCAAAATGTATTTCAAATATGTTAAATATCTCATGCATACAGTAATACTTTGTGCAACATCATTACACAATTTAATGAAAAACTGCATATACTTCAAAGACAAAAGGAAAAGAAGAAATCAGGACTTTTCTTTATGAATAAAGAACTATGTATACAGCAATGTTTTTAGTTATACATATGGCTATTTACTTACTTAAAGATTAATTTGCAATATAATTTTTTTTAGCGGTTAATTATTTTACATGACATAGAAGGTACCACCATTTTCCTCCTCAAATTAAGTTTGCTAAGTATAGAGGTTCCCCCAGACAGTTTATGAAAGATGCTGCATCCTGCCTTATACCAAAATAGCTACATTTTTATGATGTTCTTCAGAAAATGCTTTCTCTTCAGAAAGAAATTGCCTTTTCTACTAAAAAATATGCTTTCATAATAAAAATCGATTTGTCATTTCTTGGGAAAATTAGGTAAGTGCATTTTTACGACCAGCAGCACCCTGCCTTTCAAAAAATAATAAATAGTTCTAGTAATAATTTCTAGTAACTAGCAAAAGCCGCGCTTTGCTTGGATTCGCGATGCATTATTTCATAAGATAAATATTTGAATGTAACAAAATTTTTCATATTATTTTTGCATCTTTATTAAGCAAAAACGTTAGCTCTTGTTTGGCACATTTAAATTTTAGAAATGTAAATTCAGCCAAATAACTAAGAATTTCTTCGGAATTTTTTATTTATGATATAAGGCTGGTTTAAATAATGGAATGGGATAATAAAGTACAAAATTCCATAGTGTCTTGTGGGAAATTAATAACTTTCCCACTGTATCCAAGTTGACCACCTTTAACCTGATAAACAGTAATAATTTGATTCAATTAAATTATTCTTCAATCAATTAAAATATTCTTAAATTATTCTTCAATCTTTCGATTCGGATACCAAACTTAACAAACTTAACAAAATATTCACTTTAAATGCCAAATATAAGAATTAATTTTACTTGTTTACGATTCTTTTGCTGCCAGTTTACCAAAGTAAATACCTTAATAAATAAATCATAATGTAATTCTTTTAAAATCCGTAAGTATAAACTGTGTGAATAATTTTGGCAGAATAATGAAATTATATTTTATTTAATATATTAATCATGATTCTGTCTATAATTACTTACCCCATGGTTTATTTCCTTCTTAAAATAAAAAGATACGGGTTCAATTTTTTTTTTTGCAAACGATTTTGGCAGAATAATGAAAATATATTTAATTTAATTAATCATGATTCTACCTATAATTACTAACCCCATGGTTTATTTTCCTTCTGAAAATAAAAAGATATGTGTTCAATTTTTTATTTGCAAAAATGTGTCTATAATAGAAAACATGTAGAATAAATTAATTATTAAAATAATACTTTTTTAAGGGTTATTCTGTAAAAAAATAACATTGTGCAAATCTAAAAATCTTAATTTATTCTTATGTTTAATTTCAAATCAAAATACTGAATAGTTTTTTTTATAAAGTGTACGACAAAGTGTAACTTGAGTGACCTAGTAGAGGATTCGCTTTGCTCATCCTAATAATAAAGCATACTAACAGACTAATGCAATTAAAATAAATTTAATAACTTAAAGCTTTCAACATTACAATCTATACAGGAAACACAAGACAAACTATACCATATTTTAAATTATTTAAAAATAAAAACTGAAAGTTGGATCATAGTTGTTGTCACATAAAAAATAATGATGTACTAACACTGAGTTAAACATATTGACAATTACAATTGAATTTCTATTTAATGAACTTTATAAAATTTCATCCCCCCCCCCCCAAAAAAAAAAAAAAATATATATAAAAATTTTATTAAATAAGGGGATACAACAAACAAAGGGATACCTTTTTTTTCTTTCAAAAATATTTCTTCATCATTCTTAGTTCTATTTTAACCAAGATACTTTAAAAGTAACATTTTTTAAGGTTTCTATAATTTTTCACTTATACTAATAAAGCTATCCCATTATATAAAAAGAAAATGAAATTTACCATTCATGTTAACATTATAACTAAGTATAAATCTGACAGTATATATGAATATATATATATTTAAGTATCAAGCGGCAGCACAATATTTATTTTTAGTGTTACTTCTTAATGCTAATTTTTTAATATAGTAAAGCATGTGGAGCTCCGAACTTTTTAATTTTTTTTTCTTCCCGCCGTTTTTTCCCTAATGCCACCATTTTTTTATTCATTGCTATTTCTAATAATCAATATTATAAGGAAATCTTTGTCTGATATCAGACTCATAATGGTTAATAAAATGCCTTTGCGTATGGGGTAATTTTAGTTTTTATAGTAACATGGTCTATTTTTATTTAGAATATTCAAACATTTTTCTAAATAATTTGTAATTTTTTTTTTTTTTTTTTTTTTTTTTTTTTTTCATATAAAATCAACAGACTTTTTTTTTCCCCATTGGCGCAAATAATACCGCATTTGGTGCGAACAGCTCAGCCAAATATTAAAACAAAATCATATTTACAATACATAATATCAATTGATATATTTTAAATAAAATATCTATATAGATTTATAGTTATTTATTACACATTAAGAAAATTTAAATGTTTATTAAATTTATAATACAATTTTTTAACAAATATTCAATACAAATTTAATAATCATTTCAGTATATTTAATTATTTGAATTTCGTATATATTATAAAAATGATTCAATTATGTTTAAATAGTACACTTTCAATGAAATTTGCTTTCCATTACTTTAGTGGACATTCATTTCTATCTAAGAATGAATTACCAAAATAACTGCTGCTCATCATTTGTAAGGGTTGAGATTTGTTAATTGTTTTGTTTTGTTAGTAGTAAAAATCTGCATAAAGTAATTCCAAAATGCGGTCTTTGGGTCATTATGAAATTAAGTCCAATTTTATTTATTTGGGTCATTATTTTGCAACTATTTGTTGCTTGTTTCTGCCACTTCTGCTTTTGTTTTAGTTTCAGGAATCTTATTGATTGAAATAGCAGTCATAAGTAGAATCAGTCAAAATTTTATCTTGAGATTATCTTTTTCAGCTTTATTTAAAAAAAGAATAATTTTTAAAATAAGCGGTGTTGTTGAACTAATTTTTAGTGTAACTTGTTCAAAAGGTTTCAATAAATTTAAACACTTCTCTCAGAATAATCATTAGTTTGAATTAACACTAATTTACGCTTCATTTTTAATTATCTTTAAGGCTAAATATGTTTAATAAATATCTTATGGAGATATCAATATATATTATTTTGGTTTAAATCAGAATGTATGAATTAATATTTGGCAGTAACTTGGCTGAATATTTTGTATTTGGCCGAACCATTATCCATGGAATCACTAATAATTTGTCTCAAGGGGATGGTGGATTTAAGATAATTGCTGAAATTACTATTCAAAAATAGTGGTAAGTACTCTTTTGAAATTTTATATTAAATTAGTAATTTTTATCCCAGAGTTCTGTCAAAAATCTGCATCTAATATGTTAAGTTTTCAAATATTTGATTGCTCCTCCTTAAAAAAATTATTGTCTTCCCCTCCCCCTCCTGAATTTTGATGCCTCCCATTTTTTGAAATCTTTATTATGTGTTATAAATTATTTGAAAGTTGCAAATCTACCAGTTCATCAGTTTTCATTAGTTTAATAAATTTGGATTTCAACAATATATTTCTTTTTCTTTTTAAAAGTCGAACTTTTTATAAAACAAAAAATTGCAGACAGATTTTTATAAAATTTATGTATTAAACAGAGTTTAAAGATAAGTCTAGATGCATAATTTTAAAATCGCTAAATGGTGTATTTAAAAAATAATAATAACAGCGTTCCAAAGCATCCTAGTATAAAAACCACTTTTGGTGTCAGAGATTGGCTTTTAAAATTAGAGTTGAAATCACCCAATAATCAAATAACTAATATCTAAAATCGTAATTAAGCTAAAGTTAAGATATTTATATATGTGAAATTAAAGAAAATTTCTACATCTAAATGTATAAAAATAAAAATTTAATACTTTAAAGTTTTTATGTTCGTTCGAAAATGCCAACTAATGAAAGGCGTCACTTTGTCTGCAATGAATATCTGCATACACGGCAGAAATTTCAAACTTAATTTCCAAGGAAATAAAAAGATTTTTTATAAATTGATTTTTGTGGATTTTTTGACTTCCTGAAACTGCAGTAGAATAATTTTTAGAATTTCTGAAAAGGAAAATTTCTCTACTTCTAGCTGTGCAATTTCGGAGTTTTTAGCTCAGTAGAATTTAAAATACATCCCTTTATTTAATAAAAGCCCAGTACATTTATTGCCATATGAAAACGGGTGTTTTTCAAAACAGACATAATAACGCTTCTGCAAAATGCTACTCTTGTCTCACAACTTTTGAGATTTGATGGGGAGCGTTTTGATTGGACAGTCTTGCTAGCCTTAATCAAGGTCCGAATGTATTCAGCATGTGCTTTTGCATAAATAAACACTTTTATTAATTGGGCCATTTGGTTTTTTTTTTTTTTTTTTTATGTGAATGAGTTTTGGTGCTAATTAATTTCTCAGCTAATTATAAGATTTTAAAAATTCTGAATGTCAGGTGAATCATGAGGTTCTTTGGGCTAGTGTCACAAAAATGCTAAGCCTTGTACATGAGGTAGATTTCGCTAGCCAACGCACACGCACGCACGCACACACACACAGACAGACAGAACAATGTTATTTTATTAGTATAGATATTAAATTTTTTTAACCAATTGAACATTAAAAAACAAAAATAAAATTCTTACACTATGATACTTTAACCATCCTAAAAAGTTGAATTCCTTTCAAAATATATTGAAATTGATAAAGTCAAAATGATACTACACTCCCGGACAAAATTATAAACTCACAAAATTTTTTATTTGTTTACATCGTAATATAAATAAGCTTAGCTTTATATTAATAAAATAATGATGAATATTTATAATAAGACGTCTAAATTTAATGTAACTCATAAATAAAATGGAGTAAGTAATTTAAATAAAAAAAATATATAACTTAAAAAAAATAACATTATGTGAAACCTGGACAAAATTATAAACTGAAAGTTATAAATTTCTATATTCTGGTATATTTGATATAAATAAATGCATTTTGTGACAAGAAACTAATAAATGGAGTCATTACGCATCAATGCATTCCAATACATCAATGTATATTTTAATTTTTCTCGTAAAATAACATTAAATGAAACCTGGACATAATTATAAACTCAAAGCTATGAATTTCTACACTCTGGTATTTTTTATATAAAGAAACGCATTTTGTCATAATAAAATAATAAATGGACTTATTAGGGATGAATATATTTAAATACATCAATGCATTTTTATAATTTTTTTTTCAAAAAATATGAGTAAAATAGAAATATAGTACATGTGAAAATTGAAAACATAAAATTAGAGAGTTTAAGATGTGAACGTACTTTTGAATCCTGGTGCAAAGTAATAATGCATACATTCAAATTTTCTGAGTGACTTCGAATATGCGACTTGGCATAGATTGAAATTTTTTTAGGTAGATTTCGTAAGAAATACTACCTATTGCAATCGCACCAGTTTATATATCTATCTATATATATATATATATATCTCACTTTTTTATGGACACGATAACTTCTATAATTCTTCACCAATCTCCACCAAACTTGGACATAAAATCAATGGGGATAAAATCTTGGATGAGTTTGTTAATGGGCAAAATCGGACCAAGGGGGTCGGAATAGGGGGCGTTTTTGTGAAAACCGAAAAAACGCCATAACTTCTTAAATAAAGTAGATATCGAATCAGTTTAAAGTTTATATTACTTCTTAAAAATGGGCCAAAAGTATATATATGACAGATTTTTGATAAATTTAGAAGTGGGCTCAAGGGGCGAAAAAAACAGGGATTTTGAGAGAAAAAAATTCATAACCTCGTCAATTTTCAAGATATCAAGTCCAACTAAATTTTTTATAAATGTTTTTAAAATTATCTAAAACTTTTGTATTTACAAGTTTTTGATAGGACCAACTTTTACCGATGAAAAAAAAAATGAAAAGAAAAAGGGCGCTGAAAAAAGAGAAAAAACCATAACTCTGTCAATTTTTAAGATATCAAATCTGATTAAATTTATTTTACATCTTCTCAAAAATATCTACAACTTTTATATTGACAAGTTTTTCATAGGACCAATTCGTATAGCAAAAAGAAATTAAACAAAAATAGGAGTTGGAAAAAAAAAACCTCAAATCCAAACGGCTTATATTCTGACTCATTTTTAAATTCATTTTTGATTTTAAACGCATCCAAATGGTAGATCCTCTTATTTAGAAACTGTATAAAGTGACGCATTGGTCAATTTTCTGATAAAGACAGAATAAATTTTAAAAAAAGGCTACCAAAAAGGGTATTTTGAACAGAATTTCCGAAAGTCATCAGGACTGAAAATTGAAGGAAGTATTCAAATAAGAAATCGCGTTTTTTTCTGACTCGTTTTTAAATCCATTTTTGTTCTCAAACACATCCAATTCACAGATCATCTTATTTAGGAACTATATAATGTGATGCATTGGTCAGTTTTTTGATAAAGACGGAATATATTTCAAAAAAGGCTACCAAAAAGGGTATTTTGAACAGAATTTTCAGAAATCATCGAGACTGAAAATTTAAAGAAGTGTTCAGATAAGAAATTGCGTTTTTTTCGGACTCGTTTTTAAATCCATTTTTGCTCTCAAATGCATCCAATTTACAGATCCTTTTATTTAGGAACTATATAATGTGATGCATTGATCGTATTTTTGATAAAGACAGAATATATTTTGAAAAAGGCTACCAAAAAGGGTATTTTGAACAGAATTTCCCGAAGTCTTCGAGATTTGAAAATTTAAGGAAGTTTTCACATAGCAAATTGCGTTTTTTATGACTCGTTTTAAAATCCATTTTCGCTCTCAAATGCATCCAATTTACAGATCCTCTTATTTAGAAACTATATACTGTGACGCATTGGCCAGTTTTTTGATAAAGATAGAATATATTTTTAAAAATGCTGTCAAAGTGAGTATTTCGCACAAAAGCAATCATGATTAAAGAATTAAGGATGTATTCAAACAACAAATCGGTTATTTTATGACTCATTTTTAAATTCAATTTTTTTCTCAAATGCTTTCAACTGACAGTTTTTTGTTATTTAGGAACTGTATAATGTACTGTTTTGGTCGATTTTTTAATAAATTTAGAATCTATTTCAAAATATGTTGTCATAATGGGCATTTGAGCTGAATTTTTCTTAAGATGATTCTGATAAAACCAGTTTTTGCAGGAAAATGAAATTAAAAAAATTTCATAAACGGCCAAATGAAGTTATTAAACTGGGTTTATCTCTAATCATATTTATTTTTTTGTTGAAATGAGCACTCTTCGAAATCTACCTCCGCCTATAGGCCCAGCTGACAGGGATTTTTTCCCACTCCTCCATAGACAACTGCTTCCAGGCTGAAAGTATAGCCATATTTTAAATCATTTGTGTTTTGATATTGGCGTCCATTGCGAAAGACTATTCGAACGATTGCACTCCAGCAATTTTTAATGGTGTTTAGATCAAGGCTGCAGGCTGGTCAATTCAAAATATTTACATACCAGCGTTGCAGCCACTCTTTTATGCTTTTTGCAGAGTGTATTGCTGCATTATCTTGCAGAAATACCCAGTTTTCTCCAGCGATCAACGGTCTAGAAAACGGATTGTCGTCCAGCAATAACTGGTAGTCTTCTGCCTTTTATTTTCAACTAAGAAAATCTAGAGCAATTTTACCATTCTGAGAAAAACCAGCCCACACCATCACTGATTGTTCACCAAAGTTTCGACTAAAGATATGCCGTTCTTCAGGCTTGATATCATTCCAATAGTATCTTATGCCACCTGGGCCTCTAAATTAATTTTCTTTTCGTCTGACCAAATGATTGTGCTCCATTATGTTGTCCATGACACGTGCTGTTGTGCAAAATTAAATTCTGGGTTTCATGTGACGGGGCTCAAGTTTTGGCTCAGCGTTTATTTTCTTCCATTTCATATTCGGCGCTCATTGAAGAATTCGTCTAACAATTCGAGAGCTTACATTTAACTTTAAAGTATTTACAATTCGGCTAGAAGAAGTTCCAGTACTAAATGCTGTTCATAACATAAATCTTAGTTTCTTTCTGTATCTTTGGACGTCGACCACTCCATTTTATATACAAAAACCATATTAATAAACCATATTTAACAAAATTGTTTAACTAAAAATTATAAAAAAACATAGATGCATTGAAATATATTCATCCCTAATCAGTGGCGCAGCCAAGGGGGTGGTTTTGGGGTTAAAACCCTCCCAGAGCTAAAAAAGATCGCTATAATTGCCGCTTATATGAATCAAAACCAAACTTAATATTTAAACGCTTTAGTGAATCCTTCGGAATCTGCCGTTTTGTTGAACAAATTTCATTTATAAACTGATTCATTTAAACAGCAAAAATTCTACTTAAAATTGTGAAAGTGCATATGGTATTTTTTTTTTTTTTTTTTTTTTTTAGGATTAGTTAGGTAAAAATTGATTATTTGAATTAAATCACTTTTCTGAGACATGTTAAAAGAATGATGATTTCTTGCCATACAGATGCTCTTTGAGTTTAAGTATTATACATTGAATATTCTAATTAGTACTGATTCTATTAACCGGTGATTCAATAACCGGCAAATACCTTTCTCAGAAACTCAACCCCCCCTCCCCAGAACTGAATTCTGGCTGCGCCACTGTCCCTAATAGCTCCATTTATTAGTTTATTATCATAAAATGCATTTATTTATATCAAAAATACGAAATTGTAGAAATTCATAATTTTGAGTTTATAATTTTGTCCAGGTTTCACATAATGTTATTTTATGAAAAAAAATTAAAACATGTATTGATGTATTGATTCATAATGACTCCATTTATTAGTTTTTCATCCCAAAATGCAATTATTTATATCAAGTGTGCCAGAATATAGAAAATCATAACTTTGAGTTTATAATTTTGTCCAGATTTCACATAATGTTATTTTTTTTAAGTTATGTGTTTTCTTATTTAAATTACTTACTCCATTTTATTTATAAGTTACATTAATTTTAGATGCCTTAATATAAATATTCATAATTATATTATTAACGTAAAGCTAATCTTATTTACATTATGATGCAAACAAATTAAAAATTTTCTGAGTTTATAATTTTGTCCAGGACTGTATATTAGACTTTTTTTTTAAGGTTTGTGTTTTAGATTTGCCTTATAATTTTATGTATAATCATCATGAAACTGTACAAAATTTGCAATACAAATATTTACAGCTTAAAAATGGAAAAAACTAAAGATTTATTTAGATTTCATTTGAACAGAATCTAAGTTTTAGGGAGGTCAAACTATCATATTCAGGCCTAGGACCGTTAAGTCACTCTTAAAAAAGAGAGAAAAGAGACTAAATCGCAAGAAAAAGAGACTAAAAGAGACTAAAATGCAAAAACTAGTCGTTGGGGGCCACCGTAATACTTACCCATCATGGATATGTATATGAAAATAAAACATGTGAAAACTATTTATACAATGCATTGCAATTCATAAACAAAATTTAAATATTGTTAATATACATAGTAATGCTACATTAAAGAACTGCTGATGTACCAATTTCGACAAATTATATAAAACGCCAAACTTCTCAAGTAGTACCGAACTGCGTAAAAGAAACATCCTTATAACTCCAAAAATAATAATTCTATTAACTAACAATTAACTGCGTCGGATGAAGCGTCTCATTTCCAATTAAAATATACTTCTGAATTGAAATTTGAATGAAATACAGGGTCATAAAAAATCGAAGAATGTGGAAAATAAGATTACAAATATCTCGGCAACTAATAATCCGATCGACTTCGTTCTATATGCAAAATATGTGTTATTTTATTGCCTTTTACATCCATTCCTTAGAACAAAAAAATTCGAAAATTTTTATATACCTTTCATCAGAACGAATTTTTCGAGAGTCCGAAAAAAATAGTTCCGGATAATCGAGGTTGCTGATATTAAATAGGGTTCGTCCCATTCTTACATACTAACTACATACAAAATTTCAAGTCGCTATCTCAATTTGTTCGGGAGATAGAGCGTTTACAGACAGACAGACAGACAGACAGACAGACAGACAGACAGACAGACAGACGGACGGACGGACGGACAGACAGACAGACAGACAGACAGACGGACGGACGGCAAAATTTTTTTCCTAAAAATATGTTTTTCGGAATCTCCACTATCTAAAACGTGTAAATCCGTCAAAAAAAATTTTTCGATTTTCAAAACGATTGCAAGACTTACCCTATATTACGTATGATGGGTAAGTAAAAAAGAGACTAAAAAGAGACCAAATAAAAAAGTTTTTTCTCTGCACTTAAATATTTTAGATACGCAGATAAGCACTATAAGATTTAACACCATCTGCAGAATGCATTTTTAATACATTTCAGTCACTTTTGAAAGAATTGCAAATTTTGTTAATGGTTGCAGAAAATTAAATAGCGACAATTCATCATGGGAAAAAAATCACAGAATTCACCAAATGATCACGAGGACAAAACCGAAACTCGTCAAATGTTCTCCCAGGAAATATAGTGAAATTCATCAAATTGTCTCAGAAAATAAGTCACCAAATTTGTTACATGATCTTGGGAAAAAATTCTCGAAATTAGTCAAATATTCTTGGGATAAAAATCACACAATTCGTCAAATGGCCTCAAAGAAAAAAAAATTACGATATTAGTCAAATGAGTTTTGTTTTAAAATCATAAAATTCAGCAAATGGTTTGCATTAAAATGTTGTGCAACAATCCGCTGCAGTATAAAATAGAGAAGTTTGTTAAATTATCTCAGGAAGAAATCACGAAATTCATCAAATGGTCTTGGTGTAAAAGTGAAATCAGGGATTGTACTGGTGCCAAGTGATACTTCAACACAAACTTTTTTCAATATTTCAGGACACATTTAATCGGCTTATTACTTTTTCTTCCATGACCATTTGATGAAATTAGCAATTGATGAAATTATCCTGCTACCATTTGATGTAATTACCCTGCTACCGACTGATGAAATTTAATATGAAAATTGTGACATTCCCCCCCCTCCCCCCCCCCCCCCCCCATTGCTTACTGAAATACATGGTTTTATCAAGATTGTTTGCCAACATTTGCAATTTTTTAAGTGAAATTTAGGATTTTCAGGGATACAACTCAGAAAATAGCAAAACAACAAAACAAAAATTACATATAAAGTAAAATTTGCAACATTTTTCACAACATATGTGCATGAATTTTGTAAACTATATTGTTTATAATAAACTAAATAAAGAATTAAAACTATTTTATTTATTAAGAATCTTTTTTTTTTTTTTTTTTTTTTTTTGGAAGAAGGGGGGGGGGGGATCTTTAATAAAAGTAAATAAAAATTATTTTTCTTAGTCCACAATCTTTTACATCAATTAATGTAACCAAGCAACAGGTTCAGTGAGGAATTTTAAGTATCACATCACTTTAAATCAATTTAAGTAATACAGCAATAGATTTGATGATTATTCCAGGAGTAAATAACGACAATTTGCATCTTTTTTTTTTTTTTTTTTTTTTTTTTTTTTTTTTTTTTGCGATCGTTTGACAAAAGTCAATGTTTTACATCGTGATTGTTTGACGAAAATCACCGTTTTACATCGCGATTGTTTGACGAAAATCGCCGTTTTGTTTTGTGACCGTTTGATGAAAATCGCGTACATTACGTGATCATTACGAAAATCAATGTTTATTTTGCAATCTTTTGATGAAAATCACCGTCATATTTTGCGATCTTTTGACGAAAATCGCTTTTGTACCTCGTAATCATTTAATGAAAATCGCTGTTATATTTCACGATCATTTGACAAAAGTCGCTGTTATATTTCACGATAATTTGGCGAGAATCGCCGTTTTGTTTCTTGATTGTTTTGCGAAAATTGCTGTTTTATATAGCTACCATTTGATGAAAATTGTCGTTTTATGCAATCTTTTGACAAAAATCACCGTTATAGTTTGAGATTTGACAAAAATCGCAGTCATATTTCGCGATCGTTAATTGAAAATCGCTGTTAAATTTTCTGATCGTTTAACGAAAATCGATGTTTATTTTGCGCTTTTTTGATGAAAATCACAGTTATATTTCGGAATCTTGAGGAAAACCGCGTTGATATTTCGCGATTGTTTGATAAAAATTGCTGTTATATTTCGCAATCGTTAGACGAAAAGTGCTGTTGCACTTCATGATCGCTTGATGAGAATCGCTGTTGTATTTTGTGATCGTTTGCTGAAAATCACTATGTTATTTCGCGATTGTTCGACGAAAATCATTATTTTATTTGCGATCGTTTAACGAAAATCGCGGATTCTTAAAAATAATAAAAAGATGAAATCCACCATTTGGCCTAAAAGTGGCATCCCTGGATTTTTATCGGCGATCATTTTTCGAAATTCGCAATTTTGTTGGGTCATTGTTTGCAGAAATTAATATTTTTTTCTTTGTATATTTGACAAAATTCGTGATTTTTTTCGCAATCATTTGCCGAAATTCGTGATTTTTAAGCGATCACGTGACAAAATTCAAAAGTCTTTCGCTTTTTTTTTTTTTGCAGAAATTCGTTTTTTGCGATTGCAGAAAAAAATCGCTAATTTTGACTAACGATCATTTACCAAAATTCGTGATTTTTTTTCTCTCTGCAATTGTTATTTGTTGGCATTTTTCAATTAAAGAGTTAAGTTTAAGTCCATTTAAAATCCCGATAAGTTTTTCCCCCTCTCTTTCACTCATCCTCATAATGTTTAATAAGTTATTTGAAAGTTCATTTGTTATATTTAAAGTTTATTAATATTTGTAGAAAAGATTTAAAAGTTATGACATGGCTGGTTAGTAATTGAAAAAATGTAAACAAACTTTTACTTTCAATATTTTTCAAAGTTTAAATGTTAATTATTCATACATATATATTTTACCTTTCTTAAATATAAAGGACTCTTTTATTATATAATTAATGCAAAAATATTTACTAGATAGTTTAGTTGTGAATGAAGTAACTTCACACTTGTAGCTTGCAAACTTAATGCCATGTCAACTGTTTTGAGTTATGGTAGGTTGGTTGGTAGCCAAATACCAGAGTTAATGTTTTCTAGTTAAACTTATTTATTAAACTATTGTTTTATTTATTTGTGACCATAACCTTTCCTTAACCTATGCTAATGTTTTGTATTAACTGTGACTTTAATGTTTTTTGCCTGTATAAATAGTGATGCAGCAGATTTAGTAGGTGTGTACTTGCCTGGCCAGCAGTATCTCCACTGTTTGTTTTGGAGTACTTAAGTATGGAAGCCATTTAAGGCTGAGTAAAATGAAAGCATATATATCTGTTTAGTTATGTTTTTATTATAAGTTTAAATAAATGAAAGTTTAGTTTACTTTACTAGTAGTTCTTGGAATTCTACAAAACATCTACATTTATTTAGCTTACCTACAGCTGGCAAAATGAGACATTAACTTCTCCTCCCCCAACACTGGTAGCAGAGCGTGGTTATTACCATGTCTCTGTTTGCCAGCTGTTTGGGTATTCTTCAAGGACTGTTTCAATTTGTTCTGAATGCGTATGAAGTTGAAGATGGCTGCATATAATGAAAACACTTTTTCTTTTGGCAAGTTAAACCATGAAAATTATAAAGAATGGAAGTACAGTATTGACCTCTACCTAATAAGTCAGGACTTGCAGAATTACACATCTGATAAGAGTGTTGATGAAGAAAAGCCACCTGACACATCAGCTGATACAGTAAAGGAGAAACTGAAGGAGGGAAAGGCTCTAGCTATTATATGCTTAAGTATTAGAGAAGATTTCAGGGATGGGAACTGCAAAAAAGCAAAAAGACTGAAAATACACGTGAACGAAAAATTGCACCATATTGTATTCACACGCGCGAATGAAAAATTGCACCACAAGTAAGGGGGTACTTTTTGTTTAATGAATAGGTGTTATCAGAAGTTATATTCACTAAGAAAGATTTGGAACAATCAAAAAAAGATTGTGAAGCAGGAAAATCTGTTTTTGGAGCAGCAAAAAGAATAATTTGGATACAGGAAAGTTAGTTTTTGGAACAGAAAAATTCTATCCACCAGGCATTAACTTTCTTTTTTTGCCCCATTGACGAAAATTGCGTTTTAAAGCGATTTTTCGAAAAAATTTGTCGTTTTTTCGCGATCTTTTGACGAAATGTACCGGTTTTTCGCTATCTTTTGTCAAAAGTTACCGTTTTATCACGATTTTTTGATGAAAATTGTAGTTTTTCGCGACTCTTTTGACAAAATTTGCCGTTTTATCGCGATTTTTGGACGAAATTTGTCGTTTTTTGGCGATTTTTTGAGGAAATCTGCTTTTATTTCGGGATTTTCGGAACAAAATTAGAAACTTTTTCGCGAATCTCTTAACGAAATTTGCGGGAAATTATTCGTTATTTCAAGATTTTTTTAGTGAAATTTCTTTTTTTGCGATTCGTTGACGAAATGTACCGTTTTTTCGCGATCTTTTGACGAAATGTTATGTTTTTTCGCAATCTTTTAAAGAAAATTACCGTTTTTTTAAATAAAATTTACCGTTTTTCGCGAATGTTTCGACAAAATTTTCCGTTTTATCACGATTTTTGGACAAAACTTGTCATGTTTTCGAGGAAATCAGACTTTTTTTTCGGGATTTTGTAACAAAATTAGCCATTTTTTCGCGATTTTTTTGACGAAATTTGCCGGAAATTATTCGTTATTTCGCAATTTTTTAACGAAATTTGCCTTTATTGCGATTCTCTGACGAAAATTACGCGTCCCGCGGGCGCGTAAGCTCCATTCTTTAGCGTCCCGTCGCCGATTTTTTGTGTATTTTACGCGCTATAGCGCGTCTGCGGCATCCCTGTTACATATTTCTGAAATCCGCGGAAAAAAGCGGAATTTTTGGGGTGAAAAATCTGTAACTTATCAAAATAATAAAAAAGCGGAAATCCGCCAAAAAGCGGAAAATTCCCATCCCTGAGATTTGAAGAGTATAGTTTATGAAGCCAAAACACCTTCGGAAGCGTGGAAATTGTTGAAGGCTGTGTTTGAACCAGTTTCAAGAGCAAGAGTTGCCAGATTAAGAAGAAATTTCATGAACATAAAATATGACCCAAGTGAATCCATGAGTAATTATTTGAACAGAATAACTCAAGCTGCCAAAGAACTTGAACAAGCAGGAAAGAAAGTTGAAGATGACGAAGTAGCTTTCCAGATATTAGAGAATCTGCCTGACACTTATGAAAGTTTAGTATCACAGTTATACAGATTGTCCGATGACGAGTTTACTGTGAAAGGAATTCGAAGTCACTTGTTAGCAGAATATGATCGTCAGAAAAATAGAAGTTTACAAATTAGTGAAACCCTTCCTGCAAATCAAGCTTTAGTTTCAACTGAAGACTCCCGGCACAAGGAATATTCTAATAAAGATGATAGAAGACACCGTTGTTACAGATGCGGTTTGAAAGGTCACCTAATTAAGGACTGTCATGTCAAGCCAAAAAGTAGAAAACATCAACCGTCGAGAGGAAGACAAGCCCACTTTGCAGCAGCTATGATGAGTGAGCATACAAGTCTAGAGTTTGTGTTGGATTCTGCCGCCACCGACCATTTCTCCAATAAGAAAGACGTGTTCCTGAATTTCAGAAGCCTTAAAGCAAAAGCTGCCATTGCTACTGGGAGTACAGATATCCTGGGAATCGGTGACATACAGTTGGTGTTTAATACAGGTACTGTGGTTAAGACTTTATTTTTAAAGGATGTTTTCTATGCCCCAAAGATGACAAGAAACTTGATATCAGTGAGGTGCTTAGCTAGAAATGACTTTAAAATAACTTTTGATTCTAATAATGCCTTTATTAGTAAAAATAGTAATGATGTATTTTTATGTGCTCCATTATGTAACAAATTTTATACCCTTTCAGCTAATTGTAAAAGAGTTAGTGTTCCAGAAGCCCAAAATACAAAATCATCTAATATGATGATGTGGCATGCACGTTATGCTCATTTAAATTGTAAAAATTTATTAAGCTTTTCAAAATCTAAAAATGTTTATGGTCTAGAAAAACTAGAGGGTATAATTGAATCTTGTGAGGCCTGCCATTTTTCTAAAAGTAAAAGGGAAAGTTTTAGTGAATTAGAAAATGTTCAAACGTCTGGTATATTGGAATTGTTACATATGGACATCTGGGGGCCGTCACCTGAACCTAGTATGGGGGGAGCAAGATTTTTTCTTAGTATAATAGATGATTTTTCTAGATTTGCTTTTGTATATATTTTAAAACATAAAGATCAGGCTTTTGAATTTTTTAAGAACTTTAAGCAAATGGTCGAAAGGCAGACCGGTAAAAAGATTAAGAGGATTAGGACGGATAATGGTCAGGAGTTTTGTGCTGGGTATTTTGAAAATTACCTATTACGTGAGGGAATTAAGCATGAAAAGTCAAATGTGTACAGCCCTGAAATGTGTGGAATCGCGGAGAGATACAATCGGACTCTAATGGAGGGTGTTAGATCCTTATTAGTTCAGGCCAACTTACCAAAGAGTCTCTGGGCTGAGTTAGTTTATACTGTCAATTATTTAAGAAACAGATTTCCTCATAAAAAGTTAAAAGGTAGAGCTCCTTTAAATGTTTGGCGTGGAAAAAGTTTTTCAGTTCGTCACTTTAAAGTAATTGGTAGTGATGCATATGTCCATATTCCCAATAGATATAGGTCAAAACTTGACAAAAGATCAAAGAAGGGAATACTTATTGGCTATGCCATTAACACAGTAGGGTACAGGATCTGGTATCCTGGTACAAAAACAGTTGTAGAAACTAAGCATGTCAAAATAATTGAAAAAGACTGTAATTTTAAAAAGATAGAAGAAAGGGGGCAAAATTTTAACGATGAATATGTAAATTTTAGATTGGTTAATGAAAACTCAGAATTAAATGAAAGTAAACCAATTCAGGAATCTGTCCCTTTGCCTAAAGACTGGAAAAGAGTTGAAACTGTTAGAAAGTCAGGAAAAACTGCTGGGAAAGTAGATGTATATTATTACCCTGAAAAAGATATTAGACTGAGAAGTAAAAAAGACATAGAAAAACATTGTCAGGAAAAGGGAATAAATTATAACCCAGATGATTTCAGTTTTACCCCTACTTCTCCAGAATCTAGTTTAGAGAATACAGATTTAAATATGAGTGACGATGATGGGGAGAATGAAACAGAAGTACACTGTGTAGAAGTAAAAATACCATGTACTTTTAGAGAATCTCAGGAATTACCTGAAAAAGGGGAATGGAATAAAGCAATGGAAACTGAGCTTGAGACACTTAAAGAGAGGAAAGTTTATGAATTAGTACCTAGGCCAGAGGGAACGAAAGTTTTGGGTACTAGGTGGATATTTACATTAAAAAAGGATGTGTCTGGAAAAGTTAAAAGGTTTAAAGCTCGCTTGGTTGCTAAAGGTTTTAGACAAATGGAAGGAGTTAACTATTTTGATACCTTTTCACCTGTAATTTCTTTTTCCCTAGTTAGATTGTTTTATACTATATTAGTTGTACTTAAAGGTTGGGTAAGTCAACACCTTGATATTAAAGGTGCTTACCTCTATGCAAAATTAAATGAATTAATTTTTGTAGAACAACCAGACGGTTTTGTGGAAAAAACAAAACAGGATTTTGTTTGGAGGTTGGACAAGGCTTTATATGGCTTGCGCCAAGCTGGCCAGGAATGGTTCTTAGAGTTAGATAATACTTTTACTGAATTGGGCTTTGATAAAATTAAGGAATCAAATTGTATTTATACATTTAAATCTGAAGTCATTGTATTGGTCTATGTAGACGACTTTGCAGTGTTTGCTAAAAATTATAAAAGATTAGCTGAAGTAATAGACTTAATTAAATTAAAATTTGAGATAAGGGTATTGGGAAAAATAAAGCATTTTCTAGGTGTTGATTTTGAAGAGAGAAATGGGGAAATTTTTATGCATCAACAAAGTTATATAGAAAAGCTTGCTGAAAAATTTAATATCCCAAAAATAAAAAGTAAATTACCACTAACCCCGGGAATAGTTTTAAATGCCGCAATTGAGGGGGAGCAAGCTGCAGATGTCCCATATCAGGAATTGATTGGTTGCCTTCTTTTCCTAGCATCTCGTACTAGACCAGACATACAATTTCCTGTTATAGCCCTTGCACAATTTTCAAACTGTCCATCTTTAAAACATTGGAAATATCTATGTCAAGTGCTCCAGTATGTTGTAAATACCAAAGAACAAGCAATTAACTTGTCTAGAATTTCAAAGTGCACATTAAATGTTTACACAGACGCCAGTTGGGCATCTGACTTAGTTGATAGAAAATCCATAAGTGGTTTTATAATTTTTATAGATAATGTACCAATAATTTGGAACTCTTGCAAACAAAAATGTATAGCATTGTCCAGTATGGAAGCTGAATATGTGTCTTTATCAGATTCCATAAAAGAACTATGTTGGTTATTGAGAATTATGGATAATTTTTCTGTTCTTTTGAATTTAAAAATGGATAAGCCAAATGTTTTTTGTGACAATCAGAGCACTATTCATTTTTCTAGAAATAGTATTGAAAATAACAGAACTAAGTACATAGATACAAGAATATATTTTGTTAAAGATAATTTAAATAAATTTAACTTAAAGTTTGTGTCAGGTTCAGCTAATGTTGCTGATTTATTTACTAAGGTTTTGCCTAGTCAAAAGTTTTTGTATTATTGCAAGTGGATATTTGGTTGAGAGAAAGAGCTGGGGAAAAAGGGGGCATTATGTTGGCATTTTTCAATTAAAGAGTTAAGTTTAAGTTTTAAGTTCATTTAAAATCCCAATAAGTTTTTCCCCCTCTCTTTCACTCATCCTCATAATGTTTAATAAGTTATTTGAAAGTTCATTTGTTATATTTAAAGTTTATTAATATTTGTAGAAAAGATTTAAAAGTTATGACATGGCTGGTTAGTAATTGAAAAAATGTAAACAAACTTTTACTTTCAATATTTTTCAAAGTTTAAATGTTAATTATTCATACATATATATTTTACCTTTCTTAAATATAAAGGACTCTTTTATTATATAATTAATGCAAAAATATTTACTAGATAGTTTAGTTGTGAATGAAGTAACTTCACACTTGTAGCTTGCAAACTTAATGCCATGTCAACTGTTTTGAGTTATGGTACGTTGGTTGGTAGCCAAATACCAGAGTTAATGTTTTCTAGTTAAACTTATTTATTAAACTATTGTTTTATTTATTTGTGACCATAACCTTTCCTTAACCTATGCTAATGTTTTGTATTAACTGTGACTTTAATGTTTTTTGCCTGTATAAATAGTGATGCAGCAGATTTAGTAGGTGTGTACTTGCCTGGCCAGCAGTATCTCCACTGTTTGTTTTGGAGTACTTAAGTATGGAAGCCATTTAAGGCTGAGTAAAATGAAAGCATATATATCTGTTTAGTTATGTTTTTATTATAAGTTTAAATAAATGAAAGTTTAGTTTACTTTACTAGTAGTTCTTGGAATTCTACAAAACATCTACATTTATGTAGCTTACCTACAGCTGGCAAAATGAGACATTAACTTCTCCTCCCCCAACATTATTCAAAACTTGCGACTTTTTCCTACGATTACGAAAAAACGAATTTCCGCAAATAAAAGGGAAAGAATTTCGAATTTTGGCAAACAATCACCGAAAAATTGGCAAAAGATCGCAGAAAATATCCCAAATTTTGACAGATAAATGCAGAAAAATTGCGAATTTTCTGCAAACAATGGCTTCAATAATTATCGTTTACCGTATTTCAGTAAACGATCACAAAAGAAAAGCGAAAAATTTTACTAAAAATTGCGGAGAAATATCGCAAATGTTGAGAAGCAATCATTTGCCGAAATTCGTGATTTTTTTTTCCCTTTACGATTGTTTGTCAAAATTTGCAATTTTTCTGCGATCATTAGTCAACATTCACTTCTTTTTTCTGCGATCATTTACCGAAATATGCATTTTTTTTTTTTTTTTTTTTTTTTTTGAGATCGTTTGCTGAAAAATGCAATTTTTATCAGAGATCGTTTGTCAACATTCTCAATTTTTTTTCCGGATTTGTTTGACATACATCGGGAATTTATTCCGTAATCTTCTCCCGAAACTTGTGATTAATTGCTGCCCTTGTATGACAAAATTTTCGATACTTTTTCACACTACTGATTGACGAAATTTCAAGCTTTTTTTCTGCTACTAATTGGCGAACTTCACGATTTACTTTTCGTGAATGATTAATAAAATGAATTTTTTTAGTCATCGATTAACGAAATTCATAAATTTTTATGCAATCAATTGATGAACTTTAATGTTTTATTCTATGAGCTAGTAGCAACACTTCACAAGGTTTTTTTTTAACAATCGATTGACAAAAATTGTGATTTTATCTCAGGAACGTTTGACAAAACTTTCAGATTTTTTGTGATCGTTTGGTGGAAATCACATTTTTCATCCACGATCGTTTGCCGAAGTTTGCACTTTTCTCACTTTAATTACCCCAAATTTATGATTTTTTTTTCTCTGCGACCGTTTCACAAAATTTATGATTTTTCTCTGATCACTATTCAAAATTCACGATTTTTATTCTGCGATTGTTTGCTGAAATACGCAATTTTTTAACAGAGATCGTTTGCCGATATTCGTAATTTTTTCCAAAATCTTTCACATAATTTGAGAATTTATTTTGCAATTGTCTCACGAAACTAGCGATTAATTAAGAAATTTGTGGTACTTTTTTCTCAAAGCTGATGGATGAAGTTTCATGTTTTTTCTGAGACAAACTGACGATTTACTTTTCGCGAATGATTAATAAAATGATTTTTTTTTTAGTCACCGTTTGATGAAATTCATAATTTTTTCTTCAATCGATTGATAAACTTTACTGTTTTATTCTACCAGCTAGTAGAAAAATTAGCTTTTTTTGGGATAGTTTGACAAAATTTAATATTTTTTATTTTAGGATCATTTCACGAACATTATGGTTTTATTTCGAAATTGTTTGGCGAAAATCGGATCTTTATTTCGTGATCCTATGTCAAATATCGAGGTTTTATTTCGCGATTGTTTGACGAAAGTACAGGTTTAATTTCACGATCATTTAATGAAAACCACTGCTTTATTTCGCGATCATTTGATGAAAGTGCCACTGCTTGATTTCACGACCGCTTGATGAAAATTGTTTTATTTCTCGATCATTCAAAGAATATCGCTTTTTGATTTTACAGTCATTTGATGAAAAGCACAGTTTTATTTTGGGATCGTTTGATGAAAATCTCGGGGTTTTTTCCGTTTTGCAAAAATCGCGATTTTATTTCGGAAGTGTTTG
This sequence comes from Maratus speculifer, assembly GCA_964019185.1. Taxonomy (NCBI): domain Eukaryota; kingdom Metazoa; phylum Arthropoda; class Arachnida; order Araneae; family Salticidae; genus Maratus; species Maratus speculifer. The sequence goes on along the minus strand of OZ025290.1, from coordinate 271,561,946 downwards.
GAATATTTGCGGTTTTATTTCGGAATCGTTTGGTGGAAATTGCAGTTTTTTTTTTTTTTCAGTATAGTCTGGTGAAATTCACGTTTTTTTTTTTTTTTTTTTTTTTTTTTTTTTTTGAGTATAGACTGGTGAAAATCGCAGCTTGATTTCGCGATTGTTTAATGAAAATCAACTTTTCCACCGTGATCAATTGATTGAAATCACGGATTCTTAAACCTTAAAAAACACAGAAATCTGCTGTTTGTCAAAAAAGTTATCCCCCTGCAACGAGCGAATGAAGAATTTTAAGTTTTTTTTTTCTGCTATCCACTGACAAATTTCTCAATTGTCTTTCACGAGATCAACTAACAAATTTTGCGATATGTTTCTGTCACAGTTCTGTCTGATTGACGGATAATACGTGTTTTTTTCTCACAAAAATGACAAAACCGTGACATTTTTTCCGAGATTGAATGACAAAGTGTATGATCTCCTCGAATGATGTCGAATTTCGCATTTTTATCTTGCCACAAATTGATCAAAATCACTTTCTTTTCAATGTCTGACAGAAAAGTTTTGCAATTTTTGCCCGCAAACAATATGCTAATTTCATAAACTTTTTTTCCACGGTAGAGTGACAAATTTTAGAATCCCTCCCCCCCTTCACACACACACACACTTACACCCCTGTAAATGAAGGACAAATTTCACGGAATTTTTTCCGTGACTTAGTTTCACGATCGTTTCCGCAGAATTTTGTGGTTTCATGCTATGGCAGATTGAAATAATCCATGATTTTTTTGACAGTTTCCGACTGAAAAAATTTGAAATTTTTATCTGCGAACACTTAAATAAATTTCGAGATTTTTCTGCAACGGATTGACAAATTTTTCGATATTTCCTCACGACAAATTGTTGAATTTCGCGATATTTTTCCCACGATCAAATGACGAAAGTTACGAACTTTTACCTGCGACCGATCGATGGGAAAAGAAAATATTTTTTTTTTTTTTTTTTTTTAAGCGAAAAAAGAGATTAAATCTGAAAAATATAGACTAAAAGAGACAAGCCTAAAAAAATAGCGAGAAAAGTGGGTTTAGCGACTCACTCCGAGGCCTGCATATTGTATGAATTTTATTTTTTATTGTTAAATTGCATTAATTTATTTTCAGCATTAAATGTAGAATGAATTGAATGAAATAACTTAATATCTGTTACTTCTCAGGCTTAAACAATGTAGGAAACATATATATTTAATTTGTTCTGAAAATTAGATTTTTGTTTAATATGTAAACGAATTTTATAGCAATTATAATATATTCACATACGTTAGACCACAGACAAACAGAAAAATAAAATTATAAAAAAATTTCAACTATAGTGGAAAGGATTTAAAAGATAAAAAAATCATATGATTAAAAAATGATTACTTACGAGACGTTCTGCTTCTTCAACAGTTCTGTTATCAATAACATTGCCCCTAATTTTGTTCAGTGGAATCATGGTGCATCTTCTTTTCAGCTCACCACGAGACAGTAATAATTTACCTGTCTGCTCATTATCCACAATAATTTGATAAAGCTAAAATAAAAAACATTCCCATTATAGAAAAATGTTCCTACTAAAATACTTCCACAAGATTTTATGAATTACGAACTGCAATAATATCAATGAAGTATTTTTTTAATAGCAACTTGTATCATCCTCATTTATATTAATTTAAAAAATATATGTGTATATATTTTAATGTATATTTGGTACTACTTGGTTATCCCGTCGACCAATTTTGCCAAATTATACATATTGACATACATTTCATTTTAAATAACAAAAAAAACAAATGATTAGTAGAATATTAATAAAAATACAAATAATAAGTCAAAATAAAAATAAGTTAATGATGTTTTAAACAGGTGTACTGTATTTAATGTTATTCAATGTGACATTCATGGTATCCATTATTGGCATTTAATATTACAGTTTGGCAATAGTTTTTTGGTCGACGGGATAACCAAGCAGTACCAAATATTTTAAAACAGGATACCTATTCCAGATCAGGAACAAATTTTCCTGACTTTTCCAATTTCCCTTATCAATAAAAATTTCCAGGTATTGAGATTTTAAAATATTATATATTACTATACATTTATTACTATAAGCCGGTCCATATATATAAATCGAGTATATGACTTTTATCTGAAAAATCGTCCAAAATTGGAAATCCACATGTAAGCTGATGTTAAAAAAAGGAGATGAAAAATTCACCAAACAGAAACTTAGAACTTTTTTGTACATAAATAATATAAAAAATGTGCAATTATCTATCTCTAATATTCTGTTTTTATTTGCTGCCAAATCTGTTTAATTGGGTTCTGCTCATCTTATTATGAATAAGTCATTCATAAAACCAACTCCTATTTATGTAGATGGGAAAACCATTGTCTATTTTCATGTGATTACTAATTGTTATTTTGACTTAAGGTAAAATGGCTGGAAAAAAGTGCATGACATATAATATTGTTTTTAAATTTAAAGTCATTCATTTTGCTTATAAGTTAAATAACTCAGTGATAGCTCTTCATTTCATGCTGAATGGAAAACAAGTATGAGAACAGAAATTTAAAAAAAAGACAAAATTTTAAATATTAAAAAAGTAATGAAAGTTTCATGTGGTCGCAAAAATATTGCTTTTTGAAGAAGATGTCAATGATGATGAATTATTTATTATCGATGTTCATCCCAATGTACTAAAGCAATTATAAGGAGTTGCTTGAAAATTATGACAATAATTTTCAATACATAATAATGATTGGTAATTTTTGCTCTGCATAACAGTGGAATATTTGAATAGTTTTAGCAGTGAGTAAGTATTTTATTTATTGATTGATTTATTTATTTAATTTTAAAATATCAAATGTTGGAAATTTTCATACACTCCTGTATAAACCAATCCCCCACATTAGTGATCTACATATTACCCAATATAATATTCAAAAATCCTAAGCTTATACACAGCAATATACAGTATACGATTGCTCTAATTATAGTTTATTTATTGTTACGATAAAGTAACAGAAATTTCTGCAGATTTTGCAGAAAAATAAGTATTTTTAAGAAGTAAAAATTACTTGTAAAAAATTCAAAGACCTTGAAAGATTTTAAGAACTTTAAAGAAAACAAACAATATGTATATATATATCCTGCATGTTGATAAATGACTGTCAGAAACACAACAAACCAAAGAGAAATATAACACAAAAATTAAACATACAAATATGAAAACATACATATAATTTAATATTATCTATACAGTCAATAATTATAGCTTACTTTTCCACCAGCAGCTAGATCTAAAGCAACAGCATACTTAGGATCAATTAACTCAATCTGTAGACAGACAGGGCCAGTTACTTTTGATCTATCAAAATTCTTCACAGGATCAGCATAATCAAATGAGAGTTGTGGATGTCTATAGACAGAAATCAATAAAACATTATTAAATTAATAGAAAACATTAATTCATTAAATATTAATACAATTTCATATATTTATACCGGCCAAAAAAACTATCCAAATTATCTCTGATACGATCCATTTCATTAGTAAGCTTGCGTTCTTCACCAATTAGATTTTCAAATGCATTTTCCTCATAATTCAACTTTCCAATTTCATTCTGTAAAGAAAAATACATGCATTATTGTAGAACAAAAGGAAAAAATTACATCACTCAACAAATATTTCCTTATTTATTAGCTATAAATGTAACTAATATTTAAAAAATATGTAAAACTGTTGAAATAAAATTTATAAAATACAAAATATTTGTATCTTTTGAAATTTTTACAGCTTAAATTTAAATATCAATTTCAAATCAATAACTATAAGCATATTTAAAAGAAAAAAAAAACAGGAATACTGCGCTCTATTTTTTATTTGTAAAGCTCAGTAGCATAGTCAAGAGTACATTTCTCTACCATGTTCAGGTCCAAAGTTTGATTTTGGGCTGCACACTTGCAACCTTCTTTCAAGCATTTAATGTCAATGAAATGTGTACCAAGTTGCTTGAGAACTAAACACTGAAGGTTCCATGTGAGGCTGATCACCTGGCCATGAGATATGCAATACAACATTTCGGGGTCCATGATTAAGAAAAGAGGACTGGGCGTTGTAGACCATGATCCTTAATGTATTATAAATTTTTTCTTTTTTTTTTTACGCATTAGTATTTAATATATTACACTGTTGCAATTTCAGAAGCTATAGGTATATTTTAGCGAGTGGGATTTGGCAAACAAATTCATTTTTGTGGCCATGGATGCAAGAAATCTATCGAAGTCGAGACTGAAATCTTTTCTGAGCATTAGATATAACTAAATGCAAAAGGGTTAGAAGATTTCTAAGTCTTGCATTATGGCTAAAAATTGATCTTTTACAATAAAAGAAAGTGATTAAATTTTCTTGATTTTAAAACTGCTATTATTTAAGCATATAAAGTAGAATTTTGAGTTAGTCAAAAATCTCTTCAAGACTGAAATCAGTCCTGAGACTGAAGATCTTGCACTCATGATTGTGACAACTTGTATGCAGTTACAAACATAAGTATTGGCGATTGTATATTCATGCAAAAACATTTCTGAAACATTTGAAATGGGGAAGTAAGAGGTTTCTGATCTCTCATAGGAAAAATTACTTTGTACACAGGAAAAAGTTTTTCTTTAATCCATTAGTTCCACTTAAATGGATTCCTGCTAAAATATTTTTAAGGCTTGTACCACTACTTAAAAAATGAATACTTGTTTTATTTAATCACAAGAATTTGAGATTAAATAGAAAGAAAATAAATAGAAAATAAATTTCAAAATAGCAGATTTGAAAGTTAAACCCCACATTTTTTCACCAATGCAGATACTTAGCAAACAGTTCATTTTTTTACTTATTTATAATTATTTCTTACTAAAATATTTTTTTCTGTATACAGTAATAGATTTTTTTTATTATTATTTGTTTGGATTTTATTATTTTAGATTATATTAAACTTTCAATTACCAAGGTAGATTCACTGGATCCAAATGTAAATCATTGTTTAATTCATAATATGAATAGCAAAAATATATGTAGTATAATTATCAAAATATAATTTTCTCTTCCATGTATAGATTATGCTATATTTCAATTAGAACATTTATTATAAATCAACAATTTCTTTTTTTTTATTTTGATAATTTTCTATATATTTATGTATAAGTCCAATAGGCTTTAATCCACTTTTTTTTTCTTTCTTTCTTTCTTTCTTTTTTGGCATTTAGAGGGTTTAACATGTTTACTCTTAAAAACAAAAATAAATGAAAGATTTTTGTAAAATATATCAGATTTCTAACATTAAGATGACTATTTAAAAAAACTTAAATTCAACATTATTTACCTTTAACTTATTTATTTCATTCTCAAGTGATTTATATGAAGCTGTATCCTGTGAATAGCTTTTATCGACTTTCTTTAATTCTGACTGCTTCTTTTCCAGTTCAGCTTTCATATGCTTCAGGGACATTTCAATAGATTTAGCTTCAGTCTCAGCACTTTTCTTATCCTTATTGGCAGCTAAAGAATTAAACATTAATTCAGTTTCATATATTATCGAAAAAAAAAATTAATACAGTAGACTCCCTCAAATCCGCACTCCTAAAATCCGCACATATTTTACAGATGTAAACAATGAAACATTCAGTTCAGATGCAGGTGCAAAAATTGAGTTTTTCAGTTTTATATCGATTCCATACTTTTTTAATTTATAATTTTTGTTAAGGTTATGGAATTCATGTTTTTTCATGTAGAAAGAATAATTTATTTCTGAAAAAATAAAGATATTGCTAATATCATTGGTAATCACAATCTTACCAAATATATTTATGTATTAATCAAGCTTTTTTGGTTATTAAGTCTGGCTAAACCAGAAATAAAGTTTCATTATTTTATGATCCTGATGTAAATTAGATATGTACCTTTATGAGGCAAGTTTCATTGAATAATTTAAGAAAAACACATTTCCTCTTTTATAATAAATATTTAATTGTACAATATTGATTATTAACTTCATCTTTCCTTTTAATATTTCAATCATTTTTTAAAACATCTACATTTTTATTATTTTAGTTTATTTCTTATTTTAATATTGTAGTATATTGTATGCATTCATTGTACTTTTGATTTCATTATTAATTACATTCAAATTATTTTTTTTTTAAAATGTAAACAAAACAATGACCAGAAATCCGCAAAACCTCTGTTCCCAAGCTGTGCAGATTTAAGGGAGTCTACTGTATATCAATGATAACATTCTTAGGGTAAAGTTGTATTTATAAATGTGGAATCAAAGAACTTTTAATCAGATGTGTCTAAAAATTACTGCACTTATAGCAGAAGTTAATAAAAATATTTGTTACTTTTTGGTTATCCCGTCGACCAATATCGCCGGATTATACAAATCGCCAAGCTAATAGCCAAATTATACCTACTGACTAGGGATGCACCGAATAGTGATTTTGGCCGAATACCGAATATTCGGGCAACAGCTGAACCGAATACCGAATATTCAGGAAGCCGAATAATAATTGTTGGGCTGAATACCGAATATTCGGCCAGCCGAATAGTAACTATTCGGCCGAATACCAAATATTCGGCTTTCCAAATACTTTTTATATTTCAAAGTTTAAAGGTATTAAAATGTTACTTTTTAAAACAATTTTACATAATATTTAATAAGAGGAACTTATATTTTTATAAACAAGAGCTTTTTATAAGAACATTTAGAATTGAAAAAATTCTGCCTTTATTTATTTAAGAAGCACAATTACGAGACTTTTTCAATTAATAAAATTTTAAATTTCATGATTTCTTCTATGAATCGAAAAAAAAAAAAAAAAAATCAAAGAGAAATAATGAAAAAATGGTTAAAGAAAAACCATAGTGTCTCATAATTGTTCTTTTTAAATAACTCATGGCAGATTTTTACAATTTAATTCTGAAAAAAGGAATGTCTAGATCATAGTTCTTTTCTTATGATTGGTGGCATTTTCCATCCTTCCCATCATATCATATTTTACAGAAATCAAAGCATGCGAGTTGAAAATATAGTTATGGTACCTTATTTATTGTTAATGCAACAAACGAAAACACAAGTTTGACCGAGTAAGATGAAATACAATGTACTTAAGGCTCTATAAGTTGATTATGATTATGGTTGCATGAACACAAATTGTCTGTTTTGATAGCTATTACAGTAAAACCTCCATAACGGACACTCCCGAATAGCGGACACCTCTATTTAACGAACAGTTTTCCGATCCCCACTCCCAAAATCTAAATTTTTGTATGTTTAACCTCTGAATAACGGACATTCCGAATAGCGGACACTTTATTCGGCAATAAAGGATGAAAAAATATTTTTAAAGAGAAAAAAAAAGAGCAAAAATACCTTTGAATTTATCAGGACAAATTGTTACAAATTTTGTGATCACTGATAAATGTAGATAAAGAGCTGAGGAAAATACCTTCCCCCCCCCCCTCCCCCACACACGTTCAGTGCTAAATTCAGGGGGTTGCCCGGGAGAAATACCTCCCAGAGCATTGCAATGTCATCCAAGAAGACTGATATTTTATGCATTTAAAAATTAAAAAGTACAATACCCCCCTCTCCACCCGGAACACTGCAATGTCCAATAACGTCACATAGAAATACAAATTACATATAATCGCAAGCAAAAGTAAATTTTTGTAACAGATTTTTTTTCACAAGAATATAATAAACAGTGGATAAAAGTGTGCACAATTTCATTTCAATTTTATTGCTTAAAAAATAATTTTAATTTCTGATTAATTATATAATAGAGGTTTTAGGACATATAAAAGTAAATGAATTAAACATTAAGCATTTCTTAGTGATTTTTGAATTGCTGAGGATTTCCCAATAGCGGACGCCTCCGAATAGCGGACATTTTCTGCGCTCCCGAGGTGTCCGTTATTTAGAGGTTTTACTGTACTAATCTCAAAAGTTTTTATTTCTTGTTTAAGGATTTTTACTTGGGAAAAGCAAGAAACAGATTTTTTACTAATTAAAATTTAGGAACTTGCATCTGCACTCGCATCATTTATTCCTAAGGAGAATCCTAATAAATCACCATTTTAATCCTCATGGTTAATTTTCTTAAGTTATACTTTATAAACAGCAAATAATTTAAAAACATTCTATTTTATTTCAACATGATTTTCTTTCATATTATTTTATATATATTTATAAATTGACAGTTAAAAGTAGAAAATGGTGAAAAGTTTTTAAAAATGTGTTTTAAAAGGCTTTATTAAGTATCGGATTTGGCCGAATACTTTGCCGAATTTCGGCCAAGCCGAATATTCGGCTTAACCGAATAGTTTGATATTCGGCCTAACCGAATATTCAGTAATATGGCCGAATACCGAATAGATACCGAATATTCGGTGCATCCCTACTACTGACATAATTTTTATTTTAAACAACGAAAAAACAAATAATTAGTACAATAATACTATGAATTTCAAATAGAATGTCGAAATAAAAATAACTTAATGACTTTTTTAACACACATCGTATTTAATATCATGGAATGTTACATTCATATATCATCCATTATTGGCATTTAATCTTATTCTTTGGCGATAGTTTTTTGGTTGACGGGATAATCAAGTAGTACCCATTTATATATTTTACAAATATATTATATTATTAAATATGGGAAAAGGTCTTCATGAGCTGATAATGCTAAATGTGGATACATTTTCATGTGTTCCACAAGTTTTTTTTTTTTTTCTTTTTGGCATATTTGCACAGATGCAATTTTTTGCATAAATAAAAACTCTAGAAAGCAAATGCTATGAAACTGTTTTATGTGATACTTTATTTAAATAATAAACAAACACAAATAACCTATCTTTTACTTCAGAATATAATAACTCATTAAGTACTCACTGATAAGTTGAGCAGCAAGACTGGCTTCTTCGCCATCTTCTCCACTTAAACCCGCATTTACAGCATGGAAATGGTTTTCTGCAGCTGCTATTGCATTTTTATCTTTATCAGCTTCTTCCTTCAAGCTCTCCAGCTTTTTTGTAGAATTCTGATATTCTTTTTCTTTTAATACTAATGTAGCTTTTTCCTAAATATGAATAAAAATGGTAGAAAGTTAAAGCAGACAGAAAAATTCAATACCATTCATAATAAATAATTCACTAAAATTTGGGTGAAAGCACATATCTATTTCAAGTGATATATAAGTCATAGATAAACAAGAAATAGCTCATTTTAAAATACTACAATACAGTATAATCCAATAAACTTTGGAAATCAAGTTGTAAAACTAACAGTAAACATCCATTTAGACTTGATCTAAGCATAACAAAGTACCTCTGTTGATTTTGTAATATAGTACTCCCTCTGTCCCAAATTAGTTGCGACATTTAGGATGAAAATTTTGTCCCAAATTAGTTGCGACATTTCAAGTAGGCGGAGTCATAAGTAACTTCTGATGCAGTTTAGTACATCGACACCAGTAAAATTATACTAGAATGAATATTACGGTGTATACTAGGTGTCAGAAGTAATAAGGTGTGAGAATTCACGATTGATTAGCTTGAAGTAGAGGTCTGCACGGGCCCGGACCGGGCCGGCGGAATCGTTTTGAATTTTCTCACGGGCCGGGCCGGCAGATTTATAATAATCTTTTCAACGGGCCGGGCCGACAAACAACATAAACAGGCCGGGGCGGCAAAAAAATTGAACGGGCCAGACGGGCTGATAAAAAAAATTTTCGGGCCTACCGGCCCGTTCTGAAAATTTAAGCAGAAACGATAAAATATGAGCTATTTTCAACGAAAATGGTTTTAACGAGAATAAGTATAAATGTGGCCAGCCACTAGTTTGACAGCATCAATATAAAAATTGCACAGTGTATCGGCATCGGAGAATTACATTATGTGTAACCCGTTTTAATATTTTTTTAGCTGATTCATGCCGATCCGAGATCACGCTTGCACTATTTTTCTACATATAGACTGGCCGGACCGGTACTAGACTTAATTATTGGCAGAAAACATTATTTGTAAAATTATTAACAGCGATAAAGAACTTATGTTAGCTTAGTCTTCGGATATATACTTCTTGATGATTTTTAAATTAATTTCTCAATAATGCGAAAGTTTGACACATTTTCTGATTAAATTTAAATTGTAAAAGTATAAAAGTGATAAGCCTAACTATTGAAGGGATTTGGAATCGAATAGAGTTTTTCATTTTTGGTAAATAAAATACTTGTATAACCTTGTTGAGTTATAATAGTTTCTCAAATGATTGCAGGTTTTTCTCCCTTCCCTTGCTATTGCATCCGGAAATTCTATTCAAAACGCTAATTATCACAGTATTTTATTTGTTTGCAGTATACTTAAATTACTTGTATCAAAAAATGGATAACGCCATTCGATTATATAGTTTCTGAATAAAGATATCTGCTAATCTTATGCGTTTCTGAGGAAAAAAAAATGAATTTAGAAATGTATCAGAAAGGAGCTTCTTTGTATTTAAGAATGAATTTAGATTTGAAATCTATATTAAAATGATATAGAAATATATTTATAAATCTTCTTTTATTAAACAGCTTCAAAATTAACCATGTTTTTAGCTTTCTTTCTTTTTTCTTTTATTCTAAGCCATATTAATTTTTTAATGAATCTTTATTCGAATGTTGAAAGCCTAAGAATCTAAGTAATCATTAATGTTGTTAATGTGTATTTGCTGTAAAATATACTGTATATGATAAAAATCTGAATTTTTTAGAAATCGTAGAAATTGTAACGGGCCAAAACGGGCCGGGCCTGTTTTCGCTGATTTTTGTACGGGCCGGGCCGGGCCTAAAATAAGAAAATGTAAATGGGCCGGGCCGGGCCTGGAAATTCCGGCCCGTGCAGACCTCTAGCTTGAAGACAGTTTTATGTTATTATTCTTAAAAAAATCTTTACAAAATGGGGCGTGGCTTAATAGCGTGTGAACCAGGATTTTTTAAACTTATTAATTACTTATTTATGGAATTATGGAGGGAATGTTAAGTACGCAAATATTATTGATTGATAGTATAGCTCTCTGAAAAATGTTCAAACAAAATCATAAAGCCATAAATATCAATAATCAGTACAAAAGTATTCAAATGTCGCAACTAATTTGGGACAGAGGGAGTATTTAAAAGTGTCAGTTGACCATATGTCAACGGTGCATGTTTTAGAGAGTGTAACTCCAATAATTTCTATTTTGTAATCAATAAATCATTAGTTGGCTTATCCCCAATCACTATTATTTAAACATTTATTTTTTTATCCATTGCACTCTTCAGCAGGTTTATTGCATCATGTTTGTCTATGTCTAAATGTGGACATGTGTTATTAAAAAATATGAAAAGAATATTGTGATTAATTAATCATCTGCCCTTTAACATCTACAAAATATATTCATCCAATGTACAATATCTATTTCCACTCATTTTATATTGGTGCAATATAAAATTTCATTCCAATTAGAAACATGGGTGTTAAAAGTATAGATGATCCAGAGTTGAGGCATCTTCAGAAAAAGGGAGGGTAGAATGTGGATACTCTTGTATATTACCTACGTAATATACAAACTATTTAAAGATTTGCAGAGCAGCTTTTACAGCAGAAACGCTCATGCTGGTTCCCGAACCACAATGACACGAAAAAGAAGTTTAAATTTTGATATAAGTTAAACTACAAAAGAAAAATTAAATTAATGTGTGGTGATATAAAAGATAACGAACAAAATTTTAAATCTAACAAAATATTTATTGAAGTCTTAAAACATAAACAAAATAAAAAAAAATAAAATTAAAAATTAAAAAGATTTATCAATTAACTATATAACAATAACAATATGACTTATCTGCGTCTTCATTATATATCTGGGACTTCACGACATAAAAAAAAAAAAAGAAAAATCAAAATGTCCAGGAGCTCATAGTATAACACATCTTCTTCAAAAGAAATACTTCTATCGTGAAAAACATTCGTTAATTTATTCAGAGCTCGCCATCCATAAAACCACCAACAACGAAGTTAATGACCTTGCCGATTCTAAAAAAAACACATCTGGAAACCGATGACTCATTCTCCTCTTTAATCGACTTAACACTAGGTACATTAAAGACGTCGGCGTAAAACAACTTTAGAGTTAAAGACGAAAAACGCAAGCCATCAATATCAAAATTTCGTAGAAAAACTATAATGCAAACTTAACATAAACTATTTGGCTGCCTCATGAGATCAGTCGTAATTTATCACGTCAACATGTTGTAAAATCAGACACGGTGGCCAAGCCTACCGGCACATCTTAAAAGGGATAATCGAAACTGATTAAATCATCAAATTCGCGATCCTTAAATACGCGTATCATTAACATGGGCAACAGTTAAGCACTAAAACAGCAATTCGAAATCCATTCACTCTCTGAATCTTATTAAGAAAAAGAATGATGTAAGAGTATCAGAATGATGTAACTTCTGATCGATGACGTCAAAGATCGGACACTTCGTTATCTTGTAACGGCCGTGTGAATTATGATCAGATAATGAAAGGAAGTGAAACTAGATTCTGAAAGGACTGTAAACAAAATATCGTGGATGAAATACGGCAGCTGTAAAATAATATATTCTAAAGAACTATTTAGGAGATTTAAAAGAATAAAGATTAAAGTTAAAAGGTATAATTTATTTCAATTAAAGATAAACTATTTTTAATAAAAACTGCATTTTAATTTAACTTTAATTTCAGAAAAAGAAACTTTATTTTTATTTAATAAACTTTAAGGAACTTTAGGAATAAGATTTTAAAAGGAAATTATGGAAGTGTTGATAGTTGCATTTTGCACAGTGACAAGAACTAAAAACTGAGGAAATAGACAACAGATACTAAATAATCCAAACAATTAGAATTTTCTTTCTCCCCTCCCCCCACAAGAAATGTTAAGACAGAAGGAATAAGAAAGAAGATAAATAAAAAATATGAAATATAAAGCTTGCATTTTTGTTTAAGGACACCTATCATGAAATAATATATATTATACAGTTTATAAATAAAGTTTTTCCAATGTTTATAGAATGTCTATATTTAAAATTAATTTATAGTGTGTGCTCATTTTATTTTTTAGTCACAAACACACTATCTTATTTGTAAATTAAAAATTAATTTTCAGATACTCCAAATTTTAAAAATCATACAATCTCAAATTGAATGATACAGATAAAACTATACTTAAGACAGTCTATGTCAAATAAACATGTTTCACACTGGAAAAAAATTTCCTAACAAAGTTAAAAAAGAATCATAAATGAAGAAAAAATTTCATCAGAGAATTTTTCTTGTTAAAAACATATTTATTTGCTACAGAAAATATCAGTACAGTTTTATGAAAATTTTCACCAAGTTGGTAGATATGCTACTTTTCCTCCCCTGCCTCTTTTTTGGGGAGAAGAGGGTTATATCAGTTATTAAAAATAAGAAATGAATCAGAAATTCAGCATGAAGAAAAACATTTATTTGAGTAAGAAGTAATATACAATATTAGGAACTTATTTAGGATTCATAGATAAAATTCTTAAAAAAGTGTTTCTTATGGTTTATGTATTAAATGAATATTAAATAAAAAATTTCTAAAAATCATACATTATTTAACAAACTAGTTAAAATAATATTTTTTATAAACTTGTCTTCACTCAGAAAAGAAATAATAAATACATATTTTATCAAGGATAGCTAAGTAGCATTTTTGGTTGAAATCAGCACTCTAAAAATTTTCTAAAATTACCCAACTTGAAAGTAACAAAAATGTAATATATCAGCAAGTGTAACTATTTTAATTACATATAATTACCTCTTTGCAATTCTTTTTGAGTTCTGCATTCTTCTTCTTTTCCTCATTGTAAGCATCCTGAAGATTTCTGTGATTAGTATCAGCTTTAGTTTCAGATACTTGGCGCTTCTTTAATTCTTCTTCAAGAGCTTTAAGCTTACTGCCACTATCCTATTTTTGAGTGCAAGAGAAAGAAGATTTAAACTTTTAACATATGTACACATAAAGTGTCAAAATAATAATAATAATAATAATAATAATGACAGTTTAGATTCCCAAAACATATTGCATTTTGTACTGTAACTAGCTGACAACCTTCTAGTAATTTGGAATTTTTAGTAATTTCTAGAGATGTACCAAATATTCATTATTCTATCTATTCAGCCATACTACCGAACATTCAGTTGGGCTGAATATCAAACTATTCCATATGCCAAACATTCATCTTGGCCTTATATTAAAATATTCGGCCAGACCAAACATTTAAAAAACCTTTTTAAATAAAAGTTTTAAAAACCATAAAATAATTTCTATTTTTATCAGTAAATTAATAAAGATATTTAGAATAATTAAAAATAAATTATATTTAAATAAAACAGAATACTTTTACATTTTGCATTTTCTACTCAAAAAGTATCACATAAGAAAATTAACCATTGGTGATGATTTTAGTACTTCCTGACAAATTAACAGTATACAACTGTGAAATTTTCCCTCCAATTTTTTCAAAATTTTACTTTGATTTTTAAATATTTGTTTCAGAATACAAGAAAATTTTATTCATTTGTTTTAATTCAGAAAGGAATCCATAAAATTAAAAATTTTATCAGTTAAAAAAGTTTTAAAACTATCCTCTTAAATTGCAATTCAGAACATAGATTTTTTAATGTAAAATTCAATTGTAAAAAGATCTTTTTTTATTAATATGGAAATTTATATGTTAAATGTAATATAAAATTGTTTTTAAATTTAATTTTTTTAATACTTTAAAACTCTGGAATTGAAAATTATTTGTTGAACTGAATATTAGTACTCAGCTTGATAGTCACTATTCAGCTAGTTGAATATTCAGTATTCAACTATTTGGAAAAATCACATTTCAGTGCATCCCTATTTTACACCATATATGAAAAAATCACTGTTGATAAATATTACAAATTATAATAGAAAATAATTAAAGTAATAAAATTAATACATACTGCATCCATCTCTTTCTCCGACTCAGTTATTCGTTTTTCAGCATCCGCAATTTTTTGTTTCATTTCCACAATAGAAGCTTTGAGATCTTCACAATTTTTTATCATTTGTCTTTTTTTCTCTTCAGAAGCTTGGATTATTTCCTATAAATATTTGAATTTTATTAAAACCATACTTTTAAAAAAAGGGGAGGTATGAGAGGATTAAACATATTTTATTTACTTTTTTTTTTCTTCTCAAGATCTAGAAATGAATTATTTAAAAAAATATTAATTACAAATAAAATAAAAATGCATACCCAGTAACATAAATACATGTGCTGAAACCAAAGGCAAAGCCATAGCTCTATTTCATTAGTTCTCATTTAAATTCTATAATCATCAACAAGTACTATGATCAAATAATTTTTATATAGCTTTATTATTACAACTCGTAGTAATAGCTATTGCATTAAAAACCTCTTGATATGAATTGAGTTTTCCAAGGGAAATTGCATTAACACATAACAGGACAGTAATCAAGAATTTTTATGCAGCTTTTTTTTACCAACAGCTCACAAAAAATTGTTAATTCAATGAATTTTTTCTCAGTTAACTTAATCAGGGAAAAGTATTTTACAACATTATTTCAAGGCACCAATAAAAGAACAGTAAACAGTAACTAATAATCAAGTTTTCATGCAATTTTTGTGATGTCAGTTGCAAACTTTTTTTTGTATGTAAAGAAATTTGTATTAAAATAAGCTCAAAGGATGATTCTTAAAAAAAAAAAAAAATCAGATCCTAAACAGCAATATAAAAAATCACAGAATCGCAAACTGAAAGTAATTGATGAATATCTGTATGCTGGACATTATTATTTGAGAGGTTTCATATTTGATTATGATGGTAGTTATATAAAGTGATCCTGCCAATAGCTGATCAATTAAAGTTGCTACTACAGGTTTTTTGTTATATTTCCTTCTTTTTAAATTTTAGAAGTAAACTAATATGATTGTTAAAATCCTTAATGAATGTCTTATAACAAACAAAAATTAAATCTGCTAAAATTAAATAGTAACAAAATTATAAATAAATAGTTTTTTTAATTATTTTCCCAGTGGTTGATCAGGCAAAATAAATTAAAAAAAATCTGAAAATTAATCTTTAAAGCATCATCCTTAGACTGTGATTAACAATAATTCTTATAAAACTATAAACTGAAATAAGCAAGACAGAAATGGATTGTTTTTACTTACCATAATTGTCTCCAAATAATCAAAATCTAAATGTTTAAATGACTTCTCTTACAGCACACAGCTGACAGCATAATATTAAGTAAATATGCATTCTTACAAAAAATGTCTAGTGCTATATATAAAACTCATTTCCACCTAAAATGGCATAATATTTCAAAAATTCATTCAATTACTGAAAAGGTATCAACTACTGGCGGATCACTTTAGAATAATCTGGAGGTACCTAAGTAACATTTGACAAAACTCACAGTAATTTTGATTGCAGCTGTAGAATTTATTTCACAGATAGAATCATGTGGTAAAAGATCAATGCAGTTAATTTGTAGCTTAGTTCAATGCAAGAAATTGAAATTAATAAGTTTCTAACAACAAAGAGGCAGCAGGCTGAGATAGCACAGAGACTTTATTAAGTATATTTACATTCTCAGAGTTGCCACTCTAATCTTGATAAAAAAAATTCCCCGTGTTTCCCCTGTACTGCAAAGCGTTTATTCTATGTTGAGTGCGCAAAAATATATGCGTGTATGTAGGATAATTAGACATCTTATAATTTACCATTATCCAATTAATTGAACAAATATAATACATTATATGACATGAGCAAATGAAAAAAGCCATTAAAGTTGTTGCACTTATTATTGGATCCCATATTTTACATTAATAATAATAAAAATGGTAAAGTGATACTCAAACATTCTGCTAAAAAATACTTTGAAATATTTGCAAACGAATGTTAAAATATCTAAAAACTTTGTAACTAATAATTTAAAGAATATAAAATTTCAAACCCCTATGAGTCATGTCCAAGCTCCTAGGAGAGGCAAGAAAAAAAAAATGGTGATGCTCAAAATTGAAAAATCAGCGATCTTCATAAAAAAAAGTTCCCAGTTCCTGTTTCCAGTGTGTGTAGTCCGCAGCCTGGTTGCTCGTTTTGGCCGGACTCGTCTGATGTTGTGGACAGCGCAGATGAGTTTGAACCAAGCCCTAAGCATCCAAAATAGACTTGGAGATGAGGTGCGCTCGCAAAGGGTAATGTGTAAATTTTTTAATATGCCTGCTAGATTAAAAATCTAAACTAGTCGCACCATCCTTACATGTGACACAAGCCTGCTTTTTAGAAGCCTGCTTTTTTTTCTGGAAAAAAAATCTTATGTTTATACAGCCTTCTATTGTAAATACTTTGTACATATTTTATATATTTATTGTGATTCTATTTTAAATAAATACGTGCACTAGCACTTTAAAACTTAAAATTTGTTTGTTTGTTTATTTAATTAACAAAAAATTTTAATTTTCAGGCTTTTTTTTTTTCAGATTTTGGACGCCATTTTGTTTCTTGGACCCCCAGGTCGACCCAATAAATGGCTTTAATTATGCATTTTAGATAATGGACGCCCGCCATTTTGTTTCTTTTGGACGTCCGCCATTTTGGTTCTTTGAACCCCTGGTCGACCCATGGGAAATGGCCGCCATCTTGGATTTGATATCCGAGACCCGGTCGCACCTCATCATGGCCACCATCTTGGACGTATAGAAAATCTGATAGGGGCTTGGACCTCTCTTCCAACTAAGCTTAGTATTACCTTAGTTGGAAGACGTCTGACGTCCAGATGACCTTTGAAACGTCCAGATTTTATCTGAATTGATCTTTGAAACGTCCAGAATGACGTCACGCCTGCATCGACCGCGTCCAATTTTTCAGCCTGCTGATCACGTGACCCGACTCAGAGCTTGCTGACTACGTGACTATCTATTTTTAGAACATGAGATAGGTATCTGTTGAATTGCAAAAAGGGAGGGAGGGCTGTGGGTCAGTCTTTATACCTGTGCAATTGATCTCACACTTAGAGTAGTTGATTGTGCGTGTTTTGAGTGTTATTGGAATCAAGTTCCGCTTAGTCAGGCGGATTGGATCTTGTGTTTATCGCATGTTAGATTGGCTTGCAGAAAAACTGCTGATCGCCTGCGTAATGTTATCTTGAGTGTAATGATAACACCCTGTATATAATTTACAAGATGACTGCAGGGATGAAAGTGCGCTAAAGCCATTTTGTAGCAGCTTTGGAGCAGCAAAAAACGAATTTTGGAGCAGTAAAACCTATTTTTGTAGCAGCAAAAATCAGATTTTGTAGCAGTAAATATCGGATTTTGTAGCAGCAAAAATGTAATTTTGCAGCAATAAAAGCTGTTTTAGGAGCAGATTGAAATATTCTAATGCGGATAAACTCTTAACAATTACAATAATTGCTATCTTGAAAAATATTTTTACATTTGAAAGAATAAATACTCAGATTAAATTTCTCCACACGTTTCAGACCTTTCGATGAAATTTGTAGTTTTTAGCGATCTTTTAACATAATTCACGCTTTTTCACAATCTTTTGACCCTATTTTTTTGTTTTTTTAACTAGATTTGCCGGGTTTTTTTACGATCTTTTGATGAAATTTGTACGTTTTCCGAGATCTTTTGATGAAAACTACGGTTTTTACGATCTTTTTGATGCAATTTTCATTTTTTTTCACACGATCTTTAAAAGATATTAACGGGTTTATTTTCATGATGTTTTGAACGTATTTTGTTCTTTTTATGACGAAGTTAGATTCCTTTGACAAAATTTCATGTTTTTTGTGATTTTTTGACGAAATACGCTTGTTTTTCGGAATCCTTTAGAGAAATTTGCGTTTTTTTTTTTTCGCCATCTTTTACAGAAATTAAAGTTTTTTTTAACGATCTTTTGACTGTTTTATTCTCTTTTTTATGATATTAACGGTTCTTTGGTAAAACTCATGTTTTTCCTGCGATCTTTTCATGAAATTCTAGTGTTTTTCGTGACGTTTCGATAAAATTTACATGTTCTTCGTGATCTACAGTCGAAATTTGCATTATCTATTGTCAAAATTTGCATCTTTTTTGCGATCTCTTGTTGAAATTCGAGCGTTTTTCACAATCTATTGGTGAAATTCGAATGTTTTATGCGACATATTGACGAAATTCAAGTACTATTTGTGATCTTTTGATAAAAATTTGCGTGTTTATCGCGATTATTTGACAAAATTTGCGCTTTTTTTTTTTTTTTTTTTTTTTTTTTTTTTTTTTTTGACAAAATATGTTTGTTTTTCGGGATCCTTTAAAGGCACTTAAATTTTTTTTTTTTTTTTTTGCGATCTTTTGGCTCTGTTTTGTTCACTCTTTTATGATAATAACGATCCTTTAGCAAAACTCATATTTATCTCGCGCTCCTTTGATGAAATTAGAGTGTTTTTCGATAAAATGTGCATGCTTTTTGCGATTTATAGACAAATTTTTCATATCTATTAATGAAATTAGAGTGTTTTTCACGATCTATTGGTAAAATTCGAGTGACGAAATTAGCAATCCTTTGACAAAATTCACATTTTACTTTTTTGAGATCCTTTGACAAAACTCGCGTATGTTTTTGAGATGCTTCGACAAAATTCCTGTGTTTTCCGCGATTTTTTGACGAAATTCGAACATTTTTCCCGATTTTTTCCAGATTTACGATATTTTCCTACAATGTTGAATTCAAGTGGTGGCCCGGGTAGACATCCCCCCCCCCCCCCAAAAAAAAAAAAAAAAAAAATGAGCTTTTGAGTTTTTAATGATCAAAAAGTGCAATTCCCCCTCCCGGAACTCTATCATGTCCCCCGCGGAGCTACAGAAGTCCCTCCCGGAGAAAAGTGTCTGAATTCAACACTGTTTTCTTTGACTGCATTTTGTTCATTTTTTGACGAAATAGCATTTTTTTTGACAAAATTCTATTTTTTTTTTTTTTTTTTTTTGTAATTGTTTGACAAGTATGTAGCGGATTTTCATAAGCGCTTTCATTCTGCTTTCAGTTTTGCTGTCTATTGGCAGGATTCGCTGAGGAGCGAAATAATTCACCACCGACACGGGAAAGACGCAAAACAAAAATACTTAATTTACAGAAAATATGTACAATACATAAAACAAGGGCAATTCTAAGTAATTTTTTTTTTTTTATCGCATTTTTGGAAATTGGTGGCGGGGGAAGATGGGTATTCGCGATCTTCAGACGAAATCGGCGTTTTCCCGCGATCTTCAGACGAAATCAGCGATTTATCTGCGATATTTTAGCAAAATCTGAGATTTATTTCGATTTTTTGTCGAAATCGGCAGTTTTCCCGTGACCTTTTGACGAAATCGACGTTCTGTTTTTTTTTTTTTTTTTTTTTTTTAAATAAAATCGCCGTTTTTTCGGCGATTTTTAGACAAACTTTGTATTTTTACGCAATTTTTTCTCGAAAACGGCGTTTTATCCCCGAGATCTTTTGACAAAATCAGCGTTTTTTCCGTGATCTTTTGCTGAAATCCGCTTTTTTTTTTTTTTTTTTTTTTTTTCAATGATCTTTTGGCAAAATATTTTAAAGCGATCTTTTATCGAAAACGGCGTTTTTTTCAGCGATATTTTAACGAAATCGGCATTATATCTGCAATCTTTAGAAGAAATCGACGTTTTCACTCAGTCTTCAGACGAAATCAGCGTTTTTCCTGCGATATTTGGTGAAATTGCTGTTTTTTGCGATCCGCAGAGAAAATTCGCGTTTTTCAGCGATCTTATGACAAAGTTCGTTGACAAAAACATTTACGAAATCGTCGTTTTTCCGCAAAATATTGACGAAACGTGTGCTTTTTCGGCGATCCTTTCACGAAATTTGCATTTCTCCGCGATTGTTTTTTGCGCGCGCAAAACCGTACAAGTTGGCAACTATGTGGAACTGATAGCCCAATTTCAAAATTTCGGAAGAGGTTGCGTTAAATTTTCGGAAATTTCCGACGAGAATTACACCTGACATAAGAAGCGAACCCTCATTAATTGGGAATAAAAATATTGAAGCAGCTCTCATTCGTCTCCCCAACGCGCGCGTACAAGTCACATGACGTCCCACTCCGAACTCTGCGATCGGCTGCAATGAAAATGAACGTACGATGACTTGAGGGAAAAACAACTTCCAGTCGTTTGCGGAGCCACGATAAAACTCCAGAAAACATCGCGTGCTTTTCGTGACCGAATGCGCATGTTTTTCGCAGAAATTAGCGCGTTTTTCGAGATCTTTTGCAATGTTTCTGTTTTTTGACAAAATTAACAGCCTAAAAAAAGTTATTTGTTGTTGTTTCCTGGATCGACGAAATCGCGCTAAATTTCGTTTTGGCACTAAGTGCGTTTTGGCGCAGGTTTGGCGCAAAATTGAAAAAAATAGCTGTTTTGTAGCAGTTTGGCGCAGTAAAGCGGTTTCGGCGCAGTCTGGCGCAATTGGCGCAGGTCTTACATCCCTGTGACTGATCGGTTCTGAAGCCAGAACCGTTCTAAAATTAAATAAAACTTAAGCAGAGATAGAGAAATTAAAATTGGTGACCTGAAATAAGTATTGGCAATCTGTGGTAGTGTAATAAAGTCAGTAAAGAAGCATTTAATTAAAAGATAAACTAACGTTTATTTTTCAAGAAAAGAAAACATATTCAAAATAAAAATATATGTATATATGAAATAATAAACAAAAAGAAATTATATCTGGTAAAATCAACCAAAAAAAGTAATTTCTGAAATTATATTATCTAAAAAATTAAAGTCATACTTTAACACAATAAGAATACTTAATTAAACCAACAGCATGACGTAAGGTAAAGAAAAATTGACATGTACAGGTTGCAAAACGAACTACTCACCACAGCATAACTTGAAGAAAACAAATTTTTCAAATCGGATGGTGAGGAAAAAAAAATAAAGTCCAGCAAATGTCCAAAAGAAATAGAAACCTTGGATATCATAGCAACTCATCACAACAGATGTTCAGCAAAGATATTTTCACTATCTATAGACTGGATTCATCCTTAAAACAACAACATCATCTTTCAGAACATAAACAAACTACAAATATAAACTTCCATAACTGGAATTTAAAATAATGTACGGCCTTTACTAGACCAAAACATCGTCAGACCACCGGCAGTCAAAACAAACTGACCATTTTAAATACCCCTCGCGATTCCAGACATTGCCAGAGTGCAACGCCCCCTTTGCTTCTGCCGAGTTGAGCGAATGCGTTCCTGCTTTGCGAAAGGGAGATACGGCTACTCGTAAGTTGCGATTTGCGAAGATCGCAAATCGCGATCAGACGGAAGAAAACGATCATGAACGCACATGTAAGTGTTCAAATCGAAAGTAAACAAATAAGTAACCGATTTAAAAATGGAATATGCCATGGAACCAGGAAAACAAAATCAGGGATGCCACTCAGAAAATAGCAAAATAGAGGAAATTATGCGTAAAGTAAAATTTACGACATTTTTTACAACTTTATGTGTGAATTTTGAAAATTATATTGTTTATAATAAACTAAATAAAGAATTACAGCTTTTCTTTTGTTGTATACTTTTAATTTATAAGAGTAAGTTAGAATGATTTTTCTTTAGTTCATAGTATTTTACAGCAATTAAGGTAACCCAGCAGCAGGTTCAGTGAAGAATTTTATGTATCACATCATTTTAAACCAATTCAAGTAACCCAGCAATAGATTCAATGATTATTCCACGAGTGAATAGCAAAATTTTCCAGGTTGTTTTTTTTATTTGACGAAAATAACTGTTTTATAACATGATCGTTTGGCGAAAATCGCCGTTTTCTATCGCGATCGTTTGACGAAAATCGCCGTTTTATTTAGCGATCGTTTGACAAAAATCGCCGTTTCACATTGCGATCATTTCAAGAAAATCATCGTTTCGTTTCGCGACCGTTTGATGAAAATTGCTGCTTTATATCGCGACCGTTTGATGAAAATTGCTGCTTTATATCGCGACCGTTTGATGAAAATTGCTGCTTTATATCGCGACTGTTTGATGAAAATAGCCGCTTTTTTTCGATCTTTTAACGAAAATCGATGTTATATTTCGCGATCGCTTGACGAAAATGGCTGTTGTATTTCGCGATCGTTTGATGGAAAAGGCTGTTTTATTTCGCGATCGTTCGACGAAAATCATTATTTTATCTCGTGATCACTTAACGAAAATCGCGAATTCTTAAAAATTAAAAAAAGCGGAAATCCGCCAAAAGGCGGAAAAGTGGCATCCCTGCAAAATAAAGAGATTGGAAATAAGATAAGATTGGAATAAAATAAAAACCTGTAAGTCATGCTATATTATCCTATTACAATATGTATATATATGCTTATAGAGTGTTAAGGGTAGTGAGTATGCTGACAATCGCCCCCCCCCCCCTTAACACACGTACTACAAAGAAACTAATTACCAAGTATTACTAAATAATATAAATAATATCAAAGGTCATATTGAACAACATAAGATATAAGTATACCTACTATCATACTTTGACAGTTACTAGTGAAGAATAAATCAACATTATCGTGCGTAAATGTAACAATTCACAATATCTTATAACAAGATTAATTTCCAAAAATGAACAACTTTTTAACAATGTTAATAACCACACAATATGAATAACAATTTGATAACTATACAACAACAAGATTAACTATTCTTCTCATAGCACAAAAGTCTTTAGTTACCATAGTAACTTAAAAATTTGAAAGTCTTTCAGGTACACAAACATTTCAAAGAAAAAGTTCATGAAAATTTGTTACCGTTTTACCTCGTCACGTGCAAGTGACTACGATTACCAGTACATACCGTAACATTCTTTAGTATGTCGATTCTTGATCCTTGCCTTGACAATACACGATTACATTTACAAACATTTGCATAATTACACTAGAGTAAATGATTATCATACGACAGATTCATAAACATTACAAATATGAAGAATAGCAAAACATGAATTACTATGCAAAAACACTTTGATAATGTATGGGAAATTCATGATATGCAAAATAGACACATTTAATGATAATTACACTAACGATCATGATCATGATAATGACTGTGAATATGATAATGATAAGGACGGTGAGCGCTCACATAAAAACAAACAACAACAATAACAACAACATGCCAGGGGTGCAGAAAGTGTTTCTACTCTCAACATTTCCCCCAATCCATATGAAAATTTCCCCAAAATTTTACAGTATGTTATAAATAAATGCTGTTCTACCATATGTATCGAAAATCCGTTTTTCCATTATTTCTCAACTTATGCGTAAGTATGTAAGGCAAGAGTGATTCTGAGTGAAAAAAAAAATTCTGAAATTCACACCAAATTTTCTAAAAGGTTACAGTTAGGAAGGGGGGGAATCTCTCAGCATGAACTTTTTTTTTCGCGGCCCTTTCACTAAATTCGCTGTTTTTAGCGATCGTTTGACGAAATTTGTAGTTATTTCATGCTATTTTAACAAAATTTGCGATTGTTTCGTGATCCTTTGATAAAATTTGCGTTTATTTTGTGATCTTTTGACGATATTTGCGATCTTTTAACGAAATTTGCAGGGGGTTTTGCCCGCTTTGACGAAATGTGTGGTCATTTAGAGATTTTTTTAATGAAATTTGTGGCTGTTTCGCAATCTTTTGCAGTTTTTTCGTCATTTTTAGATGAAATTTGCATTCTTTAGCAATCTTACAATGAAATTTGTTGTTGTTTTGCCATGTCTTGATGGAATTTTGCGATTTTTTGATGAAATTTGAGGGTTTTTTGCGTTCTATTGACTAAATCTGCAGTTTTTTCACGGTCTTTTGAAGAAATAGACGTTCATTTTGCGGTCTTTTGACAAAATTTGTGTTCATTTCGTGATCTTTTGACAAAACTTGCAGTTGGTTAGACAAAATTTGCAGTTATCTTTCGATCTCGTGATGAAATTTGCGTTTTTTTTTCCGTAATTCTTGGACAAAATTCACGGTATTTTTATATCCAAATTTTCGGATTAATAAATGTTTTGTTTTTTCCCCCCAGAAAATTCCTAACAGAATCACCCATAACATATGCTACACATCAGTTTTGTGAAGGTCACCATGCGGATTTTTCTTTGCAGTGAATTTTCTATCTCAGGGAATTATGGAATTCATTGTTAAAATCGAAATCAATTGTATATGTTTCTGCAAAATTTCCCCAGTTGGTTAAAATTTCCCCCGATCCTAGATCGCCGGATCGGACATATTCTGCACCCCTGCAACATGCATGCTTAAACTTTTGAAATAATACACATTTGCAAATGTTTTAACAAAGATTCAAAATGTGAAAAACACTTGTTATGCAATTTCTTAAAAGTAAAACAACCCTTTTCATATTTATATATATGCAAAAAATACAGCTCAATTTTCAACACCACGGACGGGACCTATGTGACATTTCCATTTTCAAAAATAGGGACTTACAAACTTAAAAGAAACGATGCCCGCGACGGGCCTTCCTGTGCCACTACCCCCTGCAGGCCACTCTGGCTATTTACAATTTCACCCCTGCGAGCCGCTTCCTGGGGCTGGTCGGGTCCCGGAGGATGAACCATCCTGAGGTCTGATCACATTCCAGCGGGAGTTAAATTGTCCGCAATGTTGGAAATGAGGGTATTGAAAAGCTTATGTATAAAAATAGAACATATGAATATGAGACAAAAATATGAAATAACAGGAAAACAAGTGTATAATCACATATTCAAAGAAAACACTGAAATATAAAAAAATTCAGATTTGAAAACTGAAACGTGTTAAACTTCAGGGTTTAACTTAAAAAAAACTAAACAAGCATCTTAATGCTTGACCCAAGCCCAGATGAGGGGGAGTTTTTTTTTTTCTTTATACATTTCATTTTTAAATAAAACATTATACATTATTTATAACTAAAGATTACTTCAATGAATCTTTTAAGATCAAACTTTGTTAAGGGTTTTGTAAAGATGTCTGAGAGATTAGCTTTACTAGTTACGTGTTTTACATTAAATATCTCTTGGTTTAAAAGGTCTCTAACAAAAAATAATTTAACGTCAATGTGTTTTGTTCTGTAGTTTTCTATGGGAGACTTAAGGAAATCAATGGAGGCCATATTGTCTACTAACAAGGTTGGCTTAGTTTGTGGGCCTGTAAAAATGTGTTTATCATAACATTCATTTATGATTCTACTGAACCAAAGAAGCTCTTTAGTTGCCTCTGTTAAAGCCACAAACTCTGATTCCATGGTAGACAAGCAGACAGATTTTTGTTTGAAAGCCCTCCACATGATAGGAGATTTGTCTAACATTAAAAGTTGTCCCCCCATTGACGTCCTGTCATCGCGATTGGCGGCGAAATCAGCATCAGTGTATGTTATTAGATTTATGTGATGACAAGGTAGCCTCAGTTTGTAGTGTTTGGTGCTTTGTACATATCCTAGTAATTTTAAGAGACCATTCCAGTGGATGATACCTGGATTACTCTAGAATTGACTGAAGATGTTTACAGCATAGGATATGTCGGGGCGAGTCCTGCTTGTAAGAAAAGATAAGCATCCCAAAACACTTCTGTACGGATATTTTGACATCTCCTGGGTTTCAGTATCTGTTTGAGGGCACTGTGCTTTGGAGTACACTACGCCTTTACTTATGGGAAGTGATGTGATGGGAAAGTTAAATTCCTTAAAACATGTACAGATATCATCAATATATTGCATTTGATGGATTGACACTACACCTTCCCTATCCTCCTCAAACTCAACCCCAAGAAGTTTACGTGTTTTCCCCAGGATTTTGATGTCAAAATGTTCAGCTAATAATTTTAAAATTTCATTTATGTGTTTCTGATGGTTACTTAAAACAACAAAGTCATCAACATATAATAATAAAACAACGTAGTTAGAAAATGTATAGACGCAATTACACCAATCCAATTTGTTAAAACCAAGAGAAATTAAAACTTTATGTAACTCATAAAACCACACCCGGCCACTCTGATGGAGGCCATACAGTGCCCTCTGGAGTTTACAGACCAAATGCTCTTTCCCTTTTATTTCAAAACCTGGAGGCTGTTTCATGTATATGTTATCTGAGAGAGGGGCGTACAGATAGGCTCCTTTCACATCGCATTGCGTGTGAATCCATCCGAGACATGAGACAAGGGCGGCAAAGAAAAAGCGGATTAGACTAAAATTTACGACTGGTGAAAATGTCTCGTCATAAGTTTCACCCCTGACCTGTTTGTAGCCTTGGGCTACTAGTCTCGCTTTGTATCTTGCCACATGCCCTTTATCGTCTCGTTTGATGGTGAAGACCCATCTGCAGCCTAGAGGTTCAGTGTTGGGTGGTAGTGATGTTAATTCCCATACATGTCTTTTATTTATTACGTCTATTTCCTCCTGCATTGCCTGTCTCCAGAGTTCCCACTGAGGGGATTTTAAGGCTTGCTTATATGTGTTTGGTATGGAGTCTTCTAGTCATATATTGTTTTTACGTGTTTCTGATAAAGATGTGTGTGGAGGTGTGTAACTAGGACTTGAACTAGCACTGGAAGTAGATTTTACAATACCCTGGTATTTATTTTTCCCTTTGAAACTGAACATGGTTGGATCAAATTTTATACCATTAGACTGACAGTATTCCCACACTTCTCTGAGTGATCTTAAACATTGCGTTTCACCCATCTCATAATAATAGATGTCGGTCCTCGACTTATCAGGCCTAGTTATGGCCTTACGGAACCATACAGCATCCCTCAGTGTTCTCGAGAGTTCCTCGCCCTCCTCGTCACTTTCATCCTCAGATGAGTGAACGGAGGCGGGTTCAACGGATTCTGAGGTGCCTGGCTTAGGTGATGGAGATCTTGCCAAAGGAAATCTGTCAGGTTGAAGGTCGGTCAAAGGGTCAATTTCTGGTTGTTCTGAACTTAAAATGTATGTGGGTCCCAGGTCGCTTCCGTTGTGCTGCTCTGAAGTTGTAAAAGGGTTTGTGCCTATTGAATAACTTGGGCCTTGCTCACTATATCTATGAACATTTCTTGGTACGGATTCATCCCCAAATCTAACATTTATGGTTTCTATTATTTTATTTGTATCGGGGATCCATACCCTGTAGCCTTTTGTTGACATCGCGTAACCCACTAAAACCCCTTTTTTGGCTTTAGGATCAAACTTTGAGTTTCTTAACTGTTTGGGCACCCCTACGTAAGCCACAGTACCAAAAGGTTGTAAATGTCTTATTGAGGGTTTGTTACCACAGTAATACTCGAAAGGTGTCTTTTTCTGTGTTTTATGACATATCCTGTTTAGTGTGTACGCGATGTATAGAACTGCTTCTGGCCAGAATTTTAAACTGAGTTTGCTTTCGTTAAGTATTGAGCGTGCCCCGTCCATTATAGTCTGATTTAAACGTTCCGAGACCCCATTCTGTTCCGGAGAATACACGTTGGTAAACTCATGGTGTATCCCGTTCTCTTCAAAGTATCTTGTAAAGGCTTCGTTGTCAAACTCCCGCCCATTATCACTACGGACCTCTTTTACCTTAGTGCCTAAAAATCTTTCAGCTCTTTTTACATGATTAGTGAATACCTTGAATACTTGTGATTTATTACATAAGGGATAGACTGATACTTTTCGTGAGAAGTCGTCAGTTATAGTTAAAAAGTACTTCTCGCCGTTTCTACCTGTTATTTGTGTCGGTCCCCACAAGTCAGTATGAAGTAATTCAAGGGGTCGTTTTGATCTTATTTGATTTATAGGACGGAAGGAAGTTCGCCTGTGTTTGTTAATTTTACATGTCTCACATTCAAAGTCTTTACTTTTAATAGGTGGTAAGCCCCTTACACCATTACATTTTACGGTATGTTCGATTAAAGTGGAACTAATGTGTCCGAAACGTCTATGCCATAACTTAAAGTCGTCCTTCTGGACAGTAGAGGCTTGAAAACGCACCTTTTTAGGACTTTGACTATTTTGAGTTTTATTTTTATTTTTAGGGCTAGGATCTGGGTACAGGCAGTAAATGCCATCTTTAAGAAAAGCTCGAAATAGGGTACCACTGTCACGATATGCTCTAACCCTACCCTCACCTCCTCTGAACTTGGCACCAGTTTTATCAAGCCTAGGGCCAGATATCAAATTGTGCCTTAAACTTGGGCAATACATAACATCGCCGAAGCGAACCATCTCCCCATTTATTTTTGTCCACTAATCCAGTTCCTTCAATAGGAAAAGTTGCTCCGTCAACGGCAACAGCCAACTCCTCATTTTGCAAAGGTTTAAATTTTATATATAGGTTTTTATCTTTGCAAAAGTGGTGGGAGGCACCTGTGTCAAAGACCCAGGCGTCTCCACCACATTTAATATTACTAAGATTAGATTGAATGAGGTAATTTACCTGGCTTGTTGGCTTACGTTGACGTTGGTTACTGGTTCTATTGCGAGGCACATCTCTGCTAGGTCTGGAATTACTGGGTTGGACTCGAACTGGACAGGACACCGATGATCCTCTGGATACCGAGGAGTTCTGGAATGACGAGTCTGAGGAGTCTCTCGAAGTAGTATGGAGGCAGGATTCGGGACTGGAAGCTTGTTGAGGCAATTTACACTGACGAAGCACATGGCCGGCTTGACCACACCTGTGGCATCTTCCCTTGAACTTAGGCTTATATGCGGACCTATTGGGTGTGCGAGCTCGGGAAAAATGGGATTGGACCAGATTACCTCTGTCCTCTTCTCGTAATTTAATGCGGGATTCTTCTGCTACCAACTCGGTCAGGACATCTTTAAACTTGAACTGCTGTTCGGGCCATCGCAAAATTCCCTGGACGAGATTATCAAATTTCTTAGGGAGCCATCTCAGCAACTGGAATGTCAGATAGATTTCCTTTATCGGCTCATTCATGGCAGCCAGTTGATCAGCTAGTCTCTGTAGGCGTGCAGCAAACATGTCGACCGGCTCATCAGGCTGTATTCTGCAGGATAGGATCTCGCCGAACAACTGCATATGGCGTGCACGGTTATCAGGTTGAAAGTGGGACTTAAGCTTTGTCCATGCTTCATGAGGGTCGTCGATGTTTTCTATGATTCTCTGGAACTCAGTTTCGACGTTTAAGTATACTATGGACAGTGCTGACCTGAGCCGTGCCTGATATTCTTTTGTTGCTACTGCATCACTGGTATTCGGAGCCTCTTCAGTACCATTCACGATGCCCCAAGCATTTTTATCGAGCAGCAGGTATTTTACGTCCGCTGCCCAGGTTGCATAGTTGTGAGAATTTAGTTTGTTTATGCTAACCTGTACATTGGTCATTGCCATGCTCTTAACTAGACTTTATTAAATTTAAACAGAAAGGAAAAGAAATTTTTTTTTTCAAAAAAAAACGTACTCTAAAACAGTCAGATAGTACGACACAAAAAAAATTTTACCAAAAAAACCTTTCTATTTCATACCAGAATAATTAAAAGTGTTTATCAATAAAAAATGCTATTGCGCCCCCCCCCCCCACTAGAAATCACTTGGAGGTCTAATGGCCGCATGCTACCACCAGTTTACGATATTGCCAACGAAGGTTATGGCCACCATAACAGGTTAAAAGCGTAGTAGCCTTGGCCCATAACCCGTGATCGGTTCTGAAGCCAGAACCGTTCTAAAATTAAATAAAACTTAAACAGAGATAGAGAAATTAAAATTGGTGACCTGAAATAAGTATTGGCAATCTGTGGTAGTGTAATAAGTCAGTAAAGAAGCATTTAATTAAAAGATAAACTAACGTTTATTTTTCAAGAAAAAAAAACATATTCAAAATAAAAATATATGTATATATGAAATAATAAACAAAGATAAATTATATCTGGTAAAATCAACCAAAAAAAAGTAATTTCTGAAATTATATTATCTAAAAAATTAAAGTCATACTTCAGGGATGAAAGTGCACTTAAGCCATTTTGTAGCAGCTTTGGAGCAGCAAAAATCGAATTTTGGAGCAGTAAAATCTATTTTTGTAGCAGCAAAAATCCGATTTTGTAGCAGTAAATATCAGATTTTGTAGCAGCAAAAATATTCTAATGCTAATAAACTCTTGACAATTACAATAATTGCTATCTTGAAAAATATTTTTATATTTGAAAGAATAAATACTCAGATTAAATTTCTCCACACATTTCAGACCTTTTGATGAAATTTGCGGTTTTTCGCAATCTTTTAACATAATTCACGCTTTTTCACAATCTTTTGACCCTGTTTGTTCGTTTTTTAAATAGATTTGTGGGTTTTTTCTACGACCTTTTGATGAAATTTGCACATTTTCTGAGATCTTTTGATGAAATTTACAATCCTTTAGGTATAACGTATAACTTTCTTTTTTTTTCACATGATTTTTAAAAAAATGAACTTTTTTTTTTCACGATCTTTTGACCGTATTTTGATCTTTTTATGACGAAATTAGATATCCTTTGACAAAATTCGCAGGTTTGTGATTTTTGGACGAAATACGCTTGTTTTTCAGAATCCTTTACAGAAATTTGCGCTTTTTTTCGCCATCTTTTACAGAAATGTAACGTTTTTTCACTATCTTTTGACTGTGTTTTATTCTTTTTTTATATTAACGATTCTTTAGCAAAACTCACGTTTTTCTCGCGATCTTTTGATGAAACTCGAGTGTTTTTCGTGATTTTTTGATAAAATTTGCATGTTTTTCGCGATCTATTGATGAAATTTGAGTGTTTTACGCTATATATTGACGAAATTTAAGTACTCTTCTGGATTTTTTGATTTAAATTTGCGTGTTTATCGCGATTTTTTGACAAAATTCGCGTGTTTGTGATTTTTTGACGAAATACGCTTGTTTTTCAGGATCCTTTAAAAAATTTGCGTTTTTTCGCTATCTTTTCCAGAAATTAATGTTTTGTTCAATCTTTTTTTTCATGATATAACGATTTTTTAGCAAAACTCACGTTTTTTTCGCGATCCTTTGATAAAACAGGGGTAATTCTTGGTGAAAAATTTTCTTTTGGATATTTACATCGCATTTTCGAAAATCGGGGTGGGGGGGGTGGAATTTCGCGAGTTACCCCCTGCCCCCGATCTTCAGGCGAAATCTGCCTTTTTCCGCGATTTTCAGACGAAATCAGCGATTTATCTGCAATATTTTAGCAAAATCGGCGATTTATTGCAATCTTTTGACGAAAACGGCGTTTCACCGTGTTTTTATTTATTTTTTTGAAATCGGCGTTTTTTCGATGATCTTTAAACAAAATTTGCATTTTTATGCGATTTTTAATCAAAAACGGCGTTTTATCCCCGCGATCTTTTGACGAAATCGGCGTTTTTTCCATGATCTTATGATAAAATCGGCGTTTTTTTTTTCAATGATCTTTAGACAAAATTTTTTAAGCGATCTTTAATCGAAAACGACGTTTTTTTTTCCGCGATCTTTTAACGAAATCGGTTCGCGAGTTACCCTCGCGAATTTCTCGAGTTACCCCCTACCCAAGATCTTCAGGCGAAATCTGCCTTTTTCCTCGATTTTCAGACAAAATCAGCGATTTATCTGCAATATTTTAGCAAAATCGGCGATTTATTGCAATCTTTTGACGAAAACGGCATTTTCCCGTGTTTTTATTTTTTTTTTTTATGAAATCGGCATTTTTTTTCGACAATCTTTAAACAAAATTTGCATTTTTACGCGATTTTTTTTGTCAAAAAGGGCGTTTTATCCCCGCGATCTTTTGACGAAATCGGCGTTTTTTCCATGATCTTATGATAAAATCGGCGTTTTTTTTTAATGATCTTTTGACAAAATTTTTTAAGCCATCTTTTATCGAAAACGACGTTTTTTCCGCAATCTTTTAACGAAATCGGCGTTTTCCCGCGGTCTTCATACGAAATCAGCGTTTTATCTGCGATGTTAGGTGAAATTGCCGTTTTTTTCCGCGATCCGCACAGGAATTTCGCGTTTTTTTTGTGCACAGTGAATACCGCGAGTTACCCCCCCCCCCCTCCCAATCTTCAGACAAAATCGACGCTTTCCCGCGATCTTCAGACGAAATTAGCGTTTTATCTGCGATGTTTGGTGAAATTGCCGTTTTTCCGCGATTCGCAGAGGAAATTCGCGTTTTTCAGCGATCTTTTGACAAAGTTCGTTGACAAAAACATTGATGAAATCTTTATTTTTCCACGAAATATTGACGAAATGTGCGCTTTTTTCGGCGATCAACCGAATTTTAAAATTTCGGAAATTTTGGACGAAAATCACCACTGCGATGAAATTCGAGTGTTTTTCGTGATTTTTTGATAAAATGTGCATGCTTTTCGCGATCTATAAACAAAATTTTCATGATCTATTAATGAAATTCGAGTGTTTTTCACGATCTATTGGTGAAATTTGAGTGACAAAATTAGCGAACCTTTGACAAAATTCACGTTTTATTTTTTCGAGATCCTTTGGCAAAATTCACGTACGTTTTTTGAAATGCTTAGACAAAATTAGTGTGTTTTTTTGCCGAAATTCGAGCATTTTTCCCGAGATTTACTTTTTTTTCCTTTTGTGTTGAATTCAGGTGGTGGCCCGGGGGGGATCCCCCCGGAGCAAGGAAATATTCCCCCCGGAAATTTTGGGTTTTCAATGGTCAGAAAGTGCTATTTCCTCCTCTATTATGCCCCCCCCCCCCCCCCCGGAGCTACAGAAGTCTCTCTTGGAGAAAAGTGTCTGAATTCAATACTGTTTCCCTTTGACTGCGTTTTGTTCATTTTTTAACGAAATAGCAATTTTTTTTTTATAAAATTCTACTTTTTTTATTTTGTAATTGTTTAACAAACATGTAGCTGATCTTCGTACGCGCTTTCATTCTGCTTTCGGTTTTGCCGTCTATCAGCAGGATTCGCCGAGCAGAGAAATAATCACCAGTTTAATTTACAGAAAATATGTACAATACATAAGAGGCCAACCCCCATTGGTTGGGAATAACCATATTACGGCAGCTCTCATTCGTCACCCCAATGCGCGCGTAGTACGTCATATGACGTCTTTCTCCGAACTCTGCGATCGGCTGCGATGAAAATGAATGTAGGTTGATTCGAGGAAAAAACAACTTGCGGTCGTTTGCGGAGCCACGATAAAACTCCGCAAAACATCGCGTGTTTTTAGTGACCGAATTCGCATGTTTTTTGAAAAATTTCGGCGAAATTTGCGCATTTTTCGAGATTTTTATCAATGTTTCTTTGTTTTTTGTTGAAATTAACAGCATATAAAAAGTTATTTGTTGTTGTTTCCTGGATCAACGAAATCGCGTTAAACTTCATTTTGGCACTAAGTGCCTTTTGGCGCAGGTTTGGCGCAAAATTGAAAAAAATAGCTGTTTTGTAGCAGTTTGGCGCAGAAAAGCGGTTTCGGCGCAGTCTGGCGCAATTGGCGCAGGTCTTACATCCCTGCATACTTTAACACAATAAGAATACTTAATTAAACCAACAGCATGACGTAAGGTAAAGAAAAATTGACATGTACAGGTTGCAAAACGAACTACTCACCACAGCATAACTTGAAGAAAACAAATTTTTCAAATCGGATGGTGACGAAAAAAAAAATGAAGTCCAGCAAATGTCCAAAAGAAATAGAAACCTTGGATATCATAGCAACTCATCACAACAGACGTTCAGCAAAGATATTTTCACTATCTATAGACTGGATTCATCCTTAAAACAACAACATCATCTTTCAGAACATAAACTACAAATATAAACTTCCATAACTGGAATTTAAAATAATGTACGGCCTTTACTAGACCAAAACATCGTCAGACCACCGGCAGTCAAAACAAACTGACCGTTTTAAATACCCCTCGCGATTCTAGATATTGCCAGAGTGCAACGCCCCCTTTGCTTCTGCCGAGTTGAGCGAATGCGTTCCTGCTTTGCGAAAGGGAGATACGGCTACTCGTAAGTTGCGATTTGCGAAGATCGCAACCGATCAGACGGAAGAAAACGATCATGAACGCACATGTAAGTGTTCAAAGCGAAAGTAAACAAATAAGTAACCGATTTAAAAATGGAATATGCCATGGAACCAGGAAAACAAAATAAAGAGATTGGAAATAAGATAAGATTGGAATAAAATAAAAACCTGTAAGTCATGCTATATTATCCTATTACAATATGTATATATATGCTTATAGAGTGTTAAGGGTAGTGAGTATGCTGACAATGACAAAAAATTTTACAGCAGTTAAGATTAATTTTAAAATCGCATAAATTGCGAATTATATGATTAAAAAACTGGGCGATTACATTAAAATAATTTATATTTAAAATAAGATTGATTAATATAGTTTTGAGCATAAATAATTAATATTAAAATAATTAAGAAAAATATTATCTGGTCTATTTCTATTATGTCATATAGGAAAGCTATGATGTATAAATTGAAAATATTAGATTTATTTGATATATTAATGGAATTTTGGAAAATTAAGATTATGTTTTTTAAAATGACAATTAATTAATTTTTCTTGAAATAATGATCGGAATTTTGGAAAATAAAGACATTGCCTAAAAATTACCTACACATCCTAGCAGTAGTTTGACGAAAATTGATGTTTTACTTCTCGGCCGTTTGAATCGTTATATTATTTTGTGATCGCTTAATGAAAATCACGGATTCTTAAAAATTAAAAAAAGCGGAAATCTGCCATTCGGCGGAAAAGTGGCATTCCTGGATATAGTAGGGAAAAAAAATTCCCTGTGTTTTCCAGATTTTTAAAAAATTCCCTGGTTTTTTCCTGTTTTGGGAAAGGATTTAAGAATTCCCTGTGTTTTCCCAGTTTTCCAGGTGGCGTGGCAACCCTGATTCTGTTCATTAGCAGTCATGTTGCTTAATTCATTTACCCACATATGATTTAAAATGGAAATTCAATTCCATTTCAAATATTCTTTAATTTTTAAGATTTTTTATTTTTCTAGGGAAAAAATTTTCTATCTTTTTTTATTAAACGCTATGGCTATACACTTTTTTTTTTTCACCCATAAATGGCTTTTTAATGCATAAATGAAAATTTGTACTTTGTTTTTTTTTTTTTTTTTTTTTTACTATTAAAATTTAATAGAAATCATTGCTGTATTTAATTGTTAGATTTCAGTAATGCAAAACTTATGGTTAATTTTAATGTTAGGGTAAAAATTAGGGATGGGACGAATAGTGATTCGGCTGAATAGCCGAATACCGAATATTCGGCCAAATTTTAGGCTGAATAACGAATATTCGGCAGCCGAATACCAACTTTTTTCCAATAAAGAAAATAAATTTTGATAATATATAATTTTAAAAATAGAGGCTCATTAATAATTATTACCCTTAAATGTGCTATTAAATTTATTTTTGAACTTGAAACACTTACTTTAGCACAAAAAATAATGAAACTGCAATATATTCTTTTATCTTAATGTACATTAAGGGGTCATTCCATGTCAAATCAACCAAAAAAATTCAATCTTCAACCTGACCATATTTCCGATTTCAATGAAACTGCTGGGGATCATTCTCTATGATGATATAAAGTAGAGCACATTTTTATTTTTTGTTTATTGCTTTAAATTTTTATAAAATTATTTAAATTTTGAAAAATCATCATTTTTTGACTTGCATAAATATTTTCAATTTTGAATTTCTCAAGTTCTATCAAACATAGAACATTTTCAAAGAGGGATTTATAAGGTTTAACTTGATATGCAAGTCGACTATGTATAATTAAAATAAATAAAATTTAAAATTTTTTAAAATTTTAAATTAAAAAAATTTTTAGATAGTCATTTTTAAAAATTTTGAAAAAATTGTATGTTTGTTGTAATATTATAAGCTTTAAGTTCTGAAATTTTTAGAGTGAGATCTCAATGGGATCAGGAGTTATGGAATAAAAGCTGAAAATTACCATACAAATCATAAATAAATAACAAAATACGCAGAATTAAATTGCTATTTTTAAGGTAATTTTTGCTTTTATTTAATAACTCCTGATCCCATTGAGATCCCACTCTAAAAATTTCAGAATATAAAGCTTATAATATTACAACAAACATACAACTTCTTCAAATATTTTAAAAATGACTAACTAAAAAATTTTCAAATTTTAAATTTTAAAAAATTTTAAATTTTATTTATTTTAACTATACATAGTCGACTTGCATATCAAATTAAACCTTATAAACTCCTCTTTGAAATGAGTGGTCATAAAATTTTCTATGTTTGATAGAACTTGAGAAATTCAAAATTGAATATATTTATGCAAATCAAAAAATGATGATTTTTCAAAATTTAAATAATTAATTGTATAAAAACTTAAAGCAATAAACAAAAAATAAAAATATGCTCTAATTTATATCATCATAGAGAATGATCCCTAGCAGTTTCATTGAAATCAGAAAGGGTCAGGTTGAGTTGCTGGTTGATTTGGCATGGAATGACCCTAAGATATCATGTGTGCAAGCATCAAATTGATTTTCTGTAAGTCAGGATAGTAAGATATTTCCATTAAAATATGAAGAATATACTTTACTTTTACTATCAAATTATACTTCTACCCTTTCTTGCATTCAAAATTAATAATATTCTTAATCTCTTTCCCTCAGAAATTACAAGGAGATTCTCTGAAATAACTGTTAATGAAGTAAATTTGATCATTTAGAGTTTGTGTCCCTAATGATAAGCAAATTCGTAAGAATAAGACTGTTTTGAAATCAGTTGCCAAGCTTTAAATTACAAATTGCATTAAAGCAAAAGGTTATGCTTAAAGTAGAATACATATGTTAACAAAATCTTTGACATTTGAATCGGCACATACAATATTCAACTTCAATATTCCATTTATACAACAAGCATTAAAAGGATAAACATAAATTGATAAGAACATGAATGAAGGAAGGTATAAATTAAAAATATATACATAATAATATTATATATTTAAGTCAGTAATTATGTAAATAATTATTTAAAATAGAAAACTATAGAATAAAAAAATTATTTTATTCAGTATTTAGAATTTATGTTTAAATATTTATAAAACCATCTTCACAATGGAATTTGCAGACATTAATAAATAATCAAGTGTTTTAGAATAAGGCAGTGTTTATCTTTTTTTTTTTTTTTTTTTCTATAAATGTTTTTATATCTTGAATTGTAATATGTCATATCATTCTCTAATGAAGACATTTCCCGACAATTAAATCTCCAACTTGGGCAGCATTTTCTAAAATATCACTAACTTTTATAGGAAATACAAAAAGGCTCTAC
The DNA here is from genome assembly GCA_964019185.1 of Maratus speculifer. Taxonomy (NCBI): domain Eukaryota; kingdom Metazoa; phylum Arthropoda; class Arachnida; order Araneae; family Salticidae; genus Maratus; species Maratus speculifer. Next base: position 271,523,454 of record OZ025290.1, on the reverse strand, counting down.
ATTTTTTAGTAATCAAATAACTGTATACTTTGAAAGGTAAGAATGAGAATGACTTCATAAATGAAGTAGCCAATTTGGATTAGAGAAAAAAAATTGCAAAAAATGAAATTCTTTAAATCCTAAATTTATTTAGCAAGATATCTTTCACTATTCGGCCAGATTTTAGCAATATTCGGCGAGGTACCTCTAAATATTCGGCCAACCGAATATTCGGCAAAAGGGCCGAATACCGAATAGTGGCCGAATATTCGTCCCATCCCTAGTAAAAATCATATAAGTTGCCAACTATAATCAGTGGCTTCAGGTTAATTATTGCCTGAAGATACAGTTTACTCTGCATTTTACAATTCTCCATGTTTACAACTGCATGAAGCATTCTGCAGCCTATGGAATAAGAGATTTTCTAGCTGTTTGATAAAATTTTGGCAGACATGCAGATTTCTCCAGACTTTTTGGGTAATTATCTGGGAACTTCTATTTTAAATTTTCCATGAGTAAATAGTTTAATTGGAAACTGTTAACAATCAAGATGTTAGACTGCTGACTAATAGCAGTGGAGTTTCTCAGTGCCTCTAATAATGGTATAAAAATCTATACTAATATTATAAATAGGAAAGTGTATGTGTGTATCTGTTTGTTTGTCCGTCTTTCATAGCAAAACGGAGCGACGAATTGACATGATTTTTTTAAGTGGAGATATTTGAAGGGATGGAGAGTGACATAGGCTAATTTTTGTCTCTTTCTAACCCCTCCCCCCCCCCTCCTCCACTAAAATGAGGGGTGGAAATTTGTATGGAGCATTCTGCAACTTCAAGGTAGAAAATGTCACTCATGGATTCCGATAGACAGCACTGATAGGTTTCTGAAACAAGATAACGTTGTGTGCTCTCTACCTGTACTTAAGTGCAGGCATCGACCCATGTTTCACACTATAGTGCATACGGTACCTATACTCTGTTATTTGACGATTGATTCACATTAATTTAATTGCTTTCGTTTTTTGGCTGTTTGTGTTTAGCTTTGCGATTTGGTATTGTTGTCTTGGTTTGGTTTTCCGATTTCCGAAAACAAACTATTTCGGACTTAGTTTTACAGTTGTTGTTTTTCGGATTGGATTAATTCGTTTAGTTTAGATTTATAATATCCCTGGACTTTTAAGGAATAAGACAATCGCTTTGGTTTTGGATTTAGTTTTGCTTCATGAATTGGTTTTGTTGTTTTTGGTTTAAAGTTAATATATATATAAATAATAAGTAAAATTTATTTTCCACTTATCCTTCAATAATTCTATGAGTTTTAAAAGGTTGATTACATAGTTTGTTGTATTTAACGCGAGCGAAGCTGCAGGCAAAAACTAGTGTTTTTATAAAGTCTATGCTCTTTCAATCTGCAGCTTTTTTATTGTTGGAAACTTAACAAATTTCAATTTCTTGGATTGATCAAAGCCACGATTAAACTGTATTTTTCTTTTATCGCTCGATTCAAATACTAAGAAAAATCTTCAGCAAATTGTATTGTATTGCCCCCAATTGTATTGCTTCCAGCATGATTGCTGGGAGTTCTCTGCTGAATTTTACCAATGTACCTCTAAATCATGATACATATATCATAATCCACTGCTTTCAATCTACAGCTCAATGAAACTATTCCTTAGATTTTATAATTGTTTCCTGCCTCATGCTTTGCTCAATTAACCTTCCGTCTACCAGACAAAACACCCATTTATTTACATTAAATATTGCTGTCGGGTCCAATGGACCCGTCTGGTAGACGGAAGGTTAACTCTATACCCTTTTCTGATTTCCTTGTTCCATTTTACCTGAGGTAATTTTCTCAGCTTACACAAGTCTTTTAAAATTATAGCAGAATTAGTGAATTTTGAAAATTACAGCTGATAGAGTATCTGTATATATGAAACTCTAAATTGGAAGATTAGTAAAAGATGACAGTTTCTGACACAGTCGCTTGTGTACATGCATAACTGCAGAAAATTGCACACTGCACTGGAATACATTATAATACTTCTGTCAAATCATTTGTGTTTGAATATTTAAAAAAATGTGTGTTACATCATTAAGATTTTAATCAGATTTGACTGGCTAACTCTCTTAATTACACAGTACTAATTTAGGTACATGGTGATCAGAAAAACTTTGTTCTCATGAAACAAAAATTGTATTTATGCATTTACAGTTAAATTCCATTAAAACAAACTACATGAGTTTAAAAATCTATTTACATTAATAAAATTGTGTTGCAAAGGAATTATATTCCCTTAACAAGGATAATGCTAAAGACAACTATTTTGTATGCTGTAATAAAACTCTAATATATTATTGCAATATAAACAATGTTGGATTGATTTACAAAACTAGCTTTAAGGTAAAATGAAACAAAACAAGTATACACAAAATATAATTAAACCAAATTTTTGCTTTTCTTTTACCTCGGTCCTCATATAATCCCAAGCAACATATAATTTTGATAATTTTTCAAGATCGCGGGATACTCGTGTGAATTCAGTATATTCTTTTCGTTCCTCCTTTAGTTTATCCAATTGGGGACAAATATGTTCAGACAGCATCTAACAAAAAATAATAATAATAATAAATAAATAAGATAAAATAAAACAGAAATTATATAACAACTTTTACACCATACTTATTTTAGATTGAAAATATTAGCCAATTTTTACTGTAACATTTTTTAGATTGAGCTCTGCTTTTCTCTCTGATCCCCCCTCCCTTTCCCAATCATTCAAAGACCCCCAACAAGAACATTAAAACTGTCACCAGGTGTTTCCCTTTTAAACAATTTAGTTACTGAGACTTAGAGTTTCCAATGGATTTTCAAAAGAAAATTAGATTTGGAAATAAAATTTAACGGCCTGCCATATGAGGTGCTATCTATGAGGCTTAAGAAAGTTTAAAAGTAATATCTCTCCTGGGAATGCACTTAATACTCTAAGAATTATTTAAAAAGCAATACTATAAACATATAAATATTCCTTTCTAACATGGAACTAGTTGTAACCCCTAGTAACAATCAAAAAATTAAAAATGGAAACATGCCTTGTACGAACTAAATTCTTAAATTTATTTCAACCATAGATCTATATTCCAAAGCCCATACAAAACTGAATGAAATCACAATGCTTCCTAACCCATATCAATTAATTAAAAAAAAAAAGAAAAAAAAATGAAAAAGCAGATATACTTATTTGAGAAATCATGACTTAAACCAAAAACATAATAAGTCTAGATTTGACTCTAAAAACTTCATTTCACATACCTGTTCTAGATAATTACTTGTTTGGTCTGACACATAATGCATAACATTGACAGAAAATGAGAAGTTCTCATAAATTTTATCTTGTCGTAGGTGGTCAAATCAGATACAAAATAAAAGTCAATAAGAAGACAAGAGAAAGGTCTCAAGAGAAAACCATTTTGAAATTCTCTGACATTGTTTGATCGAGGTTTGACATGAGATACAGAAGACAGCAGCTATTTTAATGCTAATTTAATAAATAAAATGATTTTTATTATAAAATCAGAGATTTTACATATTATAGAGGTTTAGCCTAATAAGTTTTAATAATAAATAATTTATCTGCATTTATATGTCCATAGTACTGTCTATTAACTATTACAGTTTTAACTGTTACCCTACAGGGAAGACATGATTTTAAACTTTTTTAAACCACCCCTACATAGCATGTCAAATAAAAAATCACCAAATTTTCTGTCCAAATCTGATTTCCTTTTGAAAATCCATTAGTAACTAAGTGTCAGGATCTAAAAGGATTAAAAAGAAGACACTTAACATATTCAGTAGGGAGCGAGAGATATCTTTTAATAATGGATAATTATGTTACTAATCTCAAACGATAGAGGAAAATCAATAAAAAATATTTGTCCCAGTTACCTTTTAGTTCTATTTTTCACTGCTAAAGGATATTTTTAATTATTATTTCTTTAGTCTTAATTCATACAAACTCCAATTTCCCAATATACAAATTAATGTCAACTGAACAAAGTTCCATTGTAAAATATTCTTTGGCTTTGATAAATACTAGATTTTCAAATTTTCTCAAAATTAAATTCATTGTGTGGGGATACTTCTAAATTTACAATCAATAACTGTCAGATTTTCTTTTGTTAAAGGTACACAGTATGTTTAAAAACATCTCTTCAATTTTGAATAGTACTGTAATACATGTGGTGGCGCAATCTTAGTACTAAAAATTAAATTTAAAAAAATCTTTCATAACAATCTATTTTTCTAAAATTTAAATTAAAAAAAATTACTTTATTAAAATTCCTATTATTTTTACAAATATGAACATTTTTGCTTCAATTTTTTCCCCCATTCATTAAAATATACTACAAAAAAGGTTATGGACTTTTAGATGTATGGGATTTTACATTAAATATGATTTTTTCACATTTAATTTAATTTTTCACACTTCACATTTAATATGAACATTTTTGATATACACAAGTGTATATCAAAAAATGAAGGAAATTATCCCTTGTGAGCTTGTAAAAATCACAGAATTAACTGTTTATGAAAAATATAGGAGATCATACAATTGTGAAATTTAATTGAATTTTTTTTATTTAAAATCCTAAAATCTTTCAAAATGAATGCTATTTTACTATATTTGTTTATTTCTAAACACAATATAATTCTTCTTAAAATAATGTCTACCTTTTCAGCTAAATTAGTGTCTTTTTCCTGTAATTTCTACTCTGCTTTCTTTTCCATATTAAACATTTATATAATCATTGACAATTGTAAGCTACTAAACACTTATCATTCTTTTAAGACGCCACAAAACTGATTGAAAAAGATTTGGATGATAATGTAAAGTATATGGGGCTGTTCTTTTCAAGTATCTCGCTCATATATATATATATATATATATATATATATATATATATATATATATATATATATATATATATATATATATTTGCATAATAAAGTTGAGGATGATCCACAACAGGCCTGGTTTTTACTTTTCATTTTTGGTGTCAGATTTTTTTTTTTTTTTTAAATACACTTTGAACCGGTTATGAAACGGAAACTATCCTAACATAAAAAGAATACAACTAAAATCAAAAAAGTCAAAACTAGGCCGATTGTGGATCATCCTCAGCTATCCTATGCAAAAAAAAAATCAAATCAAAATATTAAAATTTGAGCGAGATATTTGAAAAGAACACACCCATAGACTTTACATTATTATCCAGGTATTTTTCAGTCAGTAGTGCAGGCTTTTAAGGCTGGTAAAAGGTAAAATGTCAGAAAAAAAATTATATATGAAAACTGCATTCAGTTTTCAAGTAAAAATAAGGACATTTTAAGGACTTTTGATGAAAAATAAATACTAAAATCTTAAAAATACCCATAAGCATGAAAAAAGAACAAGGACTTCTAAATGCTTTATAAATACAGTGTAAATCCTGTTAATAAAAATGGTATAAAATGTTTTTTTATTTTCTTTAAAACCTTCTTTTATATAAGAATGTTTGCAATGAAAAATTTTCAAAAACTATAAAAATAATGAAAATATTTTAGGTTAAGTAGATCCCCTTGAATATTTACCACCAGAAATAGCAAAATCTAAGCAAATATCTAATTCAACAATGTTTTTATAATTAGCATTATGTAACAAAATAAAATTATCAATTAAATGATATTGAAAACTCATAATTTAAACATACAGTTTGTATTTCCCTTAGTCTAGATTCTTTTCTTTCTAGGCTCTTCAAGGCAACTTCTTTTTTATTTTCATACATCCGAGTACCTGCAGCTTCTTCAATCATTGATAAAATCTAAAACAAACGAACACAGATTAAAAAAATATATAATTATCAATTGTGCCTTTAATACTTTTGGTAAAGACAGATTTAATGAGAAAAACAGACAAGTTACTAAACTAAACTTGGGACTGAAAAGTTACGATCAGTGATGACAGGACAGGTGAGCTACAGTACATCAATTATACAAAAATTTGGAAGAGGATATATAAAAGAAACATTTATTGATTAAAGGATGTATATGTATATTTTTTGTTTGTTTGTTTTGGAAGAAAGAAAAATTTATAAAAATGTTAAGTGAGATACATTTTGTATTAATAAGTTGAAATTGTTTAGTTACTATTGGTAAAAACTGAGAAATTGTGTAAGTAGAGAATTTAAATATTTAGATAGTTCAGAAAAATACATATTTTTTTAAGAGTAAACTTTGCTTAATTTTTATATCAGACCAGTGATGCTGCTGGACCTGAAAAATCCTGGGTCCCTGGGACCCAGGACTTCTAAATTTCTGGGTCTCTTTTTTACAAAACTGGGTCCCCACTAATAAGTATATATAAGTATAATATTTTTAGATGCAAAGATTGAACTTGTTCATTTGCAAAAGAAAAATGAAATGCAATAATTATTGTTTTAGAAATAATAAATAAATAAAACCAATATTAATTTTTTGAAACTATTAAGAGAAATTTTCTTTACTTTTTTAAAAATAAATGTACGATACAAATTTAATTATAAAATGATGCTTATTTGAATGTAGAAGATAAAAACTAATAGTTAGCATTTTCTTTACTTCTTTAAAAATAAATATGCAAGATACAAATTCAATTATAAAATAATGCTTATTTGAGTGTAGTAGACAACAAGTATTGTTAGCATTTCTTTTAAAAAAGGACTAGATTGACTTATTGAAAAAGACATTTTTGATGAAAAAAATAATACTTTTATTTTGTAAAGGGGTACTTTTTTTTTAATGAATGGGTGCTTTCAGGAGTCACATTCACTAAGAAAGACTTAGAGCAGTCAAAAACGAATTGTGAAGTAGGGAAATCAGTTTTTGAAGCAACAAAAAAAATAATTTTGAAGCAAGAAAATTAGTTTTTAGAACATGAAAATTCACTCCCTGCATAATTTTTTTTTCCTGCACCCCTTTGACGAAATTCGTGTTTTTTCTCGATCTTTTGACAAAATTTACGTTTTTTTTCGTGCTCTTTTGACAAAATCTACCGTTTTTTCAGGATTTTCTGACAAAGCTTGCACTTTTTCATGATTTTTTTTTTTTGACGAAATTTGCCATTTTCACAAATTTGATGAAATTTGCCTTTTTTGCAAATTTTTTGATGAATCTTGTCATTTTTTCGTGATTTTTTTTTTACAAAATTTGCTGTTTTTTTCTTGAATTGACGACAAAATTTGCCTTTTTTGTGATTTTTTGATTAAATCTGTCATTTATTAGCGATATTTGACAAAATTTGCCACTTTTTTGCAAGTTTTAGACAGAATTTGTCAATTTTTCGCGATCTTTCCAGGAATTCTGCCATTTTTGGGGATTTTGTGAGAAATTAACTATTTTTTTCTGAATCTTTAGATGAAATTTGCTGAAAAATAATCGTTATTTTGCAATTTTTTAACGAAAGTCGCCATTTTTTGCGAAATTTTAACGAAATTAAACGTCTTATGGCACACATAAGAGCTATTTTTTTGCATCCCATCGCTGATTTTTTGCACATTTTACACACTACAGCGCGTCTACGGCATCACTGTCAGACAATAGTTTGCATCTAGAAAAGATAATTTAATTTAACAAATACAGTAGACTCCCTCAAATCCACAAAGTTTGGGACCACGGGTTGTGCAGATTTTACAATTTTGCAGATTTCTGGTCATTGATTTGTTTACATTTTTTAAACTTTAATTTGATTGATGGTTAAGCATTATAATGAATGCCTATAATAAATTAAAATAATTAAGTAAAATATTTAAATAAATAAATAGTTAAAAAGCAAGTAATTATTACAAAAAAAGTTAAGTAAAATAAAATTTTAGAAAAATATTAAAATAAAGTAAATAATTAAGATACTGATAGAGAAATTACCTTAATGGTAATTCCCTATACAAGGTAAATGAATAGATATGTAGAGTATATACGCAAGTGGGCGTATAAGCTGAATTGTCTGCCCTGAAATAACTTGTCATTAAAGAAGATATTGAATGTCAAATGAATATATATTGAGAAACAAAAATTAAATAGGTTTAAATAACAAATAACAACCTTTATTAAAATCATAATTAAAATCAAAATAGACAAATATGAATATAAAATTAATTGGTTAAAAAAATATATAGATATCAATTCTTATATTGGATTCGACATAATATCTTTCACTTTACATATAATGAACCAGAGCACCAGATGGAATAAAGAAAGAAAGTTATTTTTATATTTTAAAGAAAAAAATTATATTTTTACTTTAAATGAAAAATAAAATTTCTGTAAAAAATATTTTACCTTTAAGTTTAACTCAAACTATAATTCCCAGCTCATCCTAAACATTTACTTTCACAATAATTTTTAATCACTGATGTTAAAAAATAAATAGCAGAAACTTTAAATTTAATTCATAAATATACATCTCCCCTTCCTATTACTACAAAGTCAAGTCAACCTCTTTCAAATGATAAAAGCTCCTAAGGACTCAAGCTGCCACTCAAGAGTACCTTCCAAAAATGTTTCACCTACCACGTGAAACATTCTCCATTAATCTACCTCTGCTACAAGAAGATTTATATGGAGGGTGGAGCAAAACAAAATAGACAATGAATCAACTCAATAGCAGCAACATCCCAATGGAGATCTCATGCATATCAGCTTCAGATCCTCCCAGGGAAAACGATTGTCCAAACAATCCTCAAGTCATTACTAGCTCGTCTCATTCACCGGCTATCATAATGCTTGTTAAAACGAAAAACCACTGCATTAAGCTTAAATTCATTGCTAATAAGTTAAAGTCGACAAGATTAATTCTGAATAAATATAACAGACGGAGTCTGAATTAAAAAGATATGTTTAAGAAGGAGAGATTAAAAAGAGATATTGTTCTTAAAAAGAATAAATAAAATAAAAGTAAAAACTCATCTGACATTTGCTGTAGGTGGCCGACACCCAGCTGTTTACGTTGAAGCCTTCATTTAAATGTCATTTCTAAATGTCAGTTCCTTTCTTCTAACGGTACATTCATCTTAAAACTATAACATTGAGCTGGACTTCATGTTCCCTTAAAAAAATAACTTTACTGGCACGACCAATGTTTCAGCTCCGGACTTCCAACATAACAACACTGAATGAGACAAGTCGAACACTCACCGGCAAAACAACATAGTTTAAATATCCCATCCTCCTCGCTGACAACGCCCCTCACGTGACATCCGCTTCCTGGTCCAATGCCACTTCCGGTATCTCGAATGTTCCCGGGAAAGACGATCCAATAGCAGTCAGCGACGGGGAAACTACGTATGCTCATGGACATGTTACGCCACCTATCGCTAGGTTCAATAACTCTTTAGAAAAACATCGTAAGTATTCTATGAAGGATGGAAGATATTTGCCGGGAGAAACGAAAATGTCGATGCCGTAGGAATGTAGTTTATTAACGAGTAGTGAATGATAAGTAGATAAAATATAAGTAGCTGTTAATTATGCTGAAGTATAAAGATAAAAGGTATTTTATTTATTATAAGTTGAAATTTAAACACAGTAAAAATAAAGATAAGTGTTTAAATTGAGACTGTTTCATTTATACTTTAATTATTTAAAAGCAAATAAAAGTAAATAGAATTTATTTTAAATGTAGCTTTACTTTAAACTATTGTAAATAAATATAGTAATATGTTAATAGAAGAAAGGTTGAGTGGAATGACAAGAACTTAGGGAAAACATGTCTATTTTCTATCAGATACAACAATAAACATAAATAATGATGAGGAAAGAACAATCTTTTTTATAAATAAAAATATTTGCCTTTGTTAATAAACAAAACAAGCTTGATTAATTTAAAAATATTCATTTTATACAACAAAAATTATCCTGCTCCTCAAATTACAAACACTACCAAGCAAATGGTCAGTGGTCATTGAAAGATACATTGCGCTGTGATTACAATACAACAATGATTATTTCAAATAAATATCGATCATCATAATTAGTAAACCGTATGTAAATCCCAAATTAGTTTCAGAACTAGCAGGGATATGAAAATAGTAATAAAAATATAGAAAAATAATAATTTTATATAACAAAAATTATCCTACCACGCGAATGACAAGCACTACCAAATGCCCATTGAAATTGATGTTACACTGCAACTACGATTCGATAATGATTATTTCCATTAAATATTGATCATCGTACGCCTAAGAAACATTATTTAACTATGCAGAATTTAAATTGAAAGCATTCTTTAAAAAAAGGAAGAAGTTAAAAATGATTTAAAAATAGATATTGTTATAGAATTTTTTGTAATATATTAGCTGCAAACTTCAGCACCATCTTTAATTTCATTGTTTACATCTGAAAAAATGCACAGATTTCTGATATTCACAGATTTCTGATATTCACAGATTTTAGGGTCGCGGATTTAAGAGAGCCTACTGTATATAAGAAATATGTTGTATGAAATAGCAAATTAAATTGAAATAATGTACAGGAGAAAGAAATTACTTACTTCAAGGGGTTTCATGTTTAATACTTTTGTGATACGACCTTGCATAATTAAAAAATGAGGATTGTTAACATTCAATTGCACTGACTGAAATAAATCATGAACACGGTTGTTGTTTGCACTAACACCATTAATGAGATATTTATTTTTACCACCAGTATGAACCTAAAAGAAAGGATGAAATAAATAAAATTAATATGTTGACAACAGTAATCTTATTAAAACTTACTCATAAAGTGATAATTTCATAAAACTTAACTTGGAGAAATAAAGACTAAACAAAAAATTACAGATAAGAATTAGAAATAAAATATTGTACAATAATTCTTATAAAAATATATCAGAAAGCCCTGTAATAATTGATTTTCTTTCCTGTTTTGCAGATTATTTTTCCATTGAATCTTTACTTTGCTTTATATTATTAGGTTAATTCTTTATAACTTAATATAAACAGTTACCCCCAGGTTTAAAAAGGGGCAGGGCACTACTGTTCTGAAAAGGGCACTTTTTTGATTTTAGGGCACTTTTATAGAGTTGAATCTAGCAGTTCAAAAAAACGTGAAAAAACAGAAATTTTGCCAAAAAAAATCGAGAAAAAACAAAAATTTTGCCAAAAAAATTGAACAAAAAGAAAAAAGAAGAAAAATTTTGTTAAAAGATCGTGAAAAAACAGTCGATTTTGTAAAAGATCGCAAAGATAGAGGGGTTTTTTTTTTAATTGCAAAAAAAAAAAAAAAACCGCCAGATTTTGCTAAAAAAAGATCACGAAAAAACAACAAATTTCGTGAAAAATTGCGAAAAAACGGCAATTTTGTTAAAAGATTGTGAAAAAACAGCCGATTTTGTTAAAAGTTTGTTAAGGGGCAAGCCAGATTTATTGAAAAAGATTTTTTTTTTTTTAAATAAAAATATTTTTGTTGAATAAAGGATTCTTTTCGTTTCATAAACGGGTCCTTTAAGGATTCACATTTAAAAAGTTTTGGACAGTCAAAAGAGGATTGTGAACTGGGAGGAGGGGAAGAGGAGGTCGTCTCGGGCAGGGAAATTTAGGGAACCAAATTTATACTACTAATGTCATTTGGGCTGTCACAAGAAAAAGTTGGGAGGGGGGGAAGGCCTCAAATTCTAATTATGCCCCAGGTGCAATTTTCTCTCTACACGCCTTGATTGTAAAGCAGGAAAATCCACTTTTTGAGCATTAAAAACACAATTTTGAAGCAGGAATATTAGTTTTTTAGAACAAAAAAATTCACTTCTGGCACTTAATTTTTTTTGTGTGTGTGTCTCTTTTACAGAATTTGAATTTTTTCGCAATCTTTTGACAAAATCTGACGTCTTTGAGATATTTTGACAAATTTTGTGTTTTTACGAGAATTTATGACAAAATTAGCCGTTTTTCGTAAATCTTTTGACAGAATTTTCCGTTTTATTGCGATTTTTGGATGAAATTTGCCATTTATCCGCAAATCTTTTGACGAAATCTGTCATTTTATGTTTATCGCGATTTTTTTGACGAAAATTGCCTTTTTTCATGAATTCTATGACAAAATTTTCCGTTTTATCGCGATTTTTGGACGAAATTTGTCATTTTTACGATCTTTTAGGAAATCTGCTGTTTTTACAGGATTTTGTGACGAAATTAGCCATTTTTGAGAATTTTGCCAAAATTAGTCGTTATTTCACGATTTTTTTTTGTGAAATTTGACATTTTTCGCAACTTTTTGACGAAATTACACATCTTGTGGGACGAGTAAGTGCTATTTTTTACATTTTGACGACGATTTTTTTTACGTAATTTACGCGTCATAGCACGTCCGCATCATCGCTGAAGGGCTGCATTTTTTCAAATGTGGAGCAAGAAGGGCGCTATTTTTTTTGAATGAGCGACAAGAGGGGCGCTAGTTTTTGGATGAGGGGCAAGAGGGGTGCTAATTTTAAAATTAAAGGGCAAGAGGGGCGGAGTGCCCTCCTGAAACCTTCTGGGGGAAACTCTGATATAAAAATTTATTTTTGATAAAAATGAATGAAATGCATAAAGAAATCACATGTAAGTGATTGTTTGAATTAATACTTCAGTTATAAATCATTTTATTTGTAGATTATTTTCTGCCCTGTCGCAGACACTTGGAGAATTTTCTGCTATTGGGCAGGGTTGGAAAAAAACCAGGTTTTTTTTAAAAAAACCAAAAAAAACGGTTTTTTTGGTTTAAACCGGGTTTTTTTAAAAACATCCTTTCTTATTACATATACATGCCTATTTACTGATAAAAACAGACATTATTGGTTTATAAGCAGTGTAACTTCATTTAAAATAATTTAAATTTAATAATTATAGTGAATTTATGCTGAAAATTGAAAAAAAATCATTTCTCAATTTAAACAGTTTTAGCAAACAGTCTTATGTTGAAAGTTTTAACTGTTCTACACAGTGAACCATTGAAGTCCTGTAAATTTTTATAAACAATCTTTTGATTACTAATAATGAACATTTGGATATAGTTTGATAAATATTATTTTCCAAAATTATTCAAATAATAAATTACAAATACTTATTAGGATTTTTTTTCTTTCTGAGTGACAATTCTAAATTAACATTTTTATGCGTTAGATTCAGCAGATAGCAGAGTGAAAAAAATTATTATAAAAATGCTATAAATAGCAACCAGTCTTTCTTTTAATTCATCAAGATAATCTCCCAAAAGAAAAATTTGTTTAACAGCTTGTGCAAAATCATAAAAGATCATTGTGTTACATTATTAATTGCATTAAATAATCTTCATTATTAAAAAAATTAAAATATTTTATACTAAATATTGAATTTATTTTATCTTTGATCAATTCACATGTTTGAAGTTTTTCTTTAGAGCAATAGATACGTTCACCAATGTGTACTGATTTTAATCCTATGCATAAAAAATGATGTAAACTAGGGATGCAACGGATACTGATTTTGTCGGATATCGGATATCGGATATCCGATATCCGATTTGCCTGCCGGATTCGGATATCCGGCCGGATATCCGATCGGATATCCGGTACTAAATATGTTTTTAGTTATGGTGAATGCTCGTTTATTTCTTTATACAATGCCATCTCATATAATAAATTGCAAACATGTTTCACACACCATTACAACATTTTAAACATATATTGTAATATATTTTACAGAAACTATATGTCTTTGACTATCAGGGCTTGAAATTCAGGTTTTCCCAGGAGGAGAGAGTTTCCCTCATAACATTTGTAAATGCAGGGGAGTTAAACTATATGAGAGGAGGGAAAAATATTTTTTAAAACCTATTATTTTTTACATGCCACTTAAATATTTACAAATTATACCGACAGGACAAAATTCCACTGAAATAAATTAAATCAACAACTCAAGATAATTATCCAAAATGTTTATTTTAATTAAAACAAAGGAAAATAATCAAACCTTATATATATTTTATCATTTTTCAATTTTCACTCAATGTCATGGGTAATTAATAACTGAGTTGCTAAATGAATTTTTCAATTCATGTTTATTCGATTTTTTGTGGCTTAGAATCTTTTATAGGTTACACTTTTGACAAACAGAACAGAGCAACTTTTCTAACACATTAAATTATCGAAAATACTTGGTTATGCTTTTTTATCTTATTTTTTTTTCTTAATTTTCTTAAAATCTGATTGGCATTCATTTTTAATTTACTTTCAAGAATAATGCATGTAGGTGATTGTATTGTCAATATCCTTCGGTGATTGTATATCACTTAGTGGAATTATCGTCAATATTGTAATGTGTAATCCCTGACATCTTAGCTAGTTGAATTATGTTCTACTATTTATTAGAATTTAAACCCATATGAAATTCTGAAAAGGACATAGTCAATAGGTTTCTTCTATTACATAAGAAATGGATTATTGAAAAAAGTCATGTCCTAATTTCTGTGAACTATGCACATCAAGTATTTATTGTTTCTAAATGTGTTTCCTTAAAGTTCATCTTTTTTTTTTTTTTTTTTTTTTTTAATCATTTGGAAAACGGCTGTTGTTTTCGGTTAAGTATGGGCCTTGTGATGTCTGCATTTTATTTTGTTTATGATTCGTCCAGGAATATTAACGTTTAATCCATGATACACATAATATATGACTTATTATATAAATCATGTTTTGAACATCATAAAAATGTTTTTACTGATTTTCAATAACTCAATGGGAAACATTTAAACATCTTGCTTTGGGCAATGGATGTCCACATTTTATTTATTTATTTTACGAAATTCTTTAAATTTAGAAGAATTTTTATTTGAATAGGAAATCAAAATATCAATGTTAATAAAGAAGAGAGTAAAAAAGTTACAAAGTGGGAAGGTGCAAATTATTAGATATGGAAAAAAATGAATCCGAACAGAAACGTTGTATGAAAGATCGTCTTTTTTTTAAAAAAAGGAGGTATGATTATTGAGCCCATTGATGACAAAATGTGCGATGACTTTGAAAAATGAAAAAATCTAATGTTGATCCACTGATTGTAAACAAAAAATGTTTATTTATTTATTTATTTCAAATGTGCAACACAGGATTTAATCTCATTTTGTTCAGAGCTAATTCCAGACTCATGTGATAGAGCTCAGACTCTAGTGACCATTACTGCCCTATTAGTTATTTCTTGTTTTGGCACAGGAAAAAAATTCGCAAAATATATAAATCTGTCATAGAAAAAATGTAGCTGATTTCGTCCATCATGGCAAAAATAAATTTTCAAAAATTGTCGACCTGCCTGAAAAAATTTGAACTTTGAGAGAACTTGGGTAGTGGGAAAATATATCGAAATTCGTCAATCAATTACAATAAAATATCGTAAAATTTGTTAAGCTGTCACAAGGAAATATCATAAAATTCGTCAGCCAATAACAAAGGACAAAACATAATTTTTTCAGCTGGACACAGGAAAATAATTGTTAATTTCATCAGAATGTCACAAAAACAAAAAGGGAAATTTGCCAATCAGTCGCAGAATAAAATAGCTAAATTTGTCAATTAGTTGAGAGAAATAAATTATGAATTTTGCCTGTTGGTCCCCAGAAAGAAAAAATTGTAAAATTTTATAAGACCAGCAAACGGGAAATTTTGTGAGAAAAATTACAAAACATTTCAGTCAAACGCAGAAAAACAGTCATGAGTTTTGTATAATTGTCGTAAGAGTAAACTGTGAGATTTGTCAATTGATAGAGGAAAATATCAAGAAAATAGTCAGTCGGTCCTGAGACTTGACCCTCACTTCACAAAGAAAAAAATTTCAAAAAGTGATTTTTTTTTTGGGAAACAGGAATGACACAAGATTCTTTAGTGCATGAATCCTGCCATCCCGTCCCGAAATTCAAACCCTGTATGTGTATAATAATAATATTGAATAAAAAATGCAATTCTAATATTTAAATACTCTGCTTATTTGTCATTGAACCATTAAAAATTGCTTATAATATGTACAATGAAATGGCTGATAATTTTTAGAACAAATTTTACATGTTTATTAATATGTCAATAATTGTAAAGAATTTTCACAAAGAAATACATAGCATCCTTTTATAATGTAAACATAAAAGTCTTACTAATATACCAATGGTTGAAGAGTTATATCCAAATACAGGTTTAATTGATGATTTTTTTTTTTTTTCATGTTTTAATTATTCAAAAATGTCTTACCTTAAGCTATATTTAATTTTATTTTAAGGTAAATCACTTTGAAATTTATGAAAAGAAAAAATTACTTTTAATTTTAAATATTTATAATGAAGTCACAAAAATAACTAGTTGGATGCACCAATCCTAAGACTCTCTTCTATTTCATAGATTTCAATTTTCAAAAAATATTTACAAATATTAATACTACATCAATATTGTTAGTTCAATATCATACCAACTTTGATTTTCATCTAGAATTTTTGCTGCAGTCAATTAGATTAAGAATGAGTTAATCTCGATCATGTTATTTATTAAAATTAATATTTTTTTGTTATTCCGCTATACATCAGCTGTTTGCGAATAGCCAGTTTTAGCAAGATGCAAAATTCCCATTGCTGCATGAACTGCCAATTCAAAAACATTAAAAAAAAAAAAAAAAAAAATTAAGGGAGGAAATAGCTCCCCCCCATTTCCCTTTTTTATAATTAATCATTGAATCCCCTAAACTAACCAAGGATATGCTTTATCACATAAAAAAACCTATATCCAAAATTCATAGCAAATTGAATAATTCTTCATAGAAACCCATTTATATAATTTAAGAAGAGTTATCCCCGTTCTTTATACTTAAACATTAAACTTCCAAAACTACTCAGAGATTCGCCTTATCAAAAAGAATGTACATCCAAAATTTAAAGCAAATAGGATATTTCTGCATAATAACTTATTTATCAAATTTAAGGGGGTTTGAGGTAATCTCCGGTATCCCTTTTATGCTTAACAAAAGGACCCCACAGCTAATTAGGGAAGCATCTTATCACTATAAACCTGTATCCAAATATTAAAACAAATTGGTTAATTCTGCAAGAAAAATCATTTACCTAAATTAAGAGGGGTAGTCCCACCGATCCCCCATTTATACTTATCCAATGAACTCTCAAAACAAATCAGGGAAGTGCGTTATCCAAATGAACCTATATCCAAATTTTGAAGCAAATCGGTAAATTTTATGTGAAAAACCCATTAAACTAAATTCAAGATGGGGGAGTTACCTCCCATCCCCCCCTCTTAGACTTATCCAATGAACTCGCAAAACTAATAATGGAGGTGTCCTCATCAGAATGATCGTATGTCTAAAACTACAGCCAAAAACATGTACAAAATATTTGGTTCATTCTATGTATAACTTCATACAATTTTTTATGATATGATGGTGACGCTGGGACAGACAGGTTTTGAATAAACATGTTTTTAGGGATATTGGATCCCTAAAACATATAAATTTGTCGAAAAAAATTATTACATTACTTTCTACTATCAAGGATAGAAGAAAGGGAAAAATGTTTGTTTGGTTGTTTAACTTATAAACCAATTAACCCATTATTTAAACTAAGCGAAAGAAAGAAAATTAATAAAATCATAGTTTATTAAACAATTTCAAATTTTATTAAGACTAAAGACAGAAACCAATATTTAGAAATGCATAAATAATGCATGTAAGGTAGCAAAAAGCCATTTAGAATCTATCTACTATCATTCGCTCCTGTAATCTATATATATAAAAGAAAGTCTGGATTTTGTATTAATCACAGAACAAAAAAATCTACCGAACCAAAAATCTTGAAAATTGGGATAAAAATACTTCCCATAATACTGAGTGCCACTAAGAAGAGATTTTTAAAAATTCCACCCCTAAGGGGGGGGGGGGTGAAAAAAAGAACAAGTTAAAAAAAATTCCTTAAAAATCGGCTTTAGCAGTTATTTTTCAATTGATAACATATTTTAGTGTATTTTTTCATGCTGAATCGAATGGTACCAAGCAAAATCTTTTAAATCCAGTAGTTCGTGAGATACTTCACATTTTTCTAATTTGGCGATGTCTTCGGCGCAAAAACCTGACATTTTCAATCCTTATCTATATATATAAAAGAAAGTCTGGATTTCGTATTATTCACAGCACAAAAAAATCTGTCGAACCAAAAATCTTGAAAATTGGGATAAAAACACTTCTCATAATACTGAGTGCCGCTAAGAAGAAATTTTCGAGAATTCCACCCCCAAGGGTGGTGAAAAAAAGAACAAATTAAAAAAAAAAAAATCCTTAAAAATCGGCTTTTGTAGTTATTTTTCAACTGATAACATATTTTAGTGTATTTTTTTATGCTGAATCGAATGGTACCAAGCAAAATCTTTTAAATCCAGTAGTTCGTGAAATACTTTGCATTTTCCTAATTTGGCGATGCCTTCTGTGCAAAAACTTGAAATTTTCAATCTATCTATATAAAAGGAAGTCTGAATTTTGTATTAATCCTTGTACAAAAAAAATCTGTTGTACCTACAATTTTGAAAGAGAGTTCTATAATCAGGTTAACATGATTATGTAAGATATATTTAATTATATCAATATATATATAACGCAAAGTAAAATTTCATTCCGGTCGCTTATAACTTAAGTTCTACTAGATAGATTTTAATGGAACTTACATTGTTACTTGGATAATTTTTCTGAAATTTTGTAGCAAATGAAATATAGAATTCTACGTTGCTTAATTGAATACTTATGGAGAGATGTTTTAAATCAGATGAACCCAATTACAAAAGGTTGGCTTTATTTTAAAGGCTCTGCTGAATGAATTTTTATGTGATTAAAACTGTTAACATGTTGAGCGCTACGTCATTCATTGGTGACTAACATTGAACTTTCCGTTTAGATGATGGACTTTTCACCGATGACAGACAGTCTAAAGTATGATATAAAACTAAAAATTACTATGATATAAAAATTTCGTTTGATTCAAAGTTTCTTTAAAAAACACTGACCAGCGTAGCGGGTGAAGGCTGCTAGATGGTATATAAGCCTGCGCTTCTCTGTCGCTTTGCTCAGCTTAGCTTTTTCTACATGCTGAGTCTTGTACTGATGAAGAATCTCGACAATAGATTCGAAACAGCTGTTTGCAACCTTTTCTTTCATTATTTGAGCATTTCTAAATGTTGGTTTTCTATCTTTATACATTTTTACAAAAAGGCTTTATTTGCTATTTTGACTTCAAATTTTGTTTTACAATCCGAAAGTAAAGATACAATTTTCTAAAAGATATAAATGTAAAATCTTGAATTTATTACAGAATTTTAATATAAATAGTAAAAAAAGCTGGCAATTTTTTAAGCTTTTGAGAATTATCTTTTACTCATATTGATAGGGAACTTATTATTTCATCTTTTGCATTATAAAAAAAAGTTTTTCAGTATTATTTGGGATCAAAGGATTACTGTTATTCATCTATATTTGCTTTGCTGCATTCTCCGGATATCCGATCGGATATCCGACAGAGAAGTCGGATATCCGGTGATTGTGATCCGGATATCCGACGATATTTCGGATATTGAAAAATCAGCCGGATATGCCGGATATCGGATATTGGCCGGATATCCGTTGCATCCCTAATGTAAACCCAATGTATCTAATGCTTATTGCTGAAATAAAGTGTTAAAAGTAGAAATTATTTATATCCAATAATCTGAAACCCGTAAATTATAAAGAAAGAAAGAAAATGTCATTAGATTTCTCCTAAAAAACAATTGAAATTATTTATATCTAATAATCTGAAACTCGTAAATTATAAAGAAACAAGAAAATGTCATTAGATTTCTTTTAAAAAAGAATTGCTTTTTTTATAGAAAAAACCAATTGGTTTAATCCCATGCATAAAAAAAGACCTAAACCCACTATATATAATACTTATTACTGAAATAAAGTGTTAAAAATAGAAATAATTTATGTCCAATAATTTGAAACACGTAAATTATAAAGAAAAAAAAGAAAATGTCATTAGATTTCTTCTAAAAAAAACCATTTGGTTTAAACCGTGGTTTAAACCATGGTTAAAACCAATTGGTTTAAACCGTGCCAACCCTGCTATTGGGTCAGAAAATAAGTAACATCAGTATAAAACATATCTGCCAACCTCATGTGAGGCAGGGGTGGGGGGGGAAGAGAGACTCTGACAAAAAATAACATGAATTTTACAATAGAAGACTATATTAGATATATTTCTGGTTGAACAATCATGCTTCACACACAAACCAAATGAGATATATTTAAGAAAATTAAAACTTTTTTTAACTATAAATGTATTTTCAATGTAATGAGAACATTACATCACACAATATTACAAGCATTCAACAAAGATGGATATATACCATTTTTATACAAAGATACAGTAAACTTTTGATTATCTATCATTCACGAGACATGTTAATAATTGTGCACAATTCTTTATTTTCATTCATATCTGTGCATTTTTTTAATATACACCTTTTGAGTGCATTCATGATCAGGGTTCGGTGATATATATCAATGGATATATATCATGATATATATCATGATATATATCCGATATTTATTTTCAAAATATCAAGCTTTTTGATATTTTCGATATTTTCATATTTGATATTTATTTTCAAAATATCATGATTCTTGATATTTTCATATATTTAATTTTTATTTTCAAAATATTTTTAGTCAACAAAAGTCTAAATGAGCTCTTCAATTGTTATTAAAAATTAACCCATCTGTAAATAACTAAAATATTAAAAACATGCTTACAAAATATCCCCCACCTCCAAAAACTATTTTTAGATTGCACCTGCTAGAATTGGAATAAGGGGTGATGATTGGCTAATCTGAATTGCTCAATAGTCAATCAGGCAGTGTAATGTGTAGGCATAGAATAGACATGTTTTAAGAACAAAATTTTACATATGTTGCAAGTCTTTGCTGTGCTGTCATTATTTTGTTCTTGTTGATATTATATTTAAATGATATAAAGCTTAAAAATTTTATTAAAGTTTTTATTGCAATCACTATGCCAAGAATAAAAGAAATGGCATTGTCACCAGCACATTTAGCTGCTAATATGTTGGACCACAGATACTGTGGGAAAAAATTAACTGAAGATCAAAAGCATAGTGCTTTTAATTTCTTGCGTTTAGTAGACAAAGAACTTTTGCCCCTGGCAATGACATTTTTAGCAAAGAAATCTCCTTTTCCAAGTTTTATGTTTGAAACTGAATATATAAAGGTTGAACCAATAATTTGGTGGGACAATATTAAATTGGAGCAGCCCATAAAAGAAAAAATGTCCAACTTAACTAATCAGTTGTTTACAGCTTCTCCTTCAACAGCTGGATTAGAAAGAATCTTTTCCAGTTTCGGTTTAGTTCAGTCTAAACTCCGGAATAGGTTAGGGAATGAAAAAGCTGACAAGCTTACATTCATGTTTAAATTCTTCAATAGAAAAAAATAATTTGTTTTTTATTTATTATTATTATTATTATTATTATTATTATTTTGTATCTTGAAACTTGTTCTTTAAAAATAAATTTTTTTAAAACTTGAAACTTGAAACTGAATTCTGTATTTTGTGTTTTGATGAGTGAAAAGGTAATTTGTTGAACATCACAAAAAATTGTTTGTCTTCATTTATTTAATCATCAAATTTACAAAGGAAAAAAAAAAGATTTAGAATATTGGTTTATGTTTTCATGTTAACTGTAATATGATTAAAATTTTAATTTATATTAAATCAAAAAATATTTGTAATCAATAAGCTGAAAAATTTGAAAATATCGGATATATATCGAAAATATCAGATATATATCAAAATATCGGATATTTTCGATATTTTCGAAAATATCATGATATTTACGAACCCTGTTCATGATACATTACATTGATAACATACTTGCAAGACTCAAAATATTTTTTGTGCCCAGAGCCCAAAATTTTGATGATCTGCAAGTGTACGCCAAGTAGATATTCTTGAAAAATATTACTGCTTTATTTGAAAATGCAAGGTGAGAAATGGATTAACTAGTTTGGTTGAAAAGGGACCTTGCAATACTTCTTAAACTGGACCTTGTTTTGTTGTTGAAAATTTCTTTTTTGCATTCATATTTACATGGTATTATAAAGAAAGCGAACAAATTTTCTGACCAAATAAATAAATTAGGAAAACACAGCGTCCGGTAGTTAGACATCCAATTCAAAAATAAGAGTTCATATTGAGATTCTTAAGTTATAGGCATTGCAAACCTCAAGAAAATTTCAATAGAAAGAAGTCATATAGATGTAGAAGATAAAGTTTAATAAGGAGACTTTTCAAATTATGCCTTTTGTTTGATTATTTGTTTACCCAATAACATATAATACAACAAAAATGTCACATTATATCTATATTATATCATATATCTGTACCCCCAAAAATTACAAGTCAAAGAATAAACGAAATATATTTAAAATAGCTTGTACTTACTATGCGAGTGACAGAGATTTCTTTCTGAGATTCATAACCTATTGGACTTGACTTGGTATCTCTATTATCAAAAACTATAGTAACGGTTGCTTTGCTGATACCTGCTTGTCCATTTTTATACACCAATTCATTTAAATTTGTTGCTCTTACCTGTAAAATAAATAAATGCGCAATAGAAAAAAAGTAATTACATTTAAAGTTGCTTAAGGAGTTACTTGTATGGTTTAATATTAATATTTACTTGAGACAAATTTGAGATGCCCAGTACAAAACATATTGAATCCAGAATATTTGATTTTCCACTTCCATTTAAACCAGTTATAGCATTAAACGATGGGTCAAAACCATCAATTACTGTGAGATTACCATATGATTTAAAGCCTTCAATTGATATGCTTTTTATGTACATGTTGTTAAATCACAACAAAAGTACGACACAACCGGCCATTCAAATTAACAATACAGTTGTTTTCAACTTCTACTACAACTCACTTTCGCGCGTTTGCGGCGGTTGGCTGGTTCATCGGAATAGAGTACAAGTATGTTGATGGTATCGAGCACAACAGAATATAAAATTAAATGCTCCGTGTTTAATTTATCACTAAAACTATCTATCTTACATCAGGAATAACTTATATGAGAAATCTATGCTATCTACCTTTCTACACAGTAAAAAATTTCACTGTGCTGCATCGTCACTCCCCTGCTTTTACACTGTTAAAAATTTGACCCACTTGCTGTAGTATCACTCCACCGCAGAATCACTCCAAAACTGGAATGACGCTGCAGCAAATGGTCAAGTTTTTACCAGTTTTCACCGTAAAAAAATTGCCACTTTTGCTGCATCGTCAATCCATAGCTTTTATAGTAAATGATTATTTCACCCTATTATGGAGCATTCTCATGGGTCAAAAGAGAGATATTCTATAAAAGCGGAGGAGTGACGATGCAGCAAGCAAAAGGGTCAGATTTTTTACAGTGTAGAATATTACCCTGTTCGCACTGAGAAAGTTAAGTCACTTAACTTGAAGTTTTTTGAAGCGGTCGTACCCGGAATCAAGATTCTCACTTAAGCAAATTTCTGAAACTCACTTAACTTTTGAGATGCTCACTTAACTATGAGTTGAGTTGAAAAGTGCCTTCTGAATATTTAATTATTATTTCTGAATTTTAGAATATTTAATTCTGATTGTTAAATAACTGGAGTTGAGTCCTACAAATAATTATAAATTGTTTCAAGCTGCTATTTGTTTGCCCTAGTTGCTTAGCACGTGTGTTTGTGGGGGTTTTTTTTGTAATCAAAGATCAAAAATAGAAAATGTTTAACCTGTTATTTCCTCCTGCAAAATAAATTGGGAGGATGACAAAATTAATTTTTAATTGAAATATGGCACGATAATTGCTATGTAAACAAAAAACAGTTAGAAGTTGCAGTTACAAATTTCCGAACTTATGCGCATGCCCAGATGTCATTTTGGCCAAGTTAAGTCACTTAAAATATTTAGCAAGTGCGAACAGGTGAAGCCTAATTCCGGGTATCCCGCTTCAAAAAATTTAAGTGACTTAAAGTTAAGTGACTTAACTATCCCAGTGCGAACAGGGTATTAGTCTCTTTTAACCCATGAGAATGCTCCATAATACACTGTAAAAAATTTGATCCTTTTGCTGCATCATCACTCCACCGCTTTTATAGGGGTGAAATATGCAACAAAAGGGTCGAATTTTTAACAGTGCACAAAGAGCGGACCAAGGCCCCCTTATCATAATATCAAGGCCTCGCATTCAGGAGAAAATCTATTGTTGAAATTGTCCCTATAATTGCCAACTTATTATATGACTTTGTCTCGTATGTAACGCCACTTGGTACATACTACTGCTAATAATCCCACAGGAAATAATGGAAAACATTTCAGTTTCTAACATTAGATGGCGCTACCAACGTGAAAATCATCTAGTTCAGCGCCCCCTGTACTGCGGTCAAAGGAAACTTGGTGAATGACAAGCCTTTATATTATGATAAGTTAGCCTTGGAGCGGACATACATATCTCTCACTGAAGAGTAGAGCTCCCGATTATACGTTTATACGAGTATACGTATAATACGTATTATACGAAATACGTATTTGCTATACGTATAATTCGGCATCGGCAATTATACGTATTACACGAAACAGCATATACGGTACATCGTATATACGGATTTTACCCAAGCGGTTAAACGTATAAACGTTTAAACGTTTTTCATTCAATGCATGAAGTTTGATGTTTCAATAATTTTTTTGCGGATTAGAGACATTGAGAAATATTCGGTAGAGTATCCCCATCGCGATTCTTTGTTCAAAGAGCTACGATGTGTTTACTTAACTACTACTTGTTATTCAGGTACTTAAAAAAATCTGAATACTTCCTCAGTTTAGATTTTTTTTTCCAAAAAACTAAGTTATTTATTATAAAATGTCTTACATTAGTTGTGGGTAGAATCAAACTAATCTTTGGAAAATCTGCGACGCAGTACTTAGTTTTTTATATTTTCTTGTATCTTTAGAAGAAGAAAGTATTGGATTCGGGAATACTTTCGACGGGTTTACACGTTTTAAGGGTAAGAGAGTCCGAAAAACATGTTTTTACAATATATCTGCCTGTCAGTTTATGAGTCTGTGACTCTGTCTGTCTGTAATGTGACATGGATTTTGTGGGTTCTCTATCTCAAGACCTAATACACAGAATTAAGTAACATATATGGGGGAGACTGGGACACATGCGAAATTGGGGCATATGAGAACATTGCCATTTTTCACTAGTTCTTATATGTTTTTTTATTTAAAAAAATTACCAAAGATGGGAGCACCTATAGACATATGGGAAAAATTTTTGAAACTCTTCGACATTTTGTTTGTCCCCAGGAGCCAAAATACTGCTTACTGTACTCAAAAGTTTAATCTCCAGCTTGATAAAAGAATAGTTTTATTTATTTATTCTTTTTTTTCTTTATTTAACATATATTATGGATACTAATGAATATGTATGATATTTTTACTTTCTTCTATCTTTACAAGAAGAAAGTATTGGATTCATGAAAATTTTCGACTTCCGGTTTTCGACGGATTTATACGTTTTAGAAGGTCCTGAACACGTTTTGACTATTTTTAGAAAATGTCTGTCTGTGAGTCTGTCCGTCTGTCTGTGAGTCTGTGTGCCTGTCTGTGAGTCTGTCTGTCTGTATGTGACAAAAAATTTGTGGGCGCTCTATCTCAAGAACTAATGCTCGAAATTTAATAAAATTTTATATTCAGTTAGACCTTGATATGAATTAGTGCCTGTTGGTTTTTGGTGAAAATTGGCCTGCAGGTGGCGCTGCTATACTACGTTTTTCATGATTTTCAAGATTGCTATATCTCAAGAACTAATGAACAGAATTACACCAAACTTCAGATTCTGTTACCCCTTGATATACATAGACGCTGATTAAGTTTTGGTGTAAATTGGCCAGCAGGTGGCGCTGCTATGCCACGTTTTTCATGATTTTTATGACAGCTATATCTCAAGAACTAATGCACAGAATTTCACCAAACTTCAGATTCCGCGATACCTTGAGATACATAGTTGCTGATAAGGTTTTGGTGTGAACTTCCCTATAGGTGGCGCTGCTATGCTTCATTTTGCACGATTTTTGCGATAGCTATATCTCAAGAACTAATGCAGAGAACTTCATCAAATTTTAGTTTCTTTTACACTAGAATATATAACATAATTAGACGCTGATTACATTTTGGTATTAACCTTACAACAGGTGGTACAGCTATGTTGCATTTTGCACGATTTTTCCGATAGCTATATCTTAACAACCAACGCACAGAATTTCATCAAACTTCAGATTTTGTTACAAAATGACATATAACATAATTACACGATGATTACGTTTTGTTATAAATCCTTCAACTGATGGTGCTGCTGTGCTATATTTTACACTTTTTTTAAAACTAGATATATCTCAAGAACTAATGCACAGAATTTCATCAAACTTCAGATTCTTTTACACCATAACATAATTAGACGCTTTTTTACATTTTGGCATAAATTGTCCAAAATATGGTGTTGCTGTGCTACGTTTTGCAAATTTTTTGTTATAATTATATCTCAAGAACTAATGGACGAAATTCCATCAAATTTCAGATTCTGTTAGGTCTTGACATCAATAGATGCTTATTAGGTTTTAGTATAAATTACCCACCAAGAGGCACTACTAAGCTCATTTTCTCAGAATATTAATTACATTTTGCGTTTTAGGCTTTTCGGATACCAGAATCTCATTAGGCTAGCTCAAATGTTCGAGGAAATTCGATAATAAGTAACTTTAAAGTCACCACGTTTTTTTTTTATTATTATATATATATATATATATATATATATATATATATATATATATATATATATATATATATATCATGTGTTTATGAGATAGAAGAAAGTTTCGGGATTGACACATCCAACTAGTTTATTTTTAAAATTGAGAAATGCTAATGATTTGTCATTTTAATTCTTGTGGGAATGTGGGACACTTATGAAGAGTCTAGTTGGGGCAGATCTGAATACGTCATTAAATTGCCCAATAATCCTTCAGTGATTCTATTCCTTTTAGTTAACTTCGTGAAAATAATGTCAGCTCCATTATCTATATTTTTATAGAAATAGAAGAAATTTCTATCATATAAGTTGATTTTGCGTAATAGAAACTTCTACAAACACAACTGTCAGCAAATACATAAAAAGCAACAAGCTCTTTACGTTCAATTGGTAATTTAAATAAATTTCATGTTTTCTAAATTGCAATAAATGCTATATATTATTTTATTTAAAGTTTTCAATACTATTTTTTATGCATCATTAATGCAAAAAATATTACGTTTAACAACTTTGCAAATTTTTCTGTTTCATTTGTTGCAAACTTGTAGTATTAGTTTACTTCCATTTTTAAAACAGCTATTTTATTTGGTGTTTTGAAAATAGATATATATATTGTTGCGTAGATTTCCCAATCGTAGTGTGTATTCACTATGAACAAGTGAAGACAACGAATATTCACCAAACTCTGAAACTTTATTATGTTGAACTGAAAGCTACACCAGCTTATATACAGACGAGGAATTTTCTCGAAAGGAACATTCCCAACTTGGAAAGTTCTAGAAGCTGAATAATAATTAACATAAGAATTTTCTGGAAAGTACAGGAAACGAACATAAACGAAATTTTAACACAAAAACAAATTTTAGGTAACTTGCCTTCAGTTGGAATCGAACTCACAATCTGTTGCTTCGCAGGTCAGCGCTTTACCGCGAGGCCACCGGCTCGCACAGCATTTGATGCTATTTTCGCTACAGTTCCCCCTCCTTAGGAAGATGCAGCGTCCCGCTGCAATTTAGTTTGACTCCTTGTGACAGGTTTCCTGCCACTGCTGCGTCGTTCTTTCTCAACTAATTGTTGCTTTGGGTCAAAGTAGGGTTTTAACCTCAGAACATGGACTAGGTCCTTTGAACTTCGTCGTATTCTGTCCTCTTCCATGCTTTGAACTTCGTAGGTTACGTTAGATAAACGACGTGTGATTCGATACGGACCGAAATAACGTCTTAGCAACTTTTCTGACAACCCTACTTTTCGCACGGGAGTATAGACCCAGACGAAATCTCCGATATTGTAACTGACTGGCCGATGCCTCTCGTCATATCTTTGTTTGTCAGTTGCTTGAGCGTCAAGGATGTGAAGTCTTGCTGGCTGTCTAGCTTCCTCAGCTCTGGTATTCAGTTGTTGTGCATAATTGTTGTCATAGGAATCGGTGCTGTGAGGAAAAATCACATCTAGAGGAGTCTGTATACCTCTACCATGTACGAGAAAGAATGGGCTGAATCCGGTAGTTTCTTGTTTTGCTGAATTGTAGGCGAAGGTCACAAACGGCAAGATGGTATCCCAGCTTCTTTGTTCAACGTCAACGTACATAGATAGCATGTCAGCTAATGTTTTGTTAAATCTCTCAGTCAATCCGTTTGTTTGTGGATGATAAGCTGTCGTCAGAAGATGAGATGTTTGACACTGTTGATTAATGTCTTTCACGATACTAGAGAGGAAAGAGCGTCCTCTATCACTGATCATCTCTCTAGGGGCACCGTGCTTGAGTATGATTTCTTCCACTATAAATTTAGCAATTTCAGTAGCCTCAGCAGTTGGTAATGCCTTTGTAACTGTAAATCTCGTCAGATAGTCGGTGCAAACAATAATCCATCGGTTGCCGTTTCGGGTGACAGGGAAGCGTCCAAGTAGATCTATTCCAATTTTTGCAAATGGTGAATCAGGGGGCTTTATTGGATGAAGTTGTCCAGGGGGAAGTTGAGGTGGAGATTTCCGTCTTTGGCATTCTCGACAATGTGCCACATAGCGGCTAACGCTGCCATATAATCCTGGCCAATAATACTTCCGCCTTATTCGATCATAGGTCTTGGCGAATCCAAGATGACCAGCAGTTGGAGCATCATGAAGACTCTTTAAAATATCGCGACGGAGTTGTCTCGGTACTACTAATAGCCATTCCTGTCCCATGGGGTCATAATTTCTTTTATAAAGAACACCGCTTCTTATTTGGTAACTTCTGTGGTTGTCGCCCCTCTGGAGTGTTTTCATTAAGGATTTCAAGTGTTTATCTTTGAGCTGTTCTTTTCTAAAATCAGTGATGACTGCAAAGAAAGGGATTTCCTCTATATCCTCAACTACAGCTTCGTCGAGCGGTTTTCTTGACAGTGAATCGGCATCAGAATGTTTGCGACCACTTTTGTAGACGATATTGATGTCATACTCCTGTAACCTCAAAGCCCATCGCGCAAGTCTGCCAGAAGGATCTTTAATATTGGCCAACCAGCACAAAGAGTGATGGTCCGTTACCACGGTAAAGGGTTTTCCGAAAAGGTACGGTCTGAATTTACTGATCGCCCAGATGACAGCAAGGCACTCTTTTTCTGTTGTAGAATAGTTCTTTTCGGATGCAGTCAGGGATCGGGATGCATAGGCTATTGGTCTTTCCTTACCATCTTGATCCTGTACTAATACTGCCCCGATGCCATAGCCACTAGCGTCTGTATGGATCTTCGTTTTTGCGTCTGGGAGGAAATGTCCCAAAACAGGGCTACTCGTCAGTAACTTCTTGAGAGTTGTAAAAGATTCCCTCTGTGACGTGTTCCAGGAAAATTTGACATCTTTCTTTAATAAATCATGCAGCGGCTTTGCGATATCGGCAAAGTTTCGGATGAATCGTCGATAATACGAGCACAGACCCAGAAAACTTCGGACGTCTGCGATATTTTCTGGAGTAGGGAAATTTTCACAGCAGCTATCTTCTGTGGATCGGGATAGATGCCATGTTGATCCACTAGGTGTCCCAGTATGGTAAGTTTCTTTTTGCCGAAACAACATTTGTTAGTGTTAAGCGTCAAGCCCGCCTCTTGGATACATTTCAAAACCTTCCTCAGACGTGACTGGTGCTCTTGAAAATCCGGCGCATACACAATGATGTCATCCAGATAGCAAAGACAGATATTCCATTTGAGGCCTCGTAATACTGCATCCATCATGCGTTCAAATGTAGCGGGGGCATTGCATAGCCCAAATGGCATAACCTTAAATTCGTAGAGACCGTCTGATGTCACAAAAGCTGTCTTCTCTCGGTCTTTTTCATCCACTTCTATTTGCCAATAACCTGACTTCAAATCCATCATTGAGAAAATTCTAGCACCGGCGAGGCAATCCAAGGCATCATCAATACGTGGCAACGGATAGACATCTTTTTTAGTGACTTTGTTTAATCTTCTGTAATCGACACAGAAACGCCATTCGCCATTTTTCTTCTTCACAAGCACGACGGGAGATGACCAAGGACTGTCCGATGGCTGAATCACGTCAGCTTTTAGCATTCGTTGGACTTCATCTTCAATTATGCGTTTCTCAGTAGCGGATGTACGGTAAGGTCTCTGCTTGATGGGAGCGCTATCACCTGTGTTGATCTTGTGCTTAATACCATTGCTTCTGGGTTTCTTCGATTTTCTGTTAATGTCAAAAATATCACTGTATTCTTCTAGCAGATTTAATAATGCGTCTTCTTCAGCAGCAGTCAGCTCAGCATCCAAGGTTTCTTTTAATTTCTCTCTAGTCACCCGCTTTCTGGATCTGTGTCCTATCGTAGGCCTTCCGTCTGCTTCGTTGAGAGAACAAATGGAATTATTTTCGACTGTTGTTACATTGGCGATATTCATCCCCTTTGGTATCATTTGCTTTCGTCCAGAACAATTCGTCACCCATATTTTGCAACGACTATTTTCCACAGTAATTATCGATGCCGGTATGGATAGCTGTCTTTCCCACATGAGAAGTTTATTGCCAACAATCATAGCTTCATCCACTTTTTGAATTCCTGGAGTAAGGGCACATATTTGCTTCACTGAATTTGCTTCAATTACGTAATCTGCTGCGGCAAACAAGGAGGAATCAGATTTGCTTGTCACTGTATGCTTTGGGAGTATTTCCGACAGTTGAAGTTCTTCATTCCCACAATCTATGACGGCATCAGTAGCACGGAAAAAATCCCATCCAAGTATCATTTGATGACTGCACTGTGGAAACACAAGGAAGTTAAATGGCTTCACAGTTCCATTCAAATTAACTTTTAATACGCAATGTCCTGAAGCGGCGACGGGTTTGCCGGATGCAGTCTTTAACATAGGTCCATTCTCTGCAAACATGGGTACATTCAATTTTCGGCGTAATTCTTCCGATATGACGGAGTAATCGGCACCGGAATCAACGAGGGCTTTGATATGCAGTCCATTTACCGTAACGAAGGTTGTATTTTTTTTTAGCTTTTTGGTGATGAACGTCGGAGGATTTACTTCTATCGCGGCCTCACCTCCTGCATAGGTCGCTGGAGTTAGTTTTCCTCATTAGCTCGGCGTGGAGAACGGCTTGAACGGCGTAGAGGTGATGGTGACTGTCGGCGGCTGGGAGAACGACGGGGATAAGGTGAACTACTTCTGCGGCTAGGAGCATTCGGCTGTATATAATCCTCATCGAAGCTGCGTAGAGAGTCAGTGTCCATATCTCGGCGTAGATTGGATGCATTGAAGGTTCTTGCGTTTGCAAATATCCTACGTCTTTCTCGACAATATCTTAACACGTGCCCTGGACGTCCACAATGGTAACAGAGGGGTACATTGTTTGCAGTTCTCCAAACGTCTGTCTTTCGCTCTGGCACGGCGCTGTTTCTGGTGTCACGTCTTGGCTGAGGTCTAACTGGAACTGAGCTTCGAGTAGTCGCGGTACGTCTTTTTGGAACCGTAAGTGGAGCTAGAGCCTCCATAACTTCTTCTCTCACAACCGACGCAATGTCCAATGGAGAGTCGCATTCGTCGTTTGTGCCACAACTCACTTCCGGCAAAATCTTTTGGAGTTCTTCCTGTACAATACTCCGTATCAGTGACCTAATGTCACCAATGTCTGCTTCGGCCGACACTGTAGACACATTAGGGAGCCTCTGGAATTTTGGCCGGTTTATACGTTTGCGTCGAAGGCTCTCTATTTGACGGCACCTTTTTACAAAGTCTTCAACAGTCTGATATTCTTGAGTCAGGAGAATCTGGTACAAGTCCTCTGAAATCCCCTTCATGAGGTGAGCAATTTTCTCGTCTTCTGGCATAGAGGGTTTGACTTTTCGACAGAGGGCAAGGACGTCTTGAATATAGACTTCGGCCATTTTGCCGGATTTCTGCGCTCGAGTGAGCAACAGCCTTTCAGCTTGTCTTCTCAGGTCGTCTGCTCGGCCAAACGTAGCTTCTAAAGCCTTTGTGAATTCAGTCCAATTAGTGAAACTGTCCTCGTTGTTATCGAACCACTGCCGTGCGGTTCCGGCAAGATAGAAAATCACGTTTGCAAGGCACATTTGCTCATCCCATCGGTTATAGGTGGCAATTCGCTTAAAATCTCTTAGCCATCTGCCCGCATCTTGATCATCTTCTCCGGAGAAGATGCATGGATTCCGAGGGAGTTGGTAGGTCAAAACAGGCACAGGCGCAATGTTAGCTGACATGCCGCTGTTTCCATCCTCATTCTTAGCCATCCTTCTAATTCTTCTTGGATCCGGTAATAAGTCAAACTCAGGTGGTAGTCCTTGAACCCGCTGGCTTCAGTGTAGCTCTTCCGTGCTTATCTTACCCAACACCGCCACCAAATCTGTCGCGTAGATTTCCCAATCGTAGTGTGTATTCACTATGAACAAGTGAAGACAACGAGTATTCACCAAACTCTGAAACTTTATTATGTTGAACTGAAAGCTACACCAGCTTATATACAGACGAGGAATTTTCTCGAAAGGAACATTCCCAACTTGGAAAGTTCTAGAAACTGAATAATAATTAACATAAGAATTTTCTGGAAAGTGCAGGAAACGAACATAAACGAAATTTTAACACAAAAACAAATTTTAGGTAACTTGCCTTCAGTTGGAATCGAACTCACAATCTGTTGCTTCGCAGGTCAGCTGCTTCGCAGGTCAGCGCTTTACTGTGAGGCCACCGGCTCGCACAGCATTTGATGCTATTTTCGCTACAATATTAAGAAAATAATATTTTTAAACTTATAACTACCGTGAAATCTCCATTATTGACACCCCCCCTTTCTTTTAAAAGCAAAAGAAATTAAATTTGGAGGAAGCTTATAAATGTAAAACAATTTATCCTTAATTTACAGGCAAATAAGACAAATATAGGAATGAGAATCTTTCGCCTTTTGGTAGTTTTCCTATAAGTATTATCCAAATGCCCCCTCCCTAAAATCTCCCTCAAACAAAAAGCCCTAAGCAAAATTTAAATTCTTTAATTATTTTCTCAAGTTTACTTCTTTATTTTTTTTTATTTTAATTTTTTTTTTAAGCATCCGATGCTATTTCTTTCAGACAAGCTAAAAATGTCGTGTCATCAGCCCTGAATTTTCTAGTCAACCGATTTTGATAATTATTTTTTTAAATGAAAGCTATTTATTTGTAGTTGTGCCCATTTTAATTATTTTTTAATTTATTTCCATTTTTATATTTGATTTTTAATTTTAAAAGCTTTTTCATGACACTTCTTCAAAATGGTGGCAACACAGTTTAGCTTTTCTCTCGATAATAAAAATTTATTTTCTAAAATGATTGCGTATAATTATGCACTAATTGAGTTAAAAATATATATATTTACTGAGAAATAATATTAATAATGTAAATAAAATGACAGAAAATAATTTATGATAAAAATTAATGTCTAAATCAAAATAAGAGAAATTTCAAATGAGGAAAATTATGTCATTCAGCAACCAGATAAAAGGGAATTACAATATTATTATGGATGCCTTTTTCATAAACAGTAACTTTTAAAGAACATTTGAAGAGAAAATGACGTCACTATTTAAAACATCGTATTTTTACTCATAACGATATTAGGTACTGCTCTGTTATCAGGTCGACCAATTTCGCCAAATTATACAAATCGCCACATTAATAGCCAAATTATACATATTGACATAATTTTTATTTTAAATAACGAAAAAATAAATAATTAGTAGAATATTAATAAAAATATTAATAAAAAGTCGAAATAAAAATCACTTAATGACATTTTAAACACATGAATCGTATTTAAAGTCATTGAATGTGACATTCACGATCATCCATGATTGGCCTTTAATCTTATAGTTTGGCGATAATTTTTTGGTCGATGGGATAACCTAGTAGTACCCAATATTACTTTTTTTTCTTTTTAACCATTTGAAAAATGGTTGTTGTTTTCGGGAGAATGGACCCGATGATGTTACCACTTTTGAATGATGTTACCACTTTTGAATGATGTTACCACTTTTGAATTTAAATTAAATTCTTTATTTTTAGAAGAATTTTTATTTGAATTTAAATTAAATTCTTTACTTTTAGAAGAATTTTTATTTGAATAGTAAATTAAAATGGTTAAAATCATTGTAATAAAGGAGAAAACTAACAAATTTAAAAATGGGTAGACGGAAATTAACAGATACGGAAAAAGCCGAAGCCAAAGAAATGAATGAACGTGAATATCGCATTCAATGATATTAAACACAGTCAACATGTATAAGTTGCTTATTAGTTTGGCGATTCGTATCATTTGGCGAAATTGGTCGACGGGATAACTGAGTAATACTGTATTTGGTTTGGCGCAAAAACGTCTTTCAATGCAGAAAATGATAAAATCAAAAGATTATTGAGCCGCTGAAAACCAATTACGTGTTGAAAGGCGATCACGAAAAAGGAAGCAATTTAATGCCGAACCGATTAATTGTAAAACATCATGTCGCCAGGGCGACCAATCCACTAGCCATGGCGTTTTACTATCGGTCGGTTCTAACCAGGAAAATTTGAGTGCCAATAGTGATTCTAACAAGCCGGAAAATGTTATAGCTATTACTCTTGATTTTCCACCACCTAAAAAGAAAACTAAAAAGCAATCGGCTTGGGAAAAACTGGGAAAAAACTTTTTTGATTCGATGTCTGATGGACCCATTCACAGATGCATGTGCTGCGATCGATTTTGGTTTAAAACCTCCATCACCAAAATTCTGCTCTGTAAAATCAAACAATATATGCCAAAGTCTTACAAGTATAACAGTATATGCCAAAGCTGTATTTTAATAATGATTACTTTTGCACCAACAATGTTAAATAGTTTGAAATGTTTCTTTCGTCGCCAACTTTTATGCTTGGCGACAATAGAGTGATATAACTTAAACGAACCGTACCTTCAAATTGCAGCATGTATAAAGTCATTTATAGCAGTGGCACGGATAATACACAATAAAACAACTGGTATTTAGCTTAAAATGATAGATGAATGTATCGAGTGAAACATTTTTCAAATGGTTGGGGTAATTTCTTAAATTACAATTATTTTTTTTTTTTTTTAAATAAAGCTATTTTTCTGTGAGTGCATATAAAATAAAATTTCTGGATTTCGCCGGCACTCATATTACAATTTTAACTGTAGATGTGCGAATATTTGAATGCAAAATTGTAACTGACAAATTTGACATTTACTTTGTAAATATATTTATTATATATTGATTCAATAATGTAATTACTTTTGCTTTTTTTAAAACCAAATCGATCGGGTCTTTTAAACATTTCATTCGTCGAATTCGACGGGATTCCATTCGTTTTATTGTTAAATTGCATTTCCTTTTACTCAGAGTCTATAAAAAAGCGTTTAAACTAAAGAAAAAACCCGTTTTTGATGAATCTAGTCAATGAAGAAGTAGAACGTCAAATTGTATCTCTTTATTATTCCGCAATTCCAATGTCTCAGAGAGAAATTGCTATTCAATTGGTTATTTCACGCCGTTCTGTTTGCTATTATATTGATAATCACAAGAAAAAGGAAGTTAGTTCATTGCAATCTAAACGGGGTCGCCCTTCTAAAAACTTCTATCGATTTTTTTTTTCCCTTATCGGAGGCGAAACTGAATTCTGCAATAGTAGAATCTACATTCATCTTGTTTTTTTTTTTTTTTTTTTAACCATTTGAAAAATGGTTGTTGTTTTCGGGAGAATGGACCCGATGATGTTACCACTTTTGAATGATGTTACCACTTTTGAATGATGTGGTCACTTTTGAATTTAAATTAATTTCTTTACTTTTAGAAGAGTTTTTATTTGAATTTAAATTAAATTCTTTACTTTTAGAAGAATTTTTATTTGAATAGTAAATTAAAATGGTTAAAATCATTGTAATAAAGGAGAAAACTAACAAATTTAAAAATGGGTAGACGGAAATTAACAGATACGGAAAAAGCCGAAGCCAAAGAAATGAATGAACGTGAATATCGCATTCAATGATATTAAACACAGTCAACATGTATAAGTTGCTTATTAGTTTGGCGATTCGTATCATTTGGCGAAATTTTTCGACGGGATAACTGAGTAATACTGTATTTGGTTTGGCGCAAAAACGTCTTTCAATGCAGAAAATGATAAAATCAAAAGATTATTGAGCCGCTGAAAACCAATTACGTGTTGAAAGGCGATCACGAAAAAGGAAGCAATTTAATGCCGAACCGATTAATTGTAAAACATCATGTCGCCAGGGCGACCAATCCACTAGCCATGGCGTTTTACTATCGGTCGGTTCTAACCAGGAAAATTTGAGTGCCAATAGTGATTCTAACAAGCCGGAAAATGTTATAGCTATTACTCTTGATTTTCCACCACCTAAAAAGAAAACTAAAAAGCAATCGGCTTGGGAAAAACTGGGAAAAAACTTTTTTGATTCGATGTCTGATGGACCCATTCACAGATGCATGTGCTGCGATCGATTTTGGTTTAAAACCTCCATCACCAAAATTCTGCTCTGTAAAATCAAACAATATATGCCAAAGTCTTACAAGTATAACAGTATATGCCAAAGCTGTATTTTAATAATGATTACTTTTGCACCAACAATGTTAAATAGTTTGAAATGTTTCTTTCGTCGCCAACTTTTATGCTTGGCGACAATAGAGTGATATAACTTAAACGAACCGTACCTTCAAATTGCAGCATGTATAAAGTCATTTATAGCAGTGGCACGGATAATACACAATAAAACAACTGGTATTTAGCTTAAAATGATAGATGAATGTATCGAGTGAAACATTTTTCAAATGGTTGGGGTAATTTCTTAAATTACAATTATTTTTTTTTTTTTTTTTTTTTAACCATTTGAAAAATGGTTGTTGTTTTCGGGAGAATGGACCCGATGATGTTACCACTTTTGAATGATGTTACCACTTTTGAATTTAAATTAAATTCTTTATTTTTAGAAGAATTTTTATTTGAATTTAAATTAAATTCTTTACTTTTAGAAGAATTTTTATTTGAATAGTAAATTAAAATGGTTAAAATCATTGTAATAAAGGAGAAAACTAACAAATTTAAAAATGGGTAGACGGAAATTAACAGATACGGAAAAAGCCGAAGCCAAAGAAATGAATGAACGTGAATATCGCATTCAATGATATTAAACACAGTCAACATGTATAAGTTGCTTATTAGTTTGGCGATTCGTATCATTTGGCGAAATTGGTCGACGGGATAACTGAGTAATACTGTATTTGGTTTGGCGCAAAAACGTCTTTCAATGCAGAAAATGATAAAATCAAAAGATTATTGAGCCGCTGAAAACCAATTACGTGTTGAAAGGCGATCACGAAAAAGGAAGCAATTTAATGCCGAACCGATTAATTGTAAAACATCATGTCGCCAGGGCGACCAATCCACTAGCCATGGCGTTTTACTAACGGTCGGTTCTAACCAGGAAAATTTGAGTGCCAATAGTGATTCTAACAAGCCGGAAAATGTTATAGCTATTACTCTTGATTTTCCACCACCTAAAAAGAAAACTAAAAAGCAATCGGCTTGGGAAAAACTGGGAAAAAACTTTTTTGATTCGATGTCTGATGGACCCATTCACAGATGCATGTGCTGCGATCGATTTTGGTTTAAAACCTCCATCACCAAAATTCTGCTCTGTAAAATCAAACAATATATGCCAAAGTCTTACAAGTATAACAGTATATGCCAAAGCTGTATTTTAATAATGATTACTTTTGCACCAACAATGTTAAATAGTTTGAAATGTTTCTTTCGTCGCCAACTTTTATGCTTGGCGACAATAGAGTGATATAACTTAAACGAACCGTACCTTCAAATTGCAGCATGTATAAAGTCATTTATAGCAGTGGCACGGATAATACACAATAAAACAACTGGTATTTAGCTTAAAATGATAGATGAATGTATCGAGTGAAACATTTTTCAAATGGTTGGGGTAATTTCTTAAATTACAATTTTTTTTTTTTTTTTTTTTTTGGTAAATAAAAGATAATTTAGAAGGATTAAAATTACTGGCAGAGTTAAAACTTCACATTGAAAAACAAATTACATGTAATCGCAAGCAAAAACAAACTTTTATAGCATATTTTTTTTTTTTTTTGTTATATTGTAACAATATTTTATCAATTGTCTAAGCCCCCCCCCCCCAAATCTACTTATTTTTATTTTATAATATTTTGCTTAAACATATCACTCAAAAACTAAATAAATATACATATATTTTTCTTTATGGTGAATTTAATAGATAGTACAACTAATGATTAAGGTAACATATGAAAAAGATAATAAAAACATGTCAAAAATTTTTTTTTCTTGTGTACACATGTTTCTCTTATGTATTTACAACTGCTCTTTCGTTGGGGCACATATGAACATCTTTTTTAAAATTCAATAAACTATTAAGAAAAGTAAGAAGAACTGTAAAATTAATTAAAAAAAAATACCATGCGTAAAAAAAGTTCTGTTTACTATATAGAGTAGTTTTGCTTATAGAAATTAATCCAGTTATGACAAAAAGCTATTTTTATGTGAACTGTTCACATGCATCCCAGTCTCCCCTATATATTCAGGTTTTTAAGTAGATGAGGAGGAGTTTGAATCCACGCTAAGACGATGGTTGAATCACACCATAGTATTATTTTACTGATGTTCAACCTTAGTACAGTCACTATCTTAGATACGAGTTGAGACAATAAGGCAGCTGCGGACAATTCCAATCGTGGGATTGTCAAAGGTTTCAATGGTGCAACTCTAGACTTGCTGCACAGTAAATTTAAAGATATATTAAATGTTGTGAAACAGCGTAGATAAATGGCTGCTCCATATGCGAGCTCGGATGCATCGGAGAAGCCGTGCAGTTCAACTTCCGAATGCCCTTCGTTTAAAACAAATCGATTGATTTTTAAATTGTTTATATTCTGAAGCGTTCTGATAAAGCGTCGCCATTCATCTTTAATGTCATCTGGAAGTGGATCGTTCCAATCTAGCTTTAACAGCCACAGTCTTTGTATGAAAATCTTAGCCTTAGCTATTCCAGGACCGAGTAATCCCAATGGATCGTAGATACGCGCTATGTCGGATAAAACAGGTCTTTTTGAGTATACAACTGGTTCCTTAACTGATGAATTAAACGAAAGGCAGTCACGAATTGGATTCCATAACAATCCTAGAGTTTTAGTGTTCTGGTCCGCATTACGATCATTGAATGTATACTCTTGATTGCTAGTTGCGATTTTCAAGAGTTCGGGGTGATTAGCACACCATCGGTGCAACTTCATGCCACCACGTTCAAGCAATGCGATTAATTGTGCTTGCACTTGTTGAGCCTTATTTAAAGTGTCAGCTCCTGTTAATACATCGTTCACGTAGAAATCTTGATGAACTACACGTGATGCTAGCGGAAAATTGTCCTTTTCATCAATTGCAAGCTGATTCAGAGTCCGCGTGGCAAGATAAGGTGCATTCGATGTACCGTATGTAATCGTCTTTAACTTAAATATTTTGACTGGTTCTTCTTCATCAGTTTTCCACAAAATTCGAAGCAAATCTCTCTGATTTTCCGAAATTAATATCTGACGATACATCTTTATGATGTCAGCAGTAAAGACGTATTTATGAGTTCGAAATCGACAAATGATATCGAAGAGCTCATCTTGGACTAATCCTCCGTTTAATAAAATATCATTTAAACAAACACCACTGGTAATAGCTGCACTAGCATCGAAGACAACCCTTAATTTCGTGCTTGGTTTCTCGGGTTTGTATGCCCCATGATGCGGCAAATAATATGAAAATTCAGGCTTATTTTCCAGCAGGATTTCTTCTAAGTGTCCCAAATCGTTATATTCGTTAATAAATTCTTCGTATAACAATTTCATGGCTGGATTGTGCGCAAATCGCTTAAATAGGTAATAACGCTTAAATCGTTTAAGTGCGTTTTCCTTTGATTCTCCTAAACATGCAAGCCCACCAGATTTAATTGGCATTTCTACAATATACCTACCATCTGCACTTCTAGTATGTGTACACAAGAAATGTTCCTCACAATACTGCTCTTCTTTACTTTTTATTGGGTTTTTATCATGGACCGCTTCAATTTCCCAAAATTTTTGCATAGCGTTGGATAAATCATCCGCAGATTGAACAAGACCACAATAATTATTAAAATTCTGTTGGGGCATAGACGTAGAACCACTGGCAACATAGCCAAAAACAGTTTCTTGAAAAAACAAATTTTGCATATTTATTTTATTTTGTCCAAGTAATTTAAAAAATACTTCGTTTGATAATAAAACATGTATTGGACCTGGTTTATCAAATTGTGGATCAGCTAACTGAAAAGTTTGTAAATGTTTAATAGGCATGATGTTTAGATATGTAGCTGGTGTTATGCGCGTAATTTTAAGAACAACAAAAAATTGCAATGTTTCATTAAAACTTCTGTTTTTATTTACTATGGTTGTTATAATACTTTCCCTTATACTCATAACTGAACCATTTAGCCCTGACACTGATGCGTTTATTTTTCTTCCTTTCAAGAACAATAACTCAGAACATTCCTTCGTTATAAAGTTATTTTGCGATCCTGAATCTAACAATGCTCTAAGAGGAACTAATTCTCGTCTAGCATTTTGTACATATATTATCGCAGTTGAAAGCAGTACTTGTTTACTAGAAGAAGATGTCATACTCATTACAGTATTGTTAATAGTTGAATGCGTGTTATCAAATGAATGTGTATTTTCACCCAAAGCGGTAACAGACATCGGATTATTTGTGTAACTATGAGGAGTAAATGCGTTTGCGGTTGGTGATAGATTACTACACATAGTATTTTCATCTTGAATTGCTATTGTCTGATTAGTATCAATATTTTCCTCACCGCGTTCCAGGTGGATCAATGTGTGATGCCGTTTGTTGCATTTTCTGCATGTGCTTGAACTTTTGCACTGGCTAATGTTATGAACTGATGATAAACAGTTGAAGCATAATTTTTTCATTTTAACAATATTAAACCTTTTTTTTTTTGCAGGTAAATTTAAGAATTGGGAACATCTCATTAAAATGTGATTGCCTTTACACATTGAACAAATGTGTGGACTTTCTGCTAACAAACTCAATGATTTGGAATTAAATGAACGTTTCTGATCCTTACTGAAAGGTTTAACAGACGTGACTGTATGAATATTTTCCAAATATTGAGATCGTTTTTCTAAAAATAAAAGCAATTCATCTAACTTCGGAACTTCTTTTGAACTTATCGTCATTTCATAATTTTTTCGGGTATCTCTATCTAACTTTTGGAGAATGATGTTCAACATTAAAACATCTGAAAGATTATTTCTATTATAATTCAAAATCTTCAAGGCGCGAATGCTTTTTTTACATTATCGACTAGATTTCGAAGATCTTTAGCGGAAGGCTGTGTAAGTTTATCTGCGTTTAAGAGTGAATTGATGTGTATTTCTGTTACTATTCTATCATTTTCATATCTGTCTTTTAATGCTTGAAATAAAGATGAAAAAGTGTCTTCTGTGCTAATCAAAGCTCTTGCATCACTTATTAATGCCGCTGATAAATAATGCAACTTTTGCGCATCTGATAGTTGCTCATTTGAAGTTATTAAGTTGTTAAATTGTAATTTAAATAGACCCCATTCATCTGGCTTTCCGGAGAATTTCGGAAGAGATATATCGGGTAATTTAACATTTATCGCGTTGTTTATTTGAGTAGAATTTGGTTGAAATTCATTGGAAACTTTACTTTGTTCTAAATGTTTAAGTTGCTTTTTAATTTGAAATTTGGCCTTTATAATTTTTTCCTGGTATTCTTCGCTAGCACTAATGTCAATTTCATATTCTTTTTCTAAATTAATACCAGATTCTATTTCTTTATTTAGGTTTTTTAGAGTTTGTTCTCTGTCATTTAATTGTTCTGAAATTTCTAAATAACTATCAATATCACTATTTTTATCTTTTATTAATGTTTCTAATTTACTAATTAATTTCGTAATTGAAGTGCGTAATGTTGCACGCTTCTTTTTTAATTTTTCAATGTTTTCCATGTTCAAAAACTTATAGTAACAGCAAAAGGAATAATAAATTATTCATTACCTTGATTGCTGCGGCAGACGATTTTCTTTCTTTCTTTTTTCACCAGTCCAGCTTGCGGAATAATGTTCTAATAAAATTCAATGATGAAAACAGTTAATTATTTTCGCACTTTTCTTTTCGAAGTGAAGAAAAAAATATA
Source organism: Maratus speculifer (assembly GCA_964019185.1). Taxonomy (NCBI): domain Eukaryota; kingdom Metazoa; phylum Arthropoda; class Arachnida; order Araneae; family Salticidae; genus Maratus; species Maratus speculifer. Next base: position 271,480,718 of record OZ025290.1, on the reverse strand, counting down.
TAGACTCCGGCTCGACGGACCAGATGTGTGATGCGGCGATGCGTATTAACTTAATTAAATAAACTGACATGCTTTAGTAGACTGTCATCCTTTATTCTTTAAGACATAGCGAAAGCGTTGCTTACTCTTAGCAAATCAAAAATAACAACTAACAAAAAACAGACGAATTGCGTTTCTATAGTTACACTTATGTGATGCCACATTTCAAAGATAAATTACAAATAACTCTAACACAGGTAGTCCCTTGTAGAAATTGTTGCTGACTAGTTTTGTATGTAAATCGTTCAACAGGTGGCTCTACTTTGCTGTATTTTATTTACGATATCTGCAATAGCTCTATCTCTAGAATTAATGCACGGATTTTCATCAAACTACAGATTCAGTTAATGCTTAATATGAAGTGATTCTATGTATGTTTTGGTGAGAATGTTAATATTAAAAAAAAATGAAATTTCATTATACATTAACAGAGTTATAAAATATTAGCTCCATGGAAAGAATAGCATTTACGCTCGGGTGCAATCTTGAATGTAAAACAATAAGTGAATAAAGAATTTAAATAATATTTAAATAATTCTTTTTAACCCCTTGAGGGGCGGTGGTTTCATAGATATACCACTTAATTTTAATTCCCAAACACCATATTCGCACCGGAATTTTGTTACAGAAAATTACGGTTTATTGAATGCGTGAAGTATAGTGTTTTCTTATTTATAAATAAAGTTGTTTTCAAATTCCGGTGTCAGTCATTAATTTGAATACTTAAGCAATGAATTTGCCCTGCCCCGCAAAGAGTTAAACAATTAAAAAGAAAAAACTAAATTTAACAAGAATTCACAATAAATCTGAAACAGTTATACTCTCATTCTTTCCTTAAAAAGTGTTTAATTTTGCTGGTTATTTACAATGGATACAATTTGTATACATTACTTACACAAAATGTAAAATAACGGGATATCTGAGCTCATTACCATGAGATGAACAAAAAAATCTAAATAAATTCAAAGTACAATGTTGCAAAATACTTTTGCAATTCACGGTAATAACTCGCTATTTTGAAAATAGATATTTCACATTTCACTGGTAGTGAAACGAGATTGGCCAATCAGGAGTCTGATAATTTGAGAAATTTTTGCAAACTGTATTTAAAAATATGCGCTTTTCATTGCTTGATCTTGTATATATAAGACATACTATACGGATTCCTGTCGTAACGCCACCGATTTCTAAATTATTCTTCATTCAGTGACATAAGACTGATGAAGTCCAATATTTAAATTAGATACGATACGTGGAATATACGTATATATTAGATATACGTATTCTAAAATATACGTTTAACTGATACGCCTTATACGTATCCGGATACGTTTAAACGTATATTTTAAGGTATCCGTACAGCAGAAAAACGTATTATACGGAAATACGTATATCGTTTAAACGTATAGCTGCTATACGTATCCTATCGCGAGCACTACTGAAGAGATATGTATGTCCGCGCAAAGAAATAGTTCCTTACTGAATTTTATTTATTTATTTATTTATTGAACAACATATATCTGACTTGTGTGCTCGACATGAAGATCTGCTTATAAGTCATCATCAATCTTTTTTTTTTTTTTTTTTTTTTTTTTTTTTAACGATTGATTGGTTTAAAAAAATATTTAGTTTATCGTATGTTTTGTCATGACAAATTTTACTAATGTTGAAGGAAAATGTATTTATTCGCACATAAGAATTCTGGCGAGATTTTTGGCGGTAGAAACAAATGAGTCAATCCCCACCGTGAGAGATGTTTCAGATTTGAGGTCATGCCGGCACTTTGCTGCAGCACCTACTCCTCAAAGCTCTAATAATAATAATAACAATTGCTTCAGGTGTGACTTGCCGTATAAAATTCCCATTTCTGGAGATAGACGATTTTCGATGGCCAATCAAACTCTTTAAACTATTAAATACAGAATAAAGATTTTGATGGATTCGAATTTTTCACCTTAAGTACATACTAAACATGCAGATAGAAATACATAAAATAACGATAATTATCTTTAAAAGTAAATAAAGCGAGTGTCCTTTGTATATGACCTTCTTAGAGGATAGACAATGTAATATTAATGATATAATTTTCATGCTTCTGCATACACAAGACATTCTTATTTTAATTACGAAAAATTGATCGGCAGTTAAATTAATTTGTCTTTTAATCTTTGGTGTAAATTCAATATTTCAACAATATGTTAGATTCAAAAACAAGAAAAAATCATCAGTTATTCAGGATGTATATTTCAGTTTCATTCATAAATGTGTTTTAATATGAATAAAATTCAAATATAATTTAAGATAAATGAATTATCTGGAAACGAAATGCAAATAGATTGTAGGAATGGATTAAAACAACAATGTCACTCTAAAATGTAAATTTGCAATTACTTAAAAAATTACTGAAAAAAAGGGTTTTTCACTCTATTTTGACAGGCCTTTTTTTTTTTTTTTTTTTTTTTTTTTTTTTTTTAAAGCGATATTATAATTTTGTGATGAAGTTTATGCAACTAAATATAAATTGGAATAAAAATTTTAAAGATATAATTAGATTTTTCCATATTTTACTTATGCTTTAAACATAAAAATTGAAGAATACTAAATAATAATAATTTTATCCTTATTAAAAATGTTGAGTGCAATTCAGCTTCGTAATAAAACACTGCACATGTTTTTTTGGTATTTAGAATTCATTTTTATTATGAGCTTCTTGTGGCGCGCTGGTTAAATGCCGCGTTGGCATCTAGCTTTCGTATCTGGAGCTAAATAATAATTGACTCACAAGGAAGGTCTCCATTCTAGGCATACTCAGAATTTTACGAAAAAAAAAAAAAATACTAATTGAAGTACTTATGTATGTGATAAAGAATCAGTCAAAATTAGCGGCGGAATCACAGAAGAAAATGTGTAAAAAAAATAAAATATTTTCAAATATTTGGCGTGAAAAGACGAAAGAGTCACTCATTTGGCGAGCAGCTCTTTTCCTCGCCAAAAGCAAACGATTATAATGCAACTCAAAACTATTGGATATTTAGAATGCGTGTAAATAGTATTTAATGAATTTAAACATAAACAATGAGAGACTTTAATATATTATATATATAAATATACATATTGTATTACATATATATATTATTTGTTGAAATAGTTATTTAATTAATCAATGGAAAAAATGTTTTCATAAATTAAAAAAAAAAAAAAAAATCATATATTTAAGCGTATTAAAAAAATAAAAGCCAGTGGTTTCCATAGCAACAAAATCTAATCGACACTTCTCAATTGGACTTTGAGCTTGAAACAAATTTAATTAATTTAATTTATGAATTTCATTTTAAATCTCAAATTTTGATGATTAAATTTGAACATAAATACATGTAAATATCGATATAACAAAATTATACTTAAAACAAACTAAAACTGATAAAACTAAAGTTATTTAAATTACATTTATTAAAACAAGTTCAACATCACGCTTTTTTTTCTTAAAGCGTATTTGACATAAAGTATTTTTTGAATTTACATTTCAACGCCAACCGGTGATAAATCGCCAAATAACGAAATTTTCATTATTTTTTTACGGTTATTAAATGAAAGTTCCGCAGATTTTTTTTTTTTTTTTTTTTTTTTTTTTTTTTTTTTTTTTTTTTTTTTAAATAAACGTATATATCCACACGAGAAGAACATTCTGTAATTTTTTCAGATCTTTCGGGGTATGCCCGTATGGAGACCTTCCTTGTCAGAATGTTAGAAAGAATCTAGGGTTGGTTGTATTTTGTGACAGCCAATCATCAGCACAAGGGATATAAGTCTTAAAGAGGAGTCGCCTCCTTGGGGGGGGGGGGGGGGGAGTCTTTCTAAAAGAACCTAACCTGTATTTACGCAAGAAAATCCAAAGTTCGAAGAAAACCCCGAAATAATCAAGAATGTATCCAGCTTTCCTTTTAAAAAAAGAGGAAGGAGTTAAGCCCCCCTTTTAGGTAGCTTTCATTACAAAAAGTAATAAAGAATACTGCCCAGTTAAACTGAAGGCATTGAGCTCACAGGCTACAAATACTAATTGCACATTAAAGCTTTATATTTTCAAGGGTTAATTCCGTTCGAAAAAAAAAATTAAGAAGGGGAAACAGCTCTCCCCTTTTCTCTTTTTTTATACTTAATCATTGAACCTCCTATACTATCAAAGACATGCTTTATCATATAAAAAATCTATATCCAAAATTCAGAGCAAATTAGATAATTCTTAATAAAAACCCATTTAGCATTTATATAATTTAAAAAGAGTTATCCCCCTCTTTTATACTTAACCATTAAACTTCCAAAACTATTCAGAGATTTGAACGAAATCTGAAAATTCTGCTTGAAAAACCCATTTATATAAATTAAGGGGGGGGGACATTAGAACCCCTGTTCCCCTTATTTATACTTATTCAATGAACACCTAATAACAGTCACGGAATCGCCTCATCAGAATGATCCTAATCTAAATTTTGAACGAAAATTAATTCTGCATGAAAATCCCATTTATATCAACCAACGGGGGGGGGGGGGGGCATTAGAGCCCCTGTTCCCCCTATTTATACTTATTCAATGAACACCTAATAACAGTCACGGAATCGCCTCATCAGAATGATCCTAATCTAAATTTTGAACGAAAACTTAATTCTGCATGAAAATCCCATTTATATCAACTAACGGGGGGGGGGGGGGGATTAGAACTCCTGTTCCCCCTATTTATACTTATTCAATGAACACCTAATAACAGTCACGGAATCGCCTCATCAGAATGATCCTAATCTAAATTTTGAACGAAAACTTAATTCTGCATTAAAATCCCATTTATATCAACTAACGGGGGGGGGGCATTAGAACCCCTGTCCCCCCTATTTATACTTATTCAATGAACAACTAATAACAGTCACTGAATCGCCTCATCAGAATGATCTTAATCTAAATTTTGAACGAAAACTTAATTCTGCATGAAAATCCCATTTATATCAACTAACGGGGGGGGGGGCATTAGAACCCCTGTTCCCCCTATTTATACTTATTCAATGAACACCTAATAACAGTCACGGAATTGCCTCATCAGAATGATCCTAATCTAAATTTTGAAAACTTAATTCTGCATGAAAATCGCATTTATATCAACTAACGGGGGGGGGCATTAGAACCCCTGTTCCCCCTATTTATACTTAATCAATGAACACCTAATAACAGTCACGGAATCGCCTCATCAGAATGATCCTAATCTAAATTTTGAAAACTTAATTCTGCATGAAAATCCCATTTATATCAACTAACGGGGGGGGGGCATTAGAACCCCTGTTCCCCCTATTTATACTTAATCAATGAACACCTAATAACAGTCACGGAATCGCCTCATCAGAATGATCCTAATCTAAATTTTGAAAACTTAATTCTGCATGAAAATCCCATCTATATCAACTAACGGGGGGCATGAGCCCCCCGTTCCCCCTCTTATACATATCGAATGAACTCCAAAAACTAATCAGGGAAGCGCCTTGTCAGGATATACCTACATACAAAATTTCAAGTGGATCGGATATTTTTATCATGAGTTATCGCGTTACGTACATACATACAGAACGGACGGGCACATAAGCTCTCAGGCTATGATAGCCTGTGAGCTAAAAAGCTACCTATTGCAGCCGTCTGGAGGAAAGCACTTCCAGAAATTTTTTTTATATTTTCACCGATCATGATCCCCAGACTCCAAAACCACCCTCCATTCAAATGTTGACATATATATATATATATATATATATATATATATATACAGGGTGTCCGAAAAGTCTGGAAACGGTCGAATAACTCGAAAAATACATATGAGATTGAAAAACGTAAATTAACGTGTTAAATATTTTAAAATAAGCTACTCAGTGATACCAAATTTGACCTTTTTAACGACCCCCTGGGGGTCAGAGGGGGTCCAACTTTGAAATCTTAAATTACAATCCCCATTTTTTATTGCAGATTCGGATTCTACGGACAAAAATACGTAACTTTTGTATTTGATGCATATTTCGAATCCTCGTTTATCACGGTGTAATTGAGCATATTAAATCGATACATATTTCGGCTTTTCCAACGGGATTTTCCCTAATCGAAACTAATTGGGGAGAATTTATGACATCAAATTCCTCGTCTTTTCCAATAATAGCGTTTCCTGAAAATCACCCGTGCCGATTATTTCGGTAATGCTACACAGTTAAAAATTTGATCCATTTGCTGTAGCGTCACTCCACAGCTTTTATAGAATATCTCTTTCATGACCAATGAGAATGTTCCATAACACAGTAAAGTACACTGTAAAAAAATTGACCCTTTTGCTGCATCGTCACTCCACCGCTTTTATAGAAAACTTTATAGATTACTTTACTGTGTTATGGAGCATTCTCATTGGTCACAAAAGAGATATTCTATAATAGCTGTGGAGGGACGCTGCAGCAAATGGGTCAAATTTTTAACAGTGTAGCACTATTGAAATAATCGCCACGGGTGATTCTTAGGAAACGCTATTCCTACAAAAGACGAGGAATTTGACGTCAAAAATTCTGCCCAATCAGTTTCGATTAGGGAAAATCCCGTTGGAAAAGTGGGAATATGTATCGATTTAATATGCTCGATTACACCGTGATAAACGAAGATTTGAAATAAACATCAAATACAAAAGTTGCGTATTTTTGTCCGTAGAATCCGAATCTGCAATAAAAAAATGGGGGTTATAATTTAAGATTTCAAAGTTGGACCCCCTCTGACCCCCAGGGGGTCGGTTTCGAAGGTCAAATTTGGCATCACAGAGTAGCTTATTTAAAAATATTTAACACGTATATTTACGTTTTTCAATCTCATATGTATTTCTCGAGTTATTCGGCCGTTTCCAGACTTTTCGGACACCCTATATATATATCTGATTTTTGTCATGCGATAACTATCGTATTTATGAGCCGATTTGAATGAAACTTGGTATGTGCGTAGTACATACAAATATCTCGACCGAAATATCCCGGCCATTTAAATTTTTTTTAATTTAAAATTTAAAATTCAATGCGAAAAAAATAAAAGTTGAAAAATATTTTTTTATGTGTTAGATCTTAAAACACCTATTCCAGAATACTTTTTATTTTGTCTATATCTTAAAAAATGAATGAGTTATAGCACTTTGAATTTTTCTTATGGCTGACATTTTGAAACGATCAAATTTTTGTCATGCTATAACTAACGTATTTATGAACCGATTTGAATGAAACTTGGTACGTACATAATACATACAAATATCTCAACCGAGTTCAATGTCCAGCATCATCCGCCATCTTGTTTCAAAATGGCGGCCATTTAAAAAATTTTAAAAAATTTAAAACTTCAAAATAAAGCGAAAAAATTAAAAGTTGAAATATATTTTTATTTTATGTGTTAGATCCTACAACACCAATTCTAGAACACTTTTTACTTTGTCTATATCTTAAAAAATGATTGAGTTATAGAACTTGGAATTTTTCTTGTGGCTGACATTTTAAAAAGATCAATTTTTTGTCATGCTATAACTAATGTATTTATGAACCGATTTGAATGAAACTTGGTATGTACATAATACATACAAATATCTCGACCGAGATTATTGGCCAGAATCATCCGCCATCTTGTTTCAAAATTACGGCTATTTAAAAAATTTAAAATTAAATGAAAAAAAATTAAAAATTGAAAAATATATTTTTTTATGTGTTAGAACTTAAAACAATGATTCCAGAACACTACTTATTTTGTCTATATCTTAAAAAATGATTGAGTTATAGCACTCTGAATTTCTCTTATGGCTGACATTTTGAAACGATCTTATTTTTGTCACGTGATAACACTCGTATTTATAAATCGATTTAGATGTAACTTGGTGTGTACATAGTACTTAATAAAGCCTGGACCGAGTTCGTTAACCAGTTCCATCCGCCATCTTGTTTCAAAATGGCGGCCATTTAAATTTTTTTTAAAAAAAATTAAGATTTGAAATTAGGTACAAAAAAGTGAGAAATTGAAAAAAAAAATTCTTTGATACATTTGACCTTGATACAAAGATTTCAAAACATCTTTTGTTTCGTCTGTATCTTAAAAAAGTCTGAGTTATAGCACTTTTAATTTCTAGTGTTCCCCACATTTTGAAATGATCTGGTTTTCGTCACGTGATAACACAGTATTTATACACCGATTTGGATGAAACTTGGTGCGTAGATAGGTCATACTGATGCCTCGACCGAGTTCTTTGGCCAGTTCCAACCACCGTCTTGTTTCAAAATGGCGGAATATTATTTTTTTTTTTAATTTAAATTTTAAAATTAGATGCAAAAAAAGTAAGAAATTGAAAAAGATTTTTCTTTTGTGTTTTGACCTTCATACAAAGATTCCAGAGCATTTTCTGTTTCATCCGTGTCTTGAAAAATGGCTGAATTTTTAGCACTTTCAATTTCCAGTGAGATTGACAATTTGAAACGCGTTTGAATCTGAAATTTGAATCTGAAATTTGTCACGCGTTAATACGCATATTTATAAACTGATTTCGATAAAACTCTGTGTGTTCATGGTACATACCAATGTCTTGACCGAATCCACGGCCAACTTTATCCGCCATCTTGTTTCAAAATGGCGGCCATTTAAATTTGTGAAAAATCTTTTAAATGTATAATGATGTATAAACAAAAAATTAGAAATTGAAAAAAGGTTCTTTCTAAACTATTTATCTTAATAATGAATTCCGGAGTATTTTTTGCTTTGTCTTTACCTTGAAAAACGCCTGGGATATAGCAGTTTGAATTTCTAATGTGGGTGACATTTTTAAAAAAAAAGTCAATTTGCCCGCGACAGCACTCGTATGTATTAATCGATTTCGATGTGAGTGTGCATGTTCACATGAATTAAGATTTCGATCAAGCTCATTGGGGTTTTTTTATCCATCATGCTGCTTTAAAATGGATATCGTGGAATTTGGCGACCATATAAATCGCTTAAAATAAATCCAGGTTGAATAAAATATGCTAATTTCTAAAAATTCCTATTAATATTCAGTATTGACAAAAACTAATATCCAGTCTTATATAATCGTGTTCCACTATTTTGAGCCTCGTATATTTGATTTATATAATTTAATTTAAAATAAATAAATAAGTATATGAAAGCTACCTCTTCCTCCCGGCATTGCCGGAAGGACTTTTTTTTTTTTTTTCTAGGAGAGGTCAAGTTTTTTAATTCTTTAAAGTAATAAGCAATTCTTTTATTGAAGGTTGTTCGCACATCCAAAATAGCTAAATTTCTTATACTTTTAAGTTATTTTCATTCGCAACAAAAAAGTTGCATAAATATTCGTAAAAATATAAATAGTATATCAAAAGCTATCTTTGTAATAAAAAATACTAGAAAGTGAATTTAAAAGAAATTTTGCGAAAAATTGCACTAGTTTACAAGTACAAAGTAAAGCGAGAGAAAATGACTAATAATAATAAAATAGTTAAATAATAAAAATGAAATGATATACAGAGGCACTCAAAAAATTGGATTAATAGCCGGCTCCGGATGTTAATCTCTGGAAGTGTGATTTCATTTGTTTAAAGCATATTTCGGTTTTAAATAGATTTTAGCTAAATAATGGCGTGTATTTTTAAAGATACTAGGTAAATTACAGGGCTATACAAAAGCGTCCAAATATGCTTCCGTCTATTTAAATAAATTTCTAAATGTCAAATTTCAACTTAACATGTGTTTTTAACGTTTTCCAACATAGTTGAAAGTGTTTATGATTTTTACACTGCTCAAAACATTTAAAGGATATTTGAAGTTTTATATAAAATAAAGATATAAACGAAATTTTTTTTGCCGAAAATAGAAGAAGAGAATCACAAATGCGAATTTTTCTGGTTTTCAAACTGTGGAGTATGCAAATTTTGAGTTCGACGTCAAAAACGTCGCTTCAGCGGCAACGAATGAAATTTGACTTGCAACTAGATAAAAGAGAATGAAGACAAGGATGATCGGCATTTAGTGATTGCTTTGTTTCAATGAGTACGATGTCTCAGCGAAGTCATTTGACAGATTCAGAAGCTTGGAGAATTGTTGGTAGGTTAGAAGGGGGCCAAACTCAAGCCGAAGTAGCGCAAGCCATTGGAGTGTCACAAAGTGTCATTTCCAGGATCTGGAACCGTTTTTTGGAGAGTGGATGTGCAGGCCGAAGACCAGGGCAAGGTCGTAGACGGGCAACAACGCCCAATGAAGATCGGTATTTAGCGTTAACAGCTCGGAGACACCGAAACATGAACGCTACTCTTCTCCAACAACACCTTCGCTCGGCTACAGGCACCACGATTTCAACTCAGACTGTCCGAAACCGACTCCATGCTGTAGGTCTATATGCTCGCCGACCGATGGTATGTGTTAGATTAACATCAAGGCATCGTCGCGACCGCAGGGAGTGGGCAACCGAGAATGTCAACTGGAGGAGAAATGAATGGAGCAATATTCTGTTTTCTGACGAGTCCCGTTTTTCTGTGCATCCGGATAATAGGCGTATTTTCATCTGGAGGGACCGTGGCAGTAGGAATAATCCTGCGTTCGGGCACGAAAGTGTCAGATTTGGTGGTGGAGGAGTGTTGGTGTATGGTGGCATCTCCATTGACGGGCGCACTGACCTCTACATCATTCGAGATGGAGCTCTGACTGGTCGCCGATATAGGGATGAGATCCTCAGACCTATTGTAGTCCCTTGCGCTGCAGTAATCGGAGACAACTTCATTTTAATGGACGATAACTGCAGTCCACATCGTGCAAACCTGGTGGAGGATTTCCTTTTCGAGGAAGGAATCGTTCGAATGGAATGGCCAGCGTGTTCTCCAGACATGAATCCAATCGAGCACGTTTGGGACGCTCTAGGAAGACGAGTTTCTGGCTGCCAACAACCCCCACAAACTCTCCGAGAACTGGAAAGAGCTCTTCTGGAAGATTGGGGCAGAATACCCCAGCTCGTCATTAATAGCCTCATTGAGTCCATACCTCAAAGGTGTTCAACGTTGCTGACCGCCCGTGGAAACAATACCCCCTACTGAAAATGATTTTCTTTGAAGAAAACACCTTTTCTTATTCTTTTTTCTCATATGCACAGATTGTGTTTTTTTTCCTTTTGTACACAAATGCGCAATAAAATGCATTTTTTCCTGCCAAACATGTGTAATTTATTCTCGTATAACCTACTATGACTGTCGACCATGTATCAATCAGCAAAAAAGTTTCCCAGATACAAAATCCACCTGAAACTGCAATATCCTTTAATTGTTTTGAGCAGTGTATTTAGTTAGCCGTCTGCCTGTCTGTCTTTCCAAGCTTTAACTTGCGTTGAAATAATTGAATTGGTCTGTAAGTGATATACGTAGAATGAAGAAAACATTTATTAATATCCTTTTAAGCTCTGATTCGCTTTTCATAAAACTTTAAATGAGTAACGAAAATTCTGCAACGAGTATGTATATTATAATTCAAAGCATTCTGTCGGGTAGTTTTAGCGCTATTATGTGTGGATAGATAAAAGAACATTCCAGATAACGAATATAGGTGCTACAAATATAATTATCCTCACAGAACATAATGTAATGGAATAGTTTTGAATGTCTGTGTAAATGAAACATGAATTATGCGTTGTTTGTTTACAATACCCAACACGGCATAATAAATCTCATTAACATACACTGTTAAAAATAAATCTGTGAATTCCAAGTGAAACTACCGGCAGCAATGTAGCCGAACTTTTACCGTTCCGTTAGTAGATTTTCCGTTGTGGGAAATACAAAAAGGGAAAACTCCGGTGTAAGAATCAGTAACTTTCCGTTACAAAGTTTGATTTATAATAGTAATAATTTAATATAATTTTAAAAAATGATTTACCGATTAATCTTCTAAGAATTCGAAATCACCGAGAGATTTTAAGCTGCTATGTTATTTTACTTATTTGTTATTTTGGATAATTTAGTTCACGCCGTCCTCAGGACCGAACTCGGGACCTTCAGATTGCGGAACAAATTCTTACGAACTGAGCCAAAGTTGCTGATGCTAAACGCTACAAAGTATGTCTTTTATGAGTCAGTGGGAAAATCTGTTGTGCTTTTTGAAGATTTCCTTTCAAATATATTCCTTAGAATGTTTGTAAACGGATTATTTTAGACTGGTGCATAATACTTATTATTTTTTAAATCATTTTTAATTTTTTAAATAGTTTAAATTAAAAAAAAATCACTGTTTGAAACCACTGTTTTTTTAATAAAAATTTTTTTATTAACAATTTTTTTACAATACATATAGGGCAACACCCCCCAGTAATTGGCATGCACCAGTGATTGGCACATTTTACAAACATGTCCTAAAAAAAGATTTATATCCAGTCTTTTAAAAATTCAAGACCATATATCAGTTATATGCTCATTTACGTTAAAGATTATAACTTTGATTTATTTTACAAGATGACAATAGAGCCTAGGAAAGAGAAACAAATCTGGCTTGTATCAAATTAGCCATTTTGTTGCAAATTCTTGTTCTTTGGCTTAAGGAAGGCATGCTTTTCAATTCATTATTATCTGATTTATAATATATTTTAAATTTTAATTGACAACAGTTTTGTTTAGTTTAAAAGGGTTACTTTAATTGTGTAAAAGTATTTTCGACACAAATATTTGGATTTCTGAATTAATGGTAGTTGCCAATTAATGATGCTTCAATTTTGCTAGTTCCGAGTAATTGGCACCTATTCCAATTACAAGGAATTCGCAAGGAATTTGAGATTAAACCATTTATTTTGGAAGTATTTTTAAAATTATAGACTAATTTTGTTTATCATTTGTTTTTATTTGAAAATATAAATTTTATCAGTAATTGGAATCCATTAAAGCTTCATATGACAATTACTGGGGACAGCATGACAATTACTGGATATTAATGTAAGTATATTGTATTGTTTTAAAGTGTTCACATTTCAGATAAATATGCTGATTTCTTACTCTCAAAAACCTGAAAGATGGCATCTTCATCTACAGTAAATTAATTTAAAGCGATTAAACCCAATGCAAAATGTAAATTTTTTTTAAAATATAAACATATGCCAATTACTGGATCACAAGGTGTCATACATTGGTGCTCTAGGTGCCAATTACTGGTGATTTCAGCAACTTTTTACAAATATATTTTTATAAAAATAATTTTTCAATTTTTTTTTTGCTTTTAGTGGGCAAAATAGATGCACTGATATGCATTCTTTGATTTAAAAATATTTCCAAGTAAATAGCTTATTTCTTTGTAATGAAAATTTAAGTAAGTTTAACGACAAATTCTTAATGTGCCAATTACTGGAGATGTTACCCTATATATAGACTTTTTTTTTTTTTTTTTTTTTTTTTTTTTTTATTGTCGTACACTATTTATTTCTTTATTTATTTTTCGGCTAATAAATTAAAAGATTTTTAATACGAAAAAAAGAGAAAACTAAACAGAAAAATGTAATTTAAAAGGAATTTTTATGTTTCATTATTCCATGGCGCCAATGGGACTCGAACCCACAATCTGCGCTCGCAGGCGATTGGCGGTGTGGTTCCTTGACCACTCGGCCATGGAGCTCCCCACATAACGGAGTATCTCCGTTTTTTGTTTTTATTTCCATCCGTTTCGTTTTTTCCAGGAAATATGATGGAACTTTGTGATTTGTAACGGAAAATACCCTTTAATTGTTAAAAGGGAGCTTTTCTGTGAAATTCAGGAAAAAAATGTTCGTGAATTTCAGAATTTTTTTAACAGTGTAGTTTAAATAATGCTTTTATTCTCCGTTACCATATTTAAACAGTGCAAATATTATAATTCTTTGGATAAATTTGCTAGCTATGCTTTCTACCAAGTACTAACAAGGAAGGTCTCCATTGGGGGCATACTCAGATTTTTTTGAAAAAAATATGAATCAAACTACTCATGTAGGTAATAAAGGACCAGTGAAAATTAGCGGCGGAAATACATTATTAGATATGTAAAAAAATAAAATAGTTTGGAATAATTGGCGTGAAAAGCTGAAAGCGACGCGGGATTTGGCGAGCAATGCATTTCCTCGCCAAAAGCAGACGATTTTAACGAATCTGAAAATTGATTTTATTTGACTTCACTGTTAAAAATCTGCAGCATTTACTGCAACGTCACTCCACTACTTTTATAGAATATCTCTCTTCTGACCAATGAGAATGCTCCATAGCACGGTGAATTGATCATGTCATACACTGTTAAAAATCTGCTGCTTTTTGTTGCAACGCACTCCACCGCTTGTATATAATATCTCTATTCCAACCAATGAGAAAGCTCCATTTCACGGCCAAGTAACCGTTTTCTATACAAGCAACGGAGTGCGTTGCAACAAAATGCAGCAGATTTTTAACAGTGTATTTTTCAATTTGGAACAATTTTAATCAATTTAAATTGTGTTTTAAATGATAAAATATCTTAATTTCATTTTGTTATATGTACATATAAACGTATATGACAAAATTACACTTAAAGTAAAGTAAAAATGCAAAACTAAAATTATTTAAACTAAACTTATTTAAATAAATTGAACATAGAAAGTTTTTCTTTAAAAAGTATTCGAAGCGTAAAAGCGTATTTTTCAAAATTTCGTTTTTTCGCCAACCGGAGATAAATCGCCAAATAAACGAAATTTTTATTATTTTTTTACGGACGTTATAAGGAGGTTCCGCCGAAATTCTTTTTATAAACATATATAACTATATGAGAAGAACATTCTGTAATTTTTTCAGATTTTTCTGAGTATGCCCGTATGGAGACCTTCCTTGTAAGCAAAATGATGAGTTTGAGTTAATGGAGTTCGGTGCCTACACGAAATGAATGCATTGTAACAGAAAAATCCTGAAATTAGACTTGATTTTCAAGGAAAAAACATCCGATGCTTATAAATGAGTACTTTTTAAAATTCATTTTCATTTGATTTCTCAGCTTTTTCAGATCCTTTCAGAAACTTGATCAATCAACTTCAGTTAAGAAATCTAAACTAATATTACTGTTAGTTTCCCCTTACAGTTTCGCCATATCTACATAGATTTTCATCGCTCTATTTCCAAATAGTTATTTTTTATATAGTATACAGAAGGATGTTTTTCTAAATTATCCATTCTAATTGAAATAGCTTTATTATCAGTAACTGTTTTGACTTCGAAAACATTCAAATAAAGGTGCGATGTTGTTTTAACACTTAGTTTGTATAGATGTTTATGAAAAATATGTATTTTCCGTTTCCAATGACGTTGTTCGAAAATGCAGAAATTTATCAGGATAATTTTAATTTTTAATGACCTTTTTTAAAAAAAAGTAACACGTGTTATCTTTTTTTATATAAAGTTATTGTGTTATTTTTTTTAAATGGTGGCAACTTGAATCAGATTCTTATTACCGCAAGAGCAAATCGGGACTTTGCCCATGGGTCCCGGACTTTAAGAGTCTCCAAATCCATACATTGAATTATAAAATATTTACTTTATTTTTCCAATTCTAACTCTTCCATATGTTGGAGTTATTAAATTCATCTTAAAATAATATAACAGATTGCTAAAGTTAAGAGTTTTGTTCTATTCTAAAAAAAAAAAGGGGGGGGGGTATATTTTTATTAATTAAGGAATTTAATTTAGAATGGACAGAGCTAAGAGTTTTCTTCTAATTATATCCAATGTGCGAAAATATGTTTATGCATTACACACACGAGTGACTATCAGTTCTATTTAAATAACGTTGCAATGATTCGAAAGGGAGCCTAATTTATCTTTGTCCAGGGCCCCAATAAGTCATAATCGGGGCTTGACTTGAATGAAATGACTGAATTAGCTATTAAAAAGGAGAGATTTCTATAATGTTAAATTATGAAAGGTATAGCTTTTCAAAAATTTTAAATGCGTGTCATTTCTGCTTAATATTGGATATTTTTTTACAGGATCTCCGAAAGGTACATACCTAAATTAAAAGCTTTCGAACAAGCCATTACACGTCGCCGAGTGTTTCGTGCTTCGGGTTATGATTTAGCTGACGTCCTTTTTTCTTGTTTCATGACCTAGTCGCTGGGGGCCACCGTAATGCTTACCCATCATGGATATGCATAATATAATATATGAAAATAAAACGCGTGTTAACTATTTATACAATGCATTGCAATTTCAAAACAAAATTTAAACATACATTTAAATATTGTTAATAAGCATAGTAATGCTCTATTAATGAATGGCTAATGATCCAATTTCGATAAATTATATAAAATACCGAAATACTCAAGTAGTACCAAACTGCGCAAAAGAAACATCCTGATAACTTCAAAAATAATAATTATATTAACTAACAGTTTACTGCGCCGGATTAAGCATCTCATTTCCAATTAAAATAATCTCTGAATTGAAATTTGAATGAAATACAGGATCATGAAAAATCGAAGAATGTGGGAAACAGGATTACACATATCTCGGCAACTAATAATCCGATTGACTCCATTCTTTATGCAAAATTTATGTTATTCTATTGCCTTTTACGTCCACTCCTTAAAATAAAAAATTTCGAAAATTTTTATGTGCCTTTCATCTGAACGAATTTTTCGAGAGTCCGAAAAAAAATAGTTCCGGATAATCGATGTTACTGATATTAAATAGACTTCGTACCATTCTTACACACTAAGCACATACGAAATTTCAAGTCTCTATCTCAATTTTTTTCGTGATATAGAACGTTTACAGACAGACAGACAGACAAATGGACGGAATTTTTTCCCCCTAAAAATATGTTTTTCGGAATCTCTACTATTTGAAACGTGTAAATCCGTCAATTTTTTTTTCTATTTTCAAAACGATTGCAAGACTTACCCCATACTACGTATGATGGGTAAGTAAAAAAGTGACAAAACAGGGATTTTGGATCTTCGTAACTAATCGGTGGATCTAGATAAAATTTTGTAAACTTTGAGGTATACAGTAAGACACTTCTCCTTTTCAATTTCGTCGCGATCCGATGATTGGATCCAAAGTTATTAAGAGGCAAACATTGGACTTTAACATTAGAGATGTGTCTGAGCTCTATTATACAGCACTATATAGCACGTTCTGTATGATAAAAATTTTAGATATTGAATCATTCCACGTAAAACGAGAAAAATTTTTTAAAAAGTCGTGACAACATGGTAACCGATTTTAATAAAGTTTGAATCACAGGTTCAATTCATATTCAAATAGATCTCTGCAAAATATCTTGACAAAAAATAAATTATTTTAGCAGTTTTGGACATTTAAAAAACTTGTTATATAGAATGGGATGTGTGTAATCGTCCAAAGTTGCAAGTTTGAAGTTGTGTATCTTGAAAATTATTAAACAGAAATGAATTTTGTTTATAATATTATAAATTCTGGAAAATGATTTTCATATTTATTTATTAATAATAATCTGGTAACACCATGATTAATTTTAATTTGGTTAAGAAAATTGAAAATTTATGAATTTTGAGAAAATTAGAAACGTTCTAAAGATTAAAAAACATGTGTGAAATTGATGCCTGATGTAGTATCATATATGAAGACTGAATTCCCCAAGTTTGAAAGTCACCATTTTTCTTCTTCATCTTCAATAAAACTTACAGAAACTTTAACAAAATTACAAAATCATAATTTTTCCTCTTATGTATGCATAAAAAATAAATGAAGAAACGGTCCGACATTAACAATATTGGACAGACATAAAGAGTTATAAGTCCATAATCCCAGGTAGCACAGCGATATCGGCCCGATACTGCCCAACATCGGCCAATCTTGACGTCCATCGGCAAAGACCGATCATGTTTACCAACTTTGGCCAATGTCGATCGATGTTGACCGATGTTGGATCTGAAATATTAAAACTTCTGGAATCTTCAACATTCAAGTTTTTAAATTACATATTGTACTTTTTTAGAAAGGTGGAAGGAAGAAATCAATTTTCATAACATTTTAAATTCTGTAAATTTACACAGAAAAAGTCCTATTTGTCAATATCGGCCTATATCGGCCAGGGGTCAAGACCAATATCGGTCGATCTTGGTTTCCATCGGCAAAGACCGATCATATTTTACCGACATCGGGCAATATCGGGTTATATCGGCAATGACCGGCGTACTTCACTATTTGACCAATCAGAAACAAGCATCCTTTTCAACGCTTCTTCGCCCTTCGTAAACATGGCCGCTGACGCTGACGCTGAGACTGAAGTGCAGAGATTTTAAAACGATGATCACCATTTGAAACGGGTAAGTACTTTTAAAATTTATATTCTAAATTGATTTTGAAGTATTGATTTCTGTCTATTTTGGTACTAATTTGTAAGTTATCCATATTCATGAGTAGAATGTATTTTCTGTTCGCTTTGTTTTTATGAAACTCCGGCGACAACATTTGTAAACAAATGCGTAATCAACTTGAAATATATTATTAATGTGAATTTATTATTTATATATTAGTAAAACTAGTTTTAATTTTAGTTCCTTTACTGTATTCTTGAAATAATTATTTATATTAAATATATTGATTGTAACCAAAGCTGTTAGCATTTTATATAATTGTGAGATTTTTTTTTTTTATCGATATTAGGAATAAAATTCCAAATATCCTGATTCAAATGCAAGGTACGAAAAGCTCTCCTTCCTCCCTCCTTATAATATATATATATATATAGTCACACTTTGAATATAATTTTCCAGATACAAAAGTAAGGCTCAAAATCAGCAAATACTTCTAATAGAAGGTTATTTATGCTTTTAATATTTATGGTACAATATTATATGATATGTGGATTTTAATAATGGTATAATATTAATGGTTTATTTCTCTTCTAGTTTAATTCTACATATACTTTTCAATAACTATTCTATACCTCTGTTCGAAAATATACACTAGAATTACATTGTTAAAACCACGAGCCCAAGGACCCTCCTTTTAGAAATAAAATTTATTCAATGTATTCAACAGAAAATATGCTTTTGCGTTCTTTCACAGATAAATTTCCCTGAAATGTATCATACCCCCCCCCCCCTTGTCCATTTATCAATACGTTAAAAAAGCTTTAAACCTGCTTAATTTGTTTAGCTTTAATTTGCATTCTATTATTAAATGTGATCTAAAGATTTATTATTGTTTCAGACACAACTGCTTATGTTGCTGCTGCTGTTGTAAATCAGGCCGGGGAAATCCAGAATTTTAATTTATTGCGCAGTTGTTGGTGAGTTATATTTCTATATTTTTTCTATGAGAACTTTCTACATAAAGATGGATTCTTTAAATTAATGATAAATAATTTGTGTGAACTTTTCATAACAGTTGTTCTTAAGTATTACTAAAAATTTTTGATACAGATAGATTGATAGATTTGTATTTTCCAGTTTCATATAAAGTGGCACCAGATTTAAATAATTTTATGAAGCACTTAGAGAATGTTGAAATTAACATATTCTTTAAGAAAAATTTGTCGTTGTAACAACCAGTGGCGCAGCCAGAATTCGGTTCTAAGGGGGGTTTTGAGTTTCTGATAAAGGTTATTTGAATCGCCAGTTAATAGAATCAGTACTAATTAGAATATTTACTGTATAATACTTAAACTCAAAAAGCGTCTTGTGACCGGAATTTTTTTTTTTTTTTTTTTTTTTTTTTTTTAAGCATGAAGCATCTAAGAAAAGTAATTTAGTTCAAATAACCAATTTTTACATAACTGATTCATGTAATATGCACTTTCACAATTTTAAGTAGAATTTTCGCCATTTAATTGAATCACTTTATTAAATGAAATCTGATTCAATAAAGTGGCGGATTCCGAAATGCGCCAAAACATTTAAATATTAAGTTTGGATTTCATTCATATAAGCAGCAATTATAGCGATCTTTCTCAGCTTTGGGAGGGGTTTTAACCCTAAAACCACCCCCTTGGCTGCGCCACTGGTAACAACAAGTTTCATAATACGCTACATAAATCTTTAAATTGACAAATAAAATGCAATATTTTTTCTATTATTTATTTAGTATACTTTTTCAGTATATAGGAGCCTGGTTTTTTTTATTTTTAAGCTTGTTGCAATTCAGGCTTTAGAAAGTGAGAGATATCAAATGATATATCATAACCAGCTATGGAAACAAAATTTATAAACTTTTAGGCTTGGTTTATAAGAATTCATACAACAGATGTGTTTGTGATCTGAAAAAAAAAAAAAAAAAAAAAAAAAAAAAAAACAGGAAAAAGGTTAATTGTGGTAATGAACTTTTGTTTGTTGCAGTTGCAATACAGATTTATGGCATACAACTTGCTGTATTGTTTTGAGAGGTAGTAATAAATTTTTCAATGTTTTGTTTATAGATATTTTTATATTTGATATATTGATTCATTAAAATTAAAATTCTCTCTTAAAAAAAGAAAAGAAAGAAAAAAATTGCCCTACTCATAATTAACTTTTTAAAAAAATTGCATAATCTATGTGATATTTCTTTTTTCTGAATTTTATTGTCTGGTTTTCTATATTTAGATGCTACAAGAAATGAGCAATCACTTTAAAAGATTAACTTTGTTAAATTCTCATTAAAATAACTTCAGTTTTGAAAATAACTGTCATAATGCAACCTCAGAGTTTGATAAGTGATCATTTTCAAAAATGGCATTTGGGGAAAAATCGCCATGTTCAATTTGCTGACCACAAACTTATCTGTTCTGAATTTATATGTTTGATAAATTTGATATATATATATATATACAGTAGACTCCCTCAAATCTGCATAGCTTGGGACCTTAGGTTATGCAGATTTTAAAATTTTGTGGATTTCTGGTCGTTATTTTTACATTAAAAAAAAATAATTTCAACGCATAAAAATTATAATGAATGATTGTAATACAATAAAATGTTGAAATAATTAAGTGAAATATTAAACTTAAAGGATAAAAATTAAGATCATTTTAAAACTGGTTAAAATATTAAAACTAAAAATCAAGTAAATAATTAACTACTAATATGTATTTTGAATATGTATATAAAAAAAGACAGATATTTACTTTGAAATATTTAATGAAATCTTCCTTATGAAACATACTCTCTATTAATTCACTTCAAAATCAACATAATAATAGAAAAAGCTTGATTAATATAAAATATATTTGGTAATAAAAAGATAGTGATTGCCAGAGATATCAGCAATATCTTTATTTAACAGAAAAATGAATTTATGCTCCTTCATGGATAACCACAAGCCCAGTTGTATTATTAAGAAAATTGCATATTAAATAAAATACATACAAAATGAAACACAACTAAGAAATTCTGTAATTTTGCTCCTACATCTGAAATGAATTTCAATGTTTACATCTGTAAAAAATATGTAGATTTTAGACATTTGAAGATTTGAGGAATTCTACTGTATTTATTTTAGTTGTTTTCTGTGTACAATTTACTTCTTTTTGTATTTAAAATATAGACAACTATCATATATTAAATTAATTGTGTTGATTTATATAATTGTAATAAATAGTGGTGGAGAATATGAGAAAATATTACTAGTCAGCAAAATGCAACTTACAGTTGAAAATTGTTATGGCAAAATTTACATAACTGCAAAAATAGTTGATTACTGTTACTTCAATTAATAAGTAAGTTTTCATATTTATTAAATGCTTTCATTTTTTTTTTCTATAAAATTAAGAAATATAATAAAAGAATAGGAAGTTAAATATAAAATAGAACTTAGTACGATGTTTATGTCACAATAAATTGTAAAATTACAAAATATAGCCAATTATATGTTTTGCTCGGGTAACATATAAGTGAAGTTAAACTATATTTAAAAAAGCTTTTGGCATATCTTTAGGAGTTGATCCAGGTTTTTTATTTCAGGGGCCCATTTTGTGAAAATAAAAGTTATTCATGAAAACTTTATTATTTTTGTGAGAAATAACATTTTGTAGCGAAAAATGATTGTTATTCAAATTCGAACCAGCATTTATAAATAACTTCTTTAAAAACTCCTGTTAAAATTTCCCTTTTTAATAAATTTGATTTGTTTGAAAATTAAACATTTTAAAACTAACAAAATGAAAATATTCAATGAAAAATGTTTTTTTTAATGTAATGAAAATTTTCGAAGAGGATATGTTTTATGAAAAAGAATTTTGTGAAGGGGTCAGTTTTTAGGAAAAACAATTTTGTGACGGGGCCAGTTTTAGAAAAAAAGAAATTACATGTGAGTATATACAGTAGAACCCTGTAAATTCGGACCCCATTAATCCGGATCAGTTTGGGCACTTTTTTTCAAGTTTGAGAAGCGATTGGCTAATTTCCATAATATTAATTTGTTTCATCGTCGTATTCTGAATTTAAAAAAAAAAAAAAAAAAACTTTTTCTGAAGTCTTTTTGGAAGAATTAAGCAAAGTAAACATTTTTACTGTCTGTAATTATTCAATAAGTTTAATATAAAGGTGATTTCTGTAAGTATGTTTTATTTTATTCCATTTTTTTTCTTATTCTCCGGATAATCCGGATTGGATCTGGTCCCAGTTAATCCAAATTATCGGGGTTCTACTGTGTGTGTATATATATATATATAGTAATTAATTTATAATTATGTGTTTTTGGAAAAAAAGATAAAAAATCTTGTATAACAATTGAAATATTTTTTCCCTTGTTGCTATATTTTAAAAGTTAAGTAGAACAAATATTATTATATTTTAAAAAAATATAATATAAATTGTACTCATTGAAATTAAGTGAGATTTTAAAGATAAACTTTAAATGCTTAAAAAAATGTGTTTTAAGTATTTTTACTTTTATTACTTCCAAAAAGAATTTTAGTTATCAAAGGGTTAAATTAAATTGTGTTTTTAAAATTCACTTTAATTGGAAAATATCTTTTTGAATTCGAATTTTGTAATAAGGGGGGAGGGGGAGAAAGGTCAGGTGAAAATTTAATGTTGTAAGTTTGCTCATTCAACTGGATATCTGAAGTTAAAAAAAATAGAATAAATTGGCAAATTATAAGTTGTGTAGCTAAAATTTGCTTTGTGGGATTGTGATTTCTGTTCATTTTATTTTTCTAGAGCGTATGGAAATGAAGTTTGAAGGAGCAGAAACTACTTCTATCTCTACTTGCATTGGAAGGTTGTTGCAGGATTTCTCGACTAAGATTGAAAGACGTTTCAAAGGAAAAGATGATAGACATGAAAATAGATGTTGAAATTTGCTTGTTATATTATAAATAATAATAATATTAGTTTGTAAATAAAATTCAATTATTTTTTCTGATTAATAAAATTTATTTTGTTATACATGGTAAGTTTTTATTTAAATTTCTAAGAGTTGTTTTAAAATAATTATTATCATCACTTTTTAACCTACTGTCACATGTTTGAAATATTTCAATACAAAAGAACTTATAAAATAAATTTATAAAACTTTTAAAATCATTGTAAATTTTATCTTAGAAGAAATAGTAGATAAAAATTTACTTATAAATTCTATCAAAAATTATAATTTTAACGAAATATTTGAAATTTATGTGATATTTAAATCTATCTTATATATTTATCTTTTAAAAAAATAAAATATTACATGTTTTCCAAATATATGTATATTAAAAATTAAAAGGTTTTATTTTTACTTTGTATGAATACATTACAAATGGGAAAAAAAATAGTATTAAAATTTTAGTTCCAGAATAGCTTTTCTTGCTTAAATTAAAGATACTGTAACATATTTAACTGTTTAAAAGGTAATTTCAGTTGCACTTTCAATTTTATATTGCCATTAAAATTAATTGCTAAATAAAGCATATAATTTTTACCCAGTATCTGCTAAAATTTGTGTTTATGTAATGAAAAACACCTCAACTAAATGTTTATCTCCCAGTCGTGTAGTTTAGACTGATTCAGAATAAAGACAGCCGTAAAAGTAAAATATAAATTTTGTTTTAAATTAATTGAAAAATTAAAGTTTGCTCAATATAAATAAATTTTATTGAGTTTTAATGTTGTGGTGATTAAAGTTGATTTGTTGCTTTCAACTAAATCTTGCTAGAAAAACATTTTTGTGTGGAGAGGATGAGGAGAAAAATTTACATATACAGTGGAAGATCTTTATAACATAGTTTTATTTGGTGCACAGCTAATAAAAGTAAACAATGAATTTTGTACTTAAGAATTGCAATCCATATTATAGAAATATTGACATTCTTTATAGGATTAAATTTTAAGATTTTGTCAATTGAAAATATTGCTTTTATTAAATGTAAAAGTTTTGGAACAAGTAATGTAATGATTTTGTTCAGGCATGTTTGGATAATTTTTATAAGATAATTTAACAATAAGTAAATGTTTGCATTATATATCTGTATTATGCAAAAATTTATAATTCTGCATTATTGACTCTAAGGGATATGATATAAAGATCTTTTAATGTATATTGATTTGTTTCAAATATATTTGGTTGTATTTATAAGCAACGTAATTTTTAATGTTATGGGAAATTATCTATATAACATAAAATGTTGCATATTTTGGTTTTCGTTATAAAGATCTAGTGTATATAAGTACAATAAACAATCCTAAGATTAACATTTATTGTAAAGGTAAAAAATAATAAATTATTTCAGCTACAAGTTATTTAAAAAATAACATTAATAATGGTTAAGTGTTCATAGATCATGGTTTTAAAAAAATGGGCTTTTCCTAATAATATATTCAAATTTTTAACTTTTCATTTTCACTAATTGGTGATTTGAAAATATTTTTATTTTAAAAAATATATAAATAAAAATGTATTTCATTACGAGTTTTTGAAATTAGTGTTTGTAGAATATTGGGAAAAAAAAAATAGAATGTAGAGTGGACATAAAAAAAAGTATTCATCTCCCAGCACTTTATAATCAGTAAATTCATAATTCAGGATAAAGATGTTCATACAGATAAAAAAAAAAAAAAAAAAAAAAAAAAAGGAATAATTACTTAAAGTTAAGTTTGAAAAAAATTCAAAAATAGATTTTTGCATACATGTATCTTACATAAGTTGTTTTCGACTTTGTTTTGCCAATATATTACAGCTTTTTAAGTTTATACAACAATGCAGTTAAACAAATTTGAGCATCTATATTTATGATAAAAGCAGAAAATAATGAATCATTTTAAATTTTGATGTGTATTTTGAATATTTCTATTGATTATGCGAAAAAGTTATGAAAATTGCTCTATATAGTCATAAAAGTAATTTATTCAAATACTATGTTTATGTAATACTTTTCAACTTTACCATTTCTACAAATTGCCAGTCAACCCTTTCATTTTTCACAAATTGCTACTTGGGTGTGAATATGAATTTGCACTTTTTTAATTTTGATGAGAAAAATAGCATTTAATTATCTATTTCACAAGTTAATATTTTCATGTACAAATATGAACATAGCGTGAGGTGGGAGATACATCAGATTGTAAGTATTATAAAATTTTGTATTTTATCACTATTACATTAATTTCCCTAAAATAGATATAATAAAAAAAAGAAAGGATCTATATATATATATATATAAAGGTTTTAAAAAAATGCAAAAAACAATCATAAAAATCTTGCTTCAAGGGTTTTTTTTTTTTTTCAGAATATGTTTCTGATACATTTTTCTAATTATGGAATTTTATATAATTTTATAATTAAAGAAAAAAAAGAATCCTGAAACAAAATTGAGAAAAGTAAAAAAGGATCTTTGTAGAAATTGACCTCAAATATCCAGTGCGGTGGAGGGAAAAAAAATATTTACATGAATTGAAATCCGGCTGATATTAGTAAAAACTAAATTAGACAGTAAAATGGCAAAACCTTTTTTCACTATAGGAATACAGATTACCGGTTCTGGCATAGTACGGCTAATCTATCTCTTTAATATTAAAGGGTCACTGTCAAATATGCATTTAATTTTGAGAAAAAAATATATATATATATATATATATATATAAATAAATATACATTTAAAACTGCACTCTCCAGTATACAGTGGCAAATCTCTTTTTTTTTTTTTTTTTTTTTTCCCCTCCTTGTAAACTGGTTTCAAGAATTTAAGTATATATATAATTGAAAAAAGAATTTTGAAAAAAAAAAAAATTGGGAAGTGAAAAAGGGTCTTTGTAGAAATTGACCTCAATTATCAATCGCGGGGAGAAAAAAAAAAAAAAATATTTAAATGAAACAAGATCTGGCTGATGTTAGTCAAAACTGAATTTGACAGTAAAATAGCAAAACCTTCTTTTCAATACAGTAGTGCAGATTACCAATCATGGCAACTGGTAATTAATATTTCTTTAATATTAAGGGGCTGCTTGACTCATGTGAAGATACCTGCTGACTAATGTTAATCTTATGGAAGAAATTTTTTAAATCTGTTTTTAGAAATTTCTTCCATTGGATTAACATTAGCAAGCAGATATCTTCACATGAGTCAAGCAGCCCCTTAATATTAAAGAAATATTAATTACCAGTTGCCATGATTGGTAATCTGCACCACTGTATTGAAAAGAAGGTTTTGCCATTTTACTGTCAAATCCAGTTTCGACCAATATCGGCCTTTCCGGCGTTGATCGACATCGACCGGTTCGGCGTTCCCCGATATCGATGGTCCGGAGTCGACCGATATTGGCCGGTTCGGCGTTCCCCGATATCGGAGGGTCCGGTGTTCCCCGATATCGGCCGGTCCGGCGTTCGCCGATATCGGCCGATATTGGAAAAAAAGTTAACCGTGCAATATTGGCCGATCCGGCGTTTACCGATATTGGCCGATATCGCGAAATCGCTGTTCCCAATATTGGCCGATATTGCTGTGCTACCTGGGATATGCTTAAAAAATTCAAGATTGACTTTTGATCTCTACCATAACAAAAAATGGGTTAAAAATGGTAATTTTGTTACGTTCCACGGACTATTTCTCTTTAATTTACGCGCTTTTCTTAAAATACTGCACGATTTCAAAGGGAAAAATAGTGCTGCCATCTACAAGAAATAAAAATTACTAGATAACTATTTGATCAATTTTAATTTAATCCTGAAGCAAAAAAGAATAGAAGTAAAAGGCGAGAAATAGTGTTTCAGTATTTGAAATGGACACTTTTATCTATAATATCAAACAATTTGAAAAAGATATAAGAGTTTTATTTCATGTCTAAACCGTCAATTTTTTTTCTTATTTACCTTTTTTTCGTGTTAATGAATAAAAACGCAAATACAGTCACTTAAGTACGCTTAATCTTGTAACGGATAATCGAATACCCCGCTTATTCGAATAGAACTCTCCGGAACCGAATTTATCGTCATTGGATCTATGTTATTTTTCCCCGCTTAAACCGAATAAATTTCGCGAATCTCCCTGCTTATTCGAATACCATCTGGGTGACCTATGCTTGAAAACAGGTGCGAAAAACACGTTTCATATTGAATTTTTCTTCACCTTTTGTCATTTTCGGCTCATTTCCATTGAAGACAAATTATCAGTTCTTCCTGTAACGATTTCGGCTGGCAGGTGTATAATGGACAGGTTAAATGATCTCCCTTCCTTTTGCTGCGAATGAGCAAAATAAGTTTGTCAATGGATTATTTTTAAGTTTAGTCGCGGTTTTGTTCGGAAAAAGGCGTTGCTATGAATTTTAAATGGAAAGCTACCTATGAATTTTAAATGGAAAGAAACCTTTATGAAAAACTGCAATTTTTGAAGCGTTATAAATAAGAAAACAGAAGTCCAGGTAGCAGAAGTAAGGTTCCAATATAAAACACAATGCCAAAAATAACAGAGATAAAATGGAAATTGGGATTGAAAGAGGGAACATAATTCCAGTTTTCATAACAATATGCATTGGAATAGGTTTAGCGAAAAAAGCGAAATTATCGTTAATAAATGGCGCTATGATTTAGCAGAAAGCGTGTGCTAACGCACAAAAACGTATCCACGTTTTTTGTGCTAGCAAAGTTTTAACCAAATTTCATTGAACTACATTAAGTATAATGTAAATCATACAGTTGATATTAAATTATTACGTACTTACTTTATATTAGAAATTGCATTTATTTTCTAATTTACGTTATTATATTAATGATTTTATTATGCTATTAATTAATTATGCTGCAGATGGTTATTTTACCTTTTTATTACGCATTAAATATCATATTTCTGTGTTCCCCGTTTAATCAAATACCCCGCTTAATCGAATATTTTTTCTGGAACCATCAATATTCGTTTAAACGGGGACGATCGTCCCCGTTTCATACAGTCGACTGTATGAAAATTCCCGTATTTAAAATACATACTTTTATCTACAACGTCAAATAATTTTAAAGTCATAACAGCTGCCCTTCATGTTTAAATAAGCATAAGTAATAGAAATAATGCATTTTTTTACTTATTTTTTTTTTTCTTTTCTATATTTTTTTTTCTCATTAAGGAATAAAAAATTCAATTCCTAAATTACGCTAATCTCTTAGTTATTATTCATTTCTTACCTAAAAACAATTTTTTATATAGTTTTTTCATTCCTAAAATTAATAATCAAAATTGAAATTTCAAGCAAGTAGACAAAAACTCGATTTTGACTATAATCTGACATTTCACAGTTCGATTTTTAGTTTCAGCCAACAGATGCCGCTGAAATCGAAGTTTATGCTTTTATTTTAATGACCGCCACTTCAATTCTAAATGGATTCTACTTTGAATGTTGATTCAATCATCTGCTAATGGCTTTGATATAATTTAGGGAAGAGAAATACATAATTTGAGAATCTTTTCTTAATATTAATAATAATTAATTAATTAATTTAATAATAATAATTAATTATTTTTAGAAGGTGGCATCAGTTTTCGGAGCAAGAAGGCTCAAATGGAAGTTTTTTGCCATCCTGGTAGTTCTTGAAGGATACATACGTTTAATAATAGTTTTTTTTTTTAAAATTTCGATGGCATTTTATACTTAAAATTAGACATATCAAGAAGTAAGTATAATCTTTTTTAAAAAAAATGATCGATTATGTTATTACTTCAGTTAAGATAAAGTTGGCTTTATTTTTGTGTTTTCTCATTCTTTACTTGTGAGAATTAATAATACTTTTTATTATTGTGCAAACTCTGTTTATAATTTATTTTCTTTCATTGAAATAGAGATTTATTTGTTATTTTCAATATTACGATAACATGATCTATTTTAAACCTGTACTGTGTTTGATGTTTATAGTGTCGGTATTGATATTGCTTATTATCATTATCAATGTTTTTAATTTTATTTGTTCACGTTCTTAATGTTAGTATCAACAGTATATTATGAAATATATTTCTAACTTAGGATTTTCAACTAAAACTGTTTGGGATTTTGATGTCGTGATCCAAAACAACCCATCCAGAAAATCTATGTTATTTCTAAACATCATTTCCATTCTTTTTTTTTTTTTTTTTAAATCTCTAATTAAAGTAATTTATCTGTACAATATTTGTCAATCAGTATATGATATCTTTTAAAGTAAAAATATCCTTGAAATAAATGAATTTTTTAAATTTTGTTAATGTTCAAAACTTTTATTTTTGAAAATTTACAAAAAATAAAATTTAAACAGAATGATAATAGAAAATACAGATCTTTTGCAGGTTTTTCATTCTGAAAGTTATGTTGATCTGTATTTTAGTTTCAGATTTTTTCTTCTCAGAATTCCTTGGTATTAAGTGGTACTTATGTCATGGAAATTTAAAAAGTACTTTTATTTAACCCTTATACTTTGAGCATTTTTATGGAATTACTTTTATTTTTTTTATATCAAGAAAACCAAATAACCATGCCAATGTTAACAATATATATTTTTCTCTTGAAATTTTAGGATTTTCTAAATAGTTGCTGGCATTCCAGATGTTTTACTGCTAAAAATTTGCTGTCTAATAATCTTATTTATTGATCATCCTATTTCAACATTATCTTGTTTTCTTTTGTCTAAAGCAAACATGCTTATCAAATTAACTGAACTTTCAACATTATGCTCTGTATAAATGCTTGTGAAATTTTGAATATTGATAACTTGCAAAATGCTAAAAAATGTTTACTTTCTTGAAACAGAAACAATAGACCTATTGTTGTGCTACTATTTATATTTTCAGTAATATAGTCAAGCTCTGTTAGAACAAACTGCATGGCATTGCCAAAATCTATTACTGTAATGGAATTTATTTTATTTTATAGAATTTTTGTCAGATAATGATGAAAATTGTATTATAGCAAAATTTGGTTGGCACAGATGTCATATACACATCACATTTGCACATGCTTTTTCCCCCGGCCAATTTGGCATTGCGCATCTGCACCAAGGAGAAGATACGTTTAATAAATTTAGAACAAATAAGAATGTATTTGTTAAACATACAAATCTATAACAATTGTTAGGGAAATAAAATGAGAAAAGTTAAAGATTTCAGTAAAATATGCTGATTAAATGATACAACTGCATGCATTCAACATGGCTATAAGTATTACTATTTACAATGTATTGTGAAAATTATGTTTACTGTTTTGTTACTAAGTTTATTATTTATAATTGTTTAGCTATTGTTTCCTTTTTTATTAAATTCATGTTTATTTACTGTTATTTTTTATTTTAATTCTTTAAATTACTTTTATTATATACAATATCAATAATTATTTACATCAAATTATCATTTATTTACTTTTATTATTTCCTTTTTTAAAGTACTAGAATCTCTTTCATTTTTTCATGTTATTTTATTTTTATATTGTAATAAAAAATCGCGTCTTGTTATTGCTTGTAGTTTGTAACTTATATTCAAAAACAAAATTTTCGCCAAATTGGCGGGGGAAAAAAGCACGTGCAAATGTGGTGCGTATATGACATCTGTGCCATTTGGTATTTATGTATTATCCGTGCCAGGCAGACAGATTTGTGAAAAATGATTCTCGATGTCCAAATTTGTTTATCATTGCCAACCATGTTCAAAATGGTACTTAAATGTACATTTAATAAATAAAAGCATATTAAAATAGTAAATACATTTATTAAATACATTACATACTTCAAATTGCTTACTTTTAACAATGGTAATTTTATTTCTAGCAAATCGTTATGCCTATCAGATATCAAGGTGAATATACAGTCAAACCTCATTAACATGAACATGCTTAGCGTGAATTACTTTTAACACGAATTGTTTTCAGTCCCTTATAAAGACGAATATAAAGATTTGATACTGATAACATGAATTACTGTTAACATGAACAAAATTTTGATTCCCCTTCAGGTTTATGTTAAGAGGTTCGACTGTAATACCAATATTTTGTAATATAAGTAATACAGCAACAATGCTATTGAAGCATATAATATCTATAGTCTTATATTGTATTTTATAGTTTTATTATATTTATGTAAAATTTTAAATACTTTAGTATGGCAACTTATGCACTTAAAATGCAGAAAGCTGAAAAAGAATTTTATTATAGTTAATATTTTCAATGTCATTGTTGTCTCAGTGTATATATACTTGCTCAGATAATATGCAAATTCACAAAACTTTACTGTAGTGTATTTAACCCCTTGGGGACGAGTGATACTTATACGTGCCGCGAAAAGGGTGAAAAATCCTTGTTTATCCCCACCAGTAAAACTTTATTGTAAAATTTGCCTTGTTTAATCAGAGCATTTTCTTGATTTGAAAAGTCAGAAATTTCTGTTTTTAAAAACTGGTGATAAAACATTAAAAAATTTGTAAAATGCTCTTGTCGCAAAGGTGCTAAGATTTAAGATGGTTGTGGCTAGTCATCTGTTAGTAGATTAAAAAAAAATTCACAACCTCTATTAATACTTATATTAATTGTATAGGAGTCAGCCGGTGTCATCTAGAAATCTCATCTACATGAGAAGTGAATATTATTTTTTGGTTAATGCCATTTTGAGTACATTTTTACTGAAAGAATGTTACCAAAGTTGTGCAACAGTAACTACTAAATAATAGTATCTGTAAAAACAGTTGTTTTACTTAGTAGTGTTCACCCCTGTGGCAGAATTTTTTAACTGTGTCTGCGACAAGCCCCATTAACATCAAATTCTGTCTGCAACTGCAATGCAGTATTTTCTTCTAACTGCATATACACATTTACACAACATATGTTTAGGAAAAAGAAAAGACACTGAAAAATGAATATATCACAAATCAGGTATTCTACATATTTTATATGTAATATTCTTAACTACTTTTTAAATGCATATTTTAAAAAAAGTCCAAAAACCTAAATTTAATAAATCAGCATTAGAAAAATTGTCTAGCATATTTACTTACGACAAAATTCGCCGTTTTTTTCGGATTCTTTGACAAAATTTGCCATTTTTTCTCAATCTTTCGATGAAATTAGTCTTTTTTTTTTTTTTTTTTTTTGCAGCCCATTGACGAAATTTTTCTTCTTCCTGCGATTCTTCTACAAAATTTGATTTTTTTTTTTTTTTTTTTTTTTTTGTGATTCCCTGACGAAATTAGTCTTTTTTTCAGCAATTCTTTGATGAAAATCGACATTTTTTCGCAGTCCTTGGACGGAATTCTCATTTATTTCACGATTCTTTGAAAAATTTACGTCTGTAAAAATTACGCGTCCCATGGGACGTCGTAAGAACTACTGTTTGCATCCCAACGCCAATTTTTCACGTAATTTAAGCGCTATAGTGCATCCGCAGCATCGTTAATTGCTTTGGTGCGCGCGATCAGACAGGGGAAAGAGAATGTCGGAGGAAAACGAAAACTATTTCAATTTGGCGACCACTATTTGTTCTCCCGATTTTGTTTTTTGTGTATTTCGTCCGCGCGCCCCCCCCCCCTCCCCCCCCATAAAAAAGAAGGTAAAAAATTTTAATGCATATTTGCATTGATCTCAGGAATGATAAAATACAGCGCCGAAAAAGCGGGATTCTGCGGAAAAGTGGCATGTCTGCATATCAGAATTTCCTTGGGGTTTTTGTTTTTCGTGTATTTCGTCCGCCCCCCTCAAAAGAAGATAAAAAAATTTAATGCATACTTGCATTGATCTCAAGAATGATAAAATATATAGCGCCGAAAAAGCGGGATTCTGCGGAAAAGTGGCATGTCTGCTTATCAGAATTTCCTTGGGGGAAGGGGGGGGGGGGCTTAAGAACCGGTGAAGACCTTGTTTTAAACAGGTTTCCGTCTTAGCTGGTAAAATTTCAATATATTGAATATATATATATATATATATATATATATCGTTTTAGATTTTTTTATGATAATTATTAATTTATATGCATAAAGCGTTTATTTAATGAATATGTTTTTATTGCAATCAAATCTGATAAATTATTTTAGCGTTTGAGCAATTTTTTAATTTTTGTTTCAGTTTGGCATTTAATGGTTGATAAATTTTCTGACAAATTCCTTGGGGGGGGGGGGGGGGGGTAGGCACTCCTGATCGTGGGGGAAAAAACGCAATTTCGTGGAAGAATTGCGGAAAAAAACAATTCGGTTTTTATTTTTAGACTAACATTTTTTTAAGTTTTTCAGCGAATTGCAGATATAATTAAAAAAAAATATATATATATTTCTGTTGTTAATTGTACGATTTTGTTCAAATTTTCAACAAGTTGCAATAATAATAAATTAGGTTGTGTACCAAATTTTTATTAAAATATAATAAGTTTTAAGAAAATTATTCCCAACGACAAAAAAGCCCACTTGCTAGAAAAAAAAGCTGATAACGACTTGTGGTTTGTTTATTTAGATCAAAGAACTCGGTTGTTAATGAGATAAGCTTTCCATTGATAATGTTTAGTACGATAAAAGATAATTTCAACAAAAATATTTCATGACTATGTATGCATTATTTCTATTTAAATATAATCTACTTGACTTCCAACTTAAATGCTTCAATAAACAAAGCATTTAAATAAGCAAAACAAATGGCAGATATCTCAGTTTTCTTTGCTATTATTCTGTGATTAGTTTTTTATGGATGCCCTAATTTTCAAATAAATTATGTCTCGTACTGTATACTAACAGTAAGTAAATATAAATTATGTAACATTTATTCTTTACTGCTTGTAGAACATCAGTTAGAGTTGCAGACTTTTCATCGTCATATCTTGCTCGTTTCACAGCTCGATCATAAAGAAATCTTTTAGTGATATATCTTCATTATTGCAGTATTCTAGTTTCCATTGTTCTTATTATTTTCCAAGATATTTTCCTGATCGTGATACTCATCAAATTCAGAGCTGATTTGTTCTTTTTTAAACTAGAATCCAGCGCCGAAACTAGCCTTTTTTGCGCCCAGGGCAAACATGGCTTTTGGTGCCCCCCCCCCCCCCCCCTCCCAACACATAATCATTCTTTATAATAAACACACCAAAGAAAATCTTAATTTGGCATCCCCTTTACCTTTTGTTCTGTTGGCGCCCCCCTCTAGTTACCTCTTAGAATCTTCCACTTTTTAAAATAATTTCCAGTCATACTTTGACCAGGATGGCGTCTTTAAAAATGTGTGCTCATTTTTTTTTTTTTTTTTTTTTTTTTTTTTTTAATGTACTATTTTAGAATTGCACCAGCACAAAAAACTTTATCCCGGGACACCATTCTAAGCACGTGTTCTTCACAAAGACAGCTGCTCATCTTAGCGGCCGCAGCGCTGAAGAAAGCAGGAATGAATTGGCGAGAGAGGCGGGAATTTGACGTCCGGATTAGGAAACAGCTGCATACTGCCGAAAGAAAAAAAATGTCCGAAAGTTTTGGACAGTTTTAAAAAATTTTTCGTTAATGCAGACAAAAAGTGTCCGACAATTGCGGACAAAAAGTGTCCGTCAGTTGCAGACAAAAGTGTCCGAAAGTTGCGGACAAATTTTTTTAATTGATTTCATTAGTACAGACAAAAACTGTCCGCAAGATATTTCTGTGTCCGCGACTATGTCGCCGTGTTTCTGCCACGGGGGTGTTCACATTCCTTTGTTTTTAACATAGACACTTTGGAGTTTACGAAATGTTTATGAAAAAAGCCATTTTCTGGAATCCACACTGATTTTTTTGTTAATTTGTCTAAAATTTCAAAGCAAAATTATAAGAAAATGAAAATATTAGCAATAGCTTCAACCTGGAACATTGAATCAAAAGTCATTCTTTTAATACCAAGTAAATTTTTTTATACTTTTAATATGTGTTCCAATTTTTTAAATTGTTTTTAGAGAAGTTATTGTATTAAATTATAATGGGAAACCTTTAAAGATCCATGCCAATTTTTTCTAAAAAAAATATTTTGCATCATCACGATTTGCTAACAATTAAAACATTTAAATGCATCAAATAATAATGAATCCAAATGACATAAAATTATGAAAAAATAAAGTTCAAATTTTTCTTTGGGCGTATAACGGTTTTTTCTTTATATATTGTTTATTTTGTTATATATTATTTCTGTGCACTTCTGTTCCCTTTTCAATTCAAAATTCGTTTAAAATTGTGTTTCATTTCTTTTTCATTTCCCCCGGCCATTATTCTTTAACCGCCTAAATTTCAGCTTCCCAAGATTATTCTTAAGAAATATGCCCACATTTAATCAACCGCTTCAAACAATTTCCAGCTGTCAACTAATTCAGATCGGATGTACTTTTCATTGCCTGTTATGGTCATGCACACAGTAACACGATTAAGCATACCACTTAATGCGTCATTTTCCTCTCATGAGAAAATGCTAAAAGAATTTAACATCTGCGCATCTAAATTTTGTCGCCTCTTGTCTGGGCCTCTTCTCTAGTCATAACGATAGCAATTTTTGGGTGTGAACAGTCTTTTCGGCTGTTACTATGCCCTCTTAGCTGCACATGTAACTTAAAGTAGTGACAACCATAGGAATTTAGTACCCCCCTTTCTCTACTGGACATTCAAATTGAATACTGATCATTCAATCTGCATTTTGGCAGTAATTTGATAAGTCTTCTCCATTCTGCATAGGCAAATTTTTCGTATTTTGGCGACTTTGTTTTAAGCCAACACTGTGTATGTTGTTGCTTAACGACTTCACTTGACCTCTTGCCACGAACTTAACCAGTTCTAATTTTTCCTTCGGAGACTCTGTCTCTGATGATCTGTTTGTACCTCTCCCTGCTCTTATGGATACAATAAATCTGTGACTGATTAATTACTGTGGGTTTTTTTCGTAATTTTTACAGCTAACCTGGGCAATATTGCTTTTATTCAGTTTATTCACTCTGCACAGTAATCTATTAAGAATCAACATACGAACTTCTACAATAAATCGTCTTCATAGGGCCACTG
This sequence comes from Maratus speculifer, assembly GCA_964019185.1. Classification (NCBI taxonomy): domain Eukaryota; kingdom Metazoa; phylum Arthropoda; class Arachnida; order Araneae; family Salticidae; genus Maratus; species Maratus speculifer. The sequence continues at coordinate 271,444,292 of OZ025290.1, read as the reverse complement.
GTTGGTAACTGTCATTGCTGTTTTATTAACTTATCCATTATTGGTAAAAATATTTTATAAAGATACTGTAAACTTATTTAATATATAGTATTGCTTTAGTAGTACAGTAGATTCCCTCAAATTTGCACATAATTTACAGATGTAAATTATGATGAAACATTCAATTCAGATGTAGGTGCAAAATTTGACTTTTTAGTTTTATATCAATTCCAAACAATTTTTAATTTGTAATTTTTGTTAAGGTTATTGAATTTATGTTTTTTTATGAAGAAAGAATAATTTATTTCTTAAAAAATGAAGATATTGCTGATATCATTGGTAATCACAATCTTACCAAATATATTTATGTATTAATAAAGTTTCTTTAGTTATTAAGTCTAGCTAAACCTGAAATAAAGCTTCGTTATTTTTTTATCCTGATATATAGTAATGTAATTTTATGAGGCAAGTTTCATTGAATAATTTAAAAAATAGAAACACATTTCATCTTTATAATGAATATTTAATTGTATATTATTGATTATTAACTTGACTTTTGCTTTTAGTATTTTAATCATTTAAAAAAATATCTAAATTCTTATTATTTTAGTTTTACTTATTTTAATATTTTATTTTATTGTAAGCATTCATTATATTTTTGATTTCATTATTAATTACATTCAAATTACTGTTTGAAAAGTATAAACAAAGTAATCACCAGAAATTCACAAAATTCTAAAATCCACACAACCTCTAGTCCCAAGCATTGCGGATTTGAGGGTGTCTACTGTTACTGTATAGCATAAAACAGACCTCCCTTTCAAAGATTTTCTAAGTAAGTTCCAAGTTTCCAAAATTGAACCATTCATGTTTGCAATTACATTTATCATTGCCTGTAAATCTACTTTCACAACAACAGTACTATGGATGCAGAAAAAAAAAGTTTGGATATTTCATGTCGTGAAATGTCTTGCTTACATAGTCAAAATCAAAAAGTATTTTTTGAGACATTTAAATTAAATATATCAAAAAATTCAAGAATATTTAGTATTTTTCAAGGAACCCAAATAAATAATATAAATTAATAAGTTATTTGGTTATCATTTAAGAAACTATACATGACAAAATTTTGTGGATATTTACAGGGCTCTGTCCAGACTTTTCTCACAAGTCCTGTTTTTGTGAAATTGTGAATTTTTTTTTATATTTGTGAAAATCCTATTAAGAATTTTATTACTTTTAAATTATCGATGTTTTCAGGCTCTATTTTTCATATATAAAAAGAAAAAGTTTAGTAATATACTCTTTGGTGAGTTCAACTGCTTTATTTACAAGCTAGATTGTATTATTAAATGAATAAATTTGTTAAAAGTTCAATTTCAAGGTGAAAAAATTCTGCGAAAGGTCTGTTTAAGAGACAAATAATTTTGTGAAAGGTCCTTTAAAGGCCATAAAATTTTCGTACACATATCCCTGATTTATTTCTTTTGAGAAACAAAGTTTTTTTGACCATAAATACTTATACAATAAAGATGAAAAGCTTAATAGTCATTTTATAGTAAAATTTGGTTTTGCATTTGTATGTATTTCAGGTACTACTCTACGGTGTTATCCCATTGACCAAAATATTATCGCCAAATTATAAGATTAAATGCCAATAATAGATGATAGTGAATATCAATTCAATGATTAAATGCGATACATGTGTTTAAAACATCATTAAGTGCTTTTTATTTCTATTTTTATTAATATTCTATTAATTATTATTATTATTATTATTTTTTTTAATTTAAAATAAAAATTATGCCAATATGTATAATTTGGTGAAATCGGTCGACGGGATAACAGAGTAGTACCGTATTTCATTGTTTTATTTTAATAAACCATGAAATGTATTTTTTTTGGTATTTTTTATATTCTACTTTATTGAAAATGATATTAATATTTTTATTAATAATACATATTATATTATAGTGCATGTGGGAGAAGTTAGTGTACAAGCTTTGTTGAAGTCAAGATGCCTGGTAGTTGCGAGTCTGAAAAAAATTCTTCTAGTTTGATATCTAGTTTACGGAAATATAGGTTTCAGAATAAATCCAAGCAATCTCAAGGTGCAGATACTTCAGCCCAAAGCTCTAGCAAAAACAACACTGGTATGAACTTCTCTATTTCTTCATCTACTTATATACATAAAAAATACAAACGGAAATTTCGTTCCATCTGCTTGTTTCTCCAGTTCTACTGAAAGGATTTTGATGGAACTTACATTGATAGATATTATTTTAAGGAAGGTTTTCATGTATTGTACATTGTGATTGTTCTAAGTATATTAGTTATATAATTTTGATAAAAAGTTCTGTTATTTTGGACAAAGAGGCTATCATTTGGCTTACATTTTTTATCTTGGTGATGCGATGGCATATTATGTTATCTTTTTGTTAAAGAATTTAAACATGTATACCTTTTAAAAAGATACAAATAGTTCGAAAAATAAAATAAAAAAGCTGTTACTGATTTTAATTAAAAAAAAAAAAAAAAAAAAATATATATAGTTTTAATAAGAATTTTTTTTTTTTAAGAGGAATGTTTGTACATATTTAAAAAAAAATATTCATTTTCAAAGTCGATCCCTTGGAACAATTTCTGGTACATAAATGTATAGCTTGTGACGGCGTTTCTGTCACATATTATCTTAAATTGAACAATTAAAATCGAAACTTCAAAATTTTAACTGGAAATTACCCCCCTTAAATAAATACTTAGAGTTAATATTCTTGCATTTAAGGTTATAATGCAGTACTTTGTTATTTTCCCTTTTATAACTTTGTATTTGAAATTAATTCCTTTACAAACCCTCTTTCATATGATAAAAAAAACACCATTTCATTCCCACTCTTTGTTTTGGATTTTTATCACTTTGAGAATGATCTGGTAATTCTTTTCGCGTCACAATAAAAGTTAACCGAATGTCCGTCTTCCTTAGATCTGCACATTTCTGCATTCTTTCCCATTTTAAATAGAAGCAGCTGTGGTTTATAATACGTTTATCCGTTAACATTCTCATGCACTCAGCTAATCTTTAAAATCTCCCTGATGTCATGAATCATTTGGCGTGTAATTCTCTCAGTATCTGGAAGCACATGTGCGTATGCAATCGACACTCCTTAAAAACCACAGGACTTCAGTATTACACCAACGATAGCATTTTCTGTTACTAAGCATTAACGGATTCTCATAACCTTGACGCTGTAAAAAGTATAGCGCTGTACATCTTGCCTGCCTCAGTCACTCACTTCTACTCAGACCATTGGCCATGTAACATCACGCAAAAAGGGGCGCTGTGCCCCTCTCCGGCTAATGCCGTGCCTACGGGCAAATGATGTGATTTCCCGTATTGCTAGCGTCTTAGTATTGTAAACCTTCCATCGTTCATCTAAATAAACACCTTATTCTGTCTACAATTATGTTGGAGTTTACTTCTCTGCGCTCTCGATCTCTCTCCCTGGGTTTGTTTGTACGATCACTATCATATAGCTCAAAATTGAAGAAGGCTAGACTAGCAGAATGACAATGAAAAGAAATTAATAAAAGAAAGCTTGGCCCCCAAAGCCGAAAAGGCTTATCTGGCAGCCATTTTACCGCATTAGCCATTTTAATTATCTTCTAATTATCAGAAAATTTTGTTCAGTTGGAAAAATTTAAACCTTTATTTACATGTACACTTCATAATTTTGTTCATCTGACAAAACTTTTATTTGTTTGTGTCCACTGTCTGTCTGTCATAGAGTCCGTACACAAAAACTATACAAGCCACAGAGTTCAAATTTTGTGTACATACAGCTGAATACCTCTTGTCACACAATAAATCATAAAATTTTGAAAAAGACTATTATTTTAATTAAAATGTTTTCTTTAATATCATTGGTTCATTTTTCTGTTTTTTCTTCTAATTGTTGCCAAAATTGAAATAGATATAAAAATTATGTATTTAACATAAATTAATGGATTAAATTAGGGATGCACAACCTGAGGCCCGCGATAGGTTAAAGTGTGGCCCGTGAACTTCCTCAATTTACAAATGGATAAAATTACAATTTTTGTGCATAGGCCTCTGAAAAAAAAAAAAATGCAAAAAATGCCAATTTACAGCAGAAAAATATAAATTTCGTCAGTCATTTAAGAATCGCCAATTTTGTTGATCGAGCACGGAAGATTCAGGAATTTCATTGATCAAGTGCTGAAAAATAGCGATTTTTGTTGGTGAGGCTCAGAAAAATTGCAAATTTCATTCATCAGGTAATATAAAAAAATCGCGCATTTTGTCCATGAACTTTGTCCTTGGGACAAAGTAGCAGTTTTGTCGATCAGGCATGGGAAAAATAGTGAATTTTCTCGGTTGGATGCGAAAAATCACACATATCGTTGATAGGTCAAGAAAACATCTTCAGTTTTGTTGATGACGCACAAAAAAAATTGCAAATTAAGTACATTTGCTCAGAAAAATTGCATGTTTTCTCGGTTTATCGCGTGAGGAAAAAAAAAAAAAAAAAAACTCAAATTTTGTTGATCGTGCATGAAAAATTTTGTTGATTGGGACAAAAAAAATCACAAATTTCGTTGATAAGCCACGAGAAAACGCAAATTTTGCAAAGATGTGTGAAAAATTTGAAAATTTCGTTGATCGACTGCGAAACAATAGAGTGTTTTGTCAGTTTATCAAAATAAAAAAAATCGCGAATTTCATCTCGCAGCGTAAAAATTTGCAGATTTCGTCACAGTTAGTTAAAAGTTGCAAGTTTTTGTTGATTGAACGCAGAAAAATTCGTATTTCGTCAATTAAGGGCAGAAAAAGTGCATATTTCGTCGATTGGACATGGAAAAATCGGATATTTAGTATGTCGAACACGGGAATATCGTGAATTTTGTTCTTCACACGGGGAAAAGGTGTAAATTTTGCCGATCAGGCTCAAATAAATTCGCGAATTTTATCGATTAGGTTCGTAAAAATCAGAAATTTCTCGATCAGCTTCATAATAATTGCGAATTTTTCGCTCAGCTCGGAAAAATCACGAATTTCGTCAATCATGCAAAGAAAAATTGCAAATTTTGCCGATCATGCATGAAAAAATCGCAAATTTCGTCAATCAGGCGCGATAAAATCCCAAAAATTTGTCGATCAGGTGCGATAAAATCACAAAAATTCGTCGATCGGCTTTATGAAAATCACAAATTTTGTTGATCGGCTTTGTAAAAATCACGATTTTTTTCCTCAATCGGCTTCGTAAAAATAGTGAATTTTCTTGATCGATTTCTGAAGAATCGTGAATTTTGTTGATCGTTCGAGGAAAGATCGTGAATTTTCTTGATTCGCTTCATAAAAATTACAAATTTTGTTGATCGGTTTGGTAAAAAAGAAAAACGAAATTTTTTCGATTAGGCGTGGAAAAATTGCAAATCTTGGTGATCAGTAAGGCTGGGCGATATACCGTAATATCGTTATATATCGATATTTCTTTAAGACCGCGGTAACGATATTGAGATTTCAATCCTTCCGATATATCGTTTCAAACGGTATTTCATCCTACTTTCGGAATTACGGAGTTACGGAATTTCGAATCTACCTCTGTCGGCGCAAAAGTTGTTTACTTTTGCAAATGTTCGCGCTGTAATCGGTACTTGCGTGATGCTTCCGGTTTTGAGCCGGTGTCGCGCACACACCGGAATATGGGCGAACAGTCTACTTTTTGCGCTAGTGTCGCGCACATATCGGAATATGGGCGAACCGTCTACTTTTTGCGCTGGTGTCGCGCACATACCAGAATATGGGCGAACAGTCTACTATTCTGATGTACCGCTTTATTTATCGGAGTTCGTTCGAGGATATCGCTGCCGGAATGCAGAATTGATTGACATATTTTCAAGAATGTGAGCACAATTAATCGATATTTCTTGTATGTTTGTTTTTCATTTATTAATAGCATTAATAAATAATTATATTAAATCACATATTATTTTACATTTTTTATTAATAACATTAATAATTTACATGTATGGTAATTCTATTATGTCATTTATTTTAAGTAGAAATTTTACTTAAAGCGGAAGTTTTTTCTTTTTTCATTGTGATTCACCTTAGTTTTAGAGTTTATTGGATACTAGTATTTTTACCCGTTTTGCGTACGGGTTTTTGAAACTCCCCCCCCCAAAAAAAAGGAAAAAAAATGAAAATCTTTCTCAAATTAGGAAGGAAAATAATTTTCATATTTAAAGATCGCTAAAACTCTATGGATGGTGTCTTTCTGCTTGGCAAAACATATTACCCATCCACAGCAGATGACAATAAGATTATTGTATAAACATTCAAGTTTCGATTTCGCTGAGTTCGATAAACAAAAACAAACGATTGATAGTTTCCTACGTTTTCTTTGAGGTTCTTCTGTACTGGACACTTGTATAAGATGCTCAAATTTTGTAATAACTTATTATATTTTAATAAAAATTTGTCACACAGCCTAATTTACAATTATTGCAAATTGCTGAAAATTTGAAAAAAATCGGTAAATTAACTTAGGAGTTATGAATTTTTTCCCCTTTTAATGGTAAAGAATAAAAGGTTTTGTTTTCTTCTCCCCCCCCCCCCCCTTTTCGTTTGTATGTGCCGTTGAATGTGTTTTTGCGCACTTAAACAACTGAAACTAGTTGATACTTTCACAAAACCCTTTTTATAAGTTTAAAAAAAAAACGAACAGTTTATCTCTCATAAAAGAATGAGGATAGTTTTGATTTTGAATATCATGGCTCCTTTTTATTTCAAGAGTTCACTAATGCAAAAACATCCGCTCAATGTTAATCTTATTTTTTTTTATACCTCGTTTGCATTTCCATATTTTTGTTTATTTATTTATTTATTTATCTTTTGTTTTTGCATTGCACATCTGAGGTTGATCTCTTTTAACAAAAGCCGTTTTTTAATGTTTGTTTTCAAGTTTTTTTTTTTCTTTACTGGAATACTTTCATTTTTGAAACTGGTTTCGAAAGTAAAAGCATCCTAGAAAAAAAATCTGTAAACACAATCGAAAAAGTAAAAGATCATTATAGAGATTAATTCAGCATTATTATTAAAAGAAGGGAAAAAAAAAAACGGTAGTTAGCAAAACATCCTGATTTGGGACTTTGTACTCTATTGTAGAAATTTCGTGTTTTCTTAAAATTATTTGATTATTCTAATGCTTTCATTTGTATTCTGACTAATAATAGAATTATTTATTATAACAACGAAAAAAGGTGTTCCTTACTGCCCAAAATTGCAGAAATGCAAATTTTTTTTTTTTTTTTTGTATTGTAATAAAAAATTTTTAAGTTTATAGGTAATTAAAGTATTTTCTTTCAATATATCTAATGTCTATTTGTTGTCTTATATACATTTTCTTGTTTCATTTTAATGATTTATAATGTTTAACTTTCTTAGAGTTTTCAATAACACATATTTTAGATCAGATTTGCAGGTAAAGGGTTTGCATATTTTGAATCAATACATAAAAATTAAAATTTATGTTCCTTGGAATATGTTAAGATATTGATATTTTTGTTTTTTCTTAATAATTAACATACACACACACACACACACACATATATATATATACATATATATATTATTATGTGTTTGTAGTATTTTATACAGAGGACAGTTACATTTATGGCCCTATAATGGAGTGACATATGAATTGAAATATATCGATATATCGAAAATTATCGATATTTGGTCAGCGATATATCACGATATTAAAATTCTGATATCGCCCAGCCCTAGTGATCAGGGCACGAAAAATCGGGTATTTTATTGATCAAGTACGGAAAAATTTGGTTGAGCGACTCCTTCTCTGTTTTTTGCTCATAAACTTCACATTTTTTTCAGCACCAGCCACTTATGTTTGTTTCTTAGCACTTTTAATAAAACAAAATTTACTCTCTTGAATAAAATCAAGGAGTATTATTACATCTTGAAAATAATCTTTGCTATAACTGCTACAAACATAAAAACTCCTGATACAATCTTATCAACTGAATTGGATATTTTGACTGGGTATGCTAATTTAAAGGTATACCTCCCCCCAATCCCCTCTGAAACTATATTTTTTATCCGATTATAAGTCACAGATCATCTCCTTGAAATCGAATTTTCTTCTTGTTATTGATGAGGCCCTGGACCACTTAGGCATGATTGTAAGTGGCCCTTCTCTTGAAAAGGTTGTGCACCCCTAGATTAAATAATTCACATGAAAATTGCACTTATTTGTTTTTATTTTGGTAATTAACTCCATAATTGTATCTTTTCCATGGCAAACCAGTGACACAGAAAGAAAACAAGATAAATTTTTGTGCTAGGGCTTGATAATCACAGTACAATTTTTTAAACTATTGATTTACAGATTTGGTTATTTCGCTTCTGGATGTTATTTCATGCGCTGATTCATTAAAAAAGAAAAAAAAAAAAATTAGAAAGAAAGTAAGTAAATCAGACCACAACTTTCATATTTATGGAAAAAATAAATTTTTAAACTTATAAAAACAGATAACTGATGCACAGACAATTGGCAGGAATTTGTTAGAATAGCAATACCAAGCAATCGCTTTTACACTTTGATGTTATAACATGCAATACAAGTTTTATAAATTTAAGATAAATGGAATTTTTGTTGGGGGAAAAGGCAGTGTTATCTTTTTTCTAGGGATGCACCTGATACTGATTTTGGTGGATATCGGATACAGGATATCTGGTGTCTGATTTGCGTGCTGGATTTGGATATCCATTATCCGGTACTAAATGTTTTTAGTTATGGTGAGTGTTTATTTCTTTATACAATGCCATCTCAAATAATAAATTGCAAACATGTTTCACACACCATTATAACATTTTAAACATATTGAAATATATTTTACAAAAACTATATATCTTTGACTATCAGGGCTTGAAATTCAGATATTTCCTGGAGGAAAGAATTTCCCTCATAAAATTTGTAAATGCAGGGGAGTTAAACTATAAAAGAGGAGAAAATATATTTTTTAAACCCTTATTTTTCTTAAATACCACCTAAATATTTACAATTTATACTGACATGACAAAATTCCATTGAAATAATTTAAATCAACAACTCAAGATAATTATTCAAAATGTTTATTTCAATTAAAACAAAAGAAAAGAATCAAGCCTTATATATATCATATCTGTTTTTCAATTTTCACTCAATGTTATGGGCAATTAGAACAACTGAGTTGCTAAATGAATTTTTTAATTTAGATTTTATTCAATTTTGTGTGGTTTAGAGATGTAAATTTTCCGGAAAAATATAAGTAGTGGAAAAAAAACTTTTTTTTTTTCGGGGGGAAAAACGGAAAAGTTGGAAAAAATTATTTTTCATGATTGTTTTTCCCAAATAAATTATATTTTCTTAGAGAATAATAAAAAATAAACATTTTTTCCATTTATTTGTATTAAAAGAAAATTATTTTCACTTTATATTACAAACTAAAATGAAAGAAGCAAAGCCTGCTTATTATTAACAAAAGCAGTTACATACAGAGTTAAACTTCTACTGTGCTTTAGAAAATTACTAAAATTCAAAGTTTAATCAAGAAGGAAAGTATAATTTGGAACGCATTTACTTATAATAAAATATGGATTTTTTTTTTTTCATTGCAGTTGTACTTTTTTAATGCTAACTGCCCATGTTTTGCAGCATTACTGTATATTATGGAGGTAAAGTGGAGGTCAATTTTAGATTCAACACCTTGAAAAAACATTGAGTTAATCAGCTGTAACAAAATCTTGAAAAATGCAGCATATTAATGCCACCTATAGGGCAATTTACACCAAAAACTGAACAACATTAATATATATCAGGAACTGGCTGAATCTGTAATTTGAAAAATCTTCATTCAGTTCCAAATTAATTTTGAATCAGGGTTGGGTTTCTGACGTCAGAAACTGGTTTTTGACATGACAAGTGTCAAAAACTGTTTTAAACTGTCAAAAACTGGCTTAAACCATCAAAAACGTGTAATGCGCTTTAAACATTTTAAGAACAAGAGTGAAACATTCAGTAATTTTTCATTTAAAATTAATTATACTGTAATTTAATAATTACAAAAAAATTAAATTGCTGTAGTTGCAATAAAATATTGTTTTTTAGAATGTTCAAACAGAAGAAAATGATTTTGTACAGTTAATAATCTGGATCAATTTTACCCCACAGCATCCCATAGCACTTAACCAATTTAGCACATTTATTTACACCCAAATGGTTTGAGTTTAGAGTGCATGAAGCCAAAGTTACAAAATACTCTCTCAATTGGTGCTGAGCTAGCAGGGCTTGATAGCAGAAGCATTGCTAGTTGAGCAAGTTTGGAGGCAGGCCAAATTTTCAGATTTATGACAATTTTTTTTTCTTTTTTTTCTGGAAATGATAATATACAATACAGTAAAAGTGAATTTTTAATATTACATCTAATATTGTATATTTGTGACAGATGTTTAATGTGAAATTTTACAGATCAGTGTAGTATTTGAGGTTTCTGACGAGGTTTTTGGCAAGAGGTTTTAGCCATGACGGTTTAAATTGGATAAAACCACACACTGTCAAAACTTGCCAACCCTGTTTTGAATATATATCAAGAAAAATCGTCTTTTAGTTCTTGAGATAGAACTATTGTAGAAATCATGAATAAAGCGGCATAGCAGGGCCATCGGTTGGGCAATATACACCAATAACTAAACATCAAGTTTATGTCAAGGTGTAACTGAATCTAAAGTTTTGTGAAATTAAGTTCATCAGTTCTTGAGATAGTGCCCATAAAATTTTTGTCACATTCAGACTCACAGAGTGACAGATATTATCCAAAAAACACCAAATTGTGTTCAGGACCTTCTAAAACTTTTAAATACACCAAAAACTGGAAGTCAAATTTTTCACAAATTCAATATTTGCTTCTTGTAAAGATAGAAGAAAGTAATAAATGTATGCTTTAAATTTTATGTTAAATTTTTAATTTTACCATTCCCATTAATTGGCATATTATTGAAATATTTTTGCACATGAATTAATTTTTAAAAAGAGACGTTGCATTTAGTTATATATCTAGATTTTTTTTCATGTATTGCTGTTTTTGTGAAATTGTGAACTTCTTGTATATGGGTCATTTTCAAAAAACTTGTACATTTGGGAAATTTTTCACAAATAAAAAAATTTTTTAAATGCAACTTATAAAAATATTAGACGATACTAAAACATTTCTTGTATATAAAACTGAAAACAGCAGTTCACTTTTTGATTTGGAATGTCAAATAAAAAATAAAGTATGAACTTGCAACAGTGAAATGTTCCCCCCTGTTACCAATAGTCAAAAATTTTTATTTAAAAAAATAAAACACCTAAAACAGTAAATATCACATTTCCTTTAATTACATGATTGCTACTATCAGAAAATTCTAACTGTTGTTTTGTTATGATTATTTCAGACATGTTACTTTTCTGCGGAAACGCGGAATTCCGCTTTTTCGGCGATGAATTTTATTATCCCTGGGATCGATGCAAATATGCATTAAAATTTGTTGACATTTTTATGGGGGAGGGGGGGTAACGGATGAAATACATCAAAAACGCGAGTGCAAACCGCTTCAAATTACGCAAATTCCTTTAAAGAATTGCAGGAAAAAACGCAAATTTCTCCAAAAGATCGCAAAAAACTATAAATTTTTTAACAATCGCGGAAACAATACCATTTTCATCAGAGGATCGCGGGAGACGCGATTTCCGTCAAAAAATTGTGGGAAGAGATATGATTTTTGTTAAAAGATACCGAACAAGACGCGATTTTCGTGAACAGGTTGCAGAAAAATACTCTAATTTCCTCAAAGAATCGTGAAAAATACTTCAATTTTATCGAAAGATCGTGGAAAATATTCGAATTTTGTAGAAAACTGCTGCGAAAGTACGCGAACTTAGTCGAAAAATTGGGGAAAATACACGAATTTTGTCGAAAAAATGCAAAAAATAGGCTATTCTTATTGATAGATTGTGAAAAATACAAGAATTTTGACGAAAGATCAAGGAAAGTGTGCCATTTTCGTCAAAAGATGGCGGAAAATATGCGATTTTTGTTGAAAGATCGCGGAAAATACGAGAATCTTGACGAAAATCGAAGAAAATAAACATATTTTGTAGAAAGATCGCGGAAAATAAATGTATATTGTACAAAAATCGCCGAAAACATGCTAATTTTGTCGAAAGATCGGAGAAAAATCGTGAGTTTTCTCCAAAGATTTAAGAAAAAACGCATATTTTGACGGAAGATCGCGGAAAATATGTGAATTTCGAAGAAAGATTACTCAAAATTTGCGAATTTCGATGAAAGATCGTGGAAAATATGCAAATTTTGACGAAAGATCGCGGAAAATACGTGAATTTTGAAGAAAGATAATTGAAAATATGCGAATTTTGGCAAAAAATTGCTGAAAATAGGCAGATTTTCTCAAAAAATTGCAGAAAATACGCAAATTTTCTAGAAAGAGAGAGAGAAAAACCTTTAATTTTGCTAAAAGATCGTGGATAATTGCAAATTTTATTGAAAAGACTGAAAAAAGTGCGATTTTCATCAAATGGTCGCAGGTCTAATTTAATTAACAAATTGCTGAAAAACGCAAATTTCGTCAAAAGTCTGTGATGCCATGAAAGTTCAGCTTTTTTCTTGTTGAGCCTGTACCATGTCTGTTATTTTTATTTTTGTAAAATAAAAAAATTTCCTTTCTGTTACTTTTTTGGAAAAATCATAAGTTTTAATTAAATGTGCATTCACATTTTTCAGTTAAATTAAAAAATAATATTACATAAATAAAATATTAGTTAAAGTTACACAATTAATTATTCAAAATGATGATTGATTGATAAAATTTTTAGTGAAATAAACCAAAATTGACGGTAACAGAGTGGAAAAAAAAGTAACTGAAGGGAATGCTGATTGATAGTGGAGCGATATTTGATGTGACATATTTTTTTTATAAGTTTATATCTTGTATTGTATACGATCTTAATGTTTCAAACATATCCAGCAAGAATTTAAAGATTTTTACAAAAATTACTATTGGAAAATAGTGGTATTTGGCAGGGCATTCTCTTTTGTAAATTTATATCATGTGCTATGACAAACGCACTGCTTAGTTTAAAAAAAAAATCTTGTCATATATTAGTCGAGGTAGTGGTGCTTTAAAGCAAGAATTTAAGATTTTTGCAAAAAATACTATTAAAAAATAGTGGGATTAGACCAGGCATTTTTTTTATATAACTTTTTATTATGTGATTTAAGCTATCACAAAGGTTTCAATGTTTCAAGCAGATCAAGGCAGAATTTCAGATATTTGCAAAAAACTACTATTCGAAAATACTGGTATTTCATGTGGCATTGTTTTTATAAATTTTTATCATATGTTAGAATCTGTGTTTCAATTTCTAACAGCTCACCTTAGTTTTTCAAATTTTAACAAATTCGCGTGCCAATTGGATGACGCTTTAACCCAAGAAATAACGATTTTTACAGAAATTGTTATTTGAAAATAGTAGTATTTGACGCGTTGTATCTTTTTTATAAATTCTTTCCTTCTTAAATAATGATCTTTTCTTCTTTAATACATTTTTATCATGTGTTATAAAATATCCTAAAATTTGAAACAGACCAAGTAAGAATGAAAGGCTTTTACAAAAATTAATATTCGAAAATAATAGTATTTCACGTTGCATTATTTTTTCATTAATAAGTAGTATTGATTCACAAATATAAATGACTACAATTAAAGAAGCATTTTGTTTGAGAAAATTGGAGCCTAATGTTTATGGCAACTAGCTCACCACAAAAACTACTATTTTATATTTAAAAAGAAAAATGCATATTTTTAATTCTGTTCTAAGAACATGAAACGAGAATGTGCAGTCTTCAAGAATAATGTTTAAATAAACTTGTTTTATTAGTAGCTTCTTACTCTGTTCCACTTTGTTCCACTCTGTTACTATAAGCATGGTAACAGAGGGGAAAAAAACTGCAAATAATTTTATCAGCACAAAGTGAATTAAAAACAAGAAAAACTAAGCCTATTTATTTAAGAAGCACCATTTGATCTTATGGTTAAAATTTTACAAAAGTAAAAAAAAAAGTAAATTTCACATAAATAAGCTGGTAACAAAGGGGAAACTGAATAAAACATCCTTATCTTGTAAATGCTTTAGTTCAACACCACGGTGAAAATAACTTAATAATTTAAAAAATGGTGGCCTCATCTAAAAATAGACTGTTTGAAGAACTGCAAAACCTTGTGTTGAACACTTAGTAGTAATAATTTATTACCATAAATATGGTAACAGAGTGGAAGTAACAGAGGGGAAAAAATCTGGGGACAACTAGAGGTGTAAATTTTCCGGAAAAATATAAGTGGTGGAAAAAAAACCGTTTTTTTTTTCGGAAAAATTGATTTTTCATGACTGTTTCTCCCAAATAAATTATATTTTCTTAGGGAATATTAAATAATAAACATTTTTTCCCATTTATATGTATTAAATGAAAATTATTTTCACTTTATATTACAAAATAAAAAGAAAGTAGCAAAGCCTGCTTTTAAAAGTTTAGTTTTTTTTTTCAACAGCCTAAGAATTTTTATTAAACGCTATTGTTTGTTATATCATATCTCTGTTGAAATGATTTTTCAGTTACATGTTTAACTACCAATTGACCTAGTGTAAAAACCTGAGCCAATATGTCTGTAGTTTGGAATGAAATAAATTATGCATTCCATTTACATAAGTATAGTTTTTAAGTAAATGATACTAGTTTAAATAAATTATTGCAGTTTTGTCATTATTATGAATAACAGTATTCAAAAGTTCCATTGTTTGTTTAAAAAATGTATATTTTTACACTATTACTTTTTTTTCTCAGAATTATAATTTTATTTCCTTTATAAAATAGGTTTAGTTTTGGTATAGCTTTCCAATCTCAACTCAAAAAAGTTTTGATTTAGTTTTATAATCTAAATTCAAACAAAACTAAGTTTTACTTTGGCTTACTCAGGTCTGCAACTAAAAAATAGCATAGGATTTATTGACTGTTGGATTTTTACTCACTGAAACCAATATATATATATATATATATATATATATATATATATATATATATATATATATATATATATATATACATACATACATATATATATTAAGTTTAATTAAATGTAGTTTTTTTCCTTTTACCCTGAAATCTAGTATTCTATTCTTGAATAAGAAACCATATTCAATAACGTTTCCACATGGTAATTTTATATTTCTAAGAATGGAACAAATAGAAAATGCTCACTATTTGAGGAATTAACAAAAGCAGTTACATACAGAGATAAACTTCTACTGTGCTTTAGAAAACTACAAAAATTCAAAGTTTAATCAAGAGGGAAAGTATAATTTGGAACATAGTTACTTGTAATAAAATTTGGGGGTTTTTTTTCATTGCAGTTGTATTTTTCTAATGTAAACTGCCCATGTTTTTGCAATATTACTGTACATTATGGAGGTAAAATGGAGGTCAATTTTAGATTCAACACCTTGAAAAAACATTCAATTAATCAGCTATAACGAAATCTTGAAAAATGCAGCATAGTAGTGCCACCTATAGGGCAATTTACACCAAAAACTAAACAGCATTAATATGTATCAGAAACTGTCTGAAGCTGTAGTTTGATTTTTTTTTTTTTAAATCGTCCTTGAGATAAAGCTATTGCGATAATCTTGAATAATGCAGCATAGTAGCGTCATCTGTTGAGCAATTTACACCAAAAAGTAATGAGTACGAAGTTATGTCAAAGATTAACTTTATCTGAAATTTTATAAAAATACATACATTAGTTTGAGATAGAACTATTGTGGAAATTATGAATAATGCAGCATAGCAGCGCCATCGATTTGGCGATATACACTAATAACTAAACATCTCGAGTTTATATCAAGGTAACTGAATCTAAAGTTTTGTGAAATTATGTGCATCAGTTCTTGAGATAGAGTGCCCATAAAATTTGTCATATACAGACTCACAGAGTGGCAGATATTTTCAAAAAACCATCAAAACGTGTTCAGGACCTTCTAAAACGTTTAAATACACCAAAAACTCGAAGTCAAATTTTTCACGAATTTAATACTTATTTCTTGAAAAGATAGATTAAAGTAATAAATGCATACTTCAAAATTTTATGTTGAATTTTTAATTTTATAATTTCCATTAATCGGCATATTATTGCAATAATTTTACACATGAATTAATTTTAAAAAAGAGAAGTTGCATTTAATTACATATCTAGATTTTTTTCATGTAATCAAGTTTTTGTGAAATTGTGAACTTTTTGTATATACTTGTACAAAATATATTCAGAATTTTTGAATAAGAAATTATTACTATATTTAGGTCCCTATTTAGAAATTTTTAATAAGGTTATTTACATACATATATGCAACTTAATAAGATTCAACTGCTGTATGGCATGAGTTTTTTTTTCTTCAATCACTGCACTTGCGAAAGATTCAATTTGTTGATTAAACCTTTTCTGAAATATCTATTTTCAAGAGAAATTTTGCAAAGGGTCTTGTGTTTCAAACAAGAAAAAAATGTGAAGGATCCTTTCAAGCCTTCTCAAATAGATTTCTGCTCAGAGATCAGATTACCCACATTAAAATTTTCATGCGAGACACTCAACATAAAAATAAAGAAAATAAAAAGTATAAGAATGTAGCTATTACAAAATTTTCACTATATTATTTCATAAATGAAATTTCAATTTTTCCAGTTCGGAAAAATTGAAAAATAAGCCTTCGGAAAAAAACCGAAAAAAAAACCGGTTTTTTTTCCCAATTTTTCCGGTTTTTTTCCGACCATTCCCATCTCTAGGGACAACAATAAATTGTTCCATTTTTATAAAAAAACAATTTTTAAAAAATATATTATATGGTCTATGCTACAGATAAGACAGATAACAATTGTCACAACTGAAAAAATTATCACTTTTGACAATTGATTTATAATTTTATAGCAGTTGAAAAAGTAAAAAGGGAAGAGGGGACATAGCATTTTAGCTATAGCTGACACATTGAAACCATAACTACACTAATATTATTTTTAATTTCTGATAATATTTAGCCCACATTTACTCTAAACAGTCAGACAAGTAATGTAAATGCTTAAATTTTATTTTTAAAACTTTATTTTAGTTATTAAAAATTCTTAAAGTTGGGGGACATAGAATGTACAAGTTTTTTGAAAATGACCCATATACTTATACAAAATATAATCAGAATTTACAATTTAGAAATTATTACTATATTTGGGTTCTTATTTAGACATTTTTAATAAGGTTATTCATACATATATACAACTTGATAAGATTCATGGGTCATTCCATATCAAATCAACCAAGCTTACAACCTGACCCTCACAGATATTCATGAAAATTGGTGCACTTGTAGAACATATAAAAATAGTGGTAAATTATATTTTAAAGATTTTTTGGACCTCCGGTCTTTGATTTATAACTCATCAAAAATTTCAAAAAATGTCAAAAATTTGAAATTTGAAATTTTTTTAACTTTTGCAACTTAGCTCCTAATTAAGGTACAGCCTTAATTTTAGTGTCATTTCAAAGCTTTTGAATTGCACTTTAATGTGACATAAAACTTGATATGGTAAAATCAAATTTTAAATAATTTAAATTTTTTTAAAATTTAAAATTTTTAAATTTTAAAAAGTAGTATTTGTAAAAATCTGAAAAAAATATATTTGTTGCAAAATGAATGAATGTCTTCAAATTCTGAAATTTTCATAGTGGGCCTAAAATGGATTCATAGGGAAAAATAATTTTAAGTGAGCTGAAAACAAGAAAATAATGCATATACTCACTGGTTATATATTCAGTGTATTCTTGAAATCGATTAAATATTTTGTAAAAAAATTTTATTTACAGTTTCAGTTTCTTCTTTACTTAATAGATTTGATTTTTCATAATAAACCATTTTTACAAACTATATTTCCCCTCTATCCCGCCTCACTCTCCCCCCCCCCCCCCCCCAAAAAAAAAAAAAAAAAACTAAAAAAATATTCACACAATTTATAGTATTTTTTGCTTTATATTATAGAAAACAATTATGGTTTTACTATTAATGAGCTCATTGCTATTAATGAGTTACCAATAACGAGCTCACAGGCTATTCACACTGTGGTGGTTACTCGATAACCCCCCCATATGTTTAGTTTAATTCATTTTTATTAGCCATTTTATTTCTTATTACCTCCTTTTTATTAATGTTCTCAATTTAAATTTTATTTCGATTTCGTTTCTTTTCTTTTCGTCGCCTGTAATGTTTTGTTTCTTACTTAGCTTTCGAATGTTCCAAGCCGGTAAAATCCTGTTCGAAGTCATTCCTTCCGGTTTGGAGATCCTTCGAGAACATTCTGGCTTGTTCTATGGGTGGAACTTCCGTTTATTCGGACACTCCCCTTAGCCTATCAAATTAGTTTCCGCAGGTGACGTATTTTAAGCCATTGAGTGCATGGCCACCTGCTTTGGCCTCCCTTCTTTACGTGTTTATCAATTCTATTCGTATTAAATTCATATTTATCCATTCTTTGCATCGTAACTTGGCTTATTTCTTCATCGCCCCCCTCTTTCGCTCGCTGCCAAGTTGGCGCCTTTCGGATTTATAGTAACCCTTCCTTTTTTTTCCCTCCGGGCTCTCGCCCACCGTCAGTTGCGCTGTTAGACTCCTGCCGTAATGGATGCGGCTGGTTGATCAGAGATTTTAGTGGAATTCCGGGGCAAAGGATGCTCCCCCGATACCGTCAGGTGGAACAAGGTGTTGATTCTTAAAAAATGTCCACCCCAGGTTTATTCGAAATTTGATTTTTTTAACGCTGCGAGTAGCAAGACATCATTCCTATGCATCCAGAAAATGATTCTGAGTGTTACTTCTTCCTGGTTACATATGTTACGTAAGATTATATCGTCATTTTTCTCCATATCTTGTTCATCAAATATCTCTACTTTGTGTTTTTTTTCTTACCCCTCTGAAGGAAACATGCGGAGGTCGACATTCTCATCCACGACATGAGTTTTTTCATTCCTAAAGTAATTATTTCATTATATCATTATTTGGCCCAACATTATATATAAATTTTGAAATATTACGGGGCGTTCCAAAGGAAAATATTGTACATCTCTATGAAAAATTTTCGTCTGATATAAATATATTTAAAAGTACGTAACGTTGATTGATGTTTAGAAAGAAAAATAATATTATCTTTTTTGTCATATCATGAGAAATTTTCCTAATTCATCCTGTCAAGACATATAAAATATGTTATGAAAGAAAATGTTGTTTTTAGAAGATATCAATTTTATAATTGTCATCTGTTGTGAAATTGTTTCTATAGAGTACATGATTAATATGTACGAGTGCAAAGAAATACATATCTGTGAAGAAATATTTATAGTCGTGAAAAATAAATAAGTTTTCATAAAATAAAAATATTCATCTTCAAAAATCTGTCTATGTTTTAATTCCTGTGTATGAGTCTGGATTAATTGTTCTTCAAAAGCCAAGGACCTCACAGGTAACTTTTCCTTTTTTCAATTTTATATTTTTTATAATTTTGTGCTTGATTTTTATCATCATCGATAAAGAATTCTCTATTATTTTAAATGAAGCAATGATGGTCATGTTTGGGTCGTTTGCCGGCCTCCATTCTTCACAATGTATTAGTCACTTTTACGATCACTTTGGCCTTATTGTGGGTAGAAAACAAAATAAACAAGTGTTTCTCCTCCCATCTCTTCTTCTCACCCACTAAAGTAAACACAACAGTCTCTTATTTTCTTTGGTGCACTGACCAAAGCGTGTCCAACATTCCATGACCATCCGTTTTTTCCTTTGCTACCATCGTATTTTCCTTATATATATATATATATATTGTCGTCATTATCTTCAGTTATATCTTCATTATTAAAATTATTTCTTCATGCAATGATTAATATTTTATAATTATATGTTATTGAGAGTGGTGCAGTAATTAATTGTAATATATATTGATTCTATACTGAAATAATATTTTTGTTTTCTGGAGCAGTGCATCATATATATAACATAATTTGTCCATATATTTTTCTTGCCTTGGTATAGTTTGCAACTAATATATATACATTATTTAACGGAGCTGCTAGTAAAAATTATCCTTCATGCTAAGATAAATTATTTTTCTTGTCATACATCTAATAATATATGTTTTGAGCCATATTATATATATATTTTTTACAAAAATTTTTGGGTCTTTTATTCTTCATATCATACTAATATGTTAGTATACGTTTTCTTCCTTTTTTTTTTAACATATAAAAATGGTTTATGACGTATATGAAAGTCATCAATATTTTAAATAACGGGTCAATTTATATATATATTATTCATCACAAGACCAACCAATAACCAAATTTATCATGTCATATATTGAGCTCTTAGATTAATTTTTGTTTCTCTCTTCATCATGCCACCCAAGGCAAAATTAAATGTTGCAATCCAACCCTTCGACGGTAACCCTCAGACTGTAGAATTCTTCTTCGATCAATTATCTGACATACAAGAACTAAATAACTTTACAGACAAGGAACTTTTTGTTCTCTTTAAATCAAAACTTGAAGGCACTGCCTTACTCTTCTTTCTTGAAACTCAGTCTCAGTTCAAGAACTCTAACTTTAATGAAATCCGAAAAGCATTTATAGACTATTTCTTACCCACAAAAAAGTCTGTTTCTCTCAAATCCTTACAGAACTTAAGTTTAGATTCAAATGAATCGGTTAAAAATTTTGCTTTTCGATTGGATAAACAACTTCGACTTGCTTACCCAAAATTGGATCTTTCTGCTCTCAATTCATTAAAGTTCACTCATTTTCTTGAGGCTTTGCCTAAACAAATCAAACGCAAAATTTTAGAAGAAAATATTACATCTTTCGAGTTAGCTCTTGAACGAGCAAATTTTCTTCAAGACATTTATGACTCTCCCCCTAAAAAATCTTATGAGAATTTTAATCAAGCCTATTGTTTGGATACTGAAAAAGTCCATGATAATTCTATTAATTCTAATAATGTTCTTCATAAAACCCCTATAAAGCATACGAAGGATAAAGTTTATCACAATTCTCAAGCCAACTACTCTCCTTTACAAACTCAAAAGGACAAATCTCATGCTTCTCGTAATTTTCAAAGAAATTCTAGGACATTTTCGCCTTCTCCTCCGAGACAAGAGGCTACAAATAAACGTAACAATAATTTTCATCAACGTAATTTTTACCGGAAACGTCCTTATCAACCCACCTTTGACAAATATTCTCACAAAAAAAATTCTACATCCTTTTATCACAGACGAGATGTTGTGCAGTGTGCGTTCTGTGGGAAATTTAATCATCGTATGGACTCATGCTACAAATTTAAAAATATTATTAGTAATTCTAATCAAAACTCTTCAACTCAAATTTCGTCTCACCCTCACAGAAGGAAAAGCCACACCTCTTCTTCTGAAAATAACAACAATGTTTATCATTTAAACAGATAAGGGAGACTGGTTCTACTGACCGCCTTCTCTCCCGTAATTCTCATTCAGGGTCAGTACACTTTGATAACAACAACAAACATCAACAATTTGACAAACGCTCTTCAGTTACCTTAGTGTCATCCACAGCTGTCCAAACTTCTCCTATGACATCTAAATTTAACAAATCTTCCTGTTCACATAATTCTTTGACATCTAAACAAAATCTTGAAATTGATGATGATGTACAAGAAAGATATGTCATCTGCAGCTCATTTAATAATTCATATGTCCTTCCATGCATACTCATAAACATTCAACATAATGAAATTTCAACGTTAATTGATACGGGATCAAGTTTGTCTCTCTTGGATGAAGAATGCTTTAATAGCATTAAATCCAGGCTTCATTACAAATTTTTATCCAGGAATGTATCGGTGTCTACCATAAATTCTAAGGTTTTCTTCAAAGGATGCATAGAAATAGCATTTAAAATTGATAAATTTTTTTTCATCATATCTTTTACCTTACAAAGATACAAAATGTTCATTTTCAAGCCATACTTGGATTTGAATTTATTAACAAGCATTCTATTACTATTTCTCCAAGTTTTAAGTCTATCCTAATTAAGGACAAACACATTCCTTTTCAAAGTTATAATGAATCTCCTACTTGCTATTTTATGAATTCTGAATATAATTATGTTAATTCAAGTGTACCATATTCTTTAGATGTACACAAGATGCCTTGTTATGAAGATTCTATGTCAAATAATCTAAGTAATGGTATTTATTCTGATAATATATGTGCAAATTATGATGACACAAATTTACAATTAGTCAACAATTATACAACCTATCCTTATAATTATAATGTTCAAAATAATGGTTTGTTTACAAATAATATGGCTCATTCTGCTATGAATTTTCATAATCCTTATATTGATGGTAATTTTACTTATTATTTTCCAACTGATTATGGTAATGTGGTAAACTATGTATCTAATGATAATAATATTCCTGGCAAGAATTTCTCATCTCAGAATACTAATGATGGTAGCTATGTTGGTGAAAAGCAAACTCATTTAAATTATGGTAATAAAGTCTTGGTGAATTCCAACATGGTACAATTACTTAATAGAGAATTAATACCTCCTAATTCGTTTGTTTATTTACATGTTAAGTATCTCAATCCTCCATCTGAATATTTTGTTTTCAAACCCAATTTAAAAAATAAAGGTCTTGTGCAGGGTTGGCACGGTTTAAACCAATTGGTTTTAACCATGGTTTAAACCATGGTTTAAACCAATTGGTTTTTTTCTCAAAAAAACCAATTGGTTTTTTTCAAAAAATCCTAATGATATTTTCTCGTTTTTATTTACAATTTAAGACTTACAAATTATTGGATGTAAATATTTTCTACGTTTAACACTTTATTTCAGCAAAAAGTATTAAATATAGTGATTCTGGGGTTTTTTTTAATGTATAGGATGAAATTGAGTATGCATTGATGATCATATTCCATTACTCTAAAGAAAAATCTTAGAATATGTGAATTGATCAAAGATAAAATGGATTAAAAATAGGTATTCTGTATTTAGTATAAAATATTTTCATTTAAAAAATGCAGATTATTTAAAGCAATCTATTCTATCATAACATGCACAATGCTTTTGAATATGGAGCTATAACTGGGTGATGTTTAAGATTTTAGTGAAACTATAATTTTTTTTTTTTTTTCTATTGGGGAGATTATCTTTAAGAATTAAAATCAAAATATGAAGTTGAATGAGTATTCAGAAATTGGGTGCTAGTTATAGTATTTTAATAATAACAAATTATTTTTTCCCCTCAGTTATCTGCTAAATCTATTGACCATAAATGTTGATATCAAATTGTCTCTCAAAACATAACCCCCCCCCCCCCCCCAAGAACAATCTCAAATTTATTATTATTTTTTAAATTGTAGAAAAGAATATTATATTCACAAACTACATCAAATATTTCTTATAAGTAATAAAAAGATTATTTATAAAGATTTTCAAAGCACCAGTGTTTCACTGTGTAGAGTAGCTTATTGTTTGAACATAAGACTTTACTAATAACTATTTAAATTAAAATATGATTTTTTTCAATTTTCTACATAATTAACTATAATTATTTAATTTAAATTATTTTCAAATGCATTTATACTACTTATAATTCAACAATGTCTATTTTTATCAATAAATATGTATGTATATGTAATAAAAAAGGATGTTTAAAAAAAACCCGGTTTAAACCAAAAAAACCTGGTTTAAACCAAAAAAACCGGTTTTTTTGGTTTTTTTCAAAAAAACCTGGTTTTTTTCCAACCCTGGTCTTGTGTTACATCAATCATTGCACTCAAAATCTTCGATTCAAAATGATTTATTTTTGGTTGTATGTCAGAATATATCAAAGCTGGATATTCATTTAAATAAAAATTCAATCATTGGCGAATGTATCAATGTAGATGAGAAAGATATTGAGGAATACTCTTTTGATTTGGATTTTGAGAACGATTATTGTAATTTAATTTTACCATCTGAAGAGATTAAAAGAAAACGTATTCAAGAATTATCTCCAAATGACTTTGATCTTAAACATTTACCTCCTCATGAAAAGGAATCTTTAACAAAATTATTATGTAGTAAAGCTTTAGCTTTTTCAAAATCTCTTGACACTTTAGGTCATACTGACCTGGTCAATCCTCAATTTACAATGCTAAATTCTCATCCAGTAAAAACATTACCTTTTCCCGTGCCACAAGCACTCGAGCAAGAAGCGCTTGACCAAATTAATCAAATGTTGAACGCCGGCATTATTGAGAGATCAAATTCATCTTGGGCATGTCCCATGCTTCTTGTTAAAAAGAAGAGAACTGATATGTCTAAGCCTCAAAAGTATCGTTTGGCTCTGGATTTAAGATTGTTAAACTCCATAATAATTCCATCTTCATATCCTCTTCCTAGAATTCAAAATCTATTGGTACAGTTGTCAAAATTTAAATATTATACCACTCTTGACTTACCCTCTGCATATTGGCAGATTGCTGTACCTAAAGATATGCAAGATAAACTTAGTTTTACTACTCCATGGGGAATTTTTACCTATTTACGTCTAGTATTTGGCCTGAAGACGGCCGCCAGCACTTTCCAACAATTAATCGACTCTGTTATTCAATTATCTCAAATTGATTCCTGTTATGCATATCAAGACGATATTGTAGTGGGTGCTAATTCATTTGAAGAAATGTCCATGAAGCTCACAAAGCTATTAGACACTCTCATTGCTAATAACATTACTCTGTCTCCTGAAAAATGTGCATTTATGCAAACAAGTATTAACTTCTTGGGTTTCCAACTCACAGATCATAAAATTCTTCCTATTACGAGTAACATTTTAAAAATCACTTCTTTTCCAACGCCTAAAACCAAGAGGCAAACGAAAAGTTTTATAGGTTTGTGTTCATTTTATAGGTCAATTATTCCAAATTTTGCTAAATTGATTACTCCTCTCATTGAAGTCACCAAACCTAAAAATAAGTTTTCTTGGAAATCTGAACAAGAAAATGCATTTAAAAAATTACAAGACATTTTCTTCCATAAACCTATGCTTAATCTTCCTAACTGGAATGAAACGTTCTATGTTAATACAGATGCCTCAAAAACAGCAATATCAGCTGTTCTTATGCAGAAATTTGATGGTGAACTAAAACCCATCTCCTATTATTCCAAAACTCTATCTCAATCAGAAAGACACTACCCTGCCATCAAACTGGAACTTTATGCCATTTACAAAGGCATAACTGCTTTTAAATACTATATTTTTGGTCGACCCTTTATTCTATTGTCTGATGCAAAGCCACTTAATAATTATAAAAAAGCTACATCACCTGCTGATATCACTACTCGTTGGATTTTAGAACTGTCAGAATACTCGTACACATTCCAACATGTTCCAGGCAAAGAAAATGTCTTAGCAGATTTTCTGAGTAGAACTCCTCACATTCCTACTGAAGATCTCAATAATAATCCAGATCTTATTTCTTCACAAGAACCTTTACCTATTGTTGATAATCAAAATGATTTACATAATGACATTCCTCACTTTCCATGTGGTTTAGTTGACAAAATACACCACACATGTCATCTTCAGAGTGATTCTTCACCTCCTAATAATGATAATAACCAAGATCCATTATTAGAAATTCTTGATCACACCATCTTCTCTGAACAACAAAAAGACCCAAAAATTAAGCAAATTTATGAAGATCTTAAAAATAATAAGAAATCTAAAAGTTTAAATGGCTACTATATTAATCCAAGTAATGAGTTACTTTGCTATAATGGTCATTTCTCTTCAGAAGATATCGAGCTACACAAAGCTGTTTTACCTGTGTCACTTAGAGCAAAAGCCTTAAGAATTGCTCATATTACTCATACTGGAATTCATAAAACCATTGTTAATTTAAAGAAAAGATTTACCTGGAAAACCCTTGTTTCAGATACCATTAATTATGTCAACTCTTGTGAAACTTGTTTAGTAAATAAGAATCATAAAAAAAACACTGCTCCATACTTACCTGCACCACTCCCAACAGCTCCCAATCAAAAAGTCTCTATGGATTTACTCGGCCCATTGAGAAATCGTCAATATGTGTTGACCATGATAGACCATTTTTCTCGTCATTTAGAATTATATGCCTTGAATAATATCAGCGCTGAGTCTGTTACAAAAGCTTTGTTACATTACATTTCCACTCATGGAAAACCTGAATTAACGCTCACTGATCATGGCTCTCAATTTACTAGTGACATGTTTTCTTTCTTTAATAAAAAGCTTGGCATTAAATTAGAACACAGTTCTGTAGCCCATCCCCAGGCCAACGGATTAAGTGAACGAGTCAATTCTCAAATAAAATCGTCTGTGAATACAATGGCTTCACAAGGATGTGATATACCAACTGCTCTAAAAATTCACCAATCCATATATAATGCTACACCTCATCCAGCCACAAAATTCACTCCAAATCTTCTTCATTTTGGAAGAGAAATAAACGACATTTATTCCAATTATAAAACTCAAGTTTCATGGAAAATTCTCAATACTGCATATGAAATTCATAAATTGATGGATGTTATTGAAAAAATATACTATCAAGCTTACAAGAATAACGAATCGTCTAGACAAAAGGTGTACCAAAAATCCAGAGAAAAATTAAAGTTTTCCAACATCAATGTTAATGACATTGTTTACGTAAAATTTCCCAATGTGTTTAACAAAAAAATACAAGGCCCATATGTGGTGAAGAAAATAATTTCTCCTGTGCTCATTCAAATTCAAGATTCCAATAATAGTCATGCTTCCCCTATGTTGATTCACACTAATCGAATCTTGAAGCTTCAAAAGAGAAATGAAACATTGCAATATCCTTCAGTTTCTTCTAAAAATGCATCACATGATCAAGCTCCTGTTGATAATGCATCTTCTACTCCTGTGAGACAACACTCTCCTACTCAAGTTTCAAATCATGATGTTGCTTGTAACACATCTCCTCCAATTCTTTCTTCTTCTAAGTGTCAACAAACATCTTCTTGTTCAAGTAAATCAGTACTGTCACAAGCTCCTCCTGATAGCACTCATACTGGTGTTAAAAACAAGTCTACTCAATATAAAAATTATGATCTTCGCCCTCGCACTCTCAAAAAATATAAAAAATAAACTAACCTTCTTTTTCCTTTTTCAGGATGACTATTGCTTTGTAGTATAATCAGTCGATGCTAGCCAGACTGATATTTCAGTAAGAAGAATCTCTATGTAATTTTTTTTTCTTTTCTCCAAGCTGCAGGCAGCTGTTATTATTTTTGTTCTTCATTATGTAAGTCTTCTTCTCCCTGATACAATACAACAGTCATCCTCTTGATGTATGTATGGTTTTCAATAGTTTTATTATTTAATGCATTTATCTCTAAGTCATAATTATTACAATAGATATATAATCTCATGTATGCCATACTTTTAAATCTTATAAAGTCTTTAATTACAATAGTTGGTGCTGGAATTGAGAAAGAATGTCTTTTTTATATTCTCGTTATAATATTATGTCATTATTTAAAGTTATTTTTGACAAATGTGTATTCTAATAAGAAAGGTAAAATTGTAATTAATATAGGGTAAACATAAATTGGAGTACTCCTCAAATTATTTTCTCTATTGTGACTTCTCTTTACAATGCATGCATGCTTTAACATTTAACCTCTTTTGATAAAAAAAAAGAAAAGAAAGTGCATGATAAACTTATACATACTAATATTTCTTCTCTTCTTGTTGAAATATAGAAGGTGAATGACTCACAATAAATACTATATTTTCTTTTGTATACTTTTGGGTATTTATACTTTGGATCCAAAGATGTTGATTGAGTCATTATATATATTTATATAAAGCAAATACTTGATATATGACTAATGCAAAAGTGATCACTTACTTAATTTTTTTTTTTTAAATGTTTGAAAATTACAAGTAAATATGTTCTAGATATCTTCTATATAGAAATTTTGACATAATTGATTTTTGTTTGTAGGTTGACATATTCATATAAATTTCTTCCTTTTTCAGAATATTAAATATCTTACCTTTTATGTTTATTTTGAATGATGTATAATATTAAGAGTATTTATGCAATTATTGTCAATTTATTTTGAAAGTGTTCAAGAATATTCCTTTATGAGAGTGTAGGGATTCTCTCTGTGAAAATTGTTATATTCATTTTGAAGATGTTTTTATTGAAATATAACATTATACTTTTGCTACCAATTTAACATATGTCATTCTTTTTGCAACTTATTATTTTATTTTCTGTGAAAATGTGTTATTGAATAATGCTAAGGTTATTCATTTAAGATTTATTGAAAGTTTAAAAGGCTATGTGGTGATATAAGTAAATTTTTTTATGAGAGCCTAACTAATCTCTCTGCACCATTTATATATATTTTTTATTATTGTTCAATTGTCAACTTACAAATTCATTCAATTTATCATGTGTTATTTGAAACCATATATTTTATATATAGTTATTGTATGATTCATATACAGTTACAGTATGTTTCATTTTGTTGACACCTAAGAATATTAATATACATATTATTGTATAATCCAATATTTTGATATATGCTAAAGCATTCTAGTGCATTTTGCACAGTCTAACAAGAGACTCGTCAAACTTTGCACATAGACATAGACTTTAAATTTTTTTTTATATATATGATAGATACTTCTGGAAGAAAATTTTGTATACCTTCCATGTTAACATATAAGGATTACTATTATAACAATAAGTATTTTTTTTTTATTATTTGAACAGCATGTAAAACAGTTATTTATATTACTATAACTATTTCTGATACATTTATTTTGTGTAATTATTTGGTATATTTGTACATATGTCAGAAAATATTGTCTCGATGAAAAATTGTTCATTTTTTTTTGTCATCTCTCCAATATTTTCTTTTGGGGGACCCTGGGTAATATGTGGTGGTTACTCGATAACCCCCCCCATATGTTTAGTTTAATTCATTTTTATTAGCCATTTTATTTCTTATTACCTCCTTTTTATTAATGTTCTCAATTTAAATTTTATTTCGATTTCGTTTCTTTTCTTTTCGTCGCCTGTAATGTTTTGTTTCTTACTTAGCTTTCGAATGTTCCAAGCCGGTAAAATCCTGTTCGAAGTCATTCCTTCCGGTTTGGAGATCCTTCGAGAACATTCTGGCTTGTTCTATGGGTGGAACTTCCGTTTATTCGGACACTCCCCTTAGCCTATGAAATTAGTTTCCGCAGGTGATGTATTTTAAGCCATTGAGTGCATGGCCACCTGCTTTGGCCTCCCTTCTTTACGTGTTTATCAATTCTATTCGTATTAAATTCATATTTATCCATTCTTTGCATCGTAACTTGGCTTATTTCTTCATCGCCCCCCTCTTTCGCTCGCTGCCAAGTTGGCGCCTTTCGGATTTATAGTAACCCTTCCTTTTTTTTTCCCTCCGGGCTCTCGCCCACCGTCAGTTGCGCTGTTAGACTCCTGCCGTAATGGATGCGGCTGGTTGATCAGAGATTTTAGTGGAATTCCGGGGCAAAGGGTGCTCCCCCGATACCGTCAGGTGGAACAAGGTGTTGATTCTTAAAAAATGTCCACCCCAGGTTTATTCGAAATTTGATTTTTTTAACGCTGCGAGTAGCAAGACATCATTCCTATGCATCCAGAAAATGATTCTGAGTGTTACTTCTTCCTGGTTACATATGTTACGTAAGATTATATCGTCATTTTTCTCCATATCTTGTTCATCAAATATCTCTACTTTGTGTTTTTTTTCTTACCCCTCTGAAGGAAACATGCGGAGGTCGACATTCTCATCCACGACATGAGTTTTTTCATTCCTGAAGTAATTATTTCATTATATCATTATTTGGCCCAACATTATATATAAATTTTGAAATATTACGGGGCGTTCCAAAGGAAAATATTGTACATCTCTATGAAAAATTTTCGTCTGATATAAATATATTTAAAAGTACGTATCGTTGATTGATGTTTAGAAAGAAAAATAATATTATCTTTTTTGTCATATCATGAGAAATTTTCCTAATTCATCCTGTCAAGACATATAAAATATGTTATGAAAGAGAATGTTGTTTTTAGAAGATATCAATTTTATAATTGTCATCTGTTGTGAAATTGTTTCTATAGAGTACATGATTAATATGTACGAGTGCAAAGAAATACATATCTGTGAAGAAATATTTATAGTCGTGAAAAATAAATAAGTTTTCATAAAATAAAAATATTCATCTTCAAAAATCTGTCTACGTTTTAATTCCTGTGTATGAGTCTGGATTAATTGTTCTTCAAAAGCCAAGGACCTCACAGGTAACTTTTCCTTTTTTCAATTTTATATTTTTTATAATTTTGTGCTTGATTTTTATCATCATCGATAAAGAATTCTCTATTATTTTAAATGAAGCAATGATGGTCATGTTTGGGTCGTTTGCCGGCCTCCATTCTTCACAATGTATTAGTCACTTTTACGATCACTTTGGCCTTATTGTGGGTAGAAAACAAAATAAACAAGTGTTTCTCCTCCCATCTCTTCTTCTCACCCACTAAAGTAAACACAACACACACTAACTGTTTATTACTGCCTTATTATTATTTTTTTTTTCCAAGAAATAATGCCACACAGAAAACAAAGTAAGGGGTTTTGAACTCCCCTTTATACTTAACCATTGAACAACCAAAACTAATCAGGAATCAGCTTTATCATATAATAAACCTACATTCAAAATTTGAAGCAAATTGGATAATTCTGCATAAAAGTTAAATTATCTAATTTAAAGGAGGGAATCCCCACCCCACCCCCCTTTATATTTAACCATTAAATCCCCAAAAATATTCAAAAATTTGCCTTATCAGAAAGAGCCCATATCCAAAATATGAAGCAATTCTAATAATTCTGCATAAAAACAAAAACACATCTAATTTAAGAGGAGCTGGAGAGGCAATTGTTTCCCTCATTTATCATCTTAACAAAAGAACCCTCAAAACTAATTAAGATTGCATCTTGCCAGAATGAACTTATATCCAAAAATTGAAGCAAATCCGTAAATTCTGCGAAAAACTCCATTTACCTAAATTAAGGGGGTTACTCCCAATCTCCCCCCTTATTATCCCCCAAAAGATACCCAAAACTAATCTTCGAGGCGCCTTACCAGAATGATCTTATATCGAAAATTTGAATGAAATCTAATAATTTTGCAAGAAAAACACATTTATTTAAATTAAGGGCAGATTAATCTCCCCAGTCATCATTTCTTTTATCTCCAGAGAGCTTATCATATAAACATATCAATCAACTCATATTTTGGAAAACTAAGTTCAACAATTTAATTTATCCTTATAATATTTATGATGGATAATTTTTTTTATTATTATTTCATATCAATCGCTATTGTTTTTATTATCTTTGTTCTGTAACTGTAGCAAACTTGCATCCATTCTTGAGAACATTTTTCATCTCATGACTCCTGATCAAAATTATTCTGATTATAACTTATTTTTTTTCTTACAATACAAGTAGGTTTGGTGAGCATAAAAAAATAATTGTTTTTTAAATTATTGGTACTACACTAGCTATGTTATCTGTTCTCAACACTCATAGATTTTTACTTGTTGTTTTGCACAAATGCTATAACCAGCTTTTGAAAAATGTTAATTTCAAAATAGTCACTCGAAAAGTATCTACTTTAAACAAAAACTGAAACTGTAAATTAAAAAGTTGAACTGATTTCAAGAATGCAGTGAATATGTAACTAGCGAGTATATGCATAATTTTCTTGTTCTCAATTCACTTAAAATAATTTTTCCCTATGAACCCATTTTAGGCCCACTATGAAAATTTCAGAATTTGTAGATTATCATATTTTGCAACAAATATATTTTTTTCAGATTTTTAAAAATACTACTTTTTAAAATTTAAAAATTTTAAATTTTTAAAAATTTTTAAATTGTTTAAAATTTTATTATATAAAGTTATATGTCATATTAAAGTACAATTCAAAAGCTTTCAAATGACACTAAATTTAAGGCTGTACCTTAATTAGGAGCTGAGTTACAAAAATCCAAAAAAATTAAAATTTCAAATTTTTGACATTTTTTGAAATTTTTATGAGCTATAAATCAATAACCCAAAGTCCAAGAATTCTAAAAAAAATAATTTATCACATTTCTTATGTGTTCTAATAGTGGACCAATTTTCATAGAAATCTGTGGGGGTCAGGTCAGAAAATGTATTTTTTTCAGTTGATTTGACATGGAATGCCCCTCATCTACTATATATGGCATGAAATTTTTTTTCTTTAATCACTGCATTTGTAAAAGATTCAATTTGGAGATTAAACTTTTTTCTGAAATGTCTATTTTTCAAGAGAAATTTTGCAAAGGGTCTTGTGTTTCATACTAGAATAAAATGTGAAGGATCCTTCCAAGTCTTCTCAAACAGATTTCTGCTGAGAGATCAGATTACCCACATTAAAGTCTTCATGTAGAACACTTAACATCAAAATAAATAAAATTAAAAGTATGAGAATGTAGTTGTTACAAAATTTTCAATATATTTTATTATTTTACAAATGAAATTTCAATTTTTCCAAACTGGAAAAATCAAAAAATAAGCCTCCAGAAAAAACTGAAAGAAAAAAAAAAAAAAAAAAAAAAAAAAAAAATTCCCCCATTTTTCTGTTTTTTTTTTTTTTTTTTTTTTTTTTCCCCGAGCATTCCCATCTCTAGAATGGACCCCAGTGACCATTACTGCCCTTTTAGTTATTTATTGCTTCAGCAGAGGAAAGAAATTTGCAAAATACGTAAATCGGTTATAGAAAAAACATCGCTGCTTTTGTCTACATGGCAAAAATAAAATTTTAAAAATATGTTGACTGGTCTGAAAAAAATTTAACTTTGAGGGGATTTGGGCAGTGGGAAAATGTAGCGAAATTTGTCAATCACAGTAAAATATCGGGAAATTTGTTAATCTGTCACAAGAAATTCGTTAGCTAATAACAAAGACAAAATACAAATTTTTCAGCTGGACACAGGAAGATAATTATCAAGGATAGAAGAAAGTAAAAATAGGTCTGTTTAGTTGTTTAACTTAAAAATTAATTAATCCATTGGTTAAATTAAAAGAAAGAAAGAAAAATAACAAAATCATAGTTTAATAAACAGCTTCAAATTTTATAAATACTTAAGATAGAAAACCAATGTTTAGAAATGCATAAATAATGCATGTAAAGGTAGCAAACAGCCATTTCGAATCTACTATCATTCGTTTCCGTAATTTATATATAAGCCTACACTTCTGTCGTTTTGCTCAGCTTAGCTTGTTCTAGCACGCTGAGTCTTGTACTGATGAAGAATCTCGATAGTAGATTCGAAATGGCTGTTTGCTACCTTTTCATGCATTATTTGTACATTTCTAAATGTTGGTTTTCCATCTTTATACATTTTTGCAAAAAGTCTTTATTTGCTATTTTGACTTAAAATTTTGTTTTACAATCTGAAAGTAAAGATACAATTTTCAAAAATATATAAATGTAAATTCTTGAATTTATTACAGAGTTTAAATATAAATAATAGAAAAGTTGGCAATTCTTTAAACTTTTGAGAATTATCTTTTACTCATTGATAGGAAACTTATTATAATCATCTTTTGCATTATAAACAAAGGTTTTCTGCGTTGTTGTGGATCAAATGATTACTGTTATTTATCTATATTTGATTTGCTGCATTCTGCCAGATATCTGACAGAAAAGTCAGATATCCGGTAATTGTGAATCAGATATCTGATGATATTTTGGATATTGAAAAATCAGCTGGATATCCATTGCATTTTCAATGCTTTTTTTTTTTTTTTTTAACCAAGCATTGATGTAAATATTATTTCTTAACATTAAATATTAGAAAAAGTGAAAAATTCAAGTGGGAGAGAATCCAGGAGGGGCTATTTTCTAAATTTTTTAAAGCTTGAGAAAACGAAAGAATCGATGGCATCATACTTTGCTATATAGTTTATAATACATAATAAGAATAAGGATAAAGTTTTTTGAAAGAGATATTAAACAAAATCCTCTGTGCGATCTGTGATCATACTTGTTACTTATTTTCTGTTTGCTAGAGGGAGTTTTGAATTTTTTATTTGTCTTAAAAATAGTTATTTTTATTCGATTCTCCCAAAAATTTAGGGTCCCTTAACTTTTTTCCAACTTCCTATAAAATGTCATCCCAATGTCACCAGGGGCTTCACTTACATTCTTATCACTTGTGCATACACAGCACACTCAGCATATGCTGCCAAAGCCAGAAGAGATTCATCTCAGAAGTTTATTTATAAAAACTGAGATACTTCTTAATGTAGTTTTCTAATGGTTAGTGATGCAAGCATAGTATACACTTGGTGCATCTCAGAGGTCTATTTTGTAAGATTTGTTTTCAGAATTTTGATAGTAATCCAGGTTTAATTATTCACAGTTCATTTGGAAAAATCAAATTCCAATTAATGCATGTGCATTAATTTATGGTTTTTATTCCAGAACTGGGCAATATCGGGTGGGTTAGCTAATATAAATGTATTATGTTATTAAAGTGATAGTATATATATATGCACATGGTGAAATTTAAAAAAATCTTTCATTTTAAACATTTGTATTATTTTCTTCGATTTTGTGTAACAGAAGAAAGTATTGCAGTCAACAAATTGAAATGCAGCAGGTGTCCAAGATCTCAAGAAACTTATTTTTACAAAATGTCTGTATCATGTGTGTCCTCTTTTTATTATCGAAAAGTGTATAAACTTATGCATAGAATTGATGATAATGCTAAACATATGGAAAGGTTATTTGGTAATTTCTCATATTTGTATTTCAACATTTTTAATTTTAATTTTTTTTTCCCATGTTGGATAGTTGAGGTTCATCTCTACACAGCCTTTTTTTTTTCCTTTTATAATTTTGGCTGTACATATCTTTAAAAAATAATCTAATTTCCAAAACCAGTTCTGAAAATGAAAGTGTCATTATAAAAAAAATAACAGCAAAATATTTAAAATTAGCTCGCCAGTGTTTTTGCCTGACAGGCATAGAAGCCTTAAATGCTG
Source organism: Maratus speculifer (assembly GCA_964019185.1). Classification (NCBI taxonomy): domain Eukaryota; kingdom Metazoa; phylum Arthropoda; class Arachnida; order Araneae; family Salticidae; genus Maratus; species Maratus speculifer. The sequence continues at coordinate 271,408,936 of OZ025290.1, read as the reverse complement.
TCCCCTGAATACTAGGTCTGAGTGTTGACACAAAAATGATGGTTGTTTTAGAGTTAATTTTTAAAAGTAGTGCAACTTAATTTTTAAAAGTAAAATGTAGAACCAGTAATATAATGACAATATTTACTTAAAACAGCTATTGAAAGATAAACTGTCTGATTTTGAAAAGTTATTTACTGCTTCATGCTTCATTAGAATCTTTTATGGTTTTGATTTTAAACACAACATGTTAGAAATGTTAAAATTTTTCAGTAAAAACAAAGAATTTTGTATATAATTTTGTTATATAAAACACAAAAACTTCCTGAAAACTTGATAATTAATCCCATAATTGTTTTTTTGTGTAAGTAAAAAGGAAATTGTGTTTGCTTTTAATTTATTTCCAACTTTGTTACAAAAGTAAAAAAAAAAAAAAAAAAAAAAAAAAAAAAAAAAAAAATACATTTAGAATATTGTTTTATTAAGTTTCATGCTAAATGTAATGTGTTTTAATTTCTAATGTATTAGATCTGATGTTTATAATTATTAATAAGTTGACTATTTTGAAAATATCAGATATATGTGCCTAATATAAGATATTTTTAATAAGTTTTATTTTGTAATTGTTTTATACTGAGGACAGTAAGACGCCCAGCCTTATTTGTGAAACATGTTTGTAATTTATTGTTCTGTGATGGCTTTATATAAAGAAAGAAAGAAACATATACTATAATTAAAAATATATCTAGCACTGGAATAAATTATCTAATATCCAGCAAAATCAATATCCTGTTCATCCCTGAAGTAAACCATTTAAATATTATAAAGAGAGAACAAACCTTAATAATCACAGATTTGGATAATTTTAATATGTATTGTAGGTCAGAGATTCCTTAGCCTTAGGTTCAATGGATTTTATACAACTCTTTAGTTACTGAAAAACAGGGACAGTGGTGCCAACATTTGAAAAATATTGGGTGGGCTCAAGAAACTTTTGAACACATACATAAATATTAGGTGGGCTCAATTAATGGGTGGATGGGGATATCAAATTATTGGCCCCATATAAGTTGGTGCCACTGAACAGGGGGGTTCTAATATTAAAATACACACTTAAATACATTGAAAGGAATAAGCATGGTTGATCGTAGCTCAGTTGGTATAACATTCGCTTGTTGACCTATGGGCCTGGGTTAAATACCCGGTAAACAGATATTTTTTAAAAAGTACATCTTAAAAAAAAAAAAAAAAAAAATTCTAAATTTGGTTTAAAATATGTTGTGAAGAATCCATCTATTTATCATAAAATAAAACATATTCAAGTAAAATAAAAGTAGGAAGAAAATGAATCTAAAAGCAAAATAATTCAAAGAGCAAGCATACATATTACAAAATCTTTAATATGCAAAAATAGATTGTAATGTAATTCTTATGCTGATTTTTAATATAATTATATTTGTTATTTTAAAAATAGAGTAATATTTGATCGTATTGACTTTCCTTGCCAAAACAATACATAAATGGTGTTTCTTTAAAATCACAAATTGAAACAGTTGTTCAGTAGAATTGTATCAATAAAGAATCTGTGAAATGTATTTTTAAAATTAACAGTTTTGGATATTTTATACAATTATTTAATTTCAAATAAACAGTAAATAGTTTTAAAAAAATCATATACAAATTATAATTTTAAATTGACAATGAGATTATCTTATACATATTATAAATGTGAAAGTTTGCCCGAAAAGTTGGAATGAAATTGGCTTCAAAACGGTCATTGAAAGTTATATTACGCTGCAACTATGATACGATAGTGATTATTTCGATTAAATATCGATCATCATAATTAGTAAACCAGATGTAGATCTCAAATTCGTTTTGTGACTAGCAGGGATACAAAAATAGTAATAGAACTATTAAAATAATAATTTTATATAGCAAAAATTATCCTGTTACACGAATTGCAAACACTACCAAATGGCCATTGACAGATAAATTACGCTGCAACTACGATACGATAATGATTAATTCGATTAAATATCATTCATCATACATCACAGAAATGTATTATTTAACACTGCAGAATTTAAATTGAAAGACATTTAAAAAAAAAGGAAGATGTTGAAAAGATTAAAAAAAAAAAATATGTGTATTTAAAGAATTATATAGTGCATCCTCTTATTGAACCTGGGCCTGCTGGTCAGTAAGCGAATGCTTTTACCAACTGAGCTACGATTGTGTCCTTTCTTTTCAAAGTAAGTATTTAAGTTGTGTCATAATATTAGACCCCTCTGTTTCTCAAGAACTAAGAAACATTGTACAGTATAGGATCCGTTATCCAGAATGCTTGGGACTCAGGGCATTCTGGATAAGGGGTTTTTCCGTAATTCGAAACACTTTACCGTAAGTATAAGAAATGCACGAAATAATTTCATAAATAGTGAAATAAATAGCTAAATATGAATATTAATACATGTAAATACCTTAATTTATTGATTAATTTACACAAAATAAAAAATATATACACATATGAAATTTAATTTTGAGATTTTGAAATAGAATCTTTTGATTGGAATTTAGCAAACATGTCTATGATAGTTTTTTGTTTATAGTCTCTTGCACTAATTGTTCTTGTATTTTGTATAGAGACATGATTTGCTGCTTGTGGAAGTAGATCCTCTGTTGCATGCCTGAAATTATTTGTTTGGTATAAAATACTAATTTTTCATTTCCTTTTCAACTGCTTCATTCTGCTGGTTGTCCTTCTCATCATCACTTTCATCAGACATATTGTTGGTTATCATTTCACAAATCTCACTGTCAGTCATCGGTTAGTGACAGGAATGTTTTCATCGGTTTCTAAACAATCTTCCACTGCTTCTTGATTAAGCAATTTAGCTATTGGACAATTAAAGCCTTTGGCATATGCCAACAGATCAGCAATAATTTGCTCATCTTTCGAAATCTTGAAGCCTTCAAACTGAGGCTCATTTTCGTCATAAAAAAATAATGCGTATGGCCACAGATTATACCATCCATGGATAAGTGTATCCTTATCCTCAGCCTGCCATGCTTTAGCAGCACTCCACAAAACAGCTTTGATTGTGAAGCTTCTCTGGAAATTTTTTATTCCAATTCCTTTGTTGTACTCTGTGAGCATTTTTTTAAAGAAGTCATTTTTTAGTGAGTTTTTAAAGATCTCAGAATCCCTTGATCCAATGGTTGGATAAGTGATGTTATGTACAATTTGGAGGCAAAAATACCGTAAACACTTCATCCATTTCTAAGAATTCTGCTTCAGGATGGGCCGTTTTTTTTTTCGTGATATTTTGAAGAAATTTGTCTTTTATCGCGATTTTTTGACGAAAGTTGTCATTTTCCCGAGATCTTTTGTTGAAATTTACCGCTTTTCGCGAATCTTGTCAAAATTTACGTTTTTATTTAAATTTTTTTTCATTATATTTGTTATTTTTTCGCGATCTTTTGGGGGAAATCTGTCTTTTTGGGGGATTTTGTGACGAAATTACCCGTTTTCTCGCAAATCTTTTGACAAAATTTGCCGAAAATTAGTCGTTATTTCGTGATTTTTAACACAATTTGCCGTTTTTTCGCGATCTTTTGACGAAATCTGTTGTTTTTCGGGATTTTTTGACAAAATTTGCTGTTTTTTGTGATCATTTGAAGAAATTTGTCTTTAATCGAGATTTTTGGATGAAAGTTGCCGTTTTCAGCGATCTTTTGTTGAAATTTGCCGTTTTTCGCGAATCTTTTGTCAAAATTTGCCGTTTTATTGCAATTTTTTGGATTATATTTGTTATTTTTTCACGATCTTTTGGAGGAAATCTGTCTTTTTTGGGGATTTTGTGACAAAATTACCCATTTTCTCGCGAATCTTTTGACAAAATTTGCCGAAAATTTGTCGTTATTTCGTGTTTTTTAACGAAATTTGCCGTTTTTTCGCGATCATTTGACTAAGTTACGCGTCTCAAGAAATGCGTAAGAGCTTTTTTTTGCGTCCCGTTGCCGATTTTTTTGCGTAATTTACGCGCTACGCGTCCGCAGCATCGTTGAAAAAAAAAAGTTACCGATTTGCATTCCGGTTTTCGGAGCGTTCTGGATACCGGGACGCCGGATAACGGATCCTATACTGTATAAAAATTCATTAAACCAGAGTCTAAGGAATCTCTGCCCTACAACGTATATTAAAATAATCAAAATCTGTGATTATGAAAAGGTTGGCCCTGTCTGTGTTAGACTTGAAAATATCCATTAATCACTTGCCACATGATGACTAAATAAAACAAATAACCAGCTATTTATTTATTTTTTGTATTGTTATCTGGACTTTGTCTTTATATATAATTTATTAGATATGGTTGAATTACATTTATAGATATTATATTATAGTTATTTGTTATGTAATTAAACATGTAATAATATTTTAATATATAATTCATAATTTTAGGTTCTGGTTCAGCTAAAAGTGTCAATACTCCTGCATCTCAAAAGTAAGTTATCTCATTCTTCACTCTTCTTCTGCTTTCTGGTCTATCTTCTTCCTTTTGATTATTTTTCTTTTTAACATACTATACATTTATCATTTTTTAAATTATACTTTACAGAAATTAAGCAAAGACAGTTATATACTAAATAATTATATTTGACTATTTAAACTTTCCTTTTTAGACTTCATTGAAATGTAACTTAATATGTTTCTAGCAGTATATGACATGAAAAGATGTAATTAGTAATGAATTAAAAACTGATATTTATGCCATTTGGATTTAGAATTTAAAAACTTTCCAATCATGCATAAAAATTAACCCTTATTCAGTCATAAAACTAATTAAAGATATGAAAACTCAGATGGGATAAAAATGGTATGTGACCAGCAAAAAGAAAAAAAAAAAAAATTAAGATAATGATCTTCTGCCATCTGTTGAATTACTATTTGAAAAAACTTAACACTCATAGAGAAAAATTTTAATTATATAGTATGTTGTACTTTTGCAATCTTTTGCTTTGGACCAGAAATTAAAATATTCTTTAGTAACCATAATTACTGAAATATTAAACTTACAATGACAGAAATAATAATAATAATAAAAATAAAAAGAATATTGCCCAGCTAAACTGATGGCATTGAGCTCACAGACTACACATACTACTTGTACATGACACCCTTATATTTTCAAGGGTTAATTCCATTCAAAAAGCAAATTAAGGGGGAAGGGGGCAACTCCGTCCATTTCTCCGTTTTATATTTAATTATTGAACCCCTTAAACTAATCACGGATATGCTTTATTATATAAAAAGACTAATAAATCTGCATGAAAAACCCATCTATATCAATTAAGGGGAGAGGCATTAGTCCCCCATTCCCCCTCTTTATACTTATCCATTGAACACCTAATACTAATCATGGAGGTGCCTTATCAGAAAGATCATATATCTAAATTTTGAAAGAAAACTGATAATTCTGCATGAAAAACCCATTTATATAAATTAAGGGGAAGGGCATTAGCCCCGTTTCTCCTCTTATACATATCGAATGAACTCCAAAAACTAATCAGGGAAATGCCTTATCAGAATATACATCAGAGTTTCCCCCAGGTTTAAAACAAGGCAAGGCGCTACTGTTCTGAAAAATGCACATTTTACATTTTTCAGGACACTTTTTCATTTTTAAGGGCAATTTATAGAGTTGAATCTAGAATCTAGCAGTTCAAAAAGTCGTGAAAAAACAGAAATTTCATCAAAAAATTGAAAAAAAAAAGGTAAATTTTGTTAAAAAATCGCGAAAAAATGGCAAATACTGTTGAAAAATCACGAAAAAAGGCAAATTTTGTTAAAAGACCGCAAAAACAGCAGTTTTTGTAAAAAGATAGCAAAAAACTCATATTTTGCTTAAAAAAAAAATCACCAAAAAACGACAAATCTTATGAAAATACCACGAAAAAACAGAACTTTTCACAGAATTTTCTGTTTTGTTGCGATTTTTTGGACAAAATTTGCTGTTTTTTCGCAAATCTTTTGTAAAAAAATCTGATGTTTTATCGCTATTTTTGGACGAAAGTTGCTGTTTTTTGCGACTCATTTGAAAAAACTTCCACTTTATCGAGATTTTTGGAAGAAATTTGTCGTTTTTCCACGATCTTTTGAGGAAATCTACCATTTTGTGAAACCTTTGTGACAAAATTAGCCTTTTTTATTTTGCGAATCTTGTCGGAAATTAGTCGATATTTCGCGATTGTTAACGAATCTTGCATTTTTTGCGTTCCGTCGCCGATTTTTTGCATAATTTACGCACTATAACGTGTTTAGTTCATCGCTGGAGTGCTGTGTTTTTTCAAATGTGCAGTTTTGATTTGCACGATTTTTTTTTGAATGAATGACGAGGGGCGCTAGTTTTTGGATGAGGGGCAAGGGGGGGGGGGGGGGTGTGCTATTTTTTAAACTAAAGGGCAGGAGGGGCAGAGTGCCCCCCTGAAACCCTCTGGGGGAAACTCTGATACATATATCCAAAATTTCAAGTAAAATGGATATTTTTATCATGATTTCTAATTATGCACACACAGAATGGACGGGCACATAAGCTCCCAGGCTTTGATAGCCTGTGAGCTAAAAAGTCTTACAAAACTGTTTAAGCATTTTGACGTAAAGGAAAAAAGGGAGAATATGTTAGCAATTTTTATAGTTTTGACTATTTCTCAAAATTCTTATGAGCTATTGAAACAATAATTGATTTAGATGAATATTTACACTTTGTGAAACCTTTGAATGCATTTATCAAGAATTCCTAATTTATATCATCATTCTAAAAATCATCTAAATTTGTTCACATGTCCCCAGTAAAGGAATAGATATGAATATATCTAGGACTCATTTGAACATATGCATAAATAAGACAAATACTTTTTTGTGAATTAAAAACTGTGATAAAAATTAGATACCTTCTTTCTAACTGTATGAATAAATCAAATGTTTCAACATAGATACAAGAAATTATTCATAAAATTATATACTAATGTACCTACTCCTGCTTTGGAGTATGCATGTAGAAATGATTGAAGCTCAACAATGTCATTTGCAAATACAAATTCAATGACTTAATGCAGTTATCACCATCACAAGCTGCATGCAGGCAATATTATGAAGTGTATGATGGACAAATAATTAGTTATATAGATTTCAGCTGAAGGTGAAGGTTTCTTTTCTACATAAGGCTCAGAGATATGTTTTTATTGGATAAACAAAATCTGTTATGATTCTGTAATGCTCATTTAAAGTCTAACTACTACCTGTTATTGTATTATCAAATGCTAGTACAGTAAAATCTCTATAACAGGCACATAGTAGACACCTCTATTTAACGGACAGTTTTCTAAATGCAACTCCCAAAATCTAAATTTCTGCATGTTCAACCTCTGAATAAGGGACATTTTGAATAGTGATTTTAGTGATAAAGGATTAAAAAAAAAAGTCCTTTTGGCCAGTATTGAGAGGAAGAGGTAGCTTTCATATTCCTTACTTAATCAAGTTATATTATTTAACAATACAAAGCTCAAATTTATGAAACATGGTAATAGAAGATTCAGTACTAAATATAAATGGAAATTTTGAGAAATTAATCAACTTTATACAAGATGGTTTTATTTAAAGGGATTTATATTTGACCACCAAATTCGGTGATATAATGAAATACCTGTCATTTTAAAACACCAAAATGGGTGAAATTAACTAATGAACTTTACGAGATCTTAGTAAGTCCTGTGCACATGCTCACTCGCATCGAAATTGGTTAATATATGTGAGTGCTATCGCAGGCAAATAGATTTTTCAGTGTCACCCACTTTAGAAATTCAAAGTGTTAAATTTAAATATAAGTTATTTTTTAAAATAAAAACAAAACAAGAAATGTCTGCCATTTTAAAACAAGCCAAACATTCCAATATCGGTTCAGCCTCGTACCCGCTTGCCAAATATCTGGTTAAGCGTTTTCTTTTCTCTCAATATCCAATGTTTACACTGTTAAGAATTCAAGCTCTTTTGTTAATCTCATTAAGAACTATACCCCCTCCTCCTCTTTGAGAATGGTTTCATTTGATGTCACATCTCTGTTTACACATGTTCCTGTTCTTGGTGCAATTCAGTGCCTCACTCTCAGATTAAAAGAATTCCATTACATTGATCATGAAATTAATCATATAGTTGATTAATTCAACATTTGTTTAAAACAAAATACTTTTAAATTTTCCAACCAATTCTATTCTATGTCTGATGGTTTAGCTATGGGTAACCCCCTTAGCCCTTTCCTAGCCGATCTATATATGCATTACTTTGAAGTTAAAATGTTTAATCTCATCAGTTTCCCATTTTATTGCAGATACGTTGATGATTCTTTTGCACTCATCGACCCATCTGTTTCTCCTGTTGATAATATTTTGACTATTTTAAATCAAATAGATCCAGTCATTCAATTCACTTATGAAGTTGAAAACGATAACAAATTGCCATTTCTTGACGTTTTAGTCACTCGTCAATTAACCTCATTTGACACCCGTGTTTACTGTAAACCCTTTGCTGTCACACTGCCCCCCCATTTTAATTCATATCACCCCCCTTCTCAAAAAGCTTCTGCTTTTCTGTAATTAATTAATAGAGCTCACTTAATTTATTCAGATAACAGTTCTCTTAGTGATGAGTTAAATTACATAAGATCAGTTGCTATAGATCGTGACTTCAGTTTATCATATCAATAAATTAATTTCTCATAGTTTTAATAAACATCTCGATGATCCTGATTCTTCTGTTACACCTGTTTCTTATTCTAGTTTAATTATTTTACTGTTTCATCAAAGCATTAGCTTTAAAGTTGCAAATATTTTGAAACATTATGATTTGAAAGTAGTATTTAAACCAGTCAATAAATTAACCTTTTCTCAATTAAAAGATCAAATTTCTCCTCTGGATCATTGGGGTATTTACAATATACAATGTCAGTGTGGTTTGTCCTATATTGGACAAACAAAACGTAAACTCAGAAAAAGAGTCGCTGAACATATAGGTTATGTTAAAAGAAAAGAGTTAAAGAATTCCTCTATTGCTTCTCATTGTTGGGAAGAGGGCCATAATTTTAATTTTACCTCTGCTACTATTATCCAAAAATGCACTACTCCGCTAGACTTAGACTTTTTCAAAGCACTCCATATACATAAAGCAAAAAACTCCTTGGTTAATGATCTTTCAAGTATACTGTACATCTCAACTTTCTGGTTAGATTTATTATGTCATAACACCTCATTTCCGATTTAATCTTATTGGTTGCTGAAGCTTGTGGGTATTTTGGTATTATGTTTGCGATCATTTGGGTCTCTGACTTGCTGTCAGTTGGGGGAGGGGGAGGGGTGGTTCTGTTTTTAAACATTTTAACTTTTATACACTGAGGAAGCGAGCTCTGGTGCTCATGAAATGTATACTAGAGATGAGTTCGGGCTCGTTTTTCGGGGCCCGGGCCCGCCCGAGCCCGAAATATTTTTTTGTCACCAGAGCCCAAGCCCAATACCAAAAATATACAAAACAAAATTGTATTGTATTTAAAAATTGTTTCAAAAGTAATATCTCATTTTTAAAAACTTCTTACATGGATATGATTTTTAAATGAAAATTTAAATCCGTTCTTATCAAAATTCGTATAAAATAAAAATATACTCCATACGTAAAAGTATTCTCATATTCTTTCCTCCTTTAACAAGCAAATTTGATGGAAACGCTTTTGTTTAATGAATAAATGCATGAAATTTGCAGAAATTACTGTTTGTAAGCTAGCGAATCGAACAACGTTTTTCAATTTTCTGTTAAAAGTGTACATATTTCATTATAATGGATTCTTTTCTCATAACAATCTTCCATGATTGACAGATACCTGAAAATCAACGTTAATTTAAAAAAATTACATTGTTATTTTAAAGGTCCTATGTCTTTATAGAAAAAGAGGAAACACTGATCGATTGCTTTCTGTTAGAATAACATGGTAATAAAATTTACTTACGGAGAAAAGTGACTTCGAAAAGGAACAGCGTCCTCAGCATTTGCAGAATTCATATTCATGATGACAAATGCATATAATAATCGCTAAAGTTATTTTCATAAGAAAAACGATAAATGTTTCATGCACAATCGAGTATTAAATAAATTTGAAAACCTCCAGCTAATTCTTGTCTAACAAAAACAGAAGAAAATATTATCTCCGTGTTATGTAAATAAATAATAAATAAATAAACGATCCCATTAAAAATTATGTTCTGCAAACGAAAAGTCAATAAAGATTAAATTTATTGTTGTGTTTTTTATGATTGGCGCCATATAAATAGATCGTTGGAGGAAGTTCCGCAGACATAAATCTGTAGTTATCACAAATTTTCATTAAAATAAATAAACAAGCATTCAGTTCTCCCGTCATTTTGATAAAAAAGAAATAAAATGACTTGAAAAGGAATAAGTAAGCAATTTTAAGTGGAAAAAGTTATTTCAATCTTTTCTACACATGAGTAAATAAAATTTTTCGGCTTTAGAAAAAATGAGCCCGGGCCCGCCCGAGCCCGAAGTCTAAGATAAAAATAGAGCCCGAGCCCGTGTCGGGCTCGGGCTGAGCCCGTCTCATCTCTAATGTATACGTATGTGGTGTGTGTTTATTTATTGTGTGTTAAGCATTGATTTTAATTATTGTAATCTTCCACACAAGGTTTTAGCTATTAATGGGGTTTCGTTTAGAAAAAGTTCTATTAAGAATAGAGTTTGCCCCTGGGGAAAATTAACATTGCTACTTACCATATGACAATTATAAAATCAATTGACCACCATCTTAGTCGCCAGTCACCAAGTGGCAATTTAAAAAATCTTATTAATTGCAAAGTGTGCAGCTTTTTTCATGGAAAGATACATCTCTACTTTGATTACATCTAATTAGCAAACTGGCTAATTCTTTTTTCCTACCAGATGTAAGCAAGTTTCAACGATTTATCTGTATTTTCAATATTTTGGCTTTTTGCCATGTGCTTGCTTTTCAGTTGGATAATTTTTTCAAGAAATACAGTTTTGTTCTGTAAAATATATCCTTTAGTCTTCTACATGCATTTCAAGTAATTTATTCCTTTTTCTCCTCAGAATGCAAGCTGATTTTAAGGACATTGCAGTATCTTCAATATTTCGACACCTGCCACATACTCAGCAGTTAAATTATTTTTCTTCATGAGATACTGTTTAATCTCCAAAATACTCACCATCTTAGATTTTATCTGCATGTAATGTGTGTGGTGTATTATTTATAACACATTTACTTATTAAATAAAATCGAAACACTATTTTTTTTTTGTGTTTATTGTATAAAAAAAAGTAATATAATTATAGTTATCTAAATATCAAAGTTTGAAAGATTATAGTGGCCACTTATAAAATGGAGAAATTTCACGATTTTCATTTTCACTTTTATATTAAAGAGCAAAAAAAAAAAAAAATCAAGAAAATTGATACCATTTTTATGTATATTTGAAGTTTTTATAATTCACTAAATGAATTTTAAAACTGCAGTTTTTGTCTTGGCGGTAAAACGCTGCATCGCGGACGAAAGCGGCTGTGACGTCATTTGCCATGTAAACACCGTCCTGCTACGTTGCTGGCTTAAGCGTTTGATATATTTCTTATATCTTTTTTCATTTTCTGTACCAAAAATTAGTAGTAATGTGTGTTAAAAATGTTGAATAGTGCCATGTTTCACAAATAGTACAGTAAATTCGCCTAAGCACTTTTTTTAGTGTTCCTAACTATTATGATAACGATAATTTATTCTGATGTTAACTTGACAGAAATGTTTTTGTAAACTTATAATCTGCTATTCTTCATTTGTATGTGTATTTATTGATTAAATCTAAATAAAATTTTAATGTTTTTTGGAAAATATGAATGGGAATAATCACATGTGGAACAGAAAAAAATTATGTATCATACATATAGTCTTAGTCATTCATTTTTATTTATGCATGCATATTAAGAAGTGCCTTGAAGATAGCTTATTTTTGAAATCTATATATATATATATATTCATTATTCAATATCAATAATGATAATACAATTTTTTGGAAACCTCTAATTTTTATACCCATCATTAATGTATAAAGTAAACATTAACATAAACATTAAAAAAAAAAAAAAAAATTATGCAAACGAATTTTCACTGAAATCATACATCCTCAGAGAAGCATATTCAGACTTTTTAATTAGGGATGGGACGAATAGTGATTTGGCCGAATAGCCGAATACCGAATATTCGGCCAAATTTTAGGCCGAATACCGAATATTCGGCGGCCGAATATCAACTTTTTTTTCCAATAAAGAAAATAAATTTTGATTATATATAATTTAAAAAAAATAGGAGCTCATTAATAATTATTACCCTTAAATGTGCTTTTAAATGTATTTTTAAATTTGAAACATTTATTTTAACACAAAAAAATTATGAAATTGCATTATTTTCTTTCATTTTAATGTACATCAAATTGATTTTCAGTAAGTCAGGATGGTAAGATATTTTCATTAAAATATGAAGAATGTACTTCACTTTTACTATCAAATGATATTTTTACCCTTTCTTGCATCCAAAATTAATAATATTCTTAATCTTCTGAAATAACCTTTAATGAAATAAATTTGATCATTTAGAGTTTGTGTCCCCAATGATAAGCGAATTCGTAAGAATGAGCCTGCTCTGAAATCAGTTGCCAAGCTTTACATTACAAATTACGTTAAAGCAAAAGATTATGCTTAAAGTAGAATGCATATGTTAACAAAATCTTTGACATTTGAATTGGCACGTACAATATTCAACTTCAATATTCCACTTATTCAACAAGCATTAAAAGGATAAACAGAAATTGATAACAACATGAATGAAGGAATATGTAAATTAAAAATATATACAACATCATAAGGTTACATATTTAAGTCAGTAATTATCCAAATAATTATTTAAAATTGAAAACTATAGAATAAAAAAAATTATTTTGTTCAGTATTTAGAATTTATGTTTAAATACTTATAAAACGATCTTCATAAAACTAGTTGTGTCATCTAATGCGTATCTAGTTTGCCACCAGTTCTGTTTTCAGATGTACCGTTCTAGTATTTGGAATAGTGATATTTGATATCTAATTTTGAAAATGAATCATTGTTAATACACCTAGTGAATGAATTTTTTCATTTCTTACTTTACGGAAATAAGTTACAAATTTCATAAGAGCCTTTTTGTTATGTGCATGGAATTTGCAGACATTAATAAATATTCAAGTGTTTTTTTTTTCTTTTTTTTTCATAAGTGTTGTTATATTTTGAATTGTAATATATCATTCTCTAATGAAAACATTTCCCATACAATTAAATCTCCAACTTGGGCAGCATTTTCTAAAATATCACTCACTTTTATAGGAAATACAGAAAGGCTGTGTATTTTTTAGCAATCAAATAACTGTATATTTTGTAAGTAAGAATGAGAATGACTTCATGAATGAAGTAGTCAATTTGGATTAAAGAAAAAAAAATTGTAAGAGTTGAAACGCCTTAAATCCTAAATTTATTTGGCAAGATATCTTTCACTATTCGGCGAGATTTTACCACTATTCGGCCAGATATCTCTAAATATTCGGCTACAGGTATTCGGTCAAGAAGCCTTCAATATTCGGCCAACCGAATATTCGGCAAAAGGGCCGAATAGGCCGAATACCGAATAGTGGCCGAATATTCGTCCCATCTCTATTTTTAATAAGTATTTTTGCATTAGTAGCATATCCAGAAAAAAAAGAGGGGGGGGGGAGAGAGGCAAGAAAAGGTTTGTTTTACATTAATGTACAGAAGTTTTAATACACAGGAGAATTCAAAGTTTGGGGGACTTTTAAGGGACTTTCTAACCCTCTAAATAATATTTTTGGCTAGTGAAATATTTTGGGAAAAAAAAGTTCAATATTATGTTTATGTTGTGTGTAACAATTAAGCTTTTTTTCCATGAAAATTTATATTTTATCTCAACTGTAAAATAAAATTTCTACTACTGAAAATATAAGCTATTTTATGCCTAGTTTTTTTATTTATTTATTTTAATTTATTTATAATTATTGTTTACCATTATATATTTTTAATGTATGTATCATAGTCCCAGCAGGAGAAGAGACCTGTCAATCATACATGACGTAGCTTAAGACGATTCCATTTCTTTCATATCGGATCGTCGATTTTTCTTCCCTACGCTGCGCCGTAGAAGAAAAATGCGTAGGTTGCCACATTTCCCAGGTGTGCGCACAGTTTGGCGCTGTTAATTTGTATCTTATTGATTTAAAAGGGAAATTATTTAACCTGGGAGAAAGCACGCAGAGATCTGATCGGACCGGGCCTAACTAATTTTTTCTGTACTAAGCCGCTGTTGATTTCATTTTTCCTAGTCTTGACGGATCAAAATATTCAGCCCCGTTTGAATCCTCCTGTATGATTATAATTTCCTCGACGAAACAAAGTCTGTTCAAAAACCTGTAAAATTTGGCTTGGTCCAAATTTTTTTTTTAAAAAGTCATATACTTTTAAATTGTCATTATTCTACAATTACATTAAACATTAAAACGTATTCTTAACTTTTATATAAATTGTTACTTTTGTATTACATTGCGTAAAAAAAAGTAGAAGGACACTAGACTTTTTACTAATAAAAGCACAACTGATTAAGTTACCGCAAATATCTTTATTTGCGTAACAATTTATAACTAAATGAGTATAAATTCATACTAATCCAAAATAAATTAAGAAGATAATTTGTTTTTCATAATATAGTTTCTGTTGCTTACATAAAACTCTGTAAAAAAAGTAAAAGGACACATAAGTATTTTATATGAAAATTAAATTATTAATAAGAAGTTTTCTTTCCATTTGCCTTTATCACTTGAAAGACTCTGTTTGGCATTGAATCGTACAGTGCTTGTATTTCACTTTGGCAAAAAATTGTCCCAAACATCGTTAAGTGCATTCTGAAGCTTGACAACAGATTCGTATTGTTTTCCTCCACTGTATACGTGACGAACTAATGTTGCCCATATATTTTCAACAATGTTAAGGTCAGGGCTTTTAGCTGGCCATGGCAAAACGCAGATATTATTTGTGTGGAACCAATTTTTAACGCCAGTAGCGGTGTGAATCGCTGCTCCATCTTGTTGAAAAATCCAATCTTCTCCACCTAATTCTGAACCATAAGGAAGAAGTTCAGATTCCAACAACTGGATGTAATCTTCATGGTTCTGTTTACCATGCAAAATGACTAGACTCGTTCTTCCACCATATCCAACTGCTAGCCAGACCATCAAACTCCCCCGTCCCATATGTCGAGTGGAATACAATTCTTCCTCATTCTTGATACAATGCCAATAGTATTGATATCCATCAGGACCATCCAAATTGAACTTTTTCTCATCTGAGAAAATGACAGAAGTCCATTCCGTGGTCCAAGACATGTAGTTTCTTGCCCAAGATAAGCGATTGGCTATATGTATTTTTGTCAATTTTGGATGATGTTGTCTCTTCTTGAAAATAAAGACTTTAGACTTTTTTATATAGTTATATACAGTTTGGCATGACACATGCGCTAGATTTGCTCGTATTCGGACCTTCGAAATTGTGGAATCTTTTTTTTTTCAATACTCGGATAATGTTTCTTTCATCACAAGGCATCAGTGTTTTAGGTCTTCCTGTCTTTTTTTTAGTACCGTGATGCTCTGGATTTCTAAGATAGTTGGGTATTGCTGTTTTACGAACATTAAGCAACTTAGCAATCTCTCTGATGCTTTTACCCTCTTTTCTAAATGCTATGGCTTGGCCTTTTTGAAAATTATTTAAAGGTATTCCTTTCAGCATTCTACAAAAACAAACAAACAAAAAAAATCAACCTAAAAATGGAGATATATTTTTTTCTTTGATGAAAACAATAAAATAATAATGTTTACTTACATTATCTATAGCAGAAGGGTCCAAAAAATTCAATTTTCCACAGCTGTCCTTCTACTTTTTTTACAGTGAAATTTTTAGATAAGTTCATTTTTCTATAAATTAATTGTGGTAGCAATTAATTTTTCATTTCACAACAAAAGAATGCATATAAAATTATGCCCTTAAAAAAATCAGACCGTAAATATAAATCACAATTAAGTTAATTAAAAAATTCAAGTGTCCTACTTTTTTTACAGAGTGTATTATGATAATAAAGATAAATATTTTGCTTTCAGTATATTTTTTTAAAAACTTGTTAAATACTATTGTTTAAAATGATTGAAGAAATAATTAAGCAGAACAATACAAAATTAAATTTTACTTTTTGCTTTTCTGAACTTACCAACGATAAACTAGTAAAATAGCAAAATAATTTATATAAAAATTCATAATTAAAAAAACCCAAAAAGAAACAAATGTTATTTTAAAAATGGATGGAATCTGCAAAGTGAAGTAAAATATACATACAATTTAATTAATTTTAAGGGATTCTTAAAAAAAAAAAAAAAAAAAAATTCTCAGCGCAACAGCACCAAAATCTTGATAAATAAATTATATCTCGAGTTGTAATAGCAATTCCATAATGAAATACATATGCAATACTAATTTACTTTATTTGTGGCTATTCTCAACTGCTTTGCTCTGATGAACAAATGCAAAACGTTTTGACATATTTAGAAGTTAATTTTTCAATGGAAAGATATAAAATTGGAAAGTATGGTTATGGAAGCGATTTGGAATCGAATTGTTTTCCATTTTTTGATGAATAAATAATTTATTGAGTTATAAACGATTTTGATCACGTGACCAACACGTATTTCTCCCCTGTTTGAGTGGTTATTTATTTTTCGAGCAGAAATTTGATTCAAAACTGTCACTTTGACACTATTTTCTAAAAAAATCTATTTTGGAAAAAAAAAAAAAAAAAAGGGGAAAATGAGTAGGATTAGGTAGTTTCTGAACAACTACTAGGTTCATGAAAACAAACCTTTGAACAAAAATAAGTCAAAACTCAAAACTTATGTGATAAAGACTTTTGGATTTTCTTTCATTTTAATAATAATAATTAAATTTTGTACTTTTTTTAAAGGTTAATGGCATATTTTAAATTTTTAATTTATACTATCTTAAAATTTAATATTTTAAAAATACATTAAATATCATTCACAACTGCAGTTTTGATTCTTTCTTCATTTATTTTCTGCTCTATGGATAGAACAAAATTGACGGGAGAGAAAAAGTAAAAAATTTGCTTCCTTCTCAAAAAAATCCGTAACTTTATGAATAATCATTCTTTTTTTAGAGTGAATTGTTTTCCCTTTTGAGGACATGTTTGTGATAAAAAAAAACAGTTTAAAAATGGCGGGATAAATTATAAAAGAGAGAAAATAAAATACAGCTAACTGAGAGAAGAAATGCGCTGCGCAAGTTATTGGCGCGAAACTCAATTGCCGTGCTATCATTTCAACCCTAGTTCTTTGCAGGGAATGGTTGAATTCAGGGCTAGAAAAATTTTTAAAAAATTACATGCCCAGTCGGGCATGTGGTAGGGAAAAATAGATGCCCGAATAAAAAATTTACATGCCCAACTTTTTTGTACTTCTAAGTTTTATGATTGTAACTTTAAAGCTGGTATATGAGTGAGTTATATCATTTTATTACAAAAACTGTAGAGAAAAAAATGTCTTTGCAAGAAGAAAAAATATTGCAATGCCGATCGCGAAAAATGAAGGGGGGGGGGGATGTCGATGTGAAAGAAAAAGTTGCGATGTCATTCATAATAATTGTTACCGATGTTGTGATTATTCATAATTAGTTAAAGTGCTTAAAGTTTATTTACGTGTTATGTTTTGTTTTTAACCTTCTCAAATCGTCAATAGCGTACATTATGCGAGCCGCCATTGCTGCGCGGGTAAATATGTTACTCCATAACTTTTGAAAACCGTTATTAAAGAATCACTGGTACATCGGCGATCACGGCACTTAGTTACGTGAGTGACGTTCTATCCTGGCAGCCAATGCGGTAGCGGCTAGCGGAGAGTCTTTCTCTGCCGTTCCATCGGAGAAAAGGTGTGTACGCGCAACGGATGTGCGCAGCAAAGGCTATGCTCCTCTTCTATTTTCACTTGTTTTGACGAAAGCTCAGTCGTATTCCGGCGCTGACCGATTGTATTGTAAATAAAATGTCTACTTTTCGTAAGGCGTCCATTAATTTACGAAGTTTTATCATTCTTCTTCATGATTTAGCTTATGCCAACCTATTTAAATTTAAATGTGGTACTTTCAAAAATACATGCCCGTTCGGGCATGTTGATAAAAATAATACATGCCCGATCGATAATTTTACATGCCCCGGGCATGTCGGGCAATAGATTTTTCGAGCCCTGGTTGAATTGAAAACACGGGATTATTTTCCCCTCCCGTATCACCTTGCACACCTTCTGTAAAGTCGACTAATCTAAGAGAAGGAGTTTCCCATGTCTCATCTCGTGATGGGAGTATTATTTGTACTTTGTGGAATTTCAAATGAAAATTTATTATTTCCTATAAATTATAAATAATAATTTTGATGTCAAATGTCCAAATGTGCAAAAATTTTCAAATGGAAATTTAAAAATTGTCTGCCTGATCCCAAATGGGCATATAATGTATGATACATACATTATATAATTATAATTCTTATAAGAAATCGTCAGCTACACTTACAAAATAAATCAAAATAAATATATTTTTTTATTTACATCTTTTATTTTCTTTTGAAGGCAAATACTAGTTAAGAAGTTATGCTCTGTATAGGAAATTTTTCCAAATTAATATTCTGTTCTGAATATTTTTGATATATATCACCGATTAATTGCACATTTAGTAAACTTCAGAGTCAGTAATAATAAACATTTTTCAATTTATTATTTGACGTATATTAATATTTAAAACAAACTAAATATTAAAAAGGTATTCATTTTGTTAACGCTTTTTTCTAATAAAATATTATGCGTTATTTGAGACAAGTATTTAAAATATAAAAAGGTGAACAATCTTATGAAAAAAAAATCTTCATAAATTAAACACAAAGTAACCTGTAATTCTGCCCAGAGAAATTTCACTTAAAAAATAAAACAAGAAGTTTTCATTAAAAAAATAAGCGTAATTGTATAAAAAAATATGGAATGGAAAATGTCAAGAGGTAGAATCGAACTTGGACTGTCTGGCCAGTAAGCAGGTACTCTTGAACATGCCACGGATTACTCGAAGATGCATGCAAACTCGCTATTCAAATTTTAGCGGCCAAAAGTAACCTGTCACGACTGCAAGATAAATTTTCTAAAATAACTAAATTGTTTAAACTTCAACAAGTCGCACTTGGTTCTATGTTTGTTAATTAGAAAACTGAATAAATCTGAAAATTTAGATTATTTCCTGTTCATTATTGAATGTTATATATTCAATGTTATGTATTCAATGTAAAAAGCTGTGCAGTAGTTTTTAGAAAATGATCCATATCACGATCTTTTGTCCCAACTTGAGCATATTTTTTTCCTTATAGTATGTTTTTAATAAAAGTTTTAATAATGCTTTATACAAAACTAGTTGGATGTGTCAATCCCAAAACTTTCTTCTATATCATAAGTACATTTTAATATTTAAAAAAAAAAAACGTGGTGATCCCAAAGTTACCCACTATCGAATTTCCTCGAACATTTGACCTAGCCTAATGAGATTCTGGTATCCGAAAAGCCTAAAACGCAAAATTTAATTAATATTCTGAGAAAATGAGCTTAGTAGTGCCTCATGTTGGTAATTTATACAAAAACCTAATAAGCATCTATTTATGTCAAGACCTAACAGAATCTGAAATTTGATAGAATTTCGTCCATTAGTTCTTGAGATGGTAAACGGAAAAAAAGTGACCGGAAAAAAGTTATCGGAAAAAAAGTGACCTAAACTACAAAAGCGGAAAAAAAGTGACACGGAAAAAAGGTGACACGAAAAAAAAGTGACAAGGGAAAAAAGTGACACGGAAAAAAAGTGACAAGGATTGGTTTTGGGGATTTATTATTGATTTTGTGGATTCATTGGTTAAGTATGAAAGGGGGATCGGGGGCTCATAATTTAGGTAAATGGGTTTTTCATGCTGAATTAACTGTTTTGGTTAAATTTTTGGATATACGTTCATACTGAAAAGACGCTTGCTTGATTAGTTTTGGGAAGGGACGATTACCCCCCCCCCCCCCCCCCCCCCCCATCCGTCCTCAATTAGTTGAATGGGTTTTTATGCAGAATTATCCAACTTGTGTCAAATTTTCATATAGATTCTTTTCGATAAGGCTTATATATAGTATAAAATGCCTGAAGAGTTTTAGGAGTTTAATGGTTAAGTATAGAAGGGGAACGGGAGATAACCTTTCTTAAATTAAATTAATGGCTTTTTACGGATAATTATCCGATTTGCTTCGAATTTTGGACATGGGTTCATTAAGACGTATGAGACGATAAGACGTATCTCTGATTAGTTATGGGGTTCTTTTGCTTGTTATAAAGGGGGGACGAGCAATTATCTCTCCCTCAAACTAGATAAATAGATTTTTATGCAGAATCATCTGATGCATTTTAATTTTTAAACATAGGTTCTTTCTGATAAGGTGAATTCCGGAATAGTTTTAAGGATTTAATGGCTAAGTATAAAGGGAAGATGGGGGAAACCCCTCTTAAATTAAATAAATGGCTTTTTATGCAGAATTATCCGATTTGCTTCGAATTTTGGACATGGGTTAATTATGATAAGACGTATTTCTGATTAGTTATGGGGTTCTTTTGCTAATTAAAAAGGGGGGCGGGTGATTACTACCCCCTGCCTTAAATTAGATTTAAAAAAGTTATGCACACTTATCCGATTTATTTCAAATTTTGGATGTAGGATCTTTTCATAAAGTAAATTCCTGAATAATTTTAAGGGTTTAATGGCTATGTATAGAGGGAGAACAAGGCAGAATCATCCGATTTGCTTCAAATTTTCGATGTATATTCATTATAAGAAGACGTATTTCTGATTAATTATGGGGTTCTTTTGCTAATTAAATAGGGGAAGCGGGCGATTAATCCCCCACTCTTTAAATAAGATTTTTTTTCACAATCATCCAACGTATTTCAAATTTTGGATATAGGTTTTACCTGATAAAGTGAATCCCTGAATAGTTTTAAGGGTTTAATGGCTAAGTATAGAGGGATGAACTGGGGATAACCGACAATTAATCAGGAGTTCGCCTTATGATAATGTACACACATTCAAAATTTGAATCAAATAAGATAATCCTGCGTAAAAAGCCATTTATTAATTTAAGGGGGGTTATCTTCCGTTCCCCTACTGTATACTTAGCCATTAAACCCTTAAAATTATTCTGGGATTCACTTTATGAGAAAAAACATATATCCAAATATGAAATATATCGGATAAGAGAACATAAAAAACAATTTATATAATTTAAGGGGGGGGGGGATTGCCTTAATTTTTAATTAGAAAAATAACCCCATATGTTATCAGGGATACGCCTTATCATAATGAATCTATAATCCAAAATTTGTAGCAAATCCTATAATTCTGCGTCAAAAGTAATTTAATTTAAGGTGGGTTATATTCTATTCCCCTTCAATACTTAGACATCAAATCCTTAAAACTATTCAGGGATCCACCTTTTCAGTAAGAACCTACATTTAAAATTTGAAATACATGGGATAATTCTGCATAAAAACCTATTTATCTAGTTTAAGGGGAAGATAATTGCTCGCCCCCCCTCTTTATAATAAGCAGAAGAACCCCATAACTAATCAGAGATACGTCTTATCATAATGAACCTATGTCCAAAATTCTAAGCAAATCGGATAATTATGCGTAAAAAGTTATTAATTTAATTTAAGAAAGGTTATCCCCCGTTCTCCCTCTATATATAACCATTAAAACTCCTAAATCTCTTCATGCATTATATACTATATATAAGCCTTATCGAAAAGAACCTATATTCACAGGGCCCGACTTAGACAGTGGGGGGCCCTGGGGCAAACATTATTAGAGTGGCCCCTTCTATCTTAAAAATGTTTGTGAATTATACTCAAGTGACTAAAATTAAAATTCAAACCTATTGTATGTATGCATAAATTTCGTACCAAGTACTGATTTCAGTATTTATATTTCACATCTTTATACATAATAACAGCAGATAAATAATTTTAACTATTAATTTTTTTATGATGTAACTATTACTTTAAGGGAACGTGGGGCAGGGAAGCAAAGGGGGTAAGAGAAAAAAGACCCCTTAAAATTGAAAAAAAAGAATTTCGGTAATATTTTGCTATTTATATCATTTTGCCCTCTTTTAACAAGAAACTTTTTTCTCCTTGGGGGGCCCCCTTCAAACTGGGGGGCCCGGGCAATTGCCCCGCATGCCCCTGCCTTAGTCAGGCCCTGTATATTCAAATTTGACACACGTTGGATAATTCTGCATAAAAACCCATTCATCTAATTGAGGACGGATTGGGGGGGGGGGGGGTAATCGACTCTTCCCAAAACTAATCAGGAAAGCGTCTTTTCAGTATGAACGTATATCCAAAAATTGAACCAAAACAGTTAATTCAGCATGAAAAACCCATTTTCCTAAATTATGAGCCCCCGATCCCCCTTTCATACTTAACCAATGAATCCCCAAAATCAATAATAATTCCCCCAAAATCAATCCTTGTCACTTTTTTCCCGTGTCACTTTTTTTCCTTGTCACTTTTTTTCCGTGTCACTTTTTTTCCGCTTTTGTAGTTTAGGTCACTTTTTTTCCGATAACTTTTTTTCCGGTCACTTTTTTTCCTAGATTCCTTGAGATATAGTTATAACAAAAAATTTGCAAAACGTAGCACAGCAACACCATATCTTGGAAAATTTATGCCAAAACATAAAAAAGCGTCTAATTATGTTATGGTGTAAAATAATCTGAAGTTTGATGAAATTCTGCGCATTAGTTTTTGAGATATAGTTAGTTTAAAAAAAAAAAAAAGTGTAAAATATAGCACAGCAGCACCATCAGTTGAAGGATTTATAACAAAACATAATCGTTGTGTAATTATGTTATATGTCATTTTGTAACGAACTCTGAAGTTTGATGAAATTCTGTGCGTTGGTTGTTGAGATATAGCTATCGGAAAAATCGTGCAAAATGCAGCATAGCTGCACCACCTGTTGCAAGGTTAATACCACAATGTAATCAGCGTCTAATTATGTTATATATTCTAGTGTAACAGAATCTAAAATTTGATAAATTTCTTTGCATTAGTTCTTGAGATATAACTATCGCAAAAATCGTGCAAAATGTAGCATAGCAGCGCCACCTATAGGGCAGTTCACACCAAAACCTTATCAGCGGCTATGTATCTCAAGGTATCGCGGAATCTGAAGTTTGGTGAAATTCTGTGCGATAGTTGTTGAGATATAGCTATCATGAAAATCATTAAAAACGTGGCATAGCAGCGCCACCTGCTGGCCAATTTACACCAAAACTTAATCAGCGTCTATGTATATCAAGGGGTCACAGAATCTGAAGTTTGGTGAAATTCTGTGTATTAGTTCTTAAGATATAGCAATCTTGGTGAAATTCTGTGTATTAGTTCTTAAGATATAGCAATCTTGAAAATCATGAAAAACGTAGTATAGCAGCGCCACCTGCAGGCCAATTTTCACCAAAAACCAATAGGCACTAATTCATATCAAGGTCTAACTGAATATAATATTTTATTAAATTTTGAGCATTAGTTCTTGAGATAGAGCGCCCACAAATTTTTTGTCACATACAGACAGACTCACAGACAGACGGACGGACAGACAGACAGACAGACGGACAGACTCACGGACAGACATTTTCTAAAAATAGTCAAAACGTGTTCAGGACCTTCTAAAACGTATAAATCCGTCGAAAACCGGAAGTCGAAAATTTTCATGAATCCAATACTTTCTTCTTGTAAAGATAGAAGAAAGTAAAAAATCAGCAATTTATGTGCCAATGAAATCAGAATCCTTTCCTGAAAAACCAAAATGGAAAGAGAATCCATTTTTGGGAGGTTGTCGTCTGATTATCGCAAATTCTGCCGAAATCAACATTTTCAAATTAAAATTTTAATGAAAATAAAAAGTAAACGATATATTTTAAATTAAGATAAGTTAAGTCTTACTTTTTTACAAATTTAAAGTTGCTAACGTTAAATAAATTTGTAGAAACAGATGAAACAAGGTTGCAAATAGAAAGAGCAATGAGAAACAGTATGCGCGCAAAACCTAAACATTTTGACTTTGCGGCAAATAATGTCACAACCAATCCCGTCGTGTTTTTGTATCACGTGGTTTTGTTTATGTTTCTGCATTGTTAAAAACAGTAATTAAAAATTATTTAAAGTCAGTTTAACGATTCTGAGTAGATTTTTGAGAATTTTAAGATAAACTTTATCAGTTACACACAAAAGAAAATGTATTCCTCCCGGGTGAAATTTCTCCATTAAGTCTACCAGCCATTGGCTACTAACTAAATTTCTCAATTTTCACCTATATAGTGGAATGTGGAACTAATTAAATTCAAGACTGAGTTTTTTTTTTTTGGGGGGGGCAAGAGCACATCTGCTAAATGGTGTTGTAGGCAGCATGGATCCGGTTCGAGTTTTGTTCAGTTCCTGGTAGGATACTTTTTATAAGATTTTCAGTATATATTTTAGGTTCATCTAAGAATATTATTATGGGCTCAGGCAGTGCTGTTCGGGCAGTTAGTGTATGTATATAATTAAACATATTGAATAAATGTATTCAATTATAATGGATATGGCTATTAATTCAAAACATGCATATTACTGTATGCACTCTTTTATCAAAATATTCAGAGTTCAATGATTGTGTTAGAATTACTAATTCACATGAGTTTTACTTTCTGAAGACTCAACATTTTTTTTTTTTTTTTTGCATTTGAATGAGTTTGGGAAACATGATACCTAAATAGAGGTAATTGAATTTAAAATGAGTTACCGTATTTTTGGGTGTATAGCCCGCACCCCTAAATCGAGCTGTGCAGTAAAAAAAGTTCATGTATAACCCATGGAGATGCATCAGTGTATAGAACGCGAGCTATACACCATTTACGAACGTATATTTCGACCAGGGTTCGAAATTAGAAGCCATTAGTCATAATTTTTAACACAAATTTACCAAATTTTTTCGTGATGCATATCTACAGTAATTGGGCTAAAAAATTAAGATTATCAGTACCGTAATTTTCGGAAGAAATGCCATGGCGTATATGTGTTTTAAGATAAAATTTCAAGCGATGCGGCGTTTATGCGCATTTTTTTTCAAAAACGGGTGATATTAAAAAAAAAAAAAATCCGAAAATAAAAAGTTTCAAGACAGCGAAAAAAATTTACAAATATCGATAATTTTTTCAAGTATTTTAAGGTTTAAAAATTGTAGAAAAAATATCTCGATTTCCAATTAAAAAAAAAATCTTTGTATAAACCACAGCGGCTTTTTGGGAGTTTTTTTGTAATACGGTAATTTGATATGACATGTAAAATTATTATGCAAAAATCGAATGAAATCAAAATAACTAGGGATTACCGAATATTCGGTATTTGGCTTATTCAGCCATGTTACCGAATATTCGGTTAGGCCGAATATCAAACTATTCTGTTAAGCCGAATATGAAATTATTCAGCCTGCCGAATGTCAAAGTATTCAGCCGAATCCAATACTTAATCAAGTCTTTTAAAACACATTTTTAAAAACTTTTCATAATTTCTACTTTTAACTGTCAATTTATAAATATATTTAAAATAATTAGAAATAAAATCATACTTAATTAAAATAGATGTTTTTACATTATTTATTTGCTGTTTGTAAAGTTTAACTTAAGAAAATTAACCATGAGAAGGATTAAAATTATGATTTATTGGGATTCTACTTAGGAATAAATGATGAGAGTGCAGATGCAAGTTCCTAAATTTTATTTAGTGAATAATCTGTTTCTTGTTTTTCCCAAATAAAAGTCTTTAAAGAAGAAAGAAAAATTTTTGAGATTAGTAATAGCTATCAAGGCAGACAATTTTTGTTCATGAAACCATAATCAACTTATTGAGTCATAAGTAAATTGCATTTCACCTTACTTTAGGTCAAACTTGTGTTTTTGTTTGTTGCATTAACAATAAATAAGATACCATAACTATATTTTCAACTCACATGCTTTGATTTCGTAAAATAGGATATAATTGGAAGGATGGAAAATTCCACCATTCATAAGAAAAGAACTATGAGCTAGACATTCTTTTATTCAGAATTAAGTTGAAAGTATTTATACTTTATATTAAAAAAAAATTTGCCTTGAATTATTTAAAAAGAACAAATATGAGACACTACAGTTTTTCTTCAGCTATTTTTTCATTATTTCTCTTTGATTTTAAAATGTTTGTTTCAATTCATGAAATAGAAGAAATCATGAAATTTAAAATTTTATAAATCGAAAAAGTCTTATGATTCTTAAATAAAAAAGGCAGATTTTTTTCAATACTGAATGTTCTTATAAAAAGCTATTATTTATCAAAATATAAGTTTCTCTTATTAAATATTATTTAAAATTGTTTTAAAAAGTAGCACGTTAATACCTTTAAACTTTGAAATATAAAAAATATTTGGAAAGCCGAATATTCGATATTCGGCTAAATAGTTACTAAACAGCTAATACAACAATTTCCAAACAGATAAGCACGCTTACATTAGATGGGTTGTGAAATTTTTTTTTTAACTTAAAGGTGCGTCGTACCACTAAAGTTTGGGAACTGTTTGACTTAGAATATTCAACCAAATACTTATTACATATTCGTCCGAAGCTGAATACTAAATCGATTATTTGGTATTTGATCAGTCATATATACAGTAACATGCAGTTTTCTAATTAAAATTCAGATTATTTTTTTCTCTTTACTTTCTTCATACTTTTCCTGCATTTATCTTTTTATATGAGTCATCCTTTAATGTGCATTTTATGTCTTTTTGACACCCTGAATTTTTATTGCATTATAGATTTGGGTCTTTTATAATCTGTATTCACAATGGTTTTTTCATTTTGAAAGCACACGGTAGGGAGATTAAAGTGCTTGTGAATTTTCCAAATCTTTATTCTGGAATTGATTTTATTTATAGTCTGAATTTACCAGTTAGACATAGATTAGCTCATTAAAATTGCCACCTCACATTAAAATTTTTGTGTAAAATATTTAAGTATTCTGTGGGGAAAAAAAAAAAAAAAAAAAAAAAAAAAAAACTTTTGTTATAAAAGTTGTTTATACTGTGATGTTTGTAGCCATTGTTATTTAATTTATAATAACTAGCAGGGAACACCGAGCCATGTTCGGTTAAAGTAAACTCTGTATTAAATTTTATATAAAATGAAATTCTCGCTCTATTATTGCTATAAATAATTTATTTTATAACATTCTTATTTACGGAAACTATAAATATCAATACTATGAACATATTTCTGAATTTTACATTAGTTAAATATTTAGAACAAAAGAACATCCTTCCATACTACATTTTTAGTACTTAGATGTATTTCTTTTGGAATCAGAACTTTTAGACTTGAACGCCTTTTTACACGTCAGAAAGCAACATATAGCATTCTGTGCATAAAGATGGAGACTGAAAAATGGTGAGAGCTGTTTTCCAGATAAAATTAGGGGACCTTTCATGACCCTTCATGACTCCTATAATCAAAATCTCTGAAACATGTAGCCTTGTCCAATAACTTTTTTTTTTTGCTGCAAAGCATTAATACAAAATTTTGCTAAAATCGATTGAGCCGTTTTTCAGATATAATTCACTTGACCCTGATCCTTTATAATCCAAAATGACCCATTACTCGAATTTTCTTGAACATGTGACCTAGCCCAATGATTTTCTCATGTCTGAAAACTATAGAATCAAAATTTAGTCAAAATCGAGCAAGTCGTTTTCTAGATACAATTAACGTGACCCACAATGACTCAAAATTGATCCACTAACCGAATTTTCTCTAACACGTGACTTAATCCAATGGTGTTCTTGTAATCCAAAACTGAGGAATACGAAATATGGTCGACAAACTTCAGAAATTTTAGTTTGTGGTAATCGTTAGACTTTTTTAAGATAAAATTGGTTTGACCCATAATGATTCAATAAAGAAACAGTTATTTGAATTTTTCAAACATGTGACCCAGCCCAATAGTTTTATTGTGCCCAAAAAAAAAAAAAAAAAAAAAAAAATGCTGTATACAAAATTTCGTTAAAATCGATCCTACCATTTTTTAAACATAAATAGCATGACCCAAACCCTTTATGACCCAAAATGACAGAGTAATTGAAATTATTGAACATGAGACCTAGTCCAGTAGTTTTCTCGTGCCAAAAAAATGTTGTATTCAAAATTTCATTAAAATCCATCCACCTGTTCTTTAGATATAGCTTGATCATGACCCATAATGACTCACAAATGAGTCTTATAATCGAAATCTCTCGATCGTGTGACTTAGTCCATTAGCTTTCTCATGTCAAAAAACTGTTACAGGCAAAATTTCGATGAAATTGATCCTGCCGTTCTTTAAATATAAATAGCTTGACCCAGAACCTTAATGACCCATTAAAATTTTTTCTTGAACATGTAACCTAGTCCAATGTTATTCTTGTGCTTGAAAACCACAGAATGCAATTTTTAATCAAAACTGCATGAGAAAATCTCTACATAAAAATAGCATGACCCCAAAAATGGCCCACTAACCGAATTTTCTCGAACATGATACCTAACCCAATGGTTTTCTTGTAATCCAAAACGATAAAATATAAAATTTGGTCAAAATCGTTTGAGCCGTTTTTTAGATAAAAATGACTTGACCCATTATGACCCACCATTCGAAATTTTTTGAACATGTGACCCAGCCCCAGCCAATAGTTTTCTCATGCCAAAAAATGAATGTATAACAAAATTTCCTTAAAATCGATCCTGCCGTTCTCTAGATATAAATAGTTTGATTATGACCCAAAATGACCCAATAATTGAATTTTCTAGAACATGTGACCTAGCCCAATGGTCTTCTCATGCCCAAAAATGGTAAAATCCAAATTTTTGCAAAAATCGTTAGAGCCGTTTTTGAGATAAAATTTACACACCCACACAGAGACACAGACACATACGATTTTTGCTCGCATTATAGTATAAGATATGCTTATAAGTTTAAAACACAGTAAAATTGTTCAAGTTTTCATTTTTGTACATTTCTGCTGCAAGGCCATTTTTATATAACACTCAGCTCGCTTAAAAAAAAAAAAAAAAAAAAGAAAAATAAATAAATAAAAGAAACAAATTGCTATTTTGTTTAGTTCTGCTATCTGTTAGGTTCTGTTCATACCAATTTTTCTTTTTTTAACATTATATACATGAAAAAAAAAAAAAAAAAAAAAAAAAAATTGTAAAGATGTGTATTCTGTAGGATACATCAGGTCCGAAGAGCTTAAATGGAAATTTTAAAACAAAATAAAAACAAACTGAAATCTTCTGTAATATGGATTATGCTTACCCCTTATGACATCAGGTCTGGGGAGTCAGTAAGGGGAAAAAAGGCTGACTTAAAAGGGGGGGGGGGCAAAAATTTCACTATTTTGCTATTAATTCAGTGTTTAGAGTTTTTGAACAAAAAAAGGGGAAAAAATATTTTTCATTTTGCTATTTTTTTTTCAATTTTGTGTCTCACAAACCCGAAAAATCCAACTATTGAAATAAAAATTCTGATGGAAAGGAATAACTAGTCTGATGTGGCAATCCCAAAACTTTCTTTTATCTCATACATGTTAATACTTCTAGAAAAATGAAGCATAGCTGAGTCATCATTAAGGTGATTTGCACCAAAATCAGCAGCAATTTATGTCCAGCTCTAACTGCATCTGAAGAAAATTCCTGCATTAGTTTTTGCGATAGAATCAATACAGAAATTGTAAATAAATCTGGATAGAAATGCCACCTGTTGAGTGATTTACTCGTAAAACTAAATAATACTAATTTATATCAGGAGCTAACTGGATCTAAAGCTTGATGAAAATTAGTGCTTTAATTCCTGAAATAGAGCTATTTCGATAAACATGAATAATGTTGCTTAGCAGCACCACCTGTTTGGCGATTTGCACCAAAATATAAACCAGCATCATATTATATCAAGGACTAAACAAACTTGAAGTTTTATGAAAATCCATCCATTAGTTCTTGAGATGTAGCTATTACTGAAATTGTAAAAAAGATAGCATAGCAGTCCCATCTGTTGGGTGATGTGCATCAAAAACTAAACAGTTCCAGTTTATATTAACATCTAACTGAATCTAAAGTTTTGTGAAATTCTGTTCATTAGTGCTTAAGATAAAGCACCTGCAAAAAGTTTCTCATATACAGATTCAGAGTGACTGACAGACGGGCATTTAGTAAAAACATGTTTTTAGTTTCCCTGATTCATGAAACGTAAATCTGTTGAAAACCAGAATTCGAAAATTTGCATGAATCCAATATTTTCTTCTTGTAAAGATGTAGAAGAAAGCAAAAAAATAATTAGATGAAAATTTTACTATTTCAGAAATAATTCAGGATCTACTAGAGTTTTTAATTACCATATTTACTCGTGTATAACACATATTTTTCCCCCCCCCAAAATTTAATGCAAAAACAATTTGTGTGCGTTATGCATGGAATATTTTTTATTGATTTATGTAATCACACGACCTACCCATGAATGAAGAAATGTATTCATAGCAGAAATTAAAACTGGAATCTTACTGTTAAAACTGTTGTTAGTTTTCGTTTTTTCAAAAACTAAAACAAAATCACTTCACCTTTTTTCATTCACGTATAAAAACATTTCATATTTATTTACTTAGAAGGTGTCACAAATAAAAATTAAATTAAAGAGTTGACATGTTTCGGTTCATTAATAAGAACCGTATTCATAACATATAAATGTGCATAAAACATAAAACATATAAATGAAACATGTCAACTCTTTAATTTAATTTTTATTTGTGACACCTTCTAAGTAAATAAATATGAAATGTTTTTATACGTGGAATCTTACTGATTAGTATTCCTGCATCTTTATTTCAATTCTTGCACTTTTTTATACAAAAGCAGTAGTAGCATTATTTAAATACTCCTTAGCAGTGCTCATTGCCACTACTGCTTTTTATGTAGTAACGGTACCAACAAAAATTCATGTAACAGATATAGGCTTATAAATTAAAAAAAAAATTCTTAAATTGTTTTAGGATACTGGGAAACCTAGAACTTTTTATCTAACCGCGACCTATGTTACAGATAAAATTTTAGTAAGATTAGTATTTTTTTACTAGATTCATTTGTAAAACTACAGATTTCTATAGATTTACAAAAACTAGTTTTGTAAATTTCTTTCTCTTTTTTTTTTTTTTAAACAGTACATTGATAAAATTTTTGCAAGAATACAGATTTCTGCAACTTTATATTTGTAGTACTACAGTAGACGTTCTCAAATATTTTGTTTGCAAGTGATGTCATCATATCATGACACTCACTCCCTACTCGAAATCTAAAAAAAAGAATTTCGACTTCTTTTCTAGCCTGACGGAACATTTTTTTTTATTTTCTTTACTGAAATTCATTTGATCATCCATTCCCTTGCATGACAAATTTTTGGTGCGCATTCTTTACAAGATATAAAAAATCGCAATTTTTCATACACGAGTAAATGCAGTAAAAATGGTTTTCAATAACTGTGTATGCCAGGCAGTACATTGGGAAACATGATGTAATTTAAAAATAAAAGTAATAAGTCCTTTTATAGATTTAAAATGACATATAATTGGTTTAATTTCACTTTAAACTGTCTAACAAATATAGCTGAAGTCTGAGTCAAAGTTAGCTTGGTTTTAATGGCTCCGACTCTTTTCCTCAAAAATGGGCCCAACTCTGCTTCTGCAATCCTGCATAACATGAAGCTTGTGCTTAATTGGTAATTACCATCAAATTTCATGACATTTTCCCCGACTTATTTGGCCATTTTTCAATTTCTGGTTTTCTATGTAGCATAGCAACTGTATCTTTACATTAACACATCTTTAAAGCTGATGTTGATTTTGATACATATGTTTTAAAGCTGATGTTGATTTTGATACATATGTTTTAAAAAAGGAAGCTTTTCTTGCTGCTACATGCAAGTTTTATTTTGATATGATGATGACTTTTCTGTCTACTCATTTCTATATTTTTCTGTTAATATATAATTCTAAGGATAGTATGCTCTGGATTATAATATAAAAAGGCTATATTAAGTTAAAGTAACATATAGTACTACAGGCATGAGATTCTTCCAAAAAAAAAATTTTTTTTTCATCAAAATTTTGAAAAAAAAAAAAAAAAAGCAAATTTTGTCCATAAATTGCATGAAAAACTGCTATTTTTGTTAAAAAATTAAAAAAAAAAAAACTTTTCATTAAATGATAGCAAAAAATCACAGGGAAAAGAAACACGATTTTCGACTAAAGATAACGAGAAAAGAACGATTTTTGTCAAAAGATCACGAAAAAAGCACAATTTTCATCAAAAGATCACATGAAAAACATGATTTTCGCCAAATGATCCCAAGAAAAATGCATATTTCATTAAAAGATCGTGAAAAAATGAGATTTTTGTCATAAGATCGCAGAAAAAAAATGTAAATTTTGTGAAAATATCGCAGATAAAAACACTAATTCTGTCAAAAGAATGCAGAAAAAATCTGAATTTCATCAAAGAATATGCTGCAATATTAATGTTTTCAACAACTTTGATGTTTGCATTTGAGTGGCAAATTAAACATTAGTTTGCCATGTCTACTCCCCCCCCCCCCCCTAAAAAAAATAAAAAAAAAAAATAAGTAAATAAATAAAATAAAACAGGACTAAAACAAAAATTTTAAATAATATATTGACAATTAATTGTATTTGTCATAACATTCAAATTGCCTTTAATGCACGTTATTTAAAATAATTTCTCATTTTCCAGTTCACGTGGTTCTCTCCTTTTTTTTTTTTTTTTTTTTTTTTCTTTCTCCGTTTTGCAATCTTATGCCTTAATACAAAAATATTATGCAAATTTTTCAAACTGATGTAGAAATTTGAATTCATATCATACGATCATTAAAACTTTTTTGGATTCTCTAAAAAAGAATATATTGCTGAGGTTGTATAATATAGTATTTCTTATAAAAAAATAAATCTTTTTTTACCTGTAGTTTTAAAAAAAGTTTTTTTTATAACAAGTTACATTTGTTCATTGTCCTCCTCCCCTTTTAAAAAACATGTTGCATGATTTTTTAAAAGTTTTTTTTTTTTTTTTTTTGTTTTTGTTTCAAGTCAGATTCTAATATTGATTACTTACAGCAAACCAGGAAAAAAAAAAAAAAGTTGCATGGACTCTTCAAGCATGTTTTCTAAATTATATCTGTTTTCAATCAAATAATTGTAATTTCAATTATTTAATTTTCATGAATAATTTTATGAAATTCACATATTAATTTCTTCCTTTTTTCTCAATTTAATTTAGATCTTCATCAAGTTCATATAATCCTCTCGGTTACAGAAAGTATGAAAATACAAATACTGCAGAATCCCTTCGAAATATTTGGGGAAAAATCCGGGCATCATTTAAAAACAATTCTACAATTTCTATTATAGACTTAACATTAACAGTTGAGGAAACCAAGCTGCTGAAAGATACTGTTCTGCAGCAACCAGCTGTATCTGTAAAATGGTCTACCAATATCAGTGAACATGCTGCTAAAGACTCTAATGGCAAATTGCTTAAAATTAAACGTATGTACATTCATGAACTTCTTAAATGTGTCGCAGATGAACTGAAATCTAAATTTTCAATTGACATAAATGGACAATTAGCATCTGAAAAGCCACCCACACGAACATATTCAAGGAAAAAATCAAGTGAAAATTCTGTAAACCAAAGCTCATTAAGCACATTGAATAATAATCTTGGAGATCAGTCTCAAGGTGCAATGGATGATTATGAAGAGTTTTGTGAAAAGGAACAATGTCTTAGGAAAATGTTACAGACATATCCTGGTGCTGATATTATGGTACGTAACGTAGATTAGCTATTTTCTACAGAAAATAAAATAGGGTTCTGTTATATTTCTATGCACAATTGTTTCTATTCTTTGAAAACTCGAATAAATATGTAAACATAGACTTTCAAAGAAGGATAACCCTGTAAGGTTGAAGCCACTTTATGAAAACCTCATAACTAATATTCATTATTAAAAATTTTACTTTGCAATCACATGCAGCTATACACACATAATGCATTATTAACACAGCTTTATAGCATATTTAAAGAACATGCATATAATGCCTCTTAAACAGCTTGCAAAAAATAATTATAAAATTAATAAAAGCTAATATAGTTAATAAAGTTATAAAAAAAATAATTATAAGTTAGGATTTTCTTATGAATAATTATTCTTTTTAACAGTATCTTTGGTGTCTTTTCAACCCATTCTGTAAATTATGTTAACAAAGCGTCTGTTTGGAATAACCTTATGCTGCTTTTCTTTACTTCTCGTCATAATGTAAGTAAGGCTGGGTAACATATGGAATTTAATGTAATGATAAATTGGTATCTTTATATCATGCTATCCCAATATATCGATACCATGCAATGGCATAGCTAGAATGGGTAACACCCGGGTCAGATGTAAATAGTGTCACCCCTCCCCCCCTTTCTGCTCCATCATTCATATTTTTTCGATCACAATTCTAGGTTATTATAACAAATGACCATACCATTCCTTATTTTTCTTTTGTCTTCCTGAATAAAATACAAAAACAAAGGAGTGACTTATCACTCGACCCATAATTCGCATAAATCAGTATACGGTGACTATATATAGAAAATAAGTGTTAAGTTTGCTTTTGCTATCCATTCGTTGGATAGGTTGGTTTTTGTTCTCTAGTGCATCATATCTTATTTAGAAAAAATTCACGTTCTCAAAGAAAATTAACTCTGTTGCGTCTTGCATTTTATTTCAGAATTCTTTTCCAAAATCTTGTGAGATTATGCATATATAGATTTGCAAAAACAGATTGGGTGACACTTGGGGCGGACTACCCCCTCCACCCTCCATTTGCTACGCCACTGATACTGTGACTTATGAATAAACTAGTAAAGTATGTTTTAAAAAATTCCTTTATAGCTTAAATATGAGATTAAAAAAATCTCAATAAATAAATGACAATATTTCAATATACAAAATGAAAAAAAAAAAAAAAATGCTATTAAAGGATAAAAGCATTTCAAAAAGTTATATCACTGTCAAATAGATAATAAAACACTATAAAGCTTCATTTTGGCATGGGTTTAACAATCCGTTAATCTACTAAATTTATTTATTCATTGGATACCATTTATGTATATTAAAAGCAATTTGTCCATTTTTTAAATTTTTAAATGATGTATCAGCATAATCTGACCCGGTAATCAGCTTAATCTGATTAGCTATGCCGTCAGATGTAGATGTCTTAAAATTGAACATATTCCAGAAAATGAGAATTTTTTGGTCACCCTATATTCGTTGGCCATTACTGTAAAATACTGTTAATCTGCCCCCTCAACCTGGCAAAAAATATTCAGAGAGTGTGCTTATATACGGGATTTTTCCACAATCTTTCACAAATTTTTTTTTTCTTTAAATATTTTTTTAGATTCGGAATATTTGCAGTTTTTTTTTTTTTTTTTTTTCATGATATTTGTGGGGTTTTTTCATAATACAGTAGACTCCCTTAAATCCGCACAGCTTGGGACCAGAGGTTTTGCGGCTTTTAGAATTTTGCGGATTTCTGGTCATTGCTTTATTTACATTTTTAAATAAATAATTTGAATGTAATTAATAATGAAATCAAAAGTATAATGAATGCATACAATATACTAAAATATTAAAATAAGTAATAAACTAAAATAATAAAAATTTAGATAATTTTTAAAATGATTAAAATACTAAAAGGAAAGATCAAATTAATAACCAATAATGTACAGTTAAATATTCATTATAAAAGAGAAAATGTGTTTTTCCTAAATTATTCAATGAAACTTGCCTCATAAAGGTACATATCTAATTCACATCAGGATCATAAAATAATGAAACTTTATTTCCGGTTTAGCCAGACTTAATAACCAAAAAAGCTTGATTAATACATAAATATATTTAGTAAGATTGTAGTTACCAATGATATTAGCAATATCTTTATTTTTTCAGAAATAAATTATTCTTTCTTCATGAAAAAACATGAATTCAATAACCTTAACAAAAATTATAAATTAAAAAATGTATGGAATCGATATAAAACTGAAAAAATCAATTTTTGCACCTACATCTGAACTGAATGTCTCATTGTGTCCGTAAAATATGTGTGGATTTTAGAGTTGCGGATTTTAGGAGTGTGGATTTGAGGGAGTCTACTGTATTTGATTAAATTTGCTGAGTTTGTTTGATGTTTCATGAAATTTGTAGTTTTTTTTTTGCGATATTTGACAAAATTTGTATTTTTGTGATTTTTTTTAATGAAAATCACTTTTTTCACAACCTTTTAACAAAATTCACATTCTTCTACATGTTTCTTTCATGATCCTTTGAAATGGGTGTTTTTTCAGGATTCGTCAATGGAATTTGCTTTCTTTCGGCAGTTTTTATTTTTAAACAAAATTAGCATAGTTTTTTTTTGTTGAAATTCACTTTATTTTGAGATTTTTAAACTTAATCTCCTTTTTTTGTGATCTTTTGATGAAATTAACGTTTTTCCACAATCTTTTGACAAAATTCCTGTTTTTTTGCAATTGTTTGATTTAATTTGTATTTTTACTGCAATCTTTTGATGATGTTTGCATCTTTTTATCACAATCCTTTGACAAAATATGCACTTTTTCTGCAATCCTTTTACTGTGTTTTCTTTGTAAATATCACGTACTTGTGTTTTTTTCCTTCAATCAAGCTCTTTCAAGAAATGCATAATTTCCCTGCGATCTTTTCACGTAATTCGTTTTTTAGAGATTTATTTTTTTTTCATAATTTGTATTTCAGAGATCGTTTGATAGCTTTTTTTAGATCTGACATAAATTACGTTTTTTTTCCGCTAATCTTTTGATGAAATATTCGTTTTTTGACGATCCTTCGATAAAATTAAAAAATTTTTGCCATCATTTGAAGAAATTAGCACTTTTTTCACAACTCTGAGAAAATTTTCGTATTTTTTTGATGATTTGATATTTTCTTTTTCTTTCATTGCTCTCTGTCGTTTCTTTACTGTTTTTTAGCAGTCTTTTGACGTAATTTATGTTTTTCAATGATCTTTGCAGGGAGACACTTTCTCAGGATTTTTTAAAATTTTCAATTAAAAAAAAATAAAGTTAGGGCAGGGGGTTTGATTGGGAAGGGCAGATTAATAATGGTATTTTACGGTGTATGAAGTTGCTGGACTAAATTTTGAAATCAGATTTATAAAACTGTAATCAGTACTTTATGATTATTAGGCTATTTTTGTTTCTTTTTTTTTTCTTCTTTTTGATTGGAAATTAGTGAGCTCAGGGCTTGAAAAGTAGCGATCCCGGGGAACCCAGAAATCTTTTCTGGGAACATATATTTTTTCCCTCAGGTTCCCGGCTGAGAACCTTACCTTTCACAGTGTCCGCCAGCGATGCCGCGGACGCATAAAATGCATAAATTAAGCAAAAATTCGGAGACAGAACGCAAAAAAATAGCTCTTAAGTGGTCCATGGGATGTGTAATTTCTTCAAAATATTACGGGAAAAGCCTGAATTTCAACTGAGGATAGCAGGAAGAAACGCTTATTTCATTGAAAGATTGCAAAAAACATTACATTTTGTCAAAAAATCTTGAAAAACGACAGGTTTCGTCAAAACATCATGATAAAACATCAGATTTTGTCATAAAAATCATGAAAAACGGCAAATTCCGTTAAGAAATCGCAAAAAGACTGCAAATTTCGTTAAAATATTATGGAAAATAAGAATTTTTGTCAAAAAAGAAAAAAAAAAAAAAATCGTGAAAAAGCGGCAAATCTCATTTAAAAAAAAAATACTTAAAAGACAACAGATTTCGTCGAAAAAATGCAAATGTCATTAAAAAAATCGCAAAAAAAAAAAAAAAATTATTAAAGGGTTTTTTAAAAGCATTGCATTAAAATGTCAGGTTTTGTTAAAACATCGCAGGAAAATGGCAGGTTTTGTTATAACATCGCGATAAAACCTCAGATTTCATAAAAAAAAAAATTCTGAAAAAACAAATTCCGTTAAAAAATGGCAAAAAACGATCAATTTCGTCAAAAAAAAAAAAAAAAAAAATCAGGAAAATACATCAAATTTCGTTAAAATATCACGGAAAATGGCAAATTTCGTTAAAAAATCATGAAAAACAACAAATTTTGTCAAAAAATCGCAAAAATGGTCCAAACTTTGTCAAAAGATCACACAAAGCAACGCAAACGTATTTTTAAAAAATTGCAAAAAATGGCAAATTTCGTAATTTTTATTTTAAACGACAGCTTTCGTTAAAATTATAATAAAACGGCAGATTTTGTTTAAACATCGTGATAAAACGGCAGATTTCATCAAAAAATCACGATAAAACAGCAAATTACATACAAAAAAATCGCAATAAAACAACATATTTCATTAAAATACTCACACATAAATTTTTCTGGGAACTTACGCTTTTCATCTGGGAACTTGTATTTTTCATGAAGGTTCCCAGCTGGGAAACTTAAAAATTTTAGAATTTTCAAGCCCTGGAGCTGGATATGTGTGTTATAAGAAGCAGCATGCATTAAAAAATACTGTGTTTGTATCATGGTTTGAAAAAAACCCAGGTTTTTTTTGTTGAAAAAGCCCAATCCATTGGGCCCACTAGTCTAAAACCTGAGTTTTTTCGGGGTTTTCTAAAAAAAAAAAAAAAAAAAAAAAAAAAAAAACTGACTTTTTTGAGTTTTTTTTAAAACACTTTAAATTTCTACTTTTTATATACATAATAGTTAAATTCTTCATGTATCAGTGAAACCTGGGTATAATTTTGCATTAAGAATGAATTGACAAAATGTATATATTAAAAAATTGAGTTAATTTAAAAGGTAGATTTTTGT
The DNA here is from genome assembly GCA_964019185.1 of Maratus speculifer. Taxonomy (NCBI): domain Eukaryota; kingdom Metazoa; phylum Arthropoda; class Arachnida; order Araneae; family Salticidae; genus Maratus; species Maratus speculifer. The sequence continues at coordinate 271,369,628 of OZ025290.1, read as the reverse complement.
CTGATATGACTAGTTTCTTGCATTAAGGATATATTAAGATTTTTTAAGATGGATTTTTTGAGTTAATTTTACATAGCTACTTCAATAAATTAGGATTCCCAGAATATGTGGTATTTTGTTATGAGTTTCAACTGTGTAACATAACATGGAATAGATTATGTATCAGTTTTATGGAAAAAAGTTTGTTTTTGTATTTGTGATACATAAAAAATTAAGTTACAACTATTTCTTTTAAAAATTTTCATTTTGAGAATTAAGAAATTTTTTCCCCTTGTTGTAGGGAGAGAAACTTTACGAGTGGTGTATTGTTATTAAGAAATATATCTTAATCAGTATTAAGATCTTAATAACGGTATTAAGAAATTAACCTTACATAACTTAAAGTTGAAATTTTTAAAAACCCAGTTGGTTTTATTGAGTTGGGCAAAATCATAACAACCCTGTTTTAAGTTATATATGTTAAATTTATATAGTTTCTTTCATTAATTTTAAATAAGAAATCAGTTGAAAACTACTTTTTTTCCCCTTCTTTACAGCCAGTTTATTTTTTGGCATTTATTTCAATTGGCATTTATCTTTGCATTGATACCTTAGATTAAATAATGATACAGTTGTAAAATCATGAAAAAATTTGAAAAAACCCACAATGGGGTTCCATCATGGGTTTTTTTGGACTGAGCCCACTTGTGCGAAACATGTGTATTGTTGATAATGGAAATTAAGGGAATCGTGGAAAAAAAATCAAGGAACTTTTTTTACAGTTTCTGTAGACTCCTAATGATTAAATTAAAATTAAACATATAAAAATTCAAAATTACATATTTTAAAAGTATTATTTCTCAAAGTGTATAGTTCAGCACAAGTAGATATGTCAGTATTTAAGTAGTAACCAGAATCTAAGATTGTTTAGTATTAATCCAAAACCCAGTACGTTTATGTAATTAAAATTATTGAAAAGTTGTCTAGTGCAATTATATCTCTGAAATTTTATTATATAATATATATGCTCATTGGTATTCAAACATACATTTCATCATGAAACAATAATTCAGACTTTCACTGAAAGCTTGGGTTAACCTGATCCAGCTCACCGAGCGAAAACATAACCCAAAATAATTAATCAATCTCACCCATTACAAAAAAATTTAAAAAAAAAAATAAAAAATAAATAAATAAATAAAGATAGTCATAAAATCAGGCTATTTGAGTGGATGCTAGGACTTTATTTTAATCACAGGGCACAGAGTGCAGTTCTATTCATTTGTGAATTTCTTTTCCTTTGTCTGATGTCTTTTATGCACATTGAACTATCTACTCATTGAATTCCACTCAAAAAGCAAGCGAGTTTCAATGAACTCATTGAAATTGTGAATGGGTTTGTTGATGAACAAGTACAATCATAGATCTCCTGATTTAAGAATATGTCTGTCTATTCATAAATGCTTGATTGAACTTGTGAGTATACTCAACCATTCAGCGTTGAAACTGACTCAGCACTACTGTCATATCTATGAATATTTGAATTTACTCGTGAGTACAGTTGTGGAGAGGGAAAAAAATAAAAGTAATCATTCCATACTAACTGTTTAATAAATTATTCTAGAAGAAAATTATTGGTACTAATCGATTAGAAATACAGTACAGCCTCGATTATCCGCGCAATTGGGTGGCAAAAGCAGCGCGGATAACAAAAATCGCGGATAAACCGAAAAATAGAGTGCAAACACGAAAAATAAAATTTTCAACATAAAACTGTGTTTTATTGTACATACATGTGTACAGTACTGAAAAAACATTTGCTCTGCGTCTAAATCACTAAAATAAAGAAGAGCAAAGAAAAAAAAGATATGCAACATACTGTACAAAAATTGTTGAGTTACATCTTTCTAAAATAATCAGTCACTTGTGTTTGCTTCTTGCTTTGGAAACACGTTTTCTTTATTCTAAATTGTATTTTCCTTAAAAAATATATATATATACAGGGGTCAGAGTTGTCCTATATTTCCTATATATCCTATATTTATAAAATAACCTTCAAAAATGTCCTATATTGTCCTATATTTTTCTAATTGTCCTATATATCCTATATTTCTTTACTTTCTCATATATTTGGTATTAAAATCATCGCTTTGCTCACTGAGTTAGTCTAACATTCAACGTGGTTCTGTGTTTCATTGCGATTATTTTAGTTTCTCTTACCGTTATTCAGCTGGAATACATCACTTTTATTTATTTTATTTTTTAATGTAGAAAAGGCATATTTATTGCATTACATTAATTCAATGTCACAATGTGAACATAGATTGATGAAATTCTGTAATACTTGGATAGATCAGATTGACGGGCATGGGAAAAAAATTGCTGAACGGTGTGTAAAAGGTAAAGATCATCACCATGTCCGGTTCCAATCAGTAACAGTGGTTATTTGCAATTAATGCAGTGTCCCAAAAAAAAGGAAAAACAAAGATAATTCAGAAGAACAAAGTGATTCGCTTCAATCTTGCTTTGTGCATTTTACTGGCAGAAATAGGTTGAGTTTGAATATCGTTTTTTTTTTTTTTTTTTTTTTAAGTGGATTGAGTGCTTGGACTTTAAATGAGGGAGATAAGATCTACCGTTCTATGATTCTGTGGATGATTCACATGGCCCTAATTAGTTATTTATTTCAGTTGGATCAGTTAGTATCAGATAGAATGCAAAATTTATTTTTGAAATGTTTGCAGTTTCCTCTTTGCCACAAGGTATATACAGTGCCAAGAAATTCAAAGAAAGTGCCATGTTCCATTGCCATATCTCATGGCCTTGACTCATATATTTTAAAACAAATCGCTGTCAGTGATGATTTCAATAAAGAATCCCCCTTTTGTCACTCTCATGTATGATGAGACATTAAATGACCAGAACTTAAAACAATTAAACATTTTTGCTTGGTATTGGAGTGAGGAAATTGGTGGTATTACCGAAAAACATATTGAAAGTGAGCTTTTTGATCATTTAATTGCAAAATGAATGTAATGAAAGCCTTTAAATTGAATCTAAATCATTTGCTCATCTTTGTATCAAATGGTCCAAATGTAAATAAATCAGCTTTTAAAATTTCGCATAGGGAAGTACAATTTATGAGAAAATTTGGCGTAGTGTTGGAACCTTTAATTTACACATTGATTGTTCACAATGCATTGACAAGAGTATCTATCAAATCACATGTGAGTGGAGTGTTTTTCAAACATAACAGATTTCCTTGAAATCTGATTTTATAAGAATTTGTGAATATCAAAGATTTTCTTAAAATCTAACATTGTTGGTTTGGAAATTTTTCATTATACCAAGAAGATTTAAGAATAACAATGAAAAAATTAATTTTATTCATTTTTTAATATTGTATCTTGATTTACTATCATTAATTAGTGAAAAATTATAAACTAACATAGATTATGTTTTAAAAATGTATTTTATAGCATTATATACCCATTAGCATTATTTTCTAAATGTCCTATATATGTCCTATATTTTATGAATTGGTCACTCCTACCCCTGTATATATATATATATATATATAAGCGGATAATCCGCACCGCGGATAATCGGGGCTTTACTGTAGTCTACTTTTAAATGATGCATGTAAAATTAGCTTAGGCAGGCATCTACATATCAAAACAAACACAACTGTTTTTTTAATGGCAACTAAGGGGCTGTGTTCTTACGAGCTATGCTCCTCAACCCCCATTCACATTCAGCAGACTCTAAAAACATGCTAATTTGGTCAATTTTAAAAAGATTACGGTATATTGAATTATAATTAAAAAACCATTGGTGATCTTTTTGTAAACAGGTTTCCACTCATTCCCATTTGATTGGTTAATTTTAAGGTCAAATCAGTTCCTGTTCAAGAAATCTAATGGTTGTTTTTGTTTTCAATTAAATAAGATCAGTTAAACATTTGCAAATAAGCTAGAATGAATTAAGTAAAGCGAGTCTTTCTGTTTCGGCATTGTGGTGAGGAAAATAACGCCACATACTTGGTTCATGATCTAAATGTGGTTAGTACAAAAAATCTTATAATAATAATATCCCCTTCCGCGTTGTGAAGGAATGTGCGAGATATTACCAATTAATAAAATTAAATCCTTGGAATAATAATCCAAATAAAAAAATTGCAATAACTTCAGATCGACTTATTTAACGTTTAAATTTGTAATCTGGGATTTTAATGGGATAAATAAATGCTTAAAATAACAGTCTTCAAAAATTATTTTTAATATTAAAGAATCTGCATCTATCAATTTACTTAAAGATAAATAAAGAAAAAGGAAAACTTCAAAGAAAACATAGATATATAAATATACAAATATTTATTTCAAAACACATAAATTGCATAATTCAAATCACATTAAAACATATAATTCTAAAATTTAATCACATAAATTTATCTTTCCATATTCAATTAAAAAATTTTTTTTCCTTCTTTTTGCATTTGATGTAATTTTACATATTGATACTCGCTTACACAACACAAACCTAAAGGCATAGCCAAAAATTATGCGTTAAACTTTATTTTGAATATTCTTTAATTCAATTTTAAGTTATTAAGTGGGTAGTAAGGTTAATTCGAGGGAAAAAAAGCATATTTTCTGTCATTTTTTGTAAGGATACAATTAATATTTATTCATGTGTATAGTTATAGTATAATTATATGTCATTTAAAGAGTATTCTGTGAAATTTTCATTAAGAAATATTGAAAAATGAGCCGATGACAGCGAATCTTCGAAGACGTCCCAAAAAAAAGTTGATTTGCGGTGAACCGCATAACTCATGACTGGATCAACTGAAATTAAAAAAACAAATTGATTTAATTAGTTGATAAGTTTCCTCAGGGAACGCAGTCGAGTTTTTTTTTTATTATTGATTTTTCAATTTTTTACAAGGCTCGGAAGTCAAAATACTGATTTTTCATAAAAAAAATCTGATATTTTGTTTTTTAAAAGTAAATTAAAATTAAAAAAAAGAAAAAAACTCGACAGCGTTATCTCGTAATTTATATAAAGAAAGAGTGTGTAAAATTTAAAAAAGATCAGTTCAGTAGATTTTGAGCTACAGAGTTCACCGGCTTCGAAAAAGCGAAGTATTAGAAAAACACATTTAAAGTTTCACAGACGCTTTTGTCGAAATCAGAGGGAGGAGTCTTACAAGTGTATATCTCCGTCAGTTTTACTTCAATTGCTTTCAAATTTTCACAGAATAATCTTAAGATGTTGTACATTAATATAAAATAAAAATTAAAAAATGCAAAAAAAAAAAAAAAAAAAAATACCTTACTACCCCTTTAATTAAATTTCAATAGTAAATGTTCTATATTAAAATATGAGCAAAAAAAAAAAAAAAATTATTTTAGAAAATGGCCTTCACATGTAGAATAATTTGAAATTTTCTCACCATTGTAAGATGCAAGCAGTTAGCCACATAGTTCATGAAAAATCTTGGCACCATTATCGTAGCCATACTTGATCATAGAGGCACATAGTTTATCGCGGAGGCACTGCACAGTTCATCGCGCATCCAGCCGAGGCCCCACCGCCCGATTTTTACACGACTGCAATAAATTCGTTGGCAACTTTTTTGTGATTCCCATGCACAAATTTTTGGCAATAGTCTCGCAGCGAAAAGAATCTGATGGCGAAAAGAAGTCCACTGAAATTCCTAGGCGATCACAAGTCAAAACAAAATGAAATTCTCTCAGAGATCCGTTCCTCCATCATAACGCACTTGCTTCCCCGTATCGATCACTCTAAGAAAGGATGATTTTTCAGAGAGGGAGGTTTTTTTTCTTTTTGTTTACTTTGCTCCGTCCCTTTTTTTTCTTATTTTAATTGGTCCACATAGAAACACTCTTCATTGGTTGTATGTAAATTCACACATATTACTGGCTTGTGTCCCCAAAGAAGGTGGGACGCTTTTTGTATCCCTCCCCCCATCTTTTCTTCTTTCTGACCGCTTCCTACACCCTATCTTTTCCCACGAATGCATCGATAAGGTTCTGCTGGCCACACATGGTGGTTGTAAATCCTGTATTCTTGACTATTCGTGGTTGTGTCAAAAATGGCGCCGAGCTGATTTTATGGCTTTGGGAGTATTGTTAACTGTCTGAAAGTTTTATGGTGAGAAAATCCCAACTCATCACATGTGACTTTTTACAGATCTATTTCCCTCTTTCATTACCCCAAACATTACAAATGAATAAAGCTTGCAGATTTAATCTAATTAGCTTTTATCTTTTCCTAATAATTAAAATTATTATTATTACTTGGTTATTGTTACTGAATAAAATAAATTCAAAATTTTACTTCTATTCTTATATATATATATTTATATTTTTTAGATTGTGCTGTTCCATTTTTTTTTTTTTTTTTAATATATATATAGTCGAACCCTGTTATAGCGAACCCAGTTTATAACGAACAAAAATTTTGGTCCTGCCGTTTTCTAATTTTATAAGAAAATACATGCCGGCTAGTAAAACATGGTGGAAATTAACGATAAGTGTTTTTATTAAAGAGTAGAAAGACCCGCATTCTTTCTCTTTTATGGTAGCCATTGTGCAGATGCGATCATGCCTACCCATCAGTTATTTTCCATTACCCTTGTCATAGCGATTCAGTAACGCATATAAGCTAACTTATTTAACTAATGTATTTAAGAATAATTCGAGATATGGCAGCCTTGAAAAGAACATCTTTTTTGAAGCAAGCAATAATCAAAAGCTTTTTTCCTTAAATTATACTCTCTGGAGTTCACAAGATGATGAAAAAAAGGAAAAATTAAATGATAAAAAAGTAAACAAAAATAAAACGATTTTTAACGCGTCAATAATTAGTGTTAGTCATCCTAAGCCTGAATTAAGTGTAAAGATTTTAGTATGGTCAAGATCATTCCTTAAATTGTTTGCTCATTTATCCTAAAATTTATCCGAACTAGAGTTGGTCTCGAATGATTAGATAATCGGCGCTTTACTGTATTGCTATTTGTCTTCCTTTTTAGTTAATTTATTTAGTATTGTGCCGGTTTAATGTAATCAATTTTAGTCAATTTAATTCATTAATGATCATATCTAATAGAATTTGTTTTATTTTTTCCCTTAATACATCATTATTGAACATATAGGTATCAGATATATATATTGATATTTTTTAAACTAACATTTTTTAACAGTTCAGATGTAGCGAACAAAAACTTCGGTCCCTTGAAGTTCGTTATAATGGGGTTTGACTGTATATATTTTTAAGGAATGTCATACCATTATCTTTACGACAGGCATTTTTGAGCAATGCTATAAAAAAAAAGCTGTTTTAAATAAGACATTTTAATTGTTTCATTTTAAATCCAACGTAATTATCCCCAAAGTTTTCATTTTTTTTTTTTAAACATGTAAAAATACTCTTCTTGTTAGAAAGGAAATATTAGTTATGCTGTCTTTGAACTCACAACAATTGTTAAAAAGACCATATCAGAGTAGTAAATAGATGTTTCTTGTAAATATATTTTGAAACTTATTAAATTTATTTTGCAATATTAGTGTTTGGTCATTTTAAAATATGATTATTTCTCCTATCTACTGCTTTTTAAGCATAATGATTTTATTATTTTAATAATTTCATTTCTGTTTTAAAATTGATCTGAAAATATTTTTGTTGCTGGAAAGGAAATATTTTTATTTATTAAACTTAACAATAATAGTTTAAAAAAAATCGAGAAATGTGAGACAAATGTGTTACGTAAATATGTTTTTAAACATTCTCTTAACTCAATTATAGTAAATTTTATTCTCTTTTCAATAAAGTTTGTTCAGAATTCATACTGTGATTTTCGAATTTTTAAATGCAATTTTAAGTGTTTTACATTTTGTAGCTGTTTTTTGACATAAATAAAAGAAACTTTGTTTCAAACTTTTAGCCTAATGTACGAAATTTTGCTACAATTTTTTAATTTAAGCGATTTTTAGTGATTTTTTTTTTCTTGCAGCATCAATTTTTTTCATTCATGAAATATTTCTGATCATAGTGTTTTACCCTATTAAAGTAAATTCTGACCCCTGCAATTTTTTTTAATATTTAGTGATTTTTAATGCATTTTTCAATGCAACTTTTAATGTTTTTTATAAATTTTATGGCAATTTTTTTAACATTGGAAAAGGAAATTTTGTTTAAAACTTAGCCTAATCCTTATATAAAGAAGTAACAATTTGGAAATAAGCTGAATGATTTCAAAATGAAAATCTCCATTGATACCGATGAACCAACAAAACATCTGCGCAAATACTGTGAAATCGCAGGGAGTGTACTATTGGGTAGGGACCAGTTTCTGTTCCAAAATGTCACCAAGTTTGTCGCAATTTGTTGATATACTGCTAAGTCTGGCAACCAAAATTGCTCACCAAGGATGACAACAACCTGGCGCTATCTACATATCAGGGTTGGCGAGTTTTTGCCAAAGGTGGGAAAAAACCTGGTAAAAACCGTCCCGGCAAAAATAGATTTTTGCCAAAAAGGCGGCAAAAATAAGCTGTCCATTTATTTTTTTTCCCCAGAAAGAGAAAAAAATATTTCACAAAAGAAAAAATAAACTGCATACTTAATTAAAGAATTAATATTATTCTAAATTTATTTTAAGTTAAATAAGTATAATTTGCACTTTATGAAAGAATACTAACTTTTATAACAAGATAATAAATGAAAAAAAATTCCAATTTTATATAAACAGAGTTTCCTTCAGGTTTAAAAAAGGGCAGGGTGCTACTGTTCTGAAAAGGGCACTTTTAAAAATTTTCAGGGCATTTTTTGTATTTTTCAGGGCACTTTTGCATTTTTAAGGGCACTTTTATAGTGTTGAATCTAGAATCTAGGGGTTCAAAAAATTGAAAAAAAAAAAAAGGGTAAATTTTGTTAAAAGATCGTGAAAAAACTAGGGATGGGAGGAATAGTGATTTGGCTGAATAGCCGAATACTGAATATTCGGCAGCCGAATACCAACTTTTTTTTTCCAATAAAGAAAATAAATTTTGATTATATATAATTTTAAAAATAGGAGCTCATTAATAATTATTACTCTTAAATGTGCTTTTAAATGTATTTTTGAATTTAAAACACTTATTTTAACACAAAAAAATTATGAAATTTCATTATATTCTTTTATCTTAATGTACATCAAATTGATTTTCAGTAAGTCAGGATGGTAAGATATTTCCTTTAAAATATGAAGAATGTACTTCACTTTTACTATCAAATGAGACTTTTAGCCTTTCTTTCATCCAAAATTAATAATAATCTTAATCTCTCTCTCTCAGAATTCACGAGGAGATATTTTCTGAAATAATGAAGTAAATTCGATCATTTAGAGTTTGTGTCCCTAATAATAAGCAAATTCGTAAGAATGAGCCTGCTCTGAAATCAGTTGCCAAGCTTTACATTACAAATTACGTTAAAGCAAAAGGTTATGCTTAAAGTAGAACGCATATGGTAACAAAATCTTTGATATTTGAATTGGCGCATACTATATTCAACATCAATATTCCACTTATTCAACAAGTATTAAAAGGATAAACAGAAATTTATAACAACATGAATGAAGGAATATGTAAATTAAAAATATAGACATAATAATATTACATATTTGAGACAGTAATTATGAAAATTATTTAAAAGTGAAAACTATGAAATAAAAAAATTATTTTGTTCAGTATTTAGAATTTATGTGTAGATACTTGTTAAACCATCTTCATAAAGCAAGTTGTGTCATCTAATGCATACCTAGTTGGCCACCAGTTCTGTCTTCAGATGTACCGTTGTATTTGGAATAGTGATATTTGATATCTAATTTTGAAAATGAATCTTCGTTAATATACACTGTGAAAATGAATTTCATGTCTTACTTTACAGAAAATAAGTTACGAATTTCATAAGAACTTTTTTTATATGTGCATGGAATTTGCAGACATTAATAAATATTCATGTGTTTTAGAATAAGGCAATTTTTCTTTTTTTTTTCTATAAGTGTTTTTGTATCTTGAATTGTAATATATCATTCTCTAATGGAGTACATTAAATCTCCAACTTGGGCAGCATTTTCTAAAATATCACTAACTTTTATAGGAAATACAGAAAGGCTGTGTATTTTTTAGCAATCGAATAACTGCATATTTTATAAGTAAGAATGAGAATGACTTCATGAATGAAGTAGCCAATTTGGATTAGAGAAAAAAAAAATGCAAGAAATGAAATTCTTTAAATCTTAAATTTATTTGGCAAGATATTATTAGATCTCTATTGGGCGCGACTTTAGCAATATTCGGCCAGATATCTCTGAATATTCGGCTACAGGTATTCGGCCGAAGTATTCGGTCAACAAGCCTTCAATATTCGGCCAACCGATTATTCGGCAAAAGGGCCGAATACCGAATAGTGGCCGAATATTCATCCCATCCCTAGAAAAAACGACAAGTATTGTTAAAAGATCGCGAAAAAACGGCAAATATTGTTAAAAGATCACGAAAAAACGGCCAATTTTGTTAAAAGATCGCAAAAACAGCAGATTTTGTTAATCGATCGCACATAACGGCATATTTTGCTTTAAAAAATCGCGGAAAAACGTCAAATTTCGTGAAAAAAATCGTGAAAAAACGACAAATTTTATTAAAAATATGCAAAAACTGCAGTTTTTGTTAAAAGATCGCAAAAAAGCATATTTTGCTTAAAAAATCACGAAAAAACGACAGATATCATGAAAATATCGCAAAAGTGGGAACTTTTCACAGAAATTTCCATTTTATTGCGATTTTTGGACGAAATTTGCCGTTTTTTCGCAACTTATTTGACGAAATCCGCCGCTTTATAGCTATTTTTTGACGAAAGTTGTCGTTTTCCATGATCTTTTGAGGAAATCTGCCATTTTGTGAAATTTTTTGACAAAATTACCCCCCTCCCCCCCCCCCCCCCTTTTTTTTTTTTTTTTTTTTTTTTTTTTTTTTTTTTTATTTTAAATCTTCCCGGAAATTAGTCATTATTTCGTGATTTTTTACGAAAATTGCCTTTTTTAAAAGATTTTTTGACGAAATTACCCGTTTCAGGGATGCATAAGAGGCTAATTTTTTGCGTAATTTACGCGCTATATCGCGTTTAGATCATCGCTGGAAGGCTGCGTTTTTTTAATGTGGGGCAAGAAGGATGCTATTTTTTTAATAAATGACAAGAGGGGCGCTAGTTTTTGGATGAGGGGCAAGAGGGGCGCTATTTTTTAAACTAAAGGGCAGGAGCGGCGGAGCACCCCCCTGAAACCCTCTGGGGGAAACTCTGATATAAATAAATAGAAACTTCTTGATTCATGTTTATACAATTATTAATAATTCGCATAATAGAACTGTTGAGATTGAGTAAAGCAATTATGTTTATAGTTTATATATGTTAGAAATTCGAAGAAACAGTTATAGTAACCACCTAAATTTTATTTAATATAAAATAATATTTAAAGCAGAAAACTATTAAATTTCAAATTTTTCAGCAATATCTTCCTCACAACCTAAATTTTGCTGTTTTGGCATGGCATAGCAGTAAACAAATTTTGAAAGAGCATCTGTTGATAGCTTATTTCGAATCTTAGTTTGCATAAATGAAAAATTTGGAAACAATCTTTGAATAGCAGCACTACTTGCTGGCATATTTGAAGGTGTGCTGCTAATGAACAGAAGTTTTTTGAAATTGCACAAGCTTATTCAATACTTCTCCACCAATTACATGTACTGACACTATTAATCACTTCTGCAAAATATGATCTAGGAAAGGGTTTTTCTTTGAGCTTAAAATTAATAATATAAGATATAAAATCGGGATTGATTTTAGATAACCATGCTTTACAGCTTTCTTTTTGTTCATAATTTAGAAGTTCATCTCTGTACTTTCGATGTAACAGATATGCTACAAGATGACATGGCAAAATCGCTTGTTCAAATATCTTTTTTAGTTTTGAAAAATGTGGTTTTAACTCTTCATTTTTCAAAAGACATACATGACAAGCATCTGCTATGGTGGGGGAAGGGGGAATATAGTACAAAAATATAAAGTGACAACAGGCTACTTACTGAAAGTAAATCTAAATAATTTAACATTTTGTTCCTTTCTTGGAGAGTAAAAGTGACAGAAAAAAATCTAGTTTCCTAATAAGCCATAACAGTTTTTTCAATATATAATTTTAAATTTAATTTACTTATTTTATCTTTAACAAACTAGTTTCATCAGATAAATAGTTATAAAATAGTACAAAAGATTTAGGCCCGCCACACACTACAGAGACATGCATCAAAAATCGTTCAACATGATGCAGTCAAACCGTTTTTTTCTTTGTTATCTGGGTGAAATTGTCGCATGTCGCACACTTTTTCGTTCAATGTTTCACTAGTGTGTAGCGGGCCTTAGATATTTATATTTCTTAAGTCTCATGACACAAAACAAAAATAACAAAATTGTATAAAATCTTTTGATAATTGAAAAATATATTTGCATATTAATGACTGACAAAATACTTTACTTAAAGGGATCTGTCTAGACTTTTCTCACAGGGTCCTGCTTTTGTTAAATTGGGAAGTTTTTCTTGTCTTTGAAAAAATTCTGTACATAGTTTTGTGAATTTTAAATTATCAGTGTTTTCAGGTTCTACCCTTCACATATAAAGAAACCAAGTAATATATTTTTTGGGGAGTTCAATTGTTTATAGTCCGAGTGCTACGCGACAAAAATAAGGTGAAAACTGCAAATCGTGATAAGAATATACCACTTGGTGAGTACGTACTTTATGATAACACAATGGATATTAGAGGGGGAGGCATCTCGTAAAGTCGTCGGAATTCAAGATGGCGGCCGTTATTCAAAATGGCGTCTTTTTCTGAATTCTGCTAATATGCGCAATATAAATTTGCATTTCACGTCGATTTCGATATTTTTAAAGTCAAATTTTTGTTTTTAACTCTTTCCAACATTATATAAAATAGTGTAAGAATTTGATTTTCCATGCTCTAGCTCGCTTAAATGTAATCAGATTGCCAGGCAAATTTTATATGTTGTATGAAGTTTATAATAACATGTTTGGAGTAAAATATAAAGTGTATAGATTTTATAGTCCGTTTACACGGTGCTAAAAAATAACATTACAATATTGTGTATGCGGCGAAATCGTTTGCAATGTGTTTTAATGATGTTATACTCTTTAAAATCCATTCAATTTGATCTTCATCAATGTTAATACTGCAATGAACTACCAAATACTTACTAAATAATAAGGTGTGCAAATTTATCGTTTATTAAAAGTGACACACTAAAACAAGAAAATATGCTTTTGTAATTTGTATATAAATTTTATAAAGATCACGTCTAATTCAAGTATTATTAGCGAAGGTGCTAGGAGGGACAAAACTTCATTTTGTGATAAGGATATCCGGAATAGTGAATATCTATCGTATATTTATAAAATACGTATAAGAATTTGAGGCATCGTATAAATTTACAGAAATTCAAAATGACGACTATTATCTAAAATCTTTTGCAGTTTTATTCCTTTTATTTTGAGCTTACAAGCCTATTTCTGATGTTTAACTTCCATTTTTTATAACTCAAAAACTTTCTTTATAATACTAAAAATGTACCTAAAATGAAAATAGGTCAATTATTAAAATATTTTTTGTCATTTACAGTAGAAAAATTAAAGGAATGTATAAATAATAAAAATACTATTTTATCAACACATTACTTACACAATATATTAAAAAATTAATGTTACATATAAAGCTGTAGAATATAGAAACTTCACTTGGTATAATCATATTTTTCATATTCGTTTTTGGAGTTGCACAGTAATGTGCAAGAAAGTCCAACTTTTCTACAGACACATTTATTTTTACATATTTTGCATTTACATTTTATTAATTCTTCATAAGACTCTGAAATCTCTGGCAACTCCAACCATTATTTTTTCAATGATAAATTATCCAACCACCATTCCCATTTGTTTGGAGAGGGTGGACGTATTTCACACTGATCTGCTTGTCCCCAAATGTGTCCAAGTTGGAAAGCACTGCGTAAAATATGTTGTTGAAGTGCACCCTTGGTTGACGGATGATGCTCAAAAGAACGATTTTTCGCCATAAACTATTCTTATCTTGCATTATAGACACTTATGCTATTGCTTGTTGAACAGTACAACAATACTACGAAAATTTCTAAAAGATTTAAAAGATTTTCAGGAATGGAAGTTTGCGGTTTTGATAGGTATAAAAATGCAGCAGTAGTTTCTTTAAATGGAATCAACGTTTTCCTATTTGCCTTTTTGGTCTTCCTGTGGAACCCTGAATGCAGTCGTATTCCATGAAAGCATGCAATTCTAGTAAAGCCTTTTCTCGTCCAATTGCTGCAGCTATGGTATGAGCAGGAATAAATTTGTACTTTTTCCCTGTTACGAATGCAACTCAAATATTTTCTAGGAATTTATCTGAAATGATAAAATAATATGCAATCGCTAAAACTAATACATCAGTGTATATAGAGCGTATAACAATATTTTTCAGTCCTTTTTCAACCATGTCTTTGAAATACAGTATTATTCTTGAATCAGCTTCTTCGTGACCAGGGCAAGGCATTCCAATTAAGGAATTTACAGCAGCAAATTTAACTTCTTCCCAATTTAACTTCTTCTCCTGAAATGGTTATATTAAAGCTTGTGTATTTTTATGGTATTTATTGCTGGCGTCCCAAGTTGATTAAAAATCTCTTCCTTGTTATTTGCAAATTTTTAAGAAATCTAACATGTGGTTGCACTTGTCATCTGGTCCCTGCACCCCTCTTCTCTCTTGTTTCTCTTTTAAAACTTGGTGTAATATATCTATTCCAAACCTATTATTTGACATATAAAACTCTCAATGTCGTTACGTAAGTGAGGATAAAATGTGTTAATGTAGTAATCATTAAATGTGTTTGAAGTTTGTTGAGGCTTTAAAATGTTAGTAAGAACTGGCTCAACATGCAGTAAAGCATCACATGTTCCTGGAAAAACTTTGCCATTTTCCCCAACAGTTTCCTCTAAAATATGTGGTAAATCACTCTTATGGCTAGGTCTAAATTCCCTGTTACTAGAAAATGCAGATAGAAATGGTTGATATTCATATTGTTGCAAAAAAAAAACTGCAAGTCGAACTGACGATTCTGTATAGCTATTAAAAGCCTGGAAAACAACTGGACGTCTGTTTTTAAAACCTTCAAGACTGTATTTTTATTGTTTATGTTTTTCGCCGGAGTACTAAACATTGGAATTTTGTTTTTATTAAAGGTTGAATTATTGATGAAAATTGTGTTACTGGGCGTCCTTTAATGAATCTGTGGAATTGGTCAATACCAGTTGACTCAGCTGAATAAATTGGTTCATTAATATCCTTATGAACAATAACTCTACTTTCGATTACAAGCAAGTCCTCACCATCTTCTAAAAATGGGTTCCCTAATTCCTTTAGTACGCTATAGAGTGCTTGAACCTTAGCACGCTATAGAAAAATTTAATTTGAAATAAGTGATATTGTTCATGATGGTATCGATTTCTATCTTGGGGTTTGCTTGAATGTTAGACTCAAACTCTTGTATGAAATACAGATTTCTGGTCCAGATACCATCCAACGTATAAATGTCGATGGATCCTGCAATACTGCATCTCTTTTCCCTCTGAGAACAGCGTTTTTTTTGTTCATGCGCTTGATATATGACCATAGCTGAGAAGAGTTTGTTTGATTTTCTTCACAAAATGTCCCGATAAAAATGCACGATGTACGTCTGGTAAATTAATATCTGCATCAAACAGATCTTTTAGATAGATTGATAATTAACGTTCATAATTAGGGTGATCAGAAAGAAATGAGTTTGCGAGAAGAGTTAGGAATCTGAACAAAAAGAAAAGAAAATAAATTCAAATTGAAATTTTGGATCACTTTTGATTCATCTCATTTTGGTTGGTGATTAATCATCGTAATTACAATGTGCATTTATAAATTGCATTTCAAACCAAAAAATAATCACATGGCATTTTGCAATTCGTTCCTATTTGGCAAAGTTTAAAAAAGCATATTACAAATTAAAAAGCACATACCCAACATTATGGTTATGGACAGCACTGTAAACGTATTCTTTTTTGAAAGCTTGTAAATGAACTAAAAATTCTACGCTCACCATACTGTACAGCAAGTCTCTCGTACTGCACTTCAGTGATATCTTTTAATTTCAATATGTTTCAAACAGTTTAACATCAGTAAAACACTCTAAAAAGTATTTTCGCCAATAGACCAAAATGTAAGAGAATTATTTTGAGTGTGTCTGTAAACGAACTATAAATTCAACACTCTATATTTTCGATTTAGAACATTTTGCAGCATACCACTTCTTTCAATTACATATAGAGATAGCACATATATAAATTACACGGAAATCCGAGTAAATTTAATCAAAAAATAGTAGGGCCAGACTGACGGCTAGACAATTCATAAATACTTTGAGTGCCCTGTAAATGGACCATAAAAGCTATATGCTTTGTTTTTTACACTGAACATGTTATTATAAACTTCATATAACATATAAAATTTACATGGCAATCTGGGTATATTTAAGCGACCTAGAGCATGGAAGGACAGGCGGACAGACAGACAGACAAACAGACAGATAAATTGAATTCATACACTTTTAAATAATGTTGGAAGGTGTCAAAAACGAAAATTTGACTTTGAAACATTGAAATCGACGTGAAATGCACATTTATAATAAGCATATTAAGAAAATTAGAAAATGACGCCATTTTGAATAACGGCCGCCATCTTGAATTCCGACGACTTTACGAGATGCCTCCCCCTCTAATATTCATTATATTATGATAAAGTATATACTCACCAAGCGGTATATTCTTATCACGATTTGCAGTTTTCTGATGCGTAGCACCCGGACTATTATTAGCAGGGCAGATTTTATTTTTAAATGATTAAATTTCTGAAAAGTTCAATTCGACGGTGAAACGTCTATTTCAGAGACAAATAATTTTATGAAGGGTCCTGTTTGAGGTTAAAGAATTTTGTAAAGGGTCCTGTTTTAAAATAAATTATTTTATGAAGGGTCGTTTAAAGCACCTAAAATTTTCTTAACCCTCTAAGCGTTTGTCCCGTAATATTCCGTACACTAAGCTCCAAGTTTCACTGCAATATAAGCAATGTTTAAGATATTATAATTCTATAAATTCAATGAATTTTCAAAGTATTGAAGAATGATTAAGACTCTCAAGGATTATATCTATATTCCTAAATAAGATTTTTTATGTAATATTCAAAGAATCATATTTTATTTGCATTTAAAACAAAATACAGAGAAAACAATATTACAATTTTACCCATTTTGCAAGACGCTTGGAGGGTTAAACATATCCCTGACTTAAGAAAAAAAAAAAAAATTAGGTACTGATATACCAGCTTTGCAATGTCTTCACTTGGTAGAATGCCAAGCAGATTCCATTCGGACTTTGGGGGTAATAGCCTATGAGGCCGAGAAATGATATTAAATATTGTTTTCTATTTGTTGTTCCGAGTGGAATTTTATTTTAAAATAAATAGATTGTGGACCTATTATTAGTTCTCGGAATAACCTTTCCAAAATATATATTTTTTCCTACATTTTTGTGAATTGTAATAAAAACATGTCTTTTTTTTTTTTTTTTTTTTTTTTTTTTACATTTATATTTATGGCTAAAATGCAATTTTAACGACTGCTTGGCATCTGACTTGGCGGCTATGCAAGAAATTCGCCAATTGTAACAACCTAAATATTCAGGGCACTTGTGTGTCATATACTCACTGGGATTTACTTGGCGCCAGAATGGCGTTATTTTGCGTAATATGGCAACCCTGATAGTGTTTATTTTTTGATAAATTGTTATTTACTTTAATTTTTTTTAATTATATAAAATGTTTTTTGCTCTATTGTTATTTGTTTTTAAAATTTATTATATTTAAAAATTGTTTTATTTATTGTTATTTTTTTAATAATAAAAAATAATTTAAAAATGTATATTTAACCAGCATTCGAAAATGAGGTTTTCGCCAAATTGACGTTAAATTTTTTTTTTTTTTACCAAACCTTGCGCGTATATGATATCTGCGTCGTTTCTCATTTTCATATCCAATGTATGCAAATAATATAAATAAATAATATACACAATAATGTAGCGAAATAATTTTAAAAAAATGCTAATCTGGCAAGTTTTAAAATCGCACCATTCAGGCGTTAATTCTAAAAAGATTAAGTTACGCTATATTGCGAGGGAAAAAGTTATAACCATACCTTTAAATCATCTTTTTTATTATATTTGTCTTTTTTTAACTTATTTTAGTGTAACTGAATTACAATGTAATGTTTAGAAACAGATAATTGAATTAGAGAAACAAAAGGGTATTCGCCAAAAAAATTCGACATATCTAGGATGTTTAATAAATAAACTCATCCTCGAGATGGTACGAACTCTCCCATTTTCGCATTGGACTCGCTCTTTTCGCCCATGCGCAGTTCTGTCCAGGTTTCTCTCAAACGTGGTTTATCTATATGTAATTTTTTATTTTGTTCTTAAATTCTTAAGTAAGAGTGAATCCCACCTATTTTTTAAAGATTTAAATTATTTAATATTAATTAATTAGCAAATTAAATTAAAATATTAAATAGTACACTGTTAAATTTAATTGTTTATACCATTATTATCCTTATTAGCATGTAGATTTTATTACACATTAAAGACAAATAGGTTTTTTCCATTTTTGCTGGTTTTTTCCATTTTTCCCCTGGTTTTTTCCAGTTTTTGTCACTGTCCTGGCAAAAATGCCTACCCTGCTACGTATAATAAAATCTGAGTGGAGAACAGTGTAAGTAACCAGACCATACTTAATGCCGTGTTAGGCTTAATGGTAGACATATATGCTAACATATAACAGCTAAATGATATTTTCTTCTACTTGAAATAATGTTTGTTCAGCATGTTTTCCTATAAAAAAAAAATGTACATCATATCCAATTATGATGTATTAAGTAAAAAAAAAAAAAAAAAAAAAAAAAAAAAAAAAAAAAAAACTTTTATAATGAACAATATAAACAAACAAATGCTTCACTGTTGCCACTGAATTGCACAAATTCCAAATCTAGAAACAAATAAACAACTCTCAGTGATTCATTAAAAAAAAAAAAAAGGCTAATATCTGAATCTGCTTTTAAAATATTTGCAAAAGCATATTAAAGCCTTTAAATATTTTGAAATACATTTTTCTGTTTGTATTTATGTACAGTAAATTTACAATATTTCAAAAAAAATGAATTAACTCTCGAGTCAACAGTTTTTTCCTCGACTAGCTTCTGCGGCTACTTTAACTTTTGTTTTGGTGCCATCTATTGGCTTCAATATAAATCAAGAATTTTCCAATTAAAATTAAAGTTAAAAAAAGGAATAAAAATTGTAGGGTGAAATAATGTGATGAGAGAATCAGTTTTTAAACGTTTCTCTTACATAGTTTTAAATATCATTCAGTAGATATAAATAAAAGTAACATTTTTATTATGATTTCTTTGATAGAATTTAAATTTAGTTTTATTAATTTTTTAAGGTGTTAACTTTTATCCGCTTAATTGATAAAATTTTGTTTTCTATAATAAATAATTTTTTTTTTCAATGTGTAATTTACATAGTGATGTTATAATGGATGCATTAGTAAGACTGAAAATGATTTTTTCACATTCTTTTATTAAATTACAATATTATTTTATTTTTAAATTTCAAAAGTTACTCTACTAAAAATCAAAATTTTATCTGTTTTGATGTAATTAATATATTAAATTCATGGTATTGCATATTCCTTACATTATAATGACATTTGATAAGAAATATAAATTTCATTTACAATGCAAGCAAATTTCAAGTGGATATAAGCTAAGCTTTTAAAAATTGGTATAATTAAATTAAAATTTTACGAAAGAAATAATTTTGGTTTTTCATTAATACAGAATGAATTTTTAAAGTTGCATAGCTGAAGTTTTAAAAAATCGATTTTGATTTAAATTAAGGATGCACAACCTTTACAAGAGAAGGGCCATTTACAAAAATGTCTTTGTGGTCGAGGGCCGCATTAATAAAAAAAAGATAATTCGATTTCTAGAAGGTGATCTGTGGCTTAAATTTGGATTTAAAAATATAGTTTTATAGGGGAGTTGGTGTGTGTGTGTGTGTTGGGGGGGGGGGGCAAGTACGTTTTCCCAGTCAAAATATCCAATTCAGTTGGTAAGGGTATATCAGCAGTTTTTACATTTGTATACATAACAGATATAGCAATGATTATATTCATTATGTAATAATATTCCATGACTTTATTCAGGAGAGTAAATTTTGTTTTATTAAAAGTGCTAAAAAATAAACATAAGCAGCTGGTGCCGAAAAAAATGTGAACTTTATGAACTAAGGAGAGAGAAGGAATTGACAGCAAGGTTTTTTGATGTCTGATCAAAGAAATTCTCGTTTTTCCTTTCCCCAATCAATCAACAAAATTTGTAATTTTTTCATGCCTGCTCGACCAGATTTGTGCTTTTTATAAAACTGATCGACAAAATCCACAATTTTTATGAAATCAAGAAAACTCACTATCTTTCTGCATCTGTGCAAAAAAGAAAAAAAAAAAAAAGCGATTCTATAGAAGCCAATTAAGAAAATTTATGATTTTTCCTTGCCTGATCAACAAAATTCACGATTTTATTAGAAACAGATAGACGGAAATCGCAAATTTTACAAAACTGGTCGATGAAAATCGCAAATTTTACAAAGTGGATCAACGAAAATTCGTGGTTTTTACGAAGCCGATAGACAACATTTGGGATTTTTCCTTACATGATCGACGGAATTTGCGAGTTTTACAAAGTCAATTGATGGAATTTGCGATTTTTACAAAGCCGATTGACAGAATTTGCAATTTTTACAAAGCCAATCAACGGAATTTGCAATTTTTACAAAGCCGATCGATGGAATTCGAGAATTTTCTTCGTATGATCAACAAAATTCGCAATTTTTACTAAGCCGATTGACAAAATTCGTGATTTTTATGAAACCGATCGACAAAATTTGTGATTTTTACGAAGTTGATTGACTAAATTCGCGATTTTTCTTACCATGATCTACGAAAGTCTTGGTATTTCCAAGCTTGATCAACAAAAATCGCGATTTTTACAAAGTCGATTGAGGAACTTTACTATTTTTCTGCCCCTGATTAACAAATCTAGTGATTTTTATGAATTCAATGGAAAAAATTCACAATTTTTATGAAGCTGATCGAAAAAAGTTCAAGATTTTTCTGAGTCTGATCAGAAAAATTCATGATTTTTACGAAGCCGATCAATGACATTCATAATTTTTTAGAAGCCAATCGACAAAATTCGTGATTTTTGCGAACCTAATCGACGAAATTTGTGGTTTTTGAAAAGCCGATCACGAAATTCGTGGTTTTTCTTCGCATCATTGACAATATTCATGATTTTTCCGCAGCTGATAGTGATAGACATAATTTGGTGGTTTTATTTTAGCCTGATTGAAATTTCTAAATTTTCCGCGTGAGATTGATAAAATTTGCTATGTTTCCATGATGGACAATCAAAATTTGCGATTTTTCCGCCTTTAATTGACAAAATAAGCATTTTCCCGTGCCCAATCAACGAAATTCACAATTTTAAACTAACTTTGATGAAATCTGTTTTTTGCGGCAAGAAGAAATTTGTATTTTTTTTTCCTTGATAAATTTACAAAACTCATGATTGTGTTTGCAACTGATGAACGAAATTTTCATTTTTTCCCTACATCATCGCAAAATTTGATTTTTTTTTTTCGTCCATGGTCAACAAAATTCGATTTTTTTGTGCCCCATCAACTATATTTTCGATTTTCTTTCATGCGATGAATCGAGAAAACATGCGATTTTTCTGCAGCTGATGAATTTAATTTGCATTTTTTTCGTGGATCATCAATAAATTTTTTCTTGCCCGATTAACGAAATATGGGGGTTTTGGCATGCGTCTGATAAGATTTGTGATTTTTCTTCCCCTGATCAACAAAGCTCGCGATTTTTCCGTTTCCGATCGGCAAAATTTGCTATTTTTCCGAACCTCGTTCCGAACCTCCTATGGAAAAATGGCAAAATTTGCAATTTTTCCATTTCTGATGAATGAAATTTGGGATTTTTCTGAGCCTCATTGACAAAATTGACCGTGCCTGATCTATGATATTTCAATTCTTAATTGATTGACGAAGTTTTATATTTTTCTGCAATAAATTGACAAAATTTATGATTTTTTTTTTTTTTTTTCTGAGATTTATGCACAAAAATTGCAATTTTTCACAGTTGTAAATCGACGAAGTTTGCGGGCCACTTTTGACCCGTGGGCACAGGTTGTGCATCCCTAATTTAAATCAATGTCTCCTGCTTTTGCATATTTTCTATAAGAAATTATAGTTTTTCCAAATTAAAGTTTTTTTTGTGTATTGAACTGCTGTAGATGGCCCCATATTCATAGTTAAAAACAAAGCATAAAGTTCATTAATCAATGAACTAGGAATCTATACTGTATCCTTCCTACATATATCACTAAAATTGCTGCCAAGTAAAAAATATAAAAATAATACATTGTTAAATTTAAAAAAAAAAATCAATACTTAAGACTATATAAAACTTATCTATGTTACTAAAACTGCTGCTTTATTGGTGCATTTTATAAAAAGATTGCATTTTAAAGTTAAAGAAATTTTAATATTTAATTTTAATGCTTTGTGAAATCATCAGAAATTGTGTTTCACTTTCATTATTATTATTATTGTTGTAATAAATATTGCTATATGTTTTCACAATTTTTGAACTTTTTCAGAAATTGAATATCAAGTAAAAAATAAATAAATCCACATGATCTGTATTTATAGAAATTTACTGCTATTTTTTAAAATGTGCTTTTATATAATTCAAACTTTCCAATACTAAAATCTTCATTCTGTTCATTTGTATGAAGTCTTATAAAAATGAAATGCAGGTCGAAATTCCGTCATTTTTGACAGTGGTTATATGCTAGTTTCTGGTATTTCGCCAAATTCCCATAGATTCCCATTGTAATCCAATAAGGTCCCTTTTTGTTTGCATTTTTCATATTATTTTTGGCAGTAAGAATTGCTCTATCCAAAACTTGAACTGTTGTGAATGTAATAGGTAGTATTTCTTCAAAATTTACCCAAAATGTCAAAAGTTTAGATACCTCTATTTTTGAATAGTAATTTAATTAAATATCTTAAATTATTGCTTAAGACTGTTGCTCCTTCGAGTAATATATTTCTTGATAGGTTGTTTAAAGGAATTTCATTTAGATACAGTTTTGTTAAGAATGGCTTGCGCTCCCTTGTGATGGAATGTGGAATTAACATGTTTTTGTTAAAATTTGGAAATTTAACAATGATTTGTTCTAAACTTTAAGATAGTTTATTATACATGATAAAAAATATGAAAAAGAATGGTGTGACACATTTTGCGATGTAAAGGAGGAGGGACACAAACAAAAGTGGGAAATATAACAAGAGGGTTTGTTTGAAACTTTAAGCTAGTTTATAATACATAATAAAAATTTTAAAGTGTCAATGATGATCTGAAGGGATTGTTACATTTTGGAGGAAGGTACTTCTAAAAATGAAGTTTTGAACCTCAAATGTCAATTTTAGGTTTTTTAATTTACTTTTTATGCAATTTTTAGTGTGGTTTTTTTTTTCTTTCTTTTTTTCCCCTTCTTTTTGTGTTTTAAGGCAATTTTTCCAAGTTAGCAAAAAGAATTAACTTTCATTTTTTAACCTAATGTAGTGGATTTTGTTCTCTTTTCAATATAGTTTTAGATTCCGCACAATGGTTTTTGGACTTTAGTGAATTTTTTAATGCAATTTTTGTTTTTCGCATTTTGCTATTATTTTTTAATATTAGTAAAAGCAATTTTGTTTCAAACTTTTAGTCTAATCTGCTAAATTTTGTCTAATAACATTTATGAATTTCAGTGATTTTTAATAAGATTATCAATGCAATTTTAGCAATTTTTTGAGATTTTATGTTTAATATCAATTTTTTGTCATTCATGAAATACTTCCAATTACAATGTTTGATCCCTGTAATTTTTTAATACATAGTGATTTTTAATGCATTTTTCAATGTTATTTTAAGCATTTTTTTCGAGATCTGTGGTGATTTTTTGATATTTGGAAATAAAAATTGCAGTGATGCCGCTGGACTTCAAAAATCCTGGGTCCTGGGGACCCAGGACTTCTAAAATTCTGGGTCCCTTTTTCAAAAAAGCGGGTCCCCGCTAATAAGTCATATTTTTAGACACAAAAATTGAACTTGTTCATTTGCAAAAGAAAAGTTAAATGCAATAATTAATGTTTTAATTAATGTATAAATAATTAAAGCCAATATTATTTTTTAAACTATTAAGAGATATTTACTTTTTTAAGAAATAAATGTGCAAGATACAAATTATAAAATAATGCTTATTTGAGTGTAGAAGATAATAAGTATCACTATTGTTCACATTTCTTTTAAAAAGGGGTAAAGCTGATTTATTGAAAAAGACATTTTTTCTAAAAAAAGAAAACATTTCAAAATAATCAGAACAATCAAAAACAGACTGTGAAGCAGGAAAATCTGTTTTTGGAGCAGCAAAAACAAAAAACTATTTGGAAGCAGGGAAGTTAGTTTTTGGAAAAGAAAATTTCTATCCTGTCATTAACTTTTTTTTGGTACCCCTTTGACGAAAATTGCATTTTAAAGCTATTTTTTTCTTTTTTTTTTCACGAAACTTGCCGTTTTTTCGCGATTTTTTGACGAAATTTGCCGGGTTTTTTTTGCGATATTTTGACGAAATTTGCCGTTTTTTTAATGAAATGGGCCGGTTTTTCACGATCTTTTGACGAAATGTGCTATTTTATCATGATTTTTTGATGAAAATTGCTGTTTTCGCGATTTTTTTGACGAAATTTGTCGTTTTATCACGATTTTTAATGAAATTTGTCGTTTTTTCGCGATTTTTTTGAGGAAATCTGCTTTTTGTTCGAGATTTTGTAATAAAATTAGTCATTTTTTGCGAATCTTTTGACGAAATTCGCCGAAAATTATTTGTTATTTCGCGATTTTTTTAACGAAATTTGTCTTTTTGAGATTTTTTGATGAAATGTGCCGTTTTTTCGATATCTTTTGACGAAATGTGCTGCTTTTTTGCGATCTTTAGATGAAATGTGCAATTTATCACTTCATGAAAATTGCCGTTTTTCGCGAATCTCCAGACAAAATTTGCCGTTTTATCACGATTTTTGGACGAAATGTGTCGTTTTTACGCGATTTTTTGAGGAAATCTGCCTTTTTTTGGGATTTTGTAACAAAATTAGCAATTTTTTTCGCAAAATTTTTGATGAAATTTGCCTGAAATTATTCGTTTTTTCGCGATTTTTGAAACGAAATTTGCCTTTTTTGCGAACTTTTGACGAAAATTACGCGTCCTGCGGGACTCGTAAGCTCAATCTTTTTGCGTCCCATCGCCGATTTTTTGCGTATTTTACGTGCTATAGCGCGCCCGCGGCATCCCTGTAAATTTATTTCAAAATTTTAATCTAATATAATTTTAGTGATTTTTAATGCAAATTTTTTAAATTTTTTGTGTGCTGCTTCAATTTTTTTTATCATCCATAAAAAAATTCTGTGTACTATTTGATAATCCCATTGACCAATTTTGCCAAATTATGTAAATCTTCAAACTGCTTGCCAAATTATGCAAATTGATGTAATTTTTATGTTAAATAATGAAAGGACAAGTTAGAAAAACATGAATGAAAATACAATTAAAACGACAAAGCAGGGTTTGTGATTTTTTTTTAATAAAAATCAAAACAACCGGATTTTTTTGATTTAAATCGGATTTTTTTTTTTTTTTTTTTTTTTTTTTTTTTTTTTTTTTTTTAATGCCACACAATATTATTATTTTATGACTTTTTTGTTTAATTTAAATAACAAATTTTACACACATAGACATAAATATTATCTATTATTAATATTACAAAATTTACATAAATCATTTATGTTATTTCAAGCTTTATCTTTCTGAAAGTTCTTTAATTATATATATTATATAAAACTAAATTATGTTAAAGCACATTATTATGTTTGTTTACATCTTAAATTTATTTAAAAATAACTTAAAAGAAAAACTGATTTAAATCTATGATTTAAAAAAAAAATCAATTGATTTAAATCGTGATTAAAATCAAGCTGATTTAAATCAACGAACCCTGCGACAAAGTAAAAATAACTTGATTCAACAAACATGTGTAACGTGTTTAACATCAAGGGAATGTGGCATTTATGATCAGCCATTATTAGCACTTAATCTTATAATTTGGTGGTAATTTCTTGGTCAGCCAAATAATAAAGTGGTATTGATTTTTCAAGTGAAATGTTTCATTCATTAGAGAAAATAATTTTGATTACTGCAGGGCTCCCAAATGGTCCCCTTTTTCCCGCGAAAGTCCGCTTTTTAGAAAAAGGTCCGCTTTGGTCCGCTTTTATGTGTTTTGGTCCGCTTAGTCCGCTTTCAATGACTAAAAAACAAAGAAATTGTTCATTTTTAAAAACCAATTTTTTTTTTTTTTTTTTTTAGAAAACGGCAAAATTGTGGTGCATGCTGATGTTTCATGCTCCTTCAATGTCTAAATTCACACATTCTATAAGGCATGAAAATAAAGTAAAGAACACTTCCACCCCACCCCCACCCCCTATTAAGCAATCAATTAGCGTTTTGAAGTCAAATGGAACCAGCCACTCATCATATTGTGATTTCATTAATCCCCCTTTTCTTGTGATTGGAATCGTTACCGTTTCATCCCAATGTGTTCACGTGACTCGTTCGCAGGTGCTTTTACTTTTTAAAAGTACTTTATTTCAGTAACAATAGGCTGCTATTGAATTAATTAGTCTCATGGATTCTTATTGCTGATGAAAAAGAAAAAAAAATGTGAAAGAGAGAAAAAAAACAGAAGAAAAAGTAAGTATATACTAAATATTGTAATTTGACAAGCATGTTTCTTACATTAACAAAATAAACTATGCCGATCGCACTTTCTTTTTCCATATTTGCATCGTAAGATGTAGACACCCCTCTGGAGAAAGACAAAGGGATACCTTATTAATTTTTGCGAAATAACTTTTTTACTTTAGCGAAATTCCGTTTTCATTCTTTTAAAATTATAATCATTATTTCATCATATTAATTTCATGATTTAAAAATATATATTATTTTCTAACTATAATAATTCCATAAGAGTAGGAAATTAAACTTTTAAAGATACATTGCTTTCAGATTTATTTTTCCCCCTATCTAAAAAAAAAAAAAAAAAAAAAAAAAAAAAGGTTGCGTTCATCTGTTTTTCTTTAGGGGGTGTGGAAAAACATTCACATTTTCTCCCAAAAAATGGTATGTTCGCTAAGTTATAGCTGTCTGCTATTAAGTTTTAAACTCAACAACCAATCAAAAAGATAACTCTTAAAAATAATAAAACAAAAGTAAGTATTTTAGGGTTTATATATAAAGTAAATAAAAACTAGCCAATGCCTCAAATTTTAGATAACAAACTTAAGGACCAGACACATAGCACTAACTTCTTGCGGTCAGGCGTCGCTTTTTTTTAATCTTTCGTGTCGGTGCTTTGATGTATAAATTGCTTTTTCAGTGAACTTTTTGAACTTCAAGAGAGAAATCGAACTCGAAATCAGTTAACAGCTTTACGACTGAAGATGGGGTAGATAAAACTTTCCCTTCCTTTCTCAATTTGGTAGGGTCAGTCCCTCAAAAATCCTTTAAAGAGGTTTCACCTTTGTTTCGTTCGGAAACAAAGATAGATTTATTGCTCTGTTAGTGTAATAAAAAGTAGTGCTGTTCGCTCGCAGCCTTAATTTTTCTTTGTGCATTTTACACTGAACGTGTCAGTTATTTTGCGCTGCTTCATCAATTTCGATTTTTCGGTGATAACCTTTCTCTTTTATTCTATAAAAGAACTTCAATTCCTGCCCTGTAATTTTTTCCCTCCCTAAATCGTTAGCTAAAAAGAAATAATAAATCTATCAATGATTACTTTGCATGGTAAAACATATTATCCACCTAAAGAAAATTATCTGATTACGTTAACATTCGACTTCGGATATCACTTAATAAAGTGTGAAAAAAAAAAAAAAAAAAAAAAAAAACGAAAACAAACCACAGATGGTTATTTTTTTCTTGGCAGCTTCTGTTAATTGGGCATTTTCAGCAGGCGTCGTAACTTTTTATTAACTTGTTATATTTTAATAAAAATTTGTTAAACTGCCTAATTTACTATTATTACAACTTGTTGAAAATTTGAAAGAAATCTGTCAATTTACTTAGAAAATATGGATTTTTTTTTTTTTTTTTTTTTTCCAAGCTGTAAGGGGAGAAAAAAGTTGGTTTTTCATTCCATTTCTTGTTTTGTTTGCTTTCAACTATCTTAACAGATTTTTTTTCTGCACTTTTAAGCAATGTAAATTTGTTAACACATTAACGGAGTCTTTTATATATTTAAAACAATAAAATTTGAATAGTTAAATAAGAAAAAAAATTATAATAGTTATGAATCGTCACAGCCGCATTGATGCGCGTGTCGCGCAGTGTTGAATTCAGACTTTTTTGTAGGAATTTCTGCGACCCTGGGGGGGGGGGGAGGTTGTATTTTTTCTTTATTCAAAACATAAACTCAAATCTGTCAGTAGGAAAAATTTCATTGCTCTGAGCAGGAATACCCCCCCCCCCCCCCCATGAGTTCAACACTGGATCGCGGGCATTACTGAAGAACAGATCGTAATATCATTTTACCGAAAACAGACATGTGGTATGAAAAAGTATATCTTTATTGTTTAAAAATAATTTTAAGAGTAGAGAGGTTTTAGATCCGGTTTTAAAAATTCCTAATTTAAAATGTTTTTTTAAATGTATATTTTAAAAAATAATAATAAAAAGAGTTAGCAAAACGTCCGAACTTTGTTTGATTTCCGAATTTTGGATATCGGATTTTTAAGACTTTGTTCTGTGCATTTGAACCTCAAAATTCCGGACATTTTGTCAATTTCAATTTTATTAATTTTAAATTTTATCAAATGCAGTTAAATTCTTTTAACTAACTAGACATTATGTATATCGATATATTCTGGTGTAATTTTACATAATGATTGACGGTTAATTAAAGATTTTAATTGTTACAAAAACTGAAAATTAAAAAACGGCATTAAAAAAAAAAAAAAAAAAAAAAAAAAAAAAAAAAAAAAAAAAGTTGACGTGATATGTTTATTTGAAGCTTCATATATTCTAATTCTAATAAAATCACTCAAGTACATATTTATAATAACAAAAGAAGCAAACATGAAACTTCAAACTTGGTTTTCTTTTGATTGAAGTAAAACACACTTGATAATGACTCTATTAACACCTGCTCTTTATCCAACAGAATGATCAATCCCGTGGCACATGGCCTTTTAACCTTAACGCGTACATTTGACGAGGTTGATATGTTTGTTTTGTTTCTTTGAGAACTCAAAATGCAATAGAAAACAAGGTTTTTTTTCCGGATTTTTTTTTCTTCTCTCCACAATTTTTTGCAAAATTTGTTTCCCTCCCCCCCCCCCCCCCAGGATCTTTTAACAGAATTAGCAATTTTTTCTGCGATTATTATTATTTTTTTTTTTTTTTTTTTTTTTTTTTGGTGGGGGGAGTGCGATTATTTATCGAAATTTTTGATGTTTTTTTCCGTGACAGACTGACAAAACACACTATTTTTTTTCTCCCTCTTTCTGTATATATATATCTATTGTCAGAAGAATCATAGTTTTTCAGTAACATTTTGGAATTGCTTGTTGTTTTGTATATAGTTATTTTATAAACGCTTCTTCTTCTTCTTCTTCTTCTTCTTCTTTTTCTTTTAAGTATTTGATATTTACATAATTGTGACATTTTTGAACAGATTGTTTTTTATTTCAAGAAATTTTTGCCTTAAATACTTAATGGCTAAATATATTCCGATAATAAATTTGTTAGATACATTTTAGCTAAGATTACTTTTTATTTTAATGAAAAACAGTTTGCTATTGTAAATATTAAAAAAATCAAGATTTTGAATTACAAGTACAGGCTCTTTTAAAAGAAAATTTTCAAGGTAAATGTTATACTACTTTTTCACTTCTTGCAGTAGAATATTTAATTGTATTCAAATATAATTGTACAATTTCTGCAACAATATTTGAAATTGTTTAATGATATCCTTATAAAGTTAACTAACATGTTTACTGTAATGTTAAAAAAAAAAAAAAAAAAAAAAAAAAATTGCTAACATATTTAGTAAAAATAAATGGTCCCCCAAGGTCCCCTTTTTAAAAAAATGGTCCCCCAAAGTCCCCCTTTTTTTTTAAAAAAAAAGGTCCTCCAAAGTTCCCTTTTTTTTAAAAAATGGTCCCCCAAAGTCCCCTTTTTTTAAAAAAATGGTCCCCAAAAGTCCCCTTTTTAAAGAAAAATGGTCCCCAAAAGTCCCCTTTTTAAAGAAAAATGGTCCCCTTTCCCCCTTTTTGCGACATAAAATGTGTTGGGAGCCCTGTTACTGGGATTTTTTAAAATAACTGATTTTCAGTGCTTTTTCAATGTGTTTTTTAATGCAGTTTTCAATGAGGTTTTTGATAAAATTTTCAGTTTGATTAGTACCTTTTTTTTTTTTCAAATCTTTACAGAGATGTTTGAAACCAAATTCCCTTTTTAATTGTTGAAACTTTCAGCCTAATATCATAAATTTCACCATCTACCTTTTTTCTTATGCTATCAATTTTTACTGCAATATTTTGAGATATTTTATGTTTCATGTCTTTTTGTAATTTATTAAAAATGTATGATTGTTTTACCCGACTAGAATAAATTTGTATTCCCGGGATATATTTACATATAGCAATTTTTAATGAATTTTTCAATATGGTATTTAGTGGTTTTTCGAGTCCCACAGCTATTTTTTGGAATTCGAAAGATGAAATTTGGTTTCAAACTTTTATCCTCATTCTTTTAGAAAATTTTGCCATCTAAAAATGTTGAAATTTAGGAATTTTTAATGGGATTTTTCATTATTTTTTACATTTTGTGTTGATTTTTTGTTGTTCGTAAATGATTTGCAATTTCAGTGACCCAAGTGCAATAAATTTTGACAGCATTTAGTTTTAAATATTTAGCGATCTTCAGTGTGATTTTTAGCGAGTATATGTATATCAACATGATTTTTAATCATTTTTATAAGGAATTAATTTTTATCATTTTAGCTTAATGTAGTCAATTTTGAGCTCCTCGAATTTTAATTTTAGCTATATTTAGTGAATTTTAGAAATTCTTTGCGTCGTTGGTTTGTTATTTAAGAAAGAATTCTATTTTTCTCTATTAATGTAAATTTTGTCCCCTGCTATTTTAAAATTTTAAATGATTTTTAGAGCATTTTTTAGTACTATTTTTAGACTTTTTTTTTGAATCCACAGCGATTTTTTTCGCATTTGGATTAGAAATTTCATTTATAAATTTTAGTTTAATATAGTGGATTTTGCCACTAACAATTCATAATTTTTAATGTATTTTCACATGATTTTTAGCATTTATTATTATTATTATTATTTTTCCATATTTTACGGCAATTTTTTTTTTTTTTTTTTTTTTTTTTTTTTTTTCCTGCAAGATTTGTGCTTACACTATCTTGTGTCAGTTTTTTAAAAATTAATAAAAGAGTTCAGATTACCATATTTTGTCCCATTCTATTAAATTTTGTCTGCAGTAATTTGATATAATTTTTTATCCTACTAAGTAAATTTTATCTTCCAGACTTGAATTTTACTGATTTTTAATCTGTTTTTTAGTCTTTTTTTTTTTTTTTTTTGGTTCCATGGCAATTTTTTGACATTGGTAAAAGAATTTTGCTTTCTAATTTTTTACATAAATGCAATTTGTTCTCCACATTTTTTGAATTCTAATGCAATATTCAATGAGATTTTTTGCGAGTTTTGGGATTTTTAGTGTTTCATGACGATTTTTTGTTATTCATGAACAATGTTTTTTGACTTAAATTTTTACAACAATAACTTTCAAACATTCAGCGATATTTAATATAATTTTCAATGTGATAGCCATTTTTTTAAGTTCTGTAGCAATTTTTTGCCATTTGGAAACTTTCAGACACTTTGCCTAATATAGTTATTTTTTGATTGCGACATCTTAATTCTTAAAAGGATTTTTGGCATTCCATGTCTATATTTTATAATGCATGAATGATTTCCAATTACAGTGTACTCCTCCCCCCTCCCTTAATATTATATTTTTAAGCATTGACTTTTAGAGATTTTTTATGCAATTTTCAATGTTATTTCTAGCATTCTTCAAGTTCCATGGCCATTTTTTGACATTCGGAAACTGATTTCAATTTCAAACTTTTTGTCTGATATAGTTAATTTTTATCCTAGTGATTTATTTTAGTATTTTTTGTATTTTTTAATGTGATTTTCAATTTATTTTTTAAATTTTCAGTTTTACAATTTTTTAAAGAATTAGATTTTAAACTTCTAGCCCTTTCACAGCTTGACATTTTATCAAACTAAAATTTTTTATCCAAATAGTAAATTTTGAGCTTTGGGATTTTTGAAAATTTTGCCACTTTTAATGCGATGTTTGCATTTCTTTGTGATCCACTATAGTCTTTTAGACATTTAGATATTCCAGTTTTATTCAATATATTAAATTTTGCCCTCTTTTCATCAGGGTTTATTCGGATTTTGAAACACATTTTTTGTTTTATTATTTTGTTATGTTTAGTATGTTTTTGCAAGATTTTTCCTTATTAGTAAATAGAATCCTGTTTCATTTTTCTACTTTTTATCTTTTCAATGAAGTTTAGACGACATTCATGCAGTGATTTAAAATAAAAAAAATTTTTTGCAAGATTTTTCCACATTTGTAGAATAAAAAAATCCAGTTTCATTTTTCTAAAAATTTAGACTACATTCATGCAGCAATTAAAAAAAAAAATGAATTTTTATATTGTGATTTTCAAAGTTTTTTCGCAATTATTGCTGTTTTATGATAAACCCGGGCAGGTTAGCTAAAAAATACTTTAAAAAGTATAGTAATAAAATAAGTAATAAAAATATAAAATAGTAATAAAGAAAGATATTAAAAAAAAAGCCATGATAATAATAATAAAATAATTACTGCTAATAATAATAAACCTGGTTTACTTTGGGTTGTTTTGAATAAAGCTTTTTTTGGAGGGAGGAAGGGGAGGCAACACCGGCCAAAAGTGAACAAATCAAATTTGTATTCATTTGGGAACTTATGAAGTTTTATATTGTCAAATCTAGATATAAAAGATCTTGTCATTTTTTATCTATGCAAAAATGTTATGATTAGCTACACAGCAGGGTTAGTAAGTTTTCGACGCATGATGATGATTACCAGATTTTACCATGGTTTTTACTGTCATATCAAAAATCTTTGTTAAAAATGTCAAAAACTGTCAAAGCCTTTTTGGTAATTTGTTTTTACATTATAATTATTGTAATTTTATCTTTAGCATTAAGTTATTTTACATGAAAAATATTCAATATCAAAAAACTAAAAATGTATTTATCAAAGGAAAAAAAAAATTGCATTAAAATACTAGTATGTATATATCTCTGTTAGAAGATCTCTACGATAATCTTAAGCTATTTAGCATAACCTAAAAAATTAATTTTCTGAAGAAATTTTATAACTCATAAGCATTAGTTTAAAAAATTGTGTATAGTTTCACCAGAATTCATGAAACTGTTTAAAACAAGATAGCTTTCTCGGAAATAAGTTTTCAAGTGTTTAATCCATTTGGTTCATTGACAATTTTTATTTCTATATAGCAGCGGTTCCCAAACTTTTTGGCTCGCGGAGCCCTTTTTGGGAAGAATTTCTAAGGCGGAGCCCCTGAACCCAACGATACTCTATGGTTTATAAATAAATTTTTTATGCCTATGGAGCACAGAAAAATATGATGGATAAAAATCCGAGCCAGAAATGATTCTCAGTTTGGCCCTTTCCTGATACAGAAATTCTAAATTTATGCTAGAAATTTTTAAAATCTTAAATATTAAAACAAAATCTTTTTACCAGAGCGGTGTTTAAGCAATACTGTTGACACGTTGACTGCCAGGCGAAAACTGTTAATGTTCACCAGGGTGCCAATTATGTGTGTGTGTGTGTGTGTGTGTAATTTGAATATTTGGAACATGAAATCAATATTTTTAACCTGACTCATTTTGCAACACACAGGAATGAAAAAGTTACTCATAAAGGAGGAATTCCACCTTTTTTAAAGCAATTTTGGACATTCTCTGGATTAATGCAAAAATGCAAAGAAAATTTTAGAAGGCTATAAGAAGGTGGGAGCTGAAAAATTGCCTGACATTTTGTCGATTCAAACAATTGGATTTTGTTCTTGAATTGTTGTGAAAAAGACATAAAATGAAAAATTAGCTTATATAAGCATCTAAAAGTCAGTCATATAAATGAAGATGTTCAAAATGTCTTAAGAATGATTTTTTTTTACTTTAAAAATTCAAAGTGAAAGGAAGTGTTTTTGGAATAGAATAATTTGTACTATTTATACAACACTTTTGGGTAATTTCTGTGGTAAATTTTTCGAAATGTATGTCTGAAGCAAACGATATTGTTAATAATTTCTAAGTTATGAACAACAACAACAACAAAAAAACAGTAATATGTGCAGTTACATTTAATTTGATTGTATATGTAGCTATTAAAATGACGCTTAAATTATACGAGTGTGGTGCCACTAAATAGATGAAAAAAATTTTCCACCTTTTTTTACATTTCCACCTTTTTTTCATTTCCCATTTTCATGCCTGAATACATAGGGAGATTCTCATCCTTGCTATAAAAAATATTAGCCAAAACACCCCACGAAAATTAGTGTAAATTCTTCCATGGGTGGTCAAGGCTTATTTGATAGCCAACTAAATTTGTCATTTATCATTAAAATCATTTATTAAGATTTATGTTTCTACCGTATAATGTCTTAAATTGGAAAAATTTTAAATATATGTAAGGATGAGCTTGTGAGATAATTAGTTTAGATTTTCTGGCTATTATTTTTTCTATTATTTTATTTTCTATAATATTTTTATTTATTTTCTATTATATTAGGTTAGAATTTTTTGAATTTTAATTACAATAAGAAAGAGAAATATGTGGAAAATATTTCATTTTCTACAACACTTAGCACATACAATCGGCACATACATCAATTTGCACAAACCACGTATGTCTGACACATCATATATAAGGAGTCCAATAATCAAACTCCAAAACCATTTTCTGGTAACTCGTACAGTTTTTGATAGCTAAGGCCTGAAGTGTTGAAACACCATGGCTATCATATCCAGACAGCCAATCTGATAGCCAATGGCCCAACGGAAACATCACTGGCTTTTACAAATGACAGCCATGGCAGTCCAAGTGTTAATGGGTTCATGACATCCATTTTTAATTAAAATATTCTTTTGGGATTTCCAATATGAATTCTGAATTAAAGATGAAAATGGTAATTAAGTCTGGATTATATATTGCGTGGGGGTAAGCCCCCACGCAAAATTAAAAACTAAAATTAAAAATTAAAGCAAAATTAAAAATTAAAATTAAAGTAAAACGATTATTTATTGCGAAAACCACACACACACAGAAAAAAGGTAAGTTATACAGTTGTTGCACTGTGATACTTCTAATTCCAATAGGCTACTCCCTAAAAAAAAAGGAAGTGGGTAGCTCCAGTCATCCATGAGAAAATATGTAACATGTTTTCGCTAGTACCACCTACCCGTATTAGAATTATGCGATTATGGAATATTTTTTTCGTGCTTCTTAAGCCTCTAGTACTACTTCTAAACATGCAACGAAAATGAATCCCCTCTCAGCTTCTTTTTTTAATCTTAAAATTGAATCTTTTGAATCTTAAAAAAAATACATTTAGAAACAAGTCATCGTTTTAACATTTAAGTGGGCGGGGAAAAATCTATAAGCTGAATAATTAGGTGAAAATTTGCTCACTTTTTGGGGTACTTTATTTAAAGTATTTGGTTATTAATTATACTTTTGAAAGAAACTTTTTTCCGTCATTGTTTTTGCCTCAAAACAGATAAGCAGGTAAAAACTACACATGTTAAACGAACTGCAACTAGTAGAAAAACTTTACTAACAAAATAGAATGTATGGGTGGTAGGGCTGGGCGATATCTGAATTTTAATATCGTGATATATCGCTGACCAAATATCGATAATTTTCGATATATCGATATATTTCAATTCATATGTCACTCCATTATAGGGTTATAAATGTAACTGTCCTCTGTATAAAATACTACAAACACATAATAGTATATATATATATGTGTGTGTGTTAATTATCAAGCAAAAACAAAAATATCAATATCTTAACATATTCCAAGGAACATAAATTTTAATTTTTATGTATTGATTCAAAATATGCAAACCCTCTGCAAATCTGATCTAAAATATGTGTTATTGAAAACTCTTAGAAAGTTAAACATTATAAATCATTAAAATTTGGGCAGTAAGGAACACCTTATTTTCGTTGTTATAATAAATAATTCTACTATTAGTCAGAATACAAATGAAAGCATTAGAATAATCAAATAATTTTAAGAAAACACGAAATTCCTTTAATAGAGTACAAAGTCCCAAATCAGGACGTTTTGCTAACTACCTTTTTTTGTTTTTTTTCTTTTAATAATAATGCTGAATTAATCTCTATAATGATCTTTTACTTTTTCGATTTTGTTTACAGATTTTTTTTCTAGGATGCTTTTACTTTCGAAACCAGTTTCAAAAATGAAAGTATTCCAGTAAAGAAAAAAAAAACTTGAAAACAAATATTAAAAAATGGCTTTTGTTGAAAGAGATCAACCTCAGATGTGCAATGCAAAAACAAAAAATAAATAAATAAACAAACAAAAATATGGAAATGCAAACGAGGTATAAAAAAATAAGATTGACATTGAGGGGATATTTTTGCATTAGTGAATTCTTGAAATAAAAAGGAGCCATGATATTCAAAATCAAAACTATCCTCATTTTTTTATGAGAGATAAACTGTTCTATTTTTTTTTTTTAACTTATAAAAAGGGTTTTGTGAAAGTATCAACTAGTTTCAGTTGTTTAAGTGCGCGAAAAACACATTTAACGGCACATACAAACGAAAAGGGGGGGGGAGGAACAAAAACAAAACCTTTTATTTTTTACCATGAAAAGGGAAAAAAAAATCATAACTCCTAAGTTAATTTACCGATTTTTTTCAAATTTTCAGCAATTAGCAATAATAGTAAATTAGGCTGTGTGATAAATTTTTATTAAAATATAATAAGTTATTACAAAATTTGAGCATCTTTTACAAGTGTCCAGTACAGAAGAATCTCAAAGAAAACGTAGGAAACTATCCATCGTTTGTTTTTGTTTATCGAACTCAGCGAAATCGAAATTGAATGTTTATAGAATAATCATATTGTCATCTGCTGTGGATGGGTAATATGTTTTGCCAAGCAGAAAGACACCATCCATAGAGTTTTAGCGATCTTTCAAAATGAAAAGTATTTTCCTTCCTAATTTGAGAAAGATTTTCATTTTTTTTTTTTTTTTGGGGGGGGGGGGGGGGGGGGGATTTTTTCAAAAACCCGTACGCAAAACGGGTAAAAATACTAGTATCCAATAAACTCTAAAACTAAGGTTAATCACAATGAAAAAGAAAAACTTCCGTTTTAAGTAAAATTTCTGCTTAAAATAAATGACATAATAGAATTACCATGCATGTAAATTATTAATGTTATTAATAAAAAATGTAAAATAATATGTGATTTAATATAATTATTTATTAATGCTATTAATAAATGAAAAACAAACATACAAGAAATATCGATTAATTATGCTCACATTATTGAAAATATGGCAATCAATTCTGCATTCCGGCAGCAATAACTGTAGACAAGCTCACAGGAAAACAACAGTCAGCCACCGATATGGAGTCAACAAGTAATTGTAGCAGAAATGCCCGATCCTCGAACGAGTGTTTCAACTTCGATTCTCCAACGAACTCCGATAAATAAAGCAGTACATCAGAATAGTAGACTGTTCGCTTATATTCCGGTATGTGCGCGACACCAGCGCAAAAAGTAGACGGTTCGCCCATATTCCGGTATGTGCGCGACACCAGCGCAAAAAGTAGACGGTTCGCCCATATTCCGGTATGTGCGCGACACCAGCGCAAAAAGTAGACTGTTCGCCCATATTCCGGTGTGTGCGCGACGCCGGCTCAAAACCGGAAGTATCACGCAAGTGCCGATTACAGCGCGAACATTTGCAAAAGTAAACAACTTTTGCGCCGACAGAGGTAGATTCGAAATTCCGTAATTCCGAAAGTAGGATGAAATACCGTTTGAAACGATATATCGGAAGGATTGAAATCTCAATATCGTTACCGCGGTCTTAAAGAAATATCGATATATAACGATATTACGGTATATCGCCCAGCCCTAATGGGTGGGATTAAATTTATTTCAAGGCAGGCGCTCATTGACCAAACGTTTAAGCAAGAGGTGGAGCTGAGCAAAATTTCAAATTCTGAGTGTGATAACAAATGTAAAGAACCAATATATATTCTTTATATTGCTATTGACTTATTTCTGATTGAAAAATGTGGCAGAGACTAATTAAAAGAAAATTTTACAGGGGTTGTAATTTGTAATGCTGAAAAAATGCGTTTTCAGCAATGTACATTGCTTCTGAAATTAAATACAATTATGTAAAATAGCATGGAAAATTTAAAGAACTAAGAAATTATAAAAATAAAACAAACAGATTAAAGCAATTAAAGTTACGAAAAGGGAAAAAAACTATATACACAACATATACAAATATTAAATGAATCTAATTGAGGGGTTTCTTAAATGATACAAGCTATTACAAAAAAGGGGCATTTTAAATAACATTTTTTCTAGGGGTATTTTTTCTTGTTGTACAATGAAAAACAGTATAGAAAGTTTAAATATACAAATAACATAAAAC
This sequence comes from Maratus speculifer, assembly GCA_964019185.1. Lineage (NCBI taxonomy): Eukaryota > Metazoa > Arthropoda > Arachnida > Araneae > Salticidae > Maratus > Maratus speculifer. The sequence continues at coordinate 271,330,299 of OZ025290.1, read as the reverse complement.
ATTAAACTGTTGTTCAAAACTTTACCACAAATAACACAGAGAAGCCGATCATCATATGTTTCAATAAATCTTATTTTATAAGTAATTTTCATCGTATTTTAGTTTTTTAATCGAGATTGCCTTCCCCCCAATGTCTCAGTTCTGTCTTGTTTTGACGACAATACTTGATTTGGAGTGTACGGTGCAAAAATAATTTCATTGTCCAAAAGCTCTTTCATTGCTTCATCTGATTATGAAGTGCGAGAAATAAAGAATTAAATACAAACATAAGAATAGGCGGAGCTTCAAAGAACAAAACTGTTTTCAAGCACAGTTATTCAGTAAGCAGAGTTAACAGCACTGGCGGGCTTTTTCTGTTTTGATTGACGTTGTGCATTCGATTAAGAATACTATTTCTTGTAGCTTAATTTAAATTGAATTTTTTAAACACATTAAATTCAGAAACATATAATAAAGCAATTCAAACCAAAAATATTATACAGAAAATAAATACATGTATAATGTAAACACTTAAATAGCTTTGGGGTGTATTATTGTATTTTTAATCCCAATTAAAGGTATATTCATTTTTGAAACGCACACACACAAATTCCTACATACTTTTGAAAATCTTCCACTTGCAATATGCTAATTTCTTTCATAATTTGATTATTTTCCTGGAACACCGCGGAGCCCCTAGAAAGTTCAGGCGGAGCCCCAAGGGCTCCGCGGAGCACACTTTGGGAACCTCTGCTATATAGCAAAAATTGATTTATATAAATATGTACATAATGAATTAAAATACATTTTACTAGTTGAGAATTATGTACATCTTTTGGCAGAAAGGAATAAGACTTATTTTTTAAAATTAAACTTTCAATCAATATTAAATTTTAAACTATGTGAAAACTAGGGTTGTACCGAATATTCGGTATCTATTCGGTATCTATTCGGCCATGCTACCGAATATCCGGTTAGGCCGAATATCAAACTATTAAGTTAAGCTGAATATTCGGCCTGTCGAATATTCGGTTTGGCTGAATATCAAAGTATTCGGGCGAATCCAATACTTAATAAAGCCTTTTAAAACACATTTTAGAAAACTTTTCACAATTTCTACTTTTAACTGTCAATTTATTAATATATTTAAAATAATTAGAAATAAAATCATATTTAAATAATATAGAATGTTTTTACATTATTTATTTGCTGTTTGTAAAATTTAACTTAAGAAAATTGACCATGAGAAGTATTAAAATTATGATTTATTAGGATTCTCCTTAGGAATAAATGATGTGAGTGCAGATGCAAGTTCCTAAATTCTATTTAGTAAATAATCTGTTTCTTGCTTTTCCCAAAAGTTCTTAAACAAGAAAGGAAAACTTTTGAGATTAGTAATAGCTATCAAGGCAGACAATGTTTTGTTTATGAAACCATAATCATAATCAACTTATTGAATCATAAATGCATTGTATTTCATCTCACTCTAGGTCAAACTTGTGTTTTCGTTTGTTGCATTAACAATAAATAAGATAACCATAATTATATTTTCAACTCGCATGTTTTGATTTCTGTAAAATATGATATGATGGGAAGGATGGAAAATGCCACTATTCATAAGAAAAGAACTATGAGCTAGTGATGGGCGATAACGAGAAGTTTTTCTCGATTGTATGAACATCTCGATAACTTTCGATTGTGTAAAATTTTTCTCGATGACTCCAGTTTGCAATTGCTTTTATACCATACAGGATTCAATTTTATCAAGAGTCTACTACAGGTGAATGAGTCGGTGTTAATAAAGACACGACGGATTCACTTGCTAGTGAGCCCCTCCTTTCATTGGTGTCTCTAACTTATACGTAATCTTGTAATATGAAATCTCGAACTGGGTCCTCGCTGTATAAAGCATCATATATCAAACGCAGTGTGCACACGCACAAAATCTTGTAAACAACAACAGCAACAAAAAAAAATCTCGAATTGAACGAACAACCGAACGTAATCTCGAACTGAACGTTAAATTTTGAAAACCCCCCCCCCTTCCCAAGGTAACGGAGTTAAGGGGGGGAATATATAAAATCGAGGTGCATAAGATCAATAAGTGGTCACATGCCAAACAAACACTTCCTGCTTTTGGAACTGCCGACAGAAGTCAAAACTTGAACAATTACGTGTGTATTTTTTTAATCGTCAGGAAATATTTTATTGTGCAGGAAATACAAGGACCAAGTAACCGCGGTAAATTAACGCCTATACGCGAGAGGAGGCCAGAATCCCAGCAGTGGTGAACAATATTTATATGATACAGATGTCATACACACACCACATTAGCACGATGTTTTCCAGATGCCGATTTAGCGAAAACTTCGAAGAAGTTTGAGAAATTTAAATTTCAACCCATTATGGGTCCGTAACGTGACCCAGAATGACGGGAGAAACTTTTCTATGCTAAATTGATAATGTATGAAGCATAAGCTTTCAATGAACATATTACATCAAAAATGAAAAATGCCCCCCCCCCCCCCCCCCCCCAAAAAAAAAAAAAAAAAAAAAAAAAAAAAAAAAACCTGGTGCTATGGGGAAAAACGTAAAACTGCAAAAAGAGCAGCGACGAAAAGTTAGCTATGCTATAATTTTTCTCGCCGCTGTAGCTCCCATACAAGCAAAGTTATAGCCTTTTAAAAATTGAAATGAAGTGAAGAAATGAGCAAAATTATGTTGGTGAATAACCAACGGGGGGGCGAGTCAAAAGCCCCGCTTGTGCCATATAGCTTAAACTTTTAAGTTAAAATTGGTAGAGGAAAAAATGAGCAATATTTTAAAGTGTATGTTGGGGGGGGGGGGGGGTCAAGCCCCTCACCTTTGGAAGAGGTCCTCAAAGAGGGAACTTTAAAACAATGTGCCTAGGTTACAGTAACAATGTGGCTAGTTCAATGGTTTTTTTCCATCTCAAAAAATTTCCAATACGCCTAAGGACGTTTTCAATTAAAAAATTCGATCTAAAATGATAAAAACACAAAAAAGCTTCGAAAAATGCCAACCTTCCCCCCCCTCCCGCCGTGGGAACCAAATTCGGAAAGGGGGAGGGGGTTAAGAAAACATCATAGTATGAAAGAGTAATTCGAGATCTTCAAGATGATATACAATATGACGGGTTTAAAAAGTGAAAATTCTCCCCCTCCCCTGCCCCCGTCAGTCCAACCCTTTCCCAGGGGTGATTCTCGTCCGAAAATTCCGAAATTTCCGAAAATTTAAGGCATCCTCTTCCGAAAATTTGAAATTGGGTTATCAGTTCCGCATAGTTGCGAACTTGTACGGTTTTGCGCGTGGAAAAAACAATTGCGTAGAAATGCAAATTTCGTGATAGGATCGCCGAAATAGCAAACATTTCGTCAATATTTCGTGGAAAAACGACGATTTCATCAATGTTTTTGTAAACGAACTTTGTCGAAAGATCGATGAAAAATGCGAATTTCCTCTGCGGATCGCGGAAACAACGGCAATTTCACCAAATATCGCAGATAAAACGCTGATTTCTTCTGAAAACGGCGGGACAACGCCGATTTCGTGTAAAGATTGCGGATATAACGCCAATTTCGTTAAAAGATCGCGGGAAAAAACGCCGTTTTCGATAAAAGATCGCTTAAAAATATTTTGTCAAAAGAATATTTGAAAAAATACGCCGATTCATCAAAAATTGCGGAAAAAACGCCGATTTCGTCAAAAAATCGCGGGAATAAAACGTCGTTTTCGAGAAAAAATAGCGTAAAAAAGCAAATTTTGTCTAAAGATCGTCGAAAAAACGCCGATTTCACTAAAAAAACATGGGAAAACGCCGATTTCGTCAAAAGATCGCGGAAAAATCGCCGATTTTGGCAAAATATTGCCGATTTCTTCTGAAGATAGTAGGAAAACGCCGATTTTGTCGGAAGATCACTGGAGGGGGGAGGGAAACTCACGTCCCCCCCCCCCCCACCGATTTCCGAAAATGCGATGCGAATTTCCGAAAAAAAAATTTCATCCAGAATCACCCCTGCCTTTCGCCCCTAATTTCCTGCAGCAGACATTTAAATTTTTTTACATTTGATAAATAATATTTACCGAATGATTCGATGAAAAAAAAACCATACTTAAATTGATACAGGTATTGTAGAAATCGCTACAGTTTTAAACATATGTTCGTTCCCTCTCCAACCCCCTCTCTGAATTTTTTTTTTTTTTAAATAAATAATATTTATTTGGGGGTACCACGTACGTGACAGCATGGTAAGACTAAAATACCAGAAACTTTGAAAATTAGATCTTCATTTCACAAGTTATTGTCATATTCTCATGCTCCTTTCTGTACTTCGTTTTTCGATAAAACTTTCATTTCACAAAACTTCATCAACAAAACGCCTCGATAAAGCTCGTCATCTCTAGTCTCAGCGAGAACGAAAATCAACCTTATCGAAAAAGGCATTCATCGGCAAACCACAAGATTCTCGGAGTGCCGCTTTTATCAAGATTAAATTTCATCTGGAAGTTTCATGTTCTTCGATAAACCTATTTTAATCGAGGTTAGTTTTCATCGCGATGAAATGATTTTCTCGTTATGCCTGACTTTATTGAAATTTGCTGAAATGAGAGGCATATACGAAAGCTCTTTTAATCATTCTTTCATATTATGAATCTTTCTACTTCTGGAGTTGAATTTTAAGGGGCGGGAGGGAGCGATGAGGGGGGCGAATTTTTCAAATCTTAGCTATTTCGAAAATAAATGTTATTTTTGGTGTAGATTTTTTTATGGAACTCTACGGTAAATATTATTTATTAAATATAAAGATTTTAAAGTGCGGGCTGCATCATTTTTAGGTGTAGTCTAGGAAAAATAAGTGAACCCACAGGTGACATGTATATTTCAAACCCTTTTTTTTTTTTTTTTTTTTTTTTTTTTTTTTTACCCGTCATGTTATATGTACATCATCGGAATGTTTTGGCACCTTCCTTTCATTTTACGAATCTTTCTCCTCCTGAAGTTGAATTTCAGGAGGAGGAGGAGGGGGGGGGGGGGGCGATAATAGGGTAAATTTTTTAAACTGTTACTATTTCGACAGTAAATATCATTTTAGATGTGGAGGTTTCTTTTATGGAACTCGGTAAATATAACTTATTAATTATAAAGATTTTAAAGTGGTCATTTTTAGGTGTGTCATTAGGTACGTCATTTTTAGGTGTGTTCTGGGAAAAATGAGTGAACCCACAGGTGACACGTAAATTTCAACCTCTTTTTTGGACCCATCATGTTATATATATATCATCGGAATTTTTTCGAACCTCTCTTTCATTTTACAAATATTTCTCCTCCTGGAGCTGAATTTCAGGAGGGGGAGGGGAAGCGATAAAAAAGTGATTTTTAATTTTAGCTTTTTTGACAATGAATATCATTTTAGTGTGGTTTTCAGACCAGCGCTCCGGTAAATATTATTTCATAAATACAAAAGTTTAAAATGGGGACTGCATGATTTCCTGGTGCATTCTGGGAAGAAAAAGTAACATTACGGCCACGGGTGAGGAGTAAATTTCAAACTTTTTTTGGATCCGTTATGTGATATGTCATAAGAAAGGTTTCGGAATACTCTTTCATATTATGGACCTTTCTCTTCCTGCAGTTTAATTTCAGGACGGGGGGAGGGGGGGGCGACGGGGAGTGAATTTTTTTAATCGTAGCTATTTCGAGAATAACTATCATTTTAGAAGTGGTTTCTTGATGGAACCTTCTAATAAAAATTACTAATTATAAACATTTTAAAGTAGGGGGTGCGTGATTTCCGGGTGTATTCTGTTAAGAAAAATTAAACCTGCGGGTGAGGAGTAAATTCCAAACTTTTTTTGGACCCTTCATGTGATTGATTTTTGGAATGTTTTTCGAATCACTCTTTCACATTATGAACGTTTCTCCTCCTGGGGTTGAATTTCCGCAGGGGGGAGGGGAGCGATGAGGGTGAATTTTTTAAATCGTAGCTATTTTGAAAATAAATTTCATTTTAAATGTGATTTTTTGATGGAGCCCTTTGGTAAAAATATTTTATTAAATATAATTATTTAAAAGCGAGCCTGCGTGATTTTCGGATGTATTCAGGGTAGAAAAAAATAGTGGAATAGTGAGGAGTAAATATGAAGCTTTTTATGGACCGGTCATATGATAAATCAACGGAAGTTTTCAAACCACTCTTTCATATTATGAATCTTTCTTCTCTTTTCCTCAATTTGGCCTCCTTACAGAAGCGCTTTTCAAACTTTTTTGAAACCATTTCGTTTTTGTGAATTCAGATCTGATTTTTTTTATAGAGACTTCCAATATATAATTTATAATGTATGAAAAATTCACAAACTGTGAGGACAGGCTGTATTCCGGGTGTTGCAATAGTTGGAATTCTAAGGGTAGAGTTTTTATATCTTTTGTTGACTCCTCTTTCGTGATATATTATTAGAAAGCTCTGTAAATACGATTTTATTTTATATATCTCCCGCGCTCATCCCGCCCCACTTTGCCCCCCGCGGGAAACTCTTTAATAAATTTAACCGACACCCATCATGCCAAGTATTGTTGGAAAGCCTAATGACCATTTACTTATATTATGCATTTTCATTGCTCCTGCACTACTTTGCCCCCACCCCCGAGTGGTCCGTTTAATGAATTTCAATAGAGTGTCTTCTAATAATGGGAGAATTGTCGATCGCATTTCAGTATATGTACAAAAATCAATAAAAGATTTTGATCACTTTTAATAACCTTTTAGTTCATGTTCTTTCACTAGGAGTGCTTTTGATTATTTTTTCTTTGGCCATTTTGCTACTCGCGACTTTACAACTTATTGAAACCAAGGAACGCCGTTACATGACTTTTCTACTATTGCGGCTCCATTATAACATCTTTTTGGTTTGTTGTTGTTTTTTAAATTCATTTGTTTTCAGTTTCCATGTATTTATTAAATTATGCTTTTTAAACATGTAATAACAAAGATTTTAATAATCGATTGTAAAAACATCTCGATTGTAGATTCTCGAAATTAATCGATGACTTTATCGAATGTGCTTTTTTACAATTACGATTTTTATCGAATAGGAAATTTTCGAGAATCGCCCATCACTACTATGAGCTAGACTTCCTTTATTCATAATTAAGTTGAAAGTATTTATACTTTATATTGTAAAAAATCTGCCTTGAGTTATTTAAAAAGAACAAATATGAGACAGTTTTTCTTCAACTATTTTTTCATTGTTTCTCTTTGATTTCAAAATATTTGTTTCAATTCGTAGAAGAAATGAAATTTAAAATTTTACTAATTGAAAAAGTCTCATAATTATGCTTCTTAAATAAAAAAGGCAGATTTTTTTTTCAATACTGAATGTTCTTATAAAAAGTTCTTGTTTATCAAAAGATAAGTTTCTCTTATTAAATACTACGTAAAATTGTTTTAAAAAGTAACATTTTAATACATTTAAACTTTGAAATATAAAAAGTATTTGGAAAGCCGAATATTCGGTATTAGGCCCAACAATTACTATTCGGCTAGCCGAATATTCAGTATTTGGTTTAACTGTCGCCGAATATTCAGTATTCGGCCAAAATCACTATTCGGTGCATCCCTAGTGAAAACTATTTTCTATTATATTTTTGTTAAATAATTTATTTTAGTGTTATTTCCTAGTTTCTATTATTTGCTTAAAAAAATAAGTAAATAAATAATCTCTCATAAAAATAATTTATTTTTATTATTTTAATTTATTTAATATGATCTTAATAATGATTTTAATAACTGTAAGAACTTTTTATTATCATTTAATACTAATGTTCATTACAGACGAATTCCGAATAAGAATAAAACTTATGTCATAAAGTTGCCCTTTTTGATTTAAGGACAGCCGTAACCAAAAAATATAACTACCATCGCCAAAAGAAAAAAACTTATACCTGAGGCAACCTTTTTGTTCAAAATAAGAAGAAAATGTGAAATTTTATTGCTTAAAACCATGGTTATACTAGTATATTATATATCTTATTGCTGCTGGTCATAGCGACAAACAGTTTAATTTGGCAAATAAATGAGCAGTCAGACTTGCCAAATTGCAAGTGTTCAATTTTTGCTCTATTTTTGTGTGTACCAGTACAATTGAGATTCTTTCTGAATAACATTTATGAACAGTTGATGTCTCTTTACATATTTAATTGCTCCGTGCCATTTGTATTGCTTGATTTATTGATATACTAACTCAATACCAATTCAGTTTAGCACCAACAAAAATTCAGAAAGAAATACAGAAATATAAATCAATAAATCTCTTTTTGCATTAGGGTTATCAGACACTAAAATTTCCAAAATCTCATCAGTAAAATTTGAACAATTAAAAAAAAAAATCTATATATATATATATATATACATTTATTTGAGGTCAGCTGATAATGCATATGTTCAAAAATTATTGTAATAGAGTATATTTAATATTAGTTTGTGTATAGTTAAATTGTTTTTATCTTTTAGGAAGCTCAAGATATTTTAGTGAGATGCCAGTGGGATCTAAATAAAGCAATAATTGAAGCTCGCAATCAGCCTCTAAGAAGTGCAAGAAAAAGAGGATCTCCTGGGAACTCTGTGCCACTTGCTTCAGCTCCTAATATAACTAATCAAGGAAGTATGGCAAATTCACAGAATACTCAAAAAGATATTTCTGAAGAAGTTATTACACTTGACAGTAGTGATGAAGATGAAGTAAATAGCACCATGTCACAACTGTCTCGATTATCTAAGCCTACTAATAATGTTTCTAGTCCTATGTTACCTCCTGCAAAACGAGCAAGACGTCTAATCTCCACTAGTACTAGTAGTGAAGATGAGATGACTACTCCTGCAAAATCTCCTGTGACTGTCCCTCCTCCAAAATCTCATGTTTTACCTGTTCAACAAAAGCCTACTACATTTCTGCAGCAACAAACATCAATTCAACAAAAACCTACTACTTCAATGCCGCAAACACCCATTCAGCAGAAACCTACTACAACAGTACAAGCTCCTGTTCAAAAGAAACCTCCAATTCAACAGAAACTTCAGCCATCAGTACAAACACCTAGTTCTGCCCAGAGCAGCTCATCTTCAGACAAAACAATGAATGCTCCTCAATCTTTATCTATAAAACCTGTATCTACATCTTCTGCCTCAGGTGAAAAAGCATCTATATCAGCTGCCTCCACTGAAAAAGCATCTGCATCATCAACGGCCCCCAGTGTAAAAGCATCTGCTTCATCAACTGCCTCCAGTGTAAAAGCATCTGCTTCATCAATGCCTAATTTGCCCAAAGGTCTTGTATTATTTCAAGTTAATGATTTAGATGATCTTTCTAAAAAGCCTGAAGAAACGCCTATGAATGGAAATGCATCTAATGCTACTCCAAATACTGGCAAATCTGCTCAGTTAATTAGGATAAAAACATCAAATAAGGTTACAGCTTCTTCAAATCCCTCATCACCTGCTGTAGCATCCTCCTCTTCTGCATCGATTGCAACTGTCAGCAGTAGTAAAACTGTTAATATTCCAATGGGTAAAGGAGTAAGTCTTACTCCGGTAAATCAGACTGCCAATGTTACTAAAAACAATCCAAAGACAAAGACATTGAGTATTACTCCTGTAAATAGTGCATCTTCAAAAGACTCTACATTAAAAGCAAAATCTCCATCTAACTCATCAGAAGAAGAATCTAGTTCAGCTGAAAAATCAATATCAAGTGAGCAAAATAAGAAATCAAAGATAGCAAATGTTACAAATGAAGCAAATGGAGAAGAAATATCACCTGAAGCAGATGAATGCTTTGTGTTAAGAAAAAAGAAAAAAAGTCGTCACCGAAAACATGAAAAAAACAGCGGCAAGCGTAAAAGATTTAGTTCTGATGATGATGATGAGGAAGAATATGGAAATGAAGATATATATGATAGTGAAGATAGTGCCTGTGAAGAGAATCTAACATCAGCTCATAGTGCTGTGTTAAAATTTTTTCAGGAAGCTTCTCCTGAAGAACTGGGATCAATTCCAGGTTGTAGTAAAAAGAAAATTGAAGCTATCATTAATCTCAGGCCCTTCTCAAAATGGATCGACTTGGTATGTATTTTAAATATTATTGTTAATTTCTGCAGAAAAATCTAACATTTGCTTATTTTCTTCAGGGTTTTTTTCAAACAAAGCCCCACTTTTTTCACAAAGGACTTTTTTGACATTTGAAAATAATAATAATAATAATAATAATTCATGTTTGGACAACTACCAGAATCCTAAAACTATTGTTAGAAATGCCTAATGATTGTGATAATGATTAGAACTGTTGCTTCTTTTTATTACTTATAGTTAATTTTTAACTATTAAATAATTTCAATTTATACATCATTCGAACCTGCCAAATGCTAAAAAAAAAAAAAAAAAAAAAGGTAAAAATGTAGTTGCTATGATTTGGACTTATAAACTAAGATGGTACAAAAATCTGTCTCAAACTACAATTTTTTAAAAACAATACTTTTTTAAAGGTTTAATTTCTAGTTTTTACAGCATATTTTTCACAGTGATTCTGTACTGAAATTTCCAAAATTTTAAAGTATTCAGTTCAAAAGTTTTTAAATTGGTCATTAGTCCGAAAATTCGCACATTAAAAATATTCAGGGGGGAGGGGGGGGGGGGAATCTAGGCTGCAAAACAAAAATTTAATGCTCTTAAATATTTATATATTAATGCTTATTATACTAGCATGGGTGCAAATTTTTCCGTCCTGAGATGGAATTCAGTCTTTTAAAAATTCCCGAGGACGGAAAGGAGACGGAAAAATCTCTTAGAACACGCGCTTTTCGTCAAAGGATCACTTGAAAAAAAAAACACTATTTTCGTCAAAAGCTTGCAGGGGAAAAACACGATTCCTGCCGAAGGATTGCGAAAAACACGCTATTTCTGTCGGAAAATCGCGAAAAATACTTTAATATCATCAAAGAATTGCGAAAAAAGGGCACAAATTTCGTCAAAAGCTTGTGAAGGAAACGCGATTCCTGTTATAAGATCGCGGAAAAGACGTCATCTCAATCAGAGAATGCGAAATAGACGCACCCTTTGTCAAAGGATCGCAAAAAAGATGAGTTTTCTGTCAAAAGGCTGCAGAAAAAATGCAATTCCTGTCGAAGAATTGGGAAAAAGACGCCATTTCCGTCGAAGAATTGGGAAAAAGACGCCATTTCTGTCGAAGAATTGGGAAAAAGACGCCATTTCCGTCGAAGAATTGTGAAAAAGACGCCATTTCCGTCGAAGAATTGTGAAAAAGACGCCATTTCCGTCGAAGAATCGTGAAAAAGATGCCATTTCCGGTGAAGAATCGTGAAAAAGATGCCATTTCCGGTCAAAGAGTACTAAATAGATACAATTTTTGTCAAAGGATCGCAAAAAAGACGTGAATTTAATCAAAGGATCGTGGAAAAGACTCTAATTTTGCCAAAGGATCGAGAAAAAGATGCGATTTCCGTCAAATGATCTCAAAAAATTCCACGATTTTTATCAAATGATTGCAGGAAAAATGCGATTTTTGTCAAAGGATCGTGAAAAAGATGTGAATTTTGCGAAAGCATCGTGAAAAGATGCAATTTCTGTTAAAGGATCGTGAAAAAGACGCTATTTCCGTTAAATAATCGCGAGAAAGACGCTATTTCCGGTCAAAGAATACAAAATAGGTACAATTTTTGTCAAAGGATCACAATAAAGATGTGAATTTAATCGAAGGATCATGGAAAAGACGCGAATTTTGCCAAAATATCGAGAGAAAAAACACTATTTCCGTGACATGATCGCAAAAAACACACGATTTTCATCAAATGATAGCAGACAAAACACTATTTCTGTCCAAGGATCGTGAAAAAGACGCTATTTCTGTCCAAGGATCGTGAAAAAGATGCGATTTCTGTCAAAGGATTGCGAAAAAGATTCGAATTTCATCAAAAGATCGTATAAAATACTTGGATTTTATCGAAAAATCGCAGATTTCTGCTGAAAACTGTAGAAAAATCTCAAATTTCGGTGAAAAATAGTAGAAAATCGTAAGATTCGGTTCAAAATCGTAGAAAAATCACAATTTTCGGCAAAATATCGTAGAAAAGTCGCAAATTTTGTCGAAAGATCGGGGAAAAAACTAATTTCGTCATATGGTCATGGAAAAAAACACGAGTTACATGCATATGTTCTCACTCAGTGTGTGTGTGTGGGGGGGGGGGGCAATATTTTCAGTCTTGGCAAAATTTCAAACTTGCACCCATGTATACTACTGTCTGGCTCGAATAAGAAAGACTCTAGAACTGGTTTCCAATCAGTCCTATTGCTAAGTTAACGGGACAATCCACTTTATTTTAGGGAAATCTGGCACTTCCTTTTCTCTCATTCAACCGATCTCTCCTAGAATTAGCAATCATTTTTGTCCTATGGATGAAGTTCCCACCCTACAAGTTTTGGAACCTTCGAAAGCAGAAAACCTACTCAGGGTTTTTCTTATCTCGGTCAGACAGTAGCTACTCATAGAACAAGTTTGGTTTCCCTTAAACGTATGCTAACCAATGTATTATGTTACTTTTATATACATAATTCAATTTACTTGCTCAATCTTGGGAGGGTCGCAATATTTTCAGTCTTGGCAAAATTTCAAACTTGCACCCATGTATACTACTGTCTGGCGCGAATAAGAAAGACTCTAGAACTGGTTTCCAATCAGTCCTATTGCTAAGGTAACGGGACAGTCCACTTTATTTTAGGGAAATCTGGCACTTCCTTTTCTCTCATTCAACCGATCTCTCCTAGAATTAGCAATCTTTTTTGTCCTATGGATGAAGTTCCTACCCTACAAGTTTTGGAACCTTCGAAAGCAGAAAACCTACTCAGGGTTTTTCTTATCTCGGTCAGACAGTAGCTACTCATAGAACAAGTTTGGTTTCCCTTAAACGTATGCTAACCAATGTATTATGTTACTTTTATATACATAATTCAATTTACTTGCTCAATCTTTCACTAAATTGGAAGATCATAATTTCACGAACTGGAACAATAGCTATCATAATTTCATGAGCCAGAACATCATTTTGGTTTGCTATGGTACATTATAAAAGCCTTGCCTGCTACTTTTTTTTTCTTTTCTTTGCCATGTGTAGAATTGCCATTCTGGATGCTGTAAATTCTGAATTAATTTTGTCCCTTTTGTGTCATTGATACATCTTTCAACTATCATGCTTGGCGAGTAGTGCAAATTAAGTTTGGTGAGTGAAAGCAATAAAGTTAAATTGCTATGTTTTATAAGGGTTATTCAATGATTGGCAAGTCCTAATTTTGCATTATATCAGTGGAAGGAGCTGCTATGATGCATTTTTCAGGATTTGTACAATTTTAGCAATAGTCATATCTCAAGAATTAATGCACTGAAATTCATATTTTTAGAAACCTCATGATAGACATAGATTGCCATATATTTTTGGCACTGTGATACTAAATGTTGAAGTATTAATATGCATGAGATAGAAGAAAGCTTTGGGATTGCACATCCAAATAGTTTTTTCTTCTGCTATATTTGTTATTTTGAAATTTTCTAAATTTCTACTTCTACATGCTGAATCCCCTCCCTTCCCCCCCTGTCTGGCTATTTGAATGTTTAAAACTTGTATTTATCAAAATGAAACCCTTTACTAAAAATGCATATTATAATTTATTAGTTTAATTTTTGTAGGTCTTTACTTTTTTTTTGTTTCTGAAAGTCCTTAATTTAATGAAATGTGTATGAATGCTGTTTTCTCTTAAATAATATTTTTGAACAATTGTTTACCTTTTGTTATACAGGTTGAAAAACTAAGGAATGATAAAGGTTTATCTACTGATTTGTTAAATGGTGCCAAAAAAGTTCTGGATATGAGAAATGCCATTACAAAACTTATGACTAAATGTCAGCGAATTTCTTTGGATATGGAAGATCTTGTGGAAAATCTAAAAGAAAATAAAGAATCCTCTACTGACTATGTCAGTAAACAGCCAGAGTTGTTAAATGAAAGGTACTTGCAATCTTTTTAATGATTTTTTTTTTATGTGTTTACTAATTTTCCATTATTGCATTTTACTAATTACTATTATTTGTTGAAATGCATATAAATTGAGAGTGAATCAAACATAAATTAGATTTTTGCAATAGATTGCTTGTTAAATATTTATAAAAAATATATCATAGTTTTAATATCTACATAGTTATGACATCTGACATAACATTTAATGTCACATGTCATAACATACATAATTGCATTTAATGAATCAAGATATCTTTTGAAATTGTTCTTTAATTAGTTTTTGTTTTTCTGTTTAAAAAAATATCGGCAAAATCATTATTTTTTATGTACTCAATGATGTGTCACAGTATGTGAACAGCATTTTTAGGTGCGTTCGTAATTATGTAAATACGTAGCACCTATTGTTGTCACTCTGTCCGTCTGTCTGTCTGCATATAACAACGCAAAAACTACCCAACCGAATCGTTTGAAATTTAAAATATATATTATAACATAATTTTGTCGAGTCATTTCAAATTTTATGAAAATCGGATGGATAGATCAATTACAGGGACAATCAAAAGGATTCTGTTACATTGCGGTCAATGGGAAAAAAAGTTTCAAATGCATTTTAATCGTTTGAAATTTAAAACATATAATTATTACGTAATTTTATCGAGTCATTTCAAATTTTATGAAAGTCCGATGCATAGATCATTTACAGGGACAATCAAAGGTATTCCATTACATTACGGTCAATGGGAAAAAAAGTTTCAAATGCATTTTTATGATGTTACACTCATTCGAACATAATAGAATTGGCATGAATCTGAAGTATATACTAAAATATGCATTCTGTACAATCTGTGATGGAAAGAATTTTCATTATTAAATTACAGGGCCACACAAAAGTATTCCACTACATAATGCTATACGGGGAAACATTGTTTGGGGCGTGTTTTAATTATATTCAACTATTTCACATTTTATGAATAAAATATACGTTTCTGAGGTGTAATAAGAATTACTTTCTGTATATTTACAGGAACAAAAAAAAGATTTCGACTATTATACTGTATCCGAAGTACACTCTACTATATCAGCAAGATTTGAATATTTTAAAAACTTCATTATCGTACAAACGCACCTCATTTGCTACGTTCACGTGCAATTTCCAACTTGTTTTCTAGGACAACAGTCATGCTGTGTGATGGTTCTGAAACATTCACTTCTGGCTCATCTGCAGGTGGCAGAAAAGAAATTGGGAAATGATTGGAATTATCTCCAGTCCTGATCAGTGTTCGAATTAGTGGTTGTTGTTAGTCGTCAAATGCTACACAATATCTTGCACCATTCCAAATTCTTTAAAATTTTTATCGAGAATCGCGAATAGGAAATGGTGCCTGGGATGCCATCTTTTTCATTCTGTATTTTGGGCTAAACAGAAATATACATTTACTTTTACTGAATTTTGACGTAACTTCAATTCAAAAACTTCTGAGACTATGAAGGTAAAATTTTTTTTCTTTGGCTTCCTGAATTGACACGGACTATACCTCCTATTTTGGGTAAAAGAGTTGAATCCCTGCTGCCTACGGTGCTGTTAGTAGGCTGTGTTAGTAGACTTCGTAGTACTTTATTAAACAATCTATCCGTAGATATAATAGTTGCAAGGTTGATGGACTTAAGCAAGATATTTTTTTCAAAATTTTTATTCAAAAATAGGGATAAATACACTTTTGAAATTTTATTTTAAATGTTATTTATCCTAGGGCTATGAAAAATCGGCATCTAAAACTGTACGGTTTTAAGTATTTGATCGCGTCTTCCCTAAAAAAGTTATTGCACCCCCTCCCCCTCCCTCATTTTAAAAAATCTATATTAACATTATTACCTGAAAGTTTTATATTAAATAAACGATATTTCAGTTTCCCCCTGGTTTAAAAAAGGGCAGGGCGCTGCTGTCCTGAAAAGGGCATTTTTTGAATTTTTCAGGGCACTTTTTACATTTTTCAGGGCTTTTTTTTTCATTTTTAAGGACATTTTTATAGAGTTGAATCTAGAATTTAGCGGTTCAAAAAGTCGTGAAAAAACAGAAACTTCATCAAAAAATTGAAAAAAAAAAGGTAAATTTTGTTAAAAGATCGCAAAAACAGCAATACAGTACAGCCTCGATTATCCACGCAATTGGGTGGCAAGGGCAGCGCGGATAACAAAAATCGCGGATAACAAAAATCGCGGATAAACCGAAAAATAGTTTGCAAACACGAAAAATAAAAATTTTAACATAAAACTGTGTTGTATTGTACATACATGTATAGAGTACTGCAAAAACATTCGCTCTACGTCTAAATCACTAAAATAAAGAATAAGAGCAAATATATATATATATATATATATATGCAACATACCGTACAAAAATTGTTGAGTTACATCTTTCTAAAATAATCAGTCATTTTGTGTTTGTTTCTTGCTTTGAAAACACCTTTTCTTTATTCTAAATTATATATTTTCCTTAAAAAAAAGTCGTCGCGGATAATCCGCACCGCGGATCATCCGCTCGCGGATAATCGGGGCTCTACTGTATTTGTTAAAAGATTGCAAAAACAGCAATATTTGTTAAAAGATCGCAAAAACAGCAATATTTGTTAAAAGATCGCAAAAAACGCCATATTTTTCTAAAAAAAATCGCGAAAAAAACCGACAAATGTCGTGAAAATATCGCAGAAAAAGGGAACTATTCACTGAATTCTGTTTTATTGCTATTTTTGGATGAAATTTACAGTTTTTTCCCACAAATCTTTTCCCGAAATCTGCCATTTTATCGCTGTTTTTTGACGAAAGTTGTCGTTTTTTGCGACTCATTTGATAAAATTTTCTGTTTTATCATGATATTTGGAAGAAATTTGTCGTTTTCCCATGATCTTTTGAGGAAATCTGCCCTTTTGTGAAATTTTGTGATGAAATTAGACATTTGTTTGCGAATCTTGCCAGAAATTAGTCGTTATTTCGCGACTTTTAATGAAACTTGCAGGTTTTTTTAGCAATATTTTGACAAAATTACTTATCCCACTGGACACATAAGAGGCTACTTTTTGCGTACCATCGCCGATTTTTTGCGTAATTTATGCGCTATAGCGTGTTCGGATCATCGCTGGAGGGCTGCGTTTTTTCAAATGTGGGGCAAGAAAGGTGCTATTTTTTAAACTAAAGGGCAGGAGGGGCGGAGCGCCCCCCTGAAACCCTCACTCTGATATTTATCCTAGAGCTTTGTCAAAAGTACCCATTTGAAATGGTAGCTAATGGTACAAGTTTAAGAGTGTTTGACTGCTCCCCTTAAAAAATCCCCCCTCTTCAAATTAGATGCTCTTTGCTCATTAAAATATTTACTATGTATTATAATTTATCTGGAAGCTCCAAATGAATTGTTTTTTGGAGTTTTTAAATTTTAATAAAATTTGCATTTCGACAATTATTTTCCTTTTTTGAAAATCAACCGTTTTATTTAAAAAAAAAAAAAAAAAAAAAAAAAAAACCCTGCGGATTGGTTTTTTACAAAAATTAAGGTTAAATAGTGTTTAAATAGTCATTAAATAGTGTTTAAAGATATTGCTAGATTCATAGCTTTTAATGTCTAAAAAGGTGTATATTTTAAAATTTGACAGTGTACAAAAGAATTCTAGTATGAAAATAATTTGTGGTTTCGAAAAACTTGCTTTTAAATAGAGCAAGTCTTCGAAGTAATGGATTAATAATTAATATCTAAGGTTGTAATTGCGCGACTGTGAAAAAATTTGCATATTTGAAATCAGCGAAAAATTCTTAATCTGGATGTATAAAATTTAAACTTAATATTGGAAAATATTTACAGATCGTCTATAAATGCCATTACTCACTCATGCCCAGCTGTCTGCTTTGCAAAACACCTGCTCTTGTTATGAAGGATTTCTGGAAAATCTGTTTCTTTGAACGGAAATAGAATGAGATTTTATAAATGGATTTTTCAACTATTTACAGAAGTATGAAAATAATTTTTAAAATTTCTGAAAAGGGAATTTTTTCTGCATGTAGCTGCCTAATTTTTGAATTTTTAGGTGCAGAATTTAAAATGTAACTCTTTATAAAAAAGCCTAGTACATTTATTGCCATGGCAGCCTTCTATTCACTGTAACCCTTTTCCCTCTCTTTCAATTTTCAAAGAAATATTCTGTGATTTCATAAAAATCTATGTTTTTATTGAATTATGAATACTTTTCCATTCTCCTAATTTAGGGATTTTAGTTAATTTCTCAATTCATTATTAGAATTTTAAAATTCTGAGGCTCAGGTACATTAGGTGAGGCCTTGGGCAATCTTCACAAAAAATTTGAGCTTTGTACATGCCTTAGTTTTTGCTAGCCATTGCAGATGCACACACACAGAGAGACAGAGTGATTTGTCATTTTATTAGTAAAGATGCTTATGAATTATTTTCCTATAGTTTTATGCTGTTGTAATTTAGGTGTAGTGAAAGTTTTTTTTTATTAACCAGTATCAAGGTATTTGAAATGCTGCAAGAATAAGAAATACATGAAGCTATTAAAATACTTAAAGATTAACAATAGAACATAAATTTGCAATTCTTTTTCCATTTTTAATAATATATAATATCAAAATTTATTTTCTCTAATAATAATAATAATAAAAAATTGGTATTCAGCCTAAAATTTGACCAAATATTTGATATGTGGCTATTCAGCCAAATCACTATTTATCACATCCCTAGTTAGTAATATGTGCTATTATACTATTATATAATAATTACTAGTTTATTCTTATAGTTCAGAAGCTGGTGACATCAAATGTTCCATCATGGAGAAATTGAATTTTTTTTATATAAATCGATATAAAGAAGCAGTGTTCTAGCTGACATTTGACCAACAATAGTAATTTGACTAATTAAAAATAAAGAACGTTCGCCAAATGAAAAAAGTATTAGTAAAATAGATTCGCCGTGTAGCACAAAAAAGTTATCTTTAATTCTTTAATGTTCCTTCTTTTTTTCCATATGTTCTAAAATGACTTAAGTTTTTGTAACTGCAACAATGACTGTTATTAATCTTATTTCAACTATCCGCTCTCAAATATATTGAAAATATGTATATATGCATATGTATGAAAACGAAAACAAAAAGAAAGAAAAGCAAAATTGAGCATTAGCAATTTGGCGTATGTAATTGCTTGTTTATTCGCCAAATGGAGAATTTAGTCACAATTTAGCGCAATGGTGAGCGACAGCAAGAACCCTGCAAAGAAGTCATGAGAACAAAATGAGCTAGGTGTAACTATGTTCGACAAGCCGAGAATAAATTAAAGTAATTGTTATTAAACTGCTGTGTTTATCATTTTTTTCGAAAAACCTTAACATGTCCAGATGTCAGTGTCCAAATGCGAAATAAAATAGTCATCAGTAAAAATTCAAAACAAAATATCTGATGTCATTGATTCCCAGACTATTACTAGAATAATGTGTCTCCTATAAATTGATGTTTTTAAATATGCATTTAATGTAATTTTTTATTTTAAATTGCACATTTATATTATCTTACTGAACTTTTTACTGTAAATAATCATTTTAGTTATATTACAGTGTCAGCAAAAAAAATCTTGATACTTGCGATTTTAGACGTTTTGTTAAATATCTAGAAATATACATATGGAATTACTCTGAAACTCCAAAACTCTGAAATGTGTAAACAAAATAGCACAGGTTATATGTTTTCATAAAGATTTTTTTCTCGAAATCCGATAGGGGATCGTCAACAAATTGAAAAAGAACGAAGATCTTTTGGATAACTCTATCAGAACTAATGTAGCTAACACATTCAAACTGCAGATTATGATTAAATGGCTTGTTGTAATAAACTGTTTCCATTTTTATGACTATAGCATGTATACTCGAAGAGAAATTAAGGTTTTTTATAAAACTGGTCCAAAATTTTCCCAAGTCTTTTGCTTATAATTTGCCCAGTCCTTAATAAAAAATCAATGTTCTTTTCAGTAAATATGAGAAACATCATTGTACATAACACCCTGTAATTAAAATTTAAAAATGTATGAAAAATGAATAGGTTTACTAAATAAAGTTGCAGTGCACATGCGTAAACTAAATCAAAATATAATTTGTGTAATGTGTTAGCTAAATGTCTAGAGCAACTTTTATGAAAGTCTCAAAAACATAACTTGAAAATTCTGAAAGTGATCATTTATAGAATAAGCACAAAATCTACTATTCCCAAAATTATGCAATAATTATGATTAATAACACATTGGGAATAATTATGATTAATAACACATGCATACTGAAACCTTATTTAGTAATCCTATTCATTTTTCATATAGTTATTAATATTTTTTAATTTTAATTACAGGGTGTTATATATAATGTTGTTTCTCATATTTTCTGAAAAGAACATTGTTTTTTATTTAGAACTCTGCAAATTATAAGCAAAAAACTTGGCAAAATTTGGGACCATTTTTATCAGGAAAAAAATCTTCACGGAAATATATAACCTGTATTATTTTGTTTACACATTTGGATTTTCAGAATAATTCCTTATGTATATTTCTAGATATTTAGATTTAACAAAACATCTAAAATCACTAATGTCAAGATTTTTTTTTGCTGTGACTGTATATCCTGATATTCACTTTCATAGACCAGACAAATGTGTCTTTACCAACCTGATCTTAATTGATAAATTGTCCATTCTTGTGCTTTACAATATGGAAATTTGTGAATTATTACTAAAAAAAATTTATGAGTGAACCATTGACAGATAGAAACAAGTTGAAAATTACATATGAAATGTAAGCAAATGAGGTGCAGTACGAAGTACGATAACAAAGTTTTAAAAATATTCAGATCTTTCTGTTATAGTACTTCAGATACAGTATAGTGGTCGAAATCTTTTTTGTGTTTCTGTAAATGTACAAGAAGTAACTTTTACAACACCTCAGCAACGTATATCATATTTATAAAATGTGAAATAGTTCAATATAATTAACACACACCCCAAACAATTTTTCCTCGTATAGCATTATGTAGTAAAATACTTTTGTGTGGCCTTGTAATTAAGTAATAAATGATCTTTGCATCACAGATTGTACAGAATGTATATTTTAGTATATATATACTTCATAAGTTCATGTCAGTTCTATTATATTTGAAAGAGTTTAACATCATTAAAATGTATTTAAAATTATTTTTTCGTATTGATTGTAATGTAATGGAATACTTTTGATTATCCCTCTAATTAAACTAGTGTGCAAAATGTATATTATAATATGTACTTCATAGATGCATATCAATTTTATTATGTTCGAATCAGTGTAACACTATTAAAACTTATTTGAAACTTTTTTTCCTGTAATGTAACGGAATACATTTGAATATTCCTGTAATTGATCTGTGCATCCAGTTTTCATAAAATTTGAAATGACTTGACAAAGTTATGTAATAATTTCAAATGATTAAAATGCATTTGAAAAAATTTTCCGATTGATCGTAATGTAACAGAATACTTTTGATTGTCCCTGTAATTGATCTATGCATTTGATTTTCATAAAATTTGAAATGACTCCACAATATTTCAAATTTCAAGCGATTAAAATGCATTTGAAATTTTTTTTCCCTTTGACCGTAATGTAATGGAATACTTTTGATTGTCCCTGTAATTGATCTGTACATCCAATTTTCATAAAATTTGAAATGACACAATAAAATTATGTAATAATTATATTTTAAATTTCAAACAATTCGGTTGGATAGTTTTTGATTCGTTTTATATGTGGATGGATGGATGGATTGAACAACTATAGGTGCTACATATTTAGATAATTACGAACACACCTAAAAAAAGGCTTTGCATCTAAATTATGGAAATATTAAGAATGCCCTCCCCGCCCTCCTTGAAAGAAGGTTAGAGTTTCTGAATGCTTAAAATTTTCAGTTACAGTAGACTCCCTGAATTCTGCACAGCTTGGAACCAGAGGTTGTGTGGATTTTAGAATTTTGTGAATTTCTGGTCATTGCTTTGTTTATATTTAAAAAAAATTAATTTAAATCTAATTTATAATGAAATCAAAAGTGTAATGAATGCTTACAATATACTAAAATATTAAAATAAGTAATAATCTAAAATAATAACAATTTAAAATTTTTTTAAAATGATTAAAATACTAAAAGCAAAGGTCAAGTGAATAATCAATAATGTACTACTAAATATTCATTATAAAGATGAAATGTGTTTTTCCTACATTATTCAATTAAACTTGCCTCATAAAGATACATAACTAAATCACATCAGTATCATAAAATAACGAAGCTTTATTTCAGGTTTAGCCAGACTTAATAGCTAAAATAGCTTGATTAATACATAAATAAATTTGGTATGATTGTGATTAACAGTGATATCAGCAATATCTTGGTTTTTTCAGAAATAATTTTATCTTCATGAAAAAAACATGAATTGAATAAGCTGAATAAAAATTACGAATTAAAAAAGTGTATAGAATTGATATAAAACTAGAAAAGTCAAATTTTGCACCTACATCTCAACTGAATATTTCATTGTTTACATCCGTAAATTATGTGCAGATTTTAGAGAGTTGTGGATTTCAGGAGTGCAGATTTGAGGGAGTCTACTGTATTTACAAGTCTGAAGCTTTTCTTTTGTATTGTGAGTCTTTAAGTATTAAATTTAATTAATCTTAAAAACTGAAAATTTATTTTAAAATAAAGGTAATTTCTAAAAAATAAATTTTCCCTTTATCTACTAAAAGTACTTATAAGTACCATTTACTTTGAATTTTCATTCGACAGTGAATATTATTGATATGATAGTTTGAAAATACGGTTTTATAATTCCACTTTTTTGAGATACATGGCAGTTGTAAATTTAAGCTAATTATTTTAGCAAGCAAAGGGGCTATCTTTGAAACAGTCCATGTACTTTATGCTGACATTTTGAACAGATTGTGTCAGGCTTGTATTTTTACTGCTTCAAACAATAAAAGATATAAGATAAGTGCTGAATTATTTTTTATGAGTTCATTATGATTTTAGAATACGATTTGATTAGCTAATTTAAGTGAACAGTTCATGTATTTGAATTAACAATTGCATTATTTGGCAGTACTTATAAGTATAGGAGTAAATTGTGTGACACTGCGACGCACATCACAGACTCTTGGAAAAGTCTGCAGACTATTTTTCAACTGTTAAAAATTTACCAAAAATTAAAAAAATTCTGTCCTAAATCCAAAAATTCCGACATAAAATGTATCGTGAATTTCGACAAATAGTCTTCGAAAAGAAATCAATTTCGTCATAAATTACGAAAAACACGCGAAATTCGTCCAAAAATCACGAAAAAACGGTAAATTTCGTCAAAAAATCGCGATAAAACGGCAAGTTTCTGCAAAAAATCTCGAAAAAAAGCAAATTTTTTCTAAACATCGCATAAAAATGGTAAATTTCTTAAAAAAATCACAAAAACGGCAAATTTCTTTGAAAAATCATGAAAAAACAGCAAATTTCTTCAAAAGATCGTGAAAAATGGCATTTTTTCGTTAAAAAAAATCATGTAAAAGTTGCAAATTTCTTCAAAAAATCTCGAAAAAACTGCAAATTTCTTTAAGAGGTCGCGAAAAAACGGCAAATTTCTTCAAAAGATAGCTACAAAACGGTAGCTTTCGTCAAAAGATCGTGAAAAAAAAGGCAAATTTATTCAAAAGATCGCAAAAAAATAGCAATTTTCATCAAAAGATCAGAAAAGGCATCAAATCTTGACCAAAAAGCACAAAAAAATGCAAATTTCGTCAAAATATCGCAAAAAATGACATCTCGTCAAAAGATCGTGAAAAACCCGCAGATTTTCTTAAAGGGGAGTCCCCCTCTCCCCCTCTTTCAGACAATATATGAGGTGTTAAAAATTCTGAGAACAAAGGCAACTTCTTTTTAAAAGTATACTTAATGTCTGTTCAAAATACGTGGGAGGTTTAAGTGCATATAATGTAATGCCAGGGATTGGTCTGCAGACTGTTTTTTAAGTTTTTACTTGCGTTGCAGACTGCAGAAAAAAATTCTGCTGGTGGGCTTATAAGTACTGCCAGTACACTGGATGTTGAAGAAACACTTCTTATTTACTTTTCGTCTGTTATCCACTGTTTTTATCTGTTTTATAATCTAAATGCTAAGCTGTAGTTTAGTAATGTTTCTCTTAGTGTTTTATTTCTCTTTCATTATTATTTTTCCCAGGAAATAAAAAAGGTTGTGGTTGTGGCATTGGCTTATTTTTGCTATGCTAGAAATTATGTATGTAAATTCATATATTACATATGTGGAGGTGCGAGAGAACATATCCATGCAATATAAGATTGCCTCATGACTAAAGAACTGCTAACATGGATGCAAGCTAAAAAGATAATTTATTTAAAAGATTTTTAAATATACATTAAAATATAATTTTAATATTCAATAATTTTCTCTTTTTAAATTTGAATTTTACTCAACTCTGTCAAACTAACATTTTTTTAAAGTGAACTCTCCCGTACCTTCTTTCTATTTATCATTTTTAAGAGTTTAATTTTATTTGAAATATCATGTTGGTTTTGTGTTACCAAAAGATTTTAGGTATAGTGTACTGACGGTACTTTAAAGTACCAATTTAATCAATTACCTTTAACCAATTAAATTTTCTCATGGGTGAGATTTTTTAAAAATTAAATCCTTTAATTTTCATTGTAGTAACTAACTTTTTTTTTTTTTTTTTTTTTTTTTTTTTTTTTTTTTTTTTAAGAAAATTGCAGTAGATCATAATTTAGTAGATAAAGTGCTAAAAGGAATGTATAACTTCCATCGTCTTACAAAATTAGTTTTTTAAATTATAATTTTCTACAGGAATTGACATTTTTTAAAAAAGATTTTTTTATAAAGTTCTTTTTTATAATATTCTATTAGTTATGCTTCTCTCTCTTTTTTTTAAATAGGATGCATTTGACTGCATACCAGATGCTTGGTTTGAATTGGCTCTTACTAATGCATAACCAAGAAGTTAATGCAATCCTAGCAGATGAAATGGGTTTAGGAAAGACAGTTCAAGCTATATCATTTTTAGCATATTTAAAACAGATTGAGGAAGAAGGACCTCATTTAATCGTTGTTCCATCCTCAACATTAGGTAAGATATGTTTTATTTTATCCTATACATTTTATGTCCATCACTAAAAATATTTTACTGCAGAATCTTCATTTGTTATTTTCTATATGGGTCATTTTCAAAAAACTTGTATATTCTATGTCCCCCAACTTTAAGAATTTTTAATAACTAAAATAAAGTTTTAAAAATAAAATTTAAGCATTTACATTACTTGTCTGACTGTTTAGAGTAAATGTGGGCTAAATATGATCAGAAATAAAAAATAATATTAGTGTAGTTATGGTTTCTATGTGTCAGCTATAGCTAAAATGCTATGCCCCCTCTTTCCTTTTTACTTTTTCAACTGCTATAAAATTATAAATCAATTGTCAAAAGTGTTAATTTTTTCAGTTGTGACAATTGTTGTATGTCTTATCTGTAGCATAGACCACATAACATATTTTTTAAAAATTGTTTTTTTATAAAAATGGAACAATTTATTGTTGTCCCCAGATTTTTTCCCCTCTGTTACTTCCACTCTGTTACCATATTTATGGTAATAAATTATCACTACTAAGTGTTCAACACAAGCTTTTGCAGTTCTTCGAACAGCCTATTTTTAGATGAGGCCACCATTTTTTAAATTAAGTTATTTTCACCGTGGTGTTGAACTAAAGCATTTACAAGATAAGGATGTTTTATTCAGTTTCCCCTCTGATACCAGCTTATTTATGTGAAATTTATTTTTTTTATACTTCTATAAAATTTTAACCATAAGATCAAATGGTGCTTCTTAAATAAATAGGCTTAGTTTTTCTTGTTTTTAATTCACTTTGTGCTGATAAAATTATTTGCAGTTTTTTCCCCCTCTGTTACCATTCCCCTCTGTTACCATGCTTATGGTAACAGAGTGGAACAGAGTAAGAAACTACTAAAAAAAACAAGTTTATTTAAACATTGTTCTTGAAGGCTGCACATTCTCGTTTCATGTTCTTAGAACAGAATTAAAAATATGCATTTTTCTTTTTAAATATAAAATAGTAGTTTTTGTGGTGAGC
This sequence comes from Maratus speculifer, assembly GCA_964019185.1. NCBI lineage: Eukaryota > Metazoa > Arthropoda > Arachnida > Araneae > Salticidae > Maratus > Maratus speculifer. The sequence goes on along the minus strand of OZ025290.1, from coordinate 271,304,008 downwards.
TAGTTGCCATAAACATTAGGCTTTCATTTTCTCAAACAAAATGCTTCTTTAATTGTAGTCATTTATATTTATGAATCAATACTACTTATTTATGAAAAAATAATGCAGCGTGAAATACTACTATTTTTGAATATTAATTTTTGTAAAAGCCTTCATTCTTGCTTGGTCTATTTCAAATTTTAGGATATTTTATAACACATGATGAAAATGTATTAAAGAAGAAAGATCATTATTGAAGTAGGAAAGAATTAATAAAAAAGATACACCACATCAAATATTACTATTTTCAAATAGCAATTTCTGTAAAAATTGTTATTTCTTTGGTTAAAGCATCATCCAATTGGCACGCGAATTTGTTAAAATTTGAAAAACTAAGGCGAGCTGTTAGAAATTGAAACACAGATTCTAACATATGATAAAAATTTATAAAAACAATGCCACATGAAATACCAGTATTTTCGAATAGTAGTTTTTGCAAATATCTTAAATTCTGCCTTGATCTGTTTGAAACATTGAAACTTCATGATAGCTTATAACACATAATAAAAAGTTATATAAAAAAATTGCCTGGCCTAATCCCACTATTTTTTAATAGTATTTTTTGCAAAAATCTTAAATTCTTGCTTTAAAGCACCACTACCTCGACTAATATATGAGATTTTTTTTTTTTAAATTAAGCAGTGCGTTTGTCATAGCACATGATATAAATTTACAAAAGAAAATGCCCTACCAAATACCACTATTTTCCAATAGTATTTTTTGTAAAGATTTTTAAATTCTTGCTGGATATGTTTGAAACATTAAGATTGTATACAATACATGATATAAACTTATAAAAAAAATATATCACATCAAATATCGTTCCACTATCAATCAGCTTTCCCTTCGGTTACATTTTTTTCCACTCTGTTACCGTCAATTTAAGCTGGTTTATTTCACTAAAAATTTCATCAATCATCATTTTGAATAATTAATTGTCTAACTTTAACTAATATTTCATTTATGTATTATATTTTTATAATTTAACGGAAAAAACGTGAATGCATATTTAATTAAAACTTATGATTTTTCCAAAAAAGTAACAGAGAGGAAATCTTTAGTATTTTACAAAAATAATCATAACAAAATAACAGAATTTTCTGAAAGTAGCAATCATGTAATTAAAGGAAATGTGATATTTACTGTTTTAGGTGTTTTATTTTTTTAAATAAAAATTTTTGACTGTTGGTAACAGAGGGGAACATTTTACTGTTGCTAGTTCATACTTTATTTTTTATTTGACATTCCAAATCAAAAAGGGAACTGCTGTTTTCAGTTTTATATACAAGAAATGTTTTAGTATCGTCTAATATTTTTATAAGTTGCATTTAAAAATATTTTTTATTTGTGAAAAATTTCCCAAATGTACAAGTTTTTTGAAAATGAACCATTTAGACTAAAATCAGAGCACCTTAGATAGATTTTATATGAAATACTACCTATTGCATTCTCTCCCTATGTAGAATTACTGAAAAACTTTTGCAGATCTACACCGATCATGACCTCTAGACCCTAAAATGACCATCAATAAAAAACTTTTATTTATCTATATATGTAATATATATCATTTTTTTTATCGACATAATAATTTCCATAATTCTGCTCGAATCTCTTCCAAACTGATAAATAAGGGTATAAAATCTCAGTCATATTCCTTAATGGGCAAAATCTGATCAAAGGGTGGAAATAGGGAGTGGTGAAATCCCATAGGAAAAATCCCACAACTTCTTAATGAAAATAGTACTGAATAGTTGAAAAGTGTTTCATAATCTATGCCATACACATGCATTTTTTTTATTCTTGTTTGTATTTAGTGAAGTAGCAAATGCATTTCTGAAAAGAAAAATGGTGTTTTAAAATCTTTTCATTAACAAGGTAATGGTGTATTAAGTTCATATGGATTTACTTTTGTGTTAATAAGCTTCTTTTAATGAATTTATATGCATTCTGTTTTCTTCATATCATTATCTACCTGTAATCATTTTCAAAATATTTTATTTAGATAACTGGAGGAAGGAACTAGAAACATGGTGGCCTTCAGTATCTGTCATTTGTTACCATGGATCCCAAGAAAGTCGAAGAGAACTGAGAATGCAAATTTTAAATGATGAAGTTGAAGAGTTTGATATTATGATTACTACGTATGTATTGAATTTTTCTTACACACATATACATCAGATTTTTTTTTTTTAAACTAAACTCTTAATGTAATAAAAGATTTTTTGATAGAGCTTTAATCCCTTCACAACATATGTATCTACTGTGTAATATCACAAGTTTGAAAGCTAGTAATTATAAGGAGAAAAATTTTATCTTGTTTAAATGCCAAATTTGAGAGATTAAATCAGCCAAAAATTATTTTTTAGAAAGTGGGATTTTCAAAAATTAAAAAAGGTATATGGGACACTTGTCACTAACGGAGTATATATACTCTTGTTTTCTATTTATGCTTGTTTAAATACTGTATTCGTTTGTAGGCTGATTTTGTTAAATAATTATTACCGTATTTTCGGGAATACCCGCCGCACCCACCGTAAGCGCCGCACCAATGACAATCTGTTAAAAAAAAAAAGTACATCGACGTAAGCGCCGCACCATCGTAAGCGCCGCACCCAAGCTGCTGATATTTATACAGTATAAATCTCTAAATTCCGAAATCGTTCGTAGACGCGGCTTTTAGTTATTTCCGAATTTTAGTGATCTTCAAAAAACAACTTTAAAATGTAAGTAAAAATTATTGAAAATCATCATTAAAAAAGAAAAAAAATCACATATTTATAAAAAAAAAATCATAAATGGCACATTAAGTTATTTAACAGCAAAGCCAAGCATTTAATCTTATTAAAATTAAATATACACAGAGCATTTTCACGATTACGATTTTATTTATATGTTAGTATTTAGTTGCTTTAATTTAGGCCTACTGGTCATTACTTTTTCCCCAATTACAATGATATTAGCTCAATCTCTGTAATAAAATTCCTTTGTTCCAGGCCTAATATTTTATATAAACTGTTTATGAATTTTTCTGTTGATATTTCTTTGTTTTCTTATTTTACTATATCAAGATAAATAAACTTGGAAATGAATTAGAAGAAATGATTGGTACGGCCATCTGTCGGCAAAATGCAGAATATAATCTAGATTATACTAAAAAGTTAAATACATTTTTGGTGCTGCCATCTGTCGATAAGATAGGATAACTGAACTATATAAATATAAAACATTTGATGATCATTTATGCTATCTGTATTTGAGGTTTCCAGATTTTAGAGACTGTTACAGTATATAAAATATTTTCACTTGAACAGTTAAAAAAAAAAATTTTTTTTTCACTTAAGTGCCTAAAAAATATATTTAAAATGTAAAGAAATATCGTATAGAGACACTGACGAAAAAAATAAAATAAATAAAATAAGCTGTTGAAGAAAAAAATCATTGGACGAAAGACACTTAGATTTAATGTATGCAAATGCCTTAAAAACTGTAGTAAAAATATTACTGAAAAATGTGATGTAATAAAGCGTATTGCTATAAGAAAATATTTTTTAAATGCATACTAGTTTATGTTAACTCCTCAGATTACTGCAAAAAAAGCAACATTTTGTCACTGGATCAATAACAAACAGAGAAAAATATAATAAATATCAGAAACTTATTTATAATATTATAATCTTACCTGTAAATATTGCAGAATCATTTTTCCCTTGACTGTTGATTTATTATTATTATGTATTTGTTTTTCAATTTAATAACGTTTCCTATCACTGATCCGTTATAAATAGCAGGTATGTAATTTTAATATTAAGATTTCAATTTTTTGTAATATTTATAAAATTTTCTAAAAAAATATTGGATTACATATAATAAGAGAACACTACTTCAAAATATCTTTAAAATATGAAAAATTATTATTGGAATGAAGTGAAAATATAGAAAAAAATATATACAAGATTTTATCAACATGTTTAAAAATCTTCAAATCCATCAAAATCGGAATTTTCACTGTCGGAATTAAATAGTTCTAAAAATTGTTTATCAGTTAATACGTCACAATTTTCATCTTCACTATCATCAGATTCAGATGAATCATCACTAACTGTATTTTCTATGATATTGGCTGCTTTGAAGCCTGACATAATAGTTTTAGCACTAATGTCTTTCCATGCCGATGAAACCCACGACGCTACTTCTTCGTAAGTGGCTTTGCGCATTTTTCCAGAATTTGTAAATGAATGTAGCCCTTCCATCATCCATTTTTCCCACAGTTTTCTTACTTTGGACTTGAAAGATTTATTCACAGCCAAGTCAAGAGGCTGTAAAACTTTAGTTAATCCGCCAGGGATTATTGCTGGCTCGGCTGAGACTTTTTTCAAAGCAGTTTTTACGGAATCACCTTTGTGGGCACTCATTGAGTCCATAATAAGAAGCCCACTAGGCTGAAAAAAAGAATTTTTTCTTTTCCTCCACACTTCCGCCAGCCAACTCATACATGATTTCCTCCGACATCCATCCCTTTTCGTTACACCGTATTACGACGTCGGAAGGAAAATTTGCCTTAGGCATAGTTTTGCGCTTGAAAATAATTAGTGGTTTTAATTTGTCTCCATTCGCAGCGCAAGCTAAAACACAGGTAAATGAGGTTCGCTCATTACCAGTTGTTACGATGCCGATTGTTTTTTCCCCAATGGTGTTAAGAGTTCTACTGGGGGGGCAATCAAAAGTTAATGGAACTTCATCCATATTAATAATCTGTGCTGTTGAAAAGTTGTTTTCCTTGATTTTTTCAGCGACATACTTTAAAAAAGATGCTTTTGTCTTTTCCCAATCTGCAGGCAGTTCTTGTCCCACAGTTGTCCTGGTTCTTACAGACAAATTATTTCTCGACATGAACCTAAAGCACCAGTTGGGACTACCTTTAAAATTTGTAAATCCCATGTTCGATGCCATAATCCTCGCTTGAAACCGTATCTGAACAGTTGAAACGGGCATTCCTTTTTCCCTTTGCTCCTTTACCCACTTAACTAAATTTCTCTCCAGATTTGGCCAAACAACAACGCCACTTCTTCGTGCCCTCTTAGATTTTGGCATTTCCTTCAAAATAGATTTTTCAGCTCTCCATCTCCTTACGCAACGCTCATCAACTCCATATTCTCGTCCTGCAGCACGATTACCTATTAGCTCTGCCTTATCAACCACAGCAAGCTTGAAAGCGGCGGTGTAACTTTTTAACTTTTTGGGAGCCATTTTCACTTGAAAAAAAAAAAATAAATTGCTTAAATAAGAGCGTCAGACAAAAAGAGCAGAACAGTACCGTAAAATAATTCTCAGCTAAAAAGAAAAAAAAAACGTGTTTGTAGTACGCTGTGGTGGTTACTCCATAACCCCCCCATATGTTTAGTATAATTCATTTTTATTAGCCATTTTATTTCATATCACCTTCCTTTTTATTAATGTTCTCAATTTAAATTTAATTTCGATTTCGCTTATTTTCATTTCGTCGCCTGTAATGTTTTCTTTCTTGCTTAGCTTTCGAATGTTCCAAGCCGGTAAAATTCTGTTTGAAATCATTCCTTCCGGTTTTAAATTTGTTCGAGAACATTCTCGCTAGTTCTTTTGGGTGGAACTTCCGTTTATTCGGACACACCCCTAACCTATCAAATTAAATTTCACAGGTGACGTATTTCAAGCCGTTAAGTACATGGCCACCGGCTTTGGCCTCCCCTCTTAAGATGGTTATCAATTTTATTCTTATTAGTTACATATCTTTTCATACTGTATATTGTAATTTGGCTTAATTTTTCCTCACCCCCTCTGTTGCTCACTGCCAAATTGGCGTGTTTTGCATTTACAATAACCCTTTCTCTTTTTCCCCTGGGCTCGCGGCCACCTGCGTCAGTTGTGCCGATAGACACCTGCTGTGATGGATGCAGTCGTATGATTGAAAGTTTTTAGTGTAATTTCGGGGCCGAGGTGCTCCCCCGTTAACGAAGGATGGAACGGTTTTTTTTTTTGTTATGTTGATATTAGTACGATGCTGATTTTTAAGTGCGGCAAAGAAAAAGTGCTGCCCTCAAAATGCATCTAGGAAAGTGATGTTGATTTCTGTTAAGCAACGAGGAGCAAACCTTTTGTTTCAAAGGATCCTGAAAGTATTTTTGTTGTGTACTCTGTTTGGATATGCGTATTAAATAAGGTGACGTCGTGAAGCCTTTTATGTGTTGCTCTATTGATGCCACTTTTAACTAAAGAAGGTTGTCGACATGTTTATTCTAAATAGTTTTATTCTTCATCTTTTCGTCTAAAATTTTCGTCAAATATTTTTGTGATTAATTCTTCAATTGTGCTTTTATATGTTCTCAATCCTCTGAAAAAACAAGCAGAGGTGAAGAACGTGTGCTTTAAGAGGTGAACATTTTTTCTTTCATCAAATGAAGATATTTGATTCTCATAAAGTTTTTACTTCATTATTTTGCCCAATTTTATATATATAATTTTTGATTACTCACGGGGCGTTATGAAGAAAATATTGGTTTGTATCTATGCAATATGAAGTATAATATATTTTGTTTTTTTTGAAAGTTCATATTATGAAAGTTGCTCTTTTTCAAGAAGAAATAATATTATATTCTCCTTTTATGCCATGAGAAAATTTATAATTTACATCCTGTTGAGATATCTAAAATATATTATTGACAAAGAATTTTTATTGCTTAGAGATAGCAATTGTAGTGATTAGCATATATTATGATATGGTTTTTTATGAAAAGAGAGATTAATATGTACGAGTCAAAATAATATAAATATGTGAAGAAATATTTATTCATGAAAAAAGTAAAACAAGTTCTTCATGAAATAAAAAATAGTTTTCTTCAAATTTTGTGTGCATAATAATTTTTTTGTGCCTATTGTCTGGATTTATTTGTCATCAACATCCAAGGACTTGACAGGTAACTTTTTTACCTTTTTCAATTTTATATATTTTTTTTTTTTTAACTTTATGTTTGACATTTTATGTCATCATGGATAAAGATATTTTTATTGTTTTTTAAGTGAAGTAAGGATGGTCACGTGGGTCGTTTGCAGGCCCCCATTCTCCGCGATGTGCTGTCATTATCACGATCACTTTGGCCTAATTGTGGATAGAGGCAAATAAAAAGTGCTTTTTCCACTTTCAAGTAAACATAACATTATATTTCCTTTGGTGCAGTGACCAACGCTTGAACAATTACAATTATTTTTTTGTACACGGCACACTTAATTTCCTGTGGTGCCGTCACCTTAGCGTATCCAACATTCCATGACCATCCATTTTTCCTTTGCCACCATCATATTTTTGTTATATTTATACATATTGTCGTCATTATCTTCAGTTAATTCTTCATTATTTTTCAAATTATTTTCTTCATACATTAATATTATTAATTATATTATTATTGAGAGTGGTGCAGTAATTAATTGCAACATATTGATTCTATACTGAAATAATATTTTTCTGGAGCAGTGCATGATATATATATAACATAATTTTTCCACATATATTTTTTCTTGTCTTGCTATATTTTGCAACTAATATATATATGCATTATTTAACGGAGGTACTGGTAAAAATTATTGTTCATGCTAAGATAAATTATTCTTCTTGTCATACATATAATAATTTATGTTTTGAGCCATATTATATATAAATATTTACATAAAATATTTGGGTCTTATATTCTTCATATGATACTAATATGTTAGTATACGTTTTCTTCTTTTTTTTTACATATAAAAATGATGTATGAAGTAAATGAAAGTCATCAATATTTTAAGTAACGGGTCAATTTATATATATTGTTCATCATAGGACCTCCCAAATAACCAAATTTATCATGTCATACATTGAGTTCTTATATTAATTATTTCATCATGCCTCCAAAAGCCAAACTAAATATTGCAATCCAACCTTTCGACGGTAACCCTCAGACTGTAGAATTTTTCTTCGATCAATTATCTGACTTACAGGAACTAAATAACTTTACAGACAAGGAACTTTTTGTTCTCTTTAAATCAAAACTTGAGGGCACCGCCTTACTCTTCTTTCTGGAAACTCAGTCACAGCTCAAGAACTCTAATTTTAGTGAAATTCGAAAGGCATTTATAGACTATTTCTTACCCACAAAAAAATCTGTTTCTCTAAAATCTTTACAGAACTTGACCTTAGATTCAAGTGAATCAGTTAAAAATTTTGCTTTTCGGTTGGATAAACAACTTCGACTTGCTTATCCAAAATTGGATCTTTCTGCTCTTAATTCATTAAAGTTTACTCATTTTCTTGAGGCTTTACCTAAACAAATCAAACGTAAAATCTTAGAAGAAAATATTACGTCCTTCGAATTAGCTCTTGAACGAGCAACTTTTCTTCAAAATATTTATGACTCTCCCCCTAAAAAATCTTATGAAAATTTTAATCAAGCCTATTGTATCGATTCTGAAAATGTCCACGATAATTCTAGTAATACTCTTCATAAAACTCCTATAAAGCATACGAAGGATAAAATTTATCACAATTCTCAAACCAACTACTCTCCTTTACAAACTCAAAAGGACAGTTCTCATACTTCTCGTAATTTTCAAAGAAGACCTAGGACATTTTCGCCTTCTCCACCGAGACAAGAGGCTACAAATAAACGTAACAATAATTTTCGTCATCAAAACTTTCACCGGAAACGTCCTTATCAACCAACCTTTGACAAATATTCTCACAAAAAAAATTCTACATCCTTTTATCACAGACGAGATGTTGTGCAGTGTGCGTTCTGTGGGAAATTTAATCATCGTATGGACTCATGCTACAAATTCAAAAACATTATTGGTAATTCTAACAAAAACTCTTCAGCTTTAATCTCGTCTCATCCTTACAGAAAGAAAAGCCACACCTCTTCTTCTTCTGAAAATAACAATGTTTATCATTTAAACAAATAAGGGAGACTGGTTCTACTGACCGCCTTCTCTCCCGTAATTCTCATTCAGGGTCAGTACACTTTGACAACAACAACAAACATCAACAATTAGACAAACGCTCGTCAACCACTTTAGTGTCATCCACAGCTGTCCAAACTTCTCCTATGACATCTAAATTTAACAAATCTTCTTGTTCATATAATTCTTTGCCTTCCAAACAAAATTTTCAAATCAACGATGACATACAAGAAAATCATGTCATATGCAGTTCTTTTAACAACTCTTATGTTCTTCCATGCATCCTAATAAATGTTCAACATAATGAAATCGCCACATTAATAGATACTGGATCAAGTTTATCTCTCTTGGATGAAGAATGCTTTAATAGCATTAAATCCAGGCTTCATTACAAATTTTTATCCAGAAATGTATCTGTATCGACCATAAATTCTAAGGTCTTCTTCAAAGGATGCATAGAGATAGCTTTTAAGATTGATAAATATTTTTTTCATCATGTATTTTACCTTACAAAAATTCAAAATGTTCACTTTCAAGCCATACTTGGCTTTGAGTTTATTAACAAACATTCTATTACTATTTCACCAAGCTTTAAGTCTATATTACTTAAAGACAAGCACATTCCTTTTCAAAGCTATAATGAATCTCCTACTTGCTATTTTATGAATTCTGAATATAATTATGTTAATTCAAATGTACCATATTCTCTTGATGCACACAGAATGCCTTCTTATGAAAGGCCTATATCAAATAATCTAACGAGTGATACTTACATTGATAATACTTGTGCAAATTATGATAATTCAAGTTTACAGTTGTTCAATAATTATACAACCTATCCTTATAATTATAATGTTCAAAATAATGGTTTGTTTACAAATAATATGGCTCATTCTGCTATGAATTTTCATAATCCTTATATTGATGGTCATTCTACTTATTTTTCTAATTATTTTCCAACTGATTATGCTAATGTGGTGAATTATGTGTCTACTAATGATAATAATATTCCTAGCAAGAATTTCTCAGCTGAGAATACTAATGATGGTAACTATTTTGGTGAAAAGCAAACTCATTTAAGTATTGGTAACAAAGTTTTGGTGAGTTCTAACATGGTACAATTACTCAATAGAGAAGTAATACCTCCTAATTCATTTGTTTATTTACATGTTAAGTATCTCAATCCTCCATCTGAATATTTTGTTTTCAAACCAAATTTAAAAAATAAAGGTCTTATATTACATGAATCATTGCACTCAAAATCTTCCATTCAAAATGATTTATTTTTGGTTGTATGTCAGAATATTTCAAAGCTCGATATTCATTTAAATAAAAATTCAATTATTGGTGAATGTATCAATGTAGATGAAAAAGATATTGAAGAATACTCTTTTGATTTAGAATTTGAAAACGAATATTGTACTTTAATTTTGCCATCTGAAGAGATTAAGAGAAAACGTATTCAAGAATTATCTCCAAATGACTTTGATCTTAAACATTTACCTCCTCATGAAAGGGAAGCTTTAACAAAATTATTATGTAGTAAAGCACTTGCCTTTTCGAAATCTCTTGACACTTTAGGTCATACTGACCTGGTCAATCCTCAGTTTACCATGTTAAATTCTCATCCAGTAAAAACCTTACCTTTTCCCGTGCCTCAAGCTCTTGAACAAGAAGCTCTTGACCAAATTGATCAAATGCTCAAAGCTGGCATTATTGAGAGATCAAATTCATCTTGGGCCTGTCCCATGCTTCTTGTTAAAAAGAAGAGAACTGATATGTCTAAGCCTCAAAAGTATAGTTTGGCTCTTGATTTAAGATTGTTAAATTCCATAATAATTCCATCTTCATATCCTCTTCCTAGAATTCAAAATCTATTGGTGCAGTTCTCAAAATTTAAATATTATACCACTCTTGACTTACCCTCTGCATATTGGCAGATTGCTGTACCTAAAGATATGCAAGATAAACTTAGTTTTACTACTCCATGGGGAATTTTTACCTATTTACGTTTAGTATTTGGCTTGAAGACGGCCGCCAGCACTTTCCAACAATTAATCGACTCTGTGATTCAATTATCTCAGATTGACTCCTGTTATGCATATCAAGATGATATAGTAGTGGGCGCTAATTCATTTGAAGAAATGACCATGAAACTCACAAAGTTATTAGACACCCTTATTGCTAATAACATTACTTTGTCTCCTGAAAAGTGTACCTTTATGCAAACTAGTATTAACTTTTTGGGTTTCCAACTTACAGACCATAAAATTCTTCCTATTACAAGTAACATTTTAAAAATTACTTCCTTTCCAACGCCTAAAACCAAGAGGCAAACAAAGAGTTTTATCGGCTTGTGTTCATTTTATAGATCAATTATACCTAATTTTTCTAATTTGATTACTCCTCTCATTGAAGTCACCAAGCCTAAAAATAAGTTTTCTTGGAAATCTGAACAAGAAAATGCATTTAAAGAATTACAGGACATTTTCTTTCATAAACCTATGCTCAATCTTCCTATCTGGAATGAAACATTTTATGTTAATACAGATGCCTCAAAAACAGCAATATCAGCTGTTCTTATGCAGAAATTTGATGGTGAACTAAAACCTATCTCCTATTATTCTAAAACTCTATCTCAATCAGAAAGACACTACCCTGCCATCAAATTGGAACTTTATGCCATTTACAAAGGCATAACTGCTTTTAAATACTATATTTTTGGTCGACCCTTTATTCTACTATCTGATGCCAAACCACTTAATAATTATAAAAAAGCTACATCACCTGCTGATATTACTACTCGTTGGATGTTAGAACTGTCAGAATACTCGTACACATTCCAACATGTTCCAGGCAAAGAAAATGTCTTGGCAGATTTTCTAAGTAGAACTCCTCACATTCCTACTGAAGATCTCAATAATAATCCAGATCTTATTTCTTCACAAGAACCTCTACCTGTTGTTGATAATCAAAACGATTTACATAATGACATTCCTCACTTTCCATGTGGTTTAGTCAACAAAATCCACCATACATGTCATCTTCAAAGTGACTCTTCACTTCTAACTAAGGATAATAACCAAGATCCTTTATTAGAAATTCTTGATCACACCATCTTCTCTGAACAACAAAAGGACCCAAAAATCAAACAAATTTATGAAGATCTTAAAAATAACAAAAAATCTAAAAGTTTAAATGGCTACTATATTAATCCAAGTAATGAGTTACTTTGTTATAATGGTCATTTCTCTTCAGAAGATATCGAGCTACACAAAGCTGTTTTACCTGTGTCACTTAGAGCAAAGGCCTTAAGAATTGCTCATATTACTCATACTGGAATTCATAAAACCATTGTTAATTTAAAGAAAAGATTTACCTGGAAAACCCTTGTTTCTGATACCATTAATTATGTCAACTCTTGTGAAATTTGTTTAGTAAATAAGAATCATAAAAAAAACACTGCTCCATACCTACCTGCACCACTCCCAACAGCTCCCAATCAAAAGGTCTCTATGGATTTACTCGGCCCATTGAGAAATCGTCAATATGTGTTAACCTTGATAGACCATTTTTCTCGTCATTTAGAATTATATGCCTTGAATAATATCAGTGCTGAGTCTGTTACAAAAGCTTTATTGCATTATATTTCCACTCATGGAAAACCTGAATTAACTCTTACTGATCATGGTTCTCAATTTACTAGTGATATGTTTGCATGTTTTAACAAAAAGCTTGGCATTAAGTTGGAACATAGTTCTGTAGCCCATCCCCAAGCTAACGGTTTAAGTGAACGTGTCAATTCTCAAATAAAATCGTCTGTGAACACAATGGCTTCACAAGGATGTGATGTACCCACTGCTCTAAAAATTCATCAATCCATATATAACGCTACACCTCATCCAGCTACAAAGTTCTCCCCAAATCTTCTTCATTTTGGCAGAGAAATAAATGATATTTATTCCAATTATAAATCTCAAGTTTCATGGAAAATTCTCAACACTGCATATGAAATTCATAAATTGATGGATGTTATTGAAAAAATATACTATCAAGCTTACAAGAATAACGAATCATCCAGACAAAAGGTGTACCAAAAATCCAGAGAAAAATTAAAGTTTTCCAACATCAATGTTAATGACATTGTTTATGCAAAATTTCCTACTGTGTTTAACAAAAAGATACAAGGCCCATACGTGGTCAAGAAAATAATTTCTCCTGTGCTCATTCAAATTCAAGATCCCAATAATAGTCATGCTTCACCAATGTTGATTCACACTAATCGAATCTTGAAGCTTCAAAAGAGAAATGAAGCACTGCAACATCCTTCAGTTTCTTCAAAAGGTGCATCACATGATCAACCAGCTGTTGATAATGCATCCTCCACTCCTGTGAGACAACACTCTTCTATTCAAGTTTCAAATCATGATGCAGCTTGTAATACTTCTCCTCAAATTCTTTCTTCTTCTAAATGCCAGCAAACATCTTCATGTTCCAGTAAATCGGTACTGTCACAAGCTCCTCCTGATAGCACTCATACTGGTGCAAAAAACAAATCCACTCAATATAGAAGTTATGATCTTCGTCCTCGCAATCATAAACTACATAAAAAATAGACTCTCTTTTTCCTTTTACAGGATGACTTTTGCTTTGTAATATATTCAGTCGAAGCTAGCCGCACTGATTGTCCAGCAAGAAGAATCGCTATGTAATTTTTTTTTTTTTCTTTTCTCCAGGCTGCAGGCAGCTGTTATTATTTTTTTTTTCATTTTATTTAAGTCTTCTTCTCCCTGGTACAACTCAACGGTCATCCTCGGGATGTATGTATGAATTTTAATAGTTTTATTATTTACTGTAATTATCTATAAGTCATAATTTTTACAATATTTACACATAATCTCATGTATGCCATACTTTTAAATTTTATAAAGTCTTTAATTACAATAGTTGATGCAAAAAATTGAGAAAGAATTTGTCTTTGTTAGAACATGATGTCAGTATTTAAGGTGATTTTTGACAAATGTGCATTATAATAAGAAAAGTGAAATTGTAATTGATATAAGGTAAACATAAAGATGAGTACTCATCAAATTATTTTCTCTATTGTGTCTGCTCTTTACAATGCATGCATGCTTTAACATTTAACCTCTTTTGATAAAAAAAAAAAGAGAGAAAGTGCATGATAAACTTATATATACTAATATTTCTTCTCTTCTTGGTGAAATATAGAAAGTGAATGACTCACCATAAGTAGTATATAATATTTTTTTTTTGTATACTTTTGAGTGTTTATACTGTGAATCCAAAGATGTTTAATGAGTCATTATATATATTTATATAAAGCAAATTCTTGATTTATGACAAATGCAAAAGTGATCACTTACTTAATTTTTTTTAAAAATGTTTGAAAATTTACAAGTAAATATGTTCTAGATATCTTCTATATAGAAATTTTGACACAATTGATTTTTCTTTGTAAGTTGACATTATCAAGTCATATATAAGATTGACATATTCATATAAGTTTCTTCCTTTTTTCGGAATATTAAACATCTTATGTTTTATGTTTATTTTGAATGAAGTATAGTATTAAAGGTATTTATACAATTATTGTCAATTTATATTGAAAATGTTTAAGAATATTCCTTTATGAGAGTGTAAAAATTCTCTCTTTGAAAATTATTATATTCATTTTGAAGATATTTTTGTTGAAAAATAATATCATGCTTTTGTTGACATTTTTTTTTGCAACTTATTATTTTTATTTTCTGCAAAAATGTGTTATTGAATAATACTAAAGTTATTCATTTAAGATTTATTGAAAGCGTAAAAGGCTATGTGGTGATATAGGTAATTTTTTATGAGAGCATAACTAATCTCTCTGCACTATTTATATATATATTTTTATGGTTGTTCAATTTTCAACTTACAAATTCATTCAATTTATTATGTGTTATTTGAAACCATATATGTTATATATAGTTATAACATGATTCATATACAGTTATAGTATATTTCATTTTTCTTCACAACTGAGAATATAAATATACATATTATTGTGTAATCAAATATTGTGACATATGCTAAAGCATTCTACTATTGTGGTGCATTGTGCACAGCCTAACAAGAGACTCTTTAAAGTTAAGGACTGTTGCACATAGACATAGACTTTAAATTTTTTTTGATATATATGATAGATACTTCTGGAAGAAACTTTATATACCTTTCATGTTAACACTTACTACAGTTGGTATATTTTCATAAGGATTACTATCATAACAGTAATTATTTTTTATTGTTTAAATATCATGTACAACAATTATGTATATTCTTATAACTATTTCTGATATTTATTTTGTGTATTTACTTAGTATATTTGTACATGTGTTAGAAAATATTGTCTCGATGAAAAATTGTCATTATTGTCATCTCACCAATATTTTCTTTTGGGGGACCCTGGGTAATATGTGGTGGTTACTCCATAACCCCCCCATATGTTTAGTATAATTCATTTTTATTAGCCATTTTATTTCATATCACCTTCCTTTTTATTAATGTTCTCAATTTAAATTTAATTTCGATTTCGCTTATTTTCATTTCGTCGCCTGTAATGTTTTCTTTCTTGCTTAGCTTTCGAATGTTCCAAGCCGGTAAAATTCTGTTTGAAATCATTCCTTCCGGTTTTAAATTTGTTCGAGAACATTCTCGCTAGTTCTTTTGGGTGGAACTTCCGTTTATTCGGACACACCCCTAACCTATCAAATTAAATTTCACAGGTGACGTATTTCAAGCCGTTAAGTACATGGCCACCGGCTTTGGCCTCCCCTCTTAAGATGGTTATCAATTTTATTCTTATTAGTTACATATCTTTTCATACTGTATATTGTAATTTGGCTTAGTTTTTCCTCACCCCCTCTGTTGCTCACTGCCAAATTGGCGTGTTTTGCATTTACAATAACCCTTTCTCTTTTTCCCCTGGGCTCGCGGCCACCTGCGTCAGTTGCGCCGATAGACACCTGCTGTGATGGATGCAGTCGTATGATTGAAAGTTTTTAGTGTAATTTCGGGGCCGAGGTGCTCCCCCGTTAACGAAGGATGGAACGGTTTTTTTTTTTGTTATGTTGATATTAGTACGATGCTGATTTTTAAGTGCGGCAAAGAAAAAGTGCTGCCCTCAAAATGCATCTAGGAAAGTGATGTTGATTTCTGTTAAGCAACGAGGAGCAAACCTTTTGTTTCAAAGGATCCTGAAAGTATTTTTGTTGTGTACTCTGTTTGGATATGCGTATTAAATAAGGTGACGTCGTGAAGCCTTTTATGTGTTGCTCTATTGATGCCACTTTTAACTAAAGAAGGTTGTCGACATGTTTATTCTAAATAGTTTTATTCTTCATCTTTTCGTCTAAAATTTTCGTCAAATATTTTTGTGATTAATTCTTCAATTGTGCTTTTATATGTTCTCAATCCTCTGAAAAAACAAGCAGAGGTGAAGAACGTGTGCTTTAAGAGGTGAACATTTTTTCTTTCATCAAATGAAGATATTTGATTCTCATAAAGTTTTTACTTCATTATTTTGCCCAATTTTATATATATAATTTTTGATTACTCACGGGGCGTTATGAAGAAAATATTGGTTTGTATCTATGCAATATGAAGTATAATATATTTTGTTTTTTTTGAAAGTTCATATTATGAAAGTTGCTCTTTTTCAAGAAGAAATAATATTATATTCTCCTTTTATGCCATGAGAAAATTTATAATTTACATCCTGTTGAGATATCTAAAATATATTATTGACAAAGAATTTTTATTGCTTAGAGATAGCAATTGTAGTGATTAGCATATATTATGATATGGTTTTTTATGAAAAGAGAGATTAATATGTACGAGTCAAAATAATGTAAATATGTGAAGAAATATTTATTCATGAAAAAAGTAAAACAAGTTCTTCATGAAATAAAAAATAGTTTTCTTCAAATTTTGTGTGCATAATAATTTTTTTGTGCCTATTGTCTGGATTTATTTGTCATCAACATCCAAGGACTTGACAGGTAACTTTTTTACCTTTTTCAATTTTATATATTTTTTTTTTTTTAACTTTATGTTTGACATTTTATGTCATCATGGATAAAGATATTTTTATTGTTTTTTAAGTGAAGTAAGGATGGTCACGTGGGTCGTTTGCAGGCCCCCATTCTCCGCGATGTGCTGTCATTATCACGATCACTTTGGCCTAATTGTGGATAGAGGCAAATAAAAAGTGCTTTTTCCACTTTCAAGTAAACATAACATACGCAATTAAAATCCAATCGGAAATAGGCGCAATTACTTGCGCCAATGAGAGGAGCGCAGCAGCATGCTAGCTTCCTCCCTAGCATCTTTTCCTAGTAGCGTTCAATTCTAAGTGCTCTTTCCACAGACTTCTAGTTCTTTCCACAAAGTTCTAAACTTTTCTTCGAATCTTGGTCATCCTTGTGTAAATGCGGTTTAGGTTCCCTTAGAAAGACCCCCCACGGAGGGCACTTATCCTAGGGCCTATATCCCTCCTGCAGATAATCGGCCCTCATAAATAACACTATTAACACCACAAAGTTCTAGTTCTTTCCAGCAAAAATCCGTCAGATTTTCGATCAAAGACTTTTTCAAATTAATTTTAGTGTAGGATTTTTTTTTTTAAGTTAAGATATTATTTCAGTCACACACAAAGACCTCCTTAATGCTAATCCTATGGATGAAATTTATAAAGATATCGTGTTTGCATTTCAATATTTTTAAATGATTTTTGGGCATTGGATAGTTCAAGTCCATCTATATGCAGATCGTTTTATACTTTTTCGATTTTGAAGATTGTTTTCACTTTCGAAACCGACTCCCAAAATGAAAGTGCCCTCATTGAAAAATACCTGTAAGCAAAAAGCGAAAAATGTTCTTTCTACAAATCTATCAGAGTTAATCAATGCAAAAATCATTTAAAAATATTTAAATTCAAACGAAATATCTTTATAAATGTTTCCCATAGGATTAGCATTAACGAGCGGGTCGCTTGACTGAAGTAGCCTCTTAACGAAAATATGATACAGTTGAACCTCAACATTTTAGAATCAGCGGGATCACGGCGATACCGTATTTTCGAGATCTGTTAAAAAATAATTTTAAAACAATATCATGCCCCCCCCCCCCCCCAAAAAAAAAGCAACTTTTTCCTCAGTGTAAAGAAATGACGATCAAGTAAATTGGTGAAGTAAATAATAAAATACGAATTACATTGAAACACAGCACATATGCTAAAATTAAATTACACATGTTAAACCACAATTGATTAATAAATATATATATAACCATTGTATAATACTACAAATCATTATCCACAGCGAATACAATCCACAATTGTTTATCATGCCTGCGGCAAAAAATCGATTCTTAAATAGCTTACAGCACTACAAATTCCTTTATATAAATATATACCTGCATATCTTTATTTAATATTTTAACTATTGATAATTGATTTAATGATTCCTTTTGTGGTAGATTAGTTTATTTTTTATTTGGTACATACGCATCTATCCTTGTTCATTTACAAAAATTTTGTAAGTTTAAATATTTCTTGCTCAAATTTAGACTTTATATTCATCTTAAGTTATTTCGATGATTATATTATGTAGATATAAATTAAGAAAAGAAAAAAAAAATCCACAAATCCACTTAGCGTAAAAAAAAACTATTTTCGTTCTTTTTTTTTCTACTGTATTTAAAGAAACAAAACAGAAGCAATGCGATATTAGCCGACTTACGCATCAAGGTCAAAGGGCAACATGTCCGCACATTGAGTCATGAAGAGGATGAGGAGAAAAGGTGACTTTAAATACCCAGTGTCTCTCTCTCTTTTTTTTTTTATTAGCAGAAACAAGAGATAACAAAATTGCACGTTTGCTTTATAGTTATAAATACTTACTTGAGTGCTTTTATTAGGCACTTCTTTAAAAACAGGGATACCACTTTTCCGCCAAAAGGCGGATTTCCGCTTTTTTTAATTTTTAAAAATTCTCGATTTTCGTTAAATGATCACGAAGTAAAATAGCGATTTTCATCCAACGATCGCGAAAAAAATAGCGATTTTCGTCGAACGATCCCGAAATAAAACGGAAATTTTCGTCAAACGATTGCGAAATTATACAGCAATTTTCGTCAAGCGATCGAGAAATACAACAGCTTTTTCCGTCAAGTGATCGCGAAATTTAGCAGCGATTTTCGTTAAAAAATCATGAAATATAACAGCGATTTTCGTTAAACGATCGCGAAATATAGCGGTGATTTTTGTCAAAAGATCGCAAAATAAAACCGTCATATTTTCATCAAACGGTCGCAATATAAAACAGCAATTTTCATCAAACGATCTCGAAACGAAACGGTAATTTTTGTGAAACGATCGCAATGTGAAACGGTGATTTTGGTCAAACGATTGCGATGTAAAACGATGATTTTCGTCAAACGATCGCGATGTAAAACGACGATTTTTGTCAAACGATCGCGATGTAAAATGACGATTTTCGTCGAACGATCATGATGTAAAACGGCAATTTTCGTCGAATGATCGCGATGTAAAACGGCGATTTGCATCAAACGACCGCGAAGTAAAACGGCTATTTTCGTCAAACGACCGCGAAGTAAAACGGCTATTTTCGTCAAACGACCGCGAAGTAAAACGGCTATTTTTGTCAAACGATTGCGTTGTAAAACGGCTATTTTCGTCAAACGATCGCGTTGTAAAACGGCTATTTTCGTCAAACGATCGCGTTGTAAAACGGCTATTTTCGTCAAACGATCGCGTTGTAAAACGGCTATTTTCGTCAAACGATCGCATTGTAAAACGACTATTTTCGTCAAACGATCGCGAAATAAAACGGCAAGTTTCGTCAAACGATCGCGAAATAAAACGGCATTTTCCGTCTAACGATCATGAAATAAAAAAGCTATTTTTGTCAAATGAAAAAAAAATCGCGAAAAAAACAAAGAAAATTAAAAAAAAAAAAAACTTGCAAATTTTTGCTATTTACTCCTGGAATAATCATCGAATCTATTGCTGGCTGGGTTACTTAAATATATTTAAAATGATGCGATACATAAAATTCCTCACTGAATTTGTTGCTGGATTAAATTAATTCATGTAAAATACTGTAAACTAAAGACAAATCATTTCTATTTACTCTTATAAATTAAATTTACAAAAAAAAAAAAAAAAAAAAAAAAAGCTTCAATTTTTTAAAATTTTTTTATAAACAATATAGTTTACAACATTCATGCATAAATGTTGTGAAAAATGTCATAATTTTACTTTACGCATAATTTCCTCTTTTTGGCTATTTTCTGAGTGGCATCCCTGTTAAAAATAAACATAGTAAAAGGAAAAAAAAGGATAAAATAAGTAGTTTTGTTCAGAACTTTTCGTACGAAACAATTTTTAACCATATCATAGTAAAAATTAATCTATTGAAAAAATTCACTTGGATGATGCGGATATTTTAAATTTTCCGGGTGCCGGATTGTTATTTTTATTTATTAATTATTATTATTATTTTATATGGGCCGGACCGAGCTGATCCCCCCCCCCCCCCCCCCCCCCCCTATAGATCGGACTGCTTCACTCAAGTAAAAACATCTACTCGCTAATGTTAATCCTATGGATTTTTTTTTTTTTTTTTTTTTTTTTTTCCAAATGCGTTTGCATTTCAATATGCTTAAATGATTTCTTTGTATTTTATATCTGAGATGTTGATCCCTAAGAAGACACCTTTTCGATTTCGTTTACAGATGTTTTTAGTGGTATACTTTGACTTAGAACCAGTTTCGAAAGTGAAAGTATACTAATAAAAAAACCTGTAAACAAAATCGAAAAAGTAAAGACTCTTTGTGGAGATTGACTTCCGTTATCCAAAGCAAAAAATATCATTTAAAAATAATGGAATGAGAATGACACTTTTTTTTTCTTTGAGATTAACATTAGTTAGCCGATGTTTGCACGTGGGTGAAATAGCCCTTAAAGTTGCCAAGTTAACATCGACTCGTGTAGCACATTTAAACTTATTCTTGCAAAGTCATATGCATTGAAAATTGTTTATATTCTATTGGCTTCTTTTAAATGTTTATCACGGAAGTCGGCCTTTTATTATTTTTTTATTATTCGCCAGGCCCGTTTTTGTTGTTTATCACCTGAATTAACTCATTTGGGGGAAAAAAAACTTGCTGATTCGACCGGTTTCAAAGTTTGGATTATTTTTGCCGGATAGAAAAAGAGTGAGTTATTGAAAAAAATAAAGAAAAATCTTGCTCTCTAAAGTTTTTACTATGTATAGGAAGTCTATTTCAAAAGAGTTCTATACCGGGATTTGAGCTCTCTTTGGGCAGTTTTATTTTCTAACTGGAAGGAGGATCATTAGAAGAAAAAAATGTGACAGCTGTACATTCCAATATCCTACAGGTAAAATCATTAATAGATGAGGGGAAAATATAATAATTTTTAACATGAGAACCGGTGAGACCAACATTATTTTTGAATAATGTTGATTGTTTAAAAATAAACAACTAACGCATCACGGACACCTGCGGTTGAGAGACGTTTTCAAATGTTTTGATACCAATTTGAGAGCATATAATTGTTAATTAAACGAAAAAAAAGTGTCAAAATCATTTGACAAAAAAAAAAAAAAAAAAAAAAAAAAAAAAAAAAAAAAAATCATCGTACCCGCCGCCCCGGCGTAAGAGCCGCACCTACAATATTTTATACTTTTAAACTCGTATGCGCCGCGGCTCATACGCCCGAAAATACGGTAGTTACTTTTTCATATTATTGCCTTTTTTTTTTTTCTTTTCTGTTTAAAAAATTTGATAGTTTGAATTTTTTTCGAACAATATGTAAAATTCAAAATGTCTTACAGTATGATTGAGTATTTAA
This sequence comes from Maratus speculifer, assembly GCA_964019185.1. Lineage (NCBI taxonomy): Eukaryota > Metazoa > Arthropoda > Arachnida > Araneae > Salticidae > Maratus > Maratus speculifer. The sequence continues at coordinate 271,282,056 of OZ025290.1, read as the reverse complement.
AATATTACAGAACAAATTCAGTAACAGAATTCATATAGTCCTTAAAAATTGTTAAATTTTTCAAAAATAATTTTTTTGTGCTTGAAAGTACTTATTTTAGTATATTTATTTAGTATATTATTAAGTACCTATTTTATGTAAAATCTACAAAAAATAAGTCCTTGATTTTACTTTTGGATTATTTATTAATCTGGTGTGAAATTCTTCTGTGTTTCTTTAAATTTCTGATTTTTTTTTTTAAGAAAAATTAAGCCCCTTCTTGCATTTTCTGCTCCTAAAATTTTCCTTCCTTCTTTAGTGCCTCACCATCATAGTACTAAAGTTTTAAATCTTTAAAATGCTTTAATTTTTCAAAAACTTTCTGCTCTGATTATCTATTATTGTAACGATAATAATCAATCATAAAAATATCTCCTTGACCTCATCCCAAAATTGGCATTTGCTCTTTGTCCGCCCTCCTATTATTAAGCTTATAAAATCTAAAGACTTGGATAAATGTGAAGTAAGTTAATAAACTAATTTCCTTTCCACAAAAATATGTCTGCTTCTTTATTTTTGACTCCACCACAGGTCACAAAGTTTAAAAGTTGAGTATGTTTTGGTTAGCTGGGGGCCAGTGTTTATGTATATATATATCCTTCATGTAAGTGAATTTTTCCTTTTTTTTAAAAAAAAATATTATTTATAAGTACTGTTGAAATTTTATTTTCTGACACTTCATATACCACTTTTTTCCTCAAGAAATTTCATAAGTTTTTTTGTTTCCATACTTCTTAAATGAATGTATTTTATGCAATATATTTTTTATCTAACTTCATTACAATTTATCAGAATGGCGATTTTTATGTTCCAAGATTTAAGATATTTATATTGAGTCTGAGTTTCATAATTTTTATTTGTATTTCTTTCATGTCAAAATTATTTTTTGCAAATCTGTTTCATTAACATATTTTTATTAAAGGAAGCTGTTTTACCTTCTATGGAAGTGAATTTTAAAACTAAAAAATGTTTATTGAATCTTACTTTATTTTCCAAATTATATAAATCCTGTAGAATTTCATAATTTTAAATTTATCTACCCTCCCACCCAATTTTCCTATCCTTTGTGATAGGTATCTTTTTAAAGCTTTAGAATTTTTTCTTTGCTAAAGGGAGGCTTACTTTGAATACTTTACAGCATGTGTGTATATGCCTAATTTTTGAACAAATACTCAGATTATGATAATATTTTTGTTGAAAAGGATATATTTTAAGTATATTTTAATTGTGATGTTTTTCAAATTTATATAATAAAATCAGTACATTTTTCTTTCTTAATTCTTTTTGGACCAGCATTTGATGAACAAATTTTATTGAGTTGGCACTATTTGTTTTTGTAAAGAGTTGTGTTTATTTCTTAAATCACAGGAATGTTCTAATTAAATAATGCTAATATTAGTTTTCTTTACTTACTGGTACAAAAAACAATTGCTGTATACACTTTTTGAAGATTCATATGGTCTTAACTGATTAACCAGCTTTTTGCAGCTTTTTTGAGCTTACAGAGCTTTTTATTATTCATTAAAACTTTCAGTAGTTATAACTTCAAATATACAAATTTATGTATTTTTTATATTAATTTAGGTACAATATGGTGACTAGCAGTGCTGAAGATAGGATGTTCTTTAAGCGCTTAGAATTCAATTATGTGGTTTTTGATGAAGCTCATATGCTGAAAAATATGGCATCTCAACGCTATACAAATCTAATGCGAATCAAGGTAACAAGTTTTAAAAAATAATTTCATTTAATTATTTTCAAGTAATCTTTCAAAATAAATAAAAACACTAACACTATTTCTATAGCTCATTTATTTATACTTTTTTAAAATAAAAAAAAATTAAGTATTTAATTGCAAGTATGCTTGTTTCAAGTAACTATCATAATCCATTTTAGAACTAGAAATTCTTTATTCTATGCTTTGTTTATTTGTTATGAAATGAATAATTTCTAAGTTTCCATTGCAAAAGTTAAAAGTAAGATTTAGGAAACTAAAGAAGGAACCTTCCCTTCATTAAATTTAAAATCAAACAAAGGCAAACATTTAAAGTACTACTCGGTACACCACTATTTCATACTGAAGAGCTAAAAATCATGTGAAATAAAGATAACATTTTTAAAACTAGACTGACATTACACTTAAATGAAAGATTTTAACTAAACAAATCTGTTTAAGTGAATGTTTGCAGTTGTTTGAGTACATGTTTCTTTTAAAAAGCTTGAATGAAAAATGTTTGTATTCCTAAATAATCTTTCCATAAAATAAAACTAATTTACTATGGATAGATGAATAAATATATTATATATTTTTATCATTGTTTATGTTCCAGGAAAATTTTAATGGCTTCTTTAATACTTTGATATCAAGTCTAGAAAAAATTATATAGTATGTGATTTGTATTTTTTCTTGAGAGAAGAACACATACTATTCACAACTAATTAAAAAGATTTTTTTAGTTCATGAGAAGTTGATAATTAATAAAATAAAATTATAATATAATTATTTCTCTTGATTAAATTTATATTTTTTATTTATGATAGGCACCAAGACGACTGCTTCTGACAGGCACACCTCTGCAAAATAATTTAGTTGAACTGATGTCATTACTTATTTTTGCAATGCCTCATATGTTTTCGGGTAAAATTGACCAGATAAAACAGATGTTTTCATGTGTTTCTGTAAGTAAAAAATAATTCTTGAAAATAATTTTTTAAAAAGCAATACTTTTTATTTAATAAATATTTTAACAACAAATTAATATGCCATGGATAAATTATTATGCAGTCATGATATTAATTTTGAAAAAATATGAATTAAAACTTTATTTGATTGAAAAAAATATTTATATTAAAAGCAACAAAATGAAAATGTACATGAAAATACATGTTTAATATTAGCGACAGTTGTTGATAAAAATAATGAATGCTACAGTTACAAACTAATTTATTCTTTAAAAATAAAACTTTCTAGATAATGCTGCGGTCCTGATTTTCATGAAATGTTGTATGGTGTATTCCTGAGTTTCAAGGAACATTCTAATTTATCCTTATTACCGAAAAATAGCATTAGCCCTTTTTGTTTTAAAATTCCACTGTGTAATTTATCCATTTAATTCATCCAATCTTTTTCTCATCCGGCACATTTGCTCTTCAAATGTCATAGGATTGAGCAGAAAGCAGAAATAACTTTCTGCATGGCTCTCTTTTGAACGAAGGGGAGAACATATTTAACCATTTGATGGCTATACAGCGCTGTCACGCTTCCAGATTTCAAGTCCAAACAAAAACTAAGCGGTGCAATCGTGCTGTCATTTCAGTATGAGTCTGTATCTCTGCATGCGAGCAAATATTTTGCCACTCTTGCTGAGATACAGACTCTTACTGAAATGAAGAATGAATGCAATAGTACCACTTAGCTTGTTTGGACTTGAAATCTGGAAGCTGGATAATGCTGCATAGCCATCAAGTGGCTAAGTTACTGGCAATTTCATTTGTTCTTGAATATTTCACGAACCGATGCGTGAAAAATCTCCATCTTTTTTCTTGCTTTGTGGCATGTTATGTATGTTTGAGTATGCTCTTTTGCATAAAGGTTTTATCAGATACATTGCATAAATGAAAGCACTATATAATAATTGAAATTCTACTTCTTAGACAAATGGGTTGGAGCAAAATATTTCATATCTCAAACAAAAGTTAAGAATTTCTTTTTACATTTACATTTTATCTATTGGCTGTTTTAAGAAAGAAAGATAAAAAGAAAAAAGAATCTCAATTTATCAATTATTTGTGGCAAAAAATTATGAATGTCTTTGTTCATTTGTATCAAAGTGTTGCAAAATTTCTTGATCACTAATTGATAAAAATCTCTAATTATTTTGCCAATCGATTGCATAATTTCACACAGTCAGGAATTTTTTGCTCTATATGTATAAAACAAATGCAATTCATTTTATTTGATTTTTTTACAAAAAAAAAAAAAAAAAAAAAAAAAAAAAAATCCTTTATGTTTAAAAAATATAATTATGTAAATTTTATTTCACTTATGTTTGTATAAATGCATTTTGCATAAGGGTTGATAATTTAGAAAATAATTGTAAAATATAGTTTAAAAAAAGAATTCTGTACAACTCTTCAATTGCTAATATTTTCCTTCTGAAGAGAGTTCAAAATATCTGGTGAGTGAACTTCAGTGACACCTGCCTTTATAATCTTTGATATTGCATATGTAAGTGTATTAAAACATGTTTAAGTGCATTTACATATGGCAATTTCCCAGAATTTTTTATTTTTATTTTGTTTGAAAAAAAAAAATCCCTGTATTTTCTGTAATATTTTTGAAGAAAGTCATTTCTGTGCCTGAATAAGTTATTTTTATGGTATTAAAAAAACAAAGAAAAATTGTAATGAAAGATGAAATCCAGTAATTGAAATTTGAATCAAGCGTTTATTAACTTCTAGAAGTCCTTCTGTGAGTTTCATTTCTGGTGAATTTGTTTTGTTTGCTGAAAATTTTAATTATGAATTAGTTTTTTATTGTATTATGGTAATTTTTTTGGAAAACTATTAAAGACTTTTTCTTCTCTCTTTTCTTTTAGAAAGCAGCAACAGGTAATAAAAATACTTATGAGAAAGATAGAATAGAACATGCTAAACGCATAATGAAACCATTTGTTCTTCGTCGCTTGAAGCGAGATGTAAGTTTTATCTATTTTTAAAGAAAACATTAAATAATATTGTATGCATAGATATTTGTATTGTATGACTTAACTTTTTGCTCATTATTTTAATAAATAATAATAATAAAAAGAATTTTGCATTTTGTTTATTTGAATTAATAATTTTTGTATATCTGGAATTTGTTTTAAATCTCATTCATTTATTTTTTCTCTTTGCCTAAAGAAAATATTTTGTTTAGAATTACATGCCTACAGTAATTTGTTTTTACACCATAAATGCTTTATTTTATTTTATTTTTATTTATTTTATTTTATTTTTTTGGTGGGTAAGGGGGGGGGGGATTTGTCATAGCAAGACACCATGAGATGGATGATTTTATCTCAAGCAGTGATGTTGCCTTTTATGATAAAGAATTTTTATTAACATCATTATCATTGAATTTACAAGAAAGTTGCCAGGTGCTAAAAACAGTTAAAATCAAGCAATCAGTGTTTTGACTGTAAGATGGATAAGAAAAGTTTCAAGAAATGGTCACTCACTGCAAAAATTGAACTGATCTGCCGATCAAATTGGTACATCTGCTTTCATATTATATTGCCACATAAGATCTCTACCCATAATATAACTTTTATCCTCTTCACTCAACACTAATATTTTTGCTTTGTCAATTTTTCCAATTACTCAACTTGCATGTATAATCTGTGAATTTCAGAATAGCCAGTGCAAATGGAACTTACTTTCTGAGCACATTTTTTACATTACATGTTCTAGTTGCATATGGTATGGTTTTTGAAATTTGATTTGTAGCCTAAATAATTAAAGGTTGAAGTTTTAATGCTAACCCTGTACAGCAATAATAGATTTGTTGGTATAGTAAAATTAAAGATATGAAAAGATTCTTTGAATGGTAGTAAAATAAAAATTAATAAATGATGCTGGTCTTAATTATTTTGGAAAGACCAGGAATCCATAGACCAAGGATAAATGAAGACTCATATTGATATGAAAAATCAATTTATTTTTATCCTTGTGGAGAGAGGTGGAAGGCATAGAAAACAATTTTTAGGTAGGTACTGTACATCACCAAATCTCATTTCAAGGAAAGACCCTTTAAAAAAAAATTCAGTGACAATAGCACTGCAAGATTTTTGTCTGACTAAATATATTGTTAGAGACTGTCTTTATTCTTAATGTTAGAAAAAATCCTAAATTTAGATGGGTATAGTTAAATAATCCTAAAATAATGAGTATAACTAAAAATAGACATTTTTTAACTTAGAAATTTAAATTAATAGCATTGTAAATCATAAGTTTTTAAAGCAGGTTTAGCAAGTTTAGACCCAGACTGCAAAATCAGTGATCTACATCAAGATCAAAAACTAACAAAATTTCTTAAAAAAATTCTTTTGAAAACTCAAATGCATTAGATATATATTAATTGAGGTTACAGAAGTGACACATTTCATTAGTTAAATTAAAATGATGCAATAAACTGCAGAACGAATACAGTCAAAAATTGAAACAATTTATTGGCTTGACGAATGCCTCCCCTCTTTATTACATAGGCTGCTGAGGAGCAGTGATGCAGGAATGAACAGCTAAAAGTAGAAACAAAAGAATGAGCTATGGGAAGATATGCAATTAATGCATGCACATTACACAAAAATACAAAAAGCCAGCAACACAGAAAATGTTTTCTCCAAGTCACAATTCAGCCAGAGAAAAAGATTGTTGAACTGAAAGCAACATCATGTATGAGAATGCCAAACTAAAATCAAAGAAATGTGATTGCTACATCACACCCTGTGGCTTATCTTTCGTCTTTGGCATGTGCTATAAGTTCATTGATCTAAGTTACTTCACTTGATTATACAATTGTGGACATTGGTAGAAATGAATACTCATTTCACTTGGAGCCAAAGATTTCAAAACACTTAGATAATAGAATCTTTTAAATTAATAAATTCAATATGATTTGAAAAAATTCAATCATCCTCATGATCTGTCAAGAAACTTGTGTATCATTTTATTTTTTACATTTCCCCCCCTTTTTAATATAGTGTTTTCTTTTGAATTCTGTATTGTCTTAAGATCTATTTTCAATTATGGTATGAGCTGTCTCTGAATATCATACATACTAACTAGCCTACTGTCTTTCTACTTGATTCAGCCTAGTTAGCTTAAAAGTGATGTAATGTTTTTCTACAACTTCATTAAATTGTATATTTATGTACTTAATTTCTTTTTCCTACGATTCCTTTTTTTTTTCTTTCAATTTGTCAACTCTTTTTCTTTTAAACCTCTTTAGGTGCTAAAAGAACTTCCCAAAAAGCAGGATGAAACTAGGTACTGTCCAATGGTAGAAGATCAGGCTAAAAAATATGAAGAATTAATCACCAAATTTACTGCTCAGGTACAGGTAGGTTGTTGTTGCAACAATCTATAATGTTTTAATCTGTATATATAAAATAAAGTGTGTATTTAGGATTAATCAACACATAGCTCAAACTACTGAACTAATTTTTCAAAATTGGTTTAAAATATTTCTTATGACATAAAGTGCTACTAAGAAAGGAATTAAAAAAATACCACCCTTAAGCAGGGTTGCAAAAAACCCGGGTTTTTTTTGGGCTTTATTGTTTTTTTTTTCGGGTTTTATTTGTTTTTTTGTTTTTTTAAGAGGTGATGACAGGGGAAGTCTCTTATTTCTTGAAAGAATGTATTATATTTAAAAATCTTTTGATATTTTTATTAATTAATTTAATATACAAGAAATTTTTATAGAAATAACACAAATAAATCAGTGTAAAAAGTTGTAAAAAATGTTTTTTACTTCTGATATTATATGATATAATATAATAACCACATAGCACATATTTGAAAGTTACTTTAATAAATTACTTTTTATCAATATTCCCCACTTAGAACACATTTTCTAAGCAAATGTTTTATTATTTATCAATCAAAGGATAGGTACTTGATAATATATTCACGATATCTGTAGTTCATTATATAGAGTAGTTTATTCTCTGAACATAATACACAGCTATCACTAACATTATTTTACAAATGAATTTTGCAAAATATTTTACAATTATCTACATAACTGATTGTAATTATTTAATTTGAATATTTTAAAATGAATTTATAATGCTTATATAATAAACAAATGATGTTTATTTTTTTATACAAGTATGGATGATACAATATTTATTAGGAAATAAAACATAGGGTAGAAATCCTGATTCAAATAAACAAATATATATGTATGAGTGTTTTAAAAAAGTCCCCTCCTTTTTTTTTTTTTTTTTCCTTTCTTTTAAACAACACTGGCCGAAAGAAAATTAGTCAAATTTGTATCTGGTTGAGGCATTATGAAATTTTATATTGTTAAATCTTGAAATAAAAGATCTTGTCATTTTTCTTCTATGCGAAAATGTTATAATTAGTCATATACAGGGGTGGGGAAATACATCATTTTGCTCACCAGTGGCGAGTGGATTTTCCTGCAAGGCGAGTACATTTTCCTGTTTTAGAAAAACTGCAGGCAATAGAGACATCATCAGAAACATTTTTTTAATCTAGATATTTTAACTTTCCAAATTATTACAGTGTAAATAAGGTACTAAGTTCTATCTTATATTAAGCTTACATATGTTGTACATATTTTTTAATATTGTAGAGAAAAAGAATTACAAAAATGCATTGTGGTTAGTAATTTTGTCTGTAATTACTATTTTACATTCAATTTTGTCATAACTATTTTCAATTGCATTTGTGTTGCATCTTGCTTGCTGGTGAAATAAATCCTTGGCTGGTTAGATTTTTGAAAAATTCCTCACCTCTGGTCATATATATTGATTTTGGCTCTTTTTTTTTCACAATATTAACAAGTTTTTAAAAGAATTAAGCAAAATATTATATTTTGACAATTTTGGCTTTGTCATGTTTAGCAGTACACTCACAATTTATTTTGTAGGATAGTGTAACTTTTTAAACATAAAAAACTAACATAAAACCTGCTGAATATTAAACACTTTGACCACAGATTGTAAAAAACCCAATAAAACCCAGTTTAATGTGGGTTTTATTGGGTTTTTTAGAGTGGGTTTTACCCAATAAAACCCACCAGGGTTTTTTGGGGCAGGTGAGTTTTTTGCAACCCTGCCCTTAAGAGGGAGAGGGGGGGGGGGCTAATAAAAATCATGAACTTTTAAAAATTCTTAAATCTGATTTTATAATTATTTTTCAATTGATATTAAATGCATTTTTGTTGTTTGATTCTAATGGTACTGACCAAATTCTTTCAAGTCCATTAGATCATCAGATGTTTACTAATTTTCTAATTTGGCAATGTCTTTAACAACAAAATTTCAAATTTTCAATCGATAATGTTTAAAAATAAATCTGTTACTATAGTAATTTGAATAATGTAAGTAAATATTATTATTAATCAATTGTATTGGATAAATTACTAAATCAGCTATATCAGTTAAAAAATAAAAAGATACAAAGGCGAAAAATAAAAATTATTGATTTTATTTTAAATACAATTAAAAAAAAGAGGGGGGGGGGGGGAATGTTGAAAAATCAAAAATTTATTCAAAATAACGCAAAAGGCTGCAAATTTTTTTGAGATATCGCAAAAATGCATAAATTCGTCAAAAGATTGCAGAGAGGAAAAAAAAGGTTAATTTTGTCAGAAGCTTGTTAGTTTCATAAAAAAATGTGATCAAAAATGGCAAAAAAATCTGTAAATTTAATCAAAAGATCGCATTAAAGCACAAATTTTGTCAGAAGATAGCGAAAAAATGCAAATTTCATCCAAAGATAGCAAAAAATTGGATAATCCAATCTTTGCTGCTCCAAAATTGGCTTTACTACACTTTTATCCCTGAAATGTTGTTATGCTGTAGATGTGTTTTTTCTAATAGTAATGTATCATTGCTTAAGATTGATTTTATTAATTTAAGAAGTAAATTATGATAATGAACTCTGAAGTTAGAATGGTGTAAAATTATCGTTTCAGACATTTTTTCGGTGATTGTTACAAAAGATTATTTTGTTTGACAGCAGATACATTGTATATTTTTCATTTGCTTTATATAATAACAACTTATCGTTGCTTGCAATATTTAATCTTATTCATTTAAAGGAAATAAGCTATAATAAATGGATGAAGGAATTGTTACAAAAATTATTGAATTGTTATTAATGAAATACAGATCTCTTATTAAATTATAAACATCCATGGTGACAAAGCATGCCTGTTCTCTTCCATGTCATATCTGGTGCACTGTAACATTTCAATGGCTGATAAAATTCGGGCAGACATTGTGTGTCCTCTTTCCAACAATTAGTGGAGGTTCAAACAATCATTAATTAAATGGCATTCTGCGTTTTCTTTTAGTACTAAACGTCCATACCTCAACAAAATGTCTAAATCTCATAAATTCAGAATTATTTCCGAAATCAAGACTCCAGAAAGTATGTATCCTTATGAGTTTGTTATTTCATGGTGACATCCTTCTTGGTATTTTGGAGAGGCATTCCATAGAATTAAAAAAAAGAAAACTATTCACAGGATATTTTATTGAAGGTCACATTGAAGTTCTTATTCCATTGCCTGAAACAACCAATATTGATAATGTTAAACTGTCAACTAACCTTAATAATATCTAACAATCGCTGATCAGTAGTTCCTAGTGTTCTCTCTGACATTTGATCAACATTAGTAATTTGGCTAATTAAAAATAAAAAACATTCGCCAAATGAAAAAAGTATTAGTAAAATAGATTCACTGTGTAACACACACACACAAAAATATGTATCTTTAATCCTTTAATGTACCTCCTTTTTTTCAATATGCTCTAAAATAACTTAAGTTTTTATAACTGTGGCAATGATTGTTATTAATCAAATTTCAACTATCCACTACAAATATGTTAAAAATATGTATATATATACATATGTATGAAAAAAAAAGAAAAGAAAAAATTAAGCACTAGCAATTTGGCGCAGTGGCAAGCGACAGCGAGAACCCTGCTAGTTCCCAGTGGTTTGTGATCTGAATTTGTCCTGCATAGTATCTCAGTTCCAACTTGCTGCTAACACTGACCAATGCATTTCATTTCTGTCAAAGCCTATCTGTAATGCCAGTTTAATTAAAGAAAGTAAATAATCAAGTTTAATCCATTTTAACCGGCTCGGTCCGTTTAATTCATTTAAACCGGCCGGTTTTATCTTGTTTAAACCACATAAAAAAAAAAAAAACTTTTTTTTTTTTTTTTTTTTTTTTACAAAAGCTTTTTTAAAAATGAAATGAGTTAATAAGTAACTTTTTAATCACTGTTACAGGGCTTGAAATTCAATTTTTCGAAGGAGGGGAGTCTCCTACCAACATTTATAAATGGAGGGGAGTTAGGCTGTTTGGGAGGAAGAAGAAATGTTTAAAACCCGCCATTATTTTATGTGCTATTCAAAGAATTACCAGAATACAGACATAAAAAAATATCACTGAAGCCATTTTTATCAACAATTCAGAATAATTATGCGAAATGTGTAAAAAAAACTTTTATACTGTCTAGTTTTTACTGGTGGTAAATTCAATCCCGGTGCTAATTATTTTTGTCACAGATCTAATTATTGTTTTAATAATAATTAATAAAACTTCTAATTAATTTAATAAATTTATATTTATAATTATAATTTATAATTAATTGTTATAATCAATGTTATTTTTCTGCATATTAAATGTGCAAGATACAAATTTAATCATAAAATAATACTTATTTGAGTGTAGAAAATCAGAAATACTACCATTATTGTTTGCATTTCTTTAAAAAGGGGGCAAGTCAAATTCATCGAAAAATACTTTCTTAAAAAATGAATACTTTGTTGAGTAAAGGGATACTTTTTGTTTAATGAATGGCTGCTTTCAGGAATTGCACTCAGAAAGATTTGGAGCTGTCAGAAGCTGATTTTAGAGCAGCAAAGAAAAAAATATATATTGAAGCAGGAAAATTAGTTTGTTGAACAGAAAAATGAACTCCCCGTAATATATTTTTGGGGGGAGGAAGGGGGGGGGGGGTTTAACTTTGACGAAAGTTTCCTTTTTTCGCTATCTTTTGATGAAATCTGTCTTTTTTAAAGATCTTTTCACGAAATCTGCCGTTTTTTCGGGATTTTTTGACGAATTTTGCCGTTTTTTTTGTGAATTTTCTGATTAAATTTGCCATTTATTCGCGATCTTTTGATGAAATCTGATGTTTTATCGTGATATTTTTACGAAAATTGTCGTTTTTCGCGATATTTTCGGGAAATTTGTAATTTATAGTGAATCTTTTGTCGAAATTTGTCGTTTTTCGCAATATTTGAACGAAATTTGATGTTTTTTTCGTGAATTTTCTGATTAAATTTGCCGTTTATTCTAGGGATGTACCGAATATTCGGTATCTATTCGGTATTCGGCCATGTTACCGAATATTCGGTTAGGCTGAATATCAAACTATTCGGTTAAGCCAAATATTCGGCTTGGACGAATATGAAACTATTCGGCCTGCCGAATATTCGGTTTGGCTGAATATCAAAGTATTCGGCCGAATCGAATGCTTAATAAAGCCTTTTAAAACACATTTTAAAAAACTTTTCACGATTTCTGCTTTTAACTGTCAATTTATAAATATATTTAAAATAGTTAGAAATAAAATCATATTTAAATAAAATAGAATGTTTTTACATTATTTATTTGCTATATGTAAAATTTAACTCAAGAAAACTTGTGTTTTCGTTTGTTGCATTAACAATAAAGAAGATACTATAACTATATTTTCAACTCACATGCTTCGATTTCTGTAAAATATGATATGATGAGAAGGGTGGAAAATGCCACCATTCATAAGTAAAGAACTATGACTTAGGCATTCCTTTATTCAGAATTAAGTTGAAAGTATTTATACTTCATATTGAAAAAAATCTGCCTTGAGTTATTTAAAAAGAACAAATATGAGACTGTATAGTTTTTCTTCAACTATTTTTTTCATTATTTCTCTTTGATTTCAAAATATTTGTTTTAATTCGTTGAAGAAATCATGATATTTAAGATGATTTTATTAATTGAAAAAGTCTCATAATTATGCTTCTTAAAAAAAAAAAGGGCAGATTTTTTTCAATACTGAATGTTCTTATAAAAAGTTCGTTTATTAAAATATAAGTCTCTTTTATTAAATATCATGTAAAACTGTTTTAAAAAGTAACATTTTAATACCTTTAAACTTTGAAATATAAAAAGTATTTGGAAAGCCGAATATTCGGTATTCGGCCGAATAGTTACTATTTGGCTGGCCGAATATTTGGTATTCGGCTAGCCGAATATTCGGTATTCGGTTCAGCTGTTGGCCGAATATTCGGTATTCGGCCAAAATCACTATTCGGTGCATCCCTACTTTATTCGCGATCTTTTGATGAAAAGTGTTTTTTGTCGCGATTTTTTTTACGAAAATTGTCGTTTTTCGTGATATTTTGGGGAAATTTGTCGTTTATAGTGAATATTTTGTCGAAATTTGTCGTTTTTCGCGATTTTTTGGACGAAATTTGACGTTTTTTCGTGAATTTTCTGAGGAAATTTGCCGTTTTTTCGCGATTTTTTGATGAAATCTGATGTTTTATCGCGATTTTTTTTACGAAAATTGCCGTTTGTTGTGCTTTTTGAACAAAATTTGACTTTTTTTTACGAAAACTGCCGTTTTACAGAATTCGGTGACGAAATTAGGCATTCTTTCGTGAATCTTTTGACGGAATTTGTTGGAAATTAGTCGTTTTTTCGCGATCTTTTAACAATATTTGCCGTTTTTTAGCAAACTTTTGCGAAATCGCGCGTCTTGTGAAACATGTAATAGCTGTTTCTTTCGTGTGTCATCTCCAATCTTTTGCGTAATTTACGTGCAATAGCGCGTCCGCGGCATCACTGTTTCATAATTTTTGGAATTGAATGCGTTATTTTTTTTCTTTTTTTTTTTTTTTGTGTGTGTGTGTTGGGGAGGGAGGGGGGGGGGAGAGAGAGAGAGAATTCTGAACAGAATCACCTCTTTTTCGCCGTGGAAAAAATCATGATTTTCAACGATTTTTCGCTGTAAAAAAACTTGCAAAATCTGTCGATTACTCGCTTGAAAATATAAAAGTTGCAAAACGGTCGTGGGAGTTGATCATAGTTTCATAATGCAAAATTGTTTGGGCGGGAGCCTCCCGTCCACATTATTCTTTTGGGCGGGATTTCAAAATTTTAGGCGCGAATCCCTCCATCCCACCCTGAAATTCAAGCCCTGTGTTATCATAAAAATGAACTGTCTAATAAATTGCCAATTAAAATATTAGTGAATTGATTGTAGAATTGTTCTTGTGATCTACAGATGGGAAGAATGTTTATTAGAAAATTTAAGGGCATTTTTATAGAGTTGAATCTAGAATCTAGCGGTTAAAAAAGTCAAGAAAAAACAGAAGTTTCATCAAAAAATTTTAAAAAAGGTAAATTTTGTTTTAAAAAAATCTCAAAATAACGGTACATTTTATTAAAAGATCGCATAAACAACAGTTTTTGCTAAAAGATTGCAAAAAACTGCATTTTTTGCTAAAAAAAATCGCGAAAAAACAACAAATCTTGTGAAAATATTGCGAAAAAACAGAACTTTTCACAGAATTTTACATTTTATTGAGATTTTTGGACGAAATTTGCAGTTTTTTCCACAAATCTTTTGATGAAATTTGCTGTTTTATTGCTATTTTTTGACGAAAGTGACCATTTTTTGAGACTCATTTGACAAAATTTTCCATTTTATTGCGATTTTTGGAAGAAGTTTGTCGTCTTTCCACGATCTTTTGAGGAAATCAGCCGTTTTATGAAATTTTGTGACAAAATTAGCCATTTTTTTGCAAATATTGTCGGAAATTAGTTGTTATTTCGTGATTTTTACCGAAACTTGTCTTTTTTCTTTTTAAAGTGATTTTTTGACGAAATTAACTGTCCCATAAGATGTGTATGAGGCTATTTTTTGCATTTCGTTGCCGATTTTTTTGGTAATTTATGCGCTATAGCGCGTTCGGATCATCGCTGGAAGGCTGCGTTTTTTCAAATGTGGGCAAGAAGGGCGCTATTTTTATTGAATGAATGACAAGTGGGGCACTAGTTTTTGGATGAGGGGCAATAGGGGTGCTATTTTTTAAACTAAAGGGCAGGAGGGGCAGAGTGCCCCCCTGAAACCCTCTGGGGGAAACTCTGGGTAGATTTTTTTTCTGAAAAATGCACTAAAAATAGTTTGGAATCGTCGAGGTTCGAGAAGGCTCCAGATTTTGGATTTTGTACTGTACAAATGCAATGGAGTGTTGCAGCACCGATTCGCTAGCAAACTATTTTCCGATATTTTATTTATATATAATATATATTAGAGGGGCACAACCTTTTCAAGAGAAGGGCCACTTACAAATATGTCAGGGTGGTCGAGGGCCACATCAATAACATGGAGAGAATTCGATTTAGAGGAGGTGGTCTGTGGCCTATAATTGGATAAAAAATATGGATTAGAGGGGAGTGTGTGTAGGGGGTTACTCCTTTAAGCTCCCTTACCCAATCAAAATATCCAATTCAGTTGATAAAGATATATATACAGTAGAACCCAGCTAATTCGCACCCCGTTAATCCGGATCTCCAATAATTCGGATTGGTTTGGTCATTTTTTTTCAAGTTTGAGAAGCGATTAGCTAATTTTCATAACATTAATTTGTTTCATCGTCGGATTCTGAATAAAAAAAACTTTTTCTTAAATCTTTTCGGAAGAATTAAGCAAAGTGAACATTTTTATTGCCTGTAAATATTCGATAAGTTTAACATAAAGGTGATTTTCTATAAGTATGTTTTGTTTTATTTCATTTTTTCTAATTCTCCGGATTTTCGATAATCCGGATTGGGTCTAGTCCCAATTAATCTTAATTATCGGCGTTTTACTGTATTAGCAGTTTTTGTTTTTATGTTTAACAGACATAGCAAGAATTATTTTGAAAATGTAAAAATATTCCTTGACTTTATTCAGGAGAGTAAGTTTTGTTTTATTAAAAGCGTTAAAAAACAAGCATAAATGTCTGGTGCCGAAAAAAATTTAAACTTTATGAACGAAAGAAAGAGAAGGAGCTGATCAACAAGATTTTTCACGCCTGATGAACGCAATTCCCGATTTCCTGTGCCGACCAATGAAATTTGTAATACTTCCACACCTGATCATCAAATTCGCACTTTTTTCGAAACCAAGCAACAAAATGCGCAATTTTTATGAAGCCGATTGAGAAAATTCACAAATTTTCAGCTCCTGATCAACAAAATTTGCAATTTTTGCAAAGCTGATCGACAAAATTCGTGATTTAAAAAAAGCAGATTGATGAAATTTGTGATTTTTCCTCACATGATTGACAAAATTCTCCATTTTTTCAACACCTGATTGACGAGATTCTCGGTTTTTCAGGAACTAATCAACATCATCTTTGCTTTTTAGGCACTTGATCGACTAAATTCGCGGTTTTTACGAACCTCACAAAAAAATGTGCAATTTTTCCAAACTTGATCGTCAAAATTTACAATTTCTATGAAGCCGATCGATGAAATTTGCAGTTTTCTTCACATGATTGATAAAACTCGTGATTTTTCTTCACATGATTGATGAAATTTGCAATTTTTCTTCACATGATTGTGAATTTCGCGATGTTTCTTCACATGATCGACAAAATTCACATTTTCCCTGCGTCTTATAAACGAAATTCACGATTTTTTCGCACCTGATCGACAAAATTTGAGATTTTTATAAAGCTGATCGACAAAATTTGTGATTTTTCTCTTCCAGATTGGTGAAATTTCTGATTTTTCCACATCCGATCAACAAAATGTGCACTTTTTTCACCCTTAATTGACGAAATATGCATTTTGCTGTGCCCGATCAACGAAATTCGCGATTTTTGTAATAATTCTGATAAAATTTGCATTTTTTTTATGCGGCAAGATGAAAATGTGATTTTTTTTTTTTCTTTTGATAAACTGACAAAATTCAAAATTCCGTGTGTCATTGCTGAATTCGCGATTTTTCAATGCCTTATCGACAAAATCTGAGATTTTTTTCGTGCCATGTATCAACAAAATTAGTGGTTTTTTTTTCACACGATGATAAACTGAGAAAACATGCTATGTATATATTTTTTTGCAACCAATGAATTTAATTTGCAATTTTTTCGAGCATCATCAACAAAACTAATGATTTTATCTTGCCTTATCAATGAAATGTGCGTTTTTTCATGCCTGATCGACAAAACTCTCAATTTTTCTGTGAGCGATTGGGGAAATTTGCTGTTTTTTCCGAGCCTCGTGGGCAAAATTCACGATTTTTCCATACCTGATGAGCGAAACTTACTGTTTTTCCGAGCCTTATCGACAAAATTCACTTTTTTCCGCACTTGATCAATGAAATTTGCGATTTTTCCACGTCGATCCATGTGATTTGAGATTTTAAAGGGAAGCAATTTTATATTTTCCTGCGGTTAATTGCCAAAATTTACAATTTTTCCCTGCAACATATGCACAAAAATTGCAATTTTTTCCAGTTGTAAATTAACGAGACTTGCACATTTTTGCTATTTACTACTGGAACAATCATCAAATCTATTGCTGGGTTACTTAAATTGATTTAAAATGATGTGATACATAAAATTCCTCACTGAATTTGTTGCTGGATTAAATTAATTCATGTAAAATATTGTAAACTAAAGAAAAATCATTTTTATTTACTCTTATAAATTAAAAGTTTACAAAAAAAAAGAGCTGCAATTTTTTAATTTATTATAAACAGTATAGTTTACAAAATTCATGCATAAGTGTTGTGAAAAATGTCGTAAATTTTACTTTACGCATAATTTCCTCTTTTTGGCTATTTTCTGAGTGGCATCCCTGTTAAAGAAGAGTACACAGGAAAAAAAAAGTTACAAATATTAACCTCTTGAAGAGATATTTTAAGTATAAAAATGCATCAAACACCTTTAGACTTAACTTTATGCAAGGGAATTCAGAAGCTGAGTCACCACCTGATTATTTCCTTAAGGGGACCTTGGACGTTTAAAAAAATTTCTTTTAATTTTCATAATTGAGATTTGAAATTTTGTGCAAATATACATTTCACCATAAGTATGTATGGCAAATTAAAAGAAATTTCCAATCTTATTATAATTTTAAAATATTTTTAAATTGTATTTTAAAAGGAGTTTTAAAATGCTTCTTGCATCATAATATTTCAAATATTTCCCCGATTTTGTAGTTAAATCTCATAATTATTAGAAACAATTCTGTGTATGTTTTTTTTTTAAATCCTTTAAATAGCTTTAAATTTTATAAAAATGTTTTTATTCTTTTTTAAGAGATATTTTTCAGTATTTCATGCCGATTTTCAATAAAATTCTGCATTATAATAAAATAAAAATCAAATTTAATTGTCTTAATGACATCCATTTTTAAAATGCATGTACAATTTCTCATAATAATAGGATTCTTTAATATCAGGATTCTTTGTGAATTTTGATAAAAAATTATGTTGATTGCAAGGTTTGTTTGTTGTATTGCAAGGAGCATTTCAAAAATTAAAAAAAGTTAAAGAATCAATATTGGGAAAAAGATTTCATGTATATTAAAAGGCCAGAAATTTTTTCGTGAACCAAATTAAAATACTTGTAACTTTGTATAAAATAATAGCGTCTGCATGTGGTTTCACAAGAAAGACTTAGTACAGATTTATTCATAACAAACACAAAAAGAAAAATTGATTTTCGTTTGAATTTTGCTTATTAAATATAAAGGTTTGCAATCCCCTTGATAGAAAAATTAGTAATATTAACAGTTTTACATCATCATGGTTTCAGGTCAAAGAATTAATTAAAGTAAATGCTACTTTTGGTCCAAGTTCAAATGTTGTTCTGTGTTATAAACATTTTATAAATGATGATAGTAAAATCTTATAATTCTGTAGCATTACATTTCAATTGAAGACTTTGATTTGTGTTCCCATTTTGTTTAACTTCAATATTTAATAAGAAACCTAAAATTTGGATAAAGACTTCAACAAAAATGTAAGCAAAGGGATTTATAGAAATTGTACTCATTATTAATGAAATCAAAGAAAAATACGAAAATTGTGTTTACCAATTGTGTTGTATGAGAAAAGAAACTGTGCGTCTCATTATGCAATGACTGCTTGATTCATATTCTAAAGATTTCACAAACACACATTTAAGAACATCTAAGTACAACAAGGTTCAATTAAAAAAAAAATTGAACCAAATAACTTTGTAAAATATTTGAACAATGTATTTGCTCTGTACTCATATACAAGACCTCTAATGGATGAGATTTTGATTTAAGTTTAAATTCATAGTTTATAAAAATAATTGTGATTAAATAATAAACAGAAAAATGCATTCTTAAAATACTTTATTTTCCTCTTTACTCATTTATTACAGGTTGAATCGAATGAAGATAAAGAAAAAGACCCAAGTACTAGTGGAGCTGGAATGATGATGCAATTAAGAAGAGCAGCTAATCATCCTTTGTTACTGAGAAGATTTTATGATGACGATAAATTGTTGTCAATGTCAAAGTTAATGTTAAAGGTATACATAATATCACCAATGAAAAAAATTTCACTTCATTAAAATCAAGATTTAGGAGCTGAAAGTAATAACATACATTTTGTAGGATTTGTGAATTAAATGTTAAATTTACTCAGCTGTATCTGTGACATATTTTGAAAACTGAAAAAGTTAGAGTAAATTTTGCAATTTTTAAACTTCTCATATTTTGAGTAGCAAGTTTTATTTTTCTCCGTTAATGTTATTTATAGTATTCTAATCTCTCAGCAATCAAATTTATATCTAAATTGTTTTTGCAAAATAAATGTACAAAACTAATTATAATGCTGTTTCCTCTGTAGTTCCAATAATTGCTTTCATTAATCAGCAAGTAATACATTATGAGTGATGCCATTGACACTATTTGCAAGTAGGGAATGATGGAGAAAACTAAATTGTCTTCATTGACTAAAGATTAACATAACACAGAGATGCATTACTCAGAGTATTGTCCTTTTATGAGTTTGAAAAACATTTTAATGTTAGAACAGAACTATTTCATTCAATTATATAGTCATTAATTATTCTGTTAGAATTCTCAAATTCTTTTTTATCAATTACTTTTTCTATTGACAATTATCTTCCTCTCAACCTTCCTACAATACAGTTTTCTTATAGATCCATTTTAAATGTTACCGCGAAAAAAGAAGAAAAAATAGAAATTGTTAATTGCAAAAAATAGATGACTCTTAACAAAAAAATAAAAAACAGGGTTGTCACGCCACCTGGAAAACCAAAGAAAACACAAGGAATTTTAAAATCCCCCTCCAAAACAGGGAAAATTCAGGGAATTTTGAAAAAATCCTAAAAAATCTGGAAAACACAGGGAATTTTTTTTTCAAATAAACCAGTGTTGTGTATCAAAGTTATCCTATATTTTATGTGTCCTGTATTTTAATATAAATATTAGTTTGAATGCATAAAGTAAGTAGCTTTTCCTCTTTTCTTTTCTTTTTTATTTCTGCGATTTTTGTGATAATATGTTCAAGATAATCGATTTTTAGGTTAGATTCTTTAAAATTTAATAAGATTCTTTAAATTATTAGATACAAAGTTTTTAGACATTTTAACATTCATTTACAAATATTTCAAAGTATTTTTTAGCAGAATGTTTGAGTATTGCTTTACTGTTTTTATTATTATTAATGTAAAATGTGGAATTTAATAAGTGTAACTGCTGTAAAGGATTTTTTCATTTTCTCATATCATATAATGTATTATATTTGTTCAATTAATTGGGTAATGGTAAATTATAAGATATCTAATAAGCATACATACGCGCATATATTTTTGCACACTCAACATAAAATAAACGCGTTGCAGTACAAGGAATTTTTTTGCAAGATTAGAGTGGCAACCCTGAAAAAATATGTTAATTTTTATAAATTTATAATCAAGCAGAATTCAGCGATTCATGCTTTTTTTTCTTTTTTTACAGGAACCTACGCACAGTATGTCGGATCCTAATATTATCTTTGAAGACATGGCTGTGATGTCAGATTTTGAATTACATAAATTGTGTCGCCAGTATAAGGTATGTTAAAAAAATTTTTGATGTATGTTCATTGTGTTATTGTCTCACTGTTATAAAGATATTAATTATGTTAAAAAATTTTTAGTCTCTGAATTCATATGCTCTGCCTGATAGTGCAATTTTAAATTCTGGGAAATTGAAAGTATTGGATGAGCTTTTACCAGATTTGATAAAAGAGGTAAAAAATTATATATGTATAAACATATATGCTTCTTCTTAGAAATTTTGTATTATAATGCTGAAATATCATATCTCTGTTTTTTAAGGATCATCGCATACTTCTATTTAGTCAGTTCACTATGGTGTTGGATATTATTCAAGAATATATGAATATAAAGAATTACAAATTCTTAAGACTTGATGGACAAGTTCCAGTTCCTGAAAGGTTCATTTTTAATATTTTAGTTTTAATGTATTTTATGTGCATGTTTCTGATTTAATTCAACATTACTACTTTCGTATTTTTAAATTGAATATACCAATGTTATTTATTCATTTGTCATGTGTTTCAGTTAATTTCTTATGCTGAGCTCAGTTCAGTTTTCCATTTTTATTCCTAAGGGCACTCAACCCTCTGTGAGCTATACCTACCAACACTGTTCAAGATACTATTATCACTGTAACAGCGACTATCTTCTGTAATTGGGTTACCATGTTTTTATGTTTGAATGGGACTTTTTAAAATTACCTTTTAAATTACCATGGCGTCATGCATCGCTATCATAGCAATTGACGTCTGTTTTTGGTATAAATAACAGGGTTCGCACGGACCTTAAAAGTCCTTATAAACTCCTTATATTTCGATAGTCCTTAATAAGGATCCTTAAAGTCCTTATTTTTTATTGAAAGTCCTTATTTTTTAACGTGAACTTAATATTAACACGATCCGTAAAATGTTTTTAAAAAATCGCCAAACATTCCAGGAGTGATTCTCGTCCGAAATTTCCAAAAACTTAAGGCATCCTCTTCCGAAAATTTGAAATTGGGTTATCAGTTCCGCATAGTTGCCAACTTGTATGGTTTAGCGCACGGAAAAAACAATTGCGGAGAAATGCAAATTTCATGAAAGGATCGCCGAAAAAGCACGCGTTTCGTCAATATTTCGTGGGAAGACGACGATTTCGTAGATGTTTTTGTCAACGAACTTTGTCAAAAGATCCGGAAAAACGCGAATTTCCTGTGCGGATCACGGGAAAAACGGCAATTTCACCAAATATCGCAGATAAAACGCTGATTTCGTCTGAAGACCGTGGGAAAACTTCGAGTCTAAAGATTGCGGATATAACGCCGATTTCGTTAAAAGATCGCGGAAAAACCGGGGGGGGGGGGGGTAATTCGCGGAATCCCGTCTCCCCCCGCTCCGCCGATTTCCGAAAATGCGATGTGTGTTTCCGGAAAAAAAAAAAAATTCACGCAGAATCACCCCTGAAACATTCATAATCTGCCAAATATGGCAGCTGAAAAAAAAATAATAATAATAATAAAAAATAAAGTTTCTTTGTTACAATTCTCTTATTTCTGATTGGACATTAAAGCTGCCTCTTTTGTTTCCCGATTGCGACATAGAAACCTCGTATTTACAAACACCAATCGTAAAAAATATTCACCACCAAAAATTACCTTTTCTTTGAAATAGAGAAATGAATAGCAAAGAAAAGATATTTCGCCAAATAATTGCGCCAATCTGTTCTATAATCCGCCAGGGATGCCGCAGACGCGCTATAGCGCGTAAAATACGCAGAAAATCGGCGACGGGACGCAAGAAAATGGAGTTTATGCGTCCCACGGGACGCGTAATTTTCGTCAAAAAATCGCATAGAAGCAAATTTAGTTAAAAAATCGCGAAATAACGAATAATTTTCGGCAAATTCTGACAAAAAATTCGCGAAAAAATGGCTAAATTTGTTACAAAATTCCGATAGAAGGCAGATTTCCTCAAAAAATCGCGAAAGAACGACAAATTTCGTCCAAACATTGCTATAAAGCGGCAAGTTTTGTCAAAAAATTCGCGAAAAACGGCAATTTTCATAAAAAAATTGTGATTAAAACGGTAACTTTCATCAAAAGATCGCGAAAAAACGGCACATTTCGGCAAAGAATCGAAAAAAAAAGAAAATTTCGTTAAAAAATCGCGAAATAGCGAATTTCTGGCAAATTTCCTCAAAAACTCGCAAAAAAACAAAAATTTCGTCCAAAAATCGCGATAAAACGGTAAATTTTGTCAAAAGATTCGCGAAAAACGGCAATTTTCGTCAAAAGATTCGCGAAAAACGGCAATTTTCATCAAAAAATTGTGATAAAACGGTAACTTTCGTCAAAAGGTTGCGAAAAAACGGCACATTTCGTCTAAAGTTCGCGAAAAAACGGCACATTTTGCCAAAAAAAAGCCACATTTCGACAAAAAAAAAATCGAGAAAAAATGACAAATTTCTTCAAAAGATCGGTTTAAAACGTAATTTTCATCAAAAAAGCGCAAAATAATAATAATAATGCCAGGATCGCTGTTCGAAAAGCTAACTTTCCTGCTTCAAAATTATTTCTTTTTGCTGCTCCAAAAACAGATTTTCCTACTTTACAATCTGTTTTTGATTGTTCCAAATCTTTCTGAGTGAATGTAACTTCTGAAAACACCCATTCATTAAACAAAAAATACCCCTTTACTCAACAAAAGTATTCCTTTTTCAGGAAAAATGTCTTTTTCAATAAATCAGTTTTGTCCCTTTTTAAAAGAAATGCAAGCACTAATGACACTTGTTATCTTCTACAATCAAATAAGCATTATTTTATAATTAAATTTATACCTTGCACTGTTATTTTTAAAAAAGTAAAGAAAATTTCTCTTAATAGTTAAAAAAAAATAATATTGGCTTTAATTATTTACGTATTATTATTAAAACAATAATTATCGCTTTTAATTTTTCTTTTGAAAATGAACAAGTTCAATGTTTGTGTCTAAAAATATGACTTATTAGTGGGGACTCGCTTTTGTAAAAAATGAGGTCCCCAGAAAAGGTTCCAGAATTTTAGAAGTCCTAGGTCCCCGGGACCCAGGATTTTTCAAGTCCAGCAACATCTGCTAATCTGTGTTTGATCTTAGTCTTATTATTTCACTGGATATGTGTAGCATGGTTAACAGCAACAGTCTTCCTCTGCAGGAAATAAAAGGAAATTAATTGAAGATGACTTAAGTTTTATAAAAAAAAATAAAAATATGGCTTCTTGAAAAAGAAGTATTGGAGTTAGAAAATAAGGCTAATGAATTAGCTGATAAACCTAAATCAACTAAAGATATTCAATTATTTATCAAATATAACAATTGTAGAAAATCTGCAAAAGAAAAAAGGAAGAAATTTCCTCCCTGATCAAAGAAATAGATGCGAAAAAACAGTTGCTAGCCAACTGATGTTATATATTTTGTTAAATAATTATATAAGTATGTTTCATGTAAAATTTCAATCTATTACGATTAAAATTTAATGTAAGTTATTATATGTACTGTTCTTTTTTAACTTTAGGAAGTCCTTATTTTTCTTTTAACGAAGCCCTTACAAAGTCCTTACAGAGTCCTTATTTTTCATTTAGCAAACTCTGTATGAACCCTGAATAAGTAAGATCAACATTTGAAAATCAGCTTGTCTAAAATGCTTGGGTTAAAAATGTGGCTGTCTTTCTGATTTTTATATAGACACATCTAATAATATTTTTCGTTTAGGTTCGAGGTTAAAAAATTTCATCTGCTTGGGAATTGTTTTCAGAAAAAGTATTGAAAAACATTGTGTTTTGAAATTTTACACTTATATTTTCTGCTTTGATCGAGTTTTAGATATTTTCAGGAACAGTATAGTTTATTCATGAATTATTTTTTCTATTTTAATATACCATCATTCATATTTTCATATTTTTATAATGTTTATTATTTTATATTAATTAATTTGAATATCTGAATTTTCTAATATGTATTCACAAAACAGTAATTTGTACAAAATAAATTGAAAGTATTTTGTATATACTGTATTTATATTGCTTCAAGGTATGTAATATATGAGCAAATTTGGTAGCTACACTACATTTATACCATGTGATCTCACATATAAATTCTCTAAAATAAAAATTGTTTTAAATGTGTCATTTTAATGTATGATGCAATATTCACTATAAAATGCATTCCTTATGTAATAATTTATTTTTAATCTTGTTTTTTCTTTTAAAATTCAGAGGTATATATATTTTTTAATTTTCAGTGTTTGTTTGGACATTTTGCATATGATGTAATAAGCAACTTTAAATGCATTTCAGATGTAATAATTGTATTATTTTAAATGTTTCATTTTTTTTTAAACATTTAACTGCAATATTTTAGCATAATTTCTCCTATTTTCTATATGATCATTTAATTTGAATTTTAAAATTTACTTTCTGTTTTTAATAATTTCACTTTTAAATTTCATTTCGAAAATGGTGGGGGAAAAAAAAAAATCTAATAATCCGTACTTTTATCCATTTTTTCCTCAAAACTGAAGTAAGTTAGTTGCCATCATTAAACAAATGTCTTTAACCACTTAACCGGCGATGGGTATGGGGAAACAGTGCTTTTACCCCCGACTTATCTCAGGGCAGACGGTTAAGTGGTTAAAAGAAAAAAAAAAAAAGAAACTAATATCACTTTTGGCACCTGTGGATTAATATGGATAGTTGATGTTAATTTCAAGGCAAAATATTTCATTTTTTTTTTTTTTTTTTTTTTAGAGAAATAGCTATGAAACATTAATTCATATGATCTTTTCATAAATTTTTTTCATTTGGGTTTTATATATACAAGATAGAATCCATCAAATTTTGAAGATAGAAAATGTTGAAAGAACTGTTTCATTGAATTTAACAGACCTACAAAATTAGCTACAATAAAAAAAAGTGTCTTATATTGGTAAGTCTTATACAAATGATATTTAAATTAAATTTAACAAATTACTGTTTCTGTAAAACTCAGTTGTAGAAGTGCCCCACCAGTGGCCGAGAGGTTCGGACCTCTCAACTGGTAGACGGCAGGTGCTGGGTTCGAACCCAATCGCGGCTGTTGGCCTAACCGTTTGGAGTTTTCGTGGTTTTCTTCGAACCTTGCGTAAATACGGGTTAGGTTCCCTTAGAAAGACCCCCATGAAGGGCACTCCCCCCTGGTCCTATATCCCTAGCGTAGATAATCGGACGTCAAAAATCAACCAACCAACCAGTTGTAGAAGTTATTAATATTAAACTTTAATTGTATATGTAAGGAGCAAAGTATAGTAAAGATCTGTATCATGATAAAGTTATCAATTAATGCTCATATGTTTGGTATTTCAAAATAAAAAAACAACAAAATGTATTCCATTATGACTTAATTATAGAATTTTTTTCACCCATGAAATCTAAACCAGACTTCATTTTCACCTTATCAAAATTTACATATTCACCTCTCACATCCATATTCATCTTTTTTAAAATGATTGTTATTTTGATTTGGTTATTTAAACATAATTTTAATTCAAAACTTCCAAGTTACAATTACCATTAGCAAAAAGAAGATAGTAAGCAATTTATGTTATTTTAAATGTAAATGAAAATTTCTGAGATAATCTGCATGCAAAAAATACAATAGACAATATTCCTGTGACATCACATGAAGATTTTTACAGTCTCAAACTCTTAATTATTGCCAAGATCTTTTTAATTTGCTTGTATAACTCAGCGAAGTGAATTAATCTAATTGAGAATTGCCAAATTCTGCAAAATAAGTTGCTATTTATTGGACAAAGACTCCTGATTACACCCTGTACACTGTATGTCATGGCTTTTCTATAAAGATACTCTAATTTTTTGTAAAACATTGCGCTTTATCAGTGTGTGATTTTGATTGTCATTTTTGAATATTCAAATTATTATTTTCATATTTTCACATGTGAAGTTTTTCAAAAGAGCTGGGGTCAAAATGATGCACTTCTATAAAACATATTTCAATCTTAAGAATTAAAATATATGCTTTTTTAAAATAAAATGTCATTTGCTCCCCTAAAGCATTCCTGGTTTACGACCTATTCTCAAACAGTATCTATGGAAAAGCATGTATGTGATGTCATTTTTACTAAACAATACAAAAAGAAAGAAAGAAAGAAAAAAAAAATGCCTTCATTTGTTTGTTTTTAATAGCTCCATGTTTTATCAGAAATCATTCATTCATATTTCTTGAAATTTTAGTAAAAGATTTTACAGAATGATTAATAAATTTGCATTCTTCCCGCTGTCTGATATGAATTAAGTAAAAGTGGAAAAAATAACACACAACTATTCTTTAAAATACATTTTTGTAAAGACAAAGTGTTGTATCGAATATAAAGTAAGTTTGTATTAAACTAAAAATCATGTAATTGATAAGTAAAAATGAAATAAAACCAAAATTCATCGGGTTTTATTACAGATAGTATTCTTACGTAGCATGCATTTTAATAATTTTTTTTTTTTTGCTTTTTATAAAAAAAAGCGCAACAAAAAATGCCGTTATCTGCTTTTTTTCCTGCTTTTTTTAATAGAAATTGAGTACGTCTCTTGCCATAATTACAAACATAATATTAAAAACTATAAAAGAATTAATATTTCAAAAATAAATTAAGGTATGCAGTTTTCAAACATATTTCATTTAAAAGTATGTTTTTTCACCCTATACAACGATGTAGAAAATGAAATGTTAAGAAGTTTAAAAATTTGCAGTAGAAATATTGTAAAATCGAAATTTAATTTCAAATTTCAAAGTGTTGCTATTTGCAAAATGACATATGCGTTTTACATACAGATATGTTTGGCCTTTTATAATATGGAAATAATCCATAGTTATTTATACTTTTCCTCCCATCCCTTAACTCCCTTTCGTTACTCAAAAAGGACCATTCAGTGTCATAACCTTTTTAATTTACAATGTTTAAACATATAAGAGTGTTTGCTTTTGAATATGTTTTAGCAACAGAGGTTATGCAAATAATTTTTATATGTGTATCCAAAAAGATTGAAATTTACTGTAATTGTTTTTCTTGTTGAAGATATGTATGCAGAATAAATTGATAAAGTGTTTGAAATAAAATAAGAATTAAGATTATGTCGATGAAATAGTCCTAAAAAGTTACTTTTAAAATTTTTATAAGGTCCATAGGGGGATCCTATAATTTTTATTTAGAAACATTTTAACCATAGTCTGCAAAGTAAAGCATTAAACTTTTCTGTTTATATTAAGAAAACTCACATGTTTTAAAATTTTGATGCTTTCTGGCTCAAAAAAAAAAAAAAAAAAAAAAAAAAAAAAAAAATCTTTTGTTAGTTTTTTGTGTTGGAAAGCTATAAAATTTCTAAAATTCAAAATATCATAATTTTTTTTTTTTTTTTTTTTTTTTTAATTTTAGCTGTAATAGAATGAATTTTTGCTGTTTTTTTTTTTTTTTTTCTTTTTCTTTTTCTTTTGTCAGAACACTGTTAAACTTTTTCTAAATATAGCCTATAGATTTTAAAAGCTGTAAATTTTTTGGAAATACAAAATGGTCGGACTATTACATAATCTTAAATTTTATCTTGTTTGAACACTTTTGCAATTTAGATTGCCTATGCATGCTCAACAATTAAAATATTAAAGCACATTTCAATTTTCTTTTTTGTGCACTTTGTATATGTATTATGTATGCCACATATAATTTTTGATTGGATGCTTTGATTTTATTCCATATTTCTATTTCTGATGGAAAGGAGTTGTTTAAATTAAGGTCCAAACATTATGTGTTTTTATTTCTTTAATTATCATTTAATGAAATTATAGATTCTATCTTTTATAATACAGGTTAAACCTTGTTAACACAAACTATTTTTAGTATGAATTGTTTCCGATTGCTCCATCCAAATGTATGTAATATATTTAAGATCTAATGACACAAGAAAAAAAAAAAAAAAAAAAAAAACATTTCCCCTTGAGTGTTCATGTTAATGAGGTTTAATTGTGATTCTTCTATTTCTACTGAATTAGTGTATGTGTGTGTGTGAAGAAGAGAAACTCTGTTTCAAAGCAGCTATCATGTTACATATATATTAAAGCACGCATCAAAACTGTCAACAGTGGAATTTAAATTTACCTTTTTAATATTAATCACAACTTAATTCTATTTAATTCAATATCTCTACAAATATTTTTTCTAGCTCTGAATACTAATAACTTTGACAGGTTCTAATGCAACTATTAGATATTTTTAAATTAATTTTTATTACCAAGTGTCTCATTTGCCTATTATTTCATATGTTTTTCTGTGTGTTTTTTGTGATGGTATTCTTTAATTTCAGGCAGCAACTTATTGATGAATTTAACAATGATCCTGAGATATTATTTTTCCTGTTATCAACCAAAGCTGGTGGCTTGGGCATAAACTTAACTGCTGCAGATACTGTTGTTTTACATGACATTGATTTTAATCCTTACAATGATAAACAAGCCGAAGATCGCTGCCACCGTGTTGGTCAAATTAGGTATGGTATTTTTAGTTAGCAAACGATGCTTATCATTGCGTCCTAAATCAAGAACATTATTTAAAAAAAAAATAATTTGCAAATAATATTGCTCAGAAATAATCATTTATTTCTGTTCCAGATCAGTTAAAAATCCCTTGAAATACAAAACACTTTGAAACATAAACAAAATTCATTCACCCATTGTTTTTCTTCTGTTCTTGATATTTTGCTTTTTATCAAATAAATTTTGGGTTTTTTCGGTTAGCTGGGTGCCAGTGTTACATGTATATGTTATAGATAGGTATTATATAATGTATTAGGATGAATAGCAATGTTATTATTTTATAGTGCATTATTTATTAATAGATTAATGGAAATTTTCTGTTAAATTTAGAATGCTTTGCTTGCAAAGTATATTAAAAAAAGAAAAAATTGAAAAATAGTTTTTTAGAATATGTATTAAAATTATAATAAAAATTAAACTTCTAAAATTAGTTTTCAATATGAATAGTTAAAAAAAAAAAAAGAGCATTAAAAAATTGCATTTTCAAAAAAAAAAAAAAAAAAAAAAAGTCATTTTAAATGATGCGCCAAAGCTAATAGAAATAAATCATTAACCGCAGGCAGTCAAAAATCTTCCTTTCATGTTTTTAATAGCCTTCAATCACTAGAAAGTACCATGTACTCAAGAATAATGACAAAAGATTAGTAAGCTTGGAAGGACTATTGCAAGCAACCAATCAGAATTTAATTCACTTGCAGGAATGCCGTGGATGCACTATAGCGTGTAAATTATGCAAAAAATCCGAGACAGGATGCAAAAAATAGCTCTTAAGTGTCTCAATGGATGACTAATTTCGTCAAAAGATCACAAAAAAAGGTAATTTTGTTAAAATATTTCGCAAAAAAGACTAATTTCCAGTAAATTCGTCAAAAGATTCATGAAAAAAATTGACTAATTGCATCACAAAATCCTGATAAATTTCAATTTCATAAAAAAAATCACAAAAAATAATAATAATAAAAGTAATAATAATAAAAAAATTTTGTCCAAAAATAATGATAAATTTTGTTATATTAAAATTCGTTGCATTTGTTTTGAATTGAAGGAAAAAAATCTGGAGATCATGAGTTGCCCATTCACATCCCGAAATTCCAATTAGTTCGTTAATGATTAATTAAAAACTGATCAGACACGTTAAAATTTTAACTGATTTGCCCCTGCATGTTTGCAATTTGGTCGGAAATGGAGATCCAAAAAAGATCGACTAAGGGAGAAAATTTCTCCCTCTGTTTTCTCGTTCTTAAATTACCATCGGTGCAGTTATAAACACACCAGCAAAAAAAGAATTAGATTTTCGGATACTTCGTTCTTTTCTTAAGGTTCAAGGGGGGGGGGGGGTCATAAAGTTCATATTATTATTATTTAACTTGAACTTAATTAGCTTCCCTTCAAAAATAACAGTCAACAATAATAATAAAGTCTGTCCTACCTTGGTTGATTCATATCCAAACGGCGTGATTTATCCAATATAATAAATACCAGACAGAAAAATAAAATCCACTGAAGCTGAGCACAGTCTTTTTAAAAATTCTATAATTTTTCTTTACACTCTACATTTAAAAAGATATTAAACAAAAGCTAGAAAAATACAGTTAAATTTTACAGAGAACAATTTTTGTTACATGTTTACTTGTACAAATAAAAATAGAAGACTGAAAAAGAATTGAACTTTAGCACTGACGAAACATCGATTGCATCACAACCTTGAAATATATAATTATAGGAAAAACAGTCATTATTATTGCGAAATATCTCGATTACAAATTGAAAATGAAAGTACTTGATTAAATGAAATAAGATAAATGTTTATAGTTTCAGAAAATCATCATAAATCTATCACGTATTTTGTTACTAAAAATTAAATGATAGGTTTCGTATTATAAAGGATAAAATTAGTGCTAAATTGGGATGTTAGATGGATGATAAATCAATTTAAGAATTCTCTACATCGCCCACTCCTAATTAGCACCTTAGTGCAGCGAAATGTAGTTACCTCCATGGATCGAAAAGAATACTTCAGAAGCAAAGATCACTCAACTCAATTAAAATACATTTGTTTACTCACTTAGTTTGAAACATTTTGAACTAAACGGCTGTTAGTCAATTTAATGATGATACCTTCACCTTCTTTCAAATATAATAAAATTGATATTTCCTGTTCTTCAAGATTTCTTTAGATAAACCGACCAGCGTAGCGGGCGAAGGCCGCTAGTTTTGTTAAGATTCGTGAAAAACAGCTAATTTTGCCAAAAGATTCTTGAAAAGTGTCAATTTTCGTCAAAAAATCGCAATAAAAATGACAGATTTCGTTATAAAGTCGTGATAAAACGGCAAATTTCCTCAATAAAATTCCCAAATTTCGTCAGATTTCATCAAAAGATCACGAAAAAAAGACAGATTTAGTCATAAGATAGCTAAAAAACTGCAAATTTCATCAAAGCATGAAAAAAAAAAAGTTAATACTGGGTATGAATGGTCTGTATCAAAAACTAATTTTCCTTATTCAAAATTGTTTTTTTGCTGAACCAAAATCTATTATTGACAGCTTCAAATCTTTTTTCAGTGATTATGACTCCTGAAAGCACCCATTCATTAAACAAAATATCCCCCATTTTCTCAACTAATATATATATATATATATATATATATATATATATATATATATATATTTGAGCAAAAATATTTTTTTCATTAAATCAGTCTTGCCCGTTTTTAAAATAAATGTGAACATATTGATATTTGGTATCTTCTATACTCCAATAAGCATTATTTTATGATTAAATTTGTATCTTGCAGCTAAACATATATATATATATTTATGTTTACAGGGTGTTTCTAAATTCATGGTACAAACTTTAAGGGGTGATAGTACACATTAGGATAAACAATATTAAATAGGAAACTAAGGCTCCCAAACGTCTTCCGAAGGAGATAGGCGCCATTAAAGTTTAGGGTCCAAAAATTCAAATGATTATAAAAAACAGAAAAATTGGTCGATTCGTTTGCGGTTTTCAATAAAACTATTCTTTATGTCACTATTGTCTTGAAAATAAATTATAAAAATAAATTTCAAAAAATGCCAATAGAGGGCGCTTTAGACTTTGGAGTAACGAACAACTATTTATTTTTTGCATCTCATTAATTTTTTTAGAAGCTTAAGCATAAACTTAAATTTTGAGCTCAAAATCTAAGTCGCAGTCCTAAGCAGTCCTAACTGAACTGTGGGGGGGAGGTTCAAATTCCAAATGATTATAAAAAACAGAAAAATTGGTCAATTGATTTGCGATTTTCACTAAAATTATTCTTTATGTCAGTATTATCTTGAAAATAAATTATAAAGATAAAATTAAAAAAATGCCGATAGAGGGTGCTTGAGACTTTGGAGTAACGTACAACTATTTTTTTCCGTTATTTTTTGCATCTCATAAAAATTTTTTAGAAGCTTAGACATAAACTTAAATTTTGAGATGAAAATCTGAATCGTTGGGAGTGGTTAAGTAGCGCAAACTGAACTGTGTTCAATGGGGATGGGGGAGGTTCAAATTTCAAATTATTATAAAAAACAGAAAAATTGGCCGATTCGTTTGCCGTTTTCGCCAAAACTATTCTTTATGTCAATATTTCCTTGAAAATAAATTTTAAAGATTAATTTCAAAAAATACTGTTTGAGGGCGCCTTAAACTTTAGAGTAACCAACAACTATTTCTAACCGTTAATTTTTGTATCTAATTAAATGCTTGTAAAAGGTCAAACTTAAATTTTGAGCTCAAAATTTGCTCTTTGTGAGTAATTAAGTAGCGGAAAATTGAAATGTGTTCGAGCGGTGGAGAGTAACATTTTAACTCCTGAACACAGTTCAGTTTGCGCTTCTTAACACCTCCCATCGATTTCGAATTTGAGCTCAAAATTTAAATCTAAGCATTTGCAAGCATTTAATTAGATACAAAAAATAACAGTTAAAAATAGTTGTTGGTTACTCTAAAGTTTAAGGCGCCCTCTAACGGTATTTTTTAAAATTAATCTTTAAAATTTATTTTCAAGGATATATTGACATAAAGAATAGTTTTAGCGAAAACGGCTAACGAATCGACCAATTTTTCCATTTTTTAAAATCATTTGAAATTTAAACCTCCCCACCCCCATTGAACACAATTCAGTTTGCACTACTTAGCCACTCCCAACGATTCAGATTTTCATCTCAAAATTTAAGTTTATGTCTAAGCTTCTAAAAAAAATTTTATGATATGCAAAAAGTAACGGTAAAAAATAGTTGTACTTTACTCCAAAATCTAAAGCGCCCTCTATCGGTATTTTTTTGAATTTTATCTTTATAATTTATTTTCACGATAATACTGACATAAAGAATAGTTTTAGTGAAAACCGCAAACGAATCGACCAATTTTTCTGTTTTTTATAATGATTTGAATTTTTGGATCCTGAACTTTAATGGCGCCTATCTCCTTCGGAAGACGTTTGGGACCCTAAGTTTCCTATTTAATAGTGTTTGTCTTGATGTGTACTATCACCCCTTAAAGTTTGTACCATGAATTTAGAAACACCCTGTATATGTATATATATTAATATTATGTATATATATGAATATATATATTTTAAGTGATGAAAATTTCTTTTAATAGTTTAAAAATATATTGGTTTTAGTTATTCATTAATTATTATTAAAACAATAGTTATTGCATTTCATTTTTCCTTTCCAAATGAAAATGTTCAATTTTTGTGGTTAAAAACATGACTTATTGTCAGTGGGGACATGCTTTTTTTAAAAAGGAGCCCAAACCTTTAGAAGTCCTGGGTCCTGAGGATCCAGGATTTTTCAAGTCCCACGACATCACTGCACCTGAAAACACCTGGCCATTAATTTGAAAAGAATGCTGCGACAGTTAAAATGTTCTAAGAAACTGTATAGCGCTTAAAACATACATACACACAGAAATAATACCCACATTCAAATCATAAAGGTACGCACAAATAATAAACAGACATACAAACAATAAATACAATAAACTCAACTCAACTGAAGTGAAAAATCAGTCAGAGCCAGGAATCGAACCCAGGACCACAGCACTCCAGGCTGTTGCTCTAACCACTAGGTTACTCCGGCCGATGCCTGAGTCAGCAATTTCTAATTTTGCTAATTGTCGAAAAATTCTATTTTTTGATAGTTGAATTCCTTTTACCTTTCATACCAATTTGTGAAAATCCTCTTATCATTCAGCAGCTTTATATAGGTGTAAATTAACAGTCGCCACTCGCCACATGGCGATTAAAGTTGTAAAAGTGGCGATTAAAAATCGGCCATCAATCGCCACCCTAGTCGCCACTCGGCGATTAAAAAATCTTATTAACTTACTTTGTGAAATACAACTTTTTTCATGGATATATGCATGTCTACTTTGTTTGCATTTAATTAGTGAATTGGTCAATTCTTTAAATTAAAAATCGGCCATCGATCGCCCCTCTAGTCGCCACTCAGCGATTAAAAAATCTTATTTATTTGCTTTGTAAAATACAGCTTTTTTCGTGAATATATGCATCTCTTCTTTGTTTGCATCTAATTAGTGAATTGGTTAATTCTTTCTTTCTATTGGATGCAAGCATATTTAGCAACTTTGTTGTATTTTCTATATTTTGGCTTTTTACTATGAACTCTTTATATGGATTATGTTTTCAAGAAATACTTTTTTTCCTACAAAATATAGTCATCAATTTTAATTCCATATGCATTTCAAATAAATTATACCATTTTTACCTCTGGATGCAAGGAGATTTTAAGCACATTGCTGTATCTTAAATATTTCACTTTTGCCACATGCTCATTAATTGTACCAGTAATAGTTGGCTGGTACATTTTTTTTTTTAAAATTTATGATTAAAGCTTATGTAGGTGTCAAGAAAGATTGAAACATTATAGCCAATTACTTTAAAAATATAGGACAACATTAGCACTCGCTACTTAGGCGAGTAATACTGCAAATTTAGCATCTGACTTTACTGCTACCAAGCAGACTTCCTTCACCTCACCAACACATTGGCACTCTCTGATTTTGCCTTAATAAGACATCCGGAGTTTTGAAATCTCAGCCAAAGCAAAGAATATTTATATTTATCTGTACACTCGCCAAATTTAATAATTACCACCAATTTTAAGTAAGAATAAAATATCCAAGAAAGATGTGAAATTATTTTTAAATTTAAAATTTAAAAATACAATTTCCTTGTTTGTTTTATACAATGTATTAATATATATTTAAATATAGTTTATCACTTATAATTTTATCTGCAGTATTAATCACAAATTCATATTTTTCCATTCAGTGGAATGACAGTTTTATTTTTAACCAAATATGTGTAACTTTTATAACTCACTAGCCACTAAATAAATAAAAAATAGCCATTTTGACCTATTTTTAAAAAGTGGCCACTAATGAAACTGAGTCTACCGGCCACTGGCTATTAATCAAATTTCCCAGTTTTTACCTATACAGCTTTAATAAAAAACAGCTCAATCTATGGATGATATTTTTTTGAATTTTAATGATATTTGACAAGATTGGATTTAATGAATTGCTCCATAGTTGACTATTAAATTACATTAAAAAATAATATATATCTTAGTTATCGTTCCTGCAAGTGCAGATAAAAATTATTTAATACAACTACTCAAATTTCATAAAATATTGAATATATTTATATTTCAGTTGCATTATATTTCTACTAAATTTTGTCAATTTTTCTTAAACTGGCATTAAATTTGGCTGAAAACCCTGCATGATATAGGCTAAGAACATGCCAAAAAATTTTAATTTTTCAAACAAATTGCTGTATTTTCATAAATATATGTGCTATTCTTATAAAAAACAATGGATATGTTGTACAGTATCTACATATTTGTATTATATAATAAACAGACATACAAACAATAAATACAATAAACTCAACTGGAGTGAAAAATTAGCAAAAAATTGTGTGCATTTTAATGTACTGGGTGATCCCAAACATTATTTTTCTTTGATTTTTTGTTGGCCTTCTAATTGTTCTCCTTATCAAATAGATGTTGATAAATATGAGGTCAAACATACTCTTTATAATCTTGAAGTTGACAAAATATACAATATTGAAAGTATTCAGTTATTAATTCAGTCGGTGCAAGAAAAATTCTGTTTTTATGTTAAACGGGATAAAAAATTGTCAATAATATTTTTTTTTCCTTCCCCAGCATCATTAAGCAACAATGCTTTGATGCATAAGTAAAATGTTCTTATTTTTTTAAATAATATTTTAAATAATATACGTAATATATGTATTTTTGTTGAAGGGGGCTTTATATTATATTATAGCTTTATATTTTTTATAAAAGGAATCAATAGTAATGATTGCTATAGTAACAATAATTAGCAATATATCATTTCTACCTTAAAAGTATATAAGAAAAAGTCTGCATATCCTCAAGTTTCAGATACATCCTGTATTTCAGTCCTGTCTAATAAATAAGCGAGGCAAACTTCAGCTCGTGGCTAACATTGAAGGGTGCCATCATTCATATGACTTAAATCAAAACATGCAAAAATATTATCTTGCTGAAGAATATACATTTGTTAGCAATATACACACATGACTTAAATTCACTGCACATGCATCTCACGATCCTAGTCTTAAGATTCCCATAAGTCAGGAACTCTGTGTGAAAATAATTTAAAGAAAAAAACATAATAAATTAAAAAATTTCCTTTTTATTTCAGCAGAGGGGGATCTATTTAAATATATTGGAAGGAAATGAATCTTCTAAACCCTTAATTGTACCTTAAGTAATAATAATATAAATATTATTGGTTTTAAAGAAAGCATCCTTTAAAATATTCTTAAATATTGGTATCTGAAAAATTCAAAAAGTCACTAAGAAAATATGTAGAGCATTCCATGACACTGCATTGAACAGCCCTCCTGTATTCAATTATATATATTGAACTAAATTTTTCAACTCAAATAAAATATAGCTCCTTAATTATGCAGCATGTTCGCTAAAAATAATTTATTTTATTATTTTTTTTAAAGGGATGTCAGAGTAATTAGAATGATAAGTGAGAAGACTATTGAAGAGGGAATTCTACAAAGAGCCACAGAAAAGCTAAAATTAGAAAAAGATATTCATGATGAAGGAGGTATGTAGTATTAAATATTAATTTTTAGTATTTTTTATTGTGTTAGTTTCATTTACAAAGAATTTTCACTGCAAGTTGAAGGTGTGGGAGTGGTGTAATTTCTTTTAAAAAAATGAAAGACAAAATAAATTACGCTAGTACACTAAATAAATGTACATTTTTGTACATTTTTTTTTTTTTTTTTTTTTTGTCAATTTATTCATTTATTTTTTTGTTTAAAGTATTCCAAACTGTCTTTGGAAAAACTAACAAGAAAAAGTCTCTGCAAGGTATTTATAATATGTTTTTACTTTCTGATAAAAATATATCATTGCATGAAACTTAAGAGTATGTTTATACTAAGATCTAACTTTGGGCATCTTGAAATGTATGAGATTTTATTCAGTTTGAGCATGAACATTTGAGCCATTCTCAGGTAGTTTTAAATTTCATGTCCTTGAATAAAAAATAGGAATTTAGCAATTTAAACATGCCTAACAAGGAAGGTCTCCATACTGGGCGTACTCAGAATTTTTTGAAAAAAATACTGATTAAACTTTTCATGTATGTAATTAAGGATCAGTCAAATTTAGTGGCAGAATTACAGAAGAAACTCAGTAAAAAGATAAATTACTTTCGAGTATTTGGCACGAAAAGATGAAAGCGTCACGCGATTTGGCGAGCAGCATTTTCCCTCGCCAAAAGTAAACGATTTTAATGCATCTGAAAATTTCTTAACAATTAAATTTTAGAATACGTGTAAATAGTATTTAATGAATTTAAGTTTGAACAATGAGAGAGATTGACACATACATGTATTTTATATTACATATTTCTGTTGCTTTTGCTGCAGTTATTTAATTTTATTACTTTAAAATAATTCTTTATATAAAAAATACTTTCATGTTGAAAAGTATCTTTTCATATATTTAAGCACATGACAAAATAAAGGCCAGATGAAGAATGCTGCAGTAATGCATTTCAATATCGGAGAAGTTTTTGTTTCCATAGCAACAAAATTGAATCGACAGAGTTCAAATAGATAATTTAAGATTGAAATAATTTTAATTTAAATTTTAATTCATAAAATTTCACAGTTAATTTTCCTTCTAAATACATCTTGACAAAAATATAGTTAAAAGAAACTAAAGCTGACAAAAATAACGTTATATAAATAAAATTTCTTTAAACAAATCAAAGATGAAAGAAAAAGGATTACCTTAAAGGACCTTAAAAAGGATTTGACGTAAAAAAAGTATTTTTTAAAATTTTATTTTGTCGCCAACTGATGATAAATCGCCAAATAAAAGAAATGTCCATTATTTTTTTTACCAGGGATGCCACTTTTCCGCCTTTTGGCGGGTTTCCGCTTTTTTTATTTTTTAAGAATTCACGATTTTCGTTATTTTTGTAAGCGATCACGAGATAAAATAACGATTTTCGTCGAACGATCGCGAAATAAAACAGCCTTTTCCATCAAACGATCGCGAAATACAACAGCCTTTTTCGTCAAGCGATCGCGAAATATAACATCGATTTTCGTTAAAAGATCGAAAAAACAGCTATTTTCACCAAACGGTCGCGATATAAAGCAGCAATTTTCATCAAACGATCGCGAAATGAAACGGTGATTTTCGTGAAACGATCGTAATGTGAAACGGCGATTTTCGTCAAACAATCGCTTAATAAAACGGCGATTTTCGTCAAACGATTGCTTAATAAAACGACTATTTTCGTCAAACGATCGCGATGTAAAACAGCGATTTTCGTCAAACGATCGTGAAACGAAACGGTGATTTTTGTGAAACGACCGCAATGTGGAACGGCGATTTTTATCAAAGGATCGCGATGTGAAACGATGATTTTTGTCAAACGATCGCTAAATAAAACAGTAATTTTCGTCAAATGATCGATAAATAAAACGGCGATTTCCGTCAAACGATCGTGAAAACGAAACGGTGATTTTTCTGAAACGATGATTTTTGTCAAACGATCGCTAAATAAAACGGCGATTTCTGCCAAACGATCGTGAAATAAAACAGCTATTTTCGTCAAATAGAAAAAACTGCAAAATTTTGCTATTCACTTGTGGAATAATCATTGAATCTATTGCTGGGTTACTTGAATTGGTTTAAAATGATGTGATACATAAAATTCTTCACTGAACCTGTTGCTGGGTTACCTTAATTGATGTAAAATACTGTGAACTAAAGAAAAATCATTTTTACTTATTTTTATAAATTAAAAGTTTACAACAAAAGAAAAGCTGTAATTCTTTATTTAGTTTATTATAAACAATATAATTTTCAAAATTCACACATAAAGTTCTGAAAAATGTTGTAAATTTTACTTTACGCATAATTTCCTCTTTTTTGCTATTTTCTGAGTGGCATCCCTGTTTTACGAATGTTCTATCAGGGTTCCGCCAAAATTTATTTTACAAACATATATATCACCATGAGAAGTACATTCTGTAATTTTTTCAGAATTTTCTGAGTATGCTCGTATGGGGACCTTCCTTGTAAGTACTTTTCTACTGTAGGAGCCTTGGTGTTTTTTAAATATCTGTGGTGCAATTTAGGCTTCAATAAACAAGATTTGTTGCCAAAGGATTGCTGTGAACAGCTGTTAGAGCAAACCTGATGATCTTGTATGTTAGTTTATATATGTATTTATATATATGCACTTTATTCATATCTATGCCATTGTT
Organism: Maratus speculifer; assembly: GCA_964019185.1. NCBI lineage: Eukaryota > Metazoa > Arthropoda > Arachnida > Araneae > Salticidae > Maratus > Maratus speculifer. The sequence goes on along the minus strand of OZ025290.1, from coordinate 271,241,659 downwards.
TTTAAGAACAATTTACTTATGGTTGTATTTAAAAATAGAATAAATGGCTGCTTTATCCTTAATAAATTGTATAAATATTCAGAAATTGCTTGCTTGAAAGAGTGAATTGATTACTAGAAAATATGTTGCCAAATTTCTTTCTCGTTGCAATTTAACGCAGATTTTTCAGGCCAAAATTACCTTAAATTCTACAAATAACACATACAGTTTCACCCTTACTTAAGCCATATCTAGATAAAAGAAATACAAAATTTGGGATTCCATATAACACAAATCCTGTTAAGAGAAGACAAGATAACAAATAGTAAAAAAAGAGTAAATAAAAAGGATATTAAAGAAAGTATTAACCAATTGAACCTGCACATTTCATAATATCACAAGTCCACTTTTTAACACTATAAGTTATATGTATATTGTTGTAATTGTCAAATTGAGCTCTAGAGTTTGACATGAAAACCAATGTAAATTCCCGTATTTTCTGCATTCTACTGACGTATTCACTTTCGTTAGCATACAATTTCATGGACCTGTTATTGTTCTGGAAAGGAAATAGCTGACACAAGTTTAGTGTGGCTGTGAATCATAACCTTCCGCTTATTTGGATAAAAATCATACAAAATGTGCCAAGAGAATTAATATGGTTAAAGTGGAATAAAATGATTAGTTTTTCTAAAGTCAAAAAAACTGTCTCCATTTACTTAATGGAAAGTGGCAATTTTTAAAATACAGATGAAAAATTATAACTGTAAGCAAAATATCAAGTGGAGTTACTTACTAAAACGTTCATGATAATAGAAAAAGCAAAATTTGATGAGACAAGCATGGAGAGCTGAAATTTCCCTGGCAGCTGCTAAATCCAGATATATTGAAAAATCTTGTCCTAAATTTTACTTGTTAGCAACTTTGCTTTTAGAGGTTTCTGGGCCAATATGCTAAAGTTCAGATTCCTAGTACTGAGGAATCAGGAAGTGAAATCTGGGATTCTGATAAATAAGTGAAGAAAAAGGAACTTTATGCGTGTAGTAAATTTGTTGTTTGTTGTATTTCATTATTTTGAAAATAGAGACTGGGTTTATGCACAATGACTGTTTTTTTTTTTAAATTTCTTTTCCACATATCATTGCTTAAAAATTAGTTCTTTTCCAAATCAGTGTTGTAGTATCTCAAATCAATTTAATGAATTAATGTATTCATAATAATACAAATCCAGTATTTTTATTTTATTATTGACAAATTGTAATACTCATTATTTTAATACTTAGTAACATTTGTAATTTAGCAAAGTGTAAGTAACATTTGTAATTTAGCAAAGTGTAACTATGAAAAAAATTTGATTTCCAAGTTTGACTTTCCAAAAAATTATTAGGTTTTCTTGAATTTTTTTTCTTTCTTTTTTTTTTTTTTTTTTTTTTTTTTTTTCTACAATTTTTATTTAGTTGGACTTGTGTGGTTATGGAAGTGGCAGCTTCAATTTAAGGGGACGCAGTACTTTGAAATTAGTCAAAATGCATATTTTCTTTTTGTACTATTAACTGAAAAACTTCTTTAAATGTGAATATTTTGGCATCTAACTTTTACCTACAAGACAATTATATTGTGAGGTATTGTAAATTTTGTTAATAGATTCAGCTCGATTACCCATACAAATGAAAACTTCAAACGGATTTTTCTCCATGTTCATATTTTTATAACTTGTTTGATAAATAAAGGCCTTTTTTGCTAAGGGACCGTTCAAGTATTACGTAAGCATATTTTTAGTCATTTTGTACCCCCTCCCCCCCTTGTAAGAAAATATAAGCAAATGCTAGACCTCCCCCCCCCCTTTGCTTATGTAAGATTTTAGGACAGTTTATACATCAATACTTCTTGACTTATAAAAAGTTACCAATCAATTACATTATTAATCCTACAAATTTATATAGGCATATAGGGATTGTGATATCAAAATATATAAAGTGGTTTTAATATATTGTTGCTTATTGCATTAAACAAACCACAGAATACAAAATGTTTTAACTATATTGTTATTTATCACTTTGAACAATAAAACAAGATATACAAGAAGTCTTAACTTACTTAGGCATCTTAACTAAAATTTTTGATATGAATCATCATACAAATGTTAGAGTTCAATTTGGTGTTCATATTTTAATCTGATGTCCAGGATCCTTGAATCCATGTTTCAACATTGTCTATTATAAAGTTTTCACTTGAGCAGTGGCCTGGGGTATTGCAGGTTTCCGGTCCTTGTTTGCTTGTTGAATTTGCACTGCAGTTGCTTCGTTGTTTAATGCTTACATAAGAATTGTCGTGATCCCCACTCCCCCTTGTCAGAAAAAATAAGCAGACTCTGGACCTCTCCCTCTCCCTTTAGTGCTTACGTAACACTTGAACGGTCCCTAATTTAGGTAGGTTTGAATAATTTTTTTTTTTTTTTTTTACTTGTTTTCTATGGTGTAAATATTTTTGTGCATGTATCAGGGATGAGATTCTTCCGCGGATCCGCGGTTTTCAGCTTTTTTGTTATTTTTAAATTTCAAATTTTCTGATTTACCAAAAAAATACAAGACGCGTAATTTCGTCAAAAAATCGCCAAAAAACGGCAAATTTCCTTTAAAGATCGCCAAAAAACAACTAATTTCCGGCCAATTTTGTCAAAAGATTCGCGAAAGAATGGTTAATTTCGTCACAAAATACCGAAAAAACGGCAGATTTTTGTCAAAAATCGCGATAAAACGACAATTTTCGTCCAAAAATCGCGATAAAACGGCGAATTTCGCCAAATGTTTTGCGAAAAATCACAACTTTTGTCAAAAAATCTGGATAAATTGGTAGATATCGTCAAACGATCGCAATAAACCGGTTTATTTCGTCAAACGATCGTGAAAAAACGGTAGATTTCGTCAAACGATCGCGAAAAAACAGCAGATTTTGTCAAACGATCGCAAAAAATGGCAAATTTTTGAAAAATAAAAAAAAAACTTTAAATTTTGCCAAAAAATTCCAACAAATGACAGATTTCATGAAAAAAGTGTTAAAACTAAATATTTCATCAAAGGGACTCTGAAAAAACTAACCCAAAAATTTTCAAAATTATTTTTTTGCCACTCCAAATACAGACTTTCCTGCTCCAAAATCCATTTTTGACACCTCTAAATCTTTCTGAATGAATGTGGCTTTTGAAAGCATCCATTCATTGAACAAAAAATACCGTTATATTCAACAAAAGTATCCTTTTTTTCAACAAAAATGTTTTTTTCAATAAATCAGTCTTGCCCTTTTTAAAAAGAAATGCAAACAATAGTGATACATGTTATCTTTTACACTCAAATAAGCATTAATTTATAATTAAATTTGTATCTTGCACATCTATTTTTTTAAAAATAAATGAAATTTTTCTCAATAGTTTCAAAAAATAATATTGATTTTAATTATTCATTAATTATTGTTAAAACAAAAATTATTGCATTTCAGTCTTCTTTTCCAAATGAACAAGTTCAAGTTTTGCATCTAAAAATGACTTATCAGTGAGGACCCACTTTTGTAAAAAAGAGACCCAAAATTTAAGTTCTGGGTCCTGGAGACCCAGGATTTTTAAAGTCCAGCGACATCACTAGATATCTTTAATGTGTAATATCCAAGAAAAAAGCAGGAGAAAGAAATTTACCTTGTGCAAGAGCAAAGCTAAAAAACAAAGAAAATTTCTATTTTCTTTTCCCTAATATTTAACCAAAAGTGTCTTACTGTCAGAAAATTTCAATAAAAAAATATTCATGTCAATAACAGGGTTTTATTAATGTACTGTATCTTTATAAACTAAATTTTCATTAGAGAAAGTATAAATAATTTCTGCAATTCACATTAATAATTTTCTTTTAATTTAATTTACCAAAAGCTAAATTGTATGTTATATATTAATACAATTATATTTGTTGCGATTGACATTCCTGTCATTGCTCAAAAGTCGTTCGCGCAGTTTTCAGCTTTTTTGCTTTTTGGTCAATCTCATCCCTGATGTATTCAAAGTTCAAGTTTACACTTATTTAAAAAAAAAAAATATTTAAACTGTCTGTTCAATTTTCTTCATTTTTTTAATGTACACGAGAGGGGAAAAAAAATCATATCTATATTATAAAGACCAAACGTATCTGTGTGTAACGCATATGTCATTTTGTGAATGGCAACACTTCCCCATGCTATTTCAGTTTTGCAATTTTCGCTACTGTAAATTTTACACTTCTAAACATCGCACAATTTACATTTTTACACCATCATATAGAGAAAAAAAATTTACTTTTAAATGCAATTTGTTTGAAGTCTGTATCTCAATTTGTTTTTGAGATATTAATTTTTTTATAGTTTTTAGCCACAATTTTGTAAATGTGGCAACATAATCCAATTTCTCTTAAAATTGGGGAAAAAAAAAAAAAAAAAATCAAAATGTGTATACTTTTCCAAAAATATCGTCTGCAATAAAATAAGGTTTTATTTCGTTTTTATTCAGCAATTAAATGACTTCAAGTTTTAAGTTAGTTATTTTGAAATGATCCAATTAAAATATTTTTTTTTAAATGTGGTGAATACGGATATGAGAAGCGAGTGTGTAAATTTTGAGAAGATGAGAATGATGGCAGGTTTGAATTTCGTGTGTTTCTATGATCGTGTCAATTTAAATTTTTTTTTTCATCCTCATTTATAGCAAACATAAGTCTCAATTAATAACTTCATTATAGTAACTGATATTTATTTTATTTTACGTATTCTATATGCGATTAAAGTTCAATTTTAAAAATTCGTACAACTGAGTTTTATAGAATTTTGTCAATCTTAGCTTAATAAAATTTGTCTGAGAGTTAGACTGATCAATATACTATGCCTTTTATACCTTAACTAATTTTGTAGATTTATTATAAATCAGTGAAACAGTTCCTTCTTAACCATTTTTCGTCGAATTTAGACGGGTTTCACCTTGTTAAATATAAAATCCCATACATCTAAAAATTCATGCACAGTTTTATGTAGTATATTCTAATAAATATGGGGAGAAAAAATTAGTAAATTTTCATATTTATAAAAAGATTAAGGATTTTCAAAAACTTTTTTTTTTCAATGAATTAAAAAAAAAAATAGGCTTTTCTACAAAATTTTTTGATTTAATTTTTAGTACTAAGTATTGTGCCACCTAATGAATGTGGGGATGATACAGATATTACAGTGTTATTAAAAATTGAAGAGATGGTTTCAAAAGTACTGTTTCTCCTTAAAGTATCAGGATACCTGTCCATGAAAAGCAAGTTTAAAGTATGATTTGAAATAATTTGCATTTGTTATATATAATTTGTTTAACTGTGTAAATTCTACATTTTGTTCCTTTTGTTCTGGAATTTTACTTGTTTTATTATGTGTCATTGCAAAGTTTATTATTGATGGAAATACCTGCTTTAAAATGTAAGTTAAGAAAAGGTTTAAAGAAAAGGCTCTTGAAACTGCTTTCAGAAAAAGTATACTATAATCTTCCAATGGGTATATTTTAGTATCAAACTAGTCTAAATGTTGAAAATTTCAAGGTGTTTTGGAGTTTTTTCTAAGTTAAATTTGGCTCATTTAATTATGTGAAGTAGTTTGATCTAAAAATTAAACAATTAAACAATAAAATTTATTTTATTTAAAAATCCAAATTAATCAATATCTGAGAATGGCCCATTGCAATTGCATGAGTTTGACATATAAGATCAACACTTTAAAAAAATATAGCAATTGTAATAATTGCTTATTGTTTTAATCTATGGTAAAATAAATGTTTATTAGTTAAATTTGTTCAATGAATGCAATTATTCTAGCGATTGCAATATAAAAAGCCAGTAAATGCATAAAATCTCCTGCATCTTGATGTTTAGATTAATTAGATCATAATGTGAATGCATCTTAATTGTATTTTACATTTTGAAATCAGCTTTCTTTTCTTTATTTGCAGAATGTAAAGTTGCTTGTTATGTTTTGTGTCTACTGCTATTTACATTGTTTTGTAAATATTTTCTGCAGTATTTGTTGCATGTCTAAAAATTTGTCCGTTTCCTTCTAAGTTTTTGCCAGTTGTTGTTTTTTATTAGGAATATGTGTCAGATACTTACATTTATCTGTTAAATGGCTGTACTACTTTTTTGTTTTTTTTGCTCATTTATTTGCAACCTATGATATATAGTTTACATGAGAACTCAGGGTATTAATAAATTAATTTCTAAATTTTCGTTTTATGATTGAGTTAATAAATTATTTGTCTAAATTTAAATATTTGTTTCAATTTTGTCATTTTCTTAAGTAATAAAAAATTCCCAAAATCCAATGAATTAGCCTGAATCTAATTGTATTAAGGGATTGTATTTCATACATTTAACATTAGAAAAAAATGCATTTACAATACAATTAGAAATAAATCAGTTACTTACAAATTATAGTTCTTCTAAATGTCCCATTCAAGTTTTTGAACATGAAAAAAATCTTTCAATAAAATTTAAACTGCCTCCCCCCCCCCCCTTCTTTTAGAAGCTCTTTGTATCAATAGAATGAGTTTTCTAACCTTTTTCTTGTTGTTAGAAGCTATTTGCAAAAGCAGAGTGATTTTTCTAAGCTTTTTCTTGTCATTAACATTCTTTGCTTATCCAAATCAATATCTTCAAGAACTATCACTCCAGTTTCAATAAAGTTTAGTCCTTCAGTTAATTTTGCAACTGTCATAAGCTTTTTCGCAAGCACAAAACCTTCATCTATTTTCTTGATAGTCTTTTGTTTCTTTAATTCAATTTTCTGATTATTAAATCTGAATCAGGAGAATTTATGGGTTCATTATTTTCATGCGTAGTAGTTGAAAGATTCAGTCCCTAGTCTCAGCCGATGCCCACAAGTAGATGAGTGCTGGCGGCAACCATTGGCACATTGCCGTGCCCTGACGAGGGCCAATTCACACAGCAGAATACCCGGCTGGTGCAAACATCAGCAGGACATGTGACACAGTTTGTCAGTCAATCAGACGTACTTAAGGAAAAATCTAGAGGGGAGAGGATAAGAAAATATGCAACAAAGGCCCTTTTCAGTTACACATTAATATTTATGCATTAAATTAAAAATTTGTCACAGAATTAAAATTTTTAGAAATAAAATGCAATTGAGTACTATTATAACTGACTTATATAAAAAAAAAAAAAAAATTACTAAAGTTTATCATTTTTTCTAGATTTTGAATAATTGGATATACTGTCCATAAAAACAAGCATTTTCTTTGCTATATCACTTTGCAAGATAATGTTTTCGTAAATTTTAACAAAATAATTTGCAAGTTTTACAAAAGAGTTAATTTTAAGTTCAACTTGATTTTTTCCAGTATTTCTATAAATTAACTAAGGTTATTTTGGTATTCGTTAATTTGATATAATTGATCTGGGGCTGGTGGCTCTATCTGTGATGTATGCTGGTTAACTTTTCCTGAGGGACATTGTTTGTTTACTTTTTTGTTACTTCGGTGTAAAATTTCCTGAATTAAGGTTTTAGGGAATACTTTTTGCAGATTTTTTCCAAAATGGGTGCTGTCATCGCAATTACAACAACAGAGGCATATCCTTTTTGGCAATATTTTTATGTGGGCAAGTTATAGATCCGCGAAACTCACCACAACTTGCACATTTAGAACTTAGATTACAATATTTGGCTACATGAAAGAATTGCTGGGAATTCTAGAATTGTACGGCCTATCTGGAATCCCTGTACTTACATTTATTCAAATTTTGAAAAAATATGTTTAATGTTCTTAGAATTTTCGTTTCTAGTTATGTTTACCAAAAATAATGAAAGTTTTTTTTCTATCTTTTCTATTGGTCATTTGAGTTGCTTTAGTAGCATCAACTTCTAGAACATTTGTTTGCAATGTTTTCTTGGGTTATGCTTTTAGGGAGACCTCTAATTACGATTTTAAAAGGCGAAATTAAATTCGGAACAACGTAGAATTAGAATTTACACTCTTTTAAGAAATTGACAATTTTTCCTTTACTATTGAAGACTTCAGTGGCTGATTCGCTGCACAGAAACCAACTTACAGGCACAGAAAATCACATTATGAAAAAAGAAATGCGATTAACACATCACTCAGGTGACATAAATGCAGGATAATGTAAGCCAGGGTACTATTATGTATGTAAAATGGTAATTGCCATTTCAAAATGTACAATTTTCTTGATTGCAGGTTTTACACACATTATTATATTTTCATTTATGTTTTCTCAGTCCATAATTAATTCTACTGTGTGTGATTTCAGAAATTGCTATGTTGACTTATTTAAGAAAAAAACATAATGAAATCAATATCCTAATTTCTATTTATATTCCTAAAAAAGTTTCTGGTTTTGAGCAAATTTCTAGTTTTTTGATAAGACAACAAAAATTCTTATTTCAATAAATCAAAAAAATTGTAAAATCCCCCTTAAAATATCACTGAACTGTACTATTTTTTCTCCATGACAAAAGAAGAAAATCTTCCATGTTTTTGCAGATTTTTGTTTTCTTTAGTATTAATGTCAGCTATATCACTCCCCCCCCCAACCCCCCATTTCACCCTCACTCACAATTAAAAATTTTAAAACTCATTAATACATTTAGATTTTTTTTTTTCAATATATTATTTTGCATTAATAATTAATGTATCTAATAAATCATTTTATTTTCACCAACTCCCACCTCTAAATGTAAGCAACAGGTTGGAGAGAATTTCATATGTAAAAAATTTATACAGCATAATATCAAAAATTCAGCAGCGTCTGGATTGAGACTAAATCATATTTTTAAACATTCCAGATTTTTGAAAAATTATCATCAGTACTTCCAATTTTCTTAATGATTCTTTTATTCATAATTTAATTCACAGCTAAGTGTATTTATGTGAGAAAAAAATATAATTAAATATTAAAACTATTAACAGGGAACTCATTTCTGAAACATCAATGCCGATTTTGTTTGTTTAAATTCTTTTACTACTATTTAACAAGTTTTTTTAGATTATTATTTACAAGTGAAGATTACAATTTTAGAAATAGTCTTGTTCCAAGGGTGATTGTGTTCAGGTGATGTACCTGAATTCAAGTATTTATTTTACTCTCAGTATTGAAATTTTATTTTTTATGATAGTTAAATTCATAAAATAAGATTAAAATATCAATTTTACCAACTCCTATGCTTCTTTCTCTAAGTTCCTATCAGTATTATAAGATTTTATTTAGCAAAGCATTAGCAGAACCTGCTATCTGCTGATTCATTGCATTTGATTTTAAAGTTTTTCATTTGTAAAAAATTAATTTTCTTTTTTCTAATAAGTTGGGAATATATATATATGTGTATTTGGTTAAAAAAAAAAAAAAAGCGGTGGTACTTTGGACTTCTGAAATTACCCAATTTTTTAATTGATCTTGCCGGATAGTTTTTGAAGTCACACTGTAACTTTAATAAATTATTAAAGAAAACAATTTCTATTCATGTTTTAAAAGTAAGTTTTTGAAAAAAAATTTGAAATTAAAGGATATTTAGTTTTTTTTTTTTTTTTTTTTTCTTTCAAGATTAAGTTTTCAATAAAAATAAAGTAACATACTGGGCTACAAACTTTTGAAGCATGAAATTTTAGCACTTATGCTGTGTGATATTTTGATCAAATCTGTAGATTGCAGCTTGCATTTTTATTTTGCTTTTTTGACAATTGCTCTTTGAAAACAATTTTGCCATACTATACTTAAGTGTTAATGCTGTCAGAGATAATTTAAAATTAAATACAGTAGACTCCCTCAAATCCGCATAGCTTGGGACTAGAGGTTGTGTGGATTTTAGAATTTTGCAGATTTCTGGTCATTGCTTTGTTTACATGTTTTAAACAGTAATTTGAATGCAATTATTATTAGTGCAATCGGAACTATAATGAATGCTTACAATATAATAAAATATTAAAATAAGTAATAAACTAAATTAATAAAAATTTAGATAGGTTTTAAAATGATTAAAGTATTAATAGCAAAGGTCAAGTTAATAATCAATAGTGTATGATTAAATATTCATTATAAAGATTAAATGTATTTTTTCAAAATTTTCAACTAAACTTGCCTCATAAAAGTACATTACTAATTCACATCAAAATCATAAAATAAGGATTTTTTGTTTTCAAGTTTAGCCAGGCTTAATAACCAAAAACTCTTGATTAATGCATAAATATATTTGGTAGGAAGATTATGATTACCAGTGATATCAGCAATATTTTGAATTTTTTCCTTCATGAAAAAAACATGAATAGAGTATTATTAAGAAAATTACAAATTAAAAAATATATGGTTTTGATACAAAACTAAAAAAATCAAATTTTGTCCCAGTATCCAAACAGAAATTCTCATTGTTTACATCCATAAAATATGTGCGGATTTTTGAGAGTTGCAGATTTCTGGTTTGCAGATTTAAGGGAGTCTACTGTATTGAAAAATTGAATTAATTAATGTTGCATACTATTACATTGCTTTTTGGTGACTGTGATATTAGAATTTATAAATATAATGAAATAGGAATGTCTCATTCATACTTATTTGTTATTAATAACAATAAAAAAAATTGCAATGCACATATATAATCAACATCAACATTGGAAATTAAGATGTAAAGAAAAGATGTTTTTGCAAACAAGGTTTGCTAGAGAATGAAAAAACATAGAATTGAAAGATAAACAAAACTTTAAATTCAATCAATAACTCTAATTTAATGAAATACATCTTATAACCTATTCTTTAAAGACTGTCAATGTAAACCATGCTATAAAAAATTAAGAAACCAAAAGTAAAAATTAAAACACATGACAGTGCAAATTTTCATGCAACATTTCTTTAGCCAACTAGATGTTCAAAATAAAATGAAAATCTGTCTTTTGTTGATAATTTCAATTTAGCATTATAATTTTTATCTTATTGTTAATTTGATTTTAAGATTACTGTCCTCCCCACCATCCCTCCTTTTCCCTTCTATTTTAATCTGCTCTGGGAAATAAGTTGTCAGTAATGGTAATTCTGTTATTAATTGCTTTTCATTAGTGTAGCATGGAAATGCTTGCATATATTTCATATTAAAAGCAGTATTTTTTTTGTGACCGAAAGTTTTTATTATGGTATTAATTAATATGAATAAGGACAACAAGATTAAAATATTTGCTAATTCTATTTCTTACACATACAAATTTCTACATATATACAGTTTATTTACAATGAAGTATTTGCTACTAATAATTTTGTAAACATTAATCGTTCTTCTCTGAGAAAACAAGATAAATCAAGAACATTTAATTTCCTTCCATTTAGCAAGGCCAATAATTACAGCTTGCTGATTGCAAATTGAAACTTGCAGCTTGCTAAGTTTTACATCATGATAAAAAAAATTAAAGAACAGACGTTTAAATAACAATTCTCTAGTAAATCATATGGCATTTGGTGCCTCCAGTAATCTGCTGAAAAGAGGCCCATTAAAGGTGAATGCGAAAATATTCCACAGTGAAAGAAGTAAGACTTTACTGCTAAGAAAAAAAAAAAAAATTGTATAATTTTTGTAATTTAATTTTAAAATGTTAATTTGGCTGTCTTAGTAAAAATTAGAATTTAACAATAAAATATAATTTGCCAAACTTTTAAATGTACTCATTTGAAAATTCCATTTGGTATTTTTTAAGAATTGCAATTTATGAATAATATTTTTTGCTGTTAGAAAATATGTATTTTTTAAAAATTTATTTTCATTTTTTAGATAATGAAGAAAATGATTCTGCAAGTGTTGCAATGCTGCTACGAGATGCTTTAGGTTTAAAGCCTAAAAGTTGATGTGCTTGATTTTAGAGATTTTATTTACATTTTATGGTATTTTTTTATGTAAATTAGTTGTTGCGTTTTTTCTCCCTACTTATCCAATGTTGTTACAACTCCTATAAATGCAAGTTTTACTTGTAAAGTTAATCAAGTTAATAAATAAAGCATTTCAGTTGTAGTTATGTATATTTTTTCCCATCTGAATAGTTTTCCTTTTAATAATTGACAAGATTATAAACTTTTTGTATTTAAAATCCTCTTTGATGTACAGTGTTCAGTGTTGTGTAATTTTTTTTTTTTTAAGATATGGAGTTCTTACAAATCTGAACTTTGTACATAGCTTCAATTATTGTACGACTGCAAATAGAAAGTGGATTATTGTATAAAGTTTGTTACTTTTGTTAAATTTCATCTTGTTCAAATGTCATAGCTCTAAGCAATGTGCTTATTTGTGTTGCATTTTTGTGATGCTATATAAAATCGCACATGTTGTCGCATTTTAAAACTGCGTACCTGTTGTAAATATAGATTTTCATTAAAGTCTTAACATCTAAAAAAGCAGGTATTTGCTTAATTTTTGTATCTTCTGTTGCTCAGATTGTCATTTAATCCTCTATTTAGCTTTTGGTGCTTTGATTGTACATATCTAATATGTTAATATATTTATATTTTCTCCCTGCTTGGTAAAAAATCTCTTTCTGACTTTTTGTTTGCCATTGTTATTTTAACTTTTGATTATTTTTATAGTAAGTTATGTAAAATTTCTGGCCAGCAAAAGACATTTTGGTAAATCTCTTAATCGTTTGTCAGCAAAGAACTTGCACTATAAATGCTAAAATGCAAAACTCTTGATCATGTGTAACTTTATTCACATATGTTCATAATTTTAAAACTTTTCTAGCAACTCCCTCCCTCTCGATTTCTAGGAATCCCCCTTTTAATCACCGCCCTTTTAAAAGAAAAACCCTTTAAAACAGAGAAAAGTATTTATAACTACTTAGTCATCTAAGTATTTTTATTTACTGTGTTTCAGACAATAAATACATTGTCCTGAGTTGTTATATTTTCTTTAATGCATTTCCCTCTTTTTCTTAGCTAAAGGCTCAAATTACGTATAATTGCAGAAATATGTATATAATTTTTAAATAGCTCAATTCATAATCAAAAAATGAAATTATTACAATAATTGCACCACATTCTCTCTTTCTAGGGCCATTATATCTTTATTCATTAACAAGATTTATAATTTCAGATTGTTTTTGATGTCAATAAAAATATCATCTGTATAGTGCAGGCTATATGAAAGAAAGCAGGAAAAAAAAAACATTTATAAAAAGAGAAATCAGGATGGTCATAGGATGGAAAAATTGGAAATACATGAAAATGTACATGCATTTTTATCGATTGGGGAAATATGGAAAAGTCATACAGACTTGTTTTGATTTCATGGTCCTGACAAAAATCTATTACAATAGACTAGGTGCAGATTCCCAAAATCAGTGCCTCTGAAGCCTAAATATTCCAGTCGCCATCAAGAGTGAATTCTTAAGAAACTTCGCAAATTTCATCAAAAAATTGCAGAGGAAAAGTTAATTTTATCTAAGGATTGCAAAAAAAACAGCATGTCTGTCTTCAAAGAATCGCTGAAATGCAATTTTGGTTAGAAGATTGCGAAAATCATTGGATTCTGGTAAGAGAATTGTGAGGAAAATGTGATTTTCATCAAATGACAACAAGAAAAATACAAAATTTATGAAATCGCAAAATGACAAGGCGTTGAAAATCAGTTGCTATGTGGCAACTGGCGGCCATGAATTTGCACTTATACAATAAACCATACTTACCAAGTGTAAAATCGGTCTGAAATGTTAATTTATCTTGAATTCAATCCTGGGAAAATTTTGTTTTCCCTTGAATTCAATTGCTCTTATAACTAGGGATGAAAATTGGAATTTGAAATGTGTTATTTATTTTCAAAACTGCTTACATAAATATTCTCTTTCACCGTAAATTGTAAAATTTCTTTACAGCGTTCTGCAAGGACTGAAAAGTGTTTCATAATTTATGCTTAATCTATAATTGACCATTCTTGTTTTTAAATGCTGCAAAAGTCTTCTTTTTAGAAATTTCAGTTTTGTTTTAGCCCAGATGCCCACTCCTCTCACATTTTTCATTACATAGAGATTTAAATTTTAAACTCTCAAGTTTTTATTTTTTGCTTCATATATTATTTTACAGTGACAGTAATTAAATTATCATATTGATTATCTTTCTAAATTCTGAAATTTCCCTTCTACCTTTCTTTTTCCTCTAGTATATTAAGTTTACAATCTTTAAATTTTTTTTTTTTTTTTTTTTTCTGCCCTGCTATTTTTAAATAACTATAAATAAATCTTTTAAAATAACTTCTACTGCCACATGGTGTAATTTTTTCTTTATCCCCTTTATTTAAAGAAATGTGTACGAACACGAACTTTGTATGAAACTTGCAGGATGTGTTGCTCACTTTTCTAATCTAGAACTTTGTTTGTTATGGCTCTAAACAATTATCTTTATGGTAACATTTGCAAAACTTAGAATTACAACCCATTGGTAAGTCAGGAAAATATCGATCAAATCTTCAAAAGTGGCATTTATTTTTATTAATGTAAATAGCATATATGTTATACTTAAACTACCACTTGTGTAAAGTAAAGATAAGTAATTGTATGAAAACACAGTGAAAATGAAAATACATTGAACTGTGTGTAGAGAATGGTTTGAGATGTAAAGGTTCATCTCAGATATAAATTCTGTCAGTTCGAAACAGTATTATTGCATTGACTTTCAATCTGTACTTTCATGCAGTTATTAATAAATATATTTTTTCTTAATTAGTTAAAGTGTATTTTATAGTTATTCCAATTTTTCATTGGTTTTATTGATTTTTATCTATTCTTTTCCATAGGTTATATAAGGAGCATGATGTCCTTTAACAGTTTTCTTAGTGCTCTTTTAAATGTTTTCTGTTATTAATTTTATAAAATAATAAAAAACATTTTGAAGAATGCTTTTTTTTTTCTTTCTTTAATAACATCTGCATATTTTTTTAATTATAGTTTTAGGTTAAGGTAAAGGCTAATTTAAAGTTTCTAGTTCTTTTTTGTTCAAACATTTTTAAAAATAATGCCAATCTTGTAAAACTGTAATTCTAAGTTTTCTATTATTCAAGTTTAAAAATATTTTTACATGGAATTCCTGAATAGTTGGAAGTCTTATGCATGGCTAGTAACCACTGCTAGATGTGTTTGCATTTATAAAACATGTGTATTGCTACCCCTGTTACTGTAAGATAATACTGATGCATAATTTGAGTTATGTTAATAATGGAACTTTTCATTGTTTGGCACTGGATGATCTGTATCTCTTCTTACTGAAGAGTTGGATAATTCTGGGATATAGATGGGAAAATTTTTCAAATTCTAAGGTAAGTCACATGATAAGTTTGTGGCATGTTGGTCTTTAGAACAAGAATTCATTTGAAACCAGATGATTGAACATAAAAGGGATCTCTCAACTTGAAATACAGCTTTTTATTTATCCTCCTCCCCCTCTCTCTCCTTCACTGTGAGCATTAAACATTTCTTGATGTGTCATTTTCAAAATTTGTCGGCTCCCATCTTTTTTTTTTTTTTTTCCCCTTCAATTTCAAGCAAAAATTATCCATGTTACACTTATTTCTATTTAAATAAATTACTTTCAAGTGTTGAATTGAAGCCTACTTTACTGAATTATGTTGTATGCATTAGAGGAGTTGTTAGCAAAGAAATTGCTGATAATTCATAAGAATCATATTGCATAAACTGGGAAATATGAGAACTTTGGTGTAAAGTACAGGATGATTAAAAATACTTGCCTTGATTCTAAAAGACAATAATTTTGTAAACAAGGATAGACAGACATAAACTATTTAAGTATGATGCAGAAGCAGAATAAGTTTAAAAGTTTTGTTTGTATGCTTACTATCTGTTTTATCTGACATTCATTGATTACACTCAGAACATCCAATTAATAGCTTATTTCTTGCCTGGTATTCTGAAAATAGGCTCAGTCATTGAATTGCATATTGTCATCAGGCCATCTAATATCCAAAAAACTACTATTTGTAATAATACCTACAGTGAAGGGGAAAATAATATACAATGAAGTACATTTAACACAAAACTAAAAAGGCTGATTTTTTTTTTTTTTTTTTTTTTTTTTTTTTTTTTTTTAATAAGCAAATTTTGTCAAAAGATTGAGATAAAACACAAATTTTGTCGAAATATCATTGGAAAATACATGAATTTTGTCAAAAAAATTGTGGAAAATACGAGAATTTTGATTAAAGATAGAGGAAAATATACAAATTTTGTCAAAAGATCACAGAAAAAAATACGAGAATTTTGACAAAAATTCGGAAAAATAGACATTTTTTGTAAAAAGATCATGGAAATATGCGAAATTTGTTGAAAAATCTGAGAAAAATCGTAAGTTTACTCAAAAAATCGCAGAAAATACATGAATTTTCTTGGAAAAAGGAGAAAATATGAAAGTTTGCTGAAAGATCGCAAAAAATATGTGAATTTTACTGAAAGATCGTGAAAATTATGTGAATTTTGTCAAAAGATTGTGGAAAATATGTGGATTTTGCTGAAAGATTATGGAATATATGCGAATTTTGCCGAAAGATCGTGGAAAACATGCAAATTTTCTTGAAAGATTGCCAAAAATATGTGAGTTTTCGTGAAGGGTGAGAAAAACTACAAATTTCGCTAAAGGATCATGGATAAATGCAAATTTCATTGAAAAGACCATGGGAGAAAAGTGCCATTTTTGTTAAATGGTCTTAGATAAAATGCTAATTTCATTAAACAATTTCAGAAAAATGCAAATTTTGTCAAAACACTGAAGAAGAAAAAAAAAAAAAAAAAAAAAAAAAAGCGAACTTTGTCAAAAGTTTGTGAGACTGTGAAAGTTTTTGAGTTGAACTTGAACCATGTCTGTAAATGTCACCTCAGTCTCAATTATTGGCTAATTCATAAGGTGCCAAAGAATTTACTACTTTGAATCATCCACAAGGCAATTTGTAGCAATCATGCCGTTGAAAATTGAAAACAATTTTTTCCCCCATATTAAACAATTTTTGTTTTATGTTTTTAAAAAAGTATTAATTTGTATAGTATGCTGTGCGGGTTGCTATATCATTTTGTATTAACAAGTATTTTATATTAAGCGTTTTCATGTTGAACATGTTTCACTGTATCACAAAACTTTGTTTTTGAAATCACATAGAAACCATAAACTTTTGGTAGTTTTATGTGACAAAGTGGACTCGCACAGAAAAATTATAAAAATACACTAAATAAAGCTTTTAACTTATTTTAATATTGTGCTAAAATATGTTCTGCCTATTATAGTTGTTTGCAAGGAAATTATTGTCATTTGTAGACTATCATTTTTAATCTTGTATTTGAGACCATTCTTTTGCATACTTTTAATCAATATCATTGATATTTGTGCAAGATAGTTTTTTTTTAAAGAGAATTGTGGTGCAAATATAACATTATTTACTATATTGTGCTATTTCCTAATCTTTTGAAATGTTTTAAGTATTTGCTACATTTATACTATATTTATTTTGTAAAAATGATTACAGAGAAAATTTTATGTCACTGTTGAATTTAATGATATTTTTATAGTTCAAGAAAAAATTTGTAGTGTCTTCTTTTCATCATTTTTTTTATAATTTAATAACTGCTTGTGCTTTTTATAGAATTTTTTTTTTTTTTAATTGAATGATGATGAATGAATTTTTTTAATACCTGAGGTATAATATACTGATTGAATCACTTGAGGTATGTATTGCTTGAAAAGTTAAAGCTCAAATGATTTAAAAATATTTCATTTCTCTTTTGGTTTGATTTGAAAATTTACAAATTGATTAGTTACAACTAAATTTTTATTAGTTCTATTTATTTTATGGCATCCACAATTTAGAACATTCTTAAATTCCAAAGGAATTAGGTAAACTTGCTGATTTAGGTAAAATTTCCAAATTTGTTTCTGTGAGTTTGAGATATCTGAATGCATTTGGAACAAATTTTTTGAATATTTGTAAAATTTAAGATTACAATTGCTAATTATTATTAGAAATGTGACATAAACATACAAATAAGTAAATTATTATTATTATTTTTAAAACAAAAAGTATAATATTGATTAAAAAATTACTATGTTCTGAAAATTATTTAAAATTATTAAATATAAATGAATGTTATGAATTTTATAATTAATACAATGTTTTATAGGAACTAGACAATTTTTATTATAATAATAATATAAATATTTTATAAGTTATAAAAAACTCACATTGAAAATTTCTGAAAAATATTAATTTGTAAAAAGACATGCAACTCAAACTTTTCAATAAATCAGCATGAAAATAGCCTGCCTTGAATATATATTTAATTTTGTGGTAATAGAGCGATTATTTATTGAATTTTGGTGATTTATCCAGCACAGTTTTACAAAAAACACTTGAGAAAACTTATAAATAACTTTCAACTTAGTTTTTTAAAAATTGTAAGAATTATAAATAGCTTACACCTGAGAAGGTTTTCTTAAGATAATTAGCCAGGAAAATGAAAATCTAGACTTCTGTGGATACCATTTTTTTCAGATCAATATTGGTATATAAATTTCTACTAGTGTACTTTAAGTAAAGCTATGCTAAAAGTTATTTTTCATTTATATAGAAGGGATTTTTAATTGTTTATTTTTTGAGTCATTTTGCTTTTTTTTTTTCTTTATATACATATTAAGAAATTTTAACTAGTCTTTAAAATGATAGTTTCAATGTTTCCTCAAAATTCATTGTTTTGTTCTTCACATGTAGATCTTCACTGTATAGTCAAATTAGTTATAATGTTGATGTAAATTGTATAATTCAGAGCATTCATGTACTGTAAATTTTGTCCATTTTCTTTTTGTATTGAAAATATTCTTAAATGTGACGAATTCTGTAAAACTTAAGTTCATAAAGAATCATCTCATTTTCATAACTCTTGTTATATTTATTTCATCATGCTTTTATCATTAAAAAGGAATTTTAATGACTGTCTTCTCTTAATGACTGAAAACTCACAGTAGATAGTAATCTTTGTAAATTTGTTGTCTTTGTAGAATCGCCTTTCTCTCCAAACATAAATATAGGCTCTTTCTATTTTTTGAGTGGGAAGGGAAGATAATTTCATTTCTGGTTGTTATATTTGTATAGAATTTATGTGAAGAATGCTGAAGATTAATAATTGTGTCTTTAAAAGGGAAAATATACGTAATAGCCAGTTTTTATTTTTAGTACTTGGTGTTTTTTAACGTTTTTATTCAGAATTAAGAAAAAAGTGCACTGATAGCATCACTGTATTTCGAGTGTTGTTTAAAGTCTTCTGTATGAATATGAACTTTAGTTAGTTAAGCTAAAAAAATATTTCCAAGATTTGAATTTTTTAAAAGGAATTTCTCCCTTTATTCTTAATTTTAGAGGGTAATTATAACTAAAGGTCCTAATTATTTTTTTTGTTACATTATTGGAGTCACATATATACAGGGTGGTCATAAAAAAACTTAACCAATGTATGTACCTCTGGTGACCTAACCACTAAACCAATCAAAAAAAAATTTCAGATTTAGTTATTTGAAAGTATGTGCACAAGATCATGATGATTTAAAACCACAAAGCTCTAACACTGAAAAAATTTCAAAATTATCGAATGGCAACACAAATTCCTTGTACAAATTCATCAGCGTATTAATGGCTTTAAAATTATATGCATATGACTAAAATCGTTTGTGTAATATCGTGGCATTCAATCCTAATTAGTTCCTATGTAACATAGTATTCAGCATTCTGAAACAAGTGATTACATTTTTATTTTCACTATGTGTGCACAACACAATTCCAGAAACACATTTTAAAACAAATCTTACTACATTACTCATTTCACAAGTGAAAATAAAAATCAGTTTTTGAAAAACATGTCTTGCCACTCCTACGTTCCTTGCAATGGTCTTTTTAGCAAATATTTTATGCCAGCAGTTTTTATTGTATGTGTATCATTCCAATGCCTTTTATAGTTTTTAAATGTGCTGATTAATTTGTACATGAAAAAAATGAGTGTTGTCTTTCAAAATATTTTCACTGTAACCCAAACTGCAAGAGTTATATTGTTTTAAATCATCACAATCTTGCACACATATCTTCAAATAAGTGTGTGTAAAATTTCTTATAAGTTTATTGAGTGGTTAAGCTGCTAAGGTTCATATATCTGGAAAGTTTTTTTTTATGACCACCCTGTATACTGCAGCCATTAAAATGCTACGTTTTAAGTTTAAAAAAAATAATAATAATAAATAAATGTATAACAAAACATTGAATTAATACATTACTTCTAATTGCTAAAAATGCATAAGGAAAATTTTAAAAACAGAAAATTAATTTTATTTAAGCTGTTGACGTGTTTCAACTCATTACCAAGTTATTTTCAAAATAATTAAAAGTTATACAGTAGACTCCCCAAATCCACACTCCTAAAATCCACAACGCTCTAAAACCCGCACATAATTTACAGGTATAAACAATGAAACAATGAGTTCAGAAGTAGGTGCAAAATTTGACATTTTAGTTTTATATCAATTCCATACATTTTTTAACTTGTAATTTTTGTTAAGGTTATTGAATTCATGTTTTTCCATGAAGAAAGAATAATTTATTTCTGAAAAAAATCAAGACATTGCTGATATCATTGGTAATCACAATCTTACCAAATATATTTATGTGTTAATCAAGCTTTTTTAGTTAAGTCTGGCTAAACCTGAAATAAAGCTTCGTTATTTTATGGTCCTGATGTGAATTAGTAATGTAACTTTGTGAGGCAAATTTCATTGAATAATATAGGAAAGACACATTTTATCTTTATAATGAATATTTAATAGTACATTATTGATTATTAACTTGACCTTTTCTTTTAGTATTTTAATCATTTAAAAAATTATCTAAATTTTTATGCATTCAAATTATTTAAAAAAAAATATAAACAAAGCAATGACCAGAAATCCGCAAAATTCTAAAATCTGCATAACCTCTGGTCCCAAGCTGTGCAGATTTGAAGGAGTCTACTGTATTCTGAAATGCATGGTCTATGGTGCATTTAACTTAAACACCATCATTCAGTTTTTCATGTGACAGATGTTTTTTATTTATTTATTTATTTTTTTACTGTGATTTTATTTCCGCTTTTTGAATCATAGAGCGATTTGTGCCACAATTGCTTAATGGTTCATAACAATAACATTAAATTCACTATTGAAATTGACAGGGTCGTACTGGCGTAACAGAGAGGGCGGTGGCAAAATGGATAACAAAGGCGCCGATCGTCTTACGAAAGGGCGCAAAACCTTACACACACGCATATATATATATATATGTACAAAGTTGTATAATATAAACGCACGCTGTGCGCAGAAAATTTTACGAACTTGGCAAAAGATTTTAGGAAAGAAACAATTTTTATTTTTGTAACTTTTTTTTAGTACCAAAAAATAAAAATAGCCACCAATTTTATGTTGGAATTATTTTCTGTTAACACGAATTTCATCAAAAAACGTCGAAAAAATAGCGAATTTCAACAAAAAATCGCGTAAAAAATGTGCATTTCAACAAAGAATAGTGTAAAAACGAACATTTTGACTAAGGACGAGCGAAAAACGTAAATTTTATCCAAAGACGGCGTAAAAAACGCGAATTTCATCCAAAGACCGCGCTAAAAACGTACATTCTATCCGTGAATCGCATAAGAAACGCTAATTCGTGCATAATTTGCGTAAAAAAACCGCAAATTTCGTGCATGCATCGCATAAAATATGCAAATTACATCCATTAATCGTTAAAAAATAACAAATTACGTGTATAAATTGTGTGAAATGGAAATTACGTTCATGAATCGCATAAAAACACGAATTGCTTCCATAGATAATAATAATAAAAAAAAAACCCCGCGAGTTTTGTCGACAGATTGTTAAAAAAAAAAAAAACCCGGAAATTAAACAATGAATCGCATAAAAATAGCGAATTACGTTCATGAATCGTATAAAAATAGCGAATTACCTTTATAACATCACGTAAAAAATGCAAATTATGTTCATGCTTGGCATAAAAATAGGGAATTGCATCTGTAACATCCGTAAAAACGTAAATTACGTTCATGAATCGCATAAAAAACGAGAATTACGTTCATGAATCGCTCAAAAAACAAATTTTGTCGACAGATTATTCAAAACACGAGAATTTCGGCGACAGATCGCTCAAAAAATGCAAAATACGTATATGAGTCACATAAACATAACAAATTACGCCTTTAAATCGTGTAAAAAATGCGAATTGCGTTCATGAATCGCATAAAAAACGCGAATTACGGTCATGAATCGCATAAAAAATTATAATTACATCCATAATTCGCTCAAAAAACGCTAATTACGTCCGATAAATAGATTTTAAAAAGGCGAATTTCGTCGACAGATCGCTCTAAAAACGCAAATTACGTCCATGAATCGCAAAAAATAGCAAATTACGTCTATAAATCGCGTAAAAAACGCAAATTATGTTCATGAATAGCAAAAAAATGCGAATTATGTCCGTAAATCGCTCAAAAAACGCGAATTTCGTGGACAGATCGCTCAAAAAACGCAAATTACGTCCATGATTCTCATAAAAATAGCGAACTACATTCATGAATTGCATAAAGCCGGAATAACATCAATAAATCGCCCAATAAATGCAAATTATGACCATGAAATTCATAAAAAAGCGAAATGTGTCTATAAAGCACTAAAAAACGCGAATTACATAATAAAAGAAAATTTCGTCCATCCAAAATAACATATTTAATTTTTTTTAAACATAAATCAATTTTCAGAAAGTTTTTGACCCAATATTATGTGCGCAGAAAATTTTTGACTTTATATAAGTGTGCATATATATATACATACTACATAAATTATTCATATATATATTTATACACACATAAAAAAAAAAAAAGTTCTCCGCAAAACATTGCACTTAAAAAAAAATCTTGATATTAAACAAGCGTTGCCAATTTAGAGAGTTTCTACATAATACAATCTCTAAAATGCAAATAATAATTATGATTAACAATATTCCAAATCGTGGTAAGAAGGACGTCTATTTTATGTGAATTATTATTATTTTTGAAAGGATTTTCTTTCTTTCTTTTCTTCAATAATATATAAATTAGTTTAAAATTAAACACGAGTGCAAACTGTTGGGTCTGCTCTAGGTAGTAATCATGTCTAAGTCTATACTTCTGGTGTATAAAGCCATAATTGAAGAGGTCAAGTTGTAGAACTTTAACAAGTTTATTAATTCAAAAACAAATGGGTTAATTCAGTAACAAGTGGTTAATAAAAACAATTAAAATAATCCTTAAACTGCATGGGTTGGCTTTCATCATGGCTAAAAATGGTGATTAAAAGTATAAAAATATGACTGTGCCTGACAGCATCACTATATCATTTAACATCAGCCAACAAGGAGCTATAACAAGTGCATTCTATACTGCACTCCTTCTCATGCTGCTATATGCAAAGCATTACCAAGACTGCTGCTCAGAAAACAAACTCCTGGCTTAAATACAAAAGAAAAGAGGTTAAAATATACAGTTAAAGATTAATATGCAAATTTAATTGGTAAAGGAGAAGCTGCAAAACCAATTAACTGCAAGTTAACTGACTTGAAGATATTCCATACTACTCATCCATTCAACCATGAGTCCAACCAACCATTTTTATAATGTCAACACAGCAAGTAATGATGTTGCATGACAGGCTTAGTTAAAGTACAAACTTTGTACTACTCCAATTAAAGTCCAGCTTCTTTGTAGTAAGTAATTAACATTCAAAAACAATACATTGAAACTAAATACATATTTAAATAAACTTTAAAACATTTTAACAACTTTAAACAACTCATTGAAACTTTACAGTTTCTTAGAAAAATATTAAGCATTATTGGCTGAGCAGAGAAACTGGGAAAACTAACTGGGAAAAATATTTAAATACTTTTTATTCAAATAAACTTAATTAAAAACTTTAAATATTTTAAACTTAAGTCAACACAAACTATACACGCACACGCGCAATATATATATATATATATCTCTTAAAATTAGTTAATAAAATGACAATGTGAGTTAAAAAGTTTTTTTCTTGCAAACTATTAAAATTAAAAAAGAAAAGAAATACTTTGTTCGAAACACGCTACATAGAAATTTTTTCACAGTACAAATCCCAAAAAATATAAAAGATTATGACTATTTAATAAATTAATATTTATTTAAAATTATTTAAATAATAAGTAGTAATATTTATTGAAAATTATTTGACTAGTAAGAAATACAATTTGATTTTAAATAAATATTACATTTACTTAGTTAATTCAAACTTTATTCCGGATATCTGAATATCAGACTCCATTACATCACTATTTCAAAATAAAAAAAATGAATTAATAAATAAAACGAATTAAAACAATTTTATTGGCCAAAAATTAAAAAGTTCAAAACATTATTTTATACAATTAAATAATATTTTATGTTATGCAATCACTAGGATATAAATACTAATTATGGTGCAAAAATTTTCCAAGTCATTATAAAAATGACGTTTATTTTATATGAATTACTTTTTAGAAAAAGGGATCTTTATTTTTCTTCTTTTGTTCAACAATATATAAATTAATTTCAAATTAAATTTAGACTCTATATATATATTATATATACATATATAAAAAAAAATTTCCTATTATGAAATCAGTTAATAAAATGACAATATAACTTAAGAAATTTCCTTTTTCTTTTAAACAATTAGAATTAAAAAAAGAAAAGAAATTACTTTTTTTCAGAAGTGCCTTATAGAATTTTTTTCATAGTACCAATCTCAAGAAATGTGGAATGGATTAATATTTATTGAACATTATTTAATTAATAAGAAGTAAAATTTGATTTCAACTATATTTTACATTTACTTATTTAATTCAAACCTTATCCAGAATATCTGAATAACAATATCCATAAAATTATTTCCAAATAAAATATTAAAATAAAACGAAATTAAAACATTTTCATCGGCTCAAAACTCAAAATTTCAAAATATTATTTCATAAAATTCAATAATATTTTGTATAATACATTCTCTAGGATACAAATACTAATTAAGGTGTAAAAAATTTCTAAATCGTGGTAAAAATGGCATCAATTTTACAAGAATTATTTTTAAAAAGTTTGTTTTTTATATAACATGTAAATCAATTTCAAATTAGTAAAAAAAAAAAATCCTACTTTAAAAAGTTGATAAAATGATAATAATGTGACTTAAAAAGTTTTTTTCGCCCCTTGTAAATAATTAAACTTTTAAAAAATAAAATATGCTGGCATTAAAATATTATGTTAAAATATTTTAATAATATTTATTAAAAATTAATGAACTAATAAGAAGTAAAATTTAACTATATGTTACTTTACTTCGTTAATTCAAATATTATGCCGATTATCTGAATAACAATCTCCATAAAATTGTTTTCAAATCGAAAATAAATATTAAAATAAAACAAATTATAACAATTTCATTGAATAAGAACTCAAAAATGCAAATTATTATTTTACGCAATTCAATAATATTTTATGTAATACACTCTTAAGAATGCAATATACTAAATATGGGGTAAAAATTTTGAGATAAGTTATTTTAGCTCGGGGTAAGGATGTCAATTTATGTAAATTATAAAAAAAAAAAAAAGTTTTCTGTTTTTTTTTTTTTTTTTTTTTTTTTTTTTTTTTTTACAATAAAATGATATTATACAGCAGTTTTGATTTGAATCCTACTTTTTAAACAATTATATAGATATAAACAATCTTGTGGAAGTGATACAAATATTAATAATAAAAAAGTGATAATAAGTAATCTTACCTTATACTGTTTTTCTATGGACAAATCATATACTATTAAAAAAGTATGAAGCACAAGCTTTTTAAAAGAAAAAGCTTTAAGATTACAGCAGCAGCAGTACGAACGGTTTATCGAGGTGCCTAGGACCGGATTACAACTAAATAGGTAAATAATTCAGGACAGGCAAATATTGTAAAGATGGAGTTGTTCTTTGACACTGGATAGAACGAGAAAAACAAAGCACGTTCAACCCTGCCCCAGGAGCACTTTATTATACTGTACCAGCTTATCGGTTGAAAATTAGAAACACATGTATTTCCATTTTCTGTGGAGTGTACAATAGATGATTGATTTCGGTACTCTCTTTTCCCTCGGAGGGTAGTATTTCAAATGGGCAGACTTGTATTTACAAAGGCTGTGCTGATCAATTGATTTGTTTCTATTTTCCCCAGAAAGATATACAGATCCAGAAATCTCAGAATACGGTATAATCAATAAAAAACGACACATCTGGTATTAATACAGACACCAGTGGTTACCTTCAGAATCCATATCTAGTTAACTTGAAACCCCCCTGAAATGGTAATTTGTCTTCTTTGGAACTCCCACGTCATTGACTAACAGCTTTGAAAACACAACACAAACACATCTGCGTTTCTATTTACTTACATTCAACCATACTTTTGTAAAAGACGTTAATGATTTTCAAGGGTTTATATATATATTTTTAATTACATATATACTTTTCATTTTGCAACTTGCGGTGGTGTTTGAATTTTAGAGAGGTTAAGCAGATCGGATCCAGTTTTAAAAAAGTTTTTAGATAATGGCGTTTTTGATGCTAAAAATTATCGAATTTTCAAAGATATATAAAAAAATTAACTTATTCTTCTTTCAAAAGCAAAATTAACATAAGTTTCCATTGCAAACTCTCCTCAAAAATTATTCTTCGTAATCTGACGCATAATATCATTTAAGAAATTAATGATAGTACGTACAGATCATTAACACATACATTAACATTCAGAAATTATAGAGTACTTCAGTTTATTAGAACTAGGGGCACAAATTTATGTATGTGTTTGGGGCGGTGCTATTACAGAAACAAAATAATTTTTTTAAGTTCTTTTTATCGAAGAGCTGAAAAAAAAAAAAATGATCAAGGGCGCCAAAATTACAAAAATATGACAATAGTTTTTTGAAAGTTATTTTTCTGTCGCGCTGAAAAAAAAAAAAAAAAAAAAAAAAAAAAAAAAAAAATTGACCACGGGATGCATGATTACAAAAAGACGATATTAGTTTTTTGAAAGTTGTTTTTACATAAAACACGGGAAAAAATCTAACCAAGAGTGCTGTGATTATAAAAACATGATGTTTGTTTTTCGAAAGTTATTTTTAAAGAAACACTGAAAAAAAAAAAAAAAAAAAAAATCCTGCCATGGGCGCCATGATTACAAACACACTGTATTAATATTTTGAAAGTTGTTTTTACAAGAGCTGCTGAAAAAAGATGATGAAGGACGCCATTATTACAAAAACTGGTATTAGTTTTTTAAAAGTTATTTTTGTAGAGGCACCGATAAAAACCTGGCTAAGGGCGACACGATTCCAAAAACACGATGTCAGTTTTTTAAAAGTTATTTTTAAAAAGGCGCTGAAAAAGATCTAAATAAAGGCGCCATGATTACAAAAACATGATATTAGTTTATTTTTGGTTACTTTTACAGAGGTATTGAAAAAGTCTGACCAAGGGCTCTATGCTTCCCAAAACACGATATTTGTTTTCTTAAAATTATTTTTACAAGCGGCGCAAGAAAAATTTGAACAAGGGCGCCATAATTACAAAAATCGATATAAGTTTTTTAAAAGCTTATTTTATAGAGGCATCGAAAAAAATCTGACCAGGGGCGCCACACTTCTAAAAACACGACATTAGTTTTTTGAAAGTTATATTTAAAGAAGCGCTGAAAAAGATCCGACCAAGGGCGCCACGTTTCCTAAAACACGATATTAGTTTTTTGAAAGTTATTTTTTAAAAGGTGTTGAAAAACATCTAATCAAGGGCCCCATGATTACAAAAACATAATATTAGTTTCTTTTTTTTTTTTTTTTTTTTTTTTTTTTACAGAGATGTTGATAAAGTCTGACCAACGGCTCCATGTTTCCCAAATCACAAAGTTTTTTTTTTAAAGAGGCGCTGAAAAAGATCTAAACAAGGGCGCCACGATTACAAAAACATAATTTTTTTTTCTTTTAAGGAGGTTTTGATAAAGTCTGACCAAGGACGACATGTTTCCCAAAACATGATATTAGTTTTTGAGAGTTATTTTTACAAGAGGCGCCGAAAAAACCTGTCCAGGGGCGCCACAATTCCAAAAACACGATATTACTTTTTTGAAAGTTATTTTTACAAGAGGTGCTGAAAAAAGCTGAGCAAGGGCGCCATAATTACAAAAAGCTATATTAATTTTTAAAAAGTTATTTTTGTAGAGGGGCCGAAAAAAGTCTCTCCAGGGGCGCCACTATTCCAAAAACACGATATTAGTTTTTTAAGTTATATTTAAAGAGTCGCTGAAAAAGATATAAACAATGGCACCATGAGTACAGAAACATGATATTAGTTTTTTTAGGTTATTTTTACAGAGGTGTTGAAAAAGTCTGACCAAGGGCGCCATGTTTCCCAAAACACGATGTTAGTTTTTTGTTAGTTATTTTTACAAGAGGCGCTAAAAAAAGTTGACCAAGGGCGCCATAATTACAAAAATCGATATTAGTTTTTTAAAAGTTATTTTTATAGAGGCACCGAAAAAAAAAATCTGACCAAGGGCGCCACAATTCCAAAAACATGATATTAGTTTTTTAAAGTTATTTTGAAAGAGCGCTGAAAAAAAATCAAAGGGCGCCATAATTACAAAACATAAAATTAGTTTTTATTTTATTTTATTTTATTTATTTATTTTTGACAGAGGTGTTGGTAAAATCTAAGCAAGGGCGCCATGTTTCACAAAAAACGATATTAGTTTTTCAAAAGTTTTTTTTAAAGGCGCTGAAAACACCTAAACAAGGGCGCCTCTGACAATGTGACCAATTAAAATGAAAATGTCTTGTTTTAGACTGGCATTTTACCTCTTTTCCCTATCGTTTGTATTTCCAGAAAAAGCAGAATAAATATTTAACTACAGAGCAGCTACCTATGGCGTTAAATGATTGACAGAAAATATGCTAAATGCGTCAGTAGTTTTAATTTGCCAAATGAAAATATTTGAAATTTTATGCCTTTCAGATTCCACAACATAAATTGCTTCCATAAACAAAAAAAAAAAAAAAAAAAAAAAAAAAAAGTGACGAGGGGCGCACCGGGCATTTGCCTCGTTGCCCGGTGGGCCAGTACGACCCTGATTGAGTATGTTTAACGCATATATTTTTAAAGCTTAGATATACTATACTTTATGTCATATGTTATCCTGATGTTCTCGTCATTCGAGTGTTAATGTGTTGGGAAATCTTATGTTAATTTTGTGAAGCTTTATTTATTGTCCAAGAGTCGACAGTACAAAAACCTTAAGAATCGAGGCACAATAATTAAAAAAAAAAACTTTTATTTTATGGAAGAGTAATAATAGGGGAATCTAATGATCCATGTCTGCCGGAAATGAAGTGGTGAATAAGCCAAAAATTAATACCACTAGTGGTTCACTCGTAAGTTTATCATTGTGTTTGCTGTACAATCATTTCATGCAGTGTTAAATTCAGACAGTTTTCTCCGGGAAGGACTTCAGTAGCTCCGGGGGGGGGGACATTATAGAGTTCCGGGAGGGAAATTGTTCTTTTTGACCATTCAACACTGATTTCATACCTTTGCTTGTACGACAAACACAATGATAAACCTACGAGTGAGCCACTAGTGGTATTAATTTGTGACTTATTCATCACTTTACTCGGCTGACATGGATCATTAGATTCCCCTATTACTACTCTTCCATAAAGTAAGTTTTTTCTTGTGCTCGATACCTTAGGTTTTTGTGTTGTCGGCTGTTGGACTATTAATAAAGTTTCACAAAACTAACAATCATTTTACCGACAGGACTGTGTTTTGTCATGAAACGCGTTTGAAAGTTAAATCAAGAAAATTTCAAATGAATATTTTTTTTTTAAATGAAGATTAAAAAACTTCCTCTCTTTAAAAGTTTAACTTAAAAAAAATCTTTTTTGAAAAGTCACAGATTTGTTAATTTTAAATATCTGTTGCCTAGTAGGTGAAATCGAACATTTTAGAATCTTTTTGAAATGAATAATTAAACTGTTAGATGTATATCATAATTTGAATGATACTTTTTTTTTTCTTTTTATAGGTGCATTCGTAATTATGTAAATACGTAGCACCTAAGTCGTTCAGTTCGTTCCTCTGTCTGTCCGCATATAACAGAGCAAAAACTTTGAAATTTAAAATATATAATTGTTGCATAATTTTGTCAAGTCATTTCAAATTTTATGAAAATCGGATGCACAGTTTAATGACAGGGACAATTCAAAGTACAGGGTGTCCGAGAAAGATCCGTACAACTTCAAAAATTTATTGAAAAAGAAACAGTAGGGGAACAGCGAAACTAATTAGGACATTAGATAGAATAACTCAAAAAGTTTTTTTCTGCAGTATGTTTCTGACCATAGATGACGCTACATGTCATACAAAGGAATATTAAAGCATTTTAGTTATTTCAATGGCGGATCGCCTGAAGAAAGCTCAATGTGTTGCGTGGTTTATCGAAACAAAATCCGATACGCAAACACATTTCAGTCGCTGAATAATTCTTTTCCACAGCGTTGGATTGGCAGGGATGGTCCCATCAAAGACCTTAAAGGGAAAGACATGAAGGCTCTGGAAACCGTAACTAACTGAAACAGTGCAAACAGCACTGCTATGAAACACGCTCAAAGGGGGAGATCCAATCGTAGGCTGGTTCATTGCATTCACCGATTCGCCAAATATTTTTCTAGTAAACCTCCTTGCGCCAACTCCCCCGCGAGAATTCAAAACGCCATTTCTTTTGGCAGTTCGTCTTGAGACTTAAAGATAGTGGGAGATTTTTTAATATGATTTGTTTGTTGTGATACATTTTTTATATTGCAAATAGATAGCCGATTAACATGTACAAGTGAAAAGTCTTCAGTGATGCTGAACTTGTTAAATAATAAATTTTATGTATCGAAAGTTCCACTTTCACTGGAAAACTAACATAACAACGAACAGATTCATCTACAAGTAACTAGTCTTCTGTAACGTATTGCATGAACTTTGACCTAACTCATCTCCCTCCACGAAAAGGGAAAAGGGATGGAGAGGGAGGGGGGCGCGCACTGCTTTCGCGGGGACCGAGGGGAGGGTCCGAGGCGGGCAGCGATGACCACACCATTACTCCACATTTTGATAATTATCGCTACTGGTGATAATGCCAAAGCGCGCCAAGTGAACGCTTCTTATCTTTCGCCCCTGTATGCGACTTCTATTGCCTAGCTATTTGCACTGTTTCACAGACAGCGGTGGATTTACATTACGCCTATGGAGCCTTCGCATCTTTTCCTCTAAGATCTTTGGGTCCCATTGCATGGCCACTCCGGACTCCTGACCTAACACCACTGGATTTTTTCTTTTGGGGTTATGTTAAAGATACTGTATACCGAACGCAAGTTAACAGTCTCGAAGAATTAAAGCAAAATATCCAAACAGCTGTAGCTACTGTTGATGTTAGCATGCTGAAACGGTCGTGGATGGAATTGGAATATCGTCTTGATATTGTTCGTGCTACGAAAGGGTCTCATGTAGAAATTTCCTAAGGTAATTACTTAAGTTATAGGAAAAAAAAAAAAAAAAAAACTTTTTGAGTTATTCTATCTAATGTACTAATTAGTTGCGCTGTAACCTTATTGTTTATTTTTCAATAATTTTTTGAAGTTGTACGGATCTTTCTCGGACATCCTGTATTTCGTTACATTACGACCAATGGGAAAAAATAATTTCAAGTGCATTTTAATGGTGACACTCTTTCAAAGATAATAAAATTGATATACATCTATGGAGTATATATTAAAATATACATTCTGTACAATCTGTGGTGCAAAGAATATTTGTTATTAATTTAAAGGACTACACAAAAGTATTCCATTACATAATGGTACAGGGAGAAACATTGTTTGGGGCGCGTTTTAATAATATTAAACTATTTCACATTTTATGAAATTGATATAATTAAAATAACTCCCACGAATTATTTTTAAATATTTTCTCTCGAAACACATCATTTCCCTTTTGCTCTCAGAATTCACTATTTTTTAACGTTCAATTCATCGAAATTATAGACAGATTTATGACTTTATCTAAAGAAATATTTAAACTGTTTAGACTTGAAACCGGACCACGTAAAATTAACATTGCAGCTGAGAAAATAAACGCTCGGGTGCTTTCAATTTCGGTTTCCAAGAATTAAAATTTGCGTCATAATGATAAATAAGATGTTTTTATGTTTGGGATGAGTGAAGGAAAAGTTGGCCTAAGTATTTTTATCCAGAATTGAAGAAAAAAGGAAGGGTTAAAGTTTGTGAATAGTGATCAGTTTAAGGTTTAAAGCATAGCTCCTAGGGATATTTTTAGATTGTAAGTGGGACGTTTGTCGATTAGGCGAAAAAGAATTAAAGGGAAATGATATCATAATACATACATATATATATATATATATATATATTATATATATATATATATATATATATATATATATATATATATATATATATATATATATAATTATATATATATATATATATATATATATATATATATATATATATATATATATATAATTATATCCTTTTAAGGCTTTTCGTCTGTTAGATCTCAAATTCTCCTATCCGATGTCAAAGCTTTGAGCTTCAATGCAATAGTATTTTTTAAATTTCTCACTTTTAAGCCCCTGATATGCTTTTTTTCAGGCAACAATTGAAATATCAACAACTAAAAATAATCTTACGTTACAAAAGCCAGCAATAAAACCAAGAAGATGCATCATTATATTTTTAAATACTGATTATCTCTATTGCAGTTTTTATATTTTTTATTTATTTTAGCACTTTCCAACAAAGTTGAAAAGTGTTTATGCATTCGGTTTGTCTGTCCGTCTGTCCACGCTCTAACTCACGTAAATATACTCGGATTGCCATGAAATTTTAGGATGTTATTGACGTTTACCCTAGCACGAACCCTATTGAAAATGAAGTTTCTACCATGATTAGTTTATCTATAGGGAGAATCAAATGTTTCTTATTACATTACGGCCTATGGGGAAAAATCGTTTCAAAGGAATTTTAAAGATGTTATACCCTGTCAAAAATATTAAAATTTATATGCTTTTACGAGGTGCATTAAAATATGCTTTCTATAAAATATGAGGTGAAAATGTAGCTATTATTCATTTACAGGGCTACCAAAAGAATTCCATTAGATAATGGTAAAAGGGGGAATTGTGTGTGACATATTTTAAATATATTAAACTGTTTCATGTATAATAAAATTGATGTATGTTAATGAGGCTTAGTATAAATTATACGATATTGCCTTCCCTAATATAAAGTACATAGTATTTACAAGGACACACAAAAGATTTCAAATTGTACATTCTTTCCGAAGTACTGTATATGTATCCGATGATAGCTGATGGATGGATGAAATGCATTTTAATTATGATATGCGCGTATAAGTTCCACTAAATTTATGCATATTATATGGTATGTATAAATGCTATAGTTAATATACAGGGCTACCCAAAAGAGCTCGCCAACGTTACTGAATATGACATAAATTACTAAAAGGTGATGCTTTAATAAATTATGCATTTTTACGCTGAACTGCGTTAAATTTACTAAGAAATGTTTGCAGAATATAGGTAAAATGATATACAGGGTCACGCAAAGAATTGGGTTAATGGAGCCTATGAATGATAATTTGTGAGAAAGTGATTTCAGTTGTTTTAAGAGTGTTTTAGTTTAAAATAAATTTTATCTTAACACTGATGCGTAATAAAGGTACCAGGCAAACTACAAGACTGAACAAAGTATTCAAGTATGTTTCCATCTATTAGTATAAATTGCTGAAAGAGAAATTTCAAGCTACTAGGCATTTTTTGCTAAACTAAATTTTCCCATTATATAGTATGTATGCTGACAGATCAAATACAGGGCTGTTCAACAGTACTGGAATACATATTTGGCTATATTTGGCTTTATAGCCTTATTTACCTAAATAACGAAGTTTTGTTAAAGATTTCATGAAGCGTTGGAAAGTGCTACATAATCTATGCTTAACGCATGATTTTTCTTACTTGTTATACCTTCGTATAGGGGAAAAATACTTTTAAATACAATTTGTTTGAAAATGTATCTCAATTTATTATTAGAGAAATTACTATTTTTTGTGATTTTTAATGACATTTCTGTTACGCTGGCAATTGAAGCTAGAGGTCTGGACGGGCCGAAATTTCCAGGCCCGGGCCCGGCCCAAAAGTTAAAATTTCGGCCCGAGCCCGGCCCGAACGAAAAAATAATAGCCCGACCAGGCCCGGCCCGAAAGTTAAAATTTCGACCCGAGCTCGGCCCGGTCCGGAAAAAAGTTTAAAATCGGCCCGAACCCGGCCCGGCTCGAGTGAATTTCTACAGTACATTGATCTTTAATCTTATGGAATAGTTCTGACCAAAGAAAATTATATTAGTCTTTTTTTTTTTTCATGTTTATAATCTCCATTTATGCAGAAGTGCCGTAGGCTGCGATATTTATGCTTTTAAATGAATCTTTGTTTGTTGTATGTAAATGTTTCAGTTATCACTAGTATTATTAATCCATATTCCCCGTAATGGAGACAAAAAATCGAAAAAGCGGTATATGGTAAAATTTCCACGAAATCGCTTTGGAACGAAAAAAAAATGCATTCCCTTCTTAACAGATGTAAATGTTTAATACATTTTTTTCCTCCCGTATTGTTGTATTCATTTTGTATGGATGAACATTTTAAGACACTTTCAGTTTTCAGTTTAAAAAAAAAAAAAATTCCGTCATAATCATGTTTTTTTTTTTTTTTTTTTTTTTTTTTTTTTGTGTGTGTGTGTGTGTTTGTGTGTGTGTGTGTGTGTTTAATTCTATTTTAAAACGCCTAGTAATCTACGATTCTTTAAAAGGAATAAATTCTAATGTTTAATTGTAGAATAATGACGGCTTAAAAGTATATGCTTTTTTTGCAGAAATTTTTGGACAAAGCCAAATATTACTGATTTATAAAAAGTCGAGAAAAGGATTTTCATATAGGAAGATTCAATAGGAACTGATTATTTTGGTCCATGAAAACTAGGAAGAATGGAATCAGTCTCGGCTTCGTACGGAAAAAAAAAGTTAGGCCCGGCCCAATACTCCAGCAAAAAAATTAAGGCCTGAGCCTAGCCCGGCCCGAAAAGATTAGTGACTAGGCCCGGCCCGGCCCGAGTCTTCAGAAGTAAGGCCCGAGCCCGGCCCGGCCCGAATGCCATTATTGGAAATCGGCCCGAGCCCGGCCCGCGGGCCGGGCCGGGCCGAGGCCCGTCCCGTGCAGGCCTCTAATTGAAGCACTCCATTTCTGTAGAAAATAAAGGAAAAAAGTAGATTACTATACCTTTTTACCGCCGTTTACTCATAACAACTAAAAATAATAATCTATAATAATAAAGAGAGAAGGATGTTTGTCTGTCAGCGCTGTTCTAAAGAGACTGCTGCACGTAGAGTTACAAAATTTGGAGGGAAGGTACTTTTTTACATGTAGTTTTGCACCTCGAAGCCCGATTTTCGATTTTTTATTTCGATTTTTTTAAATAATTTTTTTTAGGCGATTTTTAGCGTTATTTTTGCGGTTTTATCCCATTAGTGAAAGGAATACGGTTTCATTCTTTTAACCCAAAATAGCAATTTTTTTTTTCTCTTTTCAACAAAGTTTATTCGGAATTTGTACAGCGATTTTTGAATTTTTAACGAATTTTTAATGCGATTTTTAGTGTTTTTTTCTCATTTTGCGGCTATTTTTTGAGATAAATAAAACGAAAATCGTTTTAAATTTTTAGCCTAATGCCCTAAATTTTGTGTTTGTTACTATTTTTAGATTTTAACGATTTTTAATGCGATTTTCAATGCGATATTTAACGTTTTTTTTAAAGATTTTTGCGTTTAGCATCTAATTTTTTTCATAGTTGTTCTATCAAAAACTTGAGCTGTGGAGAATGCAATAAGTAGTATTTTTTTGTGAAATCTATCTAAAATGTCAAAAATTTAGATACCACTATTTTCGAATAGCAATTTCATAAACTATCTTAAATTCTTGCTTAAGACCGCTACCCCCTCGAGTTATATATCACCTGATAGGTTATTTAACAGTGTATGGTTTTGATAAAGTTTTTGAAGAATAGAGTGCTCTACCTGGTGGTGGAAAATGGAACTAATAGAACGCTATTTTTTAAAATCTATAATAATAAAGAGACAACTTTGTGTGTGTGTCACCGCTGTTGTGAAGAGTCTGCTGTACGTAGAGTTACAAAATGTGGAGGGAAGGTATTTTTATACATGTATTTTTATACTTCGGACTCGAAGCCCGATTTCCAACTTTTTGATTAGATTTTTTGATAATTTATTTAGGCGATTTTTAGCGGTTTTTTTTTTTTTTTTTTTTTTTTCAGTTTTATCCCATTAGTGAAAGAAATACGGTTTCATTCTTTTAACCCAATATAGCAATTTTTTTCTCTTTTCAGCAAAGTTTATTCGGAATTTGTACAGCGATTTTTGATTTTTTAACGAACTTTTAATGCGTTTCTTAGTGTTTTTTTTCTAATTTTTCGTTTTTTTTTTTTTTTTTTTTTTTGAGATTGATAAAAAGAAAACCTTTTCAAACTTTTAGCCCTAAATGATTTTTAATGCGATTTTCAATGTGAATTTTAACGCTTTTTCAAGATTTTTTGCGTTTAGCATCTATTTTTTTCATAGTTGTTCTATCATAATCTTGAGCTGTTAAAAATGCAATAAATAGTAATTTTTTTTTTTTTTTTTTTTTTTTTTTTTTGCGAAATTTACCTAAAATGTCAAAAAATTAGTTACCACTATTTTCGAATAGCAATTTCATAAAATATCTTAAATTCTTGCTTAAGACAGCTACCCCCTCGAGTAATATATCACCTGATAGGTTGTTTAACAAAGTATCGTTTTGATAAATTTTTTGAAGAATAGAGTGCGCTAGCTGGTGGTGAAAAATGAAACTAACAGAACGCGATTTTGTTAAAATTTGGAAATATAACAATGTGATTTATTTTAAATTTTAAAATGGTTTATAATACATGATAAAATATGTAAACAAAGAATGGTGTGACACATTTCAGGGTGCGTGAAAGGAGGGGCGCGAACAAAATTAGGAAATGTAATAAGGAGATCTGTTTTAGTTTAAGGTAGTTTATAACGCATGTTAAAATTTTTAAAGTACTGGGGATGCTCTGGAGAGACCGCTGCACGAAGTTATGTATGAAATTTTACACCTTGAAGGCCGATTTTCAGTTTTTTTAAATTTACTTCATATGCGAATTTTAGTGGGTTTCGAGGCGATTTTTCCACATTAGCGAAAAGGAAAGCGGTTTCATTCTTTCGACCTAAATTAGTGAATTTTGTTCTCTTTTCAATATAATTTATTTGGATTTCGTGCAACAATATTTGGATTTTTAGTGAATTATTTAATGTAAATTTTGCCGCTTTTATTCGACATTAGTAAAAGGAATTTTGCTTAAAACTTTCAGGCTGATGTATTAAATTTTAGCTGTTAAGATTTATGAATTTCAGCTAATTTTAATGCGATTTTTCGAGATTTTTTGCGTTTGATGTCGGATTTTTGTCATTCATGAGATATTTCCAATTACAACGTTTTACCCTATTAGAGTAAATTTTGACCCCTGTGATTTTTTAATATTAGTGATTTTTAATGCACTTTTCAATGCAATTTTGAGAAATTTTTCGAGTTTTATGGTGATTTGTTGATATTCGGAAGTAAAAATTGATTTCAAACTTTTAATCTAATATAATTTTAGAGATTTTTAACGCGATTTTTCAAGATTTGTTGTGTTCCATGTCGATTTTTTATTATCTATGAAGGATTTCCTTTTACTACGTGATTATCCTGGTTGACCAATTTCGCCAAATTATATCAATCGTGAAACAAGCCAAATAATGCAAATAAATGTAATTTTTATGTTAAATAATGAAAGAAGAGATAATTTAGAAAAACATTAATACAAATACATATAAAAATAAGAAGTAAAAACCACTTGATGACGTAACAAACATATGTAACATGTTTAATGTCAAGTGAATATGGAATTTACGATCCGCCATTATTGTAGTTTAATCTTATGGTTTGACACAGATAGTTTCTTGGTCAACCGGATAATCAAATAGTTCAGATTTCCGATTAGAATGTTTTATCCGTTTGATGAAATTCTGATTAATGCGATTTAAAAAATAACTAGCGATATTTAGTGCATTTTTCAATGCGTTTTTAATGAACTTTTTAATGCGATTTAGTACTATTTTTTTCGATCCCCACCACAGTGGTGTTTTAACAATTAAAAAAACTATTTTGATTTCCAACTTTTAGCCTAATATAGTAAATTTCACCATTTACCTTTTTTTAAATTTTGTCGATTTTCAAAGTGATTTTTGATATATTTTGTGTTCTGCGTCGATTTTTTTGTAATTCATGTAAAAAAGAATGGTTGCTACGTTTTACACGACTAGAATATTTTTTTATTCACGGGATGTATTTACATTTAGCGATTTTTAATGAATTTTTCAATGGTTTTGTATTGGTTTTTTGAATCTCACGGCTATTTTTTTGAAATTTGGAAAAGGAAATTAATTTCAAACATTTACACTTCATTTACGAATTTTGAAATTTAGTGATTTTTAAATGCAATTTTTAGCAATGTTTTCATTATTTCTCACGCTTTGCGCCGATTTTTCATTCGTATTTAACAAATAATTCAGATTACACTATTTTACTCTATTAATGTAAATGTTGTCCCCCGCTATTTTTAAATTTGAAACGATTTGTAATGAATTTTTGAATACAATTTTTAGATGTTTTCGAGTCCACGGCGATTTTTTCACAATTGGAATACAAATTTTTAAATAATTTGTAGCTTAACGTAGTAAATTTTGACATCAATGATTCAGATTTTTTGTGTATTTTCATAAAATGTTTAGCAAGTTTTAGAGTTCCGTGTTGACTTTTCCTTATTCATGAACGATTTCCGATTACAATATTTTCGACTGAATATTAAATTTTTACAGCCATGACTTTTAAATATTCAGAAATTTTCAATATAGTTTTCGATACGATTTTTAGCGATTTTTTTAAGTTCCTTGGCGACTTTCTGCCATTCAGAAACCAATTTTGATATCAAACATTTTGTTTAATATAGTTATGTTTCGAATGCAATGTTTTATCTCTTAATATGATTTTGGCGTTCCATGCCTACATTTTGTAATTTATGAATGATTTCGATCTTAACCCCCCCCACCCTGCCTTAATATTATTTTTTTAAGCATTGACTTCCAAATATTTAGCTATTTTTAATGCAATTTTCAATGTAATTTTTAGCCATTCTTCAAGTTACGTGGCGATTTTTTTACATCCGGAAATCGATTTCGATTTTAAACTTTTTGGTTAATATGGTTAATTTCTTGATTACAATATTTTATATTATAACAGTGAATTTTTACCCTAGGGATTTTTTTAATGTTTTACGATTTTCATTACAATTTTCAATGCAATTTTTGGGCTTTTTTTTAAACATTTTTTAAAGGAATTCGATTTAAAATTTCTAGACTAATAAGAGTTTGGTTTCAAACCTTTATCCTTTACGGTAATTGTTTTGCTCTCTTATTTTGATCTACAGCGATTTTTAATGCAGTATGCTTTTTATTTATTTATTTATTTATTTTTTGAGTTTACGGCGATTTTTATCAGATAAGGAAAAGGAATTCGGTTTTAAATTTCTTCGCTAATATGATAAATTTTTTCCTGTGCCATTAAAGATTTTTATTGCGATTTTTTAGCAGTTTTTCGTATTTCAATGCTGTTAACATTATCAAATTAATTAGATTCAAAACATTTATCGAAGTAGAGTAAATTTTGAGTTCTGTGATTTTTGAAAATTTTGCAATTTTTAAAGCGATGTTTATGTTTCTTCGCGACCCGCTTCGATTTTTTCAGATGTTCAGTTTTTGACCGAATGTATTAAATTCTGATCTCTTTTCTTCAAAGTTTATTCGAATTTTGAAACACAATTTTTGAATTTTGTTTTATATTTTTATGAGATTTTTAATGTTTTTTGCGATTTGTAAGATTTTTCCACATTAGTAAAAATAATCCAACTTCAATTTTCTAGCCCATCTCTTTTCAACGAAGTTTAGACGAAATTCGTGCATCATTTTTTAAATTTTTCGAGGTTTTTATTATGGTTTTTAAAGTTTTTTCGCAATTTTTGCTATTTTTTGATGAACCCGGGCAACACCGGGCAGAACAGCTAGTTCTGAATACAAGCCGTGAAGCTTGCAGCTCGTAATAATAATAATTGAACTACTACGTGCTATTTTGAAAAAATATAAATGAATGATTTCTGATGAAACGTGGAGCTTTTAAAAACTACAATTTTCAGAATCCATTGTTACCAAAAAAAAAAAAAAAA
This sequence comes from Maratus speculifer, assembly GCA_964019185.1. Taxonomy (NCBI): domain Eukaryota; kingdom Metazoa; phylum Arthropoda; class Arachnida; order Araneae; family Salticidae; genus Maratus; species Maratus speculifer. Next base: position 271,200,974 of record OZ025290.1, on the reverse strand, counting down.
AAAAAAAAAGGCCTAATGAATTTTGACAATATTTATTAGATAGCAGATTTTTTTTTCTTTTTTGTCGAGTTTACAAGATCGCTTTTTGCTGGGTTGTTGTATTATTCAGGGCTGCGGAGTCGGAGTCGGAGTCGGACCCATTTTTGAGAAAAAGGAGTCGCAGTCGTAAAAAACAATCCAACTCCGACTCCGGGTTTTTTCTTAGACAGTTTGAAGTGAAATTAAACCAACAAAATGTAATTTTAAATCCATAGAAGGAATTTTTATTGCTATTTTTGGATTATATCGGACTACCCAAGTTAAAGAATCCCAATAAACTGGCCACCGTACATAGGAGATAACAACTGTTTTTAATTAAAAGCTCTAGTAGATCCCAGATCATTTGCGAACTAGTAAAGATCTTCTATCTTTACAAGAATAAAGTATTGTATTCTTGAAAAATTTCGATTTCCGGCATTCGATGGATTTATACGTTTTAGAAGATCCTGAACTGAACACGATTTGATAGTTTTTCGAAAATGTCTGTCAGTGTCTGTCACTTCGTGAGTCTGCATGCGACAAAAATTTTGGAGCGCTCTATCTCAAGAACTAATGGATGGAATTTTACAAAACTTTAGATTTTGTTAGATCTTGATAGAAACTGGAGCTGATTAATTTTTGGTGTATATCACTCGACAGGTGGCTTTGGTAGGCTGCGTTATTCACAATTTCTACTGTAGCTATATCATAAAAATTAATGCTCGGATTTTTATAAAACTTTAGATTCAGTTAGTCCTTGATATAATTAGGTGCTGTAAATTTTTTGGTGCAAATCGCTCAATAGGTGGCGATGCTATACTGCATTGCTCATGATATTGCAACAGCGCTATCTCAAAAACAAATGCTCGAATTTTCATTAAACTTTATATTTAATTAGTTTGTAATCTAGATTAGTATAATTTAGTGTTTGGTATAAATCGCCCTACAGGTAGCGCTGATATGCTGCATTTTTTACGATTTTGAAATAGGTGTGGCTCAATCACTAATGCATGCATGTTCATTAAACTTTAGATTCAGTTAGTATCTGATAGAAATTAATCCTGATTCGTTTTTGATGTACATCACCCAATATGTAGCACTGTTATGTAGAATTTTAAGATTTCCGCTATAACTATCTTAGAAATTAATGTACTGATTTTCACCAAACTTCAAATTCAGTTAGAAGTTGATATAACTTGGTTTAATTAACTTGGATTTTGGTGTAAATCACATAGAAGGTGGCTCTGCTATGCTGCATTTTTCAGGAAGGTATTAACATGTGTGATATTGAAGAAAGTTCTAAGATTAACACATCTGACTATTTTTTTTCCTTTCCATTGAAATTTTTCTGCTCTAGAGAACACTAGTTAACATAAAAATTGTGCAGATTTCCCCTTTTCGAGGCCATGGATCCGAAATAGTAAAATATCCGTTTTGTTATCTCTTTTAGATTTCGGTAATTTAATTTTTCAGGTTTGTGGTACGTGAAATTAAAGAATTTGTAAAACGGAATATTTTTTTTTCCAAAGCTCTAAGAACTGAATACCGAAATAATGACTTTTTGCCTTTTTTTTCTTTCGTTCCCTCATAACTTTAGCCAGCATCAACATTAGTATATTAGCTAGCCAGGAGTCGGAGTCGTTAAAATTTCCGGAGTCGGAGTTGGAGTCGGCCATTTCTCCTACCGACTCCGCAGCCCTGGTATTATTCCGCGATAGTGATATCATATGCATACTTTTTGATAGATGTTGTTTAAGACTGAATCGTATATTTGAAATTCTTCAGCTGATGAAATGAAACCATTTTATATGTAATAAAAGCGTGTATGAGAGCTCGTAAAGGTTACTGAATGTGAGCGTAATTTGCTTAAAGATGATTTTTAAATAAGTTACGCATTTTTATACTGAACTGCATTCAGTTTACTAAGAAATATTTATAAAATATACATAAAATGATATACAGGGCCACACAAAGAATTGGATACATGGTCACCTATGGCTGGTAATTTCTGGAAATGTGATTTAAATAATTCTAAGATTGTTTTAGTTTGAACTAAAGTTTAGCTAATACTGGCATGTAATGAAGGCACTATAGGTAAACGACAGGGCCGAACATAAGTATTCAAGTATGTTTCCATCTATTAGTATAATTTTCTGAAAGAGATATTTCAACCTGTTAAAGCGCGATCACACACACTGTGTAAATGAAACTTTAAGCTCAACATGCAGCATTGGCTGCAGCTGCTTCGCGAAAAACGCCGTGCGATTGACATTTCATATGCGAAACATTAGCTGAAACTTTTTCCATTCCAAGTGGAAAATGCTGCATGCAGCGCGTAATCTGACCAATAGCGTAGAAGCAGATTGTCTGCGTCACTCCTTTGAATGGCCGTCTAAATCAAGATGGCGGCTGTCAGTGTATATGGACGCTCGTTTGCATAGAAAACAAATAAAATATTTAAGATCTAAACGCAAGAAACGGTTTTTTATGCGTCAAAAAGACTTCACATTAAAAAAATATTTAATCGAATTCATTGCGGGACAATGAAATAAGGATCCTTCGGCACTTAAAAATAGCAAAATCCAAATACCGTCGCCATGAATTTTCGATGATTACTAGCTGCGAATGTTCTAAGTAGTAAGTAAATATTTATAAAATTTAGAAGTATTTTTAACTATTATTCTTACATTATGTTTAACAATAAGTTTAATTGCAATGTTAAGGAGTTTTGAATATATTTTTACTGTTTATGAAATTTGATTGTGTTTTGTCCATACTTGTCGCCAAATTCGCCAATGTTTAGTAAACAAAGTATTTTCTTTCATCTTAAATATATAATTACACAAAAATATTAGTTGAATGCTTCTGTCAGCTTTATAAATCAAACAATACATCTGATTATTCATTTTTTGGTGTACCCTATTTTTAAAAACATTGTACTAATTATCTTTTTACCTTTTATGCATGTCATATGTCGTGTTAAATTATATTGGTTGACTAATCGTATTACCAACAAATTAATTAACTGGAAAACATTTATCAGCTATACTGCTTAAATCTCTTGTTAAACAATGTTTTGAAATTTTATTTGATGAATTACTTGTGTAAACATTGACTTTATTTCTTTATTATGCTTATCGATAAAGTTATTTTCATATGGATTATTGTAAAACATTAAAAATGAAAAATAATGAAAAGAAAAAGGCGTCTACATAATATGGCGATAATATTTAATTTTTTTAATTTAATTATAATTATTTGGAGATTTTTTTATTTTTTTTTTTTTGGGGGGGGGGAATAAAGCGAATCGTATCATTTTCATTATCTAATTCTGAGGTATTTACACAGTTTGTGTTAGTAACATGAAGATGCCATGGGATATCCCTTGCCATTCCTTGTTTCCTGTTTTAAGTCCTTTTTCAAAAATAATGGAATTATATCTGGTGTCTTTTCCTAATTATATAATAATATTTTAAAATGATAAGAATTATGTTTAGCAGATTTTTGTCAGTGATGGAATGCAAATAACAGATTTATTATTTTTAGAAATATGAAAACCGACAAAACACCATCAAAGCACATAAAAAGTAAAAATACAAAAACCTCTTAACATTGCATTTAATCTTATTGTTAAATAAAATGCAAGATTAATAATTATAAAACTTTTAAATTTTATAAAAAAATATTTACTTACGCAATTGATTTTAAACATCTATAAACACTAATATAATGTAAACTAATGTTTCATATATATATATATTATTTGAAACTATTTCAACATTTATAAATTATTTATTGATTTATATTATTAACAGTGCATAACATTTTATCTGATAACCTTCAAGCTATTACTAGTTTGGTAAAAAAAAAAAAAAAACAATTTTCCTTATTTAATGGCAGAAACTTAGTAGTTAAAAGGCGAAAAATATTTTTCCTAAATCATGGAGCAAACTACTTTTAAGAAAAAGGGTTTATGCTGTTGTGAAGCCTCTAGTTGATTTTGGTAGCGAAAAGCGGTGAGGCTACTTCCGAGGCTTATGATCATGAACTACTCTGCTTTAGTAATCAAATTGTAATTTATTTACATTTCAAGTACATCTGTAAACAGATTATTCAATCAGAGTATTTTAATCACAACTTAAAGTTCATTAGTCCAGTTTGGGAATTAATCAAGAGGTGGCAGCCAGCTTAACCTGATTCATACAGCCTGTGCATTCTCCGCAGACTTTTCAAAGTCTCGCATCTTCCGAGCACCACTCAACCCTGTGCTCTACGCTCTTCTCTCCAAGGCAACAAGTCAAGTCCCTCTCTGTCACTCTTCTCCCTCTTTTATCCTCCTCCTGAGAGCACCTGTGCATTCCACTCTTCTTTGCGCACTGCACCCCTCTTTCTTCGTTCGTGGGAAGATCTTACCTCTGTCGGTACTTGAAAGCTGTGCTCCGGGTGGTCGAACTATAGTCACATTTGACACTCCGTTATCCCAAAGGGATGCGCTAATTGATACATATATTTCGATGGGTGGTCGAGCTATCATCACATTTGACACGCCGTTGTATCAAAGGGATGCGCTAATTGCTATATATTTCGATTGCCACTTAGTAATGACAGTGCCACCTTCGGTGTTGCTTTCAGTTCTCTCTGTGTGAGGCGGGAAGTGTTACACTGTCATAATTATGATCTTCTTCAACCCATGAAAATTAATTAAATTTGTAATTAAAAATCTCAGAAAAAAAGCGGAAAGAAAGCTTGGCAGAAAAAAAGGAAAGAAATATAAATATATTTTATTAAGATATATGTATTTATATTTTAATAAAATATAAATATATTTTATTAATATATTTTATTAATATATTTTATTAAGAGTTCCTCCTAAAGGTGGAATTCCGCTTTTCCAAAAGAAATTTTGGGCTTTCTCTAGATTGATGCAAAAATGCAAAGAAAAACTTTGGGAGGATAATAAGGGAGGGGGGGGAGGGAATGCCTGGAAAATTTAGTAATTTGACATTTTGTCTATTTAAATGCTTGGAGTTTGTTCTTGAGTTATTGTGCAAAAGAGATATAACATGAAAGGTGAGCTTATATCATATAAGCATCTGAAAGTCGTGTAAAAAAAAACATTCAGGAAAGATGCTTAGAGTAACTACTCTAAATATCTTTCATGGATTTTTTTTTTTTATCATAACAATTCGAAGTAAAAGGAAGTTTTTCTTGGAATAGAATATTTTGTGCTAATTATAAACACTTCTGGATAATTTCTGTGATACCTTTTTCGAGATGTATTTCTGAAGCAAAGATCAATTTAGTGAAGAGAATTTTTTTAAAGAAAGGGGGGGGGGATTTAATAGCTAAACCATTAAAGACTGTACTTCACATAAGTTGATCAGATTTATTTGGATTTATTCCTTTAGCATTGTTAATACTTCATAGATAAAAAAAAAAAAGCGCAATTATTTAACTTTATTGCATAGGTAGCTATTAAAATGATACTTAAATTTAAAAAGTTTCGCACACTGTATTGATGGAAAAAAATCTCCACCTTTTTCTCATTTCCCACTTTTATGCCTGATATATATATAACAAGGGTCTGTCCAGACTTTGTGAAATTGTGAAGTTTTTCTTATATTTGTGAAAATTCAGTCATAATTTTGTGAATTTTAAATTATTTAAATCTTCAGGTTCTATCCTTCATGTATGAAAAAGCTAAGTAATATGATCTTTGATGAGTTCAACTGTTTATTTACAGACCAGTTTTTATATTTAAATGATTAAATTTGTGTAAAGTTCAGTTTGAAAGTGAAAAAATTCTGTAAAAGCTTTATTTAATAAAGAAATAATTTAGTGAAATGTCCTATTTCAAGATAAAAGATTTTGTGAAGGGTCCTGGTTAAAAAAAAATATGAAGGGTGCAGTTTGAGGATAAATTATTTTGTGAAGAGTCCTTTAAAGGACCTAAAATTTTCCTAAACTTATTCCTGTATAAATATATAGTATATTAAAATATATATCAATGTAAAAAGCATGAAATTTCTTTAAATTTAATAAAATCTATCCAAAATTTATTACATTTAAAGAAAAACATTGAAAAATTATATATTGACTTAAAAATCAACATATACACTCGCATTTTTTTTTTTTTTTTTAAGTACATTTAAGTACATATTTTATCCTTAAAAAACAATTTTAACCATTTATATCACTTATTTTTATTTTCCTGAACGAACTTTTACGAACTTATGGAGTTAAAATAAGAATAGAACTCCAAAATATGGGGGAGGGGGGTGCTAAAACTTATTGAGTATTTGCAGTGTTAAAAAAAAAAAAAAAAAAAAAAAAAAAAAAAAAAAAAAAAATCTTAAGTATAATTAAAGGGTTACTTAATCACACGAAAAGACTCAATTTCTAGTGCTAATTCCATGGGAGAAATTTACAAAAATATCTGTAATTATATCTTTAAAGTATTCATATAATTTATGAAAATAATATGGTTGCATTTAATTTTTTTTATTGTGTAGCTGAGTTCAATTTGTACAAAAGGCCGCTTTTTCAATTTTGATTGCAGATATATAAATATATATTTTATATAATATATATTTTATGAGAATATTTTCATTTTCGAAACCGGTTCCGAAAATGTAAGTATTCCCATTGAAAATATTTGTAAACAAAATTAAAAAAACGAACCGTGTACACATCGTTTTGAGCTATTTAATGCAAAATAATAATAATAAATAAAATAAAAATAGATATTGAAATGCAACCAAGATATCTTTATAAATCTCTTCCATAAGATTAGCATTAGCGAATGAGTCTTTTTCAGTGGCGTAGCTATGTTTTTTGGCGCCCGGGGCCAGCAAGAAATTTTGCGCCCCCACCCCAATATAGATATATAACAATTTCTCTCAATGTGGCGCCCCTAGGCCTCGGCGCCCGCGGCGGACGCCCCCCTTGCCCCCCCCCCCCCCCCTTAGCTACGCCACTGGTCTTTTTGCTTGAATGAAGTAGTCTCTTAATGATTTAATGTAACGATATCTCAATTTCCAGTTTTTTCGAACAAAATGTTGTGACATCCTAGTTCCCCCCTCGTCCCCCTTAAAAAAAAATTCATTTTTAATTATTGCCACTATTAGAGAAACTCAACTTTTTATTTTACTCATAACTTTAGATGCCGTGTGGGCGATAAACAATTTTCTGTTGTAAACTTCTTGCTGAGTTTCGTTTACCTAAACGAAACTTTCTACGCATCATCCAGTAACCCTTTCGCTTCTGACCCCACCTCTTTTGCATCAGAAAAAGTTGTGTGTTGTGCTTAAAGCTTCACCTATTTCCCAATGTGATCGCGCCTTTAGAAGTTTACTTACTAAACTAAATTTCCCCACTATATAGTAGGATATATCAGCCGACAGATTAAACACAGGGGTATTCAAAAATATTGGAATGCATATTTGGCTATGAACAGTAACACCTTTTTCCTTTTAATAACGAAGTTTTGTTAAATATTTCACGAAGTGTTGGAAAGTATTTCATAATCTGTGCTTAATGCATGATTTTTCTTACTTGATAACCATTATTTCATGATTTTTGGAAAATCGGAAATGTCAAAGTTAAAAAAATTAAAATTAAAATGGAATCTATCTCCCTACATCTCATTAGATACCTTAGCTATTTAGCTGTAAGAATGTTCAGTATAAATCAAAATACTGTATAAATTATGAAATGAAATGAAATTGAATAAAAGAGGCTTTTTCACCTATTTTATAGTATCAGTAACCCTTTCGCTTCTGACCCCACCTCTTTTGCATCAGAAAAAGTTGTGTGTTGTGCTTAAAGCTTCACCTATTTCCCAATGTGATCGCGCCTTTAGAAGTTTACTTACTAAACTAAATTTCCCCACTATATAGTAGGATATATCAGCCGACAGATTAAACACAGGGGTATTCAAAAATATTGGAATGCATATTTGGCTATGAACAGTAACACCTTTTTCCTTTTAATAACGAAGTTTTGTTAAATATTTCACGAAGTGTTGGAAAGTATTTCATAATCTGTGCTTAATGCATGATTTTTCTTACTTGATAACCATTATTTCATGATTTTTGGAAAATCGGAAATGTCAAAGTTAAAAAAATTAAAATTAAAATGGAATCTATCTCCCTACATCTCATTAGATACCTTAGCTATTTAGATGTAAGAATGTTCAGTATAAATCAAAATACTGTATAAATTATGAAATGAAATGAAATTGAATAAAAGAGGCTTTTTCACCTATTTTATAGTATCAGTAACCCTTTCGCTTCTGACCCCACCTCTTTTGCATCAGAAAAAGTTGTGTGTTGTGCTTAAAGCTTCACCTATTTCCCAATGTGATCGCGCCTTTAGAAGTTTACTTACTAAACTAAATTTCCCCACTATATAGTAGGATATATCAGCCGACAGATTAAACACAGGGGTATTCAAAAATATTGGAATGCATATTTGGCTATGAACAGTAACACCTTTTTCCTTTTAATAACGAAGTTTTGTTAAATATTTCACGAAGTGTTGGAAAGTATTTCATAATCTGTGCTTAATGCATGATTTTTCTTACTTGATAACCATTATTTCATGATTTTTGGAAAATCGGAAATGTCAAAGTTAAAAAAATTAAAATTAAAATGGAATCCATCTCCCTACATCTCATTAGATACCTTAGCTATTTAGCTGTAAGAATGTTCAGTATAAATCAAAATACTGTATAAATTATGAAATGAAATGAAATTGAATAAAAGAGGCTTTTTCACCTATTTTATAGTATCAGATTTCTGCTGTTTCTTTAAACTTTGTAGCATACTATTTTCGACAAAAATCTGAGGTGATGCTTGAAAATGATGTTCATCTTCAAATTCGGAGGTAGAAAGTACTTAAAAATCAGTTATCAAAAATTAAAAAACACAACCATCTCTTCTATTTTACAGTATCAGATTTTTGCTATTTTTTAACTTTGAAATTTATTATTTTCTAAAAAACATGGCTCGATGTTTAAAAATGAAAAGGTTTTCGGATTCAATGCTAAAAAAAATACGCAAAAGTTAGCTATCAAAAGTTTAAAAGCACAACCATTTCCTCTATTTTTTTAAGTGTCATATTTTCGGTTTTTTTTTTTTTTTCACTTTTTACTTTCGAAATTTACGATTTATGAAGTGCTAATTTGATGATTAACCCTTTTAGGTCTGGTGTACTATTCATAGTACATATCTTTAAAAAAATATTGTTTTTTTTTTTGGCTATTATTTACATGTACACTGTAAAAAAACCAAAAAAAAAAAAAAAAAAAAAAAAAAAACAAGTTGGAAATTGCACGTGAAGCGTAGCAAATGAGGTGCGTTCGTACGATAACGAAGTATTAAAAATATTCAGATCTTGCTGATAAAGTAGAGCGTCCTTCGTGGTCGAAATCTTTGTGTTCCTGTAAATATGCAGGAAGTAATTTTTATTACACCTCAGCAACGGTATCTTATTCAAAAAATGTGAAGTAGTTTAATATAATTAAAACACGCCCCAAACAATGTTTCCCCGTATAGCATTATGCAGTGGAATACTTTTGCTTGGTCCTGTAATTTAATACTACATATTCTTTGCATCACAGATTGTACAGAATATGTATTTTAGTATATACTTCACAGATTTATGCCAATTCTATTATGTTCGAATGAGTGTAACAGCATTAAAATGCATTTGAAACTTTTTTCCTTATTGACCGTAATGTAACGGAATACTTTTGATTGTCCCTGTAATTGATCTATGCTTCTGATTTTCATAACATTTGAAATGACTCGATAAAATTATGTAATAATTATATGTTTTAAATTTCAAACGATTAAAATGCATTTGAAACAGTTTTCCCCATTGACCGTAATGTAACGGAATCCTTTTGATTGTCCCTGCAATTGATCTATCCATCCGATTTCCATAAAATTTGAAATACTCGACAAAATTATGTAATAATTATGTATTTTAAATTTCAAACGATTCGGTTGGGTAGTTTTTACGTTGTTATATGCGGGCGGACAGACAGACGGTAGACTGACTGAGCGACAACTATAGATGCTACGTATTTTCATAATTACGAACGCACCTAAAAACGGACGATTTTACGGAAGTATTACTGGTAATCTGAACGCCAGTAGAATTTACTGTTTTTTAACGGAAAAATTTCCGTAAATTCCGGGAAAAACGCGAAAAAAAACCGGAATATTTCCCGTCATAATTCCTTTAAAAAACAGTAATTTATACTGGCGTCCAGATTACCAGTTACCGTAAAATCGTCCTTCTTTTTTACAGTGTAGAGATGTTGGTATATGTCTATACATTTACTATATGACTTCATTTATGTTTAGGCATTTAATAATAATAATTATTGTTATTTACTTCATTCTCTTTTCGCTGTTTGCTATTCTTTTATTTTAAACATATATTTCACTCTTTAAATTTAAAATAAATGTTACTTTCCTGAAAAAATTATGTGTAATAAAGTGCAAAAAGCATTAGAAAGTTATAACACAAGTTAAATTTTATTGTAATGCAATCATTTTCTAAACATCTCTCAATTAAAAAATTAAGTTCTTAAAAAATTAAGTACCAATGTGAATGTTTAATCTCTCAAAATTCTTCCTAAGCCTATTGCCACATGAATATTAATTGAATAGTACATAAAACAACAATATTCATTATCTTTCAAATAATGAAATATTCGTTAAACACTAATAAATCTATTTGGAAAGCTAATGTTAATATTATTAACGTTAAAGTATTTTTTTTTAATTGAAAAAAAAAAAAAAAAAGTCCAATTCGAAAAGATTGAAAATAAAGATCTATTTCGGGTTCAGCATTACAAAATATATGAGAATCAATAGTTAAAAGTTAAAAAACACAATCATCGTAAGCTTAAGTAACAAAATATTTCATGAAACTATATCATGAAAATATTGCACCCTTGATACAAAAGTGTCGTATCTCAAAAAACTTCCTTTTTTCAGGAAATGCGAAAAACTGTTTCAGGATGTGGACTTATAAACACAACTGTTACTTGGTTGTTGGATTTTAACTGCATTATCTTCTATTTTAGAAGGTTGGTATTGGGATGAAAACCACATAGAATGGAAGTCAGAACTCATTAAGCCTAATTTTTAAGTTGTGACACTTTGCTTTAAGACCTATACTAAAATTGTTGTTTTTGTAAAAGTTTTCGAAATATTTTTTATAGTTTTATTTGAAAGGAAAATCATTTAAGATTTCAAATCTGCTTTAATTTTATTTCTATGACTAGCAGCCTTCGCCCGCTACGCTGGTCAGTTTTTTTTTTAAAGAAATTTTGAATCAAACGATATTTTTATATCATAGTAATTTTTAGTTTTATATCGTACTTTAGACTGTCTGTCATCGGTGAAAAATCAATCATCTAAACGGAAAGTTCAATGTTAGTCACAAATGAATGACGTAGCGCTTAACATGTTAACAATTTTAATCACAAAAATTCATTCAGCAGAACTTTTAAAATAAAGCCAAACTTTTGTAATTCTGTTCCTATCATAAAAAAAACATTTCCTAAGTATTCAATTAAACAACGTAGAATGCTATGTTTCATTTGTTACAAAATTTCTGAAAAATTATTCGACTAACAATGTAAAATCCTTTAAAATCTATCTTGTAGAACTTAAATTAAAAGCGGCCGCAATGCAATTTCACTTTGCGTTTTATATATATTGAGATAATTAAATATAGCTTACATAATCATGTTAACCTGATTATAGAACTCTCTTTCAAAATTATAGGTTCAATAGATTTTTTTTGTGCTGTGATTAATACGAAATCCATACTTTCTTTTATATATAGAGATAAGAATTGAAACGTTTTAGGTTTTTGCGTCGAAGACACCGCCAAATCAGGAAAATGTGAAGTATCTCGCGAACTACTGAGTTTAAAAGAATTTTCTTGGTACCATTCGATTCAGCATGAAAAAATACACTAAAATATGTTATCAGTTAAAAAATAACTACAAAAGCCGATTTTTAAGGAATTTTTTAAAAGTTCGTTCTTTTTTTTAACCCCCTTAGGGGTGGAATTTTCGAAAATCCCTTCTTAGCGGCACTCGATGTTATCAGAAGTATTTTTACCCCAATTTTCAACATTTTAGGTTCGGCAGATTTTTTTGTTCTGTGATTAATATGAAATCCAGACTTTCTTTTATATATATAGGTAAGGGTTGAAAATTTCAGGTTTTTGCGCCAAAGACACCGCCAAATCCGGAAAATGTGAAGTATCTCGCGAACTACTGGACTTAAAAGAATTTGCTTGGTACCATTCGATTCAGCATAAAAAAATACACTAAAATATGTTATCAGTTGAAAAATAACTACAAAAGCCAATTTTTAAGGAATTTCTTAAAAGTTCGTTCCTTTTTTTAACCCCTTTATGGGTGGAATTTTCGAAAATCCCTTCTTAGCGGCACTCGGTGTTATAAGAAGTATTTTTACCCCAATTTTCAAGATTATAGGTTCGGCAGATTTTTTTATGCTGTGATTAATATGAAATCCAGACTTTCTTTTATATATATAGATTATCAGAAGAGAAGTGTGCTCAATTTCACGAGCTAATGAGTTAATTAGCTGAACTGGGCGTAGGAAAGTCAGGAGAATATAAACAATGTTTCTAAGTTTCTTTCTCTTATGTCTTTTATATAAAAGATTGAAGCAAATTGTTAGTGTTTATATAAAAACACTAAAAAGACTTAATTGATGCTTCTAATTTTGAAAATTTCTGAAAAAAAAAAATATTAGAAGACATCTTTAAATGAGATTTCTTTTTTAGATCTTGGCTAAAAAAGTACGAAATTTCTTTTAATTAGATCCATCGGACAATGACAATTAAATATATACATATATATATATATTTTGGGGTGGGGTAATAACTTATTTTAGAGAGACTTACTTATTTAAGCTTCAAGGTGGATAAGATAAAAGAATAATTTTCACTTTTCTGAACTACTCTCATCTTGAACACTTAATACTTAATCTTTTCGCATCTGGTATCTTAATACAAATTATTGACTGCATAATCCTTTCTGTAAAAATAATGGTTGATACTTATAGATTTTAGCGCACTAAACTAAAATACGGCAACAAAATTATAGTATAACGTACTTTATTTATTTATTTATTTTAAATCTATGCCTTATTAAAACAAAAGTGGAAATAGGGCAAAAATATGTATGTGTTAATATGTAAATAACTTATAGAGAAATGTATAAAAACAATAACAATTACAGTGGCAAAAAGAATTAAGGTATCTGTCTAAGTTCGTTTTTTTAAAATGTATAATCAGGGTTGTTTGGTTTAAACCACGCTGGTTTAAACCAAGTGGTAAAAAAAAAAAAAAAAAAAAAAAAAAAAAAAAAAAAAAAAATGCTGTTTTTTTTTTATTTGGTTTTATTTCCTAACTAGCTGTTACCCGTGACGTCGTTCACGTAGCATTAAAAAAAGATAAACGCTTTAATTAAACAGAACGTTTCATTAACAATAATTTAAAATATATATAACACATATCTTATAGGAGGCTATGCAGTAGTTTTTTTATAGGGGACTTAAAGAACTCAGTTAAATAAAAAGGAAATGTTTTAGATAATATGAACAATCGCGAAAATGAAATTACAACCACTTATATTGTAGAACAACTGTAACGCACCCCAATTGTGCAGAAATCATGTTGTAGTGCATTTCAAAATTCCATATCAAAGAAAGAAAAATCATGTGTTAAACCTAGGTAATAAAAAGAATATCCAACATTTCCATAATGCATAACTTCGCCGGTCCATTCTTTTCTGCAGCTGTGTATATGATCTATGTGTTTGTAAATATTCAAAATACGATGTTAAAATTTTGCTTAGTTAGAAAAAGTATAACGAAGATTAAAATTCACCTTTAGCAATTTCTAATAATAGACAGAAATTTACTCGAACTCTTTTTTACAGTCCTTTATATTACGTGCAAATATTTATACGACCGCATATTCAGCTTAAATTATTCAAGCAAAAAACCCGATTCAAATTAATGAATTCATATTTCGCTATTGCACAGGTGACCATATTTCCAGTTTATTGTATAGTCCGATACACGATTTATCTAAATTCTACAAACATCTCTTATTATACCAAATGTAGCTGAACTTCAGGATGCATTAGTTTTCCTTAAAATACGTACGATAATTGAAAACTCTTTAGCAATCTTTTCTAATAGACCATACTTTGGATGCAATATCTAAGATCTGGACACAGGTCCAAAATCTTTTATGCGTCTCTGTAAATGAACAACAAATGTTATGCAAATCGTACTTAACTGAAAGCATATTGTAGTAAATTTCAGTATTTATCATTGTATTGATTATCTCTGTATATTAATTTCATCATGTTTGAAATAGTGCAACGCAATTAAAATACGCTGGGAATATTTTTTCCCGTAGACTATTATATTACCGAACATTTTTCTGTGATCTTGTAAATGAATGTTAAATCTTTTAACCCCATTTTCTACAGAAATCCTGTTTTAGTGCACTTCAGAAACTGATATCAATTTCAATATTATTAAAATAACCTTAATAAAATAACATTATTAAAATACGCTGCAAATGGTTTTTCTTCACAGACTATGATATATTGAAATACTTTTGAGCTCCCTGTACGCACACTATAAGTACTACATTTAACATATTCGTTAGTAACCATGTTCTTGTGAACCTTAAAAATGCATGTAAATTTCATTACATTTAAAATTATGTAACATTATCAAAATACACCACAAATGATTTTTTTTTATTTAGACCATAATGTAAAGTCTCCTTTTGAGTGCTCCTGCGATGCAGCTATTATTGCTATCTGGTTCATTTTCAATGCCGCGCATGCTATGGCAAATCTCAATAACGTATGTTATTTTCGTATGAATCCCCCTATATTTACTCAAGTTGAAACACGGACAAACAGACGGCAGACTCCAGGCACTCGGCATCCGGTATACAGACAGGTTGAAGTCGTAGACACTTTTAGACCATGCTAAAAAAGGGGGTAGTTTCCGTAAAAAGAAAAAAAAAACAGTGTTAGGAAAAATCTACTACAAAACTGTGTTTTAGGTGGCATATTTGTACATACAGTGTCTCACAAAAGTGATGGGACACTTGCGCTTTATAAAAACAAACTGCAATAAAATAAATAAACAAACATGTGCAAAAATTTTTTGGGTGTGTTTCATATTTAAAGGTAGTAACAATTATTACATAGCATACATTTTGTCAAAATATTAAAATATAAATTTAGTAAAAATACAATTGTTCAGAACGGAGCAAAAAATGGCTCACATAAGTGATGGGACACTTACTTTTCCATCAAATGTTTATCCAAAGATTTTACTTTTTAAAAGGTTTTAATATTTTGTTGGATTTACTTTTACTTTTAAAACATGATTTAATCTTTTTGGAATGGATTCGACTAATTTTTTTGTGGTTTCTGGAGTGATTTTACCCCATTCTTCTTGAAGCACCGATTTTAGTTGTTGTTTTGAAGAAATGGTGTGTTTGCGAATTCTTGATTCCAATTCTTGCCAAATATTCTCTATGGGATTTAAGTCTTGAGATTGTGGTGGTGTTTTTAGTATTTCAGGACAGTTATATAGCAGCCAGAGTCTAACGTTCAGAGCAGTGTGCTTGGGGTCATTGTCCTGGTAGAATTTAAAATCGTTATGAAGGTTCAATTTTCGTGCTGAAGATTTCAAATTTTGCTTTAAAATATCAATATACTTGTACTGATCCATTATACTGTCAATAAAAACAAGATTACCAACTCCAGCGGACGACATACACCCCCATACCATAACTCCTCCTCCACCATGTTTTACTGTTGGTACCAAGTTCTGTTTGCGAAATTCTTCCCTGGGTTTTCTCCACACCAAGATTCTACCGTCAGAACCAAATATATTAAATTTACTCTCATCAGCAAATATAACTTTATTCCAGTAATCAGAATTCTTATTTATGTTGGATTTTGCGAAAGCTAGTCTGAGTTTTCTATTCTTTTCACTTACGAAGAATTTTTTCCTGGCTACTCTACCGTGATATCCAGCAGATCGAATTACCCTTCTAATAGTCTCAGGATTAACAATTATTCCATATAATGCTTGTAAATCAGCAGCAACTTTTGAAGCACTATTTCTTGGATTTTTTTTAATATTTCGAACGATAATTCGCTTTTTTCCATTGGATAGCTTTGATGGTCGGCCAAGTCTTCTTTTATCCTGAATCATGTTAACGACTCAAGTTAACTGTTTCAGCAGTTTTTCTAATAGATTTTCCACGTTCAATATGCAAATTAATAACTAATTTTCGAATTTCAGGCGAAATTTCTTTTCGTTTAGCATTCATGGCTACACAGAGCTAAAAACAAAAAATTCCAAAAAAATTCAAAAATTCCAAAACAAACTGGAGAGAAATACTGCAGACAATTTTATAAATTATTGCCAATTGCTTTTAAGTAAAAATAAAACCCCAAAAAATATTTTTATTGCTTATTTCAGACGATTTTTGTTGCATATATAATGGTGTCCCATCACTTATGTGAGCTATTTTTTGCTCCGTTCTAAACATTTGTATTTTTATTAAATTAATATTTTAATATTTTGACAAAATGTATGTTATGTAATAATCTTTACTAAATTTAAGTATGAAACACACCCACAAAAAAATGTGTACATGTTTTTTTAATTTATTTGATTAGTTTCCTTTTGTAAAGCACAAGTGTCCCATCACTTATGTGAGACACTGTATATGCTTTGCACACCATAAAAATTTATAGAAATTTATTATAAAAAATATTCTTAAAAGTGACAACATATTTTCTCTTTTTAAGAGCTAAAAAAATGTGGAATTAATATCCATTTACAAACCTGTTTCCAGTACACTACGAGCACATTATGCGAAATTGAGATATTGACTGAGGGAATGTATTTTCTCACAATTACATTAAATCTTTAGATTTTAAGCCCGAAAGTGCATTTTTAAAGTGATTTTTATTTATATTTTCAGAATTGAACAATTTTAAGAATTAACACACAAAAATATCTTTTTTTTATTAGTTGAGCTTTTTTTTACTTTCTGAGAATGATAAAAAGTATTTTTCATTGATCATTACGTCATTTACGATATGTATAAATTATTAACAATTTCTAGTCATTTAATATTTAACCTTTAAAAAAACTTATTTCATTTTAAAATTAAATACTATTTATATTAATCACGCTCAGACGATAAACTTAATTTTCTTTAAATAATAACTTTTGATATCATATTCAATCTCATTTCATTGCAACATCAGAGTATATTTATTTTATTTTTAATATGTGACGTCACAGACGTCATGTGACGTTTTTAGCACTTACTCAAAATTACATTGTGTTATTAAAAGTGAAAACTTATACTTTGTTTCAGATATGACGTTACATTGATATTTTTAAAATTCTTAATGGAAAGTATTCCTGTGACGTCACAATTGGTAAAAAGTTGAATTTTATAGCCTCGAACCGAATGAAAGAAAAAGGTTCATTTTGATTACGGATTAATATCTGGAAAAAAAATACTAGAAGCTATTTCCATAAGAACTTGTCATGTCTGTCACGTTTTATGATTTTTGGTTACCAGTATTTTAGAACGAAAAATATAACTTCGTTTATTAGAGATATCTCATCAATTGAACAAATTGAAGCAAAGTTTTCAAAAATAATGGTGGCCAACAAACATAACGATTTTCAGTTGTATGACAGACATGACAAATTGTCATGGAATTAGCCTAGAGTATTTATATTCTTGTAAAGTGTGAAGTTATATTCTTGTGAAGTCTTCTAAGTGTAAAAGAAATTTTATATAATCGTCTGCGTGATATAAGAAGAAAAACAGTATTCCTCTGACGTCACAATTGGTAAAATTGCGTTTTTTAACCTCGAACCGAAAAACAGAATAGGGTCCATTTATTTATTTCATTTTGTTTTATCACGTGAAAATCTTTCAGTTGAAAATTAATTACAGAAGAGAAATAATTATTCCGGTTTTTTTATTTTTTGGCAACGAAAAAAGAAAGATGATTAAATATTATGGAAATTTTTTCAATTTATTCTGTATGAAAAATAGTGAAATATTTAATTATTAAGAAAAGTATTTGAATAAAATAAATAAAAATTAGCCTATGTTCATTTCAGGCCAATAATCTTTCTATAAACAAAAATTCAAAGACATTAATCCATCCGTTTTGAAGCCAATTTCATTCCAATTTTTCGGACACACTTTCACATTTATAATACATATCTGAGCTCTACTATACAGCACTATCGTGCTGTATGATAAAAATGTTTTCATTTATTTTATACAATATTAAAATATGCAAAATACCCAAGTTATGCAAAAACTACAAGTACAGTTTTTTTTTTAAAGAAAAAAAGGCATTAATAAAATTTTAAAGTGACAAACATTTTTAATCCACCCAACTTTTCTTACTAGCTATGAATCTACATAAAAAACTTTTTTCTAAAAAAAACTGTAGGAAAAATTTTTTTTTTAAATTTTTTTAACCCTTTTTATTAAAAAAAAGGGCAGATTCCAGCCAAAAATACAATTTTACCATTTAGATAGCATCATATATCAAAGCAATACTGAAAATAGGAATGTTAATTATAAAAATATTCAAAAGCTTGTATCTATGCCTAATTTTAATCTAAAAAGAAATGTTAAAGATATGTTTGAATTGTTAAAGCCTATTGCAGTTACCCCGGATAATATCTAAAGTAATAATTGTTCCATTGTTGATGCAGTTTATATTTGGAAAGCTCTTCAAAAAATGTTAAGAGAAAAAAGATAAGTAAAGAAGTCCCGCAGTATTTTGAGTCCAGGTATAAAATAGCTCCAACACCCATGCACTGTTTGGTATAAATACTTGATCCGCGGTACAGTCAAAGTAAACTATTTGAGCAAGAAAAAAAAGGGATGCAATAAATTTTGCAAAACTAGAATATCCATATAACTCTAGCTTGCACTGATAGTAAAATTTTATGCCAATCTTTACTTTTTGAAGAACATTTTTTTGAGCAGAATACAGTAAAAAAAAGCTATCCCATATAAAATGTAGAAGAGTCAGCAAATTCAAATCAACAAATTTAATAGCAACGTCTTTACTGAAGTTGAATGACTTATAACAGCAAAAGCCTCTTCAGCGAGTGTTGAAAAAAATATTTTCAGCATATGGACTGGTACAGCCAAAAATACGAAATAAGTTAGGATTAGAAAAGGCCTCAAAACTTGTAATTTTATTTAAAGCTTTCAATTAAAATTAAATACATGGAGTTGTTTTTATAAATAAATTGTTTACCTAAATATATTTAACTACGAAAAATAAGGTTTGTATTAAAAAAAAAGAAAAAAAAAATAGTGATTTTTCTAAGGTTATGTCTCAATTTGTATAAATATTACACTCATTGATAAATCAAGTATGTAAATACACATGTGATTTTTTTTAGCTTTAAAAAATATATATTGAAGTTTTTTTAAAGTAAATATATATAGTAAAAGATTAATAATCATTTGTTGATATTATTCATACAGTAAATGATTTCTAAATTAAGCACAGAAAAATGTTTTCTATTTTAGCTTATTTTTTGTTGATTTAGTAAAATATGTTTGAGTACTCCTCATTATGTTCTGCATTATCAACCTGCATAAAAGTTATTTCTTTAAATATTATCTAAAGGCTTATATAAGTATACTAATAAATTAATAATTTACAGTTTTCAATAAATATTTCCGTAAAGAAAGCTCAACTTATAGGTAATTTAATTATAATTTTTATGTGTTTTAATTATTTAATTATACAGGGTGTTTCGCTACCAGACCGACAAACTTTGAGGGATGATAGTAGACAAGAAGACAAACATTATTAAATCGGAAACCATGGGGCGCAAAAGTCTTCTGTAGGAGTTAGGGGCCATTAAAATTTAAGGTCCAAAATTTCAAACGATGATAAAAAACGGAAAAAAGGGTCGATTCGTTTGCGGTTTTCACTAAAATTATTCTTTAAATCACCATTTTTTTAGAAATTTTTTTTAAAAGTTATGTTTAAAAATTAACGATAGAGGGCGCTTTAGACTTTAGAGTAACAAACAACTACTTTTTACCGTTATTTTGTGCATGTGGTTGAAATTATTCTAAAGTTTAGATTTTAACTTAAATATTAAGCTCATAATCGGAAACATTGGGATCGGTTAACTAGCGAAAAATTAACTGTGAACAGAGGGGGAAATTTTAAATGCTCATAAATATTGGACAAACAAATCGATTTTGTTGCGGTTTGCGTGTAAGTCATTCCCTTGGTAATTATTTTATTCAAAATGACGTACAGCATTGGTGTCCCCATTTTTTGATAGAGGGCGCTTTCGACACATCTCCGAAATTTCAATGGCATTACTCCTAGGTGTTTAACTACCAGACCAACATACTAACAGGAAGTGTTAGGGATGCAAAGCGACTCGGAATCACATAGGAATGTAACGTTGAAAATGCCTTTTTACCGAGTTGTGGTTAAAAGAAGCAGAGAAAAAAGCAACAAAAACAGGTAGTGAAACAGCAACACGTTAATGTGGAAGAAAACAATTTAGTTAAGGGTTTTAATACAAAAGCTGTCCGAAATTACGACCAGAAGTAGTCGGGCATGCTTGACAGCAGCGATGCATGCAATTCCTCTCACTTTGAAAAATTCCTGGCATCTCGGACAGCTTTCTGGCAGCTACAGAAATTTGAGCTGAGATAGAGGTCTTCCACTGACGGTACGGGAGTCTCATACATTCAACTTTTCATTTGACCCCAGCAGAAGAAGTCCATACAGATTCAGATTCAGATTGAGCCAGGAGGGGGGCGCTACCAATTGGTTTGAGCTCAACTAGCCCCAACCAGCAACGTTCATTTAAAAAAATACAGAAAAATTATACACTAATAAAATAAAGGTAGGTAAAAAAAAGTAATTGATATAATGAAGTAGGTGCGATGATCTGGCAGGCCAACGAACCGGGCCACCACTACCTATCCACCGCTGTCCATATGTTATGTTGGGGTGTCTGCGAACAACATTGGTAAAATGTGGAGGAGCTCCATCGTGCTATAGAGTGGTGCAACGAAAGAGGAACATGTGCTTTTACCAGAAGTTCCGACTTAACGCGTTGTAGAATTATCAAGTTGCTTTCTTCTCTGCTTCTTTTAACCCTAACTCGTAAAAAAGACATTTTCGACGTTACATTTTAATATGATTCCGAGACATCTTTCCATCCCTAACACTTCCTGGAAGTATCTTGGTCTGGTAGTAAAATATACAGGAGTAATGCCATTGAAATTTTGGAGATGTGTCGAAAGCGCCCTCTATCAAAAAATGGGGACACCAATGCTGTACGTCATTTTGAATAAAATAATTACCAAGGGAATGACTTACACGCAAACCGCAACAAAATCGATTAGTTTGTCCAATATTTATGAGCATTTAAAATTTTCCCCTCTGTTCACAGTTAATTTTTCGCTAGTTAACCGATCCCAATGTTTCCGATTATGGGCTTAAAATTTAAGTTAAAGTCTAAACTTTAGAATAATTTCAACCACATGCACAAAATAACGGTAAAAAGTAGTTGTTCGTTACTCTAAAGTCTAAAGCGCCCTCTATCGACAATTTTCGAACGTAACTTTAAAAAAAATTTCTAAAAAAAATCGTAATTTAAAGAATAATTTTAGTGAAAACCGCAATCGAATCGACCCTTTTTTCCGTTTTTTATCATCGTTTGAAATTTTGGACCTTAAATTTTAATGGCCCCTAACTCCTACAGAAGACGTTTGCGCCCCATGGTTTCCTATTTAATAATGTTTGTCTTCGTGTCTACTATCATCCCTCAAAGTTTGTCGGTCTGGTAGCGAAACACCCTGTATTAAAAAATTAAGTACCAATGTGAATGTTTAACATTAATTAACTATTAATTACAAAAAAACATCATAAATTTCTAAAACTCTTTTTTTTTTTTTTTTTTTGCAAATGCTATTTAAGTAATAATGAAAAAAAAAAAAGAAAAAAAAAAACCCGATTTAAACACCCCCCCCCCCTTTTTTTTAAACGGTTTTAATATCAATCCTGTGTATAATATAGAAAATTGACTTTCTTTTTCTTTTTTTAAAGAACAATTTCACTAACAGGCTATTAAAATCTCTGGGAGTGCAACCGATAAAGAAGAAGGAAATCCGAATGGGAACGCTAAAGGATTTTTTTCAGGCTTTTGCACGAATAATTCGGTTCTATAGCAAGGGGGAAAAAAACTTGCATTTTAGACTGAAAGCGAAGTTTACCATCGATTACATGATTGAAAGGGCCTCTAAAATCATAAGTAAGTGGTCTTTTTCTTAAGTTAGTTTAATACTAGTTTGGTATCTTTAGGCTATAACAAATTTAATTCAAATGGAAATGTTTTTATACTTACATAAATGCATTAAACATAAAAAAACATGCTATTACTAATGTATTTCATTTTTTTAAATGATTTTGACTGTACATTAAATAACATGTTTCTTATTATTTCAATTAATCTTATTTTGAAATGCTTTAAATATGGTATGTTATTTATTGCTTAGTTTTCTTTGAGAAAACTTCTTTTGAGAATATATTTTAATGTCTGTTTCATTATTAATTATTTTTAAAGGAGAAAGAAAAATTGTATATAAATATTAACAACAATTTTATTTATTTTAACAACGTTAAGTACCAAACTTTTTAACAGTGGTAAAAGTAGCGCTTTTCATTTTCTGGTAAATAGGACGTGCCTTGAATTATGAGAGGTGGTTCCCTATTGACAACATTTATTCTTTTTCAAGAGGCAATTTTGTCAATGTTTTATATAAAATTTGAAAAAAGAAAAATTCTGCCCGATTTACTTGTGACTATGTAAGAAGATCTGTAAAATTCATGCATTTATGGATAAAAATGACTTTATGAATTTAGGCAAAAAAAAAAATAAAAGTTGAATTGGAGAATGGACTTGAATAAAGAATTAATTTAAAGATAAAATAAAGACATTACAAGCATGACGGATCTAGATAGTATATTCTTGTTAACTTTTATTTATTTAAAAACAAAAAAGAAGTTAGAAACATATGGGATAGACAAAATTTTATTCGAGATATTTATTGCGAGTTTCAAAGCAAGATATTTAATGTCTGGAAAATAGCAAATGTTGTTGTTTTGCGTATTATTAAATGCATATTCATATGACAATAGGCCAAGGAAGAGTTTTTGGAAATGTTTAGAAAATATTATATTACAACGCGATTTAACCGATGTTACAACTTTCTAATACTTCTAATATGATTCTTTCAGGAAAGTAACCTTTATTTTGAATTTGAGTGAAATATATGTTTAAAATAAAAGAATTGAGGACAGTGCAAAGAGAATTAAGCAAATACTTATTATTATTGCTACTAAATGCCTAAACATTAATGAAGTCATATTGTAAATTCATAGATACACACTATCATTACTACATATAAACAGTAACAGAAGTATTTGTTAAAAAACAGAATAAAACTCAATTAAAGGATATGTACTATTAATAGTACATAAAAGAAATTACTCGCTTCCAGGAAAAACAAATATCATGAAAATGACTAGCACAGTAAAAAAAAATTTAATTTGTCGCAATTTGTTATTTTTAAAAAATCTTAGCTATTTTTATATATGTCGCTAAAATTTGAAAATTGTAACACTGTAATTTAGAAATTATCAAGCTACTTCGATGGTATATTTTTGAATGGACTATCCCACTGCTCTTATTTGAAATGAAAAGAAAAAAAAATATTTTCAAATTTTTAATGAAAGGCGATGCATGATATTTCTAATGAAATGAATTGATTATATTTTTTTATTTATATGTCTTAGTAATTTAAATTAATGAGATCTTTAAGGGCACTCTTCACTCACTTGTGGCCTATCAGTGGCCGAGAGGTTCTACCTCCGAAACTGATTGATGGCAGGTGATGGGTTCGAACCCAATCGCGGCTATCGGCCTAACCGTTCGGAATTTTCCATGGTTTTCTTCGAACCTTGGATTTTCTTGCGTATATACGGGTTAGGTTCCCCTAGAAAGACTTACACGGAGCCCCCCCCCCTTAGGGTCTATACCCCAAGCGTAAAAAATTGGTCGACATAAATACAAAAAAACAAAATTCATTCACTTGTAAACACCCTCTTGGTAATTTTAATCCTATGGTCAGTTTGTTTTCGCATTTCTTGTTTAAATATGAATATTTTTAAATGACATTTTGTTTGTATAGATCGATCTCTAATACAGATATATATTTTATTTTTTCGATTTCGGCTGTAGATTTTTCATATTACAGTGGCATACTTTCACTTCTTGAACCGGTTCGGAAAGTGAAAGTACATTTATTAAAAAAAATCTACAACCGAAACCGAAAAAGTTAAAAAATATCCATCTCAGTTATCTGATACAAAAATAATCATTTAAAAATCGCTTAATTTTTTTTTATTTATAAATTATGTATAGTATGTAAATAAATAACAAATTTAAACGAGAAACTCTAAAGCAACTTGTTTATAGGTTCATTACCGAGAAGGTGTTTTCAAGTGAGTGAAGTTGGATTTTTAACCGACTTCAAGGTGGAGGTTACGATTTCGGAATTTATGTATTTCTTGTTCACTCATAACTTCCTTATATATGAACAGATTTTGATAATTCTTTTTTTTGTTTGAAAATGTAAGTTGTCCGTGTGGTCCCATTTCAATTTCCTCAAATTATGGTGATTAGAACTTTTTAAAAACAAAAACATTAAAAATTCGAATTCTTTTTGAAGCAGTCGTCCAATTAGAAGGGTTCATTTTTCAGGTAATCGCAGGCTTTCATGTCGAGCACACAAGTCAGATGTTATTAATTCTTTCAATATGAATCGATTTTGACAATTCTTTTTTTGTTTGAAAGTGTAAGTTGTCCGTGTGGTCCCATTTTAATTTCATTAAATTCTGATGATTAGAACTTTTTTTAAATAAAAAAATGTGGATTTGATAAAAAAAAAAAAAAAAAAAAATGATTAACCGCAAATTATCTTTTATTGTTGCAACCGTTTTCAAATCATAAGCATACTAAAATTATGTATCCATATGCGTTAGCGTCAAGTTGTCGCCAAGCTTGATTTTTTTTAAAAAGTCTGTTAGTATTTATTTTTTTTAAAACATATTTAATTTATACCATATTCAACTTTTTACTACCTCCAAATACTATTTCCCCACGTTGCTATATCTCTTGCGGTTAAACAAATTCTACAGGTATTGATGTGTAACTTTAGAATTAAAAGCTGGAATTATAAGATACACATATATATAGGTTATTGTTTCGATTTAGTTAATAAAAAAATCTTTGTTTCAGTTTCAGATTTCAGTTTCGTTGAAATAACGGTTTTCAAGGTTTCTGGTTCGAAATGGCTTAATTAACTTATAATTATTTTTCTTTTAAAAATGCATGTAATTTCCAATATTTTGTTTAGTTTCTTAATTTCATTCAATGGGAATGATAAACTAATACTTATTAATGTGTAAAATAAAAATAAGTGAAGCGAACTTACTTCGAAAATTATTTTTCGGAACATGAAATTATTTCTAGTTTAGTTCTAAAACTCGAAAAGAAAAAAAAAGGAGGAAGGAAGAACATAAAAGTAAAAATAGATTTCTAAAAACACTCTTTTATAAAAATTCTGGCTATCATTTCAATTTAGTTGAGACAGTGGGCCTTTATTTGAGCGAAATCGTCTATAGCAAAAACGTCACAAAAAAGTCTATTTCTGTGGTATAATAGTACCAAAACAGATTTTTCTTATTAAAATATCATTTATGAAGGTTTTAAGAAATAAATAATAAAGATAAGGGTATTTAAATACTTTAAATCTGTTTTTCTCAAAACTAATTTTTCAGCGTTTTTAGATTTTTGAAATGCTTCTTGCGACGTAATTTTTGATCAAAATTTATGAAATTGACAAGGAAGTATCTTATATTGTTTAAAAAGAAATTATGTGAGCTTTTTAAAATCTGTCTTCATTAAGACAGACAAATTTGATTTTTTAGATATTAAAAGGCAAAACTTGGATGAAAATCGATGTAAAATTTAGGAAAAAAATCTGTAAAATATTAACTATTCAAGAGATTAAAAAAAATTACTCAAATTTGTTAATAATAGAGTATTAAGTAATAAAAATGAAAAAGCAAGAAAAAAATCTCAAAAATTAAAACACGAGGAACATTTTAAAATTTCGTTAAAAATTTAAATTTTTTTTAAAAAATTAAAAATTTTAATAAGATTGGAAATTTTTTTGAAGGTGTTCTACATGCTTTATGTGAAAACTATATATGCACAAAATTTCATATTGATATGATGAAAATTAAAAAAATATATATAATAATGTCCACCGTCCCCTTAAAAAAAGAAAAAAAAAAAATGCAAAATCAGTTTTGATTCTCTTAGAAATAATGGTTTTCAATTGGATTCTTAGTTTCTGGTTCGAATTAATTAGACCAACTTTTATTTATTTATTTATTTTTAAATCCTTGTAATTTCTAAAATGTTTTTCTTAGTTTTTTAATTTCATTCAATTGAAATGATGAACTAATCTCTTTTAAAGTGCAAAATAAAAATACTAGGCCAGTCAAATTGTCAGAAAAAAGGGCCGATAGATGCAAAAATTCTGCTAGAAGATTTTATGTTTTTAAAATATTTATGGGGATGCTAGTAACAAGAATTAATGGTTTTCCAACAAAATATCTCGAGGCTAAACTTTGTGGAGCCAAAAAACCACAAAATTTTCTGACTTTTTTCAGTTTTTTGCTTATAACTCAAAAATTATAAACTTTTTGCGTACCATACTCAGTTACAAAAAGAAAGAATATTAAATTCTCTACAAATTTCATATTAAAACTTTTTTTCTAAAGCCAATATTAAGCGCGCTACAGCTTTCTGAAAGTGACTCTTTTTTTTCAAATTTTGTGAAAAATTTTCAAAAACGAAAATTTGACACAGTTTTTCATTATTTTATCCTTTGTAATGTAACTTATTTAAATTACGGGTATTTGCATGATAACAATCACGATGAATTAAAACGGTAACATTGTAAAAAAATTAAGAACATTATAACTTTTTTGTATTTAGAGCTTTAGTAAAGAACATTAATATTAGCTATTTAACTGAAGGTAAGTAAAAAATGTTTTCGGTATTTTGCCTGTAACTCGAAAATATAAATTTTTTGCGTAATATACTTAATTACAAAAAGAAAGAACATTAAATTCTCTATAATTTTGTTATAAAAACGTTTTTCTAAGCCCATTACTAAGCGCGCTATGGTTTTTTAAAAATGTCACTCTTATTTTAACTTTACAGAATGTGACCTATTTTTCGCCTCCCGTCCCAAAAAAACTTTTCATCACTAACAATGAAAATTATATAGACCTGTTGATTGATGAAAAATGAATTTTTTTAAGAAAGGCAGGCAAAAGTTTCACAAATTCTAGAAACCCTATAAGAAAACAATTACAAAGGGAGTGCTGGGGATAAAAAAAGAGAATGCAGATGGAAGATTGTGGTCAGTGATGTTCCCGAGCCGCTTTCGTTCAGATGCAAGTGTTCTTTTTTAAATACATACTCTTCTAATATGCTGCTATTAAGTTTATTGCATCTCTTCACGTACAGTAAATGAAAAATGAGCGAGCTCCACCGAAAATTGTTTCATTTGCCAAACGGCTTCAAATAGTGATACTCGCGTTGTGAGTCAGAAAGGACTTGCCAAGCTCTTCGTCAAAGGCCAAGCTTAGCGTCAAAGTAATATTCATCAAAAGTAATATTCATCAGTTTTTTGAAAAATAGCAAGGAAGTTAGAATACAGGATGATTGCCGAAAAACATATGCGAATGAGAGAATGATAGCAGCATACGTTCGTCGGGATGAAGATTCTACACAGATTATAGTTTGTCCCTCAGATCAAGCACTTCTTTCAAGCTTCAAGATAATTGCTTCTTATGTCACGAAGGTAATCCCGGTGACTTCAACGAAAAACAATAGAAAAAGCCCTACGCAAAGAGAAATTTGATTCACAAAGTAATGAAATTAGAAACGAAAATTATATTTTTGAAAGCTGCTGAAAAACATGGGGATGTAGGGTCCCAAAAAGTAATTGAGCGTATTCAGTACAAACCTGACTTGCAGATGCGGACCTGGCTTTCAGATGCATGGCATTATAATTTTGGTCGCGTAAAACTAGATCAATCTGTAACAAGTAGAGAAAAAGAAGGCGTCGACCCACATCATCCGTTGACAAAGCCAATGACAGAAACAAGAGCCGCTTTATTTCATTGCTTAAAACAAATTAAAAATTTCAAAACAAGAATTTCACAATAACAGAATTCAAGTTGAGCAGGCAAAGGAAGAAGCTGATGTCATAATAGTTACCTCAGCCATTTCAAGAGCCGAATCTTTTGAAAGCGTTTAATTGTCGGAGAAGACACTGACCTTCTCGTGATAATGATGAGCTTAGGCTATCAGCATAAAAATCAGTTTTCCTAAAAGCCAGGAAGAAGTAACATCAAAACCAAGTGATTTTCAACCATGTCGTTCAAATACAATTACAACAATGTTCTTTTCACTCATGCAATCTGCAGATGCGATACAACATCCGCTCTTTTTGGGCAAAGAAAGTCAAAGTTTTGTAACACTTTAAAAAAACATGATCAGCTTAGAGAAATAGCCTGCGTATTCAATAAAATAGGTTCTACCCCTCAAGAAATTATCGAGGTTGGAAAAAAAATCCATATTGCACTATATTGGATGATAGCTACCACACAGAATTTGAACACCTTAAGGCTCCAGTTATTTGCTAAATTTGCCACAAAAAAGCAAAGTTCATTTTTTAAGACTACCACCAACACAAGAGGCTGCGCAACATCATTTTCTCCTATGTTATCATCAGGTACAAGCTGGGCTAGAAAACAACATCCCTCCTGAAGGATGTGGGTGGGCTCACAGGTTCTCTTTCAGCCAGTTCAAATGTGCCAAGACCCGGCACTTGAATCCTTGCTCCATGTTGTATCATGTAGCTGTAGAAAAGTGTGCAGCAAAGCATGTTCTTTTCATAAATTAAGACTCAAATGCTCGGCAATTTGTAAAAAAAATGTACTGGGATCAACTACGAAAATGTTGACGACATTATTTATCAAGAAGGAGGGGATGTAAAAGTGTCACTGTAAGTATTTTTTACTTACATACTTAATATTAATGTTCTCCACTAAAGCTCTAAATACAAAAAAGTTATACTGTTCTTAATTCTTATACAATGTTACCGTTGACATTCATCATGATTGTTATCATGCAAATACCTGTAATTTAAATAAGTTACATTAAAGAGGATAAAAGAATGCAAAATTGTGTTAAATTTTCATTTTTGCAATTTTTCCACAAAGTTAGAAAAAAAGAGTCACATTCAGAAATCTGTAGCGCGCTTAATATTGGTTTTAGAAAAACAGTTTTAGAATAAAATTTGTTGAGAATTTAATGTTCTTTCTTTTTGTAATTGAATATGGTACGCAAAATTTTTATAATGTTTGAGTTATAGGCAAAAAACTGAAAAAAGTCCGAAAATTTTGTGGTTTTTTGGCTCCACAAAATTTAGCCTCGAGATATTTTGTTGGAAAACCATTAATTCTTGTTACTAGCATCCCCATAAACAGTTTAAAAACATAAAATCTTCTAGCAGAATTTTTGCATCTATTTATGACAATTTGACTGGCCTATACTTAAAATGTACTTATTTTAGAATATATTTTTTGGAACATGAAAATATTTTTTGTTCAATTCTAAAAATCTGGTTAAAAAAGGTGGAAGAGAGGAATAGCTTAAAAATAAAAATGGATTTCTAAAGAGCACTCTTTTATATTCATTTTGGTTATCAGTAGTATAGTAATGAGAGTTTCAGCCCACCCGGTGGACGGTGGTGACCTCTGCATGCTGTATGAAGGTCATCCGGTGTTCGAGCTGTAAGAGGGGGGTGGGGTGAAGGTCATCGGGCGTCACGCAAGGTTAAGATGACGTCATCTTAGAGGATGAGTGTGTTTGAGATAAGAATTTTTTTTTTAATTTTAAGCGGGAATTTTAGGGAGTTAGAATTTTTTACCCATACTATAGTACGATGATTTTTTTTTTTTTAATGCGGGGACTTTAAAATTTTCGGTGCACTTTAGTTTTAGATAAGAATTTTTTTTTAATTTTAAGCGGGAATTTTAGGGAGTTAGAATTTTTTTTCGGCATACTATAGTACGATGATTTTTTTTTTAAATTTTAATGGACTTTAAAATTTTCGGCGTGTTACAGTACGTGGGGTATGTTTTTCGATTAAATTTTGCTGTTGTTCATTTAAAAAGGTAATTAA
Organism: Maratus speculifer; assembly: GCA_964019185.1. Lineage (NCBI taxonomy): Eukaryota > Metazoa > Arthropoda > Arachnida > Araneae > Salticidae > Maratus > Maratus speculifer. Next base: position 271,170,407 of record OZ025290.1, on the reverse strand, counting down.
AAAGTAATTAAAAATAAGGAATGAAGAGACTTTTTTTTTTTTTTTCACCGTGTTCTTTGATGAGGGGTTAAGCGGGTATTTCGGGACACAGAATGTTTTTTTTTTGTACTATTGTACGAGTGGTTTTTAATTTTAATGTGGTGACTTAAAAATTTTCAGTGAACTTTAGTTTAAGGATTTATTTTTAGATTTTAAGCGGAAATTTTAGGGAGATTGATTTTTTTTTTTTTTTTTTTTTTTTTTTCACCGTGTTTTAAATAAGGGGTTAAGCGGGTATTTTGGGCACATAGAATTTTGCTTTCTATACTATTGTACGAGTGGTTTTTAATTTTAATGTGGCGACTTAAAAATTTTCAGTTTGGTGTCATTTAAGAGTTTATTTTTTTGATTTTAAGCAGAAATTTTGGGGAGATTGATTTTTTTTTTCCACTGTGCTCTTACATGATGAGTTAAGCGAGTATTTTGGGGGAAATTATTATTTTAGCCTAATCATACGCGAAGGATATATATATTTTTTCGGGGGTTGATATTTTAATGAAGAATTAATTAAGGAGGGAGCATTCATGGTGAATTAATGAATTATTTTTTTAGGAGTAATTTTGTTAAGATTGAATTATTTTTTCATTTTTTGGAGTTTTACGCGGATATTAATGTTTAATAGGGGGACTTTAATTTTTTTTTTTTTTCAATGAAATTGACGTGCGCTCGTCGATCTAACCGTTCGGAGTTTTTAGTTTTCTTCAAATCATGTATGAATATTGGTTTAGAATTTCTTAGAATGACTTCCACCACTTTTATATCTATCCATTATCATAAATAACACATGCTGGTGATGGGAATTTGGGAAGAACAATTTTGAATATTTATTTAATGAAGGAACTTTAAAATTATTTCGAGTACTATTTTTAGTCAACTATGTTATACACTTGATATTTTAGTATAGTTAAAAAATAACTTTAAAATTTGAATGAAAAAATATGTTTCAAAATGGGATTTTACGTACTAGCATTGAATCGCACTCGTCGCCCTAACGGTTTAGAATATGTGGTTTCCTTCGAACCTTGGTGAAAATTTAATTGAATTGATTATTATTATTATTTTGTATGTGTTGTATGTATGTGCGTGTATTGTACGTATGTATGTGTGTTGTATGCATGTATTTGTTGTATGTATGTGCGTGTATTGTATGCATGTATGTATGTGTGTTGTATGCATGCATGTGTGTGTATGTATATGCGTGTGTTGTATGTATGTATGTATGTATGTATGTGCATGTTAAATGTATGTGTGTGTAATTTTTTTTTGCCGATAGGCGTGATCTTTAGCTGAAAGTGACCTAGGGTCAAAACTTTTACCCAGGAATCGCCACGGGGAGGCAGATCACATGATTCCCGTATTGCACACATTCACATACATTATTTAGAGCGATATTTTTGGTGAAACATAATATGCAAATGAATTTGTAGAATAATTAAAAAATAACTTTAAAATTTAAATGAAAGAATGTTTCAAAATGGAATTTTACGTACTAACATTTATTCGCGCTCGTCGGTTTTTACTGTTTGGAGTCTGTTAATTTTCCTTTAACCTTGGAAAACCTTGCGTCAATAAGGACATTTCAGAAAGACCCCCACTTTGGGTACTCTTTTAAACTAATATTTGTAATGAGATGTGATTGCGCGCGTCGGCCTAACTGTTTGGAGTATCAACATAAAATCAGCAAATTAATACAAAATATTTCAAATAGTAAGAAAATGATTGATTAAAATCACCAAGTAAGAATAAAAATACTTCAAACAATGAGAAAATAAATGTTTAAAATCGCCAATTTAACATAAAATATTTCACACAATAAAAAACGAAAGATTAAAATCGCCAACTCAAAACGAAATCTCATGCAATTAGAATAAAAACATAAAAAAAAATCGCCAAATTAAAAGATTATTCTTATCTCAATAAATATTCTGAAAGACCTATTCAAAAATTCTAGTTAAAGTTTTTATTCAAAATTCAAATAAAACTCCTTAAGTTTTGACATGTCACTAAAAATTTAAAGTAAACATTTTTTCAAAGTGTAATTATCAAAGATTAATTTTTCTAATAATTAACTCATGTAAAGATAGTTCAAAATGCAATGATTCACCATTTGCTTTTTAAATCTTAGAACATATTATCTGTGATATAAACATCACGTTACGTAAAAATTATAAATAAATATTAGTAGTTTTAAAATAATTTTTATTCGAATGGGTAGTTTGATAAATTAATAACATTAGAATTTTTTGGATAAAAAAAATAACGATTGAGAAACTAACCATTTCAAAATATTTTCTTGGCATAAATGAATTTAAAAGTATTAAAACCCTTTTCAAAATATTTTTATAAAACCAACTTTCATGCAATTTTTATATGAAAATTAAATATATTTTTTTTTTTCTTAAGAGAAATATTTTACGTGGGTGAAAAAGTGAGAGTCAGTTAATTTATGAATCACTTTAAAATATTACCACGCAATAAATTGTTTTGAAACTATATTCTTAAACATATTAATATTTAAAAGTTTAGTCATTTTATACATTTTATATACAAATTTTACTTACGAACATATGAATTCGCCTTCAATCCGCACTTTCTTGAAGAGTAATGTTTGATAAACTCTTATCAACACAGCATGTTGTTGTGAATCACTAGCAAGTTAAGACAGGTATGATATGACTAATCGTTACGTTTTTCCCAAAGAGGTGAAGTCATTCTTATCAAATCCTATTCTGAATGAGAAATATTTCAATTGCAATTAACTTCAGATTTTGTTATTTATTAATTATTTTTTTTTTAATTTGACAATTTTAATTAATGTTTTAGTGAAAATATCTTTATTTATAAGACTTTTATTTTATTTTTTTTAATTGCTTATACTATTTCAAACATGTACATTCTTATTTGTAAATACAAATTCATAAAAAAAAAAAAATCTTTGAATGATTTTATTATTATTATTGCTAGACATTTTATTAGAAAATCATTTAAACTTTTAGCTTTTATTATTATTATTATTTAGATATTAAGAAGTGACGAAGACCTGTAGAATTAATCTCATCTTAAAACTGATTAATATTCGAAGAAAAATTTATTCTGTTATTTTTTAATTTACCAAACATATATCTTAATATTCATTAACACACTTCTTATTTAATGAATAATATATTTTGATATTTCAAAAATTAAACTAACTCTTAAGAATATGACTCGATGCAATTTACTTATTTTATACAAGTTAACTTTACTAATTATCGTTAAAATTACTCATTTACCAATGATTTAAACTTCACATTTTAAAGTTATTTATATAATATACTAACATTTAATTATAATAGGTTTAATTTTATTAAAATTACTGAAGAAAATAAAATTTATACTAAGTAAAAATTTAAAACCATCAATTAAATATATTAAACAACAGCAACAAACTTATAATTAAGATATGAATAAATAAAAAATATTTGAATCACACAAAAGTAAAAAGAAATACTTAATCATTCATAAAAATTCTTCCCTTTAACATTCGCATCTATGTTAGTAAAAATATAACACTAAAGTTTTCAAAAATATTATAAACATTTACAAATAAACAAAGAAAATGGAGTATTAAATATCAAATAATGGACATGCAATCTTTACACTCACATCTTACAACGTACTTAGTAACCAAATTTAATGATTTTTAAGCATGTCTTCTTAAATTTTTTACCATGAAAGACTATCACAGTTGAATTTTTAGCTTTCTCTTCATAACTTTATCGAGAGAAAATTGAGTATTAAATATCAAATAATGGACATGCACTCTTTACACTCACATTTTACAACGTACTTAGTAACCAAATGTAATGATTTTTAAGCATGTCTTCTTAAATTTTTTACCATGAAAGACTATCACAGTTGAATTTTTAGCTTTCTCTTCATAACTTTATCGAGAGAAAATTGAGTATTAAATATCAAATAATGGACATGCACTCTTTACACTCACATTTTACAACGTACTTAATAACCAAATGTAATGATTTTTAAGCATGTCTTCTTAAATTTTTTACCATGAAAGACTATCACAGTTGAATTTTTAGCTTTCTCTTCATAACTTTATCGAGAAATATGTAATGTATACCACATGATTTCATTAAATGAATCACAATACAATTCAAACTTCTCATTTTCAATGTTTTATATATACTAGTGTTTATCAAATAGGTGCTTATTCTGAACAATCATTACTTAGTATATTGATGAAAAGTTTGTGTTGAACGGTTTTTAACTTAAATGGTGTGAGAGAAGGACATATTAGGACAGAAGTTATTAAATATAGAGTCTTTAAAGTTTATATCCGTGTAAGAAATGGCATTTCAAGAAACAAAGTTGTGTCATATTTGAAAGCATTCTTTATATTCGAAACGCACACATGATCACGATCACATCACTGAAGAGTATAGAGAAGCTGTTTATGATGTATATAATTTGAATTTTCATTAACACAATATTATAACCGAAGTTTTTCGACAGTTTGAAAAATTGTGATGCACAACGTCTGCACACGTTAACACAGAATAAGATTAGCTTATGCCCTTTCGATGATAAGCGTTATTTGCAGGTAAGATGCATTAACATAACAACATTTTCTTGATAATTTTTCTTGCAGGTTTCGAAACCACAAACATCTGATCATACTTCTCATTTTTAACACGCGACACTAACCATTGGGCCATTAAAGCCCGTAATTTAGTAACTAAAAAGTAAGAAAGATCATCGAAAGTGATTACTTCACACATGCAAAAATAATTTTTATTGTGACTTATCAGTTAAAAATCACGAAGAAAAGAAAAAAATCACATATGTTTTGGATTACTTTGAGATTTTATGAGTCACCTCGTCAGTTAAATAGACATATTCACTTCTTATGAAATGTATTATATTTTAGTTTATCAGTCATAGTGTGATTACTTATTAATAATTTTAGTATCATTAAAAAAGTTTTAAAAAAAAGTTAAATATATCAAAAATACAAGTTCGTGTTCCTTAACATAAATCCTTAAACTAAAGTTCACTGAAAATTTTTAAGTCACCACATTAAAATTAAAAACCACTCGTACAATAGTACAAAAAAAAAAACATTCTGTGTCCCGAAATACCCGCTTAACCCCTCATCAAAGAACACGGTGAAAAAAAAAAAAAAGTCTCTTCATTCCTTATTTTTAATTACTTTTTAATTACCTTTTTAAATGAACAACAGCAAAATTTAATCGAAAAACATACCCCACGTACTGTAACACGCCGAAAATTTTAAAGTCCATTAAAATTTAAAAAAAAAATCATCGTACTATAGTATGCCGAAAAAAAATTCTAACTCCCTAAAATTCCCGCTTAAAATTAAAAAAAAATTCTTATCTAAAACTAAAGTGCACCGAAAATTTTAAAGTCCCCGCATTAAAAAAAAAAAAAAAATCATCGTACTATAGTATGGGTAAAAAATTCTAACTCCCTAAAATTCCCGCTTAAAATTAAAAAAAAAATTCTTATCTCAAACACACTCATCCTCTAAGATGACGTCATCTTAACCTTGCGTGACGCCCGATGACCTTCACCCCACCCCCCTCTTACAGCTCGAACACCGGATGACCTTCATACAGCATGCAGAGGTCACCACCGTCCACCGGGTGGGCTGAAACTCTCATTACTATACTACTGTTATCGTTACGATTCAGTTAATAAAATATACTTTGTTTCAATTTCAATTTTGATTCTCTTAGAAATAACGGTTTTCAACTGGATTCTTACACTGTTAAAACTTTGCAGCTTTCTGCCCAGTCATTTGACCGTTTTTTGAAAATAAAAAAACGATTACATGACAGTAATTTAACTATATTATGACCATAAAATTGACAATAATCCGGTCTTAATAGCGTAAAATAACGGTTTTATAACTATTTTCCATAAAAATGGTCAAATAACCGGACAGAATACTGCAAATTTTTAATAGTGTAGTTTCAAGATTCCAAATCAAAGACATTTTTTTATTTATTTTTGTTTTAAAAATGCATGTAATTTCCAGTACGTTGTATTTAGTTTCTTAATTTCATTCAATGGAAATGATAAACTAATACTTATTAATGTATAAAATAATAATAAATAAAGTGTACTTAATTCAGAAATTTTTTCTCAGAACATGAAACTATTTCTTGCTCAGTTCTAAATCTTGAAAGAAAGAAAGAAGAAGTAAGGAAAGGAAGAAGTAAGGAAATGGAAGGAACATAAGATTAAAAATGGATTTCCAAAAACACTCTTTTATAAGCATCCTAGTTATCGTTACGATTCAGTTAATAAAAAATACTTTGAGAAAGAATACTTAAGAAATACTTAGAATACTTAAGAAATAGTTCGTTTCAGTTTCAGTTTTGACTCTCTTAGAAATAACAGTTACTATTAGTTTCAAAGTTCGAAATAATGAAACCAACTTAATTTTTTTTTCTTTTAAAAATGCTAGTAATTTCCAGCACATTGTATTTAGTTTTTTAATTTCTTTCAATGAAAATGATATATTTATTAACGTGCAAAATAAAAATAAAGTGAATTTATTTTAGAACGTATTTTTCGAAACATGAAAATATTTCTAGCTCAATTCTAAAACTCGAAGAAAATAAATAAATAAATAAATAAAGGAACAAAGAGCATAAAACTAAAAATGGATTTCTAAAAACACTCTTAGATAGCTTTCATTACAAAATGTTAAAAGCTACATTCTTACAAATCCTTACAATTTCATTAAAAAATGTGCAGCCGTCCGGAGGAAAGTACTTCCAGAAACTTTTGGTATATTTTCTCTAATCATGATCCCCTGATCCCCAAATCACTCTTGTCCAAATGTTGACTTATATATATATATAGATTTATGTCATGCGATAAAACTGTCATATTTTTTAACCGATTTGAATGAAATTAACTGTAAGCATAGTACATATCAATTGTCTCGACCGAAATCATTGACCAGCTTCCTTCGCCATCTTGTTTCAAAATGGCAGCCATTTGAAAATTTTAAATATTCAAAAATTTGAAAAGTGATGCAAATAAATTAAAAACTGAAAAATACTTTTTTTCTCATTAGATTGACCTAAATACAAGAATTCAGAAGCATATTTTGTTTTGTCTTTATCTTAAAAAAAAAAGGCTGAGGTATAGCAATTTGAATTTTTAGGGTTACTGATATTTTGAAACAATCTGATTTTCGTTTTGCTGTAACTCTCGTATTAGCAAACTGATTTAGATGAGATTGATTGCATGTTATACTAATGTCTCTACCGAGTTTATTGGTCTCTTCATCCACCATTTTGAGACAAAATGGCGGCCATTTCCATTTTGAATTGCCACGAAATGCTTAAATATTATTAATATCCATTAGACAATTATTTCAACAATATCAAACTAATTGGTAAAGTTACCATACAAATTGAATACTTCCAACTGAGCAAAAAATTGTCCAGTCCAAGAATCAAATCCAAATCATTGGCTCACAAGACCAATACTTTGCCGTCTAAGCTAACTGGGCTGATAACCGGCGATCATTTTTATCTGAGCGGAAAATCCGTTCACCCGATATATATAATATCGATAATATATTCATTAATTACTACTCAACATAGCTGATTTTTTTTTCCACCGAGCAGCAGATTTAAATAAATCTATATTAGTATCAATCAGAAAGTTTGATTTGATTTTTATTTCTATTTTATTTGCATAGTAGAGAAGTATAATTGCGCAGAGATAAGTAGAAGTGTTAGTCATCAGTAAAAAACTGAAATATCAACTAGCTACAAAATTGTATTTCTTTCGGAAAAGACTATCGTTACGTAACCATATTATTTATTTCTCGGAAAAATCAATCATAAAATATGTTCCCTATTCTAAAAGAAGTAGGATTTGATCCTGCATTATTCAGTGGGAAAAAATGCCGATGTTATTAAAATGAGAAAATAAAATTAATTCTATCTGAACAGCCCGAAAAATTGAATATTATTCAATAAGGAAGTTATTTAGGTTTAGGTTTCCATGAATTTATTGCTTAAAATTTTTTAGCATTTTTATGGCATGATAATATCTAAATGAATGGAAAAAAATGTTTATCAGGAATTAATCTTAAGTTAAATATTTTTATATTGCTATAATTAAAAATATTGTTACTGATGCATTTATTCACTAAATGTAATGGTCGCATACATTTAAACTTTTAAATTTTATTTTATTTGAATATTTTATAAAATTTTTTGACACATTATTAAATAGATTTATAAAGAAAAAAGATTTAATGACGAATACATGCAATTTTTGCGTTCTAATATATATGTATATATACTGATGTGCAAAAATTAAGGACGGAGTAGATAAATTTGCATAAAAACCGAAAAAGGCAACAAACCGAAATGAAAGACCAATCAGGAGATAGCATCCTTAAGCAAATACAGTAAGACATGCCGATAGATGGCATATGACGTAAAATGAGGAGGTGCCAAGGGGATAAAACTGAGAGGCAGTGGTCATCCAGAAATTTGATGAAATCTATTTCATTGCGTAAAGTGGTTTCAACGACGTTTTCTTTTTTGCTACTATTGTGTGATATGGTCAAGAGGCAAACTAGGAGATTTTATGTGGATGACTTTACACGAGGTCATATCATTGGGAAGTTGGAAGGAGGTCGAAGTGTGACAAGTGTGGCACAAGAGTTCGGTATCGCTCATAGCATCGTTTCACAAGCCTCCAGTGTATTTCAAACGATGGGAAAAGCTGTCCGAATTTTCAGCAATGGTCGTTCGCGAACAACAACAACTGAAGAGGACCGTTATATTGTCCTACAGACGAAAAGAAACAGACGGCAGACAGCTGGAGAAATCGCAAGGCAGATGGAGCAGATTGCTGGACTTCAGACTATCACGTTTTACCATGGCAAAGAGGCTGCACAAGGTTGGTTTATATGCACGACGACAAGTACGGTGTATACCGTATTGGAACCGCCGGTTTCTGTGGTGCCAGAAACAGATGAAGTGGAGACAACAACAGTGGGCTCAAGTACTCTTTACGGATAAGAGCCGATTTAGTATGACGAGTGATTTTGGACGTATACACATCTGGAGAGAGCAAGGAATACGGAATCACCCTCCAACATTATCGAAAGAGACCGTTTTGGAAGTGTCAGAATTATTATATTGGGTGGTATCATGCTTGGTAGCCGTACGGACATCCACGTTTTCCAAAGAGATTCAGTCTCTGGTGCCATTTATTGCACCGAGATTCTCTTGCCCCACGTGCGTCTGTTTAGAGGTGCTATGGGTCCGGAATACTTTTCATGGACGACAACGCTCCCCCTTATCGTAGAGCAACTGTTGAAGAGCTCTCAGAGAGTGAAGACATTCATCGCATGGATTAGCCTGCAAAGTCCCCGGACCTGAATCCCATAGAAAGCATGTGGGACCTCCTTGGATGACGTTTGACATTAAATTACCAGGCACCATCAACGATTACGGAGCTGAAATTGGCGTTAAAAGAGAAATGGGACTCGACTCAACAGCTCTTAGGCAACCTCGTTCGCAGTATAGATAGACATTGTAAATACTGCATCGCAGTCAAGGGGGACTATATCCTACATTAGATAATGAAGTTTTTCTGCCAGGTGCCTGTAAGATGGACGTTTCTGTCTTCTCTGCATTTGTGCCTCAAGTGACATTTTCAATAAAATGCTTTTGTATCCGTTTGATTCTTTGTCTAAATAGCTTTTATCATTTGTCCTATATTTTCACATCTTGAAGATCTTATGGTATGATTTTGATCCATATGAAAAGTTTCTGCGCGACGTTACATTCGAAAAATCCTCTCGTACTTAATTTTTGCACATCAGTGTATATATAATTAAAAAAGTCCCTACCGGCAGCTTACAGGCAGATGTAGATTTTGAAGTTAAGAATTATTTTCACCAAGAAAAACTAAATCAAGATTAAAGATAAACCCAGTATAACAAAGCTATTGTAAGTAGCTAAAGTATCTGTAAGCTTCTAACAAATTTTTAATTTCATTTTTTTTTTTTTTTTTTTTTTTTTTTTATTGCAGGAGTTGTTTTTACCAGAATCATGTTAATACGATAACTTTTTCTTCAATTCTTATTTTTGTTGTATAATTCTATCACAAACTTGCTAGTATAAAAGTTGTAAATAATATTAAGAAGATTTATAATAAATTGAAGCTGATTTGATTATCTTGTGAATTAACGTAATAATGATTTTTTTTCAGTTTTCAACCACTTCTTTTTTTACGTTTTTATTTTATTTACTTTTTTTTGTGGTTAAGAGTTGGTCTTATCAAAAACGTGTTGATATAAAAGATGTAGATAGAAAAAAGAAGATTTACAATAAGTTTAAGGGAATTTTATATCTTGAGAATTAACGAAGTTATAATTTTTTTTTCTTCAATCCTCTCCCCTCCCCCCCTTTTTTTTCGTTTTAGTTTTTAATTTTTTAGCGGTAAGAGTTGGTCCCATCAAAAATTCTCCAATATCTTCTTGATACCTCGCGTCCATTCTATAGGGCATTTTTATTTTTTTCATATAAAATATTCAATTTCATTTGGAATTTTTAGATACTTGCTGTCTATTAGACTAGATAGTCTAGTTCTGCTATCTGTACACTAAAATAATAAAAATATTGCAACTAAATATTTATTTTAATTATTTTAAAATGGCATAGAGACCAAGAAAAATCTTTTGAACTGTAAGCAGACAGTTTTAACACTAATTTTACATATTTTAAAAAAGTATTTTGATATTAATGCTGCGTACATCTGATTTTGAATGTTTTTTTAAGAAAATATCAATGCAGTTTAAGTAATCTAATATTTATTTTTAGAGAATAAACATTTTTTTCAATGTCCATTCTATTGGACGTTGTGTCTTCATCAGTTGTTTTTATTATTTTATTCAAATTAGACTCTTTTGTATACTAAAGAGATGCATTAGTTTTTACTTCAAAATCAACACAGTACTGAGACAAATAATAGATATATAAGCAGATAATGTATTTTCTTGAATGAATCGAAAAAATAAATAAATATTACTTTAAATTGTATAATTTTACTGATAAAATGCGTGTTCTAAATCTGTACATTGTTATTTTTTTAAATTTTAGTATTATATTGCAGCATTTGGCAAATGCAGATATTTATAATTGAAATTTTATTATGTTTATCCTTATTTATTGTAATTATTTCTGGTAACATTTTTCTATTACTATGCTATTTATAAACGAATTAATAAATTTAATTACATTTAATTAGCAATAAAATTTTAAAGAAAATATAATTAAATATAACAGTAAATGATTATAAACAAACTCATTTTGATTTCTTTTAAATTTCTTCTTGACATGTACTTGCCAATGGTAGTAGTTTAGGCCCTGTTAAAAAGAAAACAATTACATGTCTGGGAAATGAAATCACAAATACTCTTGCGCCAAAATAAATTCTAAATTTAATTCAGAAAAAAAAAGTATTTTGAGGATAATAATTTATTTTATAGGAAACCCGAATAATTTAATGATACCTGAGAAGAGTAGACTAATAATCTTTGCGCTTTGATGTAAAAATACTTCAGTTTTAATACGAAATCCTCTTCTGTAGTAACATGTGACAGTTAAAAAAAAAGAAGAGATTTCGTGGAGCAAGGGTTTTTGAGTGTACAATTACATGCGCCAAAGTCAATTTCGCAAAAGGACGGAATCACTGAATAAATTTTATGAGTCGATAAACGCAAGAATAGCATTACATGATTGGATTTGGAACGGGAAGCATCGTATCTTTTTACCAGCTCAGTTGCTGAGAAAAATATTTTTGAGGGGTTATGCAAATGGGAATGTTCTATGTTCTATGCGTGTGTATGTGTATTTACACATAGGGTAGATATGCCAGTAATGGACCACCTTTCAGTAATGGGCCACTTCGCAGTTTTTAGTTTATAAAAAAATAATAAATGATAGTTAAGTTTTTATTATTTTTTTTTCTTAGCATCCCCTTGCATGCTCTATAATCTGGATTATTTTTTTACACTTTTCATCAAAGCAATTAGAAAGCAGAAAATAAAGTTTCACAGTTTTACTGAAAATCTTAATGAACATGCTAAGAGCTGACTTTACTTACTTAATTTATATCTTCTTTATTTTCTTGTAAAAATTGAATGTTTTTGTTTGAATAATAATATAAAACTCTGTAGTTCATATACCAATTGTCATTTACAAAATTTTATTTATTTTGAAGATTTTAGAAGGTGTGGTACATTACTGGATTGCTTATTTCGTGATTTTCCAGTAATGGACCACCCAAGTGACGAATACTAAAAGTGCAATTTCAGTAGAAATAAAATATTTTGATTTAATTGAAAAGCTAAATAATCAAATTTAATACTTAAAGTTTACATACTAGAATTTAATAAAGGCAATTTCTTTATAAATAGTTGTTTTGGCACAGATGTCATATATGCACCGCATTTGCGCGTGTTTTTTTTCCTCGCCGATTTTCTTTGCACATCTGTGTCATGGTGAAGATTCTTTTAATAAGTTTATAACAATTTTAAGGGAATAAAATAAAAAATTAAAGATTTCAGTGAAATGTGCATTTTAAGTAAAGCAAAAGCATGCATTCAACATGGCTTAGGTATTAATATTTACGATTCATTGTGAAAATTATATTTACTGGTTTATTACTTATTAAGTTTATTATTTGTACCTGTTTATTCATTGTTTCCTTTTTTAATGAATTCATGTTTATTTACTGTTATTTTTCATTTTATTTATTTTATTATTTTTATTATACAGGGTGTCCACTCTCAACGGTGGCCAATGGCTAATTTCTAAACCGTTAGTCATAGCCATATAGTTCCAATTGCAAAAATGCTTTAAAAAAGATAAAGAATTGTTTTTCAAGTGATTTTGGTCAAAAACATTTTTTTATTAAAAAATTACGGAAATTAACTTTTTATACGGTCCCCCGGTCCTATTAGTGATACTTAGTAAAAATTTTCCATCACCCTATCAAGCAATATAAAAAAGGCCCCATTCCTCTAACATTAAAATTGACCGAGTTATGAAACTTTAAATTTCATGACTTAAACCACTTTTCTGTAGCTGCAAATGAATGAGTTGGACTAAGTTTTCAGGGAACATATGCTAAGTGCTTAAAGTATTATAAAGGACGTCCATTTCCAACGCTACGCAATAGCTAATTCCTAAACCATTTGTCACAGACATATAGTTCCAATTACAAAAATGTTTTAAATGAGATAAAGAAATATTTTTAAAGCAATTTAACTGAAGGTGCTACCACTGTATAAGTTTTAAAGTAGTGTTAATTTTTATTAATTAACTTCTAAATTGGTTAAAAAGTTGAAGACGTGAGTTTTAAAATTCTCTTTATCGAGAAAATCAAATTTTGGGAAATCGCGGTTTTATTTTTATTTTGATAAGCTTTTATTTTGCTTAAAACGTTTGTATGCATGTTTCCCTAGTTCAAAATTTCTATTCAAATTTTAACTCGCTTCCAAATATCCGACTGAGGTTCAATTTTCACACTTATTTATATTCAATGACATTTAATATTAATACAATTTTAGTGCGTACCATTTATTTATTTTATAGGACTATGCCAAATTCTGTTAGGTTTAGTAATCTAATAGAATTTTAAATATATGTCATTTTGTAACGAATTGTGACTGTTGCTTTTCATAATTTAAATTAACAAACTTTCTGCTATTTTTTACTTATATTTTTAGAACAAAATTTGCTTTAATATGTAATCATCAACATAAATTTAAAAATAATATTGTAAAAATTATTTTATTCTCAATGTTTAACACTAGAACGACCAAGACCGTTATTTTGACGGTTTTCAAATTTGATGCTTAAAAATTTATTATTGTTTATGAAATGTTCTAGAATTTTATGACACGACTTTTAATGAAATATAAGAAAAGTTAAATATTCCTATTCAAATTCTTCTCACCTATTTTAATTTCCGTAATCAGTATGACCTATACCTATTTTTACCAAGACCCGTCAAAATGACTACTTTGACAATTAAGAAACTTATCCCGAGGCGATACGGATTTTCCCATTTTTGACATCCACTAGTCCTTTTAGCCCATGCGCAGTTCACTCCAGGATCTATCAAATGTAGTAAATCAATAATTGGTAGATGTAATCAGAACGCAATCATTATCACTTGTACTTCTAATGTAATAAAGTTCTTGATGAAAAGTGTAATTTTTGCAAAAAGTAACCTGTGCAAATCCAATTTCGAAAAATTGTATGAACATATTTTTATATAAAAAAAATTAAATTTATTTTTTGTAAATTCTGGACAACAATGGTCAACATTCATTGGACAACAATGAAACGCTTTCCAGAAAAAAAAAAAAAAAAAAAAAAAAAAAAAAAAAATCGTAGAATTCAAAAAACTCACTAGTGTAAAGGAAGACTGTTAGAACACTAATTCAAGTAATAATAATTTGGGCATATCTTGCGCGAAAAATAAAACAGATTTTTCAGATTCTGAAGAAGCTGAAGATGAAATTGAAGTACGGGATATTGAAGAAAGTGAAGAAGATGAATTTGAAAGCGAAGATTCAGGGAGTGAATATGAAATTCCCATAAAGAGACACAAACGCAGAAAGCGATTGCGAATATGTTCAGATACTGAATCGGATAGCCAAATAGAAACCAAAAAGAAAGACAGAAAAAAGACTCTCTCGAGAGTATTGAATGGAAAGAATTACAGAATGATTGTGTTGGTATACCCCCATCACATAATATATTCAAGGAAGGCCTAACTGATTATGCGAAGCGAAACATTATACTGGTTATGTTAGCAGTGGATATAGACATAATTGATAATCGAATGATGAATCACATACATATGATTGAATGATGATTATGTGATGATTTATGTGTTATGATTCAGTACATAAACTTGTACTGAGCTCGAGGCCAGAAATATTTTACAGAAAGACGATTGTAAAATTACAATTGGAGAATTATATATATTTTAGCTTTTTGGTATGCAAGAAGCGAGAAATTTGAAATTATCCTATTTGTGGTTTAAAAAAAAAAAAAAAAAAAAAAAAAAAAAAAGGTGGTCTTTCTTTCTTTTACGAAATTATGAGTTGAAACGGATTCTCAGAAATCAAAAAATTCATTCGTTTCAAAAAAAGTAAATGAACAACTGTTTCCTAGAAAGCTAAGATACAGATTTCTGCAATATATGCCCAATAAACCGGACAAATTTGGAATTAAGTTTTGGTTAGCTGTAGACGTGCGATGTAAATATCTTATAAATGGCTTTCCTTATTTAGGCAAAGATGAACTTAGAAAATCAGGAGTACCTTTGAACGCATTTGTAATTTTGAATCTTGTAAAAATCTATGTAAATTGTGGGAGAAATATTACAACGGATAATTTTTTTTTTTTAAGTATACAACTCGGCCAAAAAAAACAAGTCTTGTTGGAACTAGGCGAGCAAATAAAAGTAAATTGCCGAAAATAGCTAAAATTAAAAAAGATAACATGACTCTTTTTTCCACAAAACTCTACAAATCAAATAATATTGTTCTAACAATTTACAAATGTAAACGTCGTAAAAAAAAAAAAAAAAAAAAAAAAAAAAAAAAAAAAAAATTGCTACTTCTTAGCCCAAAACTTAAATCCGTAAAAATTGTTTGTAATAGAAAACAAATTCCTGCAACTGTGTCATTTTACGATGAAACTAAGTTTGGAGTAGAGATAGTTGATCAAATGGCCCGCAATTATAGCGTAAAAGCAGGGTCACGTAAATAGCCTTTGCGGGAATTTTATAATATTTTGGACTTTGTAGCAATCAGAGCGTAGATATTGTATAAAGAAACTTGTGATGAAAATATAACTCGATTTTTTTTCAATTAACCGAGGAAATCTCCAGTGAATATAGGGGCTGTAGAAAAGAAGTCTCCTCCGAAAAACAAGAACGAAAAGCATTTAGTTGTACTCCAGAAAACTACAAAAAATAAGTCATTATGAACGCAAATCTTTCCAAATTCAATTGTGCAACAAAAACAGAGCGATTTATACCTGCAATGTATGCCACAAATATATTAGTGGTAACTGTTCATCTAAGATAACATGCAACTGTAAAATATTTACCTTATATTTATTTCATACATATCAAATGTGTTTTACTATAAATGAAAATGGAAAAAGTTTTTTTTTTGTTTTTTATGAGTAATTAATGAATTATTATATTGAATGTTTTTTTTTTGTTAAATTATAGTCTTTTATTTACATTAACTGAATCAAAAGCTACAATGAAAGCCATGATCAAAAATTCGTCAATTTGACGGGTGCGGTAAAACTAGGTATATATGTAACATCTGTAGTTCTAGTGTTAATGTTAAATTTTATATCTTGCGTTTATTTTTATTTCTAGTAAATTTGTGACTGACCCCTAATTTGCAGCAAAAAGATGCTTCAACTTAAACAGCTATTACTCGGTTAGTTTTAATCGCAGAGGAATGGGACTTTTTTTGTATTACTTCTTAGAGTAGGGGTAAAAATTTACTAAATATCAGTTATAAGACGGGAGGACAGTATAAAAATTTAATTTTCGTAATTTTTTGATAATTTTTTTTGACCTAAATCGCTTGAAAAACAATGCTTTACCTTTTTTAAAGCATTTTTGCATTTGGAACTATATGTCAATGACTAACGGTTTAGGAATTAGCCATTGGCCACCGTTGAGAGTGGACACCCTGAAAATTTTGCTTTTGAATATATGTTATAAATTGTATGCTATAACAGCATGTGATTTTTATTGCAATATAAAAATTAAAATAACGTGAAAAAAATGAAAGAGATTCTAGTATTTTAAAAAAGGAAATAAAAATAAACTATCATTTACTTATTTTTATTTCCTTTTTTAAAATACTAGAATCTCTTTCATTTTTTTCACGTTATTTTAATTTTTATATTGCAATAAAAATCACATGCTGTTATAGCATACAATTTATAACATATATTCAAAAGCAAAATTTTCGCAATGATTGGCGGGGTAAAAAACACGCGAAAATGTGATGCGTATATGACATTTGTGCTGTTGTTTTTAAAACGACATCCAAAATTGGAACAAAAAACAAGCAGAACATTTGACAAAATCTAGATGTGCTGTTGCAAAAGAAGTTGTTTTAAGTTGGTTCAGAAATGTAGAATCATATTTGGAAGAATATATTACTAATACAGTCGAGTCTCTATGTAACGAAATCCATTGTTCTGTCAAAAAATTCGTTGAATAGAGAACGGAAAAAAAAAAAATTCTTTTACTGTTTAAATTTTGAAATAGTATTGTTTTTTGAGCTGTTTAATTAAGTTTTTGAAATGTTTAACGGAATTTTGCAGGAATCTCAAACATTTTTGCCACTTCCTTTTTTTCCAGTGTCTTATTGATTATTTTCAAAATTATTACTTTATCAGAGAGAGTTATGCTTATCCTAAGATCGATTTTATGCAGATGCAGTAGAAAATCACAGCATAATAGATGACATTTAGTAACAATTCTTCATTCAAATGATCCATCACAACAAAAAATGTTCCAAGTCACAATCAACAAATATCCACTCTAAACTCTAAAAGTAATGAGAGTTAGTTCAGGTAGATGAAATTTTGCTGACAAAGACGGCCTTATCTGAAATTACCCTTTTATCCCTGACTTACTATCCAACCCAAGAAACAAACAACATTTTCAAGGTGACAATGGAATAGTTTTATCTTTTAGGATGTTTTGTGATATGTTTCAATCTTTTCCAAGAAAGCATGCTCATCTTGGTTAAAACAAAGGAAGCCAAAACCATGTAAAAAAGGATGTTTTCTTGAGGGGGGAGAGGGTGAATGCCTTTTTTTTCATAAAGAATAAGGAAAAGAGTGCATCTATAAAATATAAACCGGAAATTCTCTAAATTAAAAAAAAAAAAAAAAAAAAAAAAAAAAAAAACTTATACCACAAATAATTAAGCGTTTTCTGAACATATAAAAGAGCATTTTTGAAAAAATTCGTTAAATGGAGATATATATTTCGCTATATGGAGATATTTTTAAATGTAATTATGAAAAAAATTGACCGTTCCTTCAAAAAATTCGTTAAATAGAGAAATTAGCTGGATGGAGTTTCGTTGTATAGAGACTCGACTGTATATTATTTCAAATTCTAAAGCATACAGAGAGAATTTTCAATGCAGTTACAACTGGTTTTCTTTTGTGCTCATAAAACAGGGAAAATTTTGGGACCAAAATCAGTTGATGTGTATTATGTAGTACCGAATAACGAAAAAGAACAAATCACTGTTATGGGATATTTTTCAGCAAATAGTGAGATTGTTCCCTTGATGATAATATATCCGTATAAGCATCTCTCAAGAGAAATTGTGGAATCAATCTGTGCCAAATTGATGGGCAGAGTTGGGCAAAATACATCTAAAAATCATTTTCGATACAAAATACAAAATACATTGGTTTTTAGAACTTAAAATACAAAATACAAAATACTTTTCAAAAGAAAAATTTCAAAATACAAAATACATGTATTTTCAAAATACATTCAAAATACAAAATACAATTTCAAATTTTCAAATTTGCTGAGTGTTTCACTATAAAAATACAAAGTGTTTTTTTTTTTCAAAACTGATTAAGCTTTTGAAATTCAAAATAAGGAAAATAAGAACAAGAAGTCATGCGTCAAGCATAGATTATGAAACACTTCCTAAAACATTCAGAATACTGTAGCAAAAGTTTACAATTTGTTAAAGAGAACAATGATGCTGAAATAAAGAAGTAAAGGTGTAATGTATTTGAAAACACAATTTCTGCCAATAGTATCATCAGATGAAAAAATAGTCATTTTTTTGCGTGCTGTTCTGTATACGATCTATAGACTTTACGCTAAAAGTTATTTTAGTGAAACGAATAACGCAGTTCAAATTTTCTATTCAGCAATTTCCGTGAATAAACGAATTGTAGTAGAGAATTCTTAGAGAACCCAAGTCATATTAAAAAAAAAAAAAATCAATTTCAAAATGCGTGCCATAACTAAAAATGCACTTCCAGCAATTAATGTTCATAGTCTTCAAAAGTTCGACTATTGTGCAGTTTCTTCTGTAGCCAAATTCTTTTATGCGTCCCTGAAAATGAATGCTAAATTCTGTGCACGTCCTATTCAACAATAATCGCAGTGTAGTACACTTCAGTGATATATATAAATTTATGTATATAAATTTATATTTTTATATATTTAAAATAGTATATCATTAAAATATGCCGCAAAAGATTTTTTTCCGTAGACCATAATGTAACCATAATTTTGTGTGTCCCTGTAAATGAACTGTTAATTCTACATTCAATGCTTATTCATTTCCAATATATACGAACATGTCGTATAGTGATGCACAGGAACATCTATGAATTTCATGAAAATCGGACTATATTTACATGAGTTAGAACACGGACAGACAAACAAATCGAATTCATAAACAAACTTAAGGTAAAGCTAAACTTTGTTTGAAAGTGTTAAAAATTTAACTAACTGTTAATAAATGAATAAAAAAGAAATAAATCAGTCTATACGAGAACTCATTTCATATCAGAAAATTTTCAAAAAGGAACGTTTTCACTTTTGACTTTTATTCTCTTTCGGCAACGCACACTTTTTTTTTTTTTTTTGGGGGGGGGGGAAGAAGGAAAGTATTGATTAATACAATCTACGTATTTATAGCTAAAAACTTTTTTGGGGGGGTGGAGGGGTATTCATTAACAAAATCTGTGTATTTATCGTTAAAAACTTTTTTTTTCTTTTTCTTTTTTATGACGGTGCCATTGTTTTTCTAAAGTCATGAATTTTAACACTTTCAAAAAATTTGCGCCTTCTAGAGACGACAGTTTTTCAATGTTAAAAGTAACTAAACGTATGTATTTGAGCATAGTACTTTTGAAGCATCTCATCAGACAAGATTTGCATCACCTAGAAAAATTCCGTAACGTTCTCACGAATACAAGTTAAAAAAAAGTACTTCCGGCCAGTACCGGGAGGTAGAGGCAGCTTTCACATTATTTACTTTTCTTTAAAAAAAAAATGAAGTTATATTATTCAACCATACAAAGCTCAAATTAGTGGAACACGATAATAGACTATTCAATGCTTATTTCTATCAATATTGAATGTAAATGGGAATTTCGAGAAATTAATCCACTTTATACAATCGGGTTTTATTTAAAGCGATTTATATTCAATGACCAAATTCGGCGATATAATGAAGTGCCTCGCATCTTAAAACAACATGATGGGTGAAATTAACCAATAAACTTGATCGAGATCTTAGTAAGTTCTTAACACATGCTCACTCACATCGAAGTCGATTGATATATCCGAGTGTTGTCACAGGCAAATAGATTTTTCAAAATGTCATCCACTTTAGAAATTCAAATTGCTATAACTCAGATATTTTAAAAAATAAAGATAACTCAAAAAATTCTCTGGAATCTTTGCATCAAGGTCAAACCCACTGAAGAAAAATATTTTTCAATTTCTAATTTTATTGTGCTTAATTTTAAATTTTAAATATTTAAAAAAATAAATGGTTACCTTTTTGAAATAGGATGGGGGACGATGTTGCCCAACGAAGTCTATCCAAACATTTATATGCACTATATACACACCAAATTATATCTAAATCGGTTCATTATTACAAGTGTTATCACGTGACAAAGTTTCAGAATATTTCAAAATGTCAACCATATTAGAAATTCAAAGTATTATAGCTCAACGATTTTTTAAGATACAGATGAAACAAAAAATGCTGTGGAATCTTTGTATTAAGATAAAACACATAAAAAAATCTTTTTAACTTCTAATTTTTGTGCATCAAATTAAAAATTTTTAAAAAGAATTTAAATGACCCCCATTTCGAAACAAGATGGCGGATGAAACTGGCCAACGAACTCGGTTCATGCATCAGTATATACTATGTGCACACCAAATTACATCCAAATCGTCTTATAAATACTCGTGTTACCACGTGACAAAAATCAGACGGTTCCAAAATGTCAGCCACTCTAGAAATTCAAAGTACTATAACTCAGCCATTTTTTAAGATATAGACAAAAAAAAAAAAAAAAAAAAAAAAAAAAATGCTCTGACATCTTTGTATCAAGCACATAAAAGAAAAATATTTTTTAACTTCTAATTTTCGTATACCTTATTTTAGATTTTAAATTAAAATAATTAAATGGCCGCCACTTTGAAACAAGATGCCGGATAAAACTGGCCAACACACTCGATTCAGAGTTCGAATTACAAAATGTTTTTTGAAACAATGAAACTACCCTACATGAAAATCTAGAAAATGTCTTTTCGAGTACATCTACTAGTTAAAATAAATACTTTTTTAGAAATTTTTTCATTCACACAAATATAAATTCCGACAAAATCATGTTAAAGGTATAAAATCATACAAAGTTATTGTTTATTTGATGTTATTATAGCAGGCTCAAGAAACACCGGACGGTTTATTTTAAAATGTAAGGTCTCTTATGAATTCTCTCAGTTAGGTTACATTTGAAATACTCTTTTCAAAAGAATGAGTACACTATTTTATTCAATGATAATTTTCTTGATACAGTGAAACCTCCAAATAAGGGACACCTATGGGACCGGAACTTTTGTCCCTTAAATAGAGGTGTCCCTTATTCGGAGTTTTTTGTATTATTTTTAATAAATCATTCGGAAAGATATAAAAATAAAAAAGCATTAAAGGTGAAATTTAAATATACTCAAAGTGTATAAATTATGTTAATCAGACACAAAAGAATAAAAGAGAAGTAATTAAAATTTTTAATTGATTACTAAATCATTAAAGGACTTGTAGAATTATTGATTTGTATTTTTTTTTTTTTTTTAACTGTGCACATGCAAAAATGTATAAAAACATTTAAAAGAATTTTACTGAAAGTAATCAATCAACAGGAATTGTTTTGCAAATTTTAGTTTTTAACTACAAACCTTTCAAGTGTTCATTTACTATACTTATAAATTTTAGTTCTTCATTATCAGCGATATTCACAAAAAAGATTTAACTGTTTTGTATTTTAAAACAGCAAATCTCTCAACTGCTCTTTGCTCAGCAAGCAGAAAGCTTTTTGACACATTTACAAATTCATTTTTCAAATGAAATGTATAAAACTGAAAAGCTTATCATCTATGGAAGGAATTTGGAATTAAAGTAAGCTTTTAATTTTTCGATAAATAAATTACCTATTGATTTATAAGCAATTTTGATCACGTGACAAAGACATGCTTTACCCTTTCTTGAGTTGTTATTCTTCTTTTGCGTAGAAATTCGGTTCAAAACGACCGCTTTGATAATAGTTTCTGAAAAATCTATAGCATTCGCAAAGAAAAAAAAAAAAAAAAAACCATCTTGATTACTTATTTTCTGAATAGCAACGCCTGCTAGTTTCTGACATTTCCGTATAAAAATAAATTAAAACTTAATTCTTAAAAGTTGCCTTTTTTGGATTTGAGAACAGCCTAAAAGAATCTCTAAAGTTCCTTATTTCACAATTCTCTTTTATTCTCCACTTTCAGAATCATCCTCTCAATTTTCAGCATTACTTTCAATGGGGATAAACACACTGATGTCGAATCAGAATCGTGGGTAAATAAAGGCTTGTTAATTGTGTTGTATAGCTCTATATCAACATGATTGTCTGTCTGTATGATAAGTTCACTAAATTCTATAACTTCATTTTCGTCACAAACTATTTCATTATCTGAAATACGAAAACCAGTTCCTTTGATCTAATTTTCAGGTGTCCCTTAAATCGAGTGTCCCTTATTCAGAGGTAAATACATTACACATCCTATACCAAGGGACTAGGACCGAAAGTTTTGTCCCTTAAATAGAGGTGTCCCTTATTCGGAGTGTCCCTTATTTGGAGGTTTCACTGTATATATTTTTTTTTGATTAATTTAAAAGTCAAATGGTAAATACAGTTCTCTCTCTCTGTACAATGAACAATGATATCCATTTTTGTACTTTCATCATATAAATAACTACATGAATTAATAACGAATAAATGCATTCGATAATTAGTCATAAAATAAAAAACAAAACAAAACCAAATAAAAATAACAATAATAATTTTCTTTTATTTTGTTTTAAAAAATCTCATGCACGTTCTTGATTTAATATAATCATAAGTATATTTATAAGGTGTATGGATCCATACTATGGGTTTATTAAGCTAATTAAACTAAATTAATAATACATTTGTATATACGCATAGATTCTGCTTTCCATCTAAAAACTTTTTCTTTTTCTTTTATTTTTTTTATTTTTATTTTTTTATTTATTTATTTATTTATTTATTTTTTTTTTTTTTGCCGAAACTTGGAAAAAAAAAAAAAAAAAAAAAAAAAAATCAAAATTCGCTTTACATTTGAAAATCTTGTTTTAGTCAGGCAAATATATAAATATATATCATTATAAATCTGCACCGCGTTAATTATTTAATAAAAAAAATTAAATAAAAACTTAAAAAAACTTTTATATACATAAATATAAATATAATATGTACGGCATAAATGTATGATTCTAGTAAGAGCGAATCTTTAACCAAAATCTTTATGTTTAATGTACCCAAAAATAAATACAGTTAATGAACATTAGAATTTTGTATCAATAAATAGAACTAGTTTATAATGTATTTCACGTCTAGTAAACTAATATCAAATGTTTGGAAAATCATACAAAAAATCTAGATTCAATAAATACCGAGAGACTAGAAAAAATATTGCTAAAATCAATATTTCACAGTTCAAAACTAAAATCTTAACTTTAAAGAGTTTAAAGTTTATTCGAAATTGAAAAGTGTTGTACATGTAACTGAACTTCTTGTTTTATGCAATAGTATTTTCCCTTAACTTTTCTTTTATCATGAGAAGACATTATTTTGAAATATTTCTTGTCTAATATTGCACGCCATGTATTACCACGATTAAATTATTCTCCTAGTATATTGGTATATTTTCATTGGGAGCGTCTAAAGTATTATTCAACTTTTCCCGAACCTTAATAATAAATAATTGCATTACATTTCTAACGCACCTGATAAAAAAGCAATAAGAAGTAAAACTCACAACAATACTTCCTGTCTATCATTGAACTTTTTTTTTCTTGTAATTCTCACAACAGCAGTAAAATTATGACCCTATTTTTGTAACCATTCAGCATAAATGCTTTGGGAAAGCTATACATCCTGTTCATTAACAATCTTTATCGTATCACTAGTTGAAAAATTTGTTTATAAATGCCTAGGAAAGAATTCGAAGACTTAACAAAACAGACGATATTTCCTTGTTGCAAATCTCTGATTTGCGGTTTACAAAACCGCAAAGCTTGAAATATATAAATGTATTTTGATAAAAAAAAGTATTTTGAAAATACAAAATACTTGGAAAAAGCATTACAAAATACATTACTCAAATACTTTCGTTTCGTCGGGTCAAAATACAAAATACAAATGTATTTTGAAAATGTATTTCAAATACATGTATTTTCGATACTGCCCAACTCTGGCTATATGATAAACTGAAAATGGTTGGATAGGAATGATTGGATAATAATGCATTTATCATTTTAAATGCATTCTAAAATTTTGTAGTGAATAGTTTGGACTATTGGAAAGTGATGATAAAATGGAAATTTTTTTATTTATATTTCATATTTGCACAGCACATCATTTAGATAATGATATGAATGAAGATTGGAGACTTTTTTTATTGCCTTATTTTATCTAAACTTGATTTCAATAAAACGTTGTCTTTATCTTATAAATCCTTTAAATTTAAATATTTTGTTTTATGTCTTTACAATATAAATCCTTTAATATAATAAACTTTTAATAATATCATTAATATTTGTTTCATATCCACATTATAAATCCTTGATTATAATAAATTCATAACTTAAATTTAAATATTTTGTTTTGTGTTTTTTCAATATAAATCCTTTAATGTAATGAATTTCTAACTTAAGTTTTAATATTTTGTTGTATTAGTATGCTTTCATTAAGTTCTGGAGCAAAATACAATTGAAAAAAAAAATATATCTGTTACTTTTTGTAGGAATGGCCCATTACTGGAACGTAGGGTGCCATTACTGGAACATAGGCAGTGCATTACTGGGCTTTTGGGTGTTTAGACGTATTTCTATTATTTCAAATTAAATTTTTATTTCTATTGGGAAATGTAAGTATGGGATTAGTTAAATATTGTTGAAAGATTAATATAATATGAAAAAAATGGAATATAATAATTATAACTATTAATAAAAAAATATTTTTTAAAGAAATTCCTTAGGGGGTCCATTACTGGCACATTTATCCTACAACAAAGGAATCTTTTTTAATGTTGCTCACTCCGAATTGAGACTTGGTGCAATTTAAAGCCTTGTATTAAAAAAATGTGAGAATTGAAAAAAAAATGTCTCTTACAGTGATTTTTTTTTTTTTGCAGCAACACAACTTTCTGAAAATGTTATTTTCGATGCCACTTATCAGGCTAATTAACATAGGTTTTTTTTTTTTTTTTTTTTTTTTTTTTTTTTTTTTTTTTAAGAAAAGCATTTAAAAATATAAAGTAGTTAATAATAAATATAAAACATTGGAAAAAAGTTTAAAAATTGCTTTTATAATCTATGGCATATTTCGATGACAATATATTCACATTTTTGGCGGTTGCAAAAGTTGGCGTATTTTTAAAAAATAGAGATTTTCGGTAACTCTAGCCGAATGTCATAAACCCGAATAAGGCAAGAAAAAAAATTCGTAACACTACATTTGGCACCTTAATTCACTTTTAGCATGAAATAAACAAATAAAAATTCCATAATAATAAAAAAATAAAGTATAAAAAACGCATAAAATAGGATTTTAATAGATAAATTTTATCGGTTCTCTAACATTATGCATATAGCTACAAAATGCACCAGGTATCGATGCTAGGTGCGAGCAACACCAAAAAAGGTTATAGAGCAAGATCCCAGGGCTCCCAGACGTTACTTATTTTCTCACAAATAAAATGCATTCGATAAAGTAGTGTTAGTGCGTGCTATGAGCGTAGTGATACCTGCTAGCTTGGACCGACGGCCAATTTACGGGTACCAGGTACCAAAGGTAGGTAAAAACGCTGCGAACTTTACTTATTTTCTCAAGCTTGATTTTTATATAATGATGCTCAGGGAACTATTTCAATACTAATCATTCAATTCAATCAATTCAATACATCCAGCCAGACATACATAAAGTGTCGCGACTCCCTATGCGACCATAAAGTGGTGCTTTGAAGCTCCCTAAAAATGATGTAACTTTACTTATTTTCTCAGTCTTGATTTTTATATAATGATGCTCAGGGAAATATTTCAATACTATATGTAAGCAGCCAGACCAATTGCATGGGCCAAACAAACATCCAGCCAGACACACATAAAGTGTCGCGGCTCCCTATGCGACCATACAAAAAGTGGCGCTTTGAAGCTCCCTAAAAAATGATATAGCTTTACTTATTTTTTCAGTCTTAATTTTTATATATGATGTTCAGCGAACTATTTTAGTACTTTATGTAAGCAGCCAGACCAATTGCAGGGGCCAGACATCCAGCCAGACATGCATAAAGTGTCCCTATGAGTATGAGCGCGAGCGTGATAATTAGATAGATTTATAACATAGCATCATAAAACTTATGTTATTAATGGTCATCCATTTCCTCAATATTTAAAAAAAAAAAAAAAAAAAAAAAAAAAAAAAAAAAAAAAAAAAAAAAACACTTTTTATCAATTAGTAACGATTTGTTCATAATTTCGATTACGATTTCAAATGTATTCACATTTTGGTATGCTATAATTATTTTTAAAATTAAGGGTTAAAATATTACTTAATTATTACTGAAGACTTCCATTAGACCATTACTAACATAAGTTTTATGATGCTATGTTATAAATCTACCTAATTATCACGCTCGCGCTCATACTCATAGGGACACTTTATGCATGTCTGGCTGGATGTTTGGCCCATGCAATTGGTCTGGCAACTTGCATATAGTATTGAAATAGTTCCCTGAGCATCATTATATAAAAATCAAGACTGAGAAAATAAGTAAAGTTATATTATTTTTTAGGGAGCTTCAAAGCGCTACTTTATGTATGGTCACATAGGGAGCCGCGACACTTTATGTGTGTCTGGCTGGATGTTTGGCCCATGCAATTGGTCTGGCTGCTTACATATAGTACTGAAATAGTTTCCTGGGCATCATTATATAAAAATAAAGACTGAGAAAATAAGTAAAGCTATATAATTTTTTAGGGAGCTTCAAAGCGCCACTTTATGTATGGTCGCATAGGGAGCCGCGACACTTTATGTGTGTCTGGCTGGATGTTTGGCCGATGCAATTGGTCTGGCTGCTTACATATAGTATTGAAATAGTTCCCTGAGCATCATTATATAAAAATCAAGACTGAGAAAATAAGTAAAGCTATATCATTTTTTAGGGAGCTTCAAAGCGCCACTTTATGTATGGTCGCATAGGGAGCCGCGACACTTTATGTGTGTTTGGCTGGATATTTGGCCCACGCAATTGGTCTGGTTGCTTACATATAGTATTGTAATAGTTCCCGGAGCATCATTATATAAAAATCAAGACTGAGAAAATAAGAAAAGTTCGCAGTGTTTTTACCTACATTTGGTACCTGGTACCCGTAAATTGGTCGTCGGTCCAAGCTAGCAGGTATCACTACGCTCATAACACGTACTAACACTACTTTATACAATACATTTTACTTGTGGAAAAATAAGTAACGTATGGGGACCCTGGGATCTTGCTCTATTACCTTGTTAGTAAATCCCGTTTTGATTGTAGTGTTATGATTTAATATTTCAAAGAAATTTGTTCGAAATTCCGATTCACGAAAAAGGAAAAAAAAAATAAAATTTTAATTAAAAAAATTACAATGACTATTTGGAAAATGACATTTTCAAAGATTAAAGTTTTTAAAGACTTATAAGTAAAGTCTATATTAAAATAAATGTTAATAATAAACTTAATTTTTATGAACATAATGAGTCATAAATTATGTACGCCATGCATTAAACATTAATATTCCTAAACAAATAATAATAATAAAAAACAGTAGTTTATACATATACAACTTTAACCTTCCGTCTACCAGACGGGTCCATTGGACCCGACAGCAATATTTCTGGTGTCAATGGTAAAATGAGAAATTGTCGATTGACACCGGAATTTATAAAGGACTTGTCTAGATATTACGAATTCCTTAATTTAAGCTTTCATTGTAAAAGCAAAATTATATTAAAATATTACTGGTGCCGTTTGCAAGTTTGGAATTAAAATTAGGTGTTGCCGTAGATAAATGGGTGTTTTGTCTGGTAGACGGAAGGTTAACTATTTAAAATGTATCTTTTTATTTGATGGAGTTAATCAGACTGACCGCCTATGATAGCCTCATATTACATATTACATGGATTACACATTAATATTCCTGGAACCAATATAAATAAATTTTAAATGAAATTTCAGTTTTACAATTTTCGGAACTGCAAATTTTTTAACTTTTAAACATCGCATATTTAAAATTTTTGCAGCGCACTTTTAAATGAAATTTGTTTGAAAACTTTATCACAATTTGTTTTCAAATTATTATTTTTAAAATGTTTTTATTACTTTTTTTGTGATCGTGGCAACAGAAGTATTTCATTTTTGGACATTAAATATGGACCAATCACAAAACGAATAAAATAAAATGAGTTGCGGAATTCAATCAATAAAAAGATTCAGATATGCTTCAGATATTCCAGTTCTCTACCGAAATCAACAACTATTTTATAATAGTTAAAAGAAAAAAAAATGAATACCATTGCCTACAAATACTAATCGTTCTCGTTAACTTAATAAAACGGAAATTTTCTATTTTTAAGTAAAACGAATATAACTGTAGAAAAATTGTTGTTTCCGTTACTCCCGATGCTGTAGTAGTCGTTCATTTATATAATTAAGCCCACTTATGAGCAGTGCCACTTGTTACATGATTTACACGAAAAACTAATCAGCGGCAATTTGTGTCAAGAACACAATATTAAATGTCTAACAAAATATTAAGTTTGATTAAGTTCAGTGTGTTAATTTTCGACATAGAGCTATTCCAGAAATCTCGTAAAATGCAGCATAAAACTGCCACCTTTTGGGCGATTTACACAAAAATCTAACCAGAACCAATTTATCAGGGTATATGTGTGTCTAAAGTTTTATTAAATTTCGTGCATTAGTTCTTGAGATAGAAATCCAACAAAATTTTTATCACCTACAAATAAACACACTCACAGATAGACATTGTCTAAAAACATGTAAATAGTGTCCAGAACCTTTTAAAACGTATAAATCCGTTGAAAAACAGAAGTAGAAAATTTTTACAAACCCAGTACTTTCTTCTTCTTAAAATAGAAGAAAGTAATAAGAGCATCTTTTATGCTCTGTAGTCAATTTTAAAATCCCTATTAATTTTATTGACTCTGTCAGAATTTTTAATTAGAAAACATTTGAAAGAATGCATAGTGGTGCATCTGTTACCTAACACGGCGATTAAAATCACAAATTGATATTAAATTCAATTTAATTGCTTAGAAGAATTATGATGCCTACTTTGAAACTGATAAAATCAAAATTTAAAAATATTTATTGTGTTATTCATAGAGAGATCCATTTGTCCAAATATGTTGCGGTATCTGTTTTTTTTTTTAATAAGGTACTAAAGTATGCTAAAAAATGTATCATTTCCATCGGAAGCTAATGCTTACTATGAGCATATGTACTTGTACATTCGGCGATCCCGAAATAACTTGTGAACGAAACAATAAATAAATAAATAAATAAAAATAAAGTAAAAATATTGTATGCTCATAAAAGGAGAAATTAATGGTATTTTTCGCACATTTTATTATCCATATCTATACTATTAAAATCCGTGCGCCTCTGTCTGTTTGAAGCCGATTAAACTTCGCAACGCGGGCGAGTTGGAAGTCGCGAGAGGTGTCTTTCGATTGGAAATATTCCGGGGAAGTCATTTCGGGCATTTTCGAGACCGTGGGACCAAAATTAAAAAAGTTATGAATTAAAAACCCCTTGAGAATCGGAACGAAAAGTGTCTCAAATCCGAAACGGCGCTCAAACGGAGCTCCGAGGCAGAACACTGCGCTACCTTGCGGTGAAGAACCTAACTTTTCCCCTTTGGCTAAAAGAAGAAACAGCCGAAAACCGCTTTTTCTACCGGCGCTAATTGCGTTTTTTTTTTTTGCGCGTTTTTTCTTAAACCATCATGCAGACAGTTTTTAAAGTAGAAAAAAACTGATTATATATTCAGAATCTGCGTAAAAATCTCCTTCTGATGAACTAAAAAATACGGAAAAATGTCTTAAGGGCGCGTAGTGCCCACCGTGCAAAACCAAATATTTTTAACGGGACTATGGGCGCGAAGCGACCATAGTTCCGATCCACAATCTTTTTTTTTTTTCAAGTGCACGTGGCCCACAGTGCGAAATCACGTATTTTTAACGTGACCATGGCTCTTTAATTTACTTTTTTTTGTGCTTGAGGATTCGAACACCAAGACTTTCTTATTTAATGAATTTTTTTGCTTATTATATACTGCTTAATACCGAGGTTCGTTTGGAAAAAGTGGCCCAGCTAGCGGGCGTAGCTCGCTAGTTATATATTATTTTATGATAGCTACAATTTAAAACTAAATTGTTTTAGTCGAATTTTGGAGAATATGATGGGCCCCACTGATTTGCCAGGCCCTCGCACAACGTTACGCCCCTAAATTTCAAAAGCGATTCATTGACTATTTCTCCAGATTCTAGATATTCGGCAAAACATCTAAAATCGAATGTATCCGGAGACTTTTGGCCGTATAGTATTTTATTTGCAGTCTGGTCATTACCGAACAACGCGCATCATTTTATAACCCAATAATGTTTTCTTGCTGTAGACATGATATTAAAATTCATTGTAGATGACCTCTTTGCTCACAATACCGAAGCACTACACGTCAGGCATTTCAATTAAACAATTTTTTATTGCTAATACTGATTGCCATTCATTAATCATAAATTAAAAAAAAATCTATGAAATAATTTCTTGTTTGTGACAAGGAAGACATTTGACTCAACTGTTTACTTTTCCCATTCGGTATTTCGTGTCACTAAGCAATTATTCATAAAGTTATTTTACATCCATGGACAGGCTTGTTATGTCTTTCGATTTTGACTGGAGTCTCCTAGTTTTTTTACAGTAATGTATGTTTTTAAATCCTGAAATTCGCTACTATTGAAAGATAAATAAAACATAAAAAAACATGAAGCATTTTTTTTTCTTTTCTATGATTCATTTGTGATATTTGATATGATAAATGTAAATAGGCTGATGCGAAATGAGCAATCCATAAAAAATTTAAATAAAGAGGGGGGGGGGGAAGGGTCCATAAAGTGGACAGGGCATTGGAGTGAGTTGGTATTTTGTGACATCACATTTAAATTATGAAAACAATTAGGGCAAACATAAGTTGCAGAGATCGTTGTGAAACTGATTGATAAAATGAGCATTTTTATTCAGGTAATATTAGGTACATTTTTCCATTTTGTTTTGCAATTGACACATCTTAAAGTCTCAAGTACACCTCATCTCTAAATTGGTATATCTTCATGGGACTTAAAAAGTCATATTACCTTTGAACCAAGGTAATTCTTTCCATATGTTGATTTTGTTTTTCACCAGTATTAAATATTTTCATCTGTAAAACACGCTATTAAAGAGCATATACATAAAAATGTAACTCTCTACATCCTCACCAATGGCTACTCGACTACCCTGTTTGTATTCCATGGGATTATATAAAAGAAGAAAAATCAATTGAATAAGGACAAAGTTCAGATGATGACAGATCTTTAAGAAGCAATCAGCAAGCAATGATTGCAATATATTAAGAAGCAAGAAGAAGTTTAGAAAGTGCTGCAAGTAATTATTGATACAGCACTCAACCCCTTCGCGACGAGAGTCTTTTACGAAATTTTTAATGTTTTGTCACCGGTTTTTAAAACAGACATTTGTGGCTTTATAAATCGAGAAAATGCTCAGATTAAATAAGGCTGTAAAATTTACAGTAAAATTTTACTGGTGAGGATAAACAAGAATTCTTAAGCCTTTTGCAGCGCCTATAAGTATCACTCGTTCCCAAGGAGTTAAGCGTTTTCTAAAGCATCTACTTAAAAGATACAATGAGAAAAGTGGGCATATCAAACTCGCATGTAAATATTCTATGTAAATAAAAAATTATAACATTTAGAATCTGATCAGCCTTTTTTTTTATTTATTTATTTTTTTTTTAAAGATCAACGTGTAATTTGAATCAAACACGAGCCGTGGTCCTTTAAATTTTCACTGTTTCTCCGGTTCAACCCTTTCATTAATTAATACTTTGCGTTTGAGAGAAGTGACTGTCACTCAGCTGGTGAATGAAAATTATCTCTCGAGTGCAAAGGATTAACTAATGCAAAATTTATTGTTTCGAGCATTTTTTTTTATTAGCAATAATTTATATTTTTTTCTTAGAGTTAATTCGTATTCAAACTGATGAAATTTCAGATGTTGTTTGGAACAGTTAAATTTGCTTTCTTGAAAACATTGTAACAGAAAAAAGGATACTGGCGACGACGTCGCAGATTTTTTGTTTTAGTCTGAAGATTATTTCTTGAACGAAGCTTGTATATTCGTTTATTTATATTTTTTTAGGAAGACGCAAAAATGTTTTTCTTACACTTTCAGCATAATTTATGTTTAAGAGATACACAAAGTGATACACAAGATACGTAAGATATATAATATATAAGATGTGTTTTTCATGGATCTTGTGACTTTCACAACATCATCTCGAGAGCACAATGAGCGAAAACGAACTATCCAAAGATTAGATTCTTAAGGATAGAATTTACTTTCTCAACAATTTTATTTGTTTTTAAAAATATGGTTCAAATGATAAACTCAATGAATTGCAATGTCCAACTAAAAGCAAGTTTTGAAAAAAAAAAATAACTGCATATTTAAAAATTTAAAAAAGTGTTTAAAAAACTGCATCTTAAAAAAATCTTTACTATTTTTTTTTTAATTGATGTTTTTGCCCGATGTTTTTTTTTTTTAAATTTTTAAATGTGTGTCAGATAAGACTGCGCATGCATTTTTAAATGCATCAAATATCACATTTAATATATTTTTTTTACTGATATATATAGTGAAAAACGATGAAATCTAGTGCAACTCCATGCACTTTTTACTTTATTATTATTTTTTTTAATTGAAGGCTAGTTTTATGCGCATATTTATGGCATATAATAAAGGACATACACAAAAAAGTTTAAATCTCTATCTCAAATTAAAGGAAAAAAAAAGCTTTGGCATTTTTAAAACAGGAAAGTGGTGAAAATATGTACATTGGGAATAAAGCTATTTAAAATTTTAATTTGTATGGGTAGTAATTAATTGTGCTGGGTGTGTTAATAAAATTTAAAATATTTCGCGATATAATTGCTGTAGGATTAAAAATAAGATGTAAAAATGTGTACAATTAAGTAAACAAGCTTTCATTTGATATTTAAAATAGAAAATCGATTTTTTGACCAATTTTGATATAAATATCCTCTTAAATTACGACTTACAATCGCTTACACAAACAGAAAAAAAAATCCTGTACATTTGACTGAAAAAATACTATTAGATTAGAGGGTTGTGAAAAGATTCTTTTAGCTCTTTTCTTTACGGAAAATATAATTAAATTCTAAAAACAATTTATTATTAAGAAATAAAGTATAATAAAATTAAATAAATTAAAAAAAATGTATGTTTTTCATATTTCTAAAAAGTCCTATGTTACATTTGAAACAAACAAACAATATATATATGTATGTATATATATGTATATTAATTTTTTTTCCGCTGTGTTTGATAGTTTAACATCGTAAAAAAAAAAAAAAAAAAAAAAAAAAAAAAAACCTTTAAAATGAAATTTGAAGAACTTAAGTTCAGAGACTATAAATTAATAAATATGAAAACGCACGAAATATTAAATAAAATTAAGTTTAAACACGATTTAAAAATTGTCTACACTTTTCGCAGATTTCATTCACTTACCAGAATTGTTGAATTTAATAAATGCTTTTTATCTTAAAAAAATACATATGCTGTTTAAAGTTATATTCTGTAAATGGTTTATCTTGTTAAACACTCAATATACACTGGTGTGCAAAATTTAAGGACGAATCCCAAAATGCCAATTTTCAAGGGATTTTCAAGCGATTAATTTTCACGCGAATATTCAAAAGGAAGTAATATAATTGGAATATTTAC
The DNA here is from genome assembly GCA_964019185.1 of Maratus speculifer. Taxonomy (NCBI): domain Eukaryota; kingdom Metazoa; phylum Arthropoda; class Arachnida; order Araneae; family Salticidae; genus Maratus; species Maratus speculifer. The sequence continues at coordinate 271,135,805 of OZ025290.1, read as the reverse complement.
TATCCCTGCATAACAGCTAGTCCGTATAACATCTCATTCAGGACACACATGGTCACAAGTGTCACAGTCATTACGGCGAAACAAAAAATAGGAAATTCCATACGTCTCTTTTGTGAGTCTCAAATGAATACTATATGTGACTCCACTGACAGGTCATTGTGACTGCTGCTTTGTGGCGAGTCACCAAGTGACTTTACAATTTCATTTTAATGAGACTCTCATGTGATCTCTCATCTGAAGACTCAATTTCAAAGTCATTTTGAATGTTGTATTATGATAAATCACCAAATAATGTCACATATTAAAGTCACATTGTGACTTTCTGTCACAAGACTTTGTCAAATGGTGACAGAGACCGGACTGTAAAGTAACTACTGTGAAAAGTGATGAAAAGTCACCATGTGACTTTAATGTGACATCATTTGATAATTTATCATAATGCAACATTCACAATGACTTTGAAATTGAATATCCTGATGAGAGGTCACATGAGAGTCTCAATGAAACAACACTGTAAAGTTACCTGGTGACTCACCACAAAGCAGCAGTCATAATGACCTGTCAGTGGAGTCACATATAGTAGTCATTTGAGGCTCATAAAAGAGACGTATGGAATTTCCTATTTTTTGTTTCGCCGTAGTGACTGTGGCTCTTGTGACCATGTGTGTCCTAAATGAGATGTTATTCCGACTAGCTCTTATGCAGGGATAGTAAATATTCGAATTATATTACTTCATTTTGAATAGTCGCGTGAAAATTATCGCTTGAAAATCCCTTGAAAATTGGCATTTTGGGATTCGTCCTTAAATTTTGCACAGCAGTGTATTTATCATACACTGCCATACCTTTTATACGTTTCCCAAAATTTGATTGAAATATCTGCTTGTTATAAGTGAAAAACTGGAGAAAAAACAGATAAAAAAGTTTATGTATTTTTGTGAATAAGATTGCTTATTCTTACAAACTTTCCCATAGTAAATAAAATCATCTGTAAAAGTTAAATAACAAATCGTTCTCACAATTTTATGGTATAGGACGATCATATTAGTTTAATTTTGTCTACTTTACTGTTAGCTCCTGTCTGAATATTTAGTATATTGTATAAGTTTGAATAGGTTAATTTGAAGATTGCATTTGATGAATTATTTATGTAGCATTTTTCTGGAAAAAAAAGAAAGGAAGAAGAAAAAAAAAAAAAGACTAAAATCGAAAATATCCGAAGGGTTTGTGCATATTGGTTTAAAAATTCGAACACAAAGGTTAATACACATCTTTACAAATGTTTATGAAACAAACAAACAACAACAGCAACAACAAAAAATTATTCAACAATTTTGTTCTTTTTTTTACTATGAATGAGTATTTCTATATTGTTTTTAGATCAGAAATAATACAAAAAACAGTGTACACAAAAAGTTCTACTTTTTCAATTTAATACTTTATGCTTTGTCGAGTTTTTAAAGTCCCATGAAAGAAAATGCAATGTAAAATTTATTTAAATCGTCTACTAATAAAAGCATTATCGTACTTTTTACGCAAAATACTTTGCTAGATTACATCCAGTAAGCACAGCTAAACAATCGGACATAAATATTGTTAATGTGGTTATTTTCTAAACCATTTATATGGATTTAGACTTTCTTCTATTAACCCTTTAAGACATTATAGAATTGTTTAGGTGATCTCAAGAAAAAAAAAAGAAAAAGAAAAAAAAAACCCCTCTCTTTTTGTGTGATTCAAAGCCGGGCCTGCAACCACACAATTGTGTAAATCCTTTCTTGACATAGTCAAAACATTGGTATTAAAAAAAATATTTCTTTTCAATCAAATATGATCTTATTAATTAGGATTAATCTGAAAGACTTTTAATTTCTACAAAAAATCTTCAGATTTTAAAGTTGTAAAATTTTTTATGAAACATTTGCAATTACAAAAGACTTCTTAGTTACAGGTAGGATTACAATATTTTTATCCACATTATTCTAGTAAGATTTGTGAAGTTTCTATAACAGTATTTTTTGTTAATTATTCTTGTAAATCTAATTAATCTTATAAATATAAAAAAACTTCTAACTAACTATTTATTAAGTCAGCTTTATTTAAAAAGTTATTCTAAAATTAAAATTATTGTTACATAAATTGTTTTGGATATCTTAAGACATTAACGTAGATAATTATTGAAGAAAAAGCAAATTTCTGATTTTGGGTCAGGAGGGGTAATTATGACCACTTTATTCAACATAGTTATTTTTTTTTTTACATTTTTTCAATTTGGAAAAGTAGTGTTTTTAGTACTTAGAAAGCTACTTTGACCCTTTAAATACACCTCTTAAAAGCTTTAATTTTCATAGTTAAATAATAACTTAATAACTTAATAGTTTTATTAAGTTAAACGGGTGGTTATAGTTACCCCAATCAAAAACTCACAATCACTAAAGTTTGGGATAATTAAGACCAGTAGTGGAGAAATTATGATCATTATATTTGTTCTTTATATTTGCCTACACACATTTATTTGGGGTAATTAAAATTATTAGAACACTAAACTGACAAATCCGTTTATCAAAAAAATTGGTCGATTTTGTTCAAATTTCTATTTGGATCTCAAAAATGCTTCAGATTAGTAATGAAGAATATATAAAATGAAAAATACATTACGAGGTTAATATCTAAGCACGAAGCAAAATTTTACCGTACACAGTTTACTCCATTACACTGTAAAAAAAAATTCAAGAGGTTACTAAAAATTTTTTAGTAAATTTGTATTCCACAGAATTTTTTAGTAACCATTACAAACTTTTCTTTTGCAAGCTAAACAAGCATTTCTTTTGTAAACTAAACAAAAGAATTTTTTGTATAACTAACTTAAAAATTTTTAGTATGAGCCACCAAGTACATTTTAGTAATAACTCCAAAATTATTTTTAATAGCCATTACGTGGGCCCGAAGGGCAGAAGTTTCCTTCGAGCTGCATCCAGACTTCTGAAGCGGAAGATCTTCGGCAAAACCGCAATAGATGGCAGCACGAAACATTGCTACTGCTCCGACAGTATATTCATAATCCCTTTATTAACGAGTATTTACACTACATATATTCGAGGCGTATTTGGCAGTGGCCAGTTTCGAACCCGGGACCTTTTAGTCTGGAGTCCGTCACTATAACCACTATGCTATCAAGCCCACACCAAGTGAATTTTAGTAATAGCTATTAAAAATGTATAACTATTAACTCTTATTCGTTGCTAACTTTTTTCTAGTAATTTTTACAGATTTTCTTGTAACCGACTAAGGTTACTAAAAATTATTTAGTAATTACAAGGATCACTAAAGTTTTTTTAGTAGATCGACACTTTTTTTTTACAGTGTATGGCGGTGGTCACAATTACCACCAGGTCATAATTACCCCAACTGATCTTATAATTCGGGACATAAAAGGTTAAACCAGCACTTACTATCCAAGGGTGCAAAATATATAACTATATAAATACTTCAAGGACGCAAAAGTTTGGTCGAAGTTGTAAAAAAATCGGCTCATAGGCGCGAATAAAGCTATGAGCGCGTGGCTGACAAAAAATATTAAGAAATCAAAAGGTTACTGAACTTGCTACTTAATAATTTTGTGAATATCATTTGATTCAACTCTCATCTCAGAACAAAATATTATGATGTAACAATACTGTATCAGTAATGTATAATCATTTGATATCGATATACTCTTTCTGCCTCGGGTTGTTGCCCTTTTTTTTATCATCGAGGAGAATCTGTTGAAGTAACATTAAAAGCATTGAAAGATTCATAAGTTAAGCACAGGAGACATTTTCCCTCTGTTTTGAATGTATAAGTAAAGAAGTTTTTCAATATGCATGTGAGAGGAAGTAGGAAGAAATGAAGAATTCGAGATACCTGAGAGGCAGCTGGAAGAAGAAAATCCAGAGAAACGTATACCGGATGTTATACCATCAAGTCTCGTTATGCATTCATGAAGAAATACTGAATGACTCATAAATGTCACCGCATACGAATACGCTTAATGCATGCATGTTCGGTTACGTTTTAGTTTCAAAAAGAAAATCCTCTAGACGTACTTCTCTGGTGTCAATTTCGATTGGATTTTCTCAATATTTGTCAGAATTTGAGTTAGGATTTATGACGTGAAAATTCTTCGTTTGTGTGGTCGAACCTAAAATACTGATTGGAAAAAAAAAAAAAAAAAAAAAAAACAGACAGTTTTCTAGTTTTCCTTATAATGAAATACAGTATTTTGAAAAAAACATCATCATCATCGACAACAACAACAACAACAAAACTATAAAGCAAAAGAAAAACAAACAAACAAACAAAAACAACATCAACAACACACACACTAGAGGTCTGCACGGGCCGAAATTTCCAGGCCCGGGCCCGGCCCGAACGAAAGAAATCTTGGCCCGACCCGGCCCGGCCCGAAAGTTAAAATTTCGGCCCGAGCCCGGCCCGGCCCTAACGAAAAAAATAATGGCCCGACCCGGCCCGGCCCGAAAGTTAAAATTTCGGCCCGAGCTCGGCCCGGTCCTGAAAAAAGTTTAAAATTCGGCCCGAACCCGGCCCGGCTCGAGTAAATTTCTACAGAACATTGATCTTTAATGTTATGGAAGAGTTCTGACCAAAAAAAATTATATTAGTCTTTTCTTTTCCATGTTTATAATCTCCATTTATGCTGAAGTGCCGTAGGCTGCGATATTTATGCTTTTAAATGAATCTTTGTTTGTTGTATGTAAATGTTTCAGTTATCACTAATATTATTAATCCATATTCCCTGTAATGGAGACAAAAAATCGAATAAGCGGTACATGGTAAAATTTCCAAAGACGAAATCGCTTTGGAACGAAAAAAAATGCATTCCCTTCTTAACAGATGTAAATGTTTAATACATTTTTTTTTCTCCCGTATTGTTGTATTCATTTTGCATGGATGAACATTTTAAAAGAAACTTTCAGTTTTAAAAAAAATTCCGTCATAATCATGTTTTTTTTTTTTTTTTTTTTTTTTTTTTTTTTGTGTGTGTGTGTGTGTGTGTGTGTGTTTAATTCCATTTTAAAACTTACTACTAATCTACGATTCTTTAAAAGGAATACATTCTAATGTTTAATGGTAGAATAATGACGGCTTAAAAGTATATGCTTTTTTTGCAAATATTTTTGGACAAAGCCAAATATTACTGATTTATAAAAAGTCGAGAAAAGCATTTTGATATAGGAAGATTCGATAGGAACTGATTATTTTGGTCCATGAAAACTAAGAAGAATGGAATCAGTCTCGGCTTCGTACGGAAAAAAAAGTTAGGCCCGGCCCGATACTCCAGCAAAAAAATTAAGGCCCAAGCCCAGCCCGGCCCGAAAAGATTAGTGACTAGGCCCGGCCCGGCCCGAGTCTTCAGAAGTAAGGCCCGAGCCCGGCCCGGCCCGAATGCCATTATTGGAAATCGGCCCGAGCCCGGCCCGTGCAGACCTCTAACACACACACACACAAAAAAAAACAAAAAACAAAAAACAAAAAAAACACCGGAAGTGGGGTAGAAGCACCAGGCAGGAAATGTCAATTTTTATCAGAATTCGTAAATATCATACTTCCGAAAATATGAAAAATATACGATATTTTGATATATATCTCAAATTTGTATAGTATGTATCTAATTTTTTCAAAATAATCAATTTACTGACGCTAATAAATATTTTTGAATATAATGTGAATTAGATAATGAAACATATTGTGTCTAACATGGAAGCAAGGGCGGCGCCAGAGGGGGGGCCGGGGGGCATATGCCCCCCCGTCGGGCATACTTGGCCCCCCCATCGGGGTCAAAATTCGATATCGTCGGGGAAAATATTTTGACTTTTGAATTTCGCCCCCGACAAGTTGGGTCAACATATAAAGATTTTTTTTTATTACATTAAACTCAGATTGATTAAACTAATTTTTTTGGATACGAGTCGGTTTCTGACTGAATTTTGATTCTTGCAGATTGAGTTCAGATAAACTCGATCTTTTCAAAAAAAATCTTAAAATAAAAATCTATATAGATGAATACACAGGATGATACATGAATGACTCTGTATGTGTATATATATATAAAATTTTAAAAGATAAAATGTATACTTAGTTTTGTCGGGGCTGTCTTGGATGACTAGTAGAATGCTGCATCGGGTCGGGCAAACTGAACCTGACACGACTCGCAATCTGGATCGGACCGGGTTGAGTAATATTTTATCATTCTGGGTAGGATTCCAGTTCAGTTAATTGTTTCAGGTTCGGGTTTGGATGTTGACACTTATGGTTCTTGATTCAAGATCGATCTCTCAAAAGAATTTACAAAATTTATTTTAAGTTGAAAAATTATATATTGAATGTTAATGAGTTTATATATATTCTGATTTTTTACTTAAAAGTTAAAACTGATACTGGAGATATAGTTGTAGATAAAATTTTACATAATTGCATTAAAGTATGGATATATTTTTTCATCAGTTACGGTTTGGATCTATTTGAGGCTGAAATGTTTCGGGTTCAGATCGAAATTTGGAGATGTCGGGGTTAGATCGCATTTCGGGTAAATTCCTGCATTACCTTGAGAAATTAAACCCAACTCGACAGGCGATTTGAGTCGGATCTAGCTAAAGTTAATATTTTTTTCGGAGAGGTTCGGGTTGACTTCTATTTTTCAAGTCGGGTCAGATTTGATTGTTTTAGCGTAATGGGTTCGATTCTACCTCATTTCTTAAAAGTATAGCCGATGTATATTTTTAAATGTAAGATTATATTATTTGAATGTCAATGAGTGCATAAATTGATACATTAATTTTTCTACATAAAATATGTAATTGATATTGGAGGTATTATTGTAGGGTATTTTTCCATTATTGCTTTACAAGATGGATTTTTTTTTCAATTTTCTCTTGCATTTCGAGTTGGGATTGAAATACTTTTAAGTCGAAAATTTTCGAGTTCGGGTTATCTACGTTTTTAATACTGGTTGAGGTTGAATGGATATAGAATTAACAAGTTCAGGTCAGGTGTAACCCAAGCCACAGAGGACTCTATGCTCGCAAAATAATCCGAGAATTGAATTATTTTTTCCCTTGATTATATTCCGTTAAAACAGAAAAATTTGCTTTAAATTTTGCTTTCATGCGCTTTAATTTTGCTGTTTCGCCCCCCCCCCCCGCAAAAAACAAACAAACAAAAAAACAGCAATTACCTGAAATATTCACACCTAAAGCAACATGTTCGCCAAATTACATGGGTGTTCTGGCAGCTATGCTGCTTAGTACTTTTTCGTATTAGGAACGGAATTTATAAATCCGTTTCATCTAAATATAAGTAAAAAACAGAAATCTAAGATCAAAATTTTCGAAAAATGTCCAATCAGAAGGCAGAAATTGCTTGAAATAATAGAAAAGTATATCTTCAAATCACAGGAATATTTCGGCATTGTCACAACGGACGCTTTTCGCTGATATTAAAATAACGCACTTTTAGCTTTCCAATTATTTTACAAGTTTTCACTTCATTTACATTTGTCTTTTGTTTTCAATTTGGGAATTTTGTATTTAGGTTTTTGTTTCAGATTTAAATTTTGTATCATATCAAAATTTGAAACATCGCATTTTCCGCATTCGATCAATATACACTCTAAAATAAAATGGAAATTAAAGATGTCTTTCCCATTGTTTTTATTATTACTACTATAGCTAAAGAAAAAAAAAATCTGCTTTAATTTGCACATTTTCTCGAAAATGCAGAAAAATTATCTATCTAATGCTAAAATCACCTGAAATCCTCCAATATCTGAAGTTCCATTTTTGTGGAATCAAAAGACTGCTCAGTTTACCGAGCAGCAACACTGTGCATTAGATTTTTCTATTTGAAACTGATTTTTTACGTATCTCTATTTTCTCTCAAAATAATGAAAATTTCGTGAACCGAATCTCAAATTTTTTTTTTTAAATTCTACAATCAAAACACCAGAATTTCTTCAAGTAATAGAAAAATCCGTTTCAATAACATGTGTGTTCCGGCAACTTATTATCTGTACATTTTATTTTTGGCGAAATGTTTTTTGAGAGTGTATAAAATAATTACATTTTCTCAAAAGTGACAAAAATAGAAAATAATGAAAAAAGCAGAATGCGGTATTTATGAAGTAGTATAAGGTACATATTTCAAAAATTGTAGTTCAACTAATTAATTTCACTCCGGCAAATACATTCAATTCAAATTAAAAAAAACTAATATTTAGCATAAAAAAGTGTTCAAATGGAATGAAAAAAGATACGAAGAAATCTCAATTTTATACACGTTTTGTTATTAGTAAGTATGCTGTTTCTTTATACTTGTGTTCTTACTTAGATTTCAATCTACGATGTTTAAACCACAAAACAGCTGCAATTTACCAAAATGGTCTGCCTGTTTTGACTAGTTTTCAAATTGTGATGTGCAAGTTAATATAAAACAAACTTTTCGCCAATCGAAATAAAGAGATTGGTGAATTTATATACCTCAGTGTTGCAATGGGAATTACAGAAAAAAAAAACCACCTGTATTGTGATAGACAAAAAAGATATTTCAGAGTTACATAGATGCAGTATTCTATTTTCGTCAGTTGTCCATTGACCACAGATATAAGGAGTTAATTTTTTTCCCTGATCTAGTATTTTTATTTTAATATATCGAAAAAAGATTTAAAGTTTCAAGACTTTTATAAGAGTAAGTCCAAATGATTTCTTATTTATTTTCGTTTATAAGTGATTTGATATTTTTACCCGAGTATTTTAATTTAAAAATTGCTTTAAACGCAGAATTCATATTTTTGTTGATAGTAATAATTTAACTAACGTTTTTGGAGGTTTTTCAAGTATATTTTTGCATTCAGTAATACATAAAGTAGAGCTTGGATTCTTCGGACCGGTCGGGACCTAGGCCAATCAGGCTCGGACTGGCCCGCCGGCCGGCCGGCCGGCCGGCGGCCCACCGGCCGGTGCGCCCTCGGTCAGGTAAATATGCGCCCTCATCTACGTGAAGTTAATAATTTAAAAAAGACAAAAAATAAAAAATAAATAAATAAAATAAAACAAAAAATAAAAATATGACAAATACTAGAATAACTACAACATGGTTAAAAATATTCTTTATGTATCTTTTAAAAAACAAGAATTTTGTAAGCATTAAAAAACCAATAAAAAGAATTTATACCCTTTGCAAAGGAAAATAATTGTATTGTTTATTCCTAACAGTTTCTTTGTTCAGGGCAACATCCAATCAAAATCTTTTAAAATCTAAAGTATATTTTATATGTTACCAATAGCGGCAACGAACATGCAGACTGTGACACCAAAGATCATCACTTTCGCTTCGATTTTATTTATTATTATTATTATTTAGTTTGCAGTAAAATCATTCATTTCAAAAACGGGAGCTTTGTGTTTCTGTAAAGTTTAATGTTTTGATTTTAATTTATAAAATATAAGTATTCTTATTAAAAATATTTTTGTTATTAAATCTATATCTAAACAATTTTAGAAAGAATATTCTCTTCAAAAAAAGGTAATTCGAACTTTTTTTTTTTTTTTTTTTTTTTTTTTTGCTAAAAATTTTATTTTAATATGAAAACAAAATTGTTTTAATATTGTATATTAAATGTAATAATCAAAACGTTGCGTCTGTCACGGATTTTCATGGTCATGGGCGTGCTAAGAGAAAACTGCGCCCGGGTCAATTTGGCGCGCCCCCTGCCAACTTTTTCTTGTAGCAGGCCAAAAAAAATGAAGTCGTTAGTATAAATTTGGCGCCCTATTGAATAACCGCGCCCGGGGCGATCGCCCCTTTCGCACAGTGCTGTGTACAGCTCATATTCAAAATATTAGAATAATTGAGAAAAAGTAATAAGAAAAAATTATTTGTCATTTATTTATTTATTATACTAAGTAAATGCAATTAAATTTCTTAAAAATTAAATCTCGAATGTTTAGATAAGATTTTAACATTTATAAAATATAAAATACAGCACAATAAATTAGGTATACAGCTTCCTTAAACACACCAGAATATTAGAATAAAATTTAGATTGGTTCAAAATATTAGAATATTTTATTTTACGCAACAATATTACCTTATGAATGTGACGTAAATGGTAGTTAATATTTTGTAGCATCCCCTTTAGCTTTCATAACAGCGTACAATCGATCTTGCATACTATATACAAGGTGTTTACAAACATTTCTATCAATATTAGCCCAAATAGACTTTATACGTGCCACTAACTCAGTTTTACTTGAAGGAGGATTTTCTTGAAGATTTTTCTTCATTATACACCATAAGTTTTCGATGGGATTAAGATCTGGTGAATTTGGTGGCCAAGGAAGTACCTTAATGTTGCGTTGGCGGAACCAATTCTTAGTTGACACCGAGGTATGCGGGGACGCTAAATCTTGTTGAAAGATGAAATCATCTTCAAATAAATCTTCTGATGATAGAATCATGTAATATTCTAAAATTTCTTGATATATCAGTGAGTTAACCTTTTCGTAGACGGTGCATAACTTTCCAGGTCCTTCTGCACTTATACAACCCCAAACCATGACACTAGCAGCAAATTTTACGGAACGTTTAAGGCATTCTTTATCAAATTCTTCTTGCTTCATTCTCCAAACTCGAATACCTTGATTACCATATGAAACACAAAACATACTTTCATCACTAAATAATATATTTTTCCAATCTTCATTGCTCCATAAACGTCTTGATTTACACCAATTCAATCTTATATGCTTTTGTCTTGCAGTCATGAGAGGTTTTGTTTTCGGTACACGAGATTCAAATTTAAATTTATGGAGACGTCTTAATGTTGTCGATGTAGAAACTTCAACTCCTTCTTCTTTCCATTTTCGGTGCAAAAATCGCACACTTTTAAAACGGTTTTTCTTAACTATACGCTTCAGTTTCCTGTCATCTCTAGCAGATTTTTTTGGTTTTCGGCCACCATTTCGGCGATTATTTTGAAATTTTCCAATTTTTGAATATTGTGTTAGTATTTTACTAACGCTCGATTGCGAACAATGTAAATAATTCGCTGTAAAACATTGATTTTTACCGTGCCGATACAAATCAACCATACGAAGTTTAGTAGATTCAGGAATATCACTCACACGGCCCATTTTAAGACGAAAAAGAAACAAACTGCAAAAAAGAATACTGATTTTAAATAAAATAGTCTGAATTTAATCAATGATGCCACCAGTTAAGAATTGGTAATAATTAAAGGAGAATTAATGTGAAATATTCTAATATTTTGAACCACTTGAATAAATATTCTAATATTTTGACTTTTCAAAATAATTTTTTTTGCAATTAATCTTTTCAAAAATGATATTAAATTTAAGATAACAAGTAAATTTAATTAACAATAAGTTCTTAATAAAAATATCGTTTGCATATTTTCATTAAAAGACATTAAATTACCAAACGATATTTTCAATTTCTAAAAAAAAGGTAATTATTCTAATATTTTGAATATGAGCTGTATGGTAAAGTAGGGCTGATCAACACCGCACCGCACCCAGGGTGCTACGGCGACCTTTGAATGTTCTCTTTATATCCCTTCCATGTTCTATTCTATCCCATTTATAATTTTTTTTTTTCTAAATCGTTTTTTTTTTCTACTCTGCTTAAGATGGATATAAATCTAACATAAAAATGATTTTCAAGTTCCCCGTTATGATTTTTACTATACAATAAACTCTGTATACGGCGGAATATTGTCTACAGCGGAATATTTGATTTTGTCCGAATAATTTTTACGTATAAAAATTTATCCCAAAGGTTTTAAAAGTTATTTTGTTCATTACATCGGAATACGATAATTTACTTTGCTGTTCCGACGATTGTTTTTACATAATTTACATGCTTTCCCCTTCTAATCAGAAATTTATTCTTACATTTGATCGAACTAAATGAATAGATTTTCGAATTGATCCTAATTTATAAAATGATTAAGCTATTTAATTGATTAAGCTGTTAAATGATTAAACTATTTATAATAAGTTAAAGAAAAGACATACCGATAAAAGACATTTCGGATTACAGTAGAACTCGCTAATCCGAAATTCCGGTTAATCCGGACGGATTTAATATTTGAACAAATTAATTGATAAGATTAACTTATGAAAATTTTCAGATTACAAGATGAATGCCGAGAAAGTCGTGTAGAAGTGAGAATTAAACAAAAAAAAATTGCAGTAAAGCAACTTTTTTATTTTTTAAACAGATAGAAAAGAGTAAAAATATACTCAATTATGGAAAAGTACAACATATGTACACGAATATAAAATAAAAACATGCACTGTTGGCCTGCTCGTAGAAGCCTTTTTTTTTTTTTTTTTTTTTTTTTTTTTTTTTTTTTTTTTAAATCTCATATCATTTTGTCTGTCAGTTGCTAAAAAACTCTTTTCTCAAACGCAAAAAATATTTAATTCAGATGATAAAAATTAAATTTCCTTTCAGCAGTTTGATTTCACAAATTTTAAATGGTTTCTCGTTCCGCCTTCCCTCCCATCCTTATAGACGCGAAGAATGAGCTATTTATAGATTCCTGATTTTTTAATTTGTAATGGGTTGTTACATAATTTCTCATTCCCAATTCCATTATATTATTATAAACATCAAATAATTAAACAAACTGTAAAAGAAAAGAAAAAAAAGAGAGAGAGAGAGAAAGAAGACCGAAATTGGGTTGCAAGATTTGGTACAGCAAAGTGTTCCAAATTGGAAAGTTCACTTTGTAGCCTGAAATGATTTTATAAAAAAAATGGCAGATCCTTAATAACATTAACAATCAAAACACCTTAGCTAATGTATACATTATATCAAAACGATTGTTTTAATGTTATTAAGGATCTGCACTGTTTTGAACCATTTTTGATTGACTACTTTGGGAATACTACTGTATTATTTTGAGAACAGTACTCTACGCAGAGATCTTACAACCCAGTTTGGGTCTTTTTTTTTTCTTTTTCAGTGAAGGAATACTATTTTTTTTTTTCCCGAGAGTTGTGCCGGTTTATCCAGCCAGCCGAGCCATCGGATGACGGACTAAAAGATCTTTCTTTACTGTGCTACTGAGTTCTTATAACTAACATTTTTTTAAATCGAAATTTCGGATTTTCCCAATTTTTGTAATCAAAATAGGCACCGGTCCCAATTCAGATTAGCGAAGCTCCATTACATATTCTTACAGTCTGTTTGTTATTAATGAATATTATTGGCTTCCTATAAGATGATAAAATAATGAGTTTCGTTAAAAAAGTTGCGCCCACCAAAAATTTAAGGTCTGCGCCCTTTACAATGACCCAGTCCGACCCTGAGGCCAATCCGGTTAATGAAAAATACGGAAAATATGATAACTTTAAAAAACGCATATGGCAATGATTTTAGGTAACTTCCCTTCAAATTTTTTTTTTCAGATTTAAGAAAGACTGGCAATTGTGGTAAAGCATATTTTAGCACATTGAAAATGGCGTATTTAGAAGGTTTTTATTTTATTTTATTTATTTATTCTTTTAAATACAATTTAAATTTTTATTTTTTGCAGAATTAGTGCAAAATTACACATAAGTACACATAGAAACTTCATGATTTCAGATATAACTATGTTTAAGAAATTAACGCACGAATTTTAATCCAATTCCATACATTTTTAGACCTTCAAATAAATTAATGTTGATAAAATTTGTTATGCATCACTCAACAGTGGTTTTGTTATGCTTTGTTTTTAATAATTACCGTGACATACACGCAAAACTTTTTTTTTTCAAAAGTCAAAATGATCATTTTTTCAAATCAAATCAAAATAAGTACCACGTAAAAGGTTCCCTTTCTAAATATTTTTTTGTTTTGTAATACATTTATTTGATTGTTAAAAATCTAAAGTTGGCAGATGTACCGTGAGACTGTGAGAGTTCTCAAAAAGTTAAACAAAGAATTTTATCAAACTTCATCATATTCAGTTATAACTCAGTAAACTTCACCATATTCATCATTTCAGTATGGATGACATTTTGGTGCATATCGCCCTACAGATGATGTTTTATATGCTGTGTTTTTTTCCCGAAATTTTTTTTATCTCTGCACCTATTGAATATAGAATTGCACAAAACATTTTATGCTTTAAAAAAAAAAGAAAGAAAAAGAAAGAAAGAAAAAGAAAGAAAGAAAAAAATAGAAAAAAAAAATCCTTACCAGATTCAGAATCAATTGACGTGATTACCGAACGTGGTTTGCCATATTATTTATTCCTAGTGAAATAATCCAAGTTTAAGGGGGAAAAAAAAATTCACCGTGCTCCAGCTTCTGGATAAACCTCGATGAAGGTCTGCATTGCCCGGGTTCGGGACTATTTTCCTTTACAACACTGCAGCCGATCCATGCCTGGTTTTCACTCTTTTCATGACTTAACTAAGTTTTTCGATACCGAGCTGGGACTGATTTCATTCTTCCTAGGACTGCGCGGGTCGAAATTTTCAGACCCGATTTTTCGATCCAGCCCGTATGAAAATCACCCTTTCAACGACTAGGGCCGTGCAAAAATCAGTAAAATTTGGCCCTTTCCAAATATTTTTACAAAAAATGTACGTATTTTTATAAGTTTAACACGCCATTATTCTATAATTAAACTTTAAACTTTATTATTTTTAAAGAATAGTAGATATTTAAGCAATAAAATTTAAATACAGTAAAACATGTGAAATAAATCTGCCTATGACACAAAAAGTACTTTCAGTTTCAAAACCGTTTCCGAAAGTAAAAGTATCTTTAAAAAAAAAAATAAAAAATCTGCTACCGAAATCGAAAAAGTGAAAAATAGCCATGTTAAAGAGCAAGGCTCAGCTGTCCTATGCAAGAAAAAAAATTGTTTAAAAAAATTAAAACGAGAAATTCAAAAATAATCTGTGTTTAACATGACTCAGCGGGTGTTTTCAAGTGAGTGAAGAGTTTCTTTAAACGCAAAATCTGTCGATTCAAAATTAATATAATAATACATGAAAAAAGAATATAATACATCAACGCCTGCTACGAGGGCAACTTGACTATAACTCTCTCTCTCTCTTTTAATGCGATTTCGTCTTAGAAGATTTTACTGCGTGGCATTTTTCTGATTTTTAAGTCTCCAACACATGATATAAGGATTAACGATAAGTTTATGATAATTGAAACATTTACATGCAAATAGATATTCATTCAAAATAAATAAATATTGCCGCCCAGAGCACGTCTTATTAAAAAAAAAAACTATTTTTTATCGGAACTCCTCGTGCAAAACACTTTTTAACCATATCGAAGTAAAAATTCACGTTTTGTAGACATAGAGTCGGGCAGACCAAGATATTAACCTTTTTTTTAAGCTATTGCATAGCTTTTATCGCGGGCTTTGAGCGCAGCGACCGAATCGAGAAATTCCGTAACGAGAAAACCTAACACTTCCGTAACGAAAAAAACCTAACACTTCGGCTATCGTCGTTTCAGTTCGGCAAACTTCGGGACGGTATCCTTCGGTAGACTTCGGCAGACAATGACGCGGTATTTTTCAGATATTAGGATATCAAGTCTCAAAATTATGTTTCTTATGATCTAATTTTCAGAGCGCGGCCAAATTTTGTTTCGTAATTTATTATGAGACAGTGTTAATTTTTGGTGACATGAGACCCCCCACCGTGAGGGTCGAAAAGTTTAAAATGCTTATAACTCGCGATCTAACTTTCGTAGCGCGGCCAGACTTTGTTTGGTAATTTATTATGAGACATTGTTAATTTCTGGTGGCAGGAGACACCCCACGGTGAGGGTCGAAAATTTTAAAATGCTTATAACTCGCAATCTAATTTTCGTAGAGCGGCCAAATTTTGTTTGGTAATTCATTATGGGACAGTGTTAATTTTTGGTGACAGGAGACCCCCCAAGGTGAGGGTCGAAAAATTTAAAATGCTTATAATTTGCGATATAATTTTTGTAGCTCGGCCAAATTTTGTTTGGTAATTTATTATGAGGCAGTGTACATTTTTGGGTACATGAGACCCCCCACGGTGAGGGTCGAAAAATTTAAAATGCTTATAACTCGCGATCTAATTTTCATAGCGCGGCCAAATTTTGTTTGGTAATTTATTATGAGGCAGTGTACATTTTTGGGGACATGAGACCCCCCACGGTGAGAGTCGAAAAATTTAAAATGCTTATAACTCACTATATAATTTTCGTAGCGCGGCCAAATTTTGTTTGGTAATTTATTATGAGACAGTGTTAATTTTTGGTGACAGGAGACCCCCACGGTGAGGGTCAAAAAATTTAAAATGCTTATAACTCGCGATCTAATTTTCGTAGCGCGGCCAGACTTTGTTTGGTAATTTATTATGAGACATTGTTAATTTCTGGTGGCAGGAGACACCCCACGGTGAGGGTCGAAAAATTTAAAATGCTTATAACTCGCAATCTAATTTTCGTAGAGCGGCCAAATTTTGTTTGGTAATTTATTATGAGGCAGTGTTAATTTTTGATGACAGGAGACCCCCACGGTGAGGGTCAAATAATTTAAAATGCTTATAACTCGCGATCTAATTTTCGTAGCGCGGCCAAATTTTGTTTTGTAATTTATTATGAGACATTGTTAATTTTTGGTGACAGGAGACCCCCACGGTGAGGGTCAAAAATATAAAATGCTTATAACTCACGATCTAATTTTCGTAGCGCGGCCAGATTTTGTTTGGTAATTTATTAAGAGTCAGTGTTAATTTTTGGTGACAGGAAACCCCCCCCCCTCCCCAAGATGAGGGTCGAAAAATTTAAAATGCTTATAACTCTCGATCTAACTTTTAGCGCGGCCAAATTTTGTTTGGTAATTTATTATGAGGCAGTGTTAATTTTGGGGGACATTAGACCCCCCCCCCCCTTCGGTGAGGGTCGAAAAATTTAAAATGCTTATAACTCGCGATCTAATTTTCGTAGCGTGGCCAAATTTTATTTGTAATTTATTTTGAGACATTGTTAATTTTTGGTGACAGGAGACCCTTACGGTGAGGGTCAATAAATTTAAAATGCTTATAACTCGCGATCTAATTTTCGTAGCGCGGCCAAATTTTATTTGTAATTTATTATGAGACATTGTTAATTTTTGGTGACAGGAGACCCTTACGGTGAGGGTCAATAAATTTAAAATGCTTATAACTCGCGATCTAATTTTCGTAGCGCGGCCAGATTTTGTTTGGTAATTTATAATGAAGCAGTGTTACTTTTTGGTGACGGGAGACCCCCCCCCACGGTAGGGTCGAAAAATTTAAAATGCTCACGGTCTAATTTTCGTAGCGCGGTTAAATTTTGTTTGGTCATTTTTTATGAGACTGTTAATATTTGGTGACAGGAGACCTCCCACGGTGAGGGTCGAAAAATTTAAAATGCTTATAACTCGCCACCTAATTTTCGTAGCGTGGCCAAATTTTGTTCGGTAATTTATCATGAGACATTGTTAATTTTTGTTAACAGGAGACCCCCACGGTGAGTTTAGGAAAATTTAAAATGCTTATAACTCGCGATCTAATTTTCGTAGTGCGGCCAAATTTTGTTTGTTAATTTATTATGAGACAGTGTTAACTTTTGGTGACAGGAGACCTCCCACGGTGAGGGTCGAAAAATTTCAAATGCTTATAACTCGCGATCTAATTTTCGTAGCGCGACCAAATTTGTTTGGTAATTTATTAAGCTATTGCATAGCTTTTATCGCGGGCTTTGAGCTCGGTAACCGAATCTAGGAATTCCGTAACGAGAAAAAATCCTAACACTCCGACTAACGACGTTTCAGTTCGGCAGACTTCCGCAAGGTATCCTTCGATAGACTTCGGCAGACATTGACGCGGTATTTTTGCATAAGCTGATAAAAAATGCTATGCAATAGCTTTACCGCGGCAGTCTGTAAGTGCCACACACATTTTTTTTTTTTTTTTTTTTTTTGGTCAGGCTAAATTACATATGTAGGTGTTTGTATTTCCCAGACAGTATAATCAGGCCGACTTTTTAAATTTTACATCGACCGGACCATTAATCTATTTTGTAAAAATTGGATTAGGCCCTGGTGCTAAAATTTTTGCCCACGCAGGTTTTTAGGCCCCAGACCAGTACGCGAGACCTCTAATATATATTATGAACTTGGCCCCCCTGTCGGGGATACAGTGCCCCCCCGTCGGGCAAATTTTGGCGCCGCCCTTGCATGGAAGCTTATTTTAAAAAGTAGACCTGGAGGCGGCAGGGCAGACGATCACCTCATCAAGTTCATGGATGAATTCTAGGATTGGTTAAATATCGATTCGCGTGTTAAAACGCAACCAGTCTGCAAAGTCATATTTTGGTGGAAAACACCTAAAAATTCGATTTTTGCGGTTGCCTCTTAGATTTACAATTATGTTTTACTGCTCCAAATCCTCCATGTTTTCATACTTTTGGGTGCAGGGAAGCACAATGGTAAACCTACGAGTCAATCGTTACTATCGGGTATTCAGGTATTTAACACCAAGATATGACTTGGCAGACCGTTTGCGTTTTAATATGCCAATCGAGATTTAACTAATCCTAGATTTTCATCCGTGAACTCGATGAGGTGAATGTCTGTGGTGGCGCCTCCCCGTCTAACTATTCTAAATATCTTTTTTCTTTTACTCCCCCCCCCCCACCTCCGTCCTTTTTAACAAAATGGAAGATCAATAATTAAAAACTGAAACAATTAACCTTATGCATTCATAAAATCAAAGAAAAGTGGCCAAAATAATGGCATTGAGCTTACAGGCTATTTGCACTAATTGTTTATTATGCTCTTATTTAAAAAAATAATGCTCTTCGGAAAAAAAAATATATATATTAAGGGGATGATTAGTTCCCTCGATCTTCCCCTTTATACTTAACCAATGAATCACCAAACCTAATGAAGGAAGTGCCTTACCAGATTAAGGATCTGTTCAGACTGCAATACTCTTCCCTTCAACTGAATTCTTGGAAAAAGTGGAGAAGTCTTTTGTATACGATCCATTTGCGGTTTCTTCATAATCGAATCGAGGGTAATTAACAAAAGAATCGGGAAATAAGCAATCCACCCTACCTGACGGAAAGATTCCTCTTTTGCCGGACAACCATCCCTTTCCTGCAAAACTCATTAAGATAAAAAACACCGCATTACCACAACAAAGGAGCCGACACCGAAATTCAACAAGTGGTCAAATGTGTTTGGGACTTAAACCTGCAAAGCAAATTTGAAGTAATCCGGATAATTTTGAGTGAAAAGCCCATTAAACTAAATAAAGGAGTGGGGTCTGATTTGCCCTCCCATTTCCTTTATTTATATTTATCCAATAAACCTTCAAATATAAACTAGAAAGCGTTGTATCAAGATAAACCGGGGTTTAAAAAAAAAAAAAAAAAAAAAAAAAAAAATCGAAATTGGTGAAAAGAAAAATTTAATAATTTCACATGAAAAATCTATTTATCTAAATTAAGGGGGGCGGGTGGAGAGATTAACCCCCGTCGCCCCTTTGTATTTAACCAATAAACTCCTTCAGATAATAAAATAAACTAATCAGATAAGCATTTTATCAGAATGAAAAAAAAATTGAATGAATTCGGATATACCTATCAACAGTTATTGTGTTACGTACATACGTACATACAGAACATGCGGGCACATTAGCTGTTAGGTTTTTGAGAGTCTAAGAACTAAAATAAACAATAATCCTTAGTAACAACTATCAAGAAAATGTTATGTTTTTTTACAATAAAATTTTAAATGCAAAATAGTTTCATTACTCTGAAAAAGTTTAACTTAAATGTAAGATTGTTTGCTTTTTTATTCCCTAGCATGTTGTTCAGTTTAAAGTAAACTAAACAAAAACTAGGATTTTTTTTTTTTTTTTAATTTAAATTAGACAGTTTATCTTTAAATGGCTGTTCTGAATTAATAATGTCTCACTTAATTGATTGGTCCCAAATTTAAAAATCTTAAAGCTTGAAAAATACGTTTGTTTTCTTCTTTGAATAAAGAAATCACGTCCAGAGACAAAAGTTATTTTTCTACAGTTGATATAGTCAAATACGGTTGAAAAATTAATTTACACTTTTTAAATGGAAAACATAAACATATCATACATAACGTTATTTGGAAAATAAATATGAAGTGTATAAAAATATTGAAAACATTCAACATCTCGATATTTGGAAGACATCTATGCATAAATAATAAAATTACAGTAGAACCTCGATTAACCGAGCTTCGATTAACCGAGTTTCTGTTAACCGAGTCGATAATAAAGTGTGATACTTTTTTTCTTTCTTTTCTTTTTTTGTGAATGAACCTTAAAAAACCCCGCACTTTTTAGTTCACTGTCCATGTCCCTAAAATATTTGGAGAAAAGAAACGATGTTACACCAATAAATTTTCTGTTGTTCGAAAGATGGCCTAACCACTAAGCCACTGATAGAAAATAGGGGCTACTATAAAATGGTAACTTCATTGCTTGTAAATTGCAATAGAATTATTAAATTATTTTTTTTTATTATTATAGTTCTTTAAGAATAATTCCAAATTATATTTTCTTACATAGGTGAAGTAAAAAATATCAAACATTTATATTACCATATTTTTTGACATTTGTTTTATTTTTGAAAATGCATCTTATATATTTAACTTAGTATAGTTAAAATACTTTCAATTTTCTTTTTAAAATCTTCTACTAGTTGTTGATTTAAAAAAAATGCCGAGACATTAAATAAACTATTATATTTACTTTTATTATTAAAAAAATGCTCTATTGTTGTTATTCTAAGAAAGGTTGAATTTGCGAACACGACGAGTTTTTATGCATAATTTCGGTTAACCGATATTATGCATGTTTTCAATATCCAAGGTACTAGCGCTCCCGATTAGTTCGAATAATCGAGGTTACACTGTACTACAATTTCAAGGCAGAAGAAAACCCATCAGCGGCTAAGAATTGCATTTCGAAATGTTCAAATCATTAAGCGGTGTAACATCTTCTGTCTGCGATGCATGTTCGTATAACCTCTTCAGACCTGAGCATTAAATAGCTCTACAAATATATACTTATTGCTTTTGCATAATCGAAATGACACCATAGATGACAAAAATAGCCATTTTTATGAAATCAGTACTTTAAAAGACTGGTAATTTAGGTTTACAAATATGGATATAAAAGTACTAATTTTCTTAAAACATCAATTTAACTATCAGTAATATAAATTTACACAATAACGAAATTAAGGTCTTTAAACTAGTAAATGATCAGTAAATCCTCAAAATTTTTTATTGTAAAGCATTTAAGTTAAATAATCATGAATATTTCTTGCTTTCTTAGCCACAATGTCTTGAAGGTATTTTCGAAACTCGGATGAAAATAATATTTATTTTATGAGGTAATATTCACCAGTGCTGACATTTATTGGTTTTGTTTTAAAGCAAAAAACATTCAACTGTATAAAAATAAAGTAAAAATGCAAAAAATTCGAACAGTTTAGTTTTTATAAGGAAAAAAATGGAGATACACATTTGTGTACCTCAGGTCTGATGAGGATAAATCTAGATAAGGAATAATAAAGCTCATTTTGCTATAAATTCCTTAAGTTTTCCTCATTTATTGCTCCAGTCCTGAGATACTTTGATTTGCCTAAATTCTAAAGAAACGATATGTTTTCCTGGATGTTATTACCACCAAGTCTCGTTATACACTCACGAAGAAATTTTGCGTGAACAGTAAATGACATTGTATTTTAATATGCGCATGCATTTTCAGTTACATATAGTTTCAAGTAAAAAAATCCACTAGATATTACCATCCTCTTTCGACGAATTTTTTTTAGCTTTTTTAAAAATTTCTGTAGAAAGAAAAAAACTCATTCTTGAGATGTTACTAAGTTAGAAAATATTTTATGATATTTTCATTAAATTTTGCGGCTTTAATACTTTGAGAGCCACGTCACTCACCGGTGACTGACTATAAACTTTCCGTTTAGACCAGTCAGTCACCGTGACTGACAGCATTAAGTATGATATAAAATTAAAAAATATACATTGGTTTAAGTAATTACTGAAAATGTATTTAAAATTTATTTAACTTTTATTTATTACAGGATTACACTTTCTTAATAATTACTTAAAACAATACAATTTGTTTCGTTTTATACCATATTTTGCTCGATCAGTCACCTGTGACTGACGCGGCCTAAACAGAAAGTTCAGCATCAGTTACTATGGCACGCAACGTGTTAAACAGAATTCTATTATAGCCAAGTTTCTTTTTCACAGTTTTTTTTGGTACAATAATTCAATAATGAACAAATAAAAATAAATGAAGAAGAGAAGTATACAAAAATTCTATCATTCAACTGCAATATTTAATTCGTATTTATAAATCGTTAGTCTGAAATTTAAATACCAAATTATGAAAAACTCTTGTATACATGAAAAAAGAAACCAATGCATGCAAAACCACGCAAAAACAAAAATAACTATTCGATTGAGAAATATAATTTATAGTTATCTTTTAAAAAAAAAAGATTTTTATTTCTATGGTAAAATGGTAACAAATTTCGGAATTTTTAGTAATAACACTTAATTTTGACCATTATATATAAATTCTTCAATAAATTTAATATTCAGATACTAAATCGGAAGTTATTCGGTCAAAAAGTTTATGAATTATTCAGAAGTAAAATTCTGACTACAAATCTTAAATCCATTTTTCAATAACTTCAGGATAATTGCGATTCGGTAATTTTTTTAAGCATAATTCAAAAACTACTCGATGAGCTGAAATTTTGCATTCGCACATGCGAAGCTTCTAGAAATAGATTTCTGTTAAACTTTTTAGGTAGATTTTGTATGATATACTACCGATTGCAGTCGCTCCTATGTTGGAATTTCTAAAAAAAATTTTTTGCAGATCTACGCCAATCATGACCTCTGGACCCCAAGACTACCATCAGTAAAAATCTTTATTTATTTATCTATCTATTGGTTTATATCACTTTTTTATGGACACGATAACTTTTTTAATTTTGCTCAGATCTCTTCCAAACTGTTACATGAAATCAAGGGGTATAAAATCTCGGTCAAGTTCGTTAATGGGCAAAATCGGTCCAAGGGGGTGAAAATAAGTAGGGTTTTTGTGAAAACCTAAAAACGTCATAACCTCTTAATTAAAATAGATATCGAATCAGTTTAAAGTTTATATTACTTCTTAAAAATGAACCAAAAGTTTATGCATGACAGATTTTTGATAAATTTAGAAATGGGCACAAAGGGCGAAAAAATACAGGGTTTCTGGGAGAAAAAAAATTATACGTTCGTCAATTCTCAAGATATCAAATCCAACTAAATTTTGTGTAAATGTTTTTAACATTATCTAAAACTTTAATATTTGCAAGTTTTTGATAGGACCATTTCTTACCGATAAAAAAAAAAAAAAAAAAAAAAAAAAAAAGGAGGGAGGTGAAAAAAGACAAAAATCCATAACTTCGTCAATTCTTAAACTATCAAATCTAATTAAATTTATTTTACATCGTCTCAATAATATCTACAACTTTTATTTTGACAAGTTTTTCATAGAACCAATTCGTATAGCAAAAATAAATTAAACAAAAATAGGAGTTGGAGAAAAAAAAACCTCAAATCTAAACTGCTTATATTCAGACTCATTTTTAAATTCATTTTTGATTTTAAACTCATCCTAATGGCAGATCCTCATATTTAATAATTATATAATGAGGCGCATTGGTCAGTTTTTTGATAAAGACTGCATTTATTTGAAAAAAGTCTGCCAAAAAGGATATTTTGACTAGAATTTCTCGAAGTGATCGTGATTGAAATTTGAGGAAGTATTCAAATAGTAAATTGCGTTTTTTCTGACTCATTTTTAAATCCATTTTTGCTCTGAAACACATGCAATTTATAGGTCCTCTTATTAGGAACTATATAATGTGATGCATTGGTCAGTTTTTTGATAAAGACAGAATATAATTCAAAAAAGGTTGCCGAAATGGGTATTTTGAATAGAATTTCCCGAAGCTTTCGGGATTGAAAAATTGAGGTATTCAAATAACAAGTTTTTTTTTTCTGACTAATTTTTAAATTCAGTTTTACTCTCAATTACATCCAATTGACAGGTTCTCTTATTTAGGAGCTGTATAATAATGTGCCGTATTAGCGGTTTTCTTGATAGAGGCTGAATATGTTTTTTAAAAATTCTGTCAAAGTGGGCATTTCGCAAAAAATTTCCGGAAGCGATCATGATTAAAGAATTGATGTTGTATTCAAATAACAAAATGGTTATTTTATAACACATTTTTAAATTTAATTTTGCTCTCAAACGTATTCAATTGACAGTTTTTTGCTATTTAGGAACTATATAATGTGCCGTATTGGTCGATTTTTTTTATAAAGTCAAAATATATTTCAAAATATGTTGTCAAAATGGACATTTGAGCCGAATTTAGCTTAAGATGATTCTGATAAAACCAGTTCTTACAGGAAAATGAAATTAAAAAATTTTCAAAAGCCGCCAAATAAAGTTGTTAAACTGAGTTTATCTGTATTCAAATTTCATTTCTTGTTGGTCAAATGAGCATTCTTCGAAATCTACCTCTTCCTTAGGCTAAGCCGACAGGGATTTTTTATAGATTACGCAAAATTATTAATTTCAATACTTATATAATATGAACTTAATAAAATTATTATTAAAAATAGCAATTATCTTTTTTGGGTACAATTGTACATACAAGAAACTAGATTCACTGCTTTATCTCCCACATCTTCTTTAAATAAAACATCACCATAGAAGCCGAAGAAAAAATATCATACGCCAAAACGGAGAATAGTATATTATTTACAATTTCTCTTTACCTTTCTTCCTTTTATTATTATTTTCTTTTACTAAAGAGAAAAAAAATATTTTTTTTCCTCTCTTTAATGGCATTTGCATACAAAGGTAGAGATTCATTGCCCTTTAGTAACCGAAATGCAACTGCTAAATAAAGAATATATGAGTTGAATGCATAAAATGAAATATGCAACTAGTTTGAATCTAAAATTTTAAACGATATCGAAATTAGAAAAAAGAAAAATAAATAAACGAATTATTGACAGTTTTTATTACGCATCAAGTGTTAAGGTTAATAAGGTTAATCATTCGGAGTATTTCATATTTAAATACCTTACCTCTATATTTACATACATTTTGTTGCACAACATACAGATTTATACACAATATCTCTCGAAATATGCGTTAGAAATAGAAATTATTTTTTCAGCAAATGAAAATGATATGGTCTAAGCAGTCGAAAGTGAAAAAACTACAGTAGGCACTACTTTTTCGGGTAGTTTACAGCGTTGCGTGCTACTTTTTCAAAAATGTAATGATTAGGGGAAAAAAACAGTAGTTTGTCGCAGACAGCTTTGTTTTTATTTGCATATTGTTTATAAAGGTTATATAGAGATGTCTACATATTAAAAATAGCACTAACATTTTTTTAAATTAAACAGCAATACCCGCTTTTAATTTTTTAGTTGCGTTTCTTTGATAAATCAAAATACATAGTTTGTGCACTTGTACTTAAGTCTGCATACAGTTGAAAATGAAAATGTGTTTGGGGCTTATGCATCAATTTATAAAAATAAAATTGAAATATCGAAAGCAAAAATACAATGATACTTCAGTTAAAAACTAGACAAACTTCATATAAAATTTAAATATCAAATAAACTAATATTATATATAAAAATAAATTAAAGCGCTTTTTAGGTTGTATCTTAATATTTTCTTTTTTGTAAATACAAGTTATAACAGGATACGGTTACTTTACGCAGTTTAAAAAGTAAAATAGTATGGGTTGTAAATTCACTTAACTATGTCTTTTACGATGTTGGTTATGTTTGGATACATCAAATGCACCTTATTAAAAAAAAAAAATCAATCAGGCAATTTTCTTGAGAAGATATAAGTTAATGTACTTCATTTGAAAGTAATATTAGCGCCTTCAGATGTTGACTCCTTCTAACTGTATAATTAAAACATGTAAGGAAAATGCGCATAAAGTATACGATTTTCCGGGCTGGTTATATCCAACAATCACGAATAAAGAATCAAAAGTAGGTTATATATTGAAAAAATGAAAGTTGGTGCAATTTTTAACATCTTGAAGACTCTTACGCAAAAAAATGTTTTCATATTTAAAAGTTAAGACATTATCTCATGTACAAATAATGACTACAGGTTACAGTATTTTTACTGAAATGACCTGTGAATAATGACAGGTGTATATTTTTTATGAAACAGATTATACAATAATGATATTTTCACATAATCAGGATAGTTTTAATATACAGTCAACTTCCGTTAATTCGAAATCGGATAATTCGAATCTGCGCTTAATTCGAACTAAACATGAAGTCCCGAAATTTTCAATCGCAGAATAACGTTAAAAATTTTCATTAATTTGAACTCATTTTCTCTTGACTTCGTTTAATTCGAACTAACGAGAATTCCGATTTTTCATTTTCTCTTCTTTCTCACGGATTTCAGATCATTTGAATAACTTTCTTTCTTTGATTTTTGTGAAAATTGTTCCGAACGAGTATACATATAATACAATGCAATTGATATCCACTTTCTTAGAACCCCGTCTGTCCATCAGTGAGACTTTAAATTTTTCTTTTATCGTGCTTGTTTCTAATCTTTTAATTAGTTTATGTATTTATTCATTCTAATTTAATATTAAGTCATATTCTAATGATAACAAACGACATAAATTTAAAAAACACTATGACATTAATTCCTTTTTAATAGTATCATATTAAGCATGTTTTCATTTCATATTTTCCATAATTCGAACTTCGGATAATTCGAACATTTCTTGTGGTCCTGATGAGTTCGAATTAACGAGAGTCGACTGTAAATAAATATTTTTCTTTTCATCGATTGAGCAACTCCACCACTTATTTTTTTTTTTAAATCTTTATTAAGATATTAATAGATTTTTAATGTATGTTCACTCCTTAAGCAGGGTAGCGAGTGGTCAGGGAAAAAAATAATCCAAAAACGGTGTTAAGTACTAGTATTCTATTAAAGATAAATTCGCCTTTTTATGTCGCTTTATATTATTTGAAATATTTTCTATAAGAAAATGCTGGTAATTTTCCCTTTTCTTGAATACATTTTTCCCTGACCACTCGCCACCCTGTTAAGTCCTTAACGTATATAAACTTCTTTTAATTACGGGATTTTGATTGTGTGTTTTCAACTTGTAAATTGTTTTAGAATCTGTGAAAACCTATTAAACTTTTAAACCAGTTTGTTTGTGTTTCCATCCTTACTTTGATAAAAGTTGTCCGCATTTGAGTGGATTATTGAATTAACATGTTGTAGTATTTTCTTCCCTGAAAAGGTTGAAAATTATTTTTGATGTTTATTCGAACAAATTTCATATATTCAATTTCTTCATGCAGAAAATGTCTCTTTTTTTTTAACACATGTCCTGGGATAAATTTCTTTTCCTTTTTCATTCTGTCTGTACATACTTCAATATTTTTGCAAGAAAACAAACAAAGATCTCGGAAAATAAAACCAAAAAAGGGAGATATTGACAAAAGAAATAGATATTTCCAGTACACTTATTTTGAATAGCCCATTCATCTTGTAATGCTACTTACTCATTTCTGATTTTTTTTTCTTTTTCAGAGAGAGAAAAATCAAAGTTAGAGAAAACTATACATAGGAATGGAAATTGGTTTGAGGATATTTACTATGTAAATATTTAAAATCATAAACACATTTTTACTTTTTACAAACTTTACAAAAAAAAAAAAAAAAAAAAAAAAAAAAGTATTGGATTCATGAAAAATTTTGTTTTTCGATTTTCGACAGAATCAGACTTTTTAGAAGGTTCTTAACACTATTTGACTGTTTTTAACAAATGTCTCTCCGTGATATTGATGTCTGTAAGTGACGCAAATTTTATGGGCACTCTATCTGAAGAACGTGTGCACAGAATTAAACCACACTTTAGACATACACTGGTCCTTATTAGGTTTTGGAGTAAATCTCCAAACAAGTGGCGCTGTTATGCTACAATTTTTACGATTTCTTTCGTAGCTATACCTCAAGAACTAATACACGGAGTTTCGAGAAACTTCATATTCTGTAAGATCTTGATATAATTAGGGGAAAGTGGGGTACATTGATACAGTTTTTTCTAAGATTTTTTTTTTTTGGTGTGAAAAAAAGTAGAAAATTCAAGTTTTTTTTTTTCCATGAGGTGACAGTAAAACTTGTGTAGTATGTTATAAAAATGTACAATCATTGTTTTATATAGTATTTTTGCATGTAATTAAAAAAAAAAGTCATTTGTATCAGTGTGCCCCATCCGCGGGGCAGATTGATACGTTTGAGAAAAATGGCGAAAAAATAATACCAATGCATATTTTTCATAGAAAATGTGTTAGAAAACCATTTTATATTTATTTATAGAAATTCAAATCACCCACAATTTATTTTTAAGCAATATTAAAGCAATCAAAATTAAATATATTATGACCTGATGTTCTGGCTGTTCCTTGTCTGATTGTTGACTGTGGTAACTTTATCATATCTAGCACTTCAATCCCAGCATTATCATCTTTCTTGGGAAAGATGAAAAGATTACCAGGTTTTCTGTTTATAAATAGGTTTATAAACAGAAAATAAAGCACAATTATAATAAAATTTCTGTTTATAATATAATTATCTTTTTCTGTTCTGCAGTTTGTTTCTCTTACTTAACATTTCTCATGTCGAGAATACTTTTTTCTCTGGAGAATCGATATAAATTCGAGATTTGCCAGAATGCAGTCCTTTTCTTTTATTAGTTCTACTAGTACTAGCTTTTGGGTAAGTTCGTACTTTTTCTATTAGCAAAAATACTATAAAATGTTCTAATATGAAAAATTAGAGCTGCTTCACTTCAATAGAAATTAATATTAGAAATTTTTGATGAAAAATGGTTGGATTAAGGAGTGCAGGGTAAAAGAAAATAATAAAAAGTAATGAAAAAATGAACTAAAAAAGGATTTAGGTTGTATCAATGTGCCCCGAGATAGAGTGTATCAATGTGCCCCATACAGCGATTTTGAATAAAATGAGTCTCAAATTAACACTTCATAGTTTATCTAACAATAAAAAATGAGGAACTGATAAAGAGTAGTTTCACTTGCCAGGGAGAGTATTCTTTTCGGTTGAAAATACTGGAACAGTTGTATAATACCATTTCAATTGTACAACTCAAATTTACTTTTGACCTACGAAAACAATAAATCACCCGTCCCATTTTACCAAACTACTGAATCATTCCAAGACTTTCTGTATCTAGTTGAGTGCACTAGCATCACCTTTTGGAGCCGTTGTGAAACTTTCTGCAATGACCCTGTGAGCGGTAGAGGAGGTGTGTCAATGTGCCCCATGTATCAATGTACCCCACTTCCCCCTACTACATGCATATTAGGTCTGGCATGCATATTAGGTACAGTTCTCAACAGATATTGCTACTATGCTCTATATTTCACGATTTTCCTGATAGCTGAGGTAAGGTTGTTGAAGAGTGCGCGGTGCACAAGAGTATATTGAACGTTTATCTAATCCCATTACAGAGTTTTGCATTAAACTGCTGTTTTAAGTCATGTAATGACATGATACGTTTATGCTTTAAAAAACTGTGTATTTTAGTTGATTTTTTAATGATTTAGAAGAGAAAATGTAATTTTGGCCTTCTCGTTATAATTTTTATGGTCTTTGAAAACAGGATCTTAATGCAGATTATAAAACTAATTTACTTTTTTTTTTGTTTTAATGGATTAGGCTATTACTGTACAACTTGCCACCTTAATGAATTAGATTTTATTAGATTGCTTTAGTGATGATAGTGCAAGAGTACGCAGTGCCAAAGTGTATAAGAGTGTGCACCTTCGTTTTCCTGCTACAGTTGCTAAAGCAGGATTTAAAATAAAGATTTTATCGCCTCACAAAAATTGCTCTATTTTTATATACTGACTTTTCAGCAAACAGCATCATGGGAAAGACATTAGAATCTATTCTTGTTAAATCACAGAACGCTGAAAATGAGGAAGTTATACTTTCAATAGAAAATAATATTTCAGAAAAGGTAGAAAAGTTATGTAAAGAACAAACGCACACTCAATGTGATATAAGCCTAAGTTCAGTTTCGCAAAGTATAGCCTTTCACTTCAGCTACTTTATTTTTACGAGTTATCACCGTATAAGAAATTCTCCGTGCTGCAATCGATAAAGTCTCAAGTTTTAAGCAATTCATCAGACAAAAGGTAATTTAAAGATGACGCTGCAGGTAAAACGGCAAATTTTTTTTTATCAAACAAGAGTAAAAATAAATACAAGGAGCCAAAAACTTCACCAAAGAAAATTTGGATATTTCCAGGCTGTTCTAAATCTATGCAAAACCAATTGTATAGGTTTGGATCGAGTGCAGTCACATGCAGAGATAGATGACATAAACAGTGCATAGACTACTTTAGCGTCTACGTCTACAATCATGATCACTATAAATGTGACGTTTGCACGTAAGACATGCTTCCTTTTTTATCTTGTGTCCTTGACTGCGCAGCCCTGCTCTGAGTGATTGTATAAAAGTGCGTATACATGAAGATAACTTTTTTCAAATAACACCGAAATTGTTTCTTATAGGTTGATGAATTAATTTCTTTTGTTAACATAATAACCTAAAATTAAAAATAAAGTATAACATGATCCCTTGAATATCTTCATTAATTGCTTTTTAATGAAATACGTCAAGGACGCACCTCTGGATTATATTACTTTATAGCTCAAGAACAAATACATTATCATTTAATTTTGGTTGCAGATGAAATAATTTATATAAAAAAATGTTGACGATAAAATACTAGTTTTTATTATTATTAAAAATCAAAATGGCTGTACTGTGGCTGTGGCAACATGATGATGCCAGAAAGTTGTTCTTACGATATAATTTTAACAATTTTCTTCGAATCACCTCTAAAAATCAACCACATATACTCAAAACTTTTTCCGGAGAAGGACATAAGACTATTATATATAGTTGATCAAATATTTTTAACAACGTACAAAATGTAATTTTTATGCGAAAAATCTTATCAATTTTTTTAATGTTTGCCATTTTTACAAATATTATCCTTTTTTAATGGTCCTGTTTAATTTTCTTGCAAATTTTACATATATTAACAATAAAAAGTATGTTTCAGGTTAATTTGGGGAGTATCTGTGGGAAGCTGCTAGATTTTTGGCATCACCACGTTTCCACACCACCTCGCTATTTTAATTTCTAATAAAATCAAAATTTTAAGGATGTTAAATATTGGTATAGTAAATCTCTGCAAGCTAATATTTATGTATAGTTTTGTAAAAAATAAGAGAATTTTTATAAGGTAATCGTTTATTATCGGATAAATCTAATTGTAGAACTTTCCTTTATAACTCTCTATAACTAAGAATCATAACCTCTATAAACCTAACTAAGAAACATAACTAAGAAACTAACCTCTATAACTAGGAAACATAGAACAGTATATTATACACAAAACTCTTTCCTCTAAAATTGTCTATCTGACAATGTAACACCCATAAAAATCTGTTTACCGAAATTCGATATATATAAGTTCAGAATAAAATTCCCATTTACATTTTATGTATAATAGGTGGTTATTTAAAAGCTTTTGAACACGATTTTATTAAAACTGCTAGCAAGTTTTTCATGAAAATTTAAACATTTTACATAGTAAATTAATGTATACATAAAATGATCTAAACTTTTGACTTGACAACTGAGTCGAGCCTAAGAGAGATTTTAAAATGTGAGTTTAAGGAATATTTTAAAATATGAGTTTAAACTTTAAATCCCTTTCTCATTTTACATTTCGAAATGTACCTGTCACTTGAAGAAAATATATCAAAATTCAGCGCATTTCGAAAATGTTTAAATATAAGAGTACGAAAACGCCAATCTTATTTTGCCTTTTTAACATATTGGGACTTTTTTTAAATTCTGACGTAAAAATAAGATTTAAGACACGATGAAGGATGCTACGCAACAATTCATTGAATTTTTTATTTGATGAAAATATTTTTTTCTTAACAGTTATTTAATGTAAAATTTAAAAAAAGAAAAAAAAACCCCACAAGTTTGAAAGTGATAATTTCGTATAACAAAGCTTGGTGTGAATCAACGATTAACTGTACTGGTATTACGCCGCATTCTTCTAAATTTTTTTAATGAAACCATATACACTCTATTTAAAAAAAAAAAAAATAAAAAAAAAAAAAAAATAAAAAATACTTAGAATTATATCTTCTGCATCGAGCGTATATCCTTTGTTTTTACGACTGCATCACTGGCTATACTGTATAATTGTTTGACATTCAATGCTTCTATTTAAATATTAGAAGCAAGAATTGCTCAAGCAATTTTTAAAATCCCTTTGTTAAGACATGCACAGTCTTTGAAATATAACAAAGAACAGAAGTATCATATTATGAATGGTATGTATTGCTTTAAAAATCAAACATCACCAAGAGAGACAAAATATTTGTTAAAACGTAAAAAGTTGCTATACGTATATGATAAAGATGACAAGAAATGGGAATTTTTTTTTACAATACTAAAAAGGGCTTTGCACTCTACGAGCTACGCTCGCCAACCCTTTTAAAACACCCCAGATTCTAAAGTACGCTAATTTCATCGGCTTTAAAAAGATTGAATTGTAATTTTTAAAAAAGTTTTAATTTCCCTTATGCGTTTCCATTCATTTTCGTTTCACTGGAGATTTTTAAGGCCTAATAAGCCGCTGTTAAGATATACAATGTCTATTTTTGCTTTTGATAAATAATAATAAAAATAATAATAATAATAATAATAATATAGATATATATTTTAATTAGCTAATGTAAAATGAATCAAGTAAAGAGAGTTAAGTAAAGGATTTAATTAATTTTCCGCAGTGCTAAACGATGTCCAAAATACTGTAAAAGTGTAATCTTCTTATCTTTTTTCGACACATACTGTATATCCATCCTAGATCACCATGAGGAAATAAAATTGGAAATGTTGTGGCATCTGCATGTCATGAGGTTTGATTGATACTAGCGGTCTCACGGCCATCTTCTTTTTAATAAACCTTAAGATACACATGTGGAATGCAATTATCTTTTGATTTAATTATGAAAGCAGCTCCCGAAGTTGTTGGTTTGTAATATATGGGCTTGTCATCAAATTTATAAATTATAAAATTTAAAACATATTCTTGTCCATCAATTCTAGTTAATTCATGCAACATTCTATAATTTTTAGCATATGGATTTATTTGTCTGAGAAATTTACATAAATATATTGTTACGGATTTTGTAAATAGTTAGAATTGGTACTAAAAATAATATAAGTACTCCTACTAAACTCTATTCATAAGCTATTTTTAGTCTGTGTGGCATTGAAATGTTTCAATTTCTTGATTTTTTGCAAACAAGCAAACCCATTGTTTTACATTGGATGTCTATGGAAACTTTGCGAAATGTTAGAAATATCGCCAAGTTGGCATCACTTTTGGTGACTAATTTTCTTCGCCGAATTTCGTGATATATTGCCACGTTGGGGACAGACTGGGCGACATTTGGTGATAGAACCGGGCTCCTCCCTTTGTGATATCTATGGAGTTTTTCATTGGTCCATCGGTTAACTACGCAGATTTTCATTGGTCCATTTACAAATCGTTACTTTATATATATATATATATATATAAGGAAATTACTTTGCAGTTGACATCACAACCTGTTTCTATAAATACTTTCAATTAATTCCGATTCAAACCAATATTTACTATTATACGAATTCAACTTTTATAACAGAGCTAAAAAATGCCTAAGCTGGAACTCGAACCCAGAATCTTCCTATCGTTTGAGCTACCTAACCGGTAGAGCATTAACAATCTAAGTTAAAGATTTAGGGTTTAAGTTTTGGCTTGGAAAATTTTCTGCTGAGTTGGAAAAAATGAATTTCGTATGATAACGTTACCAATCAATAATATTGAGTTTAAAATTATAGAGTAATACTACTAGAAACAGTTCACTGTCATTATAATTTTACATCATGTAAGGTAAAAACACGCACGATTGTTATAAAAAAACGTTTATCGACCTAATTTTCGCACTCTTTTTCATATCATAAAAAAATAAAATTATTATAGTTCAAAGAAACAGATTCAGAGAAATAGTATTGATCGGATTCTGTCACGAGAGTCATAAATTATTCCTATGAGCTTTGCCCCCAAAGTTTCGGAAGTCAGTTTTCTTTTTTATTTATTGTTTAAAAAAATTTCGACGTAAACACGTAAAATAAACAAAAGAAATTATGTTAATAAATTGATTTTACAAATAGCCCATTTTGGAGATTCACCTTTATCTATCTATCTATATATATATATATATATAATAGTTTGCTCTGACTGATTGATAATCAACGCTAAACTACTAAAAGTAGAAACGTGAAAATTGGGGAAAATATACTTCTTATAATGTTAGCATGCACTAAGATGGAATTTTTGAAAATTTTTCCGCTAAGGGGGCAAACGGGGATCGAATATTCTGGAACATCTTCCTATATTTCAGCTGCAGTTTAAGGTAGCAGCGTGAATTTTCATAAAATAAATCAACTAAAAAAATAATTAAGCATGTATTTCAGCGATTTTAGAAATTGCTATTTCTCAGCAGCAGGTTTAGGTAAAGGCGAAAAATTCGCGATAACACACTTACTAAAAAAATAGTTAAATGTAGGTACATCAGTCATTTTAAGGCTATTTTGTCTATCATGTTGTCAACACTGACTTTGACCAGGATAATATAACATTATACGAATGATACAACAATTATTTATGGATGTTTGATTAAATATTATGTTTTTTTTTCTTAAATCTTTACTAGATTTATTTCATTTGATTCAAGATTCCTTTAGAGAAACCGACCAGCGTAGCGGGCGAAAGCTGCTAGTTTTCTGTATAAAAACATGAAAACATTTCAAAAATGCTTCATCAAAACACATTATTAAATAGCAGCGATAAATATAGATACAACTAAAAACACTATATGTTAAAATGATAACGCAATATGGAGTAGCTTTATATCATTTTAATATCTAGTGTTTTTAGTTTTGGAAAATATTTGTATTTATATTATCACACCTATTTACTAATGTGTTTTGTAAAAACACTTTTGAAATGTTTCATGTTTCTTTAAAAGAAAATTCTCCCTAAGGGAGGTGATAAACACATACAGGATCCTCTTCCACTATTCCTACCATTCTCTTACAGTGCGGAAATGATTCTCAGTATGAAAGAAGCCGAAAAAATATACCGCCTTCCATCGTGCAGACGTGGAGCGAGCTTGAGATTATTCTCAAATCAAAACTGGCTTTCTTTCTGATACATTTTAAAATTCATTTTTATTTGTATCAAATAAGAAGGTGTTATTATTAAGAAACTATGTAATAAAACTGCTTCTTTTTCCGATAAAAGAAGATTTATTAGGAAATGCTGTCAAAGTTTTAAATAGAATTTATCGTTGGGTCAACGCAGAAAAGGGAAAAACTGACACTCTGATAACCATTGTTAATAACTTAATATGTAATTAACTTATGGGAAAATGAAGAAAATCTGTTCGATTACAAATCGTTTCTTTAATAATGTCTGCAAATTATTCATGCTTTTATATTTAAAAATGAATCAGAAAAAGTGTCGCAAAATTTCGTGTTGTTAGATAGAAAAAAATGTTTTTTTTTTTTTTTTTTTTTTTTTTTTTTTTGGGGGGGGGGGGGGTTATTGTGCAGTGAAATTTTGATTTCGTTACATTTGTAGCGTGATACCCCTGGAAGACAACAATATTCGCATGGCAATAGAGAGTCTTCAGGACTGGCAGCTATTAAAAATTAGTGAGATTTATTAAAAAAATTTTTGCAGGAGGATTATGTCTTACGTCAGCGATTTTTCTACTGCAATTTCCGGTTTAGTTCTAATTAGCCGCGATAGATGGCGCTGCAAATAATAGGTATTCAATTGAAACCAAAACAGAAATCATCCAGCGTTGATGCGAAGGAAGAAGGTTGAAATATGGAGTGTGTCAATTAGCTTATATAATCTTTTTCTTATAGTCCAAGATCCCAGGGCCCCAAGACGTTACTTATTTTCTCACAAGTAAAATGCATTGGATAAAGTAGTGTTAGTACGTGCTATGAGCATAGTGATACCTGCTACCTTGGATTGACGTCCAATTTACAGGTACCAGGTACCAAAGGTAGGTAAAAACACTACAAACTTTTCTTATTTTCTCAGTCTTGATTTTTATATATGATGCTCAAGGAACTATTTCAATACTTTATGTAAGCAGCCAGACCAATTGCATGGGTCAAACATCCATCCAGACATACATAAAGTGTCGCTATGAGTATGAGCGCGAGCGTGATAATTAGATAGTTTTATAACATAGCTTCATAAAACTTCTGTTATTAATGGTCTAATGGAAGTCTTCAGTAATAATTAAGATTATAGCCTACCAAAACGTGAATACATTTGAAATCGTAATCGAAATTATGACAAATCGTTACAAATTTATAAAAAGTGTTTTTTTTTTTTTTTTTTTTTTTTTTTTTTAAATATCGAGGAAATTGATGATTCTCAACAGCAATCAATTTATTAAAATAATAGTTTATTGACATCTTATAATAGGCAAAAAACAATAAAATTTGTAAATAGAAAAATTCAAAATAATTTATTTAAATATTACTCATTACTTTATTAATGAGAAAGTATGATCTATTTTTTTTTAAATCTTCATTATCGTCATCGTTGAAGTTTCATAATTCATCATCAATCCAATGTTAGTATTGAATATCTTTATCATCATCATTAGTTTCTTTTTCTGTAAAAAATATATATGTAATTACGAATCAAATAATTGCAAGTTCATATAAATACTTAAATTGAAAGTAGAATAGCTGATTCTTCTTGAAGCGATTCATTTACAAAGCCTGGTAGGTGGTCCCCATGAAACCAGTTGAAATTATACTAATTATCTCCCAATGTCCTTCCATTGTTTTCAGGACTAAAAATATCTAGTTCCTTATTATGAGTATTATTCTAGAGACTAGCGATGTATTTAGCTCATCGAAAGTGCCTGCAAAAGCACACGCTTGCACGGTGGTAAGTTGTTCGCGTCAAAGTTTTTCAAATTTTTGCGATTGAACTCTTCATCAACATCGGAAACCATGCAAGTGTTGATGAACAGTTGAAGTCTAACAGCATCTATGTCAATTATTACGCCCATATTGTGTTAAATAAATTTTTCTGAAGCTCTGTGTCGTTGAATAAATCAAAATATATGTCAAATCGTTGAATAAATTTTTTCTTCTTCCACCCCCCCCCTTTTGTTATTATTATATTATTGTTGTTATTATTATTATTTTTATTTATTTATTTATTTATTTTTGCTGCAGTAAGAATTGGTCCTATCAAAAACTTGTAAGTACAAAAGTTTTAGGTAATATTAAGAACATTTTGAAAAAAATTAATTGTATTTGATTCTTGAGAATTGACGATTTTTTTCTCCCAAATCCAATTTTTTCTGGCTTTTCAGCCCATTTTTAAATTTATCAAATGTCTGTCATGCATAAACTCTTGCCACATTTTTTAGAAGAATTATAAACTTTAAACTGATTTTATATCTATTTTCATTAAGAAGTTATGGCGTTTTTTTTCTGTTTTCTGCCGCGCCATTCCACCCCCTTGGTCCAATTTTGCTCAGTAACGAACTCGACCGAGATTTTATGGCCCTTGATTTTATGTATCGGTTTGGAAGATATTTGAGCAAAATTATAAAAGTTATCGTGCCCATAAAAAAGTTATATAGATAGATAGATATATAAACTTTTTTACTGATGGTAGTTTTGGGGTCTAGGGGTCAAGATTAGTGTAGATCTGCAATTTTTTCCCCAAAATTCCAACATAGGAGCGTCTGCAATAGGTAGTACTTTATACGAAATCTACCTAAAATGATGACTCCTATGTGTGGTTATTGGCTGACATCGGAAATAAAGTAATGTATGTTGATATCACTAAGGTTTACGAACATTTAGGACCTTCTTTAAGTTGTTGCTTTCCAGGATTTTATGCAATCACTGAATATGATTACAACCCTACTTTTTTCAATAAAAGCAAGCAAAAGTATTTTTGAAATCCGGCGATTTTGATTTATTCAAAAACTTAGAGCTTCAGAAAAATGTATTAACACAATATGGGCGGAATAATGGACATAGATGCTGCTAGAATTCAACTGTTCATCAACACTTACATGGTTTCCGATGTTGATGAAGAGTTCACTCGCAAACATTTGAAAAACTTTGACGCGAGCAACTTACCACCGTGCAAGAGTGTGCTAATTTTCGATGAGCTAATTATATAGCTAGTTTCTAGAATAATGCTCATAATAAGGAACTAGATATTTTTAGTCCTGAAAATAATGGGTGGACATTGGGAGATAATTAATATCATTTCAACTGGTTTGATGGGGACCAACTACCACCTTTTTAAGTGAATCGCTTCAAGAAGAATCAGGTATTCTACGTTCAATTTAAATATTTATATAAACTTGTAGTTATTTGAGTCTTAATTACATATATATTTTTTACAGAAAAAGAAATTAATGATGATGATGATAAAGACATTCAATACTAACATTAGATTGATGATGAATTATGAAACTTCAACGATGTCGATAATGAAGATTAAAGAAAAAAATAGATTATGCTTTCTCATTAATAAAGTAATGAGTAATATTTAAATGAATTACTTTGAAATTTTCCATTTACAAATTTTAATGTTTTTTGCCTATTATAAGACGTCAATAAATTATTATTTTAATAAATTGATTGCTGTTGAGAATCATCAGTTTCCTCAATACTTCCCCGAAAAAAGAACTCTTTATAAATTAGTAACGATTTGTTCATAATTTCGATTACGATTTCAAATGTATTCACATTTTGGTATGCTATAATTATTTTTAAAATTAAGGGTTAATATATTACTTAATTATTACTGAAGACTTCCATTAGACCATTAATAACATAAGTTTTATGAAGCTATGTTATAAAACTATCTAATTATCATGCTCGCGCTCATACTCATAGCGACACTTTATGTATAACTAACTAAATAAACAACGTTAAATAACGTTAATACTTTATGTATGTTTGGCTGGATGTTTGGCCCGTGCAACAGGTCTGGCTGCTTACATAAAGTATTGAAATAGTTCCCTGAACATCATGTATAAAAATCAAGACTGAGAAAATAAGAAAAGTTTGTTGTGTTTTTACCCACCTTTGGTACTTGGTACCTGTAAATTGGCCGTCGGTCCAAGCTAGCTGGTATCACTACGCTTATAGCACGTACTAACACTACTTTATGCAATACATTTTACTTGTGAGAAAATAAGTAATGTCGGGGGCCCTGGGATCTTGCTCTATTAGGTCTGATTCTTAATTCAGTCAGTATATTTAGACATGGCCATCTAGATATATAACGGCTTGCGCATTTCGCTAAAAACCGCTTGAAAAGTGAAGCTGGATTCAGCTTCAAACCCTGAATCATTTCATTGGACCACGTGGCACAAATCCTGCCCAAATTAGCATTGAATAAGCTGATTTCTCTTCTGTGCACATGGTCATTGTTTTGGTTCAGGATTTGCACTATTGGTCAGAATAATTTGGGCAGGTTATCGTATTCTGGCGGGATGCTTCATACATTAATCTCAAATAGATAGGGAGTATAGATAAAGTTTAGATATCACTGGCTTGAAGCAACAGTAGAGAAAGCTATTATTTCCATGGTAACGACTTCTTTGAAATACAAATATGTAACGGCAAAATTCAAAATATCGTGCTTTTTAAGACGTCTTGCATTAGAAGAATGTTTAGATTTTTAAAAACTGAATATTTTCTTTATCAGTTTGATTTATCTGATTTTTGATTTACAGGGATTTACTTTTGTTTAAACATGGGCTATAATCTATGTATAGCCATTATTTACTACATAAACATGTACTACTATGTATGTATGTTGTATTAGTATTCATAAATACTTAAAACAGAAATGCTTTAGATTTAGTGCCCGATTCGGAATTTTGCGATTATACATTTCGATATCGAAGAAGTCGCTTTTTGCGTAGCAACAACTTACTTCCATAGGTTTTGTGGAATACGGAAAAGATATCGAAAACATTCAGTCAGAGTCCAGAGTGGAGATCTAAGAACAAGATTGCACTAGCGAATTAGGATGTTGACAATGTTAACCTTCCTTCTTTCGCATCAATGCCGGATGATTTCGGTTTTGGCTCAATTAAGGTCTATTGATTGTGTCGCCATCTATCGCTGCTATTTTCAACTAAACCTGGGAATTGCGAGAATAAACCTCCTAACATCTTATATAACCCTCCTGAAGAATTTTTCTAATAAATGTCACTGTTTGTAAGTTATAGAATTTTAAAAACCTCTCAAGGGGACCACCAAACATGTTGTGCACAGATTTGAATGATTTCAAAGTATGTTGTAGGAGTCATACCACTTATTATTCTAATGAAAGAGTTTCTTCAAATGGACCTTAGTTTTAGAGAAATTGGGAGTCAGAGTTCAGCTTATATTTCAAATACCTATTAGTATGGCTACTGAATGTAACTTCATGGCCAGGGGAAACGTGCGAGCTTCATGACTGGGAGATAAAGCGTTCGATATGAACTTGGGCATTTTTTCTTTTTTACTTCATTTTTACATTTTTCACATGTTACATATTTTAAGCAGAATAAGTAATTCTCATTAGACATAAGGCAATCAACATCTTTGAACTTTTTGAGTTTTTTAAATAAACTACATTTAAATTTTCAAAATTTTTTATGAAAATAAAACTGCAAGATTAATTTATGCGAGAACTTTTTAAAATTAATTATTATTTACATTTTTTATTTTAAGTACAATTCTGCAATAATGATTTTTCTTTTTTCTATCGCTTTTTTACGAAATTTTAAATTTAAACCATATTTTTTAATGTAAGAAAAAAATGTTGAAAAAGTAAACTGTCCTCTTAAAAATATATCAAAGAGTTCAAAGCTGTAAAATACCCAATATTGCTTAAAATACGTAACGTGTAAGAAATATAAAAATAAATAAAAAAGAAGATCGCACGCTGCCCCTGCGCCACGAAGTTACAATCTGAAAACATACTCATGTTTATTTGAAATATACATTGAACTTAGACCCCCGATTTCTCAAAAACTGAAGACCATTTGAAGAAACCCTTTCATCAGAATAATTAATGGTATGCCACCTTCAACATACTTTGAAATCATCAAAATATGTGCACACCAAATTTGGTGGTCCCCTTGTCAGTGCATTTTAGGACACCCGATCTATGAAGAACAAATTATGGCAAATGAAATTCTGAAACCACTTCAAATGTTTGCTATGACAACAAATATAAGAAATTTTTATTTGTTTTCGCAGCCTTCTATGTTAATCTAAAATAGGCTTTATGTATTTAATTATAAATGACACAAATAGCAGTAAATCTTCAAATGGCTTATTTTATTCGACCGAATTCCTCAACAAGAATTTCAACAACATAGTTCTAACTTTATCTATGATCCTTATTTTCTCAAAGGGTATTTTATTGAGCTGTCTAAAATACACTAAAAAAGATGAAATATCCTTAGGATCTAATATTTTCTGGATATATAATCTCGAAAAGAGTTTATTCATCAAGAAACACAAAGAAAAAAATCTTTTTGTTTGAAATCATTTAGTGAATATTTTTGAAATTATTAACTGTCGGCTTATCACAATGAAAATTTATTCATAGGCCAGTCAAATTGTCAGAAAAAAAGGCCGATAGATGCAAAAATTCTGCTAGAAGATTTTATGTTTTTAAAATGTTTATGGGGATGCTAGTAACAAGAATTAATGGTTTTCCAACAAAATATCTCGAGGCTAAACTTTGTGGAGCCAAAAAACCACAAAATTTTCGGACTTTTTTCAGTGTTTTGCTTATAACTCAAAAATTATAAACTTTTTGCGTACCATACTCAATTACAAAAAGAAAGTACATTAAATTCTCTACAAATTTCATACTAAAACTTTTTTTCTAAAGCCAGTATTAAGCGCGCTACAGCTTTCTGAAAGTGACTCTTTTTTTCAAATTTTGTGAAAATTTTTCAAAAACGAAAATTTGACACAATTTTTTATTATTTTATCCTCTTTAATGTAATTTATTTAAAATACATTTATTTGCATGATAACAATCACGATGAATTACAACGGAAACATTGTAAAAAAATTAAAAACAATATAACTTTTTTGTATTTAGAACTGAAGGTAAGTAAAAAATGTTTTCGGTATTTTGCCTGTAACTTGAAAATATAAACTTTTTGCGTAACATACTTAATTACAAAAAGATAGAACATTTAATTTTCTATAATTTTGTTATAAAAACGTTTTTTTAAGCCCGTTACTAAGCGCGCTATGGTTTTTTGAAAATGGTCACTCTTTTTTTAAAATTTACCAAAAGTGACCTTTTTTTTCGCCTCCCATCCCAAAAAAACTTTTCATCATTAACAATGAAAATTAAATAGATGTTTGATTGATGAAAAATGAATTTTTTAAGAAAGGCAGGCAAAAGTTACGCAAATTCTAGAAACCTTATAAGAAAACAATTACAAAGGGAGTGCTGGGGATAAAAAAAGAGAATGCAGATGGAAGATTGTGGTCAGTGACGTTCCCGAGCCGCTTTCGTTCAGATGCAAGTATTCTTTTTTAAATACATACTCTTCTAATATGCTGCTATTAAGTTTATTGCATCTCTTCACGTACAGTAATGAAAAATGAGTGAGCTCTACCCAAAATTGTGTTTCATTTGCCAAACGGCTTCAAATAGTGATTCTCGCGTTGTGAGCCAGAAAGGACTTGCCAAGCTCTTTGAACATAGCGTTTAGCTTCAAAGTAATATTCATCAGTTTTTTGAAAAATAGCAAGAAACTTAGAATACAGGATGATTGCCGAAAAACATATGCGAATGAGAGAATGACAGCAGCATACGTTCGTCGGGATGAATATTCTACACAGACTATAGTTTGTCCCTCAGATCAAGCACTTCTTACAAGCTTCAAGATAATTGCTTCTTATGTCACGAAGGTAATCCCGGTGACTTCAACGAAAAACAATAGAAAAATCCCTACGCAAAGAGAAATATAAAGAAAAATTTAATTCACAAAGTAATGAAATTAGAAACGAAAATTATATTTTTGAAAGCTGCTGAAAAGCGTGGGGATGTAAAGTACCAAAAAGTAATTGAGCGTATTCAGCATGAACCTGAAATTCAGATGCATGGTATTATAGTTTTTGTCGTGTAAAA
This sequence comes from Maratus speculifer, assembly GCA_964019185.1. NCBI lineage: Eukaryota > Metazoa > Arthropoda > Arachnida > Araneae > Salticidae > Maratus > Maratus speculifer. The sequence continues at coordinate 271,092,194 of OZ025290.1, read as the reverse complement.
CTAGATCAATCTGTAACAAGTAGATCAAAAAGAGGGCGTCGACCTACATCATCCGTTGACGAAGCCAATGACAGAAACAAGAGCCGCTTTATTTCATTGCTTAAAACAAATTAAAAATTTCAAAACAAGAATTTGAAAATAAGTGAATTCAAGTTGAGCAGGCAAAGGAAGAAGCTGATGTCATGATAGTTACCTCAGCCATTTCAAGAGCCGAATCTTTTGAAAGCGTTTAATTGTCGGAGAAGACATTGACCTTCTCGTGATAATGATGAGCTTAGGCTATCAGCACAAAAATCAGTTTTCCTAAAAGCCAGGAAGAAGTAACATCGAAACCAAGTGATTTTCAACCATGTCGTTCAAATACAATTACAACAATGTTCTTTTCACTCATGAAATCTGCAGATGTGATACAACATCCGCTCTTTTTGGGCAAAGAAAGTCAAAGTTTTGTAACACTTTGAAAAAACATGATCAGCTTAGAGAAATAGCCTGCGTATTCAATAAAATAGGTTCTACCCGTCAAGAAATCATCAAGGTTGGAAAAAAAATCCATATTGCACTATATTGGATGCATAGCTACCACACAGAATTTGAACACCTTAAGGCTCCAGTTATTTGCTAAATTTGCCACAAAAAAGCAAAGTTCATTTTGCAAGACTACCACCAACACAAGAGGCTGCGCAACATCATTTTCTCCGATGTTATCATCAGGTACAAGCTAGGCTAGGAAACAACATCCCTCCTGAAGGATGTGGGTGGGCTCACAAGTTCTCTTTCAGCCAGTTCAAATGTGCCAAGACCCGGCATTTGAATTCTTGCTCCATGTTGTGTCATGTAGCTGTAGAAAAGGGTGCAGCAAAGCGTGTTCTTTTCATAAATTAAGACTCAAATTCTCGGCAATTTGCTAAAAAAAATGTAATGGGATCAACTACGAAAATGTCGACAACATTATTTATCAAGAAGGAGGGGATGTAAAAGTGTCACTGTGAGTATATTTTACTTACATTCAGTTAAATACTTAATATTAATGTTCTCCACTAAAGCTCTAAATACAAAAAAGTTATACTGTTCTTAATTCTTATACAATGTTACCGTTGTAATTCATCATGATTGTTATCATGCAAATACCTGTAATTTAAATAAGTTACATTAAAAAGGATAAAGCAATAAAAAATTGTATCAAATTTTCGTTTTTGCAATTTTTCCACAAAGTTAGAAAAAAAGAGTCACATTCAGAAAGCAGTAGCGCGCTTAATATTGGCTTTCAAAAAACAGTTTTAGTATAAAAGTTGTGGAGAATTTAATGTTCTTTCCTTTTGTAATTGAGTATGGTATGCAAAAATTTCATAATTTTTGAGTTATAGGCAAAAAACTGAAAAAAGTCCGAAAATTTTGTGGTTTTTTGGCTCCATAAAATTTAGCCTCGAGATATTTTGTTGGAAAACCATTAATTCTTGTTACTAGCATCCCCATAAACATTTTAAAAACACAAAATCTTCTAGCAGAATTTTTGCATTTATTTATGACAATTTGACTGGCCTATCATAGACAGTTCGAAAAATTATTTTGGAATTATTTGTGACTCAAACATTGTATGGAAAGTTTGAATAATAAATTTATTTCTTTTTAGAAATAATGCATAAAAATGAAGATATATTTGATAGGTTGATTAATATTCGTTTTGCACTATCGTAGACTTATAATGAGTTACTTTTTATACAAGTCTGAAAGCTCAAAAGTTAAAATCCAGTAGTTTCAATCTCAATTCCTTTTATTTCTACAGACATATAGACACGTAGGCGGCAGTACAGTTGAGTTGGAGGCTGAAATTCTAGAATTAATCAAAACTCGATTCGCATATTAAAATGCAACTGGTCTTCCAAGTCATTATATTGGTAGAAAAACCGTTTTTAGAAGTTTACTCGTCAGTTTACAATTGTTTTTTTTCTGTTCGCAGTCCTCTATGTTTTCATACTTTTGACTGCAGGAAAGCACAATCATAACTGATGCGTCAACTACTAAAATTGAATCTGAAGGTAGTTCCGCCAAATTATGACTTGGCAGACTAGTTGCATGTTAATATGGCAATCGAGTTCTGTCAAATCCTGAAATTTCAGCTTTCAATACGATGAGGTGATTGCAGTGGCGTATCTAGACTTATAATTTCGGAGGGCGCTGAGTTACACTAAAAATTTTTTCGAGGAAATCACAAAACCGTTAACATTTTCGCTTTAAACAGGTTTTTATCATAGCAGGTAACGCATACATTATGAAATCGAACCTGCTATGATGGAATTGTAATGGATTGGATTTTTGTTTTAAGCAGGCTTTCGTCTTAAATAGTATAATTTTTAAGGCGTGTAAAGAGAGCCTGCATATATCAGAAACTTGGCTGAAATTGTTATTTTTTGCAAGTACTGCAGAAATGATGGCATGCGAAGCAAAGAAATCAGGTTTATTGCCGCTACGTGGCAATTAGGCGGTCATCCGCCACGATACCACGTATCTAACCCGTTAAGCTGACATAACTCGGCAGGTAGGGGCCTGGTCATCGGTTGGAAAGAAAGAAAATTGTATGCTGAATTATTCTGCATTCATTTCGCACTACAGCGAAATTACAACGAATTGCTTCTTTTACAATTTTGAAAAGTAAAAAATTAAAGAAAAGTAGTTTCAATCCCATTTCACTTAATTTCTAAAAACATATTTATTCCATGCTAAAGAAAAAATACACTCATATCTACAGCTTCTGAAATATTAAAATTTCACTAGATCCCATTCTTCTCTGAGACTTGAAATTTTAAACACATTTTTCTCCGATTATAAGGATATGAGTTTCTATAGCTGCCAAGATTTACAAACTAACCCCTATTTTTGAATAAAATCTTTTCATACGAATTATATAATTTCCTACTGAGTAAAAATTTGCCCAGGCCGGGAATCGAACCTAGATCATTGACTTACAAGGCCAATGCTTTGCCATTTAAGCTAATTGGGCGACACCGGCGGGCATTTCTCGCTCACATAACATTATTGGTCATAACATATGGTCTATCATTTAGACAATCTCGGAAGAATAAATCTCAGGTAAAGGAACTCCATATAACGATGGGTACGTAGATATACGATTCTATACGATTCTATAATCTATTCGATTTCGGCTTTTGATTCCTGGCCTGGGCACTTTTTCGTTCTGTAGGAAAAAATACAATTCATATGATAAATTTACCAATCAGTTAGATTGTGTTAAAATAATAATAATCTTTTCCTTATTTAAGAGCATAAATCTGCTATCAGATGAAATAAACCTAATAGTGGTAAGGAAAACGTACAAAACTAGGCAGCAATGCAAACACGAGTATACTCGTGATCTATCAAGAGTGCGTTATCAGTTTTCAAGAATCATTTTTTTAAAATTATTCCATTATCATTCCCCAATATTTTGAAAGTAAAAACAAACAGAGTTGGAAAAGTAATATCGGGAAAAGAAACTATTCTCAGAAAAGGAGTGAATGTTTGTTCAGTATTTATACTAAAGTGCCCATTCATCATAGTCTTAACAGATAACGGATTACATTGCTCGAATTTTGCTTTCAGAAATATGATCAATTGGATATCACAATTTCGAATGGAGAGAGAGTGGAAATCACAGGATTTGGTACCATTCAATATAAACATTGCGAAGAAGATTAATGAAAGAGTTATCGAACCCATTACTAAAATCACGGAGACAATTATCTTTATAATGTAGAAAGGAGGAAGTTATTAATTGCTATCTAAACCCTAGTTCAATGTTAATTTCAATGGAAAACAAATATTGATGCTATATTGGTTAAATTTTGTTCTAATATTGGACGGAAGATTTACATTTTGTGAAAATGTTGCTAATATTTTTTGACAATATAAATTGACAATGAGTTGCTTTTTTTACAATTTTGAAAACTAAAAATTTAAAACAAAGTAGTTTCAATCCCACTTCATTTTATTTCGAAACACCTATTAATCCCATGCTGAAGAAAATATACACCTATATCTACAATTTCTGAAGTATTAAAATTTCACTAGATCCCATTCTTCTCTCAGACTTGAAATTCTAAACACATTTTTCTCCGATTATAAAGATATGAGTGTTTCTATAGCTGCCAAGTTTTACCAACTGCACTGTAAAACATTTGTGTAAAGCTGCCACCAATTTTATGGAGTGATTTTTTTTTTTTCACTGATATAATGCGGTGTAACTTAAACATATGTTACTGGTGTGACATTATATATTAGTGTAATGTTACATCGGTTATATCGGTTAAAACGGTTACATCAGTTATGCTACTATAAAACTGGTGGGAAATTGGCTGCGACCAATTTTATGGAGTAATGTTACTCAAAAGTTTTATTGTGTAACCCCAATTTTTGAATAATAATCTTTTCCTTATTTAAGAGCATAAATCTGCTATCAAATGAAGAAAAGCTTATACAGTGAAACCTACAAATAAGGGACACCCATGGGACCTGAACTTTTGTCCCTTAAATAGAGATGTCCCTTATTCGGAGTTTTTATTGTTATTTTTAATTAATCGTTCAGAAGGATATAAAAATAACAAATCATTAAGGGTGAAGTGATTCCTGATACAAACCTGAAAGATATAAATTACGTTAATCAGACACAAAAGGAGAATTAATAAATTAAAACTTTCATTTCACTACTAAATCATTAAATTATTTGTATAATTATTGATTTTTATTTTATATGCAAATTCTGTATATGCAAAAAGTATTAAAACACTTAAAAGAACTTTATTTGAAGTAATCAATCAAAAGTAATCGCTTTGCAAATTTGAATTTTTCACTATAAACCTTTCAAGTGTTTATTTACCATAGTTATAAAGTTTAGTTCTTTATTTTAGCAGTATTTAGAAAAAAAGTATTCAATTGCTTTGCGTATTTTAAGGCAACAAATCTCTCAACTGCTGTGCTCAGCTAGCGGAAAAAGTTTTGACACATTTACAAATTCATTTTTTTAACGGAAAGTTAATTGCCTAAAGGAATGGCTAACTGAAAAAAAGATTCGGAATCGAACTATGTTTTCACTTTTTTGGTAACTAAATTACCTATTGTTGTTTGTATGCCTAAGAGGGACAGCTCAAACAAGGAAACCAGGTCTGTAAAGCACTAAACGATTCTGATCATGTGACAAATACATTTATCATCCTCTTTGAGTAATTGTTTTTTCGCGTGGAAATTCGGTTCAAAACGCCCACTTTGACTATATTTTCTGTAAGATCTATTGCATTGGCAAAAACGGAGAAAAAACTGTTTGATTACATAGTTTCTGACCAACAGCGCCTATTAATTTTAGACATTTCCGAATAAAAATAAATTAAAACTTATGTCATAAAAGTTTTCCTTTTGGATTTAGAACAGCATCTGTAAAGTTTTTTATCTCATAATTTTCTTTTACTCTCCAATTTCAGAATCATCCTCAAAATTTCAGCATTACTTTCAACTGGTATAAGCACACTGATGTCAAACAGAATTAGGGGTAAATAAATGCTCGTCAGTTAATGTCGCATGTTTTTGTATCCACATGACTATCTGTCTGTTTGATAAATTCACAAAAATTTGTGTTTTATTTTGATCATAGACTATTTTATTACTTGAAATGCAAAATCAGTCAATTTGATCTCATTTTCGACTGTCCCTTAAATCGAGTGTCCCTTATTCAGAGGTAAATACATTACAAATCCTATACTAAGGGATTGGGACTAGAAATTTTGTCCCTTAAATAGAGGTGTCTCTTATTCGGAGTGTCCCTTATTTGAAGGTTTCACTGTAGTAGTAAGGAAAAGACACACAACTATAGGCAGCAATGCAAACACGAGTATACAAGTGATCGATCAAGAATATGTTAACAGTTTTTAAGAATCTCTTTTTACATTATTCCATTACCATTCCCCAATATTTTGCAAGTAAAAACAAACCGAGTTGGAAAAGTAATATCTGAAAAAGAAGTTATTCACGAAAAAGGAACAGATATTTGCTCAGGATTTATACTAGAGTGCCCATTCATCATAATATTAACAGACAACGGATTACATTGCTCAAGTTTTGCTTTCAAAAATATGATCAATTGGGTATCACAATTTCGAATGAAGAGAGAATGGAAATCACAGGATTTGATACCATTCAATATAAAGATTGCGAAGATGATTAATGTAAGAGCTATCAATCCTATTACCAAAATCACGGAGACAGTTTTCTTTATAATGTAGAAAGGAGGAAATTATTAATTATAGCTATCTATAAGCCCAAGTTCAATTTTAATTTTAATGGAAAACAAATATTGGTGCTATATTGGTTAAATCTTGTTGTAGAACAGAATATTTGGAGATTTACATTTTGTGAAGATGCTGCTAATAATTTTTGCCAATATTTCACAATATTCTATAGCAGTAGCGTTGAAAGAAAAATTACGTTCCTTCTCCCTATTTTTATTCAAACCATAATTAAATTTCGAATATACATATATATTTCTGTTTTTTCGAGATCTCTATTGGGCGTAATGATAATATCTGTATCGTCTGCTGCATTGGGAATAAAAATAAATAATTTCCCCGCAAAAATATCTCTGAAGTTTTCAAAAATTGAAACGCTTTTGCTATTATTCTAGTTTATATGAAGTATGAAGGCGTTTTACAATTTAGAATGTGCAATTTTGACTTATTCTATGCTTGCCTCAACTCTGTTTATTTAGGATACGTTTTCACATAAATAAGTTATTGCGTATTAAATCCCCTACTTCCTATCAATTGTTTTAAAGCCAACAACCATTGGCTGAGTCAAGAATGGGAAAATAAATAGATAATAGAAAATTCGTCTTTGTGTTATTTTATCACTTTTGTAAAATCAATATGTGAATCAAAAGGCAAATAGTACCAAAACAATTGAACATTTATTCAACGAAGCCGTTAATAAAATGTGGATTCTTATGTAATCTTTTTCATCCTTTCAAAAGAACAAGGGAATGCACATCTGGAATAATTTCAGTCCATACCATAGTCAATGATTGATTAAAATATTTATGGCCATAATGTAGGCCTAGGTATATCATTCTTACTCTACTAGAAGACAGCCCGTCAAAATGACATGTTTGCATTTTTAAAAGGATGATAAAACATTACAACAACTGTGGTCAATCATAGCCACTTTAGGCTTAAACAATTTTGAAAAATAAAAAGATTAAACATGAAAAAAATCTTAAAAAAAAAAAAAAATTCAATAGAAATCTGCATTTAAAACTATAACAAAACTATCTGGTGGATGGGGAGGGATTGTAATGGAAAATGGTAAATACATAAATTTTAAAAGAATAAAGTAAGGCAAAAAATTTATTATAAATTAATACAATGTGAAAGTACAGCCAAAAAATATTTAAAAATACTGAGATAAAATAATAAAAATCTCTAACATGTATAAAATTTTTTCCCATTTTGGCTATTTCCAGACGAATATGAGAGGGCAACCAAATTATTAATTTAATAAATAAAATAATGGCATAGAATATGCAGCTAATGAATTTCACTCACAAAATTACAGTAATTATTTCACAAAAAACATGCAAATTAATATGCACTAATAATGCAAAACATGCACTAATAATGCTATTTTAAAACATTTGTGAATTAACTGATTTACACCATTAACTATTGCTTAAAAGAAAATATTTTATAAGATCGAAAACAAATGTCAACAATAAAGAGTAAACAATCGTGATTCGTTATGTGACAATGGAGTCATTTACGACTGCAAAAAATAAATAAATCAATAAATCAAAAAAAAAAAAAAAAAAAAAAAAAGCAACTCGAATATAAAAATTATAACAATATTGCATTTAAAACGCACCTTCACTTTCCTTAAATAAAAAGTTGTAATTAAACACTGTTAAAAATTTGACCGTTTTGCTGCATCGTCATTATACAGATTTTATAGAAAATTATTACTTTACTGTATTATGGAGCATTCTCGTGGGTCAAAATAGGAACACACTATTAAAAATTTGACTCATTTGCTGCAGCATCACTCCAACGCTTTTATAGAAAACGGTTACTTTACTGTGTTATGGAGCATTCTCATTGGTCATAAAAGAAATAATCTATAAAAGCTGTGGAGTGACGCTGCAGCAAATGGGTCACATTTTTAACAGTTTATTCTATAAAAGCTGGTGAGTGACGATGCAGCAACAAAGTCAAATTTTCAACAGAGCACTGTTAAAAATTTGACCCATTTGCTGCAGCGTCACTACACAGTTTTTATAGAATGTCTCTTTTATAACCAATGAGAATGCTCCATAACACAGTAAAGTAACCGTTTTCTATAAAAGCGATGGAGTGATGCTGCAGCAAATGAGTCAAATTTTTAACAGTGTGAATTTTGTGTTTGAAATCGGGAAAAGATTTCAAAACAAAGTAAAATGTAGTGACATCATTTACAGTTTCCACTGTAAATCTGACCAATGAGAGCGCTCCACTACGACCATGGAACGTTTTCATTGGACAGAAAATAGATAGCCTTTAAAATCGGAGGTAACTTTTCACAATGGAATTTGTAATTGGTTGCAATATTTTCTTTTTTTCGTGGATAGGTTGACCCCGGAATCGTTATACACGGAGGGATTTTATATACACTGCTCAAAACAATTAAAGGATATTTGAAGTTTTATATAAAATAAAGATATAAACGAAAATTTTTTTGGTGAAAATAGAAGAAGAGAATCACAAATGCAAATTTTTCTGGTTTTCAAACTGTGGAGTATGCAAATTTTGAGTTCGACGTCAAAAACGTCGCTTCAGCGGCAGCGAATGAAATTTGACTTTCAACTAGATAAAAGAGAATGAAGACAAGGATAATCGGCATTCAGTGATTGCTTTGTTTCGATGAGTACGATGTCTCAGCGAAGTCATTTGACAGATTCAGAAGCTTGGAGAATTGTTGGTTGGTTAGAAAAGGGCCAAACTCAAGCCGAAGTAGCGCAAGCCATTGGAGTGTCACAAAGTGTCATTTCCAGGATCTGGAACCGTTTTTTGGAGAGTGGATGTGCAGGCCGAAGACCAGGGCAAGGTCGTAGACGGGCAACAACGCCCAATGGAGATCGGTATTTAGCGTTAACAGCTCGGAGACACCGAAACATGAACGCTACTCTTCTCCAACAACACCTTCGCTCGGCTACAGGCACCACGATTTCAACTCAGACTGTCCGAAACCGGCTCCATGCTGTAGGTCTGTATGCTCGCCGACCGATGGTATGTGTTAGATTAACATCAAGGCATCGTCGAGACCGCAGGGAGTGGGCAACCGAGCATGTCAACTGGAGGAGAAATGAATGGAGCATTATTCTGTTTTCTGACGAGTCCCGTTTTTATGTGCATCCGGATAATAGGCGTATTTTCATCTGGAGGGACCGTGACAGTAGGAATAATCCTGCGTTCGTGCATGAAAGTGTCAGATTTGGCGGTGGAGGAGTGTTGGTGTATGGTGGCATCTCCATTGACGGGCGCATTGACCTCTACATCATTCGAGATGGACTCTGACTGGTCGCCGATATAGGGATGAGATCCTCAGACCTATTGTAGTCCCTTATTCTGCAGCAATCGGAGATAACTTCATTTTAATGGACGATAACTGCAGGTCACATCGTGCAAACCTGGTGGAGGATTTCCTTTTTGAGGAAGGAATCGTTTGAATAGAATGGCCAGCGTGTTCTCCAGACATGAACCCAATCGAGCACGTTTGAGACGCTCTAGGAAGACGAGTTTCTGGCCGCCAACAACCCCCACAAACTATCCAAGAACTGGAAAGAGCTCTTCTGGAAGAGTGGGGCAGAAAACCCCAACTCGTCATTAACAGCCTCATTGAGTCCATGCCTCAAAGGTGTTCAACGTTGCTGGCCGCCCGTGGAAACCATACCCCCTACTGAAAATGATTTTCTTTGAAGAAAACACCTTTTCTTATTCTTTTTTTCTCATATGCACAAATTGTGTTTTTTTCCTTTTGTACACAAATGCGCAATAAAATGCATTTTTTTCTGCCAAACATGTGTAATTTATTCTCATATAACCTACTATGTCTGTCGACCATGTATCAATCAGCTAAAAAGTTTCCCAGATACAAAATCCACCTAAAACTGCAATATCCTTTAATTGTTTTGAGCAGTGTATATAATTTTAATTAAGCTCAAAACACAGAATTTCTCAGCCCCTTTGTATTCTAATAGTAATAAAGTTTGCATAAAAACTAGTGCAAGTATCAGACTTAACTGAAGTTTTAATCCAACTTCAATGGAGGATATTCCATTTACGTTTTGATCACGTGGTCAAGGCAAAAGCTTCTAGCGTAAAGAAGAGAAAGCTTGGTTAGATGCAATGTAAATCCCCACCAGCCAATGAAACAGTTCATAGGGAAAGCAGTAGCAGCCTCCCTGCTTATCAGTAAGAAGTTCTTTGGGTAAATTACCGGTACCACGTGACCTTTTATTGCCTTGAACGCAGATTTGGAATATCCTCCATTTTTAACACACATTAGACTTATTATTTCAGTTCTGAATGAAACAAAATAAAAATTTATTATTAAAAAACAGAACTCGAACTTGTCTCATATAGAACTCCCAAGATGATGACTTACAAATGTGCTGTATAACTGTATGTATTAAATATTCGAAAACTTATTTAATTTAAGAAAAAATAAATAAAATTCTATGACATATATTTAAAAAAACACAGTGAAAACAACTATTTACTTAGCAAATAAATAAGTAGAATGGTATATTCATCTTTTAAAAACGTTAAACTTAAAACTACACTATGTGTTAATTACTTAAAGATGACAACAAATATTTTAAAAGGTGTTAAATTATTTTTAATCCTTAGTACTTTCAACAGTAAACACAACCATCGACATAAAAAAATAAATAAAAATAAAAATTATTTGTATTTTTATTTTATATTTTCAGTCGATGGCTGTGCTTACAGTGGAAAGTACTAAGGATTAAAAGTAATTTAACACACCTTTTAAAATATTTTTTGTCATCTTTAAGTAATTTACACATAGTATAGTTTTAGCTATTTACTCAACAGTTTTATGTTTAAAAAATGACAGTTTTTTTATACTACCTCTGACAATAAAGTTCGGTGAATGAATTCAGAACGAGCGATCTGGCAACAAATGGGAAAACAAAACGCTGTACCTGCATAGAGGCAAGTGTTGACCATCCTACCCCACCGTTGTTCAGATGAGCGTCGTTTATGTTCTGTGCAAGACGTGCTTTACTAAGTGCTTGTTCAGTGTGTTGGTTCTTAACTGAGAACAGGAAAATGAACGAACAAAAGATTAGTTTAAAGTTTATTTTTAAGCTTTGCAAGACACCGAAAGAAATTCATGAGGGGTTTTGCAAACTGAACATCCCTCATACTCGCCAGATTTGCGAAAATCGAGAAAAATGCAGAATAAAAGCCCCATCCGTTGGGCGATTTACACCAACACGTAATCAGCAATAATATTTATCAAGGTAAACCTGAGTCTGAAGTTTGATATAAAAATTCGTGCATTATTTCTTGAGATAGAGCTATTGCGAGAATCGTGAAAAATTCAGCAGAGCAGTGCCCCCTATTGGGCGATTGACATCATCCGTAAATAAAATTACTCCATATCAAGAATTAACGGAATCTGAAGTTTGATGAAAATCTGTGCATTAATTTTTGAGACAAAGCTTTGCAGAAATCGTGAAAAAGACAGCACAACAACACTACTTGTTGAACGTTTTTCAATAAAATGTAAACAGCATCCATTTATATCAAGCGCTAACCAAATCTGATGTTTGGTGAAAATCCGTGCATTAGTTCTTGATATGAAGCTGTTGTGGAAATCATAAAAAAGGCTGCATAGGAGTTCCACCTTTTGGGCAAATTTACAACAAAATTAAAAAAGCATTCATTCATCTCAAGGACAAACAGAATCTGAAGTTTGAAGAAAATCCGTGCATTTGTTCTTGAGATAGAGGTTTTGAGGAAATTGTGAAAAAGGCAGCATAGCAACGCCCTCTATTGAGCGATTTAAGCCAAAATATAAACAGTATCCATTCATGTCAAGGACTAACAGAATCTGAAATTTGGTTAAAATCCGTGCATTAGTTCTTGAGAAAAAGTTATTGCTGAAATCGTAAAAAAAGTAGCATGGAAGCACCAACTGCTGAGAGATTTACATCAAAGTATAAACAGCATCCATTCATGTTGAGAACTAACAGAATCTGAAGTTTGGTAAAAATCCATGTAGTAGTTCTTAAGATATAGCTGTTGCGGAAAGCGTGAAAAAGGCAGCATAGCAACGCCGCTTGTTGAGTGACTTACACCAAAAACTAATCAGTATCACTTTACATTAGGAACTACACTGTTGTCAAACAGTGCAAGATTACACACATACATTGCAGAACAATTTAAATCAATTTGGTGACCTTTTAGCTGGTCCAAAGTATGTATTTGAGCAAGAAAATATGTCTATTCATGTCACATAAAAAACAAAAACTTGGTTTAACTCTAACAATATTACTGTTTTTGACTGGCCGGCGTGTAATCCTGATCTAAACCTAATCAAAAATATTTGTGGCATCATATCTCGTAAGGTTTATACTATTTTTTGACAATATTCTTCTGTCATTTCTGTTAATGAACACCAAGCTGCTGATGAACGTGTTTGGTACAAAACAGACCCTTAAGTGATGCAGGATTTAGTTTCTTTGTTGAAAAGTCACATTTCTTTTCGCTAATTGCAGACTGGGTAGTTTCAGTTCGATTTTAATTTATGGTTATTTTTCCTGCCTATACTTTTGCCACAATGTTAAATTCGTTTTTTTTGTCATTATATATTATGAAACGTGTATAATTTAAAATTTATTGTTTATGATTAAAGGATAAGTAATGCGTGACATTTGAATTAAAATATTTCGTTGCATATTTCTCAGCACTGATGCGTAATCAATCATTGTCTAAACTTTTGCTAAGCACTATAATACAGTTTATTGTGACTTAAAACTGTAACGTGGCCTTATTTGATACCGTTATATTAAGTAAAATGTTCTACACACTGTTAAAAATTTGACCCTTTTGCTGCATCGTCACTCCACCGCTTTTATAGAAAACGATTACTTCAGCCTATTATGGAACATTCTCACGGGTCAAAAGAGAGATATTCTATACAAGCGAGGGAGTGACGATGAAGCAAATGGGTCAAATTTTTACATGGTACTTTTTAAGTAGCTTTCATTACAAAAAGTAAAAAGCTGTCTATTTCAGCCGTCCCACAGTGGGGCAAAATCCCGAAAAGCTGGCCAGAATATGAAAATGTTAATCAAATTGTACGAAAATTCGTATACAGGTGTTTTTGAAGATGCTAAGTAAAAATACAAAATTAAAATTGAAAAAAAAATGGCGGATACAATATGGCGGAATAAAAATTAAAATGTCTCGAAAGTTATTCAATTTATATGCAATTTCGTAAACTTTTCAGGATGCTAATAAGGATTCAAAAGTTAAATTTTAAAAATAAATAAATAAATAAAATTACAGATTAAGAGTAAAAACAATAAGATTTAAATAAAATTTAAAATTTCGAGGTAAACTTAAAAGGGAATTTTCAAAAAACCAAGACATATTTAAACGAAATTTAAGTATGTTAATGGAAAGTAAAACATTAAACTATTTAATCTTTATATTATAAAATAAAAACGAAAATATATTCCAGAAATTAACCTTTAGAATCAACTGTAGTATAATAAAATGATTCTTCAGAGGTCAAGGTGTCGAAATAGTTAGCAGAACTTGTTGGCGGTATTGGAAGATCCTGTGACTCTTAGGATCAATGATTTTAATTTCTTCTACGATAATTTACCTAAACTGGAAAGGAAAGAATCTGATGACATTAAAAGACGTAAAAATAGCTTTTTTTTCTAGCTACTGCATCTTTGCGATAAATCTTCTCGATGCCTTTTGATCAGTTTGTTGCATGATTCTTGAGTATCGTATGGCATTTAACAAATTGGCAGTAATGAAGATAATGTTATTTCTTTGTCATCAATAAGTAGTTTGTGTACTGAAGTAAGCATATAGAACCAGGGTTGCTGCTCAAATCTATGAGCTATTTGTAAGGGAAATTTTTCGAAGTTTATCAAATAAATAACATGGCTACAAGAAATTACTTATGGCATAGAAGCGTTTAGTCAAATCTTCGTATATGCTCGTTTAGAAAGAAATAATTGCGTTTTCAAAGAATCGTTGAATTGTATTTCCATCATTTGTGCTTCCAAATCTGAGATTTAGTTTCTCGACGAGAAGTCTTGATTGTAAACGAAATATTTTTTGCATATTTTATTTTGCAATTTCAGTGTTCTTCTTTTCATGCAGAGTACGAGCTTTTCATTTTTTCTATCCAGTTGTCTGCCTGGTGTAAGGCCTCTCTAAACATCTTTGCATGTAACTTATATATTCTGAATTCTAAATTATCTCAATCCACTTTTAATAAAAAAATATCAGATCGGTAAGATGCTGTTTTGATGCTGTCTGACATAGGTAGCAACATTGAGTATTACACTAATTCGTTTTTAACGACTTTTTCTTCTGTATCAGTGATTGTATTAAACGAAATAAGTTGATTCTGCTAGTATTTAATGCAATCCCATTCTTTGACAGTTGCTTCCGTATTTCTTGAATAAGAAAAATGGATCTTGATTGGCCCGATAAAATCAGTAAGATGAAGATCTCGATATTTTCAAATTGACGATTCATGAATTATTCGCAATATTTATGTATTCTAGTAGCACGGAAGAAAAGAAAAATATATTAGACTTCCTGCCATCTTCATAGGTAAATATTTCTTTAAATGTACTCAGAATAGACGTGTGCCATCACATCCTCACTTGCAAATCAAATCCAAATTACTAATATAAGCGAAAGTGATATTCATAATGATTTTTACTCGCATTAATGAAATACGCTCAGTAGTTTGATCTAGCAAATATAGCCATTGACAAAATAATTCTTCTAATCATAATAGAACAAACAAAATTACTACCTATAAAGATAAGAAAATGTTATTATTACCGGATCAGTAATAGAGAATTATTTTCATTTTTTTCATTACTAAGCTTACTTATCAAATTAATGTAATCTTATGATTATAGTACTTATTTACAATATAATAGGAAATAAACTATTTTAAAATTGAATAATTCAAAAATTTGAAAAATATTTATCAGCTAAATTATGTAAAAAGTAGACAATTTCAAAATCTTTGAGGCGGCCGAAAAAGTGGCATTTTTACTTGCGGTTACTAAAATATGCGTGAAATGCAGAAAGGCAGTTTTAGGCAGCTGGTTTTTTATGAATCACTAGACAATAGCCCAAGTTATTATTTCCATTAAATTTCGTTGCGGAACACCGTGGAACATTTAAACTTTTTGATGTTTAAAAGCAAAAAAATAAAAAAAATTCTAAAATTTTTTATTAAAAATGACAATGAATTTATTAAATTTTTCGTGCTTAATATAAATTTTATAATACATGCAAATAAAGTACATACTATCATAATGTGAATCCATTTCAAATCATTAAAATCGGATAATATTATAAAATATAGCAAGCGTTTAGAGAAACTGTTGTTTTGCTGTTTTTGTTCGCTCTAAATGATACTCCTTCAAGCATCATTTTTGAAATGATGCTGCTTGTAAGGACAAAGCAAAAATCTTTTTTTAAATACAGATTCTGACTCTCCAAACATTATTCTAGCCAACTGTACAATCGAAATTCCCTAAATCGTAACTTCATTTTTCGACTTTTGGCCAGCTTTTTGGGTTTTTGCCCCACTGTGCGTCCGTTGGAAACTGCTTCCGGAAAATTTTGGCTTATTTTCATCGATCATACTCTTTAGGCCCCCAAAGCCACCCATCGTTAAAATGTTGACATAAATACATAATACGTGTGTATCATCATCATCATCATCAACCGTTTTCGATCCACTGCTGGATGTAGGTCTCTCCCAGATTTTTCCAATGTTTTCTGTCTAGTGCTTTCGTCATCCAATTTTCACCGGCCACTTTTTTAATTTCGTCACTCCATCTTACTTTTGGTCTTCTTCTTGGTCATTTTACATCTCTGGGATACCACTGTAGTATATTTGTGCTTTATCTATTGTCTAGTCTTCTTGCAATGTGTCCAGCCCATTTCCATTTTAGCTGCTTGATTCTTTCAAGGATGTCAAAAACTTTTGTTTGATTTCTTATCCAGGTTATCCTCTTTCTGTCTCTTCTAGTTATGCCTAGCATACATCTTTCCATTCTTCTGTGTGTTTTTTTTAGTCTTTGTATCATACGTTTTGTTAGTGTCCATGTTTCTGCTCCGTAGGTTAATGCAGGTAAAATACATTGATTAAAAGCCTTTCTTTTCAAACAAAGAGGCATATTACTCTTCAAAATAATCCTGTTCTTCCCGAAAGCACTTCACCCATTTCTTATTCTTCTATTGGTTTCATTCATGATACTATTATCTGATGATATTTCCTGTCCTAGGTACACATAACTTTGCACTTCTTTAATCTCAGTGTTCTTGTAGACAATTTTCTTTTTTGATGTAAATGAATTAAACATCACCTTAGTCTTTTCTAAATTTATTTTTAATCCCACATTAATGCTAGCTTCAGCAAGATCTTTTATCATAATTCCCAATTCTTCAGGACTGTTACTGAAAATTACAATGTCGTCAGCGAACCGGAGATGACTTAAAAATTCTCCATTTATTCTAATCCCTTTGTTTTCCCAATCCAGCTTCTTGAAGATATTTTCTAAGACAGCATTAAAAAGCTTGGGTGAAATGGTGTCTCCTTGTCTTACTCCTCTTCCGAACTTGATCTTCGCTTTTCCTTTATCTAAACGGATGGTTTCTGTTGCTTTCTTGTAAATCTTCTTTATGATATTGATGTAAGGTTTGTCTATACCAATGCCCTCCAGAGAATCTACTACTGCTGATGTGTAGACGGAATCAAAAGCTTTTTCATAATCAATAAAGGCAAGGCAGAGAGGTAAACTATATTCTTTATGCTTTTTTATGAGTTCCCTTACTGTTTGGATATGATCAATTGTGCTGAATCCACTTCGGAATCCTGCTTGTTCTCTAGGTTGAGCTGAGTCCAGAGCTGATTCAAGTCTTGTCGTTAAAACTTTGGTGAAAATTTTATAAATCACTGACAGTAAGCTGATCAGACGGTAATTTTTAATGTTTTCCTTCTCTCCTTTCTTGTAAAGTAGCACCATCACAGCATTATTCCAATCTTCTGGTACATCTGACTTTTTGAGACATTTGGAAAACAGTAAGGATAGACTTTTTGCAAATTCTTCTTCTGCTTCTTTGATAAAGTCAATTGTAATTCCATATTCTCCAGGGCATTTACCCTTTTTCATAAATCTAATAGCTTGTAAAACTTCATCTGTCATCACTGGGATTATCTCTTCAGTTTCTGTTAAGATTTCTCGTTGATCGTGTACGTTAATTTCTCTCTGATCTTCACATTTATATAGATCCTTGTAGACCTTTTCAACAATGTGTACTATTTCGTTGCTGATTTTGGTGATTGTTCCATCTGCTCTCTTCAGCGCAAAAATACCTTTTCTTCCAACACATAACTTGCGCTTAGCTGATTTTAAACTTTTGTTATCTTCCAGAACTTTTTTAACAAGATCACAGTTACATTTTCTGATATCTTCTGTAACGCATTTTCTTACTGTTTTACATAATTCAGCATATTCAACTCTTGATTTAGGATCATTTTTCTTCATTTTAAATTCTCTGCGTTTTTTCACCAATCTTCTTGTTTCTTCTGTTATTTTCTTTGCCTGTTTTACTTGTGCATCACTGGCTATCTTCTTAGCAGTTTCTTGTAGAGTATTGATTAGCTTCTTGTTCACTATTGTAACATCTTGATCTTCTTCTAAAGTTGATTGAAGTATTTGGAAACGGTTTTGAAGTTCCAAATGAAATTCTTCTTTATGTTTCTGGAGGTTTATAATATCGATTGATTTCTTTGAGTGTAGCAAAAGCTTCATTCTTTCCACTTTAGTATTTAACAGCAGTTTGCATCTAACCAATCTGTGATCGCTTCCTGTATTAAAGTTATTGAGAACGCTGCTGTCCTGAATAAGATACTTTTTGTTGGTCAAGATGTAGTCGATTTCACTTGTTGAGCCATTTGCACAACGTCATGTCCATTTTCTTTGTGGCTTTTTCTTGAAAAATGAATTTGATATACATCTGTTCACATTCTGCAAACTCAATCAATCTGTTTCCTCTTTCATCTCGCATGCCATATCCATGATTTCCTACATATAATTCACCTTTCTTCAGCTCTCCAATTCTAGCATTCCAGTCTCCCATTATTAATTTTATGTAGCAGTTTCCCTTTTGATGCATTGAAGCTACTTCTTCATAAAAATCTTCAATTTCTTCATCAGAATAACTTATTGTTGGTGCATAAACTTGGGTAATTTGCAGCTTGTATCTTTTGGACACTTGTATTACTAATCTTGCAGCTCTATCTGATGCACTATCATATTCTATAATGTGATTCTTTCACCTTTTATGAATCAGAAATCCTACACCACTTGTTCTTCCATCTTCTGTACTTCTGTAGTATAAGACATGTCCGCTGGCAAGATCAATCCTTTCTTCGCCTTTTCTTCTTACTTCACATAATCCTAAAATGTCCCAGTTGCTCTTATCTAACTCTTCTTCAAGTTCCTAATATGTGTGTATATATGATCTTTATCATACTGTTGAACCGATTTAGATGTTATTTGGTGTGTAGATTGTAGACATACCAATGTCTCTACCAAATTCGTTGGTCAGCTTTATCCGCCATTTTGTTTCAAAATGGCGGCCATTTAGATATTTAAAACTAAAACAAAATGCACAAACAATTTATAAATAAAAATTTATTCTAGGTTTAAGTGACATAAGACGTGTTTTGTTTAAATGACATAGTCTTGACACAAAGATTCCGGCGTATATTTGTTTCGTCTGTAACTTAAACAAGTTGGAAATTGCACGTGTAGCGTAGCAAATGAGGTGCGTTCGTACGATAACGAAGTTTTAAAAATATTACTCTAATATATCAATATCATAAAATTGTAAATAGTGAATTACAATTAAAACGCTTATCAAACAATGTTCTCCCTATACCATTATGTAATGGAATACTTTTGTGTGGCCTTGTAAATCAATAACAAATGTTCTTTGCACTACAGATTATGTAAAATGTATATTATATTATGTACTTTATAGCTGCATATAATTTTTATTAAGTTCGAATGAGTGTAACACCTTTTAAATGCATTTGGAACAATTTTCCCTATTGATCGTAATGTAACGGAATACTTTTGATTGTCCTGTAATTGATCTAACCATCCGATTTTCATAACATTTGAAATAACTCGACAAAATTATGTAATAGTTATGTATTTTAAATTTCAAATATATAAAATACATTTGAAACTTTTTCCCCATTGACCATAATGTAATTGAATACTTTTTGATTGCTCCTGTAATTGGTCTATGCACCCGATTATCAAAAAATTTGAAATAACTCGACAAAATTATGTAATAATTATGTATTTTAAATTTCAATTGATTAAATTGCTTTTGAATTTTTTTTCCCATTGACCATAATGTAATGAAATACTTTTGATTGCCCCTGTAATTGATCTATCCATCCGATTTTCATAAAATTTGAAATGACTCGACAAAGTTATGTAATAATTATGTATTTTAAATTTCAAACGATTCGGTTGGGTAGTTTTTGCGTTGTTATATGCGGACGAACAGACGGACGGACTGAACGACCACTATAGGTGCTACGTATTTACATAATTACGAACGCACCTAAAAATAATTGAGATATAGCAGTTTGAAAAACTAGGGTGATTGACATTTTGAAATAAGGCAACAATTAATAAAAATTAGGTATAAATTTATGAATATTAATGAGCGTTAGCTTTAAATTATCGCCAAACTTGGCAACACTTGGTAAATTATCACAAATTTCTGCGACCAAAATTAAGAAACCATAAATGATGGCAACTTGGCTATAACTTATTAATTTGGCGCAATTAGCATTTAAGTATAGCATTGAGAAACATTCTTTTATCTGGTTTGCTTCAATTTAGCACCTTAACATTTGAGTAAAATTTGCAAATTTTTAAAACTAAGAAATAAAGAATTTTTATTGCATCATCTAATCGAGTTCCACTAATTTTAGCTTCGTGTGTTTCAGTAAAATAAGCTATATTAAAAAAAAAAAAAAAAAAAAAAGAATATGAAAGCTACATTTTTCTCTCGGTGCATGCCGAGAGAACTTTTTAGAATTATATGGAATAATTGTGCAAATTATTTTGCATAATTCTGTGAAATTTACTTTAGCGTTTATGTTCTTCCAGAATTACATGCACCTGGTTAACTCTTTACCTACCGCATTATGAATTCATGAAAATTTTGCATTCTAAAGCATTTTACGCAAATTGTTTAAAATAAATTAAAATACTTACATAATCATTTAATAAGTATTTAAAGAATTTTAGAAGGATTTAGAAGGATTAATTAAATTTGAATTTACAGATTTTGTGCAATTTTTACTACCCCACTCAAATTTTTTAAATTTTTAATTATTTTCTTAGAGTTTTGTAAAATTATAAAATATACAAATATGATGTTCTTACAATATAAATATAGAAATATTATCGCATTGAAAAATCCCCACCCCCCTCCTTCAGCGCCAAGAAAGCAGAAAAGATGCAAAGGCAAAAGAAATCATCCTTTTAAAAATATTTTTGTTTTGTATAATCAACAATGCTTTTAGAACAAGATAAAGTAATATATTTGTAACTCATTCTAAACAATATTATAATTAACTGACATATTAAAATAATTTTATAATAAGTTATTTTAATGGTACTTTTAAATACCGTCGGTAGATAAAGGTTTAATGTAAAAAACATAAAAAAAAATTTAAAAACTTATCGTCATTATTTGAAATAAGTTAGCTTGATTTAGAAACATATTACGGTTATTCGAGACACGATTACAGAAAATGTTCCAACAGCTAATTTCATTAGACGACGTGAATGTGAATAGCATATTTGTACATCGTATTTTCTCTTCATTAACTAAAGGACCCTTTTCTGCTATATGGTATAAAAGATAAAAGGCATGAAAATGAAATTGTCCATGTGGCAAATATTTCTCATATACTTTGCAAAAGAATTTCTATGCAGTCGAGCCTGCCTACAAGAAACCATTTTGAGAAGATAAATTACTCTATTAAGTAGAGTATCACACTGGGATACAAAATAGATTGGAATATTTTAATGAGATCATGATTTTATACAATAATCGCAAAAAATATTTAATAACTAGCTGACCTGCCCGGCGTTGCCCTGCCCCTGGATGTTATTCAGTTTTCAAATGTGTTATTTGTTTTCTAAATGACTTTTAAACGCAAATTTCTATGATTTTATATCTTTAAGTCCATTTTGTCAAAATTTATATTTTAAAATGGAAAAATCTCGAAAAGTTATTGAATTGAAAGCACATACTGTTTGGTATTTTATTTTCTATGTAATTTGATTTTTTGGAAACTATGCGTACCGAAAGCGAACGAAACCGAAAACTCAGGTTTTTACTGAAAAAAGTTCAATTATTTTATTTTATAAAAAAATAATTCTATCCATACGAAATTTCCAAAATTTTTGTAAGTAATGTAAATCTGGTTTATTGAAAGGCTCTAAAAAGATTGTGCTAAAATACGGACATTTAGTTACTTTTAGCGTAGCAAAAATATATTCTCCATGAGCCGGGATGTGATTCGTGTTTGTGGTGTATTTGAACGGGTTAATTCTCATATATATATTTTTTAACAAATTGCACCATAGATTATAAAAATCTTTTAGCTTTACGAAAGTATTTTCTGTTTATCAAAACGTATAGAATTGCGCTATGCAAAGGCAAAAACGCAATGAAACGATCTGTTTTTTATTGATTTCGTCAAATTTTTCGCATTTTTTATTTTGTAAAAAATATTTTTACTCGTCCGAACGTTTGAAATTTTTTTATGAGGGTGTAAATTTGGTCTATTGTCAGCTTTTAAAAGATTGTGCTGAAATATGTACGCTTAGATACTTTTAGCGTATAAAAAATATTCTATATGTGAGTCGCAAAATGACCTCCTTTTGCCTGTGTATTTGAAAGGGTTAAATCTTATATTTTAAAAACCGATTGCATCATAGATTATAAGAATGTTTTTATGATTTAAGAATATGTTTTTTTTGCGGTACCTATAGAATTGTGCTTTGCTAAAGCAAAACCGCAATGAAAACGATCTGTATTTATTCATTTCATCAAAATTTTCGCACATTTTATTTTGTAAAAAATATTTCTATCGATCTGAACGTTTCGAATTTTTTGTAGGGAGAATAAATTTTGTCTATTGTGAAGATTTTAAAAGATTGAGTTGAAATATGTACGTTAAGATAGTTTTAGCATAGAAAAAATATCCTCTCTGCGAGTCGCAAAATGACCTTCTTTTGCCAGTGTATTTGAAAGGGTTAAAATTCTAATATTTTAAAACCAATTACACCATCAGTTAGAAAAAAGTTTTAACTTTAAGATCTTTTATTTGGTTTGTTTACATCTTAAAAATTACGCCCTGGAAGAGTATTGACAAAAGGGAGAAAAATAGTTTTGGGAAAAACGACTCTTTTTGAATATTTTTTTATAAAGGTTTAACTGCAATATTATTTCGAATTGATTATAGCATTTGAAACCTAAATGTACGATCTTTCGAAATATGTCTGTTAAGTTTACTGCGTCGAGCAGTTTCGTTGATTTGGATTTAAACAAAATGATCCAAAAAACAGAAATAAACCCCGAAAAATGCTTCTTCTTTCGTTTAGATGCGTAAATGAGTTTGTGAGCATGTGCAAACGTTTTCTTTCCCCGAACATTAAAAAAATGACTTTTTGATGAAAGTGAGTTCCACTTCGTAATTAATATATCTGGAATTAATCAAAAAATTAAAATTCTGAGCTTCAGGTACATTAGGAGAGATATTGGGCTACTCTCATAAAAATTTTGAGCCTCGTACGTCTCGTAGATTTTGCTAGCCATCGCAGACACACACACACATGCACACATAGACAGACAGAGCGTTTTGTTATTTTATTAGTATAAATAATTATCTAAATAATATTAATTATCGTTATAAAGACATTGAAATATAGTACTTTAAATGCCACACATTTAATTTATATAATAACTTTTATATTATTAAATGTTCAACATCACGAGAATATTTTTATCATATTTAAATTCAGCGTGCCTAAAGACATTTAAGATACACAATATACTACCTTTGACCATAAAGTTCGGTGAATGGTCCTGTAAAATTAATGTAGATGAAATATTAACAAAAATTACCATACCATCCTTCAAAATAGTCTTCTCCCATAACTATGCACCGCTTCGATCTGCTATACATGTCCTGAGAAATTTGCAAGAAGTCTTCTTTTGGGATGGAGTTCAAAAGCTTCGTCATGTTTCGTTGGATGTCAGCAATATGGTCAAATCTCTTTCAAAGAGAATTTGAATGGTGAAAACAGTAAGAAATCTGGGGAGTGAGATATGGCGAGTATGCTGGATGTTCAGTTTGCACCACCCCTCATGAATTTCTTTTTGGTGTCTTGCAAAGCTTAAAATCAAACCTTAAACTAAGATTTGAGCCTATGGCTGGCATTCAACGAAGCGTGACGAAGCTTTTGAACTCCATCCCAAAAGGAGACTTCTTGCAAATTTCTCAGGACATGTATAGCAGATCGAAGCGGTGCATAGTTATGGGAGAAGACTATTTTGAAGGATGATATGGTAATTTTTGTTAATATTTCATCTACATTAATTTTACAGGACTATTCACCGAACTTTATTGTCAAAGGTAGTATATCAACATATTTGAACATTAATTGGTAAAATATAAAATGTGCGTCATAAATTTGAGCAT
Source organism: Maratus speculifer (assembly GCA_964019185.1). Lineage (NCBI taxonomy): Eukaryota > Metazoa > Arthropoda > Arachnida > Araneae > Salticidae > Maratus > Maratus speculifer. The sequence continues at coordinate 271,068,068 of OZ025290.1, read as the reverse complement.
AACAACAATTTTTAATTAAAATTTTAAAGATTCGTATTTTATATATAACAAATTAACACATAGTAATAATATATTAAGTTAATATATTAATTGCTATAAGGTGTAAAATAAAACTTAAAAAAAACCTAATTAAATATTTTTATTTGTTTACATGTTTCTACTCTATCCGAGTCATTTCAAAACAAATAGATAGAAAAAAAAATGTAATTTAAGAAATTACAACGACTATTTGGAAAATGATATTTTCAAAGATTAAAATTTCAAAGACTTATAAATAAATTTTATATTTATATTAATAATAATAATAAACAGCATTTTTAAGTTGATTATAAAGAGTCTTATATTACGTACGCTGAGCATTAAACATTAACATTCCAAGACATATGATAATAATAATAATAATAATAGTAATAATAATAGTAATATATTAATAATAATAATAATAATAGTAATAATAAAACAGTAGTTTATAGACAGACAAATTTAACTGTTTAAAATGTGCATTTCTATTTGATGGAGTTAATCAGATTGACTTCTGAACGCCTCCTATTACGACATGGATTGAACATTAATATTCCCTGACCCATCACAAACAAATTTGAAATGAAATTTTAGTTTTACAATTTTCGGAACTGCAAAATTTTAAACTTCTAATTATCGCACATTTAAAATTTTTACACCGTTGCGTAGAGAAAAAATACACTTTTTAATAAAATTTATTTGAAATCTTTATCGCGATTTGTTTTCAAATTATTAATTGTTTTAAAAGTTTTCATTACTTTTTTGTCATTGTGGCAACAGAAGTATTCCATTTTTGGACATTAAACTTGGACCAATCAGAAAAGGAATAAAATAAAATACGTCGCGGAATTCAACCAATTAAAAGATTCAGATATACTTTAGATTTCACAATTCTCTACCGAGAACAACAACTATTTTTTCCAAATAGTTAAAAAGTACTCTAACATTGCACCGTTTATGAAACGTTATTATTCAGTTTTCACGTACTCTTACGCTGAAATAGAATGAATTAATTTGGAGAATTTTTCAGGAGTATATGAAGTATCATTTATTAAAGCAGGCGGATTAAAGAATATCTACATTGGTATGATTAGCAGGAAACTTAAGCATAGAAAAAAGGAGATGTGATTGATATTAAATATTATAGGCAAATCACAGCCTTAGGAATATTATATTAAGATAAAATATAATTTTCTCCTCCAGTCTGTATAATTCATCCATTATAAGAGAAACATAAGTACTGTAACACGCAAAAATTCAAAATGTAACGATGCAACAACATTTAACTCACCAAAGCTACAGCTGGAGTTATTCAGCAGTTACGAAAATAAAAATAAATATCTAAGTAATCTCGCCCCCCCCCCCCTCCCCCCAAAAAAGCATAATGGGAAAGAATACGTGAAAATTGAATGGGCATTTCATCATAGAGCGCAAAAGTTTAGAATTTTTTTATTTTTTCCTTTTAAAAAGGAATCCGGTAGAGTAGAAACATGTAAACAGTTTAATATACCTACTTTTACTGTTTTTAAAGTTTTAATTCACACTTTATAGCAATTAAAATTAGTATATTCACTTTATATTAAAATCTTGTTTATAATGTGCTACGCGCATTTTAAAACTAGTTGGATGTGCCAATCCCAAAACTTTCCTCTATTTCATTCGTATATTTTAATATTTTATAATCTAGTTACACATGTTAATACTATATAGTTCAATACTATACCACCTTTGTTTTTCACCTTAAATTTCTACTTAAGTTAATTAACCGAGTAAAAACGACTTAATCTAGATCATGATATTTATTACAACCAATAGTTTTCCCTTATTCTGTTACTATCAGCTGTTGCAAATAGCCGGCTTTTGCCAACAGAACACGAGTTTCTGTGTCTGCACGAGCCGATGAACAACACAACGACGAAAAAGCGGGAAAATGATGCAAAAAGCGCTATCACAATGCTCCTTTTCTGCGGAATATTTCCAAATTCAAGGAAGATCTGCTGGCCGTAGACAAAAACATACACAAAAAATTTGGAACGGACCTTATTTGCTAAGCTTGACATGCAATTTCCAACTTGTTAATTTTGAGTCTGATAATTGTTTTATCGGGTATTTTTTTTTCTTCCTACAATCTAAAAATCTATATTAATAAAATAACAAATCGCTCTGTGTGTGTGTGTGTGTGTGTCTGCGATAGTTAGCGAAAACTACGGTACGTACGAAGCTCAAAATTTTTCTGAGAGTAGCTCAATATCTCTCCTGATGCACCTGACGCTCAGAATTTCAAAGTTCTATTTATTAACTGAGTAATTAATTAAATTCCAAACCTCAATCTCATAAAAAATCGCCTTTTTTTTAGCTTTTTTCATTTTTATTCTCTTATGGTTGGTTGGTTGCATAAAATTTTAACAGAAATAATTTTAAAAACTGAGACTGACCTTTAAAATTCATAGACTGGCAAACTGTCAGTTTAAATGAGGATTTTTTTTTTTTTTTTTTTTTTTTTTTATCACAGCTGCTGTACGCCATGGAGGAAAAAGATAGGTGGTGGCGAAGTAAACCGAAAAAAAGAAAGGTTTGCAAGAGGAAACCATTTATCGCTGAAATTTTAGTGTCTCAAAATAAAGCACGAGGAAGGAATTTTGTATTAATAAGACGGATTGGAAGAAATGAATTACAGCTGACGCATATTTTACGAAGAAATCTTAAATTTTTAAATGTTTTTTTCTATTATATTTTTTATTAAAATAAATGTTTGCTTTTAAAACAATTGAAATTGGAAAATTAAAAATAATTAAATGTCAAAACAAAATTAAATAAAATACTGAAAACATGATTTGAAGTAAAAAATTTTATTACTAAAAGTTTTCTCTTTTTTTTTCAGAAATTTTTAATACTTTATAACGTAGATGAAAAATGTTTATGATTTAACAACATATTTATAATTCCATGTCAATATATAAAATATAGTGATGAAAAGATTCTTTTAAAATCATGCATGAACACTTAAATAATAATATTAATCTAAAATCTAGATTTCAGAGTGCAGACGATTTTAAGACATTAACGAAAGAATGTTGATTTTTCAAGCAAAGTCTTAAATGATGCTTCTATATTGATATTTCAAAGTCATATGATAAAAATAATCAAATAATTCTTGCCTATGATTGATCTAATTGTACCTTTCATGCATTCTGATCGTGTATTACAGGCAATAATGGCACAAAACGTTATTTTTTAAACGAAATTTTAGTCATCTATTCAATAACAGTTTAAAAGGTAAAAAACAAAAACAAAGAAATACTGGTTTAAACCAGTTTGAATCGATCGGAGTTTCAAAGCACATGGTTTTGTTGGTGCTTATTTGGACTTAATGTCGCGGATTTTAGAGTTACATTTTTTGCGTCACCCCAAGACATTATACTGCCACTCTATTAATTTCTTTTTACTATATGATTGTGCGCATATTTTTGGCATTTCGAACATTAGAATGTATGAGTCATAAAAAACATTACACAACACTTTTCTATGAGTTAATTTTTTTAATCATTGATTAAATTTAAATGTGTTCTATTCAATTTAAAATTGTAATATGGCTTTAATTTGTTTTTAAAACAAAAATAAAATAGATGTTTGGCGTACAATTGTTTGTATCCGCAAACGATTCATTCACCATAATAAATTATCAAATAGCTAAGTAAGTTATCTATCAGAAATAGCCATAAAAAGAATAGTCGCAAAACTGATTATAACCTTAATGTTTAGACTAATTTAAACATAACCCGATTCCAACCAGAAAAAAAAAAAAAAAAACAGATCACACTCCGATCCGTGATACACAAAACTTCCGTGAGTATAAACCCGACCCTGACCTAAAAATTCTGTTTGGGAAAAACTATGGATTTGATAACTGACCCGAACCAAATCTGAATCCCGCAAAAATGTTCAAGTGAAGCATAACCCGATTCAAACAATGAAAAATAATTTTCGTGGGCATGAAATCTGACCCGAACCTAAATATTTTCTTTAAAAAAAACCCGAAATGTGACTCGAACGAAATCTGAAACCGATAAAAATATTCCAGAGAACTATAACCCGATCCCAGCAAGACAAAATACTTTCCATGGTCATAAACCCGACTCAAACCTAAAAAACTTCGTTTGAAAAATCCTGAACTTTGACCCAAACCACATCTAAATCTGACCAAAGTATTCGAAAGAACCATAACCGGATTCGAGTAAGACAAAATAATTTCCGTGGACATGAACCCGATACGAACCTAAAACTCCCATTCAAAAAAATACCTGAAATTTGAATCGAACCAAATCTGAATCTGACAAAACTATTTCAAACAAAAGTAACCGGATCCAAACAAGACAAAATATTTCCATGGACATGAACACAATCCGAACCTAAAAAATTTCTTTGAAAAAATCGCGAACTGAACGAAATGTGAACTTGGCAGAAATATTCCAGTGAAGCATGTCCATATTCGAACAAGACAGAATTATTTCTGTGAACATGCAAGAAGACCCGAACTCAACAGTTATATTTGAAGAAAAAACTCGAAATCTGAATTGAACCAAATCTGGACCTGACAAAAATATTCCAAAGAACTGTAATTCAATCCAAGCAAGACGAAATAATTTCTATGGACATAAACCCAACTCGAACCTAAAAAATTCGATTTGAAAAAAACTGAAATTTGACCCAAACCACATCTAAATTCGACCAAAATATTCGAAAGAATCATAACTGGATTCGAGTATGACAAAATAATTTCCGTGGACATGAACGAGATCCGAACCTAAAAATTCTATTTGAAAAAATACCTGAAATTTGAATCGAACCAAATCGGAACCTGATAAAAAATATTCCAAAGAATCGTAACCGGATCTGAATAAGACAAAAAATTTCCATTCACCTGAACCGAATCTGAACCTAAAAAAATTCTTTGAAAAAAATCACGAAATCTGAACTGAACCAAATCTGAACTTGAAAAAAAAATATTCCAGTGAAGCATGTTCTTATTCGAACAAGGCAGCATAATTTCCGTGAACACGCAAGAAAACCCGAACCCAAAAATTCCATTTCAAGAAAAAGCCGAAATCTGAATTGAAACAAATCTGTTCCTGACAAAAATATTCCAAAGAACCATAATTGTATCCGAGCAAGGCAAAATAATTTCCATGGACATGAATACGACCCGAACATTATAACTTAACATCAAAAAATACCTAAAATCTGAACCCGACAAAAATGTTCTAATGAATCATAACCAGATCCGAACAAGACAAAATAATTTCCATGGACATGAAACCAATATATGGTTTGGTAACATTTAGGTTGCAATCACATTACGGTAAGTCTTTGATTATATTTAATATCCCATTAGGTTACAGTTAGGTCACGGTTAAGTTAAAGTTAGGTTAAAGTTAAATCGCATTTGTTTTATGGTTAGAATAAGGATATGTTACAATAAAGTGAAGGCTAGGTTACATTTATGTTATATTTAATTTACGGTAAGGTACTGTTAAGCCAAAGTTAGGTTACAGGCAGGTTATGGTTACGGTAAAAAAGTTTACGGTTAGGAATTTATCCATAGAGTGGACATTATGCATGATTTGATTAAAAATAACACTTACTTTTGTTAAATGGCTCTGAAATTATAATACTACATACCAACACTTTAGCTACGAGCGAGTATCGATTTCATTCATGGTATAGTCGGATTTAAGAGTGATATAATTAGTTTGAAATTCAAAATATTTCACTTGCGATTTCTATGTGAAAAAAAAGTAATTAGTTACGTGACTTAACAGTGATTTTTGATAAATATCAACACTTTAACTCGAAAATCACGCAGTCGTTGGATGCATATTCCCTCCCACATTTCTCATCGCTCATTTTGAGTATTTTTAGAGCTTAACATTAGCTGTTTTTTAAACTGATTTTTCAAACAGTCAGTGGCTACGTATTTCAGACAATGCATTTCTGCATGTTTCGAGTTAATGATAAATTCATATAAATTTCAAGTTCGTTTAATATTGTTAATACGGACCCGGGCAACGCCGGGCGGGTCAGCTAGTAATGAATAAGAGTAATGTTCGCTGAAATCACAATCTTTAGTTTTATTTTATTTTATTTATTTATTTATTATTATTATTATTTTAGATAGTTGTTATTTCAGTTGACGACGCATATTTCACAAAATATTGTTCTCAATCTATTTTTTTATGAAAAGAACAGTGATTTATTTCTGATAACAATCACGACGAAATCTATCCACGGTTTTTTTCGTTGGATGATTTTCCCCCTCTGATCTTGAAAGAAATGTGTGTGATTGATGAAACTAAATATATTCGATCAATTCAAATTCTTCGATTTTTAGCACTCTCTAACAAAGTTGAAAAGTGCTTATGCATTCGGTTTGTCTGTCCGTCTGTCCACGCTCTATATATACTCGGATTTTCATGCAATTGAGATAGCCTATTTAGAGTCACCAAAGCATATTATGTATCCAATATAAAGAAGGTACAATTAATGGTTCATTTAGAATAATACTCAAAAGAATTCGATTACATTATAGAATATGGGGAAAAATCACTTGGAAAGAATTTTAATGACATTACGCTATTTCAAATGTATTGAAACTGATATATATCACTGAATTTCCCTACGATCACGTTACAACAGAGCATTTATGGCATTTGTCATTAATTAACAGGGATACATAAAAGAAATCGGTCACATCGGTATTGTCTTTGCTGAATAATTGCTGGAGAGTTCGTTTTAAAATTCGGCATGCGCTTTTAAATTTAATAAGTTTTTTTTGCATATTACTTCTTCTGTATAAATTCTATATTTGATATGCAGGGCTGTACAAAAGTATTCGCATACAATTCTCCTTATTAGAGGAAATTGCTGAAAGGGAATTTTCTGAAATATATGCATCTGTTAAATGAACTAAATTTTAGAATGTTTAAGTAGATACAAATTTCTGCATCATATATAAGGCTGGGAAAAAAATTGGACAATTTACCGACTGTAGGGGAGAACAGCAGAAATTCGGTCTTGAAATTGCGTTATACATTTCCATATGGTAAAATGAGACGTACTATTTTAACTTTTTTAACTGTGCAGTTTTGTTACAGTATTCTGAATGTGTTGGAAAATGCTTCATAATCTATGCTTGAAGCACGATTTTTTATTTCTTTTTATGTCTGAAAATTGTTTTATCGGCTGTTTCTTTTCTTCCTTCAATGTAAAATTAATTAGTAAGAGTAAATGTTCACTGAAATCACAACCTTTAGTTTTATTTTATTTTTATTTATTATTCTTTTTTTAGGTAGTTGTTATTTCAGCTGACGATACACTTTCGCAAAATATCGTTTTCAATCGATTTTTCATGAAGAGAACAGTAGTTTATTTCTGATAACAAGAGATGATATCACGGCGAAATCTATCACATTTCTTTTCGTTACATGATTTCCCCCCCCTGGCCTCGAAAGAAATGTGACTGATGAAACAAAATATATTCAGATTCTTTGTTTGAAAAAAAAAATGGTAAAAATAAGCGCTATTATTTTCCGAATGTTTAGATTTTTTTAATAACTTAATTGATTTTCAAAGTACGACACCAAATACATATTTACAGTCTGTTACAAAAATATAACACCACAACATATTTTGCTATTTAGGTAATTAAAGAGATATTTCAATCAAACTAAAGAATACTCAACGTTAGTACATCAAGTTTTTAGTAAAATACAGCAATTTACACAAGTAAAATTTGTTCGAAAAAAAAAAAAACCATCAATATAACAAAAAAGTGTAAAAAAGAATTGTTACAAAATTATAGAACCGCCTATATGGGAAAGGCAATTTTCTGAAATTTTTAGTAACATGTTGCCCCACCATTTCTCAGAATAACTTCAAACACACGATTTTGCAAAGAGTTAATTAACTTTTTAAGGAACGATTCGGAAATATTGTCCAATTTCTCCATAATGGCCATTTCTAATTCATATGTTGAATGATATTGGTTGTTATTTTCATACACCTAGCGAGACAAATAACTCCACAAGTTTTCTATGGGGCTTAGATCAGGGCTTCGACTTGGCCAAGGTAAAACATAAATCTTTTCTCTTTTAAGTCAGTCTTTTGTTGATTTCGATGAATGTCTGGGAGCATTATCTTGTTGAAACTTCCATTTTGCATTCCTCCTAAAAGCGGTCCGAATGGTATCAAACTTCGAAACAGCATCCGTTGGTAACTGTCAGAGTTCATTTTCCCTTCAACTCTTTGGATATCGCATTTTCCTGCACATGAAAATGCGCTCCACACCATGACGGAACCGCCTCCCATCTGCCTACTGTGAAACTTACTAGAGTTTTGCCTTAAATCATGCTAATAGTAATTATTGCCGTCTGGACCATCAAGATTGAAATTTTTCTCGTCTGAAAACAATTAGTTTCACCATTCAGAGTTTCAGGGCATTGCATTCTTCACCCACTTAAGACGAGCTTCTTTGTGATATTTTATAGTGGTGAACAGTGGTAGTGGTTTACTGTTCAATTTGCGATAAATAATACCAGAATTAGTTCAAACTTCGCCACACGGTTGCATGTTATACTTTTTAGTTATCAGTTGTACTATTTTACGAGTTAACAGATATTTTTTCGTTGCCGGTTTGACAATTTGCCTATTATCACAATCTGGTAATTTTTTTTACGACCAGATCGTTTATGCGTTCCATACAATTCTTTTTTATTTAAAACATTATGAACCACAGATTTAGAGCGATTAAGAATTTTACTTATTTCACGATCAGACTTACCTTTTCCTTTGTAGAACTACACTCTTCTCACTTCGATTTCCAACAGCTCACTCCGACGATTCATTTTACTAATAAATTAAAAGAATCTGATACAATCCAGAATTGTTTTTGAATTTAATTCGTCTTTTTAAATATTACAGAGTGTTTAGGTTACAGTTAAAGTCTGAGTTCAAAAGAAAATCGTCTGCTTTATTAATAAGGTGGTCTGGGGTAATAACGCCAGACGGGGTAATAACGCCAGGTGATAATATTATGCATAATTATGAAATAATCAGATAAATGACACCCATGTGCTCTGCGCAGAAGGGTTTTAAGTCATATATATCGCAAAAAACAGCTTCAAGTTAATTTGTTTCATATTTAGGTCTTATTGTTTTTACAAGCAACTAAAATTAACGCTTGATCTAAAATTTGCGAGATACGTTTTGTGATGTGAAGACTATTTTTTTATCCGGAAATACTTTGTTAATTACATAAATTTGTAGTGCATTTCATGTACTTTCAAAATGATGTTGAAGATTTTGGATATCTTCTCGAGATAATTTGTAATTTAAAATGTACAGCGCAATAACTATAACGGGGTTATAACGCCAATCCTTGGCTTTAATACCCCGGTTGATTCCCAACAGTAGCCGAGCTACATCCTAAATACTGATTCAAATAAACGGAGTTAAAACTGCGCAATGTTTCTAATAATTCTATTTAAGCGGTCCTTTTTAAGCAAAAAGAAGCTCACGGTCTGATATTCTTTTGCCTCATCCCCCCCCCCCCCCACACGACACCTTCATTTTTCTTACACTTTGACAAAAAATTGAACATTTTCAATAGCTTAGAATGCAATTTGTCAATTTCTAAGTTTGTAGAATTTGTATTTTTAGAATTGGTCAGTCTACATGCAATTATTTCATCTTATTTCATAGTTTTGTTTGCATGGCGTTATTACCCACCTATATGGGTAATAACGCCAAATAGCATTGGTCAAGAAATCACGCCATTACATTTTATGAACACATATTTGTTAAATTTTTTTTTTTTTTATATAGATAGTCAATGAGTTACTGTATCAAATCATATATTTGTTTGAAAAATACAATCTAAAACTGAGCCGTGAAAATTGGTAGAACCTTAACGTGGCGTTATTACCCCAGCGTACCTGAGTATGAGAGTGGTTTTATATTTATGAAACAGCGGATTTGTGTAAAATTGTTTGGCATTAAACAAAAAACAAAAAAAAAAAAAAAAAAAAAAAAAAAAAAAAAATCAAACTGTTTTTTTTGAGTTAAAAAAAACAGTTATTACTAGAGTTATTTCTTTTCATTCAACTACGTTTAAATTCAAACTAATATTTTCTTTGTTGAAAAAAGGCGAAATTTCGAGTGGTCTTATAATTTTGTAACAGACTGTATAAGGTATGTTTTAAAGATTTTTATAAGCAACTAGCAAACCCCGCGGTTTTATCCGCATAGTAGTTGAAATATGCCAAAACATATTTGTATGCATAAATTTGACTATAAAAAAAGTCCTTTTTTGAGAATAATTTAAAAATTAACATTTAAGCCACACTTTGACTAAACTACATCATTGCACTGCATTAGACGGAAAAGAGATGACATAAATGAAAAGAAATAAAGCTAATTTTAAATAAATGAAAATTTAGAGAATATTTTGAAACTTTTATGCTCAATCCATTACGTTTATTTCAGTATTCATTTGAAGTTTTGAATTTTATAGAAACTATCTTCTTAGTAAGCATTTACATTTTAATCCTTTCGGGTCTGAATTTTTTATCAGTTTTTAGTAAAAATTACTTTTACGTTAATAACATCAACACTAGCTATCCAAATAGATTAATTAGTATTTAATGAATATTTCATTGTCTGGAAGATAACGAATGTTGTTGTTTTGCGTACTATTCAAGTAATATTCATATGACAATAGGCTAAGGAAGTACTTTTGGAGATATTTAGAAAATATTGTATTACAATAAGATTTAACTTATATTGCAACTTTCTAATACTTTTTACGCTTTATTACACGGTATTCTTTCAGGTATGCGACTTTTATTATAAATTTTATATCAAGAGTGAAATATATGTTTAAAATAAAAGAATTGCAAACGCGCAAAGAGAATGAAGCAAATAATAATAATTATTATTATTACTAAATGCCTAAACATAAATGAAGTCATATAGTAAATGCTTAGACATATGCACTGTAAAAAAAAAATCTGCAAAGGTATTAAACCTTTTCTAGGAAACTGGGATTCCAAGAACTTTTCCTGTAACGGTAACAGCAAAAATTCAAGTTTCAGAATAGATTACATGAATTTTTCCTGTTATCGTTACATGGGAAGTTCTTGGAATCCCAGTTTCCTAGAAAATGTTTAGTACCTTCACAGATTTTTTTTACAGTGTACTAACATTACTATATGTAAATAGTAGCAAAAGTATTTCTTAAAACAAAATAATTTTCCATTAAAAGACATGTACTATTAGTAGTACACCAGACCCGAAAGGGTTAAAATTAACCATCGTTATTGAACATACAAACATTTATCCAAATATATACGTTTATTTCAGTATTCATTTTAAATTTTGAATTTTTTAGAAACCATTTTCTTAGTACGCATTCACATCTTAAAATTAACCATCGTTACTAATTCTAGGCTTCTTTTCTACACTGTAAAAAAAAAAAAAATCTGTGAAGGTACTAAACATTTTCTAGGAAACTGGGATTTCAAGAACTTTTCATGTAACGATAACAGGAAAAATTCATGTAATCGATTCTGAAACTTGTATTTTTGCTGTTACCGTTACAGGAAAAGTTCTTGGAATCCCAGTTTCCCAGAAAAGGTTTAGTACCTTTGCAGATTTTTTTTTACAGTGTAACGTCTATCAGCTCTCTAGGGATAATGGGTACCAGCATAAAATGCCTGTACTGAAGCAGGGACTGCCACCATTAACTTACCATTTTTTTTCTTTTTAAATCGATTTGTATTTCCCATTATTCCACACAAACGTAATTTTAAAAGATTTCAAAGGCTTTTTTGGAAAGTTTGTTGTTTCTGCCAACAACAAGTAATAGTGGCACCGGCTCAACCCTTTATCTACCGCATTTTGAATCCATGAACATTTTGCATGCTAAAGCATTTTGCGCAAATTGTTTAAACTAAATTAAAAGATTTACATAATCATTTAATAAATATTTGAAGGATTTTAGACGGATTGAACGATTTAGAAAGATTAACTAAATTAAAAAATTTCAGGGATTTTGTCCAATTTCTATAACTTTACTCAAATTTTTTATTTTTAATTACTTTCTTAGAATTTTGTAGAATTATAAAATATACAAATATGATATTCTAACAATATAAATATAGAAATATTTCCGCATTGAAAAAACCCATTCCCCTCCCTCAGCGCCAAAAAAGCTGAAAAGATGCAAAGGCAAAAGAAATCACCCTTTTAAAAATATTTTTGTTTTGTGTAACCAATAATGCTTTTGGAACAAGATAAAGTAATGTATCTGTAATTCATTCTAAACAGTATTGCAACTAACTGACTTATTAAAAGAATTTTATAATAAGTTATTTTAATGGTACTTACTTATCCACTTTATCTACCATCGGTAGATAAAGTGTTAAAACATAAGCTGTGTGGGAGAGATTGTCACGATTGATTCGCAACCATCACTTTTATAATCGTTTTATGATATCTTGCATAGAAATTCTAATTTAACAATTTTTTGGAACGCCTTTCTCTCTTTCTTATCGCTTCACAACTTTTAACACACACGAACGCGCGTGATATTGGGCCAACGTTAAGGGCCATTCACGCACCAGCGCGTGATGTGGGTTGATGCCCAATAGCCAGTCACGCGCTGGCGCGAGAAAATCTTTCACTGATTCTTTGTTAGAAAAAGTAAATCGGTTTCCGGGAAAAACCCACTTCTACAGTGCAGCATTAACCATCAAGTAAGCGGCAGCGAACGTGTTTAATTTCAAATTTACTTTTGACTGTTCTTAGAGAACAATTACATTTTATAACTAACTATCATGCCATATTTACATTTTCTCGCCTTTTTAGCTGTCCTCTACAGCTGCCGCAATTTAGAATGTTTTTTGGACTTGTAATCCTCTGATGGTAGTGGAAAGTACATAAAATATAACTTATGTTTGAACAGGTTCTATCACCTCTTATTTGCAATCATTAAGTTTAATCTGTAAAATGAGTAAAAATCATAATTTAGAACATTTTCAAAACGTTTTTCGTTCACTCCATTCTTTTAAATTTGAAAAATTTTTTCGGCGGTTTTTATTTCCATCTTATAAGTAATTATTATGCAAATTTCAAAATGTTAGACACCTCAGTTGTACAAAAAAACACAATTTAGAACATATTTAATTCTTACCACCCTCAGGTGATAGTGACTGCAACATAAGATATAGCCTATATTGAAGCAATAACTGTCACCATCAATTTGCAACCATTACTTTTGAAACCGGTTTGATATTTCTTGAACGTCTTAGAAATAATTACCATGTCAAATTTTAAGTAACTTTCTGAGAATTTCTGCCGATTTCTTTACAGAAATCGGCATTTAGAACGTTTTGCGCATTTTCATCCTTTTTAAATCTCGATTTTTTAAAGAGAGGTTTTTATGTATCATTTATATTCAATAAGTAACTACCATGCCAAATTTCATAAATCAACTCCCTTCAATAACACAAAATGCGCATTTTTAGAACGTTTAATGCTCCTACATCCCCTTTAGGATAGTAGCAACCGCCATAAAATATAGCCTGTCTTGCCAGTGAAAGCTGTCACTACATTATTTCCATACCATTATTACACTATTATTTAAAAAACGATTCGGTATTTCCTGAGATTGCGTAATTTTTTTAGAATGCTTTTCCCGCGTTCCCCCCCTCTCTTTTAAATTTCGATTTTTTTAGAAAATGCTTTTAAATTTACACCTTATAAATAACCATAATGCAAAATTCCATGTTTCTAGATCCTTCCGTAACAACAACAAAAACTGCAATTTAGAACTTTTTTTTACTTCTAACCTCGAGATGATAATGGGATCGACATAAAATAGAGCTTATAAAAGAGCAAGGGTTGTCACTATCATTTTGACACCATTATTTTCTAAATTAGTTCGGTACTTCCTGAGATTGCGTAAAAATCGCATTTAGAAAGCTTTTTAGCATGTTTTTGTACGCATTATGAAGCCTTTTCAATTTCGTATTTTTAAGGAAATGTTATTAAAGATAATTTTTATTTTATAATTAATTAATATGCCAAATTTTGTGTTTCTAGGCCTTTCAGTAACACAAAACTTTAGAACGTCTTTTGCTGCTGCACCGACTTTGGGGTAGTGTCACTGACACAAAATTTAACCTATGTTGAAGCAATGACTGTCACCATCATTTCGATATCATTCTTTTTTAAGTCGGTCAATTAGTTCCCAAGAATGGTTAAAAATGCAATTTAGAACGTTTTTAGAACGCTTTTTGCTCATTTTTACCCTCTTTTAAATTATATACAAGGAAATGTTCTTAGAGACCATTTATATCTTGTAAGAAATTAACATGTCGTATTTCATGCTTACAGGCCCTTCAGCAACATTAAAAATAGCATTTTTGAACGATATTTGCTTTTGCACCCCATTTGGGTCAAAGACATCGACATAAGATATAGAGCCTATGTTTGATTCGGGGCGAACACCTTCATTTTGGTACCATTACTTTTGAAATCAATTTGATAATTCCGAAGATTACCCTTTACAAATAAACAAACTGACCTCTTTATAATATAGGTATAGAAATGGGTATTTCTTTACTAGTTAATGAACAATTTATTTGGAATTATTTTTTTAAACAAAAATTTGATATTTTCAGAGATATTTCAAAATATGTGAACAAGACCTGTTTTTAAATGTTTGTAAGAGTTGATATTCTTTCTGATTTAATGATTATAATCGATAATATTTTAAATCTGAGCTAAATATTCATCAAAAATTTATAGAATTCTTGGAGTTATATATGATTGTTTCAAAATTTTGAACGAGTATTTGCACACACACATACAAATATTAAAGAAATTTTAAAAATAGATAAAATATACATGCATACTTACACATACACGTACGCACACACACACGCACACACAGAGGCTTTGATAGCCGAAAAGGCGTGGGAAGCATGTACTTTCCTTGAAAAATTTTGAAGTTGGCCAAAATTGAGAAATTGGGGATCACCAAATTTTTTATTGAATTAATTGTAATTTTAGATTGTTAGATTATATTTACTTTACATAACTGAATATTAATACTTCTTTAATTTGGTTTGTAAAACATTAATAATTTAAACTATTGCCAAAATTGAAAGCATTATCTCAAAATATTAATATTTTATGCATGCTAAATTCAAACTTTTTATCCAACTTAAATTTTTACGCTATTAACACCGTGCAAAATCATTTTTCCATATTTTTCTAGATTGTATCCAATTATTGCGCATATATATAGGGGAAAAAAATTCTTCTATGAAATACATATGAACAGAACAAACCACGCTATGTTGCACCGATGAGTTTCCAGGTAATGCCGAACTTAAAAAAAAAAAATTCTCGAATGAAACCGGACCCCGAAATGATACTGTACTTGCCGTATCTCCAAAAGTTTAACGGGCCCTGACACACTAACACATACACATACACGCGCACAAATATATACATGCATATGTATATACACTGCTCAAAAAAATTAGGGTAGCAAGCAAAGACGTTAAGAAAACCGTGCTAAACAGCCATGTATTCGCATAAAATGGTTAGTATGCACGTGTCAATGCGAAATACAGAATAAAAGACGCATATGTATATATATATATATATCTATATATACCGGGTGTTCCAAAAATAACCGGTGGATTTTAAAATTCAATAACTTGAAAACGGTGACAGCTATAAAAAAATTTTTTTGCAGGAGAATTATGTATGATGTCAGGAGTTTTTTTGCCGTGATTTTTGATTTTAGTTCGGATTTCAAACTGACGGTGATTGGCGCTCAATCGAAGCCGAAACTGACCTCACACAGCATTGATATAAAGGAAGGATATTAAGGATATGGAAAGCGTCTCATTCGATTTGATTTCAATGGAATGCATTTTTGCCATGGAAGTAACAGATTCTTCGATAGTGGAATACAGCGTTCAGAAATGGGTATAAATTTCGCAAACAGTATTTGAGTTTGCAGGAGATTTTACATTTACAAAGTTTTATTTACCCGGATAAAATTACTTTCTTATGGCATGATTTAAAGAATATTTTATGCATCGTATTTTAAAACTACACTGTTAAAAATTTGAAACTTTTGCGGCATCATCACACCTCCGCTTCTATAGAAAATGATTATTTCCCTGTATTATGGAGCACTTTCATTGACCAAAATAGAGATATTCTATAATAGCAATGGAGTGACGATGCAGCAAAAGTTTCAAATTTTAACAGTGTTGGTGAAGGTGAAGATATGTTGCTACAATCTATCTCTTAGGACCCGATTCTGAACTCATTCCATATGATTTCAATAGAATGTGTTGTTGTCATGGAAATAACATATTCTTCCATAGAAAAATACAGTGTTTGGAATTGGGCATGAATAGAAAAAGCTGAATTCGAGTTTGAAGGCTATTTTACATTTATGAGTCTTTATGGGAATTTTATCAAACCCATTTAGAAATTTAGTTAAATTTTCCAAAATTTTAGTTTGGAATGAAATTTCAAACCAAGTTATAAAATTTCTAACTTTCCTACTGGAATTTTTAAAAAATTAGTTAAAAGATCTAAAATTTCTTACACTATCACAAACGTTATAAAATTTTTAACAAAAAAAAAAAAAAAAAAAACCTCTTTACCTAAATGTAAAATATGATGCATAAAATACTCTTTAAATAATGCCATAAAAAGTAATTTAATCTGGGATAAAAAAAACCTTCATAAATGCAAAATCTCCTGCAAACCCGAATACTGCTTGCGAAATTTATGCTCACTTCTGGACGCTATATTCCACTATCGAAGAATCTGTTATTTCCACGGCAACAACGCTTTCCATTGAAATCTTATCGAAAGAGTTCAGGATCTAGGCTTAAGAGCAAGATTGTACTAGCAAATGAGACACACTCCATAGCCTTAATCTCCTTCCGTATCATCAATGCTAAGTGACGTCAGTTTCGGCGTCGACTGACCACCAATCGGAGTCAGCGCCATCTATTGTTTGAAATCCGAACTAAAATAAAAAATCACAGCGAAAAAACTCCTGACATCATACATAACCCTCCTGCAAAATTTTTTTAATAGCTGTCACCGTTTTCAAGTTATTGAATTTTAAAATCCACCGGTTATTTTTGGAACACACGTATATATATATATATATATATATAAGCTTTAATTCTTTGAAAAGGTGTAAAAACATGAAAAAATGATTTTGGGTAACAAATTGGTTATCTGTAATTGACAAAAAGAAGTATTGTTTATAAATGATGCAAGATTTTTAATATAGCGTGTGGTCCCCCTCGAACAGCTAAGATAGCTGTACACCTGTTTTCCATGGATGGGATTATGTTATCAATAAGACTTTTATTTGGGGAATACTGTTCCACTCCTCAAGAAATGCAATCTCCATGCCTCGGACAGTAAAAGGAGGCCTTGCTCTCGCAGCAATGCTTCGTCCGAGCACTATTTTTTTTTAAAAACTTATTTCCATTTTTATATTTATTTTTAATTTATAGGCTTTGTATGTTATTTCTTCATATCACTGACAATCGAATTATTTCCATTGTTAAAACGACTGGGAAAAAATGAGAATTACAATATCATTATGGATTCCATTTTCATATTATAATTAACAATAACCTTTTTAAACTTTTAAACACAAGATGGCGTCATGATTTTTTAAAAAGTATTTTTACTCATAAAGCTGTTATATTTATTTATTTATTTATTTTAATAAGCTGATACGGAAATTGTGATGCTAAACTCAGAAGACTTCAGAGTCATTCCACGTCAAATGAGCAAAAATGTAAAAAAAGCCGTGGCTGCATAGAATCCGATTTTAATAAAATTTGAGGTACGTGTTCATTTCATATTCAAATGTATGTGTGCACAATATTTTCACGAAAAATTAATTATTTTATCAATTTTGGACATTTAAAAAACTTGTGATATAAAATGGCTTGCGGATAATCGTCGAAATTTGCAAGTTTCAAGTTCTATATTTTGAAAACTATTTAACAAAAATGAAGTTTTTTTATTATATTGAAATCTCTGGATATCAATCTTTATATTTATTCAGTAACAATAATTTGGTAATATCATAATTAATCAAAAATTGGTTGTAAATATTGAAATTTTGTAATTTTTTAAAAATTTTGAAATGTTATAAAAATCAAAGGACTTAAAAAACATCTCTGAAATTGATGCAAGATGTAGTACTATGTATGAAGATCGAATTCTAAAAGTTTCAAAGTTGTTATTTATTTCCTTCATCTTCAAAAAAACTTAGAAACTTTAAAAAAAAATGACAAAATCATAATTATTCCTCTTATGTTACCACAAAAAACAATTAAAGGACAACTCCTACATCAACAATATTACACGTACATAAGAATTAATAAGTCCATGACACACTAAAAAAGTTTCAATACTGCCTTTTTAATTTCTAACATAACAAAAATGGGTTCAAAAAACTATTATTTGAGACATTCTAAAGACAATCTTTCTTTGAAAACACGCGCTTTTTGGGAAATTTCTTACTAAAAATAGACGCATGCTGCCATCTATGTTTGTTAATTGAATTTAAGATTAAAATACAGTTATTTTAAGAAAAAAAATAGTTTTTCTTCTATACAAATTTAAAATATTCTTGAGGCAAAAATAAACTGAAAGCAAGAATAAAACTCCTTATACTTAAAATATACACTTTTATCTGTAATATCAAAGAGTTTAAAACTTTTAAAATCTTTTATTCGTCTCCAAAAAAATGAAAAAAATGTTGACTTTTTAATCAGCAGTTTTCACTATTTATTTTTTTTTTCTCATAAAGGAATGAAAAAGGCATGAATTAAATTATAGATGTATTAAATATATTCAATTAACTATAATAGCAAAAAAAAAAAAAAAAAAAAAAATGAATTTGGAATAAGTGTCCTTCATTTTAAAACATATAACTGAAATATTTTATTTTTTTCCTCGATTTTTTTTATTATTTATTTATTTTTAAATTATAAAATAAAAATATAATTACTAAATTATGCTAATCTGTTACTTATAGTTCATTCTTAAGTGTAAATAATTTTTATTACAATCTTTCCATTCCTACGGCAAAAAATCAAACTTGAAATTTCAAGCATGTACACAAGACCTCGATTTCGTCTCAACTTTAATGTAATTTTTTATACTGAAATAAACTAGTCTGAACTCTACTACTTTGCGTTTCCTCGTAAATGATTGTGATCTAATTATATGATGATTTTCAATAAAATCTGTGACATGTCAGCCACACCTGATTTGCTCATTTGGTGTGGAATGACCCTTCAGTGAGTGAAAAAGATGTCATAGTAAAAATGAAATGAGTATTTTTTTTCGATAAAATTAAATATTTTAATGTGAATGCATCTAAAAGTAAATTTCTGGATTTCGCCGGCATTGGAAAACGTGACATCAAACTTTGTAATATATTTATTAATAACCTATTGCACGTTAAAATATTTTTGAAATAATGAATATGAATATGAAATGTCTGCCTCTAAATTTTTCGCGATGGTGAAAATGATGTTATTTAACGATGTTACAAAGATCAAAGTCTCAATTAATAATTTCATAATTTCTCATCTTAACTGCATATTACTCATTACTCATAGGAATAAAGTTTAATTTTTCAATAATTTGATAGATTGATTTTTTATTTTAATTACATTGTTGGAGGTTTTTTTTTTTTTTTATAAATATAATAAATAAGTTCTTTTAAGCATATTCATTCGACGGGTTTATACTCTCTTATCATTATAAATACTCATTTTTTCTTCTTTTAGTTTTTGCGTGCTGATAATTTAACTGTATTTTAAGGTAGATTTACTTAATGATTCTTCAATTAAAAGAATTGAGCAGTTTATGAACTGAGATTATGAATTGAGAAGTTTATGAGTTTTTAAAATAATAAAGAAATAATTCATAAAATTACTTTTTGAATATTTTATCGAGTATTTTTTTTTGGTTAAAGGCCACACGATAGATTAAAATAAATAGCTAACCTTTTTTCTATTCCAGTGTATTTAAGCGATAAAGAAATACCATTAATTTCAATATAAATGGCTATGTCATTTTATTAATAAAAATAGGAATCTGTTTCATAGAAAAATAAAGCTTTTAAAATGAAACGTTCTCCCGCTGATGTTAATGAAAAGACATCTATATTACTTTGCTAACTATAATATTTTTATTTTTAGCTTTGTTCTAAAATCTGTATGAAAACTGCACTTCTGTTGACGATATTCCAAAAATCGGTATTATTTCTTCATTATTTCGTCATGTTATCCGTTTCCAAACACCGCTAAACTCTTTGCGAGGATATTTTATTCCTAACTCCAGTCAAACTATTTTAGTAAAATAAAAAGTCGAAAAAAAATATATAATTTTACAAATTACAACGACTGTTTTTTGAAAAGGATATTTTCAAAGACTCAAATTTTAAACACTTATAAATAAATTCTATTTTAAAATTAATAATAATAATAAACATCTTTTTTAAAGATGATTATAACGAGTCATACATTACTTACGCCGTACATTAAACATTAATATTCTTAGACCAATGATAAAAAGGACAGTAGATGGTGAGTCATTTTCTCATTGGGCTTCTGGTTTCAATTACTCCCAGACATGCTTAAATTTGTCCCACTTCTAATTTTATTATACTCTATTATACAGAATAAAAAAGGCGATGCCATTACACTTCTACTTTTGGTAAAAAGAAGCTTTTAGTTAATATATAAATAACCTAATAATTTTTTTTTTTTTTGCAATTACACCTTCCAAGTATTTGTATTTGAAAAAGTTTTTTTTTTCATTCTAATCAGTCGAAAACTTTATAAGAGAAATATTTTTTATGAGCAATAAGTACTATATAATTAAACCATATTAAGCACTATAAAAAAATTATATATTAAATACTGAAAGGAAAAATGAATGAAGATTATTCTAAAATGGATTTTTCGCCATTGTTTAAGGATGTTTCTTTAACCTTCCGTCTACCAGACGGGTCCATTGGACCCGACAGCAATATTTCTGGTGTCAATGGTAAAATGAGAAATTGTCGATTGACACCTAGGATGGTCTAGACTTGTCTAAAGGACTTGTCTAGATATTACGAATTCCTTAATTTAAGCTTTCATTGTAAAAGCAAAATTATATTAAAATATTACTGGTGCCGTTTGCAAGTTTGGAATTAAAATTAGGTGTTGCCGTAGATAAATGGGTGTTTTGTCTGGTAGACGGAAGGTTAATAATGTTTTTAAAATTTCTATAAAAGTTGTTTCTTTTTAAGAGAGTAATGTGCAAAGTTTCAATTTTTTTTTTTATTAAGTTTCTTTGATTTAGTTCCAATATCAAATAGAGCTGCTTTGCTGTCTCAAACTCTTGAAACTGGCAGTATAAAAAATAAAATTAATTCAGTTTGTACTATTTGTTCGGTTTATGCCGAAAAATCTTTCTAGTGATAAGCAAAAGAAAGCCGAAAAACAGTTTATGTTTGCAATGTTATTTTTACCTTTATTAAAGTTTGAGAAAAACAACCCTTATCCATAGGTGATATTTAGAACAAAGAAATGTATTAAAGAAATTTCGGATTCACACAGTACTTTTTTGCGAGAACTACTTAAATAGTTGTCTAATCTATTTGTTACTGAATTTTAAAAACCTACTATTCACTTTACTATAGACTGTATAGAAACAAAATTACACCAAATAATCAAAAACTTTCAGCACAAACCAAGTTTTAGCCTAAGATTTAAAACTGAATCCAACAACTTTGTTCATTTTAATGCTATCGGAGCAATAGGATTAACCATCGTGATCAGAGCTTGATTTCCACAAGAGCAAACTTGGCTCAATTGGCTGATATTCTAAAATTAAGCTGATAGAAAATTTGTTTGAAAATATAAAATAAATTAAAATCATGAACAATGACAGTTTCCTTATTTGGATGTCTATTAAATAGTTTTTGAGAAACAAACTAGTAAAAATAACGGAAAAGATATGTAATAATCGATGTTAGAGTTTTAACTATCTAAATGACAAAATGAACACTGATATTTTGGTTAAAATGTTTTTCTCCTATTATAGATAAAATATTTTTTTTTTTTTTTTTTTTTTTTTTTTTTTTTACAGTCTATTGTTTTCTTTTAATTTATTTTCTATGCTTAACCCAGTTTTACATAAATTGAAGTAATTCGTTAAAAGACTTTTTTTTTTTATGATTCTTAACTATTTGTTAAAAGAGATAAGCATTGATTTTCTCCCCCTTCTTCTTCTATAGGATAAAAAATGTTTCCTTCATTTATATTGTTTTCAACATGTTTAACCACTTAACTCATCAATATTTTAGAATTTTTTTTTCAAATAATGTCTATTTTTTCATGTCTTTTACAGAATTTCTAATCTTTTACAACCGGTTTTTCAAAACTGACTTTTTTGCTTAATTAAATAATAACAACAACAAAAAAAATGTTCAGATTAAATAATACAATATTTACAAAAAAAAAAAAAAAAAAAAAAAAAATACTGGTGAGAATAATAAATTATGATTGGAAAATGGATGTCCGTACGTGGTACGGACAAATCGTGATTCAAAAACACATTCCCCTTATGACGTACGGGCAAATCAAAGAAGAGGTTAAAAAAGTGCTGCCTTCGAATGAGATTTTTCTGTCTATCTGTTCGTACTTTAATTGCTGGTATTTGGATTGAATTGCAAGTAATAAAGTATATTTCCATGTATAAGTTGAGTATAATACTTTTTAGTAAAATATCGTCCAAAATTGGAAATCTGTGTGTAAACCGATGTTAAAAAATGGTGAGAAAAAATTCAGCGAACGAAAAGTTAGCACTTTTTTGAACACACATACACACGCGCGCACACACACACACACACACACACACACACACAAAAAGTACTTTCTCCGGAGCTATTGGTCTCTATTATTTTGTCTTGGGCGTGCTCCCAAATGTGTTTAATTGTTCCTTCCTCATTCTGGTTTGACTTTCTCGTTCATAAAAACCAAACATTCTACATTTGGATTGAATCACCACAAGAAATGATCGTTTGATCTTTCAAAAAATGTTGCATCAAGAACCGACGGATGGAACTGGAGATACTGCCATTTTTTTAAGAGGACGGCGGGTGGCGGTGATTAATTTGAAAGAATATATCTTGAAAGAATACTATGATACATCAAAAATATACATAAGAAATATAACATAAGAAAGAATACTATGTACCAATGAACGAAAGATTTTAATGAGTTTCCTGAAAATTATGATAATAATTTAATTCAGGAAATGAGGATTGGTTACGTTTTTTCAATGGGAATTGTTAACGTTTTTCATATTTACAGAAATTTGTATGCATTTTTAAAGTTGTTTTATATTTAATTTTTTTTTTCTTTAGAATACCACTTTTTGAAAAATAAATACTCGTGTATAAGCCGTCTCCCCGACTTTGTAGCCAAAGGAAAAAAAAAAAAAAAAAAAAAAAAAAAAAAAAAAAAAAAAAAAAACCCCAAAAATTCTTGACTTACACACGGAATGTATGATATATGAGGACCCCAGAAGCCAAGGGGTACAAGTGACAAAATTTCGATTTGGAGTAAATTGAGTTTAAAGATAATTGATATTAAATTGGAACAACAATAACACTTGAGTGGATTGAAATAGGAAATTTCTGCTTGTTGCATTCTGGTCTTTGAACTCTTACTTCAATAACTGTTAAAAAATAAAGTACAATTTTCTTTAAATGTATAATTAATCAATATTGTTTGTTTTTCGAAAAAAGTGGTTTGCCTCTATAACTCAGCAAATAATAAGAAAATCACTTATATTACTTTATCTGAAATGAAAAAAGCATATTTTTAGGTCGTCTGCGAATTTAGTTTATTTTTTTCAATTTTGTCTTGGCTTCTGGGGTCCTCATATATAATTGAGGTTTACTGTAACGTTTTCGGTATTGAAAAATGAAGCGTATAACATTTATAGTTCGTTTACAGTGACATTCAAAATAATTCTTGTACACTACAAATTACATTGAAAAATCGTTTATGGTGTGCAGTACCTTGATAGCCTTAAGTCAGAAGGTAAGTGGTTGATATTCTAAAATTAAGCTGACAAGAAATTTGTTTGAAGATATAAAATAAATTAAAAGCATAAAAAAAATGCAAGTTTCCTTATTTGGATGTCTATTAAATAATTTTTGAGACACAAGCTATTGGAATGTAATAATCGATATTAGAGTTTAACTATCAAAATGACAAAATGAACACTAACATTTTGGTTAAAACGTTTTTCTCCTATTATACATAAAATGTTTCTTTTTTTTACTGTCTATTGTTTCCCTTTAATTTATTTTCTATGCTTAACCCTGTTTTACATAAACTGAAGTAATGCGTTAAAAAACTTTTTTATGATTCTTAATTATTTGTTAAAAGAGATAAGCATTGGTTTTCTCCTTCTTCTTCTATAGGATAAAAAAACTATCTTCATTTACATTGTTTTCCAACATGTTTAACTACTTAACTAATCAATATTTCGAAAAAAAAAAAAAAAAAAAAAAAAAAAAAAAAAAACCTTTTAAATAATGCCTATATTTTTCATGCCTTTTAGAGAATTTTTAATCTTTTATCACCGGCTTTTCAAAACTGAGTTTTTTGCCTAATTGAATAATAATAAAAGAAAATGCTCGGATTAAATAATACAATATTTACAATAAAAATTTACTGGTGAGAATAATAAATCATGGTTCGAAAATGAATGTCCGTACGTGATACGGGTAAATCGTGATTAAGAAAAAACGTTGTCCGTATGACGTACGCGCAGATCAGGGAAGCGGTTGAAAAAGTGCTAGGTTCGAATTAGATTTGTTTGTTTGTCTATTTTTGTTCTAAATTGTGTAAATGTATTCGAATTGAATTGCAAATGATACCGTATATTTCCGTGTCTCGCTAGGGAACTTTCCTAGGTGTAAGTAGTCTATTTGGACAAATGTGGTATTCAAAGAAAGATCTCGTCATGTATGTTAAAAAATGCAATGGAGCTACCCGTCCGAATCCAGCCGTTTTCGAGATATCAGCACTCGAAGTGTGAATGAATAAATAAATAAATTGATTGGCTGGTATATAAATTGTTCGCAAGAATGCAAAATACCTGTCTAAATGAGGGGAAATTACCGGCAATGTGTTAGTGTAAAGGATTATGCTTACAGCTCTGAAACAGGTATTGGCAGGAGGATTAAAAACAATGCAAAGAAATTTTGAGCTTGTGTTGAGCTCAAACCATTTGGTAGGCCTTTCCACCTGGCTGAATCTGAATCTGAATCTGTACAGAAATCAATGAGAACAGGCCTGTTCTGACCCGACACAATTTCTACTATTTCGGAAAATTTCAGATTTTTATCTTATATTTAAGATTAAAAAAAAAATACTGCATACATATTCATAAAATGATTTTATAGTATATTTTGCAGAAAATACACAATAGCAACATCAATGATTACTTAGATATTTAGACTTTCTACATTCAAACAAACATCCATTAAAAATTAATACGTTTGATATAAATGAAAAAAGGAAAATTAAAAACATCATAACTTTTTAAGTTGTATAATAAAAAGTAGATTTATGAAAATATTTCTACATCATTTTATCAATTTTTTTTTTTAAACCAAAGGATACATTTCTGAATTCATTTCTTTTCGTAAACGCATAAGATTAGCAGGCGTTTTCATTCAGTAAGTATATAATCGATTGGCGCTATCAATTTTTTGATACATGCAATTTAAGAAAACACTATCACAATTAGTGTTTTCAATCGAATTTCCGGAAGCGACAGCATGGTAAGGGAGAAAAATCTGCAACCACGTGACAAGAATCTCTTATATTTCAAAAAGTACTTACAAGTATTTTATTTATCAAAAATGAAAAACTCTATTCTTTTCCAAATTCCTTCAACAGTGACTTGTCATTTTTAAACTGTTGCAGTTAAAAATTAATCGTTGCGTTGTTGAGAAGTGAAATTTGGAACCATGAAGAAGTGTATTTCCAAAGATTATGTTAGAATAAGTTCTTTAACGTTAATAATACTTTTACAAATCATGTTACAAATCACTTTTACAAATCGCCGCCCCAGATATCCTGAGAACAATTAAGTCTAGCTCGACTGTATCTAGAAAAACAATGCAAGCCTGATCTCTGCCCAGCACGAGTCTACCAAAAAAATATTAAGTCCGGTTTAAACACAAAGTAACCGTCTGAGGCTGATTTCTACATTGTGCAAGTTATATTTTTGTAATGATATTGTCAAACTAAGATTGGCACATGACGCACATTTATACTTATTCTTGTTAAAGACATATTGAAAATATCTCATATTTTATCGTTTTTGCTGAAATCTTCATAACGGGCGCAAACTTTTTTTATCCGTCCGGCCCCCAGGCACGCTTATTTTGTCTGTTGACTAGGCCCGTTCATTATTTTGTCGGTCCGGTCCGTTTATTTTGTTTTTTGGCCCGGGCCGTTAAAAAATTATTCTAATTCTCGGGACCGGCTTAAATTCGGCCTGTGTAAATTCGAGCCCGGCCCGGGTCTGCACAGACCTCTATAAAGTACTGTTTATTAAAAATAATCACTGGAAGTAAGTTTTCAGCAGTAAGTTTTTAATACTCGTTTAACTCTTTTTTATGTATAATTACTTGGGTATAAATTATTTAAATTATATCCAGGGCAGCACAAAATAACTCGAGTACATTTCTGTTTATGTGTAAAAATTGTTGAAAAGAAAATTTCAACCTTGCTGCATTTTCTATCAGATTTAAAGTTTAGCACACTACGTAGTACATATGCAAATCTATAAATAACATGCAAGACTGCATGAAAGAAATCGTTACGGAGCATGGCGAAAAATTGCTTGAGCTGTACTTTAATAATTTTTCAAACATATTGAAATTTATATATACCATGAAGATACTCTATAAGATGATTATTGTAGAGTATAATATGCATAGCATTCATCATTTTTTTTAACATTGACACACAAAATAATTCGAAATAGAGACAAATAATTAACAACATCTATACCTTTATAAAATTTTAAAAATTCATGTTTTATAACCGAGTTTGTTTTTAAATTTGTTCCTTGTTTTTTTTCTTAAATTTTCTTTATAATTAATACATTAAAAAAAATCGTTTCTTTCACAGTTTTTATTAATAAGCATAACTTTATTAATAAGCATAACTAAAGAATAATTATGCATTTCAAAAATTTTGACAAAAATACCTCTGAAGATAATTCGGGCAGATTTATTTCAATTTCAATGTGAATTCAATTTTTAAATGGCATTTTTTAGATGAGTTTAAAATTTGTTTACTAGACGAAGTGTTTTTCTCGCGAACTTGTAACCATAGTTGTTCCCACACTTTTATTCTTTTTATACACATTATTCTATAAAAATAAAATACTTTATTTTTTAAAGTGTCACCGCAATGAAACTACAACTATTAAACATAAATATTTTCCTTTAAAACATATACAAAGTATAAGAGAATTCGAGGAGGTTGGAAAAAACGAACTGGTGAATACAAATACCCTTGAGCTACACAATCTTTTGATTATTATGAAGTACAAAGAAAAAATATTTGTTAGTAAGCATATTAGTTTCAGAATTGTTGTTATTTGGTACTTAAAAAAAAAAAAAAGTTGGAAAAAATTATTAACGTTTACAGCGAAGGCACAATTTGGGGAATGAAGAATTTTTGTTTTAAATGAAAGATATACGGTACTGGAAAAATTATTGTGGTAACAGGAAAATTTTCAAATAAAGCAGCCTAGAAAACAACTTATTCCATTACATTTAATAATTGGTGAATGTATATTCATTACTTACAATGAATACATAGATGTCCACTCAAGGATTTTAGTGCTTCGTATATAAGCCTTTTACTGCATATGATTGCCTTTATATATGTTAAAATCCCTTCTTCTGAACCAGTCGTTCCGTTTCATTTTTATTATGCCATACACTAGTTAATCCAACAAGTATTAAAATTAGCAATTGAGAAATATAATGATATGTACAAGATCGTAAGTTTTTTGTACTAAGGTTAAGCAACACCACTTTACCTCCTTAGTGCACAACCATTTTCCCATACTACTCTTTTTTTAAACTAAGCCAACTAACATTGTATGCTATATATAAATAAAATGTAAAATAATTATCATAATAGTTTTTTACTATTCTTTTGGTTTTAGGATTTTTGAACATTTTTAATTGTTTAAAAAGGCAGTTTTAAAAAAGCAAGATTAAGTTGTATAAAGGCGAAAATTAATACCACTTCGATTGAACTTTTAAACATTTATAATGAAGTAATGATCCGATTGCTTTGAAATTTCGCATGCATACATGTTTCGACCAAACATGCAAATGATTAAAATTTGGTGTTCAATGTATGAGTAGCTCGATTTCCAGGGCATCGGAACTGCGCATCCAGCAATTGTACACAAGGGGCTGTTCTCGATCTTTTGTTAAAAGTTTTTGTTTTATTCCGATTTAGGAGACTTTTCAATGACTATAAAAATGCCTTGCCGCAGGATTCGATCTTATTACGAGCGACTTTCGGAGTTTAAAAGAGGTCGTATTATTGGAGTGAAAGAGGCAGATTGGACAAATTGAAGAATCGCTCGGCATCTGGATCGTAGCGATGCGGCGATCAGAAGATGCTTGCAAGTATGTGTGGACAACGGCAGATTTCAGCGTCATAGTGGTAGCGGTTGACCTAGGGTCGCAACAGATTGGGAGGGCAGAATAATGGTCAGATCAGCTTTCATAGCTCCTAATTCATCGCTATCAACCATCAAACATGCGAACCGCACACGAGTGTCCACCATGACCATTCACAAAGGACTGAGAGGGCAAAATTTTAGCTCTTACCGGACCATTACGTCACTTACCACTCACACGTGCACACTAGTCGTGCCAGATTATAGTGGTGCTTGGCTTGATCAGGTTGGAATGACGCTGACTGGGGACTTATAGTTTTTAGCGACAAATACCGTTTCCAACTGTGTCGTGACGATCATCGAAGACATATCTGGAGACGCCCAGGCCAACTTGCCGATCCTGCTTTTACTATTGCACTTTACACAGGCCCTCAAAAAGGAGTTATGGTCTGCGGTGCCATTTCCCTTGATAGCCGAACCCCTTTGGTCGTCATTAGAGGCACACCTACAGCACAGTGGTACGTCGATGACATTCTGAGACTTGTTTTCCTATCGTGCTTTTTGCAGTGTCGTGGGCTTGCTTTTAAGCAGGATAATGCCAGACCACATATGGCATGTGTTGTTATGAACTGTCTTGAAGCTTGTCGAACACTCCCTTGACCAGCCAGATCACCAGATCTCTCTCCCATCAAGCATGTCTGGGATTATATGGGAATCCGACTGTATCTACCAGAAAATGTTGATGACCTAACCCGACAATAGGAGTGAATTTGGCGCGAAATACCGCCGGAAATCATCTGGACGCCTTATCAATTTATGGCACGCCGCGTGGCAGCTTGCATACAGGCTAGAGATGGGTAAATACTAGAGGTGGGTTGAGTATGTTACTTTGTAACTATGTAAATCTGAAAAAAATCATTCACTTGTTCTAAAGTTTTAATCATTTTCTTTTCTGTATATAATCTTCCTATCCACCAATTTTTGTCCCCATCAGACAACTCCTTCTAGGTGCGTCGATTTTCTTGTTATAGAGTGTAATTAATTACGTCAAACAAGAGTAACAAAATGGGAGATATATTATCTTTATCACAAAGTAATCGAACCTCGTTTGTTGCTGCAATTTTGTTGACTCCACACCAAGACTACAGTCAACGAAATTGCAGTAACAAGCAAGGTTCAACTAATTAAGAGATTAATTAGTGCATAGCATCATAGTTATAAAATGGAACGACTGATTGGAAGTACTTCCAAAGGATGCTAAGATGTATAAAGGCGTTCATAGCTAGTAAAGGTGGCATCAAGTACAAAAGTCATGAGCGGACATCTATAAATAGTTCATAGTAAATAATGCATACATACTCACCCGATATTAAATGTAATACAATTAGCAAACTTCTAGGCTGATTTATGCATAAAATTTCATATTACCATAATAATTTGGCCAATACAGTACAATCGAACTCGGTTATTACAAGAAGCAAAGGGAAATATAAAAATCCTCATATTAACCGTTGTTAGTAACACCTGTGAATATAATAAAAATCTTTAAAAAATTCACATAGTTAAAATAATTACTATCATTAATTGTCTAATTTGTTCACTGATAAAATTATTTAATATCATAAATTTAACTTAAAATATTCAATGTTACCCTAGTAAATGTCAATTTCTTCAGACGTATCTTTCTTTTAATCAAATCACAGTATGATAACAGTCATATACACGGTGTTTCCAAATTTTTTTTACAACAAACGAGGGGTGATAGTACACATCAAGACAAACAATATTAAATAGGAGACCAAGGGTCCCAAACGTTTTCCAAAGGAGATAGCCGCTATTAAAGTTTAGGGACCAAAATTTCAAATAAACATAAAAAACGGAAAAATTGGTCGATTGATTTGCAGTTTTCGCTAAAACTATTCTTTATTTAAGTATTTTCGTGAAAATAAATTATAAAGATAAATTTCAAAAAATGCCGATAGGGGGCGCTTTAGACTTTGGAGTAACGAACAACTATTTTTTGCCGGTATTTTTTGCATCTCATTAAATGTTTTCTGCTTAGACTCAAACTTAAATTTTGAGTTCAAAATCTGAAAGTGGGAGTGGTTAAGTAGCACAAACTGAATTGTGTTCAGAGAGTTCAAATTTCAAATGATTATAAAAGACGGAAAAATTGATTCATTGATTTGCGGTTTTCACTAAAACTGTTCTTTATGTCGGTATTTTCTTAAAAATAAATTATAAAGATAAATTTAAAAAAATGTCGATAGAGGGCGCTTTAGACTTTGGAGTAACGAACAACTATTTTTCGCCGTTATTTTTTGCATCTCATTAAATGTTTTCGGAATCTTAGACTTAAACTTAAGTTTTGAGCTCAAAATCTGAATAGTAGGGAGTAGTTAAGTAGCGTAAACTGAACTGTGTTTAAGGGGGGGAGGGGTGTTCAAATTTCAAATGACTATAGAAAATGGAAAAATTTGTCGATTCGTTTGCGGTTTAAAATAAAACTATTCTTTAAGTCAGTATCTTTTTGAAAATAAATTTTAAAGATAAATTTAAAAAAATTCCATTAGAGGGATCCTTAAATTTCAAAGTAACCAACAATTAATTTTAACCATTATTTTTTTGTTCTAATTAAATGCTTACAAAAACTTATTAAATGTTTTCGGAAGCTTAGATTTAAACTTAAATTTTGAGCTCAAAATCTGAATAATTAGGAGTAGTTAAGTAGCGCAAATTGAAGCGTCTTCAGGAGTTGAAATTTAACACTCCTCCCTCTTCGAATACAATTTAATTTTTCGCTACTTAAACACTCCCAACGATTCAGAATTTGAGCCTAAAATTTAAGTTTATGCATTTGAAAGCATTTAATGAGATTAAAAAAAATAACAGTTAAAAATAGTTGTACGCTTCTCCAAAGTCTAAGGCGCCCTCTATCGGCATTTTGTGAAATTTATCTTTAAAATTTATTTTCAAGAAAATGCTCATTTAAAAATTAGTTTTAGCAAAAACCGCAAACGAATCGACCAATTCTTCCGTTTTTTATAGTCATTTGAAATTTGAACCCTCTGAACACAGTTCAGTTTGTCTACTTAACTACTCCCAACTATTCAGATTTTGAGCTCAAAATTTAAGTTTAAACTTACGAAAGCATTTAATAAGATGCAAAAAATAACGCCAAAAAAGAGTTGTTCGTTATACCAAAGTCTAAAGCGCCCTCTATCGGCATTTTTTGAAAATTATCTTTATAATTTATTTTTAAGAAAATGCCGACATAAAGAATAATTTTAGTGAAAACCGCAAATGAATCGACCGATTTTTCCGTTTTTTATGTTTATTTGAAATTTTGGTCCCAAAACTTTAATGGCGGCTATCTCCTTTGGAAAACGTTTGGGACCCTTGGTTTCCCTTTTAATATTGTTTGTCTTGATGTGTATTATCACCCCTCTTTTATTGAAAAAAAAATTTGGAAACACCCTGTATATGAAGTCAGGACCACTAAAGATCTAAAAATGAGAAGAGACCCGAAAGACGCTAAGGAAGAAAAGTGTTCGCTTCGATTTTATAGAATAAAAATCGCTATCGCTACAATAATCACGCATATTTACTTCTATTCAATTCACGCATTTTTTTCATTTTATTATTGAGAGATGAAAAAATTGTTTAGTATTACTCTAAGTCTGAATTTAAAAAAAACTAGACGGAAAACGATGTAAACAAGGTTGAACACTGCAATGCTGCGAGTTCACCATTTGAACCATATTTTTAAAAATAAACAAAATTGTTGAAAACTATCCCCTTAAAAAAATGGTATAGTCGTAAAGACAAGATTGAATATGCTATGTCCACTTTATAATAATAATTTCAGCATTCGTAAAGAGTTTCATATTCTTTGTTGTACGCATGATTTTTTGTTCTTGTTATCATGAGAATTCATGATAAAAAATCCATAATGAGAGATTTTTGATTGATTTTTAATTTCTGACTAATTTTTTTATTTGAAATCTGTTCCTAATTGATAACTATGTCACATAAATGAGTTTTTCTTGATATCATTACGGGGGGTCTTTTAAGTATTACATAAGCAGTAGATTAAGGGGGGGGGGAGGGTCTAGTGTCTGCTTATGTTTGCTGACAAGGAGTGGGGAGGGGTAACGAGAATTCTTACGTAAGTATTAGACAAGAAGAAAACTATAGTTTAATAACAAAAATCAAAAGACCATTATTTGGATGAATCCTTCTGCAGATGTTGAACGACTTCAGAAAAAAATTATATGGAGTAAACAAAGATTGGAAACGAGGAACATTCTAGTCAGCCACTACATTGAAAAAGTAAGACTAGACAACACAGAAACATGGATTCAAAGATCTTGGAGATCAGAGTAGAAATGTGAACACCAAACACCTAATATTTCTATGATTCTTATTAAAATTTTTAGGTATATGCCTAAAAAAGTTAGAGCCTGTTATATTTTTTAAAGTTTGTTGTTGTTAATGCTTTTTTTTTTCAAAGGCTATAAATAATAATGTATCAAAAATTATTTTGTCTTCTATGAATTGTTTAAAAAAAAAATTGTCATAAATAATAATGTATCAAAAATTATTTTATGTTCTATGAATTGTTTAATGCAATAAGTAACAATATATTATAGTCTAAGATCCGACAGCACAAAAACCTATGTTATCGAGTACAAGAAAATATCATTCATTTTATGGAAGAGTAATAAGAGAGGGATCTAATGATCCATGTCTGCCGGAGATGAAGGAACGCATTACACAAAAACTAGTGACGCATTCGCAGGTTTATCATTGTGTTTTCCTGCTCCCAGTTTTCTATCTTTTCATACCATTGATTGCACGCAAACACAATGTTAAACCTACGAGTAAACCCCTAATGTTATTAATTTTGGTTATGCACCACTTCACGGCAGACATGAATCATCAGATTCCCCTATTGCTACTCTTCCATAAAAAAAAGGTTTTTTTTCTTGTGCTCGATAATATAGATTTTTGTGCTGTCGGATCTTGGAGTGTTAAACCGATTTTGGTTTCTTTCCATACCACAAACTCTGTATGTATCTATTTATGTAAATTTGTTTGATTAAAAATTTTAATTTATCACTAACTTTAATTTTTTTATGACTGACAATTTTGATGTTTGCATGCCTTAAAATCTTATCTAGGCAAAGGGGCGGAGGGTTCAATCATCTTCTTATTTTTCCTTACAAAGGGGAAGCAGCGTTACAAAATGACTAAAAATATGTTTACGTAATGCTTAAACGGCCCCTACCAGGCGCATTTTTATACTCAGTATTTCAACAAATTTATTTATTTGCTTTTTTTTCGTATTTTCTCATTAAAAAAAGATAATCTATCTTTTTTTTCAAAAGTTAATTCATGTTGCAGACAAACACATGATATATATTTTCTTTTAACAAATACAAAATAGTGTAAAGTATTTTTCAATGATGAAGGAAATGAAACTAATGGGTATAAATATCCTTAAGCTATACATATTATTTGATGAGTGGAAAGTGAAAAGGAAATACTTATATTCGTTACAATATTTGCTGAATGATTGTTATTTCTATGTAAGAAAACGTGTAGAAGAATTCGATTTTTTAGTAATATTATGCATTTTTTTTTTTTTTGGAATAAAGAAAATAGCAAGAGGAATAAATATATATTTTTTTTATTAGAATTATAAAATGTAAAAGGAAAAGGAATAAAGTAAGAAAAATCATGTGTTAAACATAAAATATGAAACACTTTTCAACACTTCCTGAAATCTTTAACAAAACTTCGTTATTTAGGGATGCATTCCAAAACTTTTGAACAGCCTTGTGTTTGATCTGTCACTTGATGTATATACTATATAATGGAAAATTTTAGCTTAGCAAGAAAATGTCTAACTGGTTGAAATTTCTCTTTCAGCCATTTATATTAAGAGATGGAAATATACTCGAATACTTTTGTTCAGTCCTGTAGTTTACCTAGTACCTTTATCACACGCCAGTATTTTGCTACAATTTAGGTCAAACGAAAACACTCTTAAAACTACTTAAATCACATTTCCAGAAATTATCAACCATACGTGCCCATGTAGCCAATTATTTGCGTGACCCTGTATATCGTTTTATCTATATTCTACAAACATTCTTAGTAAACTGAAAGCAATTAAACGTAAAAATCCATAGTTTATTTAAAAACCGCCTTTAAGCAAATTACGCTCATATTCAGTAATTTTTACGAGATCTTTTGTGTAACCATGTGTATCAACTATAGCATATATATACACGATATAGTATAAATACATTTAGTGAACTTAAAAGCACATATAATTAAAAATGCATTTAATCGATATGATAGATATCTTTTATGTATCCATTAATTAATGTGTATATAAAATACAGAATATGGTACTTACTACTAATATTTGGTTAAAACCCCTCATTTTTTTTGTTTTGTTTTGTTTTGGGAACAAAGGATTTTGAACTTATTCTATAGACAATTTTCAAACAATTTTTATTATTTCTCAATTTTGATTACAGGATATTGTGTACAATTTTTTGTTCGTCATATTTTCGGAAAAGAACATTATTTTAGATTAAAAACTCTGCAAATTATAAGCAAATAACTTAGAAAAATTTAGGACTGTTTTTATAAAATCCTTGATTTCTCTCCGAATATACATGTTATCATCATAAAAATGAACACAGTTTATTAGAATAAGACTTTTAATGATAATCTACAATTTGAGCGCTTTTGCTACATTAGTTTTGACAGGGTTACTCAAAAGATATTCGTTCTTTTTAGGTGCGTTCGTAATTATGTAAATACGTAGCATCTATAGTAATCGTTCAGTCTGTCCGTCTGTCTGTCTGTCCGTATGTCCACATATAACAACGCAAAAACTACCCAACCGAATCGTTTGAAATTTAAAATACATAATTATTACATAATTTTGTCGAGTCATTTCAAATTTTATGAAAGTCAGATGCATAGATCAATTACAGGGGCAATCAAAAGTATTCCATTACATTACGGTCAATGGGGAAAAACGTTTGAAATGCATTTTAATCGTTTGAAATATAAAATACATAATTATTACATAATTTTGTCGAGTTATTTCAAATTTTTTGATAATCGGGTGCATAGATCAATTACAGGGCCAATCAAAATTATTCAATTACATTATGGTCAATGGGGAAAAAGTTTCAAATGTATTTTATACGTTTGAAATTTAAAATACATAATTATTACATAATTTTGTCGAGTTATTTCAAATTTTATGAAAATCGGATGCATAGATTAATTACAGGGACAATTAAAAGTATTCCGTTACATAACGGTCAATAAGGAAAAATGTTTCAAATGCATTTTCATGGTGTTACACTCATTTGAACTTAATAAAATTTATATGCAACTATAAAGTACATATTATAATATACATTTTACATAATTTGTGGTGCAAAGAACATTTTTTATTGATTTACAAGGCCATACAAAAGTATTCCATTACATAATGGTATAGGGAGAACATTGTTTAATGAGCGTTTTAATTGTAATTCACTATTTACAATTTTATGAGATTGATATATGAGAGTAATATTTTTAAAACTTCGTTATCATACGAACGCACCTCATTTGCTACGTTTCACGTGCAGTTTCCAAATTGTTCAATTTGTTGACGGTTCCCTATGAAGTTTCGGGAAAAAAATGTTCACGGAAATGTATGATCTGTAGTATTATATTTAGATACTTAGAGTTTCTGGATGTATTCATTCTGGATATAGAGTTTCTTCATGTATATTTCTAGATGCTTAAGAAAATATCTAAAATCACAAGTGGCCGGTCACCTTTGGCCGTATAGTGTATACTAGGGGACTCTGTCCCCTATGAGCTATGCTCGGCAATCCTCAGTCAGACACCTTAGATTTTAAAACACGCTGATTTGAAAGGCTTTAAAAAGATTAAAGAAGATTGAAATAGAATTAAAAAACTAGTGCAATCGCTCTTTAAACGGGTTTCCATTCATTTCCCTTTGATTTGGAAATTGTAAAGCTGGATCAGCTGCCTTTAAGACATCCAATGACTGATATCATGTTCATTCTCGTAAGATCACACAAACATTTGAAAATAAACTAAAATAAAATGATAGTAAACAGAGTCTTTGCCCCCAGTATTCTTTTAGGACGTTATAGAAACTGTGACGTATAAAATACAGACATTTTTAATGTAACGTTTTAAATCTGACCTAGTTTTCATCAAGGTTTTTCTTTTTTTTTTAACATCCATTTGAAAATACTTTTGGTATTAGGAGTAAAATATTGTTATTTGGGGTCATTGGTTACATCAATTAGAAAGATAATCTCGAATTGTGAAATAATTATCTTGCACAGATATACCTATAAATTTAAATTTGTTTGGCAGTATTATTATTTGGCCTTTTTAAATATGATGAAATTTCTCTAATTTCCCGGTTTTAATTCATATTAATGTATTTGCGCTGCTTTTACAATTGGGTGAATTTAACATGAACTGCCAGATTGATGTCCTGACGTTTAAATCTAAATTTCATATTAATAAATTTATTTTTTGATATTCTAAAATCAGGTAGAAGCACATCTTTTTATGCTTAATTCAATGCATTCATTAGATTTTTTCAGAGTTGTGAAATAGTGATCTTTTTTTTGTACTTTAGTAAGCAAGTAATGGGAATTTACTTGTCCTGAATAGAAAAACTCGCAAAATTTCAATCTTTTTTTATGCTTCCAAACATTTTAAAATTTTTATATATGGATTAAAAGTAAAATATCCTGTGTTAATTAAACAAATAGATAGTTTATACATTTAAAATTAGTATCTAAGAGTTAAAAATTTAAATGTTTTTTGTGTCCGCATATGCAGAACATGAGTGTTACTTTAGGGAAGTTAATATTATTTGTTTTCAAAATATTTGTATATTGCAGTTGGCAACGGTAGTGAGAAAACGATGTTGTTTCTTTTTTACAGTGCGCTTATTTAGAACGCAATAATTTTGTTTTATAATTGCTATTTATCAGAATGTTCATTTCAACATGGTGAGTATTTTTATTTTCTTACAGGAGTGTTACCCATTTATTTATTATTATTTTTTAACGTATAAAAATGTTAAGTTAAGGAATGCTGTATTTTTTGTTCAGGAATCAATAGGCCCAACTAAAATTTCAATAAAACAATTAGAATTTATTTTAGTGAAGAATTCCTTAATAAATGTCATGAGTGTTACCGTACATGAGTGTTACCTTACATGAGTGTTACTTGGAAAAAGTAACACTCATGAGAAAAGAAGTTAAGTAATTCTAAAACTATAAATCATGTAAAATATTTAAGTTATTATTATAATAGATTCATGATTCAGGGATATATTTTGTCATATTATGTATATTTATAATTATTTAAAAATTGTAACAGGATTTTCATGTCTGCACACGTGTTTTGTAACTGCTATTTAAGATTCAAATTTTTAATTCTTAATAAATAATTTTCGAAGGACTATCTATTTTACACAAATCATAGTTTAAACTTTTAAAAATCTTTTTTATATATATATTGTTACAAAAAAGCTGTTTGCTGCAAGACGAGTCTTATCGCTTGTCATGAATGTTACCACTTTTCATGAACGTTACTGTAACTAAGAATCAGAATTTTATTAAAGTGTTACTTCACTTAAATTAATTGTTTTGTCTATTAGAACATTCTGATTCTTTATTATAACTGCAATGAAAATAATTAATTTTTAATTAAATTTGTTTTTAATCAGAAGTTATACCCTTTATTTAAGAAGCAAAGTAACACTCATGGATAAAAGAATATTAAAATGCTTTAAATTTATGAAATAAATAAATACTAATACATTTTTGATTTATTAATACGTATGTAAGAACCTTAAGCAATTTTTTAATTAACTATTGATACAAAAAAAAAAAAAAAAAAAAAAAAAACAATGTTTTATAGAGGTCACACTTATGAGAAAAATAGTGACTGGGGAAGACATTTCTTGAAATTTCTGAAATATAAATAAAAAAACTCGCAAATAATCTACTGCTTAGAATGTTGTAAACTATAACAACTCATACCTGAGTAAATTTTTATATTTAAACCAAATTATTTTTTCAAATTTTGTTTCACCTAATACGGCAATACATTTGAAAATCACCCAATTGACAACAATTTAAATTAAAAACGTTTTCTAAAATATGAAAGAAATATCTCTTAAAAAGATTAAATTAATAATTAAACAAATAAGGCATCATCACTTATTTATTATTATTATCATTGTTATTTAATGTATTATTTTTCAAATTTTCCTGAGAAACGTAATTTAATCGCTATAATGTCTTAACTTGTGATTTTTTATCTAAAAAAAATATATATATAATTTCTTTTATTTCAAAAGAAAAAAAAAAGAAAGATATCTAGTAATTCCTAAATTTTTTTCTAGCTTTTACAAAAGGAAAAAAATAGGAATAATTTAATTGCCATCACTACAAACATGTAATTAAAATAATAATAAAAAATATAGCATGAAAGCTAATGCGAATTTAAAAATTCTAATACCAATTTTATCACCTCGGATCAATACGGATAGTTTGTATTAATTTCACCATCAAACACTACATATTTTTAAAGAATAG
This sequence comes from Maratus speculifer, assembly GCA_964019185.1. Taxonomy (NCBI): domain Eukaryota; kingdom Metazoa; phylum Arthropoda; class Arachnida; order Araneae; family Salticidae; genus Maratus; species Maratus speculifer. The sequence continues at coordinate 271,028,496 of OZ025290.1, read as the reverse complement.
CTGTGAAACACAATCAGCTATTTAATCAGTTGTTTTAAAAATTGTTTCATGAAGCTGTTTCATGAATTCGTTTCATTGAGATTTTATTGTAAAAAATAAATATAACGTATGTCTTTTTTTTTTTTTTTTTTTTTTGTGTTGTAAAAGATTTAGGGGATGTTCATTTATAACATTGTCGTTTTAAGGGGGAGAGGGGGGGGGGGGTTGGAATATGATATCATTAGGTATATATAGAGGAAGGAGAGTTGTCTTTTGGTATCGTTAACATTTTTGATTTAACTAATTTTTTTTCTTTTATTTGTAACTTGGTCACGGGACTGAGGATCGAGCTATGTTAGCGTATGATATCGTAACAGAGGGAGTCCAAAAATACCCGAAAGTTGATAACATTATGTACGCACAGTTCCTTACAGTAAGGTAGAGAAATGCTTATTGTTTTCAATAGCCGGAAAATAAAACATCTTAAAATGTATTAAAAAGAACTCTGATCATGAAATGAAACCCTTTTTTAACTAATATTGCTTGTTATGAGAATATATTACTGCTTATTTCTGTATGTTATTCATCTCAAATAAAAATTTAACGTTATCCGTTTTTAAATAAAACTATAAATTTATGATAATATGTTTTATTACTTTTGTTTTATATATTATTTTCCCATAAAAGTAACATTATTTTGAAACTTACACCATATTACACAGAATTATTATACATAATATGTATTAAATAAAGTTATTACATACATATATGGATATTTATTATCCATAAACATTTTCCTTTAACAAGTAGATTTTTAGATAGCTTAACTTACAGGCTTAACAAAAAGATTTTTTTCGATGTTGAAAGCAAGAGAGCAGATAAGGGATAAATACCCTTTAGCGATTTAGATTCTTTAATAGGCGCGAAGTTAAAAAGAAATTTACTGGTTCGAAGCTCATTATTTGCTGAATACTTGTTATTTTGGTGAGAAAAAGAATATCAAAAATAAAGAAAAGGGAGTGCTTTATAAAATATGGTTTTTCAAATAAAGAAAATTTTGAACGGAAACAGTAAAACGAGATGCGTTTGGAAATATAATTTAAATCATTCTGAAAACGAGCATGAGAAATAGAAGCAAATTCCATTAAGATTGACCAGAAATATTTTTAAAACCGGATAAGTATTGCGCTTTTATAAAAACCTCATATTCGGTTGTTTTGAATGATAATCTCCATGGAGCTCTGAATTTTTTTATTTTTATTCTTGCATCACACATGAGGGTCTGACAACCATGAAAGGCAAGTCCATTTTAAGACAAAAAAAATGGGATAGTCTATTTAGATGGTGCCGGAAATCTGTTTTATCCACTTCCATAGTAGCTAAGTCTATAAACAGATGGCATACTTGAAAAAATATGTGAAAACAGATTTGGCTCACTGTAAGTAGAGATCGACTGAAAATTTGGTTTAGTTTTCGTTTTTGACTCAAAGTCGAGTTTAGTCGAAAATTTGTATTCGGCGATACCTGAATTATTTAGTCTGCCCTGTATATGATACATAGGAATTCTGTCTAACATGGCGGCTGCGGATACCATGACACTTACTGTACATTACCTGACGCATTTTGGGATGCTTTCTGCTACTAGCCTTTTTTAAAAATAAAATTTCTTTTTAAATTATACTTTTCAAGAATCATTGTTATTTACACCAGAGATGCTTTTAAAACTACTAAAAGTGTGTTTTACGCACTAAAAAAGTTTTCGATTACACTTTTCAACTATGTTGGAAAGAGTTAAAAAGAAACATTCAAACGAATTGTATAACTTTTTTCTTTAAAATTATAGACAATAAAAAGCAAAAAATGTCTTATAGTAACAAGCACTGTATAACTCACAGAACATTTTACGCATCAAAAAACCTATTTATGATACCCTGGCGTGATAAATAATAGCTTTGCCACTTTTGTTGCATGACCTTTCTAAAAATCTTCTTTCTACATTTTAATCCCCAGAAAACTTTCTCCAGATAGTTTGATTTTTATTCTTTTAAGTTCAGCAATTTTTCTTTAACTGTGCAGTCTATGGGAAACTTTATCCTGGATATTATTTATATTTTTCAATAAAATATTTAGCAATTTAGAAAAGATTTAAAAAAAAGATGAAGAATGCTAGTATTACTTACAAAACTATCAGCGTTTTTCCTTTTTTTCACAATTTCCAGAAGAGTTGAAAAGTCATTAATTCAATTTGTCTGTCCACCTGTTTTTCTGGGCTGTAACTCCCGTAAATATAATCCAGTTCCCATGAAATTGTTAGTGCTATTGGGTATCACTATGATATGCCCCGTAAGTGATGATGAAGTGTATAGCATTTAAGGTTTATTTATTACGGTTTATTAAATTTCCGTTACATTACAATCTAAGGGGAAAAATCATTTTCCGGAGTGTTTTAGTAATATTACAGAATTTTTTAAACATATGGAAATTTACATATATAACTTAGAAGAACTACATGGAATATGTTAAAATATACATACACACATAGATAAGTATTATTTATGTGTATTAAATAACTGTTATTTACGTGAGTTGTAGATCTTTAGAATAATAAAGTCTATTTATCGTTGTCTTGTGATCCAAAATTGTCTGATAAGTAGCTGATGAGTTTCCACGACATAGTTTATTAGTAAAAAATTGCAGACCCGCCCATCGGTGGGAGTGGCTCAGTGGTTAGAGCAACAGCCTAGTACGCTGTGGTCCCAGGTTCGATTCCTGACTTTGGCTAATTATCCACGCCTTTTGAGTTTATGGTATTTATTGTATGCATATCTGTAGAATATTTGTATATACCTTTACACTGAGTATGGTTGTGCAGAGCAGGTGGGTCAATACACTCGCGATTTCATACCGGAAAGTCTCACAAAACATATTCATAAGTAGATCCTGTATCTTTTTCTGACTAATCATGGACCCTTCCAACAACACTTATATACCATTAATAAACGAGACTCACCTCTTTGCATCTGTGGATCTTTATCAACATCATTAAATTACATCATGTATAGTACATAACAATGTCTCGACCGAGTTCGTTGGTTAGCTTCATTCGCCATCTTGTTTCACGATACGCCATTTGAACTATATGTTGCCGCACAGTGCCTAAATATTATTAATATTCGTTAGCTTCAAATTCTCACCAAGCTTAACGACACTTGACGAAATATTGCCAAATTTGGCGACCAAAAAAAGTAATCATAATTGATGTTAATTTGGCTATAGCTTACTAATTTGAAATAATTTTCATTAAAATTCCCTATTGACGAATATTCTCTTTTCGGGTTTGCCCCATTTTAACTTCTTAAAATTTGAGTAAAATTAGTTTCGAGTAAAACGTGCAAAATTTTAAAACCACGAAATATGAAAGCTATCTCATCCTCTTAGCACTGGCCGAAAGGATTTTTTCATCTACCTGGAAATTCACAATTGTAATCAATAACATATACTAACTACACGAAAGTTCAAGTACATTTACACTAAAGAAAGAATTCAGGTAGAATTGCCTATCTGCTGTCTGACTAAGTCAGACTGCAGATAGGCAATAGACAGACGAACCGAAGTCATAAATACTTTTCAACTGTATGCCGAAAAGCATTAAAGAAATATCTCACTTTTTTTTAACATTAACAAAAGCAATAATTCACAATTTTTTAATGAATTTAACTCAAAAATTGTTTTAATTAAGCATAAAACGCTCAAAAAGTTTTCCTATTAAAAAAAAAAAAAACTTCTAACAAATTTGTGTGTGAATATCTTTTAAATAATGTGATCTCAACAGAAGCTGTTAAATTGTTTTTACAGTAACAAATATTTTTATTGATCGAAACGTAATGAGACTATTTTAGACTCTTATTTATATACCATTTGAATCAAAGAATATACGACAAACGGAGATAAATAAAGGTATTGCTAACTACTTGATGAATGCTCGTGATGTAATTTAGATATTCAGAATTTGGGATAACAGTTTTTTCTCGCTAAAAATATCCTCATTAGGAGAATCAAGGATCAACTAAAGTTTAGTTGCTCGAATGAATATTTGCATTTGAAACAGAAATATTTTATTAGATATACTACATGTAAATGTCATGTAAGAACCAAAGAAAACGAAAAGGAATATCTAGTGATTATGAAATATATTCGTGTTTTCATATTATTTCTAATGCTATTTTTAGCACAATTTTGAAAATATCTGTATTTTCTCGAAAGTTCGAATGATGCCTTTATATCTAAAATCAGATAATTGACAATAAAAGTTCAGATTTTTTCATATATAAAGATATAAGTATTCTCCTCAGTCCTGATGTCGCCTGGATGAGACAAGGAGACACTAAGTAACACCCTTTAAATGAATCTAAATGCTTCTAGAATTATTAGAATTACTTCTAGACATTTGTAATAAATGCATGCATATCATAAGCATTGATACATAGGTTAATAAATTTTTTTTAGATGTCTCATAGTACTTTTTAAAGAGTTTTTGTTGTCTCTTGTAATAATTGTATAATATTGTATATATCCTCAGGACTGGGGAGGATATATACAATCAAACCTTTTCTAATTAAAAACTATCTTAACAAATGAAACTAGTCGTTGGAGGCCACCTTAATACTTACCCATCATGGATATGCATAGCACAATATATGGAAACATAACACATGTAAACAACTTATAAAATGCATTATAATTCCAAAATAAAATATAAACGTATATTTAAGTATTTTTAACACATAATCATGCTCTATTAATGAATATCTGATGACCCAATTGCGATAAATTGTATGAAACGCCAAACTATTCAAGTATCACTGAATTGCGTAATAGAAACATCCTTATAACTCCAAAGATAATAATCATATTCACTAACGGTTTCTTGCATCGAATTAAGTATCTCATTTTCAATTAAAAGATATCTTTGAATTGAAATTTGAATGAAATACAGGGTCACGAAAAATCAAAGAATGTGGAATATAGGATTAGAAATATCTCAACATCTAATTATCCGATTGACTTCGTTCTTTATGCAAAATTTGTGTTATTTTATTGCCTTTTACGTCCACTCTTTAAAAAAAAAGAATTCGAAAACTTTTATATACCTTTCATCAGAACGAATTTTCCGAGAGTCCGAAAAAAATAGTTCCGGATAATCGAGGTTACTGATATTAAATAGGCTTCGTTCCATTCTCACATACTAAGCACATACAAAATTTCAAATCTCTATCACAATTTGTTCGGGAGATAGAGCGGTTACAGACAGACAGACAGACAGACAGACAGACAGACACACAGACGGACGGACGGCAAAATTTTTTTTTCTAAAAATATGTTTTTCGGAATCTCCAGTGTCCGAAACGTGTAAATCCGTCAAAAATTTTTTTTCGATTTTCAAAACGATTGCAAGACTTACCCTATACTACGTATGATGGGTAAGTAAAATTGATCTAAAAAGGAAATTATTTATGATTTACACACACACACACACACACACGCACACACACACACACACACACACACACACACACACACATATATATATATATATGTATATTAAATACTTTTATAAATATAACCAATATACAGGGTAGTCATAAAAAAACTTTGCCGGTGTATGGAGCTCTAGCGGCTAGTCCGTTCAACCGATCTAGGTGAAATTTCAGATATAGCTATTCAGAGGTATGAGCTCGAGATTCTCAGAAAGGCAACAAAATGGTGCTCACTGTTACGGTTATAAATACAGAAACTCGAAATTTTCCAATGGCAACACTCAATTTTTTTCACCGCAAAATGCTCAGTGCACGCGAAAACCTTAAAGAGCGTTGGAACTGTACGTGTATAGCAAGAAACGGTCACGTTATGCGTGCACAAAAAACTGTTCTGCGAGTCCCCCCCCCCCCCATAAAAAACACGATTGGGGCGCAAGGAATAAATTTGCATATGACACAGAGTCAGTACATTAATCTCTGATTGCAACACAGATCGGAGAAATGTTTTATTTTGATTACAAATTTTCCACATGGGTGCCATCACAGGCAATTACACAATGGCTGGTTGCGATTGTGGACCATATAGCCGAACGTTGCATCGCATGAGGGATGTTTGCAATCTCACATTTGATAGATTCTTTCAAATCCGGTAAAGTTTGCGGATTGCGCATCTACACTCTAGATTTTAGATATCCCCAGGACCTAAAATCCATAGGAGTGAGGTTGGGGGGATCGCGGAGGCCATTGACGTTACCAGTTAAGATGAAATGTGCCTCGACCGTTTATAATATGCCAAGAGGACGATCGTTATCTCCATCATATTGGTTAAGAAATTCATTTAAAAATTCTATATGTTGTTGATGTCTCTCACTTCCAACATCTTGGCGCGCTAGTACCGGTAAAGAAATATGCGGAATACAGAGCGCAGTAACTTTAAGATCATTGATCAAATACACGAGATGCATCTTTTATCAAATCTATATCAAATACACGAGATGCATCTTTTGTAGTTTGCATGCCTTCTCTGGTCACTATGTGATGCACTTCCATGACCATATCCTCAGGAACAGTTTCCCGTCCGGATCGCAGACTATCACAAGTGCAGCCAATTTCTTCGAATTTCATTACTAAATCACGAAAAGCTTGTGAAATGCATAGGACACGTATTTGGCGATGGTTTCGACGGTAAACGCGTCAGGTTTTCGCAGCATTCATCTCATTTTGATAATAGTTTTACCAACTCACCACGAGTGAAGTTATTTTGTTAGCATCTGCGAGCTTCGACTGAACAACTAACACTCCCACCCAACTTTTTTTCCCGCTTTCTACATTGACTATGTGGCAAACGATGTTCCGTGATTGGTATTTTGTCTGTCATATTGAAATTTTTTTCTTACGCCTTGGTCGTGTTTTTTTTGGACCGTTCGTAGAGCTGATTTTGTGCGAGCATAACGCGTCCATTTATTGCAATAACCATACCGTTCCAACGCTCTCTTCTACTTTTCTTCCAATATTTGGCTAGGATGGAGACTATGCATTACTTTATAAATGATTGTATTAGGATTTTTTTAATTGATACTAGCAGGCTATACCCGCTGCGCTGGTCAATATTTCAAAATCAACCGTGGATGAAACGAACTGGTGAATTTAAATTTGTATTGTAAATAATTTGGACCTCCAGCAGCACCTTACTCATTGCTGAAAACGATTTAGACAACCAGCTCTTACAAAACAATAGCAGGAAAAAAAATAAACATTTTTCGTTACAGCAAGTTGCCGACGATAAAAAAAAAAAAACACACACATTAAAATTATCACTGCAACAATTACTTTATTATTGCAAAATTTCCTCCTAAAAAAATGAAAATAAAATTATTCGCTCTTTCGTATTTAAGCATTTTCTCTTTAGCTATTTAAGATAAAATTACGTAAATTTGTATAATTTGGCGAACGATTTGGCGAAATTGGTTGACGTGATAATCAAGTAGTAGCCAATTTACACTTTTCATATTTCACGAAAGATTCCTACACAGACATCATATGCGCAATAGTTTATCTTGCAACTACAATGTGGCAAAATCCTCGTTTTAGAATACCAAAGAAATTTATGTATATTTTATTATTTTCTATCATTTTAAACAGCAATTAACAATAAATAAAAAGTAACTGTAGGACAAAACAACAAATATAATTTCAAAAAAGAAAAAAACGAAAGTAAATAAACAACTTATCATCAGATAAACAACTATAGCTGGGTTACCACATGAGGCAAATAATGCCATTTTGGCGCCAGTGAGATATCTCGATGAGTATATGACCAAATCCGTGACAAAATTTCCATTTGGAAAAAACTTTAATCGGTATTTATACTGCATTTTCCCTACTTATATATAAGAAAAACTTTGACACAGATGTCGTGTATGCACCACACTGGCGCAATTTTTTTCTGGTGTCAATTTGGAGAACTTGGTTTTTAATTACCAATTTCATAAATATTTTTTAATTATTTTGTATTATTTGAAAAAAAAATTAAATAAAAAAGTTTAATTAATAGCTATAGAACAAAATGATTTATATTATTTTAAGAAACAAAATGAAAGTTAATAAATAGATTATTAATAAATAAACAACCATAGTCGGTTTACCATGTGTGGCATAAAATCGCCATTTTGTTGCAATCGTGCGGATGTGGTGCATATATGACATCTACGCCAAAACTTTAAAAAGTTGCAATTAAATTATTTTACAGTTTGGATGAGGAAGACATTTATACTAAAATTTAAACATTATACGCATTTTTTTTTGCTATAACTGCTATTTATATATTTACAATTAAACAGAAAAAAATATCCTAAAAATGCTCTCACACATTTAAAAGAGAGTGAGAGAATTTAGTAATTGTGAACATCGCTCCGGCTTATGCCTATTTGGTATAAAATCGCATTGTTTGATGACAAAAGTAAATTCAAACACCCAAATAAACAAATAACATACAATTAACAGATAAAACCATTTTAAAAAGTAATTATGCTATTTTGTCCATGACAAAAGTAAATTCAAACACCCAAATAAACAAATAACACAATTAACAGATAAAACCATTTTAAAAAGTAATTATGCTATTTTGTCCTGTAAGACACATAATGGTAGAATTAGATTTTAAAAATAATTTTTAAAAAATAGAAAAAATGTTATTTACGTTTTATCTAACAAAGTATTTAAAATACTTTTTTTTAGCCTGGCGCGAAAGAGATAAATAGCGTAATATTGATTGAAGAAATATTGAAGGGGAAATGGTTAATAAAAAAAGACTTGTAAATTTTATTCAACAGGAATTTTTTATTTCAAAATGTTGAATTTATCAATAGTAATAACGCATAATTGCATAAATTTACTTTGAATTGCAAAATTTTCCCTTCAGTACTACTTGGTTACACCGTCGACCAGTTTCGCCAAATTATACAAATCACCAAACTATTAGCAAGATTATATAGATTAGCATAAATTTTCATTTAAATCACGAAAAACAAATTAGCAGAACATATATAAAAGTAGAAATAAAATGTCGAATTAAAAGTCACTTGATGACATAATTAGTATTTATATTATGCTTAATGTCAAGTGAATGTGACATTTACGATCATCCATTATTGACATTTAATCTTGGAATTTGTGAGTAGATTTTTAATCAATGGGGTAATCTTTCCTTCTTAAGTTTTTAAATTTTAAAACTGAAATTTTTCCTGTAAGTGAAATTGACGAAATGGTGCAAGAAAAATTAAATTAACAATGAAAACAATTACAAAAAGAAATAAAAGAGTTATACTCATATCTATATAATTTACGATTGAATATTAAAATACACTCTAAAAATTATCTTCACTTGAAAAAAACAACAACATTATTGCGACCATTAAGAATCCTAAATCTGGCATTAAGTCAGTAGTGCATTTTCGGCTTAAAAACACATTCTTTGGCGACAAAAGCAAGATGAAAATGGTATAGAAACGAATAGTAACTCACAATTTACAGTGTCTTTTACAATCAAATCTGCTTTTTTCTGCTGTAAGTTATATTATACGGAAATTCGATAAAAAAGAGAAAGAAAATAATAAAAAGGGAAATAACTATCATTCAAAATTCATTTAATCAATTTCTGAAATTCATGTTTTTATTCTAACACCAGGGATAAGTCGCCAAAAGTTGAACCAATTGTTATATTTCGCGTTAATTTTCTTTTTAAGCATTACAAATATTTTTTTCATTTTCAAGATAAATATATTTTTATAATATTGCGCCTCATTTAAGCGGTCTTTCTTTATTATCATTAACATTGTCAGTAGTTATTTTCTGCTATTATTTGCAAGATATTTGTAATATTTCTAATAGATATAGCCATTTTAATTCTTTTAGCAATTATAATTTTCGCCAAAAACAGCTACTGGCAACCCTTTTGTCAAAAATAACCGAAAAATACGAAATTTACTACGAAAAATCAGAGTTATCCCTGTAAATTTGAATCATAAACCTTCGGAAAAATATTTCCTATCGAATGATACAATCGGCAAAAAAATCCATCGGGTGGTTTTTGAAAACACTCGTTTGGAAGTTTCAGAACTTCTGCTTTATTGACGAAAAACGTCAGTGAAGGCTTACTTTGGAGACACGATTTTTTTTTTTTTTGATTCTGTCTGTCTGTCAGTCTGTCTGTTCCGCAATAACTGACTCAAAAAGCATTCGATTCGCTTGAAATTAAGTGGGTATGTTAGTGAGGCATTGGGATTAAGCTGTATAGTTTTTTGTTAGATTTGATTCATTCGTTCGGAAAATATAAAATATTTTATTTTGTGCAATAATGCTTTTCTACGACAAATCCAATGATTTTCAATTTTTTTTTCCTTGAGAGAAAATGACACATTTGATTAATGGAATTCAATGATAAATTAATACTAAAATTTACCAGTTAAATTATTATCGTTTTGTTTTGAAATTTTGCCTACGCATTTGTCAGATTTTTAAAATTATTACTGTAAATTTTGGAGATTTTTTTATAAATGTGTTCCAATAATATAAACTAATTTGTTTTAGAGATTTACTTATTTTAAATGTATTTATTTCATTTTCTTTGTTTTCTCTTAATGGTTGCTAAGCAACCATTCATCTTAATCCTTATCAAGGTTCGCACACTCCTTGGAATTTCCAAGGACTCTGGCACCACTATTAAAAATAAGAAAATTTACATTTAATTTTTAAACAACAACATGCGTAATCCCCACCTTCATTCACAGATTTTACGATATTTTTCTGCAGTGAAACACTTCGAAAATATTCTTAAATTTTAGTGGTAGAACTGTGCAAATAAATTTGAAAGCGTGTAAGAAAATTTAAATGAAGTTAACATAAAAATAAATATGACGTCAGAATTAAAATAAAAATAGATATAGTACTTTTTGTTAAATATTAAACACGGATATTTGGTTCGTTAGTAAGAATTTTTCTGACAAAAATGGGGACATAATTAGAAATAAAAGAAATAAAAAATAATTATATTTTTAACAACTATTTCACTTGGTAAAATATGACGTCATAGTTGAACAAAAACAGGTATTTTATAGTAGTCGTTAAAAATAAAAGAAACATGGATATCAATAACTCATGAATGACGTCATTGCCGAAACTTCAGTGAAGGCTTACTTTGGAAACACGAAATTTATTGTTTTTCATCTGTCACACTGTTCTTCTGTCTGTCTGTCTGTTCCGTGATATCTGCCGCAAAATGCAATCAAAACTTTTTTTTGGGGAAACAAAATTGTAAAATTCTAGATTACTGAGTTTACACTTACAAAAGTTCCTGATACTTTAGATTTAGGTGTTTGTGGTTTGCAGGTATGTAGAAATATGAGGATAATGAAAAATGTTTGTTCCAACTGTTACTTATTCTTATAAATCAAAATGTATAAAGAAATGCAAGATGTACAAGAACCATTAGCACAATTAATAGAAAGTTCCAAATTTAAATTTAATGAGACTACGGGGGTTGAGGGGGGGAGGCGGAGAAGAAATCTGCTATGTTGTAATAAAAAAACAAAAATAATAGATCATGAAAATTTCAGAATATCGTAACATAACTAAATTTTTAATTTAACGCTTTTGATGGCTGAAAGCTTCTTATTCTTATTTTATTCTCATAAATAATTAAGTAATTTGAAAATTTTAAATTACAGTTTCCAGGAAGTTGAATATTACCCAAAGTGTGTTTAAAAATATATGGGTGATTCTCAAAATAGGGGACAATTTCAAAAGTGAAATCTTAAAAAAATTACTGTTAGCAACATTTCTGAAAAAAAAAATAGGTGTTGTTAATATAGTATTAGGTATACTTTACATGTAGTCAGCAGAGCTAAATATTTAAAAATTAACTTAAAAAAATAATTAGTATTTTTTGAGCCATGCTAATGACAAAACAAATTGCATGGAATAAATATATTAAGAAATTTTTATTTTCTCCCTGTTTAAATATTTTTTTCTATATTTATTAGCCTTCTTTTTCAGCAAATGGTTTCCATTTTTACATATATACATATAAGGAGAATAAAAACATTACCAAAGAGCAAGCTTTGTTTCCACGAGCAACATTCTGACACTAACAATGTAAGAAGCTGTCTTAGTGATTTTCTGACAGATTTAATGCATATTTTAGGGATAATAAATGTAATACCTAAATTTATATGTAAAATTAAACTTTATAAATGATACAATATAAGCAATGGTTACATTTATGCACATAGGAGTCTTTAGCATGGACAGAAAAACCATAATAATGACAAATTTTAATTTAAATAAGATTATGAGCCATAATATAATCACAATGCAATAGTCCTTTCTGGGGCTTTTTAAAACACAAAAGTCCTATGCAAATCAGTAAAATAAAAATTTTAATTATAAAATAAACATGAAAATTATTATCCATTCTAATGACATATAATTGATATACGCCCCTAATATTTAACTTCTATTCTTAAAATACAATACATGCTTCTATTTTCAGGCTGGGATAAAATGGCTACTTGTTGCCATGGAGAAACTTTATATTTTCAAACTATTGTCATATGTGAAAATGAAATTTTGATTAATAACCAGCTGTTATAATATGACCTTGTTTTGAAAATAGAATATGGAGGACAAACTTTAATTCTTTTTTTATATACTATAATTTTTTTTTTAAAAGAAATTTATTGGATAAATCCTCTCCTTGATTAATTTAAATTAAGAATAACATTTGTTTTATTTTATAAACATGATATTAACTCTTCAAAAAGCTAGTATATACAAGGCACAGCAGCTGTGGACATCCATGCTAATGACATTTTGAACATTTATTTTGTTATTTTAAGGTGTTTTTAACTAAAAAGTGAGTAATTCTTGAGTGCAAATAATGAATAATATTAAGACAAACATATCTGAATATAAAAACATGACAAAAAACCTCTCAATTTTTTTTGTATGCCGAAAGACATAAATTGTCCCCTATTTTGAGAATCACCCATATATATATGTGCAAAGCTGACGTTGAGGCTCCTGATCTGCAGATTTACTAGTAATATATATGATGATCTGGACCAATCTTGTGCAGAGTCTCCCGAGAGTATAGTCCTTCAGATTTGACCATAGAAAGAAAAAGGAGTTGGGTAGACTTCATCATTTTTTACCTTAAAAGGGAAGAGACCACCTTAAAACTTTTAAAATAGTCATTTTTGTTGTTGTTGTTGTTGTCAGTTATAAAAGAATAACACGTTAGCGACGTTAAAAAAAATTATGACAATACTCAAATAAAAACCGATACATCGTAATGATACCTGCCAAAATCAAGGTAAATTTGATCTTTAGTGTCATTGTTTAAAGAATCAGATATTTTTGACATTGTATGCATCATAATCTTATACGGCCTATACGGTCACTATACGGCCAAAAGTGACCGCCTACTTTCGATTTTAGACATTTTGTTAAATATCTAGAACGATACATGACGAATAAATCTGAAACTCCAGAATTGTAAACAGAACAATACAGGTCATATTTTCCCCCAGGATATTTTCCAGAAATCTCACAGGGGACCATCAACAAATTGAAAAAGAACAAAGATCTTTTTGGGTAACTCTAACAAAACTTAAGTGGCTTATTCTAATAACTGTGTTCATTTTTAAGAGAATAGAAAGCATAACTCGTAGAGAAATTAAGCTTTTCATAAAAAAAAAAAAAAAAAAAAAAAAAAAAAACAGTCCCGAATTTTGTTTATAATTTGTGCTGAGGTTTTTGCTTATAATTTGCACAGTTCTCAATATAAAAAAAAATGTTCTTTCGGGAAAATATGACAAGCAACATTTTACATAATACCCTACAAACAAAATTAAAAAATAATAAAAATTTTATGAAAAATGAGCAGATTTACTAAATAATGCTTCACTGCGCATGCTTAAACGCAATCAAAATATAATTTACATAATGTGTTAGCTAAGTGTATAGAGCAACTTTTGTAAAAGTCCCAAAAACAAAGCTTGGAAATTGTGAAAATTAACATCGATAGATTCAGCTAAAAAAATTCATTATTCCGTATACTATTATTCGAAAGAATAATAATTTGTAATAAAGTTTAAAAACACGTACGTTTTATGACAAAATCTACTTATTATCACCACGTTTCTATAAGTTAAAACAAACTCTATTTATATGCTTAACTTTTTAAGGCGAAAAAATTATATGCTACCTAAAACAAATGATCTTTTATCGAAATCAATAAACTGATTATTTATTTTCTTCTATATATTTGAGTGATTTTTTAACCCTTTCGGGTCGCATTTTCAGAAAGAATCACGTTTTGAGCACCAGTCTTGGCGAGTTGGCGAAAGCGAGAGCGTTCAGCTATCTGCATCGCCAAACACAAAATAAACTAAGTTCAAATGTGTCATAAAACATATGTATGATTAATAGAATTATATTTATTACAAGAGAATCTTTACTACTGTTTTTGATTAACTTCTCAATTTCTTCGAACATAGCGAGTTAAGGAAATAATATTTTTGAATTGAGGAAAAAAAAACTGTTTAGATGTTCTGTGACATTCAAAGCATTTTAATCAGAAAAAGCTCTTTGTTTTAAACTATGTTTTAATCGTAAACAATGGTGAATAACATTTCCTAATATTATAATCTTTGCTTGATAACATTTACGGAAAAACAAATGAACAATAAGCGCTATATCTTTGCAGAAGGAAGGGTTGCTATTCGCTAGACGTTTGGCGTCACAAACAAGAAAGGGTGCTTAGCATTGACTTCATCTCCGCGCCAATCGTTGTTCTGGCGATAAGGTGCTCAAAACGTGATTCTTTCTGAAAATGCGACCCGAAAGTGTTAAACAACATTAATGAGTTACCTGATGAGGAAGAGGTCACCTCAAATTTACGTATATAAATGTGACATAATTCAAGCACTGGTGGTTGTTTACATTTGAATATGTAATTTACTTATTTATACAATTATACTTTTAAAAAAATTAGGCTCATTTTTGAATAAATTTTTTTAACAGAGTATTCTTTTATCCATTGCCCTCAAAATAAATTTTTACCAACAACATTATTAATACTTATTTTAGTTAATTAACATTAATATTTGTTTTTATTTTTATTTTAACACTGGGAAAGTGTATTAAGATGTGATTAGATTTTCATTGGGTCATCAATCAGATAACTCTATCCATACTAATGAATTTTAATGTTTGAACTCGATATGAGCTTGGAGAGTTGTTATTTGTCATACTCTATTTAGCAAAGTGAAAAAAAAAATGACACAAATGAAGGATTATAAAATATTATCATAAAACCTCATTTCGTGTATAATTTTCTATCGAATTTCAGTTATTATGGCGCTATTCAAAACTTGATAAAGTATTCGCTTTCAGCAGGGATTATTTTACTCTGAACAGACTGGTGCTGTCAGAAAATTGGTACTTTGATTGGTAAACAAGGAGAAGAAGATTGATGAAATCTTGATTTTTGAAAGTAATAAAATCATATAAAATGTAACCCCCCCCCCCCCCAAAAAAAGGAAAAAAGAAAGACACTGTCTTATTGGTAGAGTTTATTTAAGCTTCATACTAGTTAAATTAAATAGAAGTTAAAATAATTTTTTATATTTTAAATAATCTTCAAACTGAATTCTCTATAATTGTACAAAAATTTTCCTTAACCCTTTGGGGACGAGCGACATGTATACGTGGCACAAATAGACTTAAAAATCTGTGTTTGTCCCCACCAGTAAAATTTTACAGTGAAATTTGCCTTATTTAATTGGAGCATTTTTTCGATTTAAGGGGGCTCAGGGGTTGAAAACTTTTCAAAAAATCGATTTTTTTATGATTTAATTTGATTATTCATTTAATTCTGAACTCAATGCAAAAAATTGCATAAAAATATTAGCATTTTTAACGGAGTTATAAGCATTTATGTATCAACACTTTCATAGCCGCATCCATATAATTTCAACTTTAAGTCGCGTTTTCTCAAAACTTGATTTTTGATGACTAACACCAAGATTTAAAAAAAAACTATTTGATGGAATGGCTTAATTTTTTTGCATGCATATAACATCATTATCTAGATTATGAATTAATATATTTTAGATAGTTTAATATTTTGAGTATTTTTAATGGAAAAAAAGTTGTATTTTTTAGGTTTTTTTTAAAATTTTCAACTTTGAGAGATTTTTTAATACTGTTTTTATTAAGTGATAGTTATATCCTTAATTCATAATCTAGATTATGATGTTATACGCATGAAAAAAAAAAAAAAAAAAAAAAAAAAAAAAAAAAAAAAAAACTCCATTTCATCAAATAGTTTTTTTTTAATCTTGGTGTTAGTCGTCAAAAATCAAGTTTTGAGAAAACACGATTTAAAGTTGAAATTATATGGATGCGGCTGTGTAAGTATTGATACATAAATGCTTATAACTCCGTTAAAAATGCTAATATTTTTATGCGGTTTTTTGCATTGAGTTAAGAATTAATTGAATAATCAAACTAGATCATAAAAAAAACGATTTTTTAAAAAAAGTTTTCAACTTTTGAGCCCCCTTAATTAGGCACAAATTTTTGTATTTAAAAATTTCGTAAAAGGCTCCCGTCCCGAAGGGGTTAAGACTGCCACTCAAGATACTCAACTTCCGAATTTCTTTCACTACTGATGACGGCCATGGAATGATTGAAAACATTTTAAATATTTTAATGTATTTAAAAAATATATTATAAGTTTGCACCTGAAAGTACTTTTAGTATATTTATTTCTGTTTTATGTGAATTTTAATTATATAAATAAAGGGAAATTTTGCACTAGAATTTTAATTTTAATTTATTGATAATGGCAACATTTGAAGTAAAAATTTCGCTTTTACTGACAATTTTTTATTTAAATATGGTGCAATTTCAATACTTACATCATAGACTAGGAATTTTTTTCTTTGACATGCAATTTGTGTGGAAACTTTAAATAAATTTGTTGTTTTTAAGATTTTTAAAGTATTTTTACACTTGAATTTTTAAAAAGAACTTTCGCAATCACATGTAAGCCTATTACGAAAGATTAATCCGTTTTCCCATGAAGTCATATAAATATTCAGCAAATCTTTTCAACTATTATTCCATGAAAAATTAAACCTTTATAAATACATGAATAAAATAATGTAAACAAAATATTTAACAGACATATTATGCGCTCTTACTTACAGAACTATGAGCTTAAACCACTTAGATTATCAAAATCAAATTTTTGTAATTGGCGATACAAATATAGTAAGTAGCGAGTATTTTTGGTGATTTTTTTTCAGCTATAAACTTCTAATGTGAGATTAATACGAAAATATCACTTTTAAGAAATTTTAAAACTTTCTTTGAATACACTATTGATATTCTTCATGTGAAACTGCATTTTGGTATTATTTACGCGCCGCCATCTGAAATGCTATTTCAATTGTAAAATATCTATTGAAATTTTCACGAATGACAGCAAAATATGGTTTTCACATATTCTCTGTAACCGAGAAGTACGACGGCTTGGTTCCCTTAATTATGATAATAATGATAAAATTTATATGGAAAATGTGTCTTGTTCAAATACAGTTTTTTGTCGCACAGTTGATGTGCGTTGATGCTGTATTCCTATAACATACGATATTCTAATACCTGTTACCTACTTTTTAATAACAATAGTTAAAAAAAAAGAAAGAAGAAAGGAAAAAGAAAAAAATATACAAAAACTAAACTGAGCCAAAAATAATATTTATTTCTTTACAGAAAAAGTCAGACAAAAGTACGTAATTAAAAAAAAAATATTTTTTTATGTTCTTTTACAAAAAAAAAAAAAAAAAAAAAAAAAAAAAAAAAAAAAAAAAAAAGCATGAATAATTACATACAAGTATTTCCAAATTAAAGTAAATACAGATGTCTTTGTATCGAAAATTTTCTTCGGTGTAGAACGGATATTTATTTGTTTTCAAGTATTACATAACAAATATTGTTTAAAATTATGTAAGATATTTACTTATTATATTAAAGAACACTTAAAGAGATTAAAACTTTATTGCTTACAAGATGATTTTTATGATGCTATGATATTCCAGTTATCATTTACAGAAACTGAAAACATTTCTCTTCATTTCCTTTCATAAAATTTCAGATGAAGATTCGAATCCGTACTCTAGATGAGGTATCGAAAGTGATGTTTTTTGATAGGTAAAATTATGTATATGTCAGTACATAAATTTTTAAAATGCAATTTTTTTTCTTTGTTTACAGAAAAACATGAAGAATTGCATAAGGAATCTTCAAATCTGGAAGAATTAATGATATTTTTTTCTAATAAAAAAAAGTTATTCTTTTCTTTATTATTTTTTCAGTTATAAAACATATGTTTCTTAAAATGGGCTTGTTATTTATTTCATTCCTTTAAGAACATCCATACAGATTGCAAATTCTTAATTAACAAGATGATTTTTCTGATGGCTCGAGATATTTTATATGCTATTTTATATGCATGATGTACATAGTTAAAATTCACCTACTCAGAGTTTCAGCAGTTAAACTATTCATCAGAAAAATATGAAACTTGGAATGTATCTGAACGAAGGAATGAAAAAGATATTTAACACAAAAAAGTAATTAAAAATAGTCACAGAGAGCGTTTTTGATAAAATTTCGGCAAATTTCAGAAGTATTTTCTGGCACACAGTGAAAATCTATACATATAATAAAACAGTAGGACCCGGTGTGTCTGTACATTGAAGATAATTGACAAAAATGGAGTCAGGGCGATAAAAGAAAACCAATGAAACACAAAAAAATTTTTTTTGAATTTTTTGTCTGTCTGTCTGTCTGTCTGTCTGTTTGTTCGAGGTTATCTTCGTAACTACTGAATGGATTTTTATGCGGTTTTCACTAATGAAGAATGCACACTCCCGGGCAGTGTATAGGCTTTGTTTCATCAAAATCGGACAACAGACAAAAAAGTAACAAAAAGAAACAAAAGAAACTATTAGGTGCGCTGCTCACGTTTTTTAGTACATAACGTTTTTTAGTACATATAAAATCCAATAGATGTCACTGTGCGATTTTAAAACGCGCTATCGTTATGTTTTCGCCAGTCTACTTAAGTATGAGAAAGTTTCAAGCTGGCTGTCGTTCCATGTGGTTTAGTCGGTAGAACGTCAGTGCGCCATACTGATGGCCCGGGTTCGATTCCCAGCATGGAATTTTTTTTCACTATGTTGGCATTAACGCCTATAAGCAATTAAAAGAATTTGAAATATTGTATTCAAGGCGAATTTTCTCTCTGGGAAAATTTCCTTGCATTAATATGTCAGTGTAATTTTTTTTTCGATTTAATTTTTTTTTCGAAACTTTGTTTTTCTTAAAAAATTACAGTAAATATTTGATATTTCCCAACGTTTTTTGAATGATCGACTTGCTTTTTTTTTTTTTAATGTATGTCTGAACCTTATCTAACTACTTCTTCAAGATTTCTTTAGATAAACCGACCAGCGTAGCGGGCGAAGGCCGCTAGTGTTAAATAAAATGATGCGACGAATCTCTTGTCAGTCTCATGCTGTTACACAAAGTACGAGTATACTGCACCTCAAACATAAAACAACTGCAAATGAATTCTTTCTAAACATCAGAATACAGCACAAACTTCGAACCTGGCATATGCACTCATATGATGAGACATCCCCCTATCTAATAAATTTCAAACTTTCTTTCTATCGCCCATAATTATTCTTTTTACTAATGGGTATGGAACAGCTACAGGGGGGACAGCGGCATTCTGCGCCATGAAAAGGGATGCCCTTACTCATGAGAGAGTCGGCAGACTAGATGATTATAACTCTAGTACTCACTTGAGTACTCAAATGAAAATAATGTAATTCACATAGGCATTGTCATTACCAAAAAGCTAGTCGATATGACATCTCCTGACAGCACATTGTTACAAGTATCAATCACAATCCTTGAAGTGAAACAAAATATGGGATCTAACATTTCTCTATTTATTAATCTCAAAGTATGAGTTCATTGACGAGTCACTGAATCTGCTTTGTTGGGAATCACTAGTTGATATTACATTGAATGCCCCTCGTGATTTTCATGTGTGTTTCATTTTCATGTGTATTTGAAGATTCAGTTTTGAAGCTGTAGTGAGCATGGCATTATGAAAAGTGATCAAATAAGTTACAATGAAGTTATATGGTAGTTTTCAGGTGACTGACTCTCACTTTGAACTAACCATTGCACTCCTCTGTCAAAAGTTGCTAGATGATTTTATTTTTTGTCACTTGGGAACCAGTTACATAACTATTATGATGGGTTTACTATTAAGCCTCCAAATGATGGTCACATGAGAATCAAAATGAGGGTAATTTCAGTGTAAAGCCACCTGTTGACTAGTCAAAAAGCAGCAATCATGGTGAATTTTGAATGCATTGACCAAGTGAAAGTAACAATGAGACGAATGAAATGTATCACTTCAAGTTTATTGTAGTGACAATGACGCTTGCGAGATCAAGGAAGGTCCAAATCGATTGACTATGTTGCTAAGGTTGTAAATATCTTCTATAATTGCTGTTTATAGTATTTCTTTAGGGTAATCACG
The DNA here is from genome assembly GCA_964019185.1 of Maratus speculifer. NCBI lineage: Eukaryota > Metazoa > Arthropoda > Arachnida > Araneae > Salticidae > Maratus > Maratus speculifer. The sequence continues at coordinate 271,007,790 of OZ025290.1, read as the reverse complement.
TGTTCATAAATTAACATTTTGTGTTTGCTAATTAAGGTCTGGACACTAGCGTATTAATATTTGTTGCTTGACCAAAAAACAAAGGCTAAGAAGAAAAGCTATGGTTCATATCTATAGTATGAAAAATGGTGTTTTTTGAAAAATGAAGCTACTGTGTACCGTCAACCAGTACAATTTTGGTCCTTGCGCGATTACTTTGGTCTATCACATAAAATTTTTTTTATAACAATACAAGATAATCTGGAGTCTTTCATCTTGAAAAATATTTTATATCCTACTATAGGGTATTTGAATAGTTTGGGGTAGTTTTAATTTTGTTAGTGGCAACACTGGATGTGTTTGTAAACAACTGCCTTCATGTGTAGATTTTAACTATCCAAATTTTCTACAGCGAAACAATCTGGGTAAGAGCTACAAATAAGGTAAGTATAAAAATTTTACCTTTAGTAATCTGTATCTCATATGTGATCACAGTTTTTCTTTTAACTTTTTATTTTGCCAGTAAATGCTTACGTTTCCATAAAGCTAACATGAAAACTAGTTTTTCGGGCTACTTTGTTCCAGGACTTTTTTTGTCCGAAAGTAACCCTAGTTAATTAGAAATGCCTTTTATATAACCAAATCTCACAAAAATGTTCTAAGTAACATTTGTTTTCAAGTGTTAATGTAGCAAAATATTACATTAATCGTTTTTGTTCTCGTATCTGTAATTTAACAATTGGCTTATTGTGTTTAAATGTTTAAAAAAAAAAAATGCAAGGTTAATTTATTAGCATAGATCTATTGCAAGTTTTAATTGGATAGACCAAAAAAGTCCCCCCCCCCCCCCCATTTAGCAGAGGCTACATTATTCAAAACTTAGAAGATAGTTAAAAGATAAAAATAATAAATAATTGTCTTTTAAAACAATATATCTTCTTCATTGCTTCATGTTAATCTTTAGAACTCAATTTCGACGCTGAAAAATCGTATATAATATTTTTAAATAATAGAAATGTTAATAGAACAAGAAAAAAAAAAAAAAGGCTAATAGCTTCGGTTGATGGTAGAGAAATGTTAAAAGATAAGTTTTTAAAATAAGGATATTTTGGTATGTATTTACTCGTGTAGAAAGGCTAAACATTACTAACGAATATTCCAATATTAAACTCAATAATCATACTTTTTTTTGAACATTTATTTATTAGTTTTCGAATATTACTTATTTTATTTACTCTTTCTACGAAAGAACTTTCCTAATTGCGAGTTGATTTTTCTTATTCTATGATACTTTATCCGATACTTGAATCTATTGAAAGATTTTCCGGATTTCCTTTAATAATCTTTGAGATAAAGATTCAAACTAGTAATGATCCTTCCATTTATTCTTTATACACCATAATGACTTATAAATGATGGCGGTTTTTGTTTGGTATAGAATAAAGACTTTTAAGTATGATGATAGAAATAAATATTTCCCCGGATCTTGTTTCATAATGGGAGAAATAAAATTCCGTTCGCAAAAGAATTTCGAAAATATCTGTGTATTTGATATGTATTCATGTCGTTATTCGATCTCATATGATATTCTGATTTTTGATTTTATACAAAACAACATCTGAAAAAAAAAGTTTAAAAAAAAATCTTATGTTATATGGAGTATTGACAATGATGTTATTTTTAAAGATGGAGTTAGGTACTGAAATGTAAATAAATACATTTTTAAAATACAAATATTTTGTATGTATTTATGGAAAAAGTAAGAAAAGTTACTAAGAATGTTTGAAAATTGATATAAATATATATTTATTAAGATAAATTGCCTTTTGTCTATAGCATTATTAGTTTTCAAACTTATGTTCAAATACTATACATAATAGATATTTATATGTTATACTGGATCAATGAAGAAAAAACGCGTAAATAACTATATTTCTATTAATAGAGATATCTTTTAGCGTACATTATTTATGTTTTAGTTTTAAAATTCATTAATAAGTTTCACATTTTAAATCTTTTTCAGTTATATACAAGAAATTTAACACAAAATCCTTTGATTGTGTTAAAAATTGAATTTCAATGATCTGACTAAACAGAAAAAGGAATAAACTGTATAATGAGCGTCAACTCAAATTTTCATATTAATAATAAAGATAATTACAATATAAAATTGCTCTTGAAAAATAAGAATGTCAACATTTAATAGTCCAGTCAAACTGTTAGAAAAAAAGGCCAATACATGCAAAAATTCTGCTAGAAGATTTTATCTTTTAAAAGTATTTATGGGGATATTAATAACAGGAATTAAGTGTTTTCCAACAAAAAAATACTCGAGGATAAACTTTTTAGAGCCAAAACACTATTTTCGAACTTTTTCCGTTTTTTGCCAATAACTCGAAAATTACATTTTTTTTTGTTTTGTGTACCATAATTAGTTACAAAAATAAAGATCATTAAATTTTCTACAAATTTCACAATAAAAATGTTTCTCTAAACACATTAGTAAGGGCGAAACAGCTTTCTGAAAATGACGTTTTTTTTTCAACGTTATAGAAAATGACATATTTTTCGCCACCCATTATTTTCCGAAAATCCGTTTTTTCCAAAGTGAGGAAAAAAGATGAGGGGTTGTATCCATATATCTATTGATTAAAGGCAATATAGAATTCACAATATGGCACGTACTACTATATTTGTATAAAACCCCTGATTGTTTTGGTTCATTTTGGGAATGACGGATTTTGAGTTGATTCTACAGACGATTACTTTCAGAATTTTCAAGCTATGTTTTTGAAACTTTTACAGAAGTTGCTCTATACATTTAGCTAAAACAATATGCAAATGAAATTTGATATCTTTGGTGGATGCTCAATGAAAAATTATTTACTAAATCTGCTCATTTTTCTTACAATTTTTATTATTTTTTAATTCTGATGATAGGGTATTGTGTACAATGTTGTTTGTCCTAATTTTAGAAAAGAACATTATTTTATATTAAGAAATCTGCGAATTATAAGCAAAAAACTTGGGAAAATTTGGGACTGTTTTTATAAAAACTTTAATTTTTCTACGAGTATACATGCTATCAAAATAATGCTATAAAAATAAACACAGTATATTACAATAAGACACTTAATCATAATCTACAGTTTGAGCCCTTTTGCTACATTAGTTTTGACAGGGTTATCCGAAAGATATTCTTTCTTTTTCAATTTGTTGACGATCCCTATAGAGTTTCGAGTAAAAAAATCTTCACAGAAATGTGTTACCTGCACTATTATATTTACACACTTAGAGTTTCAGGATAATTACTCATATATTTTTCTAGATATTTAACAAAATGTCTAAAATTGCAAGTGGACGGTCATCTTTGGCCCTATAGTGTATATATAGACATATACATGAAAAGTATTGCTTAAGATGTGAAATAATAGTAATAATAATAATAAAAGAAAAAGCAGAAACAAATGTAATTTCTGCGTGGCAATTAGTGGTGGAAGAATAGTTGCAGCAATAATACTTGTTTTAGGAAGTACTTTTAACTGAATGATTTACAGATGGATGTACAAAATTGTTTCAAGTATTTTATGTCATTATTAATAATAGAAACGACATCGATATCAATGAAGATAAAAAGAATAAATGGATATAAACAAAGATTAAGAACTAATGATGGCAATAAAAGATATGAGTAGAAAATCGAATACTTGAGGATATCACTAATATTGAAGTTACGAAAATTTTGATTACTTTCCAACTACTTTCCATTATTTCTTTTTATTATATCCATTATATACTGAAATTAAAAAACAAGTACTTTGTGGAATACTACCGTAAAAATAAAAGCTCAATAATTGGATTTGAAAGAAATGTTTCAATTTTATTGAAAATTGAAAAGAATATAATTCTATATATACGTATGTAATTATATACATATAATTATTACATAATTTTATCAAAAATCTGATAATATTAAGCAATTAACCTCTGAAACCAATCGCATTACAGTCCCATTTTAAAATCCGATTCATCCAGGAAAAGTTTTCTAAACTTTTGAACATGAAACTCATTAATACTACAAATATTATTCCCTGGGAGTGACTTACAAGGACGATCTCCATACTGGATATACTCAGAATGTTTTGAAATAAATACTAATTAAACTACTTATGAATGTAATAAAAAATCAGTCAAATTTAGCGACGGAATCACCGTAGAAACTTTGCAAAAAAATAAAAAACTTTCGAATATTTGACGTAAAAAGACGAAAGCGGCACACGATTTGGCGAGCAGCATTTTTTCTTGCCAAAAGCCAAACGATTTTCATGCAAATGAAAATTGTTTGTTAATAGATTTTTAGTCTGTAAATAATATTTGAAGAATTTAAATGTAAACAATGAGAGACTTTAATATATATATTATATTGTGTTACTTATATATATTAATTGCTGCAGCAATTATTTAATTTTAATACTGTAACAATAATTATTTATATAACAATATTTTCATATTGAAAAGTATATTTTCATATATTTAAGCGTATTCCAAAATAAAGATTAGATGAAGAATGCTGCAGTAATACATTTCAATATCTGATAAGTTTTTGCTTCCCTTCCATAGCAACAAAGTTGAATAGACAGTCTCAAATGGACTTAACTTTGAGATTGAATCAAATTTAATTAATTTAATTTTCGTTTTAATTTATAAAATTTCATTATAAATATGTATATCACAAAACTATAGTTATAACAAACTCAAACTTAAAGCAATAAAATATTTTTAAAAATAATTCAACATGAAACATTTTTATCTTAAAAAGTATTTGACTAAAAAAGTATTGTATAAAATTTAATATCGTCGTCAACCGGTGATAAATTGCCTAATAAACGAAATGTTCATTATTTTTTTACAAACGTTCTATTTGTGTTCTGCCGAAATTGTTTTATAAAGATATATATCCACATGAGAAGAACATTTTGTAATTTTTTCAGAATTTTCTGAGTATTCCCGTATGGAGACCTTTCTTGTTAGCCAATTTCATATTTACTTGATTAAAATATTTTTTTCTGGCAGGATATCGCAGTGTTTATGGAGTGGCAATACACACCGCCGCATGAAACACCGTCACGAGTAACCTCCAATGAATTTGAATGGGAGCAAAAATGTACATTTCGATACGAAGTATGGCATATAAAGAATATAATTTTGAAAATTCTGACGTAGCTTCGAAGTCCATTCCAGAGTTGGAAGCAAGAGGTTAAATATAACCTTAAAAAAATAAGGCACACATATTGTATCCAGATGAATTTGGTTGAACATTTCGATGTCACTTAACGACTGGATAAAAAAAAAAAAAAAAAAAAAAAAAAAAAATTGAGAATGCTCAGATGTTAGGGCACCCAAATCGCTCAGAAAACTCATAGTATAAGATAACCAGATGGCTAACAAACATTATGCTGAAAACTCATAAAACAAGTTGAAAATTGCACGTCAAGCGTAGCAAATGCGGTGTGTTCGCACTAAATCAAGTTCTAAAAATATTCAGGATATGATGTAATAGTATACAGGACTTCGGAAATTGTAGAGTATTCGAAATCTTTTCTGTATCCCTGTAAGTACTATCTGCTTTTTATTACACAGGAAATAACTTGTTATAAACCTCAGCAGCATATATTAATTTAATAAAATATGAACTAGTTTAGTACCATTAACCCCCCTCCCCCCCCAAACAGTGTTTCCACCTATACCATTATTTAATGGAATATTTTTGTGTGGTCCCGTAAATTAATAACAGATATTCTTTGCATCACTGATTATGTAGAATGTTTTTTAGCATATACTTCATAGATGCATATCAATTTTATTATGTTCGAAGGAGTATAACATCATGAAAATGCATATTGAAACTATATTTTCCCATTGACAGCAATGTAACGGAATGCTTTTGATTGTCTCAGTAATTAAACTTCGCATCCAATTTTCATAAAATTTGAAATGACTCAACAAAATTATATTGAAATTAAACATTTTAAATTTCAAACGATTCGATTGGGTAGTTTTTGCTCTGTTATATTCAGACAGGCGGACGGAATGAACAATGACTATAGGTGCGAACGCACCTAATTACTAACGCACTTAAGACACATTGGACAGATTACATGCAACCTTGAGACATTCGGTTTTTTTTAAGTAATACTTTTATGCATAAATTGATTGATGAAAATAGTAAAATTATTTTCTTATATTTATTTTTAATAAGGCATAAAAAGATAATAGATTAAATACTAATGCTTCTGATAAATAGATTAATCAACAGAAATAAGATGAAATAAGACCAAAAGTTAATAGGAAATAAAGACGAAATTCCGTAATAAAATCCATAAATTATTAAAGCGAGGATACCAGAAAGAAAAAAGTTATTGAGTCCTCTATTAGAAAGATATATAATGTAACAAGAACAAAGTCTATTAGAGAAGACGCTGAAATGAAGCACTTAAATGAGAATAAAGCGGATAAGATGGAATCATTTGGATTATTTTTTGTCATTTGTGACTGAAGCGCAAGCAAGCTTAAATAAATAAAAAATGACGAAATAATAGTAAGAACTCTTAAAAGTTCTTCCAATTAGTTGCGGTTAAATTTTACACGAAATGGATTCATCAGAATTTTACTTTGTTAAGTAAGTACATTTTGTTTTGAATACAACACTCAGACTATCATTTTTGTTTATTAATATCTTTTGAAAGCTTTATACTTACTCTCTTCTTCTTTAGCTATCCTAATGACGGGGGAATGAGTATAAATATTCAGATTTCTAACAATGAAACACACAAAATTTTTAAAGATGGACTCAGCTTATAATATTACATTAGACAGGATGGTTCTATTTATTTTTCCAGATCGGGCTGACCATTTTTTGTTTTCAATTTTAGAAGTAGGGTTAAGATATAACCACTATTTATCACTTTATACGAATTAGCAGATAAAAAAAAAAAAAACATTTTTCGCCAATAAATGTTATTTTAATATATCGGTTCTAATAAGAAAATTCCTTCGAAGTATGATATTATTATTTCATAAATTTTCTAATGTATTATCAGATATGAAGGGAAAAATTACTGAAGTGTAATTCTTCTTGATTCGCAATTTGTGATATAAAATAAAAGAGAGAAAATGTATGATTGGGAATGGGCGAGTTGTGGTGTAAGCGAAATTAGCCTTCTTTTTCTTGATTTGCCACTTTATTTTTCTGCACAACAGGGCTCCCAAATGGTCCGCGAACTGAACACCAGTATTTTTTAACAGAAAATTTCATATTACGTTTGAGCTAGAATCAACTTGCAAACATGGTTTCTTGACAATTTGCTAGAAAAATCTAAAAAGAAAATTTCTCTAAAAAAATTCTGATGTTCAGTTCCGGACCATTTGGGAGTCCTGTGCACAAGGACGTCACTGAGACAAGCACTAGCAGAAACAATAAACAAATAATATTAACAAATATCAATACTCATTGAATGAGTTGCATTATTATGACTTGACATTGGCCGAAATCGTTCTCATCGTTCACCTTCTCAGATGAAGCATCTCCTGCAAACGTTACATAAAAGGTAAGAGATGAACCAAAATGAATTATTGAAAAATAATTTAAAATTTATACTTTGTGAGAAGATGGTGCAAGCTTTTTAATCCCCTGTTCATTGAGCTTGACTTTCACTTCTTCTCGAATATTTTTCATATATCTTTAAGGTTTTTTTAGGTTACAGGGTGGCGAGTAGAGAGAAAAAGACACTCTCTAAAAAAGTGATCAATATCAGTGTTTTTTTAAAGAGAAATTCGCCTTCTTTAATCTTTTTATATAATTGGAAGTATTTTCTATAAGAAAGTATTGACAGTTTTTCTTTTTTTTAGACTATGTTTTCCCCTGATCACTCGCTATCCTGAGTTACAATTATTCCAAGATTGTCGCTACGATCTTGCAAAGCTCATATATATACACAAATATCATCTGTAACATGTACTTTATTATGTATACATCGTATGCTTTTTAAATGTCATATAATATATGCCTTTCATAGAGATACGTTGTGTCATATATGACTATAACTGCGCCATGTGCGGGACAAAATTTTATATATGTTACGGTCAATTTGATTAATCGGTTGTCATTAATAACAGCCGGTTTTTATTAATAATTACCGAAAATATCCATGTAAGCTAACATGATTTTATCAGAATGTATAAAATTAACTGGTTTTATTAATAATGAACAATCAAGTTTGGTCAAAATAATAAACTTGAACTTGAGATTTATATTATGTATGCATATACTATTTTATCAGTGTTTGTCCTCACTATTGTCATTGCACAATTTGCAATTATATAATAGCTTTTGTGATTGCGAAAATTTGTTTTCGTCCGTTAGCAACAACTTGATGATACTAGTTTATTGTTTAGTTTAGATCCAGACGGCTGCATCATTCAGGACATTCATTAATGTTTTGCACCGCATTTGTTTATTTTCCGCCGCAGTTTTGATTTTTTAACTACATTGTGTACTATGTGTAATCAATTTTATGTAAATTTTTGTTGTGAATTTAAAATTTATTCAATCAGGTACGTTAAAAATTTGTTAAAAATAAAACAAATATAGGAAGTTGCTTATCACTTAATGAATGATTCACAATATTTGGAGCACCGTGCGTCTTGCAAAATGACAATGGCAGAGAATATTTGGTAATACAATTACCGAAGAAGTTTGTGGAATGTGGAATCTACTCAAAGTATTTCATGTAAAATCAAGACACAGGTAATCGCAAGGCTCAGTTGAAAAAGCACTTAAAGACATTAAAAATATGTTATCCATTTGATTTGAAACTAACAGCACACAAATGTGATCAGAACAAATAAAATTAATTCAATTTATGAAAAATAATGCACATTATTCTGTGTCATAGTCCGTGTGAAGCTTTATTTGGCTATAAAGGAAATGTAGGTTTAATCCTTTCGACTCCGGCATCTCTTACGCAAATTTTATTCGGTTATCATCACTTTAAATACAGAAGTTACTCACAAGTAACTTAAAAAAAAAGCTTTGATAAAATAAATTTATTTTCCTTCATTACTGGCGTCAAAAGAAAATTTTGCAAAGAAAGACTATCTTGTGTCAGACGCGACAACGGAGTGCAACGGATAATAACCTATTTATCAATCGATGCTTGGTCAAAAACTACGAGTAAAAAAGGTTTTTTTAAAGTAGTTATGATGAAATTGTATCTAACTTTAGATACCAATCTCAAGCGAAAATCAAAATATAGGCGCAATGAATGATAACTTTATGTACATGGAATTGGACAATGGAGGTAAATGTTCTAGGTTCAGTCAAAAAGGGTAATAAAGGTAAAACAGTAGTTGAAGGAGTACAACATAAGCCTGAAAGAGAAAAAAGAAAACTGTTTCGGTGATGTTGAAATGGAATATTTTGATGAAAACAAGGATCTTCTTTTTATTAGATGAAGTCTTTAAAAATATTCATAGAGCTCCACGCTCAGGTAAGTAGTCATCTAACAAAGCAAGCAAAAAAAATATTACGACTTTCAAAGTTAGATTTTCAAGGGCAAATGTAATAGAAACCATTGAAGTAAAAATATCTGAAGTCGATATGAGTGAGTCTGATGTTATAGGTGTTATAATTTCTAAGGATAATAAAAATTTATATAAACTTGGTCAAAATATAGAATTTTAAATCAATAGTACATAAAGAATGATTTTGTGTTTGCAAGGAAATTTTAACTTCAGTTAATGAAGTTCGAGTGATTGTAACAACTCTAAAAGAATGTGCTCGTAAGAAATCCATCTTAAGTGGTCAAGGATTTCAATATTACAATTATAAAGGCTAATATGAATAAATTTTCTAAAAATGTACAAAAATAAATACACTTTCTAACTCCAACTGGTGCAACAGATCTTCAACTAAAATAAATAATTGATTAAAAATATAATACAAAATCAAAAATCCATTATAACTCCAAATGCCACAAAACCTCTTCTTCTCAAACTAAATAACTTGTTAGAATGTATACATGTAACAATATTGTATTTCGAATGTAACTTAACTGAAATTTGTTGTTTGTTATAAAAGTAATAATTTTGTAGTTGAAACCCTCGTACTGACTAGACGTATTTTCTTTTACTCTTCGATGGCCCTTTATCTTTGCACTTCTGTGTGGGTATGGGACATAATGACTTACTTATTTTTCTTCTCCTTTATTCTATTAAATAATTAGAAGGATCGTCTCATACCGGTAACAACGTATCTTATCTTAATACATTTGGTGTATATTAAAATCAGGGTTGGCATGGTTTAAACCACTTGGTTTTAACCATAGTTTAAACCAACTGGTTTCTTTTTCCGAAAAAAATCTAACGATATTTTCTCATTTTTCTTTATCATTTAAGACTTACAAATTATTCTTTATAAATATTTTCTACTTTTAACACTTTTTTTCAGCAATAAATATTAGATATTATGGACCCAGGTTTTTTTATGTATAGAATGAAAATCACTATGCATTGGTAAACATATTCCATTGCTGTAAAGAAAAATCTTAGAACATGTGAATTGATCGAAGATAAAATAGATTCAATATTTAATATTAATATTCAATATTTAGTATCAAATATTTTCATTAAAAAAATGCGGATTATTTAAAGTAAGCTATCATAAGATGCACAAGCTTTTGTATATGGAGCTACATAACTTGATGATCTTTAAGATTTTGGTAAAACTATATATATATATTCTTTTTTGATTGGGGATATAATCTTTAAAAATTAAAATCAAAATATGAAGTTGTATAAGAGTATTCAAAAATTGGGTGCTAGTTATAGTATTTTAACAATAACAATGTATTTTTTCCCCTTTGTTATCTGCTAAATCGACCATATATGTTGATTTAAAAAACAAGACCCCCAAGAAGTATCTCAAATTTATTATTATTTTTTTTAAATTGTGGAAAATAATATTTACATTCATCGAACTACACCAGATATTTATTAAAAGTAATCAAAATATTGTTTATAAAGATTTTCAAAGTATCAATGTTTTACTGTGTAGAGTAGTTTTATTGTTCGGACATAAGACTATTTACTAATAACTGTTTAAATTAAAATATGATTTTTTTTTCAATTTTCTACACAATTCACTGTAATTATTTAATTTAAATTATTTTCAAATGAATTTATTCTACTTATAATCCAACAATGACTATTTTTATTAATAAATATGCATGTATATGTACTAAAAAAGGATGTTTAAAAAAAAAAAAACCCCGTTTTTTTTAAACCTGTTTTTTTTCGAAGCCTGATTAAAATTAATTTAATAGAAGTCAAAATTTAACATTTTTCTTAATATTTACTGCTAAAAAAAAGTATTTTAAAACGGAATTATTTATTCTTTCATTATTCCACTGTTTAAAGATTTTGCCTAGTTTTTTTCAGTAATTATAAATTATATTTTATTATTTAAGCTTTGGCGTCCTATTAGGAGGAGATATCTTTTGAATGAGCGTTATTGTCTTTTAATAATTATTTTTGTTATTTGCTTTATGTAAGGTGTCCTGTCCTGGGTAATAATGTCAAATGCTACTATAACACATAGTTATGTAAATTCTGTGATGTGAAGGCTATATATTTATCAGGAGATACTTTACATAAATTTGTAGTATATTTAAAGTACTTTTAAAATGTTATGGGTGATTTTGGATATGTACGCGAGGTAGTTTATGCTTTAAAATATATCCCCAAGAAGTAAAACTGGGTAATAACGCCATCGACTAGTATATAAGAGAAATTTGGAGGAGAAAGCGAAATTTCTATGTTCTAAATGCTGCTAATTTTTTCATGTCAGAAGAATAAAATATGAAATGATTATTATTGAATCCATGGTAAGTGAGAGCAATCAGTCCATTTTTAGGGCTGCAGAGTTTGTATTTTTAGAAATGGATAATTTATATGCCATTATTCCATCTTATTTTATATTTTATTTGCATGGCGTTATTACCCACACAGGCGGGTAAATAGATTGGTCAAGAAATCACGCCAGCATATTTTATGAATACATATTTGCTAAAATATCTTTTCTTGTATACATAATCAATAAGTTGCTGCATCAAATTCTGTATTTGTTGCCGTAAGAAAAAAAAAAAAGCCGTGAAAATTGGTAAAACCTTTACATGGCGTTGTTACGCCAGGATATTTTACATGTTCCAGTAAAGGCGGTACCGGAATTTCCGGCGTATAATCCGCGGATCAAAGAATTCTTTTTCGAACCAGAAATTTTATTTAGTAATTGAAGAAAAATATTTATCGCTATCTAAAAAGTAACGTTTCATTAAAAAAATTTCTGGTCGAAAAACGATTGTTTCATCCGCGGATTATACGCCGGAAATTACGGTGCTCATTTACCTTCTTACGTCTTTTACAGAATTTGTAATCTTTTATCACCGGTTTTTCAATCAGAATTTTTTTCCTAATTGAATCACAAAAATTCTCGGATTACATAAGACAAATTTTACAATCAAAATTTACTGGTGAGAATAATCAAGGATTCTGAGAACCTTAAGCGCACGTATACCGGTCGCACGTCCCCGATGGGTTAAGGATAATTAATCATACTGACCGAAATTCATTGGGATTTATTAGTAATAATAATTATTAATTAAGTTATGATTTGGTAAAAATAATTATCAGGCAGTGTTTATCCAATTTACCAAAAGATGCAGTTATTATTATAATAATAACAGTTTGTTATTATTAATATCCGAATTTATCAAGTTGACCATCATATATATTATTATAATGACATATATGCTTTATAATATGGCAATAAATCTTCATCACTCGGCGATTCATCATCAGATGACGCTACGCTTAGAGATACAAAATCTTCTTTTTATGAAATAATATGCTGCGCATTTTCAGGAATTTTAAAATCAGCTGCTGACAAGATAATTTTAAATTGCGTATTATTAGAGGCGAACGCAAGATTTTTCTTCTGCGTAATTTGAGCTTAGATTCTCTTTTATTCTCTAGTTATCTCATAAAATTGTTTGATACTGTAGCATGAATAAGATCAAGGGGAAGATAAATGATATCTATATCGTAATAATCCTTTGAGTAAATGGCCTAATTTGTAATGCGTAATACATACAATAAATTCAATAAAAATGATTTGTATAAAAACTATTTTTCATCACAAATTATGGCACTAAGTGACTAACGAGGAATCTTTTTTTTATATGATTCAATTAACTTTTAATAAACTGCTAAGTTGATGAAAAAGTTTCAAGTGTTTGATTTTTATTTTAGAGAGATAGTTTGCACTATCAGATATTTCTCGATAACACAGTAATCAAATTGGTTTCTGTCTAATGATGAGAAAGAAATACTTTTACCACAAATTTTTTGATTTTTTTTTTTTTTTTTTTTTTTTGAAAGTATAAACAAATTTTTTGGTTCATTTATTTCGAGTTCGTTTTTTTAAAAAGAATTATAAATTAAAATTAGCTATTCAAATGACACAACTAAATTTACAGAAATTTCACGAATCTATCATTTTCATAGTGGATACAATTATTTTGGTTACTATTGTTATAAAAATTGGTTACAGAAGATTTTTTAAAAGACGTTTCGAAAATATCGTATTACAACAGGATTAAATAAAAATAACATACTTTACACTATTTTATATTTTTAAGTAAAATTTAATGTCTAATATTTTTATAGAAGAAAATTATTAATTTTGAAAGCTACCGCTATCTTTAAATCGAAAGAATGAAACATGTGTTTGAAATAAAATTAATAGTACACAAGATATTTAAGCGAAATTCTTCTTATCACTATTGTTAATAAATACGGATGTAAAAGTGAGACAAAACTATGTATAGATCTTTCTCTTTATTTCTAAATGTAGGTAACAACAAAAATAATTATTAAAAAAATAATAGTCAATGAAAAGGTATGATGTATGAACCAAACAGTTTAAAAAGAGAGAGCGAAAAAGAAGTTTCGTATGCATTTTATGTATATTTTCTGTTATGCAAATTTACTTTACAAATATTTTTTAAAAATACTTTTTAAATTTTTAATAACATAAATAAAGCAATAAAAATAATTGTACGGACATGTACTATAATTATTACTTGTATATATTAGCGAAAAAAATAGTAAGACAAAGTAATAGTCGTTATAAGGACTATCCTATTATTGGAACGTTAGACCAGAACAGATTAAAAAATCAAGAGAAAGAGAGGTTTTTTTATGCATTCTATATGCATATTTTTGGTGTCACAAATTTGATTTACAAAGATTTTTGTAAATAATTTTTAACTAATCATTTTTAATAACATAAATTAAGTAATAATAATAAAGTATTAAAGTATCGTATTATTATTCCGCCTGATCGAGCGGGTTAGAAAAAGACAGAGTTAGAGATGTGTTTTATGTATTTTATACGTATATCTCTTGTTGCAAAAATTTAATTTACAGGTATTTATCAAATCATTAAAATTTTTTTTTAATAACGTAAATCAAGCGATAACAGTAAGTGTGTAGACATCTACTATCATTACTACATGCACAGTTGTGCAAAAATTAAAGACGAAACAGATAAATTAGCATAAAAGCCGAAAATGACAACCAAACGAAATGAAAGGCCAATCAGGAAATAGGTATGAAACAAATGCAGTAGGACATACCCATACATGTCATATGGCATAAAAGGAGGAGGGGATGACCGTTCAGAAATTTTGTGAAATCTATTGCACTGTGTAAACGTTGTTTTACTACTATTGTATGATATAGACAAAAGGCAATATAGGAGATGTCATATGGATGACTTTACACGAGTTCGAATCATTTGGAAGTTGTAAGAAGTTTGATGTGGATAAGTGTGGCTCAAGAGTTCATTATCGCTCACAACATCGTTTTAAGAGCCTGGAGTGCATTTCAAACGAGGATATCAGCTGTCCGAGCATTCAGCTGTGGTTTTCCACGAGCGACAACAACAGCAGATGACCTTTATGTTGTCCTACTGGCGAAAATAAACATGCAGAAGGCAGCTGTAGAAATCGCAAGGCAGATTGAACAGACTACTGGACGTCGGATACCACGTTTTACCATGGATAAAAGGCTTCACGAAGGTGGTCTATATGCACGATGTCCAGTACGGCGTGTACGGTGAATGCCTGCTCATCGGAGACGCCATTTTCTGTGGTGTCAGAAACACAAAAAATGGACACAACTGGAGTGGGCTCGGGTATTCTTTACGGATGGGAGCCGATTTAGTATGGTGACGGATTCTGGACTTTTATACATCTGGAGAGAAGAAACACCTAATCCCCACTCCAACATCATGAAAGGTACCATTTTGGGGGTGCCGGAGTTTTTGTTTGGGGTGCTAATATGCTTGGTAGCCTTACAAACCTCCACGTCTTCCAAAGACGTTCAGTATCTGGTGCCCGATATTGCACCGAGATTCTCTTGCCTCACGTGCGTCTTTTTAGAGGTGTTGTGGGTCCAGACTTCATCTTCACGGACGACAACATTCTCCGCCATCGTACAGAGGTTATCGAAGAACTCTTGGAGAGTGATGTTATTCAACGCATGGATTGGCCTGCAACATCTCCGGGCTTGAATATCACGGAACACATGTGGGACCTACTCTGGATATTCTTGGCATCACATGACCAGGCTCCGGCAACGATTCCAGAGCTGAAATTGGCGTTACAACAGGAACCAGACTCGATGCCACAACAGTTCCAAGACAACCTCGCCCTCAGCATGGACAGATGTTGTAAATCCTGCATGGTAATCCAGGGTGACCATATCCCCTATTTGAGACTAATATTTTTCTGCCAGGTGCTTGCAAGAAGGACTCTTCTGTCTTCTCTGCTTTTGTGCTCCAAGTGATTTTTAAAATAAAGGGCTTATATATCCTTTTGATTCTTTGTTTAGATGTTTTTAACACTTTTCCCATATTTTCACATCTCAAAGTTCTTATGTTATGATTTTGGTCAATGTGGAAAATTTCTGGGCGACGTTACATTCGAAAAATCCTCTCGTTCTAAATTTTTGCTCGCCAGTGTTCATGAAAAACGAAAGTAAAAAAAAAATAAACTAATAGTAATTGTACACTGTTAAAAATAAATGTGACGAACCGGTTGCATTTGACGCCCAGGGGTGAAAAGGTTAAATCACTTGGTACCAGCGGGCTTGAAAATGTGTTTGGGGTGCCATTGGGTGTTTCACGCTAATTAGGGTGCCGCGCAATGCATGCCGTTGGAAGATTTTCACCCCTTAGTCATTTGCGCATGCTCTGTAACGTGTATCCTTGCACTTCAACTCGCTGTCACTGGTGGATCAACACAGCAATTTTTTCCTACGATGACTATCACCGCTATACACTATCCCAATTTTGTTTAGAACTTCGGATGGCTAACTTTTGGCGAACTTTTTTTATATAAAGCAACCTTTGAATTTCAGTACATTTCAGGGAGACTTTGAAGGTGAGCTAGATGACCGAGTGGATAGGGTGCTGAGCTTGTAATCAGACGTTCTGCGTTCGAATCCATCGAGGGCCGAAAGTCGGTTAGTATAATTTTTAATTTTTTATCATTGGGCACTCTGGATTAAGAGTGCCATCTTTTCACCCTAATTAAAGGTGCTATTTTGGCTCCTTTAGGGGTGTCACCAGTGAGACAAGCCTTTCACCCTTAAAAGGTGCAATGTGTCACCATTAGTTTTAACAGCGTAAAGACATTTAGGATATGAAAATCGATAAGGCCAAAAAGAAGATAGAAAGCGAAGTTTTGTATGCATTTTATATGTATACTTCATATTTTAAATTTCTAAATATTCTTTAAGCAATTTTTAGGTGCATTCGTAATTATATATATACCTATAGTCGTCTTCATTTAAGGCATTTACTCTGACGTCAATCTATAATGGGCTTTATTACTGATATAGCTTAGGATCACCTATAGTCGTCGTTCAACCCGTACTTCCGTCTCTCTATCTGTATGTTTGCCTGTCTATCCGCCCGCATATAACAACGAAAAAAACTACTCAATCTAATTGTTTGAAATTTAAAATATATCATTTTTGCATAATTTTGTCTGTCATTTCAATTTTTATGAAAATCAGATGCATAGTACAATTACAGGAGCAATCAAAAATACTCCTTACATTACGCCAAAGGAAAAAAAAATAATTTCAAGTGCATTTTAATGGTGTTACACTCTTTCTAACATAATAAAATTGATACGCATCTATAAAATATATGTATTAAAATATAAATTTTGCACAATCTGTAGTGTAAAGAATATTTTTTATTAATTCACACAAAAGTATTCCATTACATAATGGTATAGGAGCATTGTTTGGGGAGCGTTTTAATTATATTAAACTATTTCACATTTTACGAAATTTTTTATACGATGCTAAGGTTTACTGAATGTTATTTCCTGTATAGTTGAAAACAGTTAATATTTACTGGGACACACAGAAGATTTCGGATATTTATACAGCATCCAAAGTACTATATATTATAACACCAAGATCAGAATATTTTTAAAACTTCGTTTTAGTTAGAACACACTTCATTTGCTACGTTTGACGCGCAATTCTCTACTTGTTTAATTAAATGTGTTACATTCTGTGTTCATCATGAACTCACGATCGCAAGACAGTATATTCTTTTAAGAAACATTTTAAAATGATGATTTATTATACATTTTAATTGCTTAAGAAACAATTAAAATTCAGTTCATTACGTTAACTTCTTTAAGCCAAAAAGAAAAGATGAATTAATACTTCCTATAAATAAACTGTCGACAGAAAATACAAGATCAAAAGACTGGGAGTTGAAAATGACATGCTTTTACTAAAACTATAAATAGCATTCAAGAAATAATCAAGAAATATTTAATTGAGATGCGTTGGTTATCAAGAATAGCTAAAGCTATATCAGTAATAAAGCCCATTATAGATTGACGTCAGAGTAAATGCCTTAAATGAAGATCCGGCGGATCACGTTAAGTTATTAGGATTATCACATGTCATTTATGAAAGAAGTTAAAGTAAAAAGAAATTCCTATAAGTGTACAGAAATTGGAAAAGGTTTAATAAAAATAAAGTAATGATCAGATGAACAATAAATTTAAAAAGAAGTAGAGATGCAGAAAGGCATTATTGAATGGTAAGAAGAAAGCTGGTGAAGATTTTGAATTTAGATGTACGGTAAAGACGTATCTCACTTAACTCTAGATGCCTTAAGTTTGTTTTACAGTTGTCTTGGTTTTCAAACAATTTAAAAGATATGATTCAGTATGCATATTGATTAATTAATAAATAATTTGACTGGCACCGCACGGAGCAGATAATTAATTCTTTATAGAAGTGAAGCGGAAAAAGAAAACAAATTGTAAGTTGAGTGTATTGGAGTTTAAAATGAAATGGAAATGCTAAAAGCATAAATAATATTAAAGGAATAATCAAAATGACTTTAACAGAAATAAGAGAGACACAATGAATTATAAGAGCACGCAAAATTATAATCTAAAAAAAAGATAATGGTTTCTTTCTCTGAATAAATACAATTCAAATTTAATTATGGTCGAAAATATGCAATAAACTCTTTTGAATTACGCAGAATCCCGACACGCACTCTATAACTTAAGAAATCTCAAAAATCAATATATATGAAATCTAAAGAAACAGCAATAAAAACAAAGTTTCTATTGATGACACTGATTTTAGAAAAAGTTTCCGAGCAGTTTGTAATAGTGTGTTAATCAGTTTAAAAAATAAATAAATAAATAAATATCAATTTTTACTATATAGTCAAGTTTAACTAAACATTTTCAACAGCGCACCTGCATTTTAACATGAAATAGTAACAAATTTATATTAATTTTAACGATAATGTACTGCTTTTAATTTATCCTGATTGTCTAAGAAATATGTTTCATAGGAAAAAAAGTACTTGAGAATTTTTTGAGAACTTTTTTTTTTTTTTTTGATAGTGCAATAGGAAAGGCCTGGACAAGATGAAAAGCGGGGCAGGAGGACGAATTAATTAATTCTTAGTTTTTCCATTTCTCACTAGGTGGCAACATCAGCCAGACACTACTGCCGCTCCTATCGGCCGGTCGTTAAACAATAGTTTAGAAATGCTGGAATCGCCATTTTTGTGTTAGCTCTGAAGCTTTGATTGTTTACCGCTGCCACGTTATAGCTTTTATGTATGAGTAAATAAACTCTGCTACAGGTAAGATATATCGTTTCTCTTTAATATTTAAGATTAATTTAGTTTAAATACTACCTATTATCATGTATAAATGTCAATTAATCGCCTTCTTTCTTAATCTCTTGTTTTAAATCCTATTATTAAATCTGTATTCAAATTTGTAAAATCTGAGTCCTGAAACTTTTTTCACTAGAATTCTAATTTTTATTTCAGGAGATGCCGGCTCATGGAAGGAGATTTAGAGGAGTCTTCAGTGCTGCACAGCAAGAAGATTTAAAATCCTACTTCACAGCAATGGACAAAATGT
Source organism: Maratus speculifer (assembly GCA_964019185.1). NCBI lineage: Eukaryota > Metazoa > Arthropoda > Arachnida > Araneae > Salticidae > Maratus > Maratus speculifer. The sequence goes on along the minus strand of OZ025290.1, from coordinate 270,988,201 downwards.
TATTTGGATCAACAAAGAAACAGTGTAGAGGAATGGCTTTTGAATTTGCTGAGGAATGTGGTATTTCTTATCCGTTCAACAATAATACAAAGATGGCGGGAGATGATTGGCTGGCTAATTTTATGAAGAAACATAAATTAAGTGTACGCAAACCAGAAAAAACATCAATCGCCTGAGCAATGTGTTTCAATAAATCAAGTGTAGACAGGTTTTTCAACATTTTAAGGGAACAACGACAACCATATAACTTCTCTGCTTCTTCAATCTACAAGGCAGACGAGTCAGTTTTGTCCTGGCATTGAGTAGCTACCCATGGTTGTCAGTCCTACAGGATCTAGAAGAGTTTCTAAAATTGTTTCAGCAGAGAGAGGAAGGAATGTAACAATAATTTGTTGCATTAGCGCTTCTGGATTTTACCTGCTACCTTTTCTGATTTTTGCCAGAAAACGAATGCTTCCTGAACTTGTAGAAAGAGCCCCACCAGGAAATATAGGCCACTGTAGTGATAACGGCTGGAGAAATGAGGGCACCCTTTTCTCTTTTTTGAAGCACTTTTATCTTCACGTGAAACCAAACAAAGAATCTTCTGCTTTGTTGATTATTGACAATAACAAAACTCATATAACTTTTCAGGCTATCTTATATTGCAGACAGAAAAACATCATCATGGTTGGGTTGCCGCCCCACACATCACATCGTCTCCTCCCCTTGATGTGTAATTTTTCGGGCCATTAGAAACCTATCATAGCCAAGTATGTGGCAACTTTATGGTCACTCATCCAGTATACGCTATTACAGACAAAAATATTGGTGAGCCTTTGAGCACCGCTTACTTCAAAGCATCTACAGTTGGAAATGCCGTTAAAGGGTTTAAAGAATGTGGAATCGAATCTCACAATCCTGTTGTGCTTAGCAAACATAACTTTTCTGCTGCAAAAACTACTGAGCATGATGTTGTTGGAGATGAAACTGAAAATAATAGCGCTAATTCTCAGACCCTGGTAGTGGAAAACCAACATATAAACCCTCCAAAAGAACCAGAACTTATGGCAAATGCCGATTCCGATGCACCAAAGAAGTCTGTTAGTGTTTTCGATTTCAAACCATTGCCTAAAGCAACACAATGTGATAAAAAAAGTTTAACATTGAGCTCAAGCTTCTTCAAGCAAATCCACCAAAGAAATATTAGAATAAAGAGAAAAGAAGAAAGAAGAATAGGAACGCTTAAAAAAAACAGAGAAATGAAGCTCGTGAAGCTAAAAAAGGAGTAAAAAAACTCAATCTAATATCCTCTAAACCTAAGTCTATTACATCCAGACCAAACAGTCCAGTCGCATCAACTTCAAAGGATGGTGTTTTCAGATGTCATGCTTGTGGTGAGGAACATTGTGACCCACCAACAGAAGAATGGATCCAGTGCTGTATAAATGCCAAGGGTGGTGGCATGAGGAATGTTCCAATTATGAAAATGGCATTTTTATTTGTGACTATTGTTAGCTGCACAACTTAACACTTCAGCATTACGATACAATGCATTATGTTTAGTTTGATGCTTCGTAAGATGTAAAAACACAGTTATCATTTGTTAAACAATATAACATATTCAAAAGATTAAATATGTTCAACTTTTTTCAGTGTTCTCATCATGCCCCAAGGCCAAAGACATCTTATATCACTACTGGGGCAAGATGGCGATTAGTTAATGTTATGAAAAAAATAAAATTATGCTTTATTTATCTATTTATTTTGAAAAATTAAATGGTAATATATTTAATACTACGAAGGACTACTCTACAAGAGCACTCTGAAGGAATACTCTAAAATTAATTTTATTATACTTAAAAACAAATTAATAAACAACGAAAATTGTTAACACAGTTATCTTGCCCCGGTGTCCCCTACCTTTTAAATTTACTAACATGTACCAAATTTTGTATACTAAATACGATAAAAACACGTATGTATAAATAAAAATAGTTTCCAAATTAATTAGATACATAGCAATATTTTACTTTATAGTACTTAAATAGATGAGTGACAAAAAATTTATTTAAATATCTTAAAAACTTTTAAAGAAATGTGGTTTCTCGTAAATGTAAACTATGAAAAACGCAAATTAAGATTTTAATATAGCATAAATAATTAGAAATAAAGTATCCACCACTCTATCCAAGAAATCCACCCTATTTGTAGGTGTTTATATATTTGTATATTAAAATGTATTGCTTACCTTCATGTGGTTCTTTAAACGGCCACTTCCGGTTTCAGCAAGTTCTTTTCAAGTTTATATTTTGAGTTATAGCTTTGCTTCTAATTGTCAATGAAAGAAAAAGCAGAGGTATTTTTGGAATCTTAAATGTTCGAGTTTTAATTAGAAATAATTAAAAAGAAATCAAGATTTTTCGCATAAACAGCGATTTGAGGGTAGGCACATACCTTAAATCTCAAACATATATTGGTTCCTGAAATATTCTAAAGATAAAAAATGCTTCTGGAAACTGTGGGATACTCAGAAGAGTTTATTGTACAGTTCTGAAAGACATTTTATACGTCGGATTTTAAACTTTCAAAGATTTTTGCCTTATTTCTTTTTCCCTTAAAAGTCATTTTCGATAATTATAATTGAAAAAAAAAAAAAAAAAAAAAAAAAAAAAAACTACAAGCAGCTTTTATTTAAAGCCAATGTATTTATATGAAGAATATGTAACTGTTTTTGCTCGATATATGTATGCAACATTTTTCATTTTCCTGCCAAGATACAAAAGTCCCAGTTAAGGCCTTCCATATATATATATTAAAAAAAAAAAAAAATTCAATCTGCTGCAACTTCAGTTTATTCAAATGGTAGAATCTTCTTCTGACAAGGGAACCTCTCTTGGTGTTGCTCGCACCTAGCATTGAGACTTACTAGGGAACTGCAAGAAGTGTAAGTCACCGATTTCGACGAAAGTTGTATCGTTGGAAAGATCTCATCGTGAGCAGTAAAAAACTCAATGGAACTACCCGTCGCAAATGACTCATTTTCGAGATATCCGACAATTTATGTCACGTAGCTAGTACACACTTAATGAGGGACCGCAAAAAATTTTAGTCTCGATTTTGACGAAAGTGGTATCGTTAAAAAGATATCATCGTGAAGATTAAAAAACTCAATAGAACTACCCGTCGGAAATGAGCCGTTTTCGAGATATCCGGTAATTTATGTCACGTAGCTAGTGCATACTGTTCCAATGTACACTTAATGGAGGACCGCGAAAAAATTGTTTTCTCGATTTTGATGAAAATAGTGTCGTTGCAAAGCTATCATTATGAGAAGTAAAAAACTTAAAGGAACTAACCATCTAAAATGAGTCGTTTTCGAGATATCTAGCAATTTATGTTACTTAATGCAGTTTCCCAGCAATGTGCATTAGCAATGTGACACAAATTGTCGGATATCTCGAAAACGTCTCATTTCCGACGGGGGATTCTTTTGAGTTTTTTAATCCTCACGATGATATATTTTTAACGATACCACTTTCGTTAAAATCTAGACTAAATTTTTTTGTGGTCCCCCATTAAATGTGCACTAGCTACGTGCAGTGATAGAAATTGGGAGATAAAAGGCAGGCGTCAAATGACGACTACTGTAAAAATCTTAGGCGTCAAATTAAGATTTTCAGTTGCAGTTTCTAAAATTCATATTAATATTACTGTAATACTGTATATAATTTTGCAGTGATTCTGAGTAAAAGAAAATTTTTTAAATTTGTATAAAATTTTCTGAAAAGTTACAACAGAAACGGGAGAGAAATCCACTCCCAAAACTGTTCAATTTTTGGGGGGAGGGAATTCACACCCCTTTTACGAAATTTGTATTTTTTGCTATCTTTCGACAAAACTTGCCGTTTACTCCAATCTTTCAACGAAATTTGCCACTCTTTTTTGCAATATTTCGACGAAACTGGCCGTTTTTTTGCGATCTTTCGACGAAACTTGCCATTTTTTCGCGATCTTTCGACGAAACTTGCCATTTTTTCGCGATCTTTCGACGAAACTTGCCATTTTTTCGCGATCTTTCGACGAAACTTGCCTTTTTTGCGATCTTTCGACGAAACTAACCTGGTTTTTTTTGTGATCTTTTCAAGAATTTCACCTTTTTTTGTGTCCTTTTGACAAATTTTGCCGTGTTTTTCGCAATCTTTTGTTGAAACTTGCCGATTTTTTCGCGATTTTTTGAAGAAACTTGCCGTTTTTTTGCAATTTTTTTTTAAAGAAACGTGTCGTTTCTTCGCAATCTTTTGATGAAACCTGCCGGTTTTTGCGATCTTTTGATGAAACTTGCCGGTTTTTTCGTGATTTTTTTGAAGAAATTTTCCTTTTTTGCGATTTTTAGAAAACTTTGCCGTGTTTTTTCACGATCTTTCGAGGAAACTTGTCGGTTTTTTCGCTATTTTTTGACGAAACTTGCCGGTTTTTTAGCGATTCTTTGAAGAAACTTGTTTTGTTCGCGATCTTTTGACAAACTTTGTTGTGTTCTTTCGCGATTCTTTGAAGAAACTTGTTTTGTTTGCGATCTTTTGACAAACTTTGTCGTGTTCTTTCGCGATCTTTTGATGAAATTTGTCATTTTTTCGATCTTTTGAGAAGCTTTGCATGTTTTTTCGCGATCTGTTGACGAAATTTGTCGTTTTTCGCGACTATTTCTTGAAATTCGCGATGTTTTATAGTTTCGAATTTTCAGACTAGACCATTTTTTTTTTAATTTTCGGAACTGAATGTCTAATAAATATCTTTTTTTAAAAGCTAGGCGTCAAATTTGACGACCGAGAATAATTTTGTAGTCGTCAAATTCAATTTTTTAGTTGCATTTGACGACTAACGACCGCTAATTTCTAACACTGGCTACGTGGCATAAATTGTCGGATATCGCTAAAATGAATCATTTGCGACGGGTAGTTCTATTGAGTTTTTTACTGCTCTCGATGAGATCTTTCCAACGATACCACTTTCGTCGAAATCGGTGACTTACACTTCTTGCAGTTCCCTAGTTAGTGCATTTTAAAGCCCTATATTAGGAAGTTTGAGAATTGAAAAAGCTTTTCTGTTAAAGTTATATTTTTTGATTTTGCAACAACATAACTTTCTGAAAATGCTTCGAGGCCACTTATCGGACTATTAACATAGTTTTTTTTAAAAGAAAAAATGTTAGAAATATAAGTTAGCTAATAATAAATATAAAACATTGACATATAAAACACAAATAAAAAATTCCTTCAAAAATCTGCGAAATTGGTTTTGAAAAATTATGACGTTCAAAAGTAGAGTTTATCGGCAACTCTAGCTGAATGTCATAGCCTCAAAATAAGTCAAGGGAAAAAATATGTACCCTCCATATTTGGCATCTTAACTTCCTTTTGGACTGAAACGAAGAAATAAAAATCCAATAATAAAAAGTTTAAAATATAAAAAATTCATAAAATATGATTTTTAACAGAAAATGGTTATCTTTACATTAACTTTTATGCACAGAGCTATAAAATACACCAGGTCTCGATGCTAGGTACAATACACCAAAAAAAGATTCCCTTGTGAGTATAAGTAAAATTCATTTTAAAAATAATTTTTCCTAATCCATATCAATCCAAAGTGAGAAGAGAGATGTAGTTAATTTTTCTTTTCATATTATATATTTTCGGACGGGTTATTTGTTATCAATACAATATGCAGTTTTACAAAATTATTCATCTAATATAAAAGCTACTTTCACAAGAATTTTATATGAGAAATACATGTGTTTGTATGATTTTTACCTCATATTCAAACGACTTTGGAAACTATTAACGTAGAAATTGTAGAATATAGACAAAAATATAATTTTAATATATTTTTAGTTACTTAACATGATTTTTTGTGCATTGAAGATGGTGTCTGTAGTACTTATCGTTATTTTACAGCGTCGTATAAAAGATATTTCTTCAATACTTTCCATGATCAGTAATTACTAAAAACGTATACACTGTAAAAAGAAAGACTCCTAATCCCCATATAAATGAATTAGATACCCCTTTTGCTTTGAAGTTCGTTTTCGCTGTAAATTATTTTCCGATCATTATAGTCGAAAATTTATAAAGCAGTCTTTTTTTCTATTTTTAACTCGGGTGTATTTTTATAAAGAATGTGCATTTTAATTCTTTTTTTACTTTAAATATGCAGTATTTTTGATTATCTTGATACGATACAAAATTGTTATTTGAGATCTTCGATAAATAAAAAATATATATATTCCAACGGAAAAACTATCATCATGATTAAAAGAAAAAAAATATTCATTTAATGTAAAAATAAATGGTTTTCCTTAATGTGTTTCAATGCACTTGATAAATGAATATAGTTATATTTTCATTTTTCGAATTTTCTGCGGGATCATTAATTAATTGTTATCAGCATAATAAGCCGTTAAAAAAATATTGATTTAGCAAAATAATTTTCACAGGAACTTCTTGAAAAATACTCAAGTTTATTTGGTATTGATTTCACATATAGATTATTTCGTCTTATATTTCAGCAGAAGCTAATTATTAAATCATTAGTTTTAGAAATTAAAGTGAAAATTATGAATATTCTCAGTCATTCAAAATTATCTTCATCATATGAAAATCCATTTACGACAAAATAATTATTTTTTTAAAAGAAAAAAAAAATAAAAATTTTTGTTCCCTTGGCCATTAAACTTTTTCAAAGAGCTTTAGCAAGAGTAAAATTTAGAGTGAACATGACCAAAGCTTAACGAGTTATAACATTTTTTTGAGTTTTTTGTCACGTTTTCTTTCATTAAAGACTGTAAAACATGTTTTTGGTGCCATAAAACATTGTGAATTGATAAAATTCAAAGTATCATAATTCGTAGCTTTTGGTCATAGAAAAAAATAATGGATTTTCGCTGTTTTACTTTTACAGTTTAAAAAAAGCTCGTATAAACTTAAGTTATATGATACAGAGACCGAATAAATTTTCAAATTTCGTAATTTTATTCGTAATATTTTTTTAGAAACAAATAGACTTCCACATGATTAAGAACGGCATTTGTAACATTTTTTTTAATACTGGAAATATATTTCTATAATTAACCATCTCATGCATAAATTATTTTTCATTATTCACATTTTTTTTTGTGTGTGTGTGTGTGATTTAGAGGTCTGCACGGGCCAAAATTTCCAGGCCCGGGCCGAACGAAAGAATTATTGGCCCGACCCGGCCCAGCCCGAAAGTTAAAATTTCAGCCCGAGCCCGGCCCGGCCCGAACGAAAAAAATAATGGCCCGACCCGGCCCGGCCCGAAAGTTAAAATTTCGGCCCGAGCTCGGCCCGGTCCGGAAAAAAGTTTAAAATTCGGCCCGAACCCGGCCCGGCTCGAGTGAATTTCTACAGAACATTGATCTTTAATCTTATGGAAGAGTTCTGACCAAAAAAAATTATATTAGTCTTTTTTTTTTCCATGTTTATAATCTCCATTTATGCAGAAGTGCCGTAGGCTGCGATATTTATGCTTTTAAATGAATCTTTGTTTGTTGTATGTAAATGTTTCAGTTATCACTAGTATTATTAATCCATATTCCCTGTAATGGAGACAAAAAATCGAAAAAGCGGTATATGGTAAAATTTCCAAAGACGAAATCGCTTTGGAACGAAAAAAAATGCAGTCCCTTCTTAAGAGATGTAAATGTTTAATATATTTTTTTTTCCCGTATTGTTGTATTCATTTTGCATGGATGAACATTTTAAAAGAAACTTCCAGTTTTCAGTTAAAAAAAAATTCCGTCATAATCATGTTTTTTTTTCTTTTTTTTTGTGTGTGTGTGTTTAATTCTATTTTAAAACGCCTAGTAATCTATGATTCTTTAAAAGGAATAAATTCTAATGTTTAATTGTAGAATAATGACGGATTAAAAGTATATGCTTTTTTTGCAGAAATTTTTGGACAAAGTCAAATATTACTGATTTATAAAAAGTCGAGAAAAGGATTTTCATATAGGAAGATTCAATAGAAACTGATTATTTTGGTCCATGAAAACTAGGAAGAATGGAATCAGTCCCGGCTTCGTACGGAAAAAAAAGTTAGGCCCAGCCCGATACTCCAGCAAAAAAATTGAGGCCCGAGCCCAGCCTGGCCCGAAAAGATTAATGACTAGGCCCAGCCCCGCCCGGCCCGAAAGGATTAGTTACTAGGCCCGGCCCGGCCCGAGTCTTCAGAAGTAAGTCCCGAGCCCGGCCCGGCCCGGCCCGGCCCGAATGCCATTTTGAAAATCGGCCCGCGGGCCGGGCCGGGCTCGGGCTTCGGGCCGAGGCCCGGCTCGTGCAGACCTCTAATGTGATTGTGTGTGCCCTTGATAGATTAGACCTCATTATACGCATGCCAGCTATTATCTGTCCACAAATCAATTATTCATAAATGAATGTTCTTTTTTTGCTTAATAATGCAATAATTATCTGTTCTCATATGAGGCCCGTATGCATGAGAGGGTTAAACATTTAGGAACTAGCTATTATATTAAGATAAGATTAAACACTTTGTGTATAAAATTATAATGTAGCGATTTTTGTAATGAATTTTGAAACGCTTAAATATGGGGTTTGTAGCATGTGGACAATAATATAATTTTTGTACTTAGTCCTTTTATTCAAGCATAATTTCTTCATGATGATGATGTACAGTGTTTAGTGCTTATAATAATCTATTACACCATCACACAATAAAAAAAAAATGATTATACCACATTCTACGACTGGTTATCACTTAAAACAGATCCACGAAATAAATAAATAAATAAATAAATAGGCGAATTTAAAGCTGAAAGAGTCTTACGATTTTCTTTTTACTTTTGGGGCTTTATAAAACATCGTGTCTGCATTCCGACGATAGGTAATGAGTTGAGATACAGAATTGAAGAGGCTGTTGCTTGCATTACTGCGGATGTGTTAATCGAAGTGTGCGAAAAATTGGACATTAAGTTGAATGTCTGTCGTATAACTAATGGTGCACTTATTGAACATTTTCAACAACAACTAGCTTAGTTTACGTTCAGTTCGATGTATAAGCTATTGTAAATAGTCTAAATTAAACAGATATAATAGATCACTGGACATTATTTAATGAACACCCTGTATTAAGACGTAGAATCGAAATAAAAAACAATTTCAGGTGAAAAGAACTATTTTATATATAAGATGTTTGACACTTTTGACTCTTGAGTTAACACAGCGTCTGCTTTTTCTTGCTACGTCAATTTGAACTTCCATCTTACTTTTTTTAAAGAAAGTAAATGACAGATATAAATTGTCACTATTCGTTTTCCACACTTTTCTTCGAAAAAGTATTTTCGATCGTTATAATCAGAGATTTATGAAATCAGCACACGCTCTATTTCTCTTTCTCTCTCTTTTTTTTAATGAAAGCAAATAAATTTATACGAAGAACATGCAACTGTTTTTGATCGAGACGCAAAGTGTGTTTCATTTTCCTAACAAGATACAAAACTCAATCGGGATCTCGAATAAATTGAAAAAGCTATTAAAATATCGTTTTGAGAAATTGAAAAAGCCATTTTTTAAATGTAAAAAATGTTTTTTTTATAATTTATTTGTTTGGATTTTGATTTAATATATAAAAAGTAGACGACAGTAGTGAAATTACTTTTTTTAAAGTTATCTGTTTACACTTGGAATTTTCGAATGGAACATGTATTGCCAGGAGATGAGATTAATATGAAATTATACGAAGTTACAGATTGACAGAATAATTTTAATATTATTTTTTAATAAAAAATACATATTTTGGTATAGCATTCTGTGTAAATTTTAAAGGATATTTATATTTCAAATTAATCATTTATCTCTATCTATCAATGGCAAACTATGTATTTTTAAAGACTTCTCAAATATGACTTTCAGACAATTTTAAAATGCAATTGTCAGGAAGTCCGTTTTATTATTTTTTAATTTCTGTCTTCCTTTTGGAATAAAACATATTTATTCGACTTCCAACGCACTATTTTGCTTCTTTTACCTTCAATTTGATATATGAATTTTTGAAAATAGTCTAAATTAATCTGTAATTACATAGCATTTAAACTGGTACTATATTAAAGAGAACCCTGTATTGAGATATAGAATCGAAACAAAAAACCATTTTATGTGAAAAGAAATATTTCATATGTAAGATGTTTGATGCTTTTAACTCTTGAGGTAACAGAGCAATTGCTCTTTCTTGCTACATCGATTTGAACTTTTATCTTATTTTTTTTTCTTTTAAGAAAATAAATGACAGACATAAACTACCACTATTTGTTTACCACAGTTTTCTTCGAAAAAGTATTTTCCGATCGTTATAATCAGTACACGCTCTATTTCTCCTTCACTTTTTTTTAATCAAAGCAAATAAATGTATATGAGCAACATTGAATTGTTTTTGATCTAGAAGTAAAATGTTTTTCATTTTCCTAACAAGATAAAAACCTCAATCGGGGTCTCATGTAAATTGCAAAACCTATTAAAATATCGTTTAGAGAAATAGAAAAAGACATTCTTTTAATGTAAAAAATGTTTTTTTATATTTATTTGCCTAGTCTTGATGCAAAATATAAAAAGTAGATGACAGTAATGGAATTATTTTTTTCTTCTCTTTTCACATTTAGAATTTTCGAAAGGAACATATATTATAAATTAATATGGAATTTTAGGAAGTTGTAGATTTACAAAATATTTTTAAAATTATAATGAAAAACTGCTACGTTTATACAATATTCTGCACAAATTGTAATCTAAATTTTAATTTAAAAATAATCTGTATAAATTTCGTCAGAGTCATGTGATTTTTTCCTTCGGAGCTTTATAAAAGATCGTATTGTTACGAAAGAACTGCATGGTAGCCCCACAGGAGGTCATTTTGGTGTAATGAAGGCCCTGCAAAAGGTTCGAGAGCGTTTCTACTGGAATAATGTTCGCAGTGACGTGGAGAAGTGGTGTCGAACTTGTGACACCTGTGTAGCACGTAAAGGTCCAAAGAGGCGCACCCGTGGACGATTGCAACGATATAATGTAGGAGCTCCTTTCGAACGAATTGCTCTAGACATCCTGGGTCCACTTCCTAGAACATCTGATGGCAATAAGTACATTCTCGTTGTCATGGACTACTTCATTAAGTGGCCTGAAGCCTACGCCATTCCTAATCAAGAGGCGGTAACCGTAGCAGACATACTGATTCAACACTGGGTTTCCAGATACGGAGTTCCTCTTCAAATCCATTCCGATCAAGGAAGAAATTTTGATTCGGCTGTGTTCAAGGAAATGTGTGAACTACTCGGCATGGACAAAACTCGAACAACACCTCTACACCCTCAATCGGACGGCATGGTGGAGCGGTTCAATCGTACCATCCTAAATAGCCTCTCTCTCCTGGTGTCTAGAGACCAACAGGACTGGGACAAGAAATTGCCTCTTTTCCTGCTTGCCTACAGGAGTGCCACTAATGAGGCCACTGGTTACTTCCCTTCTCAAATGCTCTTTGGTCGTGATCTTCGTCTGCCTGCGGATCTTTTGTCTGGCCGTCCTCCTGATGCTCCTTCATCGCCTGAGGAATATGTTGATGAACTCCAGGCGCGGATTGAGGAGATTCATCGTCTAGCGAGGAACCGAATCGGACTGGCAACGGAAAAGATGAAGACACGGTACGACACAAAGGCAACAGGACATGATTTCATCGAAGGTGACAAAGTTTGGTTGTGGAATCCGATACGTCGTAAGGGACTGTCGCCAAAATTACAAAGAAACTGGGACGGTCCTTACACAGTCGTCAACAGGCTGAATGACGCCGTTGTACGCATACAAAAATCGCCACACGCCAAACCCAAAGTCGTACACTATAACCGGCTAGCCCCTTATTTTAGCCAAAGTGATTAGAAATTCGAAACTTGAATTTGAGACCATGGTCATGAAAGTCACTTTTTGTAAATATGTAAATAGTAATTAGTTCTTATTTATGTAAATTTTATTATTATTGTTATTATTTATTTATTTATTTATTTATTTGTTTATTTATTTTAAGTGTTTTCCTCTAACTCAAGGATTGCACTGCTCGGGACGTGCAGTCTTTGAGGAGGGGGTAGTGTTACGAATTTTGTAAATAGTTAGTGTTTGTTCTGTAAAATAATGTAAATAATCTTATTGAGCTCCATTTCTTTACTAATATTAGTTTTTGTTACATTGTCTCTGTTATCAAGCAAACTTGTCTATTATTTTCAGTGAATGTCTATGGCAGCTTTGCGAAATATTAGCGATACCAAGTTGGCGTCACTTTTGGCGACTAATTTTGGTCGCCAAATTTGGCGATATATCGCCAAGTTGGCGACAAACTTGGCGATTGTTGGCGATGGTAACCCTTCCTTCTCAATGGTAACCCCCCTTTTTGATATACTGATACCTTGTTTGTTGTTCCGCGGATTTTTCGAGTTGGTTCTAGAAATTTCCAGCACCTGCTACCAGCCTATATAAGAAGAGAAGCGATGCGAGCTGTGATTATTATTTACCAGTCATTCATTGAGCTAACAAGGCGTTTGTTAAGCGAGTTTGCTTGAGTCTTATTTACGTTATTTTGAATGTGATTTAGTGTTGAGACGTTGTATAAAGAGTCTCTGGAATCTATATCTGCACTTATACGATAGATTTGAACAATTATTTTTGAATATCTACAAATATTTGTGAGTTTCGAAGACTCTGTTGTTCTGAAGTTCTGTAAATAAATTATTTTCTACATTTCTATAAGCAAGAGTTTGAAGTTGTCTAACCGTAAGATCAAAAGAACCCTATATACGCTGCAACAGTATATAAATTCCGCCGATACTTAATGATTTGTTAGACTTGAGATTGAGACACAGAATTGAAGATGCTGTTGTTTTTATTACTCCGGATTTGTTAACCGAAGTGCGGAAAGAATTGGACTTTAGTTTGGATGCATCTCGTATAGCTAAAGGTGCATATATTAAACATTGGCAAGAAAAACTAGGTTAACTTAACTTCCATTGGAAGCACCATTTATGGTAAATACTCTAAATTAAACTGATATACGTAGTATACCATCGGATATTCCTTTATGGATACCATGCATTAAGACGTTGAATCGAAACAAAAAAGAATTTTATGTGAAAAGAACTATTTTATACACAAGATGTTTGATGCTCTTGACTCTTGAGGTAACAAAGCAATTACTCTTTCTTGCAACTTCCTTCTTCTTCTTCTTCTTTTTTTTTTTTTTTTTTTTGAAAATAAATGACAGACATAAACTGTCACTGTTCGTTTTCCACTCTTTTCTTCCAAAATGTCGATCGTTATAATCGGAGATTTATGAAATCAGTACGCGCTCTATTTCTCTCTCTCTTTTTTTTAATCAAAGCAAATAAATTTATACAAACAGCATGTAGCTGTTTTTGATCGAGACGTAAAGTGTTTTTCATTTACCTAAAAAAGATGCAAAATTCAATCATGATCTCCAATAAATTGCAAAAGCTATTAAAATATCGTTTTGATAGACAAAAAACGACATTCTTTTAATGTAAAAAATAGTTTTTTTTATAATTTATTTGTCTGGTATTGATGCAAAATATGAAAATTAGTGAAAGTATTTCTTTTTTTATTCTCTTTTAACATATGGAATTTTCGAATGGAACATTATTGCTAGGAGATAAGATTAATATGAGATTATACGAAGTTACAGATTGACAGAATAATTTTAATAATATTTTTTAATGAAAAATAAACGTGTTTGTATAGCATTATGTAGGAATTTTAAAGGATATTTATATTTCAAATGAATCATTTATCTCTATCCTTCAACGGCAAATTATGTATTTTTAAAGGCTTCTCAAATATGAGTTTCAGACAATTTTAAATATGTAATTGTCAAGTAGTCCGTTTTATTTTTTCAATTTCTCTCTTCCCTTCGGAATAAAACATGTTTTTCCGACTTCCAACGCAGTATTTTGCTTCTTTTACCTCCAATTTGATATATGAATTTTTGAAAATAGTCTAAATTAGTCTGTAATAACATACCATTTAAACTGGTACTCTTTTAAAGAGAATCCTCTGTATTAAGATATAGAATCGAAACAGAAAACAATTTTATGTGAAAAGATCTATTTCATATATAAGATGTTGGATGCTTTTACTTTTGAAGTAACATAGCAATTGCTCTTTCTTGCAACGTCAATTTGAATTTCCTTTTTATTTATTTTTTTTTATAGAAAATAAATGACAGACATAAACTGTCACTTTCGTTTTCCACACTTTTCTACAAAAAGTATTTTCCGATCGTTATATTCGGAGATTTATGAAATTGGTACACGCTCTATTTCTCTTTCTCTCTCTCTCTTTTTTAATCAAAGCAAATAAATTTTTTACGAATAACATGCAGCTGTTTTTATTCGAGATGTAAAGTGTTTTTCATTTTCCTAACAAGATACAAAACTCAATCGGAAACTCAAATAAATTGCAAAAGCTGTTAAAATATTGTTTTGAGAAACAGAAAAGACATTCTTTTATTGCATAAAATAGTTTTTTATAATTTAATTCTCTGGTCTCGATGCAAAATATGAAAAGTAGACGACAGTAGTGAAATTACTTTTTTAAAAATTCTCCTTTCACATTCGGAATTTTAGAATGGAACATATATTGTAAATTGACATGGGATTTTACGAAGCTATAGATTTACAAAATAATTGTAATATTATTTTTTAATGAAAAATACATATGTTTGTATAACATTCTGTATAAGTTTTAAAGGATATTTATGTTTCAAATGAATCATTTATCTCTATCCTTTAACGGCAAATTATGTATTTTTAAAGACTTCTCAAATATGACTTTCAAACAATTTTTAAAATGTAATTGTCAGGAAGGCCGTTTTATTTTTAAATTTCTTTCTTCTCTTTGGAATAAAACATGTTTATCCGACTTTCAAAGCAGTATTTTGCTTATTTCGTGAAATTTGCACTATATGTGTGCTCTTAGCAAGAAGACAACGCTCATAAAATTTTTACCTTTTAATGATTTTTTTCCTTAATGATATAATTTTTATGTGTTACGCCGAGTTTTTATATCCAAAAAAATCTGTATGAAGATAACAATGCTGAATTAATTACATTGTTTTAAAGATTTATTTCTAAGTAAAACATCAGTATATATGTTTTTTAATAGAAAAATAAATTTAGCTCAAACACGCGAAATTTTTATCTTATTTAATTAGAGATTTTTTTATGAGAAAATACTGGTACAAAAGAATTTCTCTGTTTGGAAATTTAAAAACCCGCAGAACCGTGATTGCACATGTAGTAAAAAACATTCATGCTTGAATAAACATTTATGCCCCTTTTAAAACCATAAAAAATAATAAATCTAGGTCCTTACGCTTGAAAGTACGTTTTTTTTCTATTCAACTGTGTAAAAGTTGAAATTTTGTAATATTTTTAAATTAGTAAATTTTCTATAAAAGCGAAATTGTAAACTCAGACCATTGCCGCCATCGATATTACGACAGCGTTACTCGCGGTTTCTTTATAATATAGTTATTGTCTTTGTCATTAATTAACAATTTTTAATTCTTTTTTATTTATTTATTTATTTTTAAGCAAAGTAGCATCTATTAAACTGAATTTCAACAAGGAAATCTGATTTTGTTTTGTTTATAAAAAAACGAATGAATTAAAAATTAAAAAAAAAAAGATTCCATCATGGACTAAGAAAATACTTGAGATAATATTTAATATTTCTATATTAAAAAAACACGCTATTTATACGAATTATGTTTATACAAGAATCTCATGTTGGCTGAAATTAATTTTCGTTGAACAAACAGTAATACTTAATATACAAGGTTATAAAAGAAATACAATATTTATACTTTTCTAAAAATTTAAGTATCTTTAGCAATAATATATTTTAATTTCATTTAAAAAATATAGTTTATAGTTCTCCATCGTGTGGTATCTTTCTAAGCAGTATTCAATAGGCAGCATTTAATGTTTTTCATTGTTGTATTCAGGCACTTTTCACCCGAAGGGATGGATGTCTGTGACTCCGGGATATTATACAGCTCCGGGGCTGGCGGATTGCACTTTTTGACCATTGAAACAAAAAATCTCATATCTTTCGAAATGGGGATATTTCGGGCCACCTCCTTATTTCAACACGGAGTTTTC
Organism: Maratus speculifer; assembly: GCA_964019185.1. Lineage (NCBI taxonomy): Eukaryota > Metazoa > Arthropoda > Arachnida > Araneae > Salticidae > Maratus > Maratus speculifer. The sequence continues at coordinate 270,971,976 of OZ025290.1, read as the reverse complement.
TGTCTGAACATACAAAACAACCTTACACTTTACATAGGTTATCTTATCTTTTTTAAAACTACTTTCGAATTCGCGGCACAGTTCTTTCTGTAACTTTCTTTTTGCCAGTTTACAGTATTATTAAAAATATATTTTAAGAAGAGAAGATGCCAAATTATGCATGAAAACAAAAACATCATTTCGAATTCTACGTATCTCCAAAGCTTGTCGACTTAATGTAACATAAGATTAGTATGACTCTTTCTTGTGGTGGCTGAGAATAGACATACAGTTGGAATGTTAAAAAAACTTTGATGGATATAAGATAAGTTATTGGGTTACAAAGGGTTAAAGGAAACCTTAAAATTAATTTATCGTCATTCGTGTTCTTTTTTTCAGATTTTTCAGATTTAAAAAATGTTAAATTTATTCTAGATATGAATTGATATTTTTAGGTAGACAGGCAACGATTTATCTTATCCGTGTGAACCAAATGTCATTATGCACTAATTAATTGATGCTCTAAAGCTTTCTAATTGGAAATTTTGCTCTATTTCTTTTCATTTTCGATTTGCAATGGCTAATTTCGAAAATTCGTCGCCGGGGGCGTTGCTGTCGTTTGCATTAGATTGGTATATAGTCGCTTTACTATACCCATAGACCTTACTCTGTGACTATACCGTTACTTCATTTACATAGTTGTAGTTCTCTCTGTTCCCAAGTATTTTTCGGTTAAAGGGACTTTCCCATATATCCTGTATAAGAGATTTCATAACAGGTTTTTCCATATTTTGATAACTTTTGTTTAAAAAAGTTCATAGTGTTCATCCGAAAAAAAAATGGCACATCTTGCAAAAATTCATTTTGCGTTTTATTCTACTAATAGGTCTACCATAGATACACCTTGCCACACGAAAAGTTTCATAAGTGTGGCTATGCGGAAAATTTATTACGCTACATGTCCATTCGTGACCACAGAAGAGGGGTGAATTGTGTGGGAAGGTAAAATTACTTGAATCTCCAAACTTCATCCTATGTCTTCGGGTTTTATGCTTTTATACATGTTTTCATTTCTGCATGCAGACTTAAGTGCTATAATTTTATGTCAAAGTAAAATCATGCAAATTATGGTTTGCCTCCCCTGTAAAATTTACTATTGTCGAGATGTGTTAATTTTCTTGCTGGTGAGCGATATGTGCAAAAATTAGCCATTTACTTTGCAATTTTCCGGTTGAATTTAGCTATTACTCTTTCTTTAAAATTACTGCTTTTAAGAAAGAGAAAAAAAATAGATCGTTAAATCTGTTCAAATGTCATTACGATTCTGGAATTAAAGCGATCAGGTAAAAAAATTAAAAAATAAAGTAATTGTATCATTTTAAATTAAGTGTTTAAAATTGAACGTTTTAAAAATTTTCGGAAAATATAACTGTAATTTTTAAAGTTTTTTTTCTTTTTGATTAAATTATTCATACGTAACATTTGCATAAAAAATCTAAACTATCTTCTTTTAAAAATTGGTAATATCTTTTTTGTTTTGAGTGCAAAGTTGTCAATTTAAAATTTAATTGAGATATAGAGAATATAAACAGTGCTCTACAGTGATGACCAAATCACTCAGAGATCTTGTCTATGGCAATTTGACTTCAAAATTTTTTTTGTTTTTGTCTGGATTTTCTAAGGAATTGCGCCGCTAAATCTAGCTGACTCTGTACCTTTTATAAAGATGCCTCAAGCATCAGAATTTTCTCCCCCCCCCCTTTTTTCTTGAATTTACTTGACAATCTGCTTTTTCCTTGTTAGGCATAAACGTTATAATCTAGATGCACAGAAAGCATATATGGTGCATACAAAACTTCGGTCAGCAAAAGATAGATTACGAACATGTTAAATCTAACTGTCCAACCAACTAAAATAAAAAATAGAATATTTGAATAGGTTTTTATATAGGTTTTCATATTTTATATATTTTCTGTATAGGAATGGGAAATAAAATAGATTAGTCTATATTTTATCTTATAAATGTTGAATTATTCTTGTAAAGGAAATATTCAGCATAGAAGCTGAGAGCCCAGATTTTTGAACTCCACATAAAAATGTGGAGTACTATTAAAAAATAGTACTTTTCATCTTATTATGTCGCCTTATTTATGTGTTAAGCAAGAACGAGATTAATATGTAATAAAAAAGTAATTAAAAAAATGCAATAAAAATGTAATAAAAAAGTGGCATGCATAAATTTAAGTACTTGCAGATTTGATTCAGTTTTTTGGACAAACTACTTACAATTTTTAAAGCCTTTATAGTATACCTTTATGCTTTTTGCATAACTAAAATATTTATAACTTTTAGAAAATTGTCGAGAAAGGAATCTGCTTCTTCCTTAAATGTTAAATGCTCAATGTAAGGATCTAAACGCACGATGGACATCAACACTTACAATTCAAATGGGGAAAAATAATGAAATCACTGATATAAAATCTTATATTATTTATATAACAATACAAAATTTATGTAATAAAACTCGCAAGTTTGTGTGTTTGTATGCAAATTTTGTTTGAAAAACGAAATCTGAAGCCTTTTGAAGCCTATGAGCTACGCTCGCCAACGCACGTTCATGCATCCAAGATTTTGAAAGCACGCTAATTTCATTGGCTTAAATAATAATAATAATAATAATAATAATAATAATAATAATAATAATAATAATAATAATAATAATAATAATAATAATAATAATAAACAGTAAGGATTTTTCTATAAATGGATTCCCATTCGTTTTCTTTGATTGGAGATTTTCAAGGCCAAATTAGCCGCTGTTAAAAATACGACCCTGTTTTCATGACTGATTCTTTGAACGTCTGAAAAATAACGTTTGAGTGATAAATTACCTTCAAATATGAATATAGTCTAAGATAACTTCAGATGAAATAGAATTATACAGAATTGCAACAGAATTGTCAGTAAACAAACAATACAGATTTGTTAAACTTTAACTATTAAGAATATTAAACCATAAGGTAATCATTTATATATCGAGTTTTCCAGAGAGCACTTAAAAACAATGAACCTGTTTGTGAATTTATAACTATCAAACTGCGGGGCAAAATGCAACTTGGCTTGTGACGTTATTCATCTATAAACCTATGAAACTAATTTTAAATGTAGTATCGTGCTATAGATTATGACTTCGCTGTTCATTGAACACGAATTATTTTTTTAAACAATAACTTACATTTTTCAGTGATTCTGATATGGATTTTAGCATTTATCACTTACTTGATGAAGAAAGACCTGCATCAAAGCTCTAAGACAGACTTATTTAAATAGGTACTTTTTCGACACCATGACAAAATGTATGCTAATGCTCCAACTATTTCAACTCTGATCGTGAAAAGAGTTTTTATTATAAACCATGCAAAATTTTATATTTGCTATTTAGGAAACATGAATCTCGTGAATGATAATTATTTAACCTTAACCTCGGAAAGCTTTTTAACTTGGTGATATTCGAATTAAAAAAAAATTCTTAATAAAGTTATAATTTACTTTTACTGAGATGGATTTTACCATTTGGCAATTACCAGATGATGAGAAAGTTAGGATAAAACTTTTTCAGGAATTCTGCATGATAAAAAGTTGTGTTAAAAAAAAAAAAAAAAAAAAAAAAAAAAAAAAAAAAAAAAAAAACATGAAATGTAATGAGTTTTGGAAATCGGAAATGGAGATGTAGCTTACCATCATGTCGAGAAAGCATATTATCTGGGCCATGTCATATGCAACTACTCAAAACATGGCGTCAATTATACTAATTAAGCTAACCCTTAATTTTTTAATTGACGAATTCCATGCCAACTGAAAATAGTAGTGAATTTTTCAACTTCGTGTTATCTTCAAGTATTTGGTGTCATTTTAAAGGCAATTTATTGCAGTTAATGGATTTAATATTTATTTTTGAAAATTATGCATGGTTTATTTAAACTTTATGAGAAATAGTGAGTATTTAATGATTTTGATTTATAATGTTAAAAATATGACTTTTTAAAAGATCAATTATTTATCAAAAATATGGTGATTTTACATATTTTTTCATTTATATAGTAAATTAAATGTTTCCTAATCATAATTTGACAGTAATAATCTTCATATACAACTTTCTTCCTATTCTTTCAAATAAAGTTATTTACAATTTTTATTTGTCCCCTCTATTACAAATTTTTTTTAAGTTTATTTTATTCAATATAAAAAAAAGATTTAGATTTAATAAAAAGTGTTTACAATAAATATCATTTGTGTAATCATATTATGTAATAATTTTGAAAATATAATCAATTTTTTTTTAAATACATGCGTAACAGAGGGGATGTAACAGAGGAGACGGAGCTAAATGTCCCCCCTGTCTGTTACACATGGTTGTGAACTTATTTTAACACAATCTAATTTTCAAAACAAACTAATTATTTTAAACAGCTTAGATAAAATCCAACCAAGTGTGTGTTACACGTAGATTTTAGCGAAAACTTTACTTTTGTTACACAAAATGAGATACACAACATGAGCACATAGGATTTACAAGCAGTGTTCTTTGTTTTGCTGCTGTTGCATGGCTCCCAAAAGATGATCTCTTGGAAGAAAAAGAAATTAGGAGTTATGTCATAGCCAGTGACTATATGCAGCATGACAAATATGCAATCCACACTTTCAATGAAATCCTATTTGATAAATTATAAAAGGAATTCCCTGTGTTAAAAGAAATTGACACTTTTAGTGATGGGCCATCATCCCAATTCAAACAGAAATACACACTTTGCAATGTTACTTTCTCACCCTTTAAAGTCAATTGGCATTATTTTGCTACTAGTCATGTAAAAAGTGCAGATACCATTTGCAATGGAGTAGAAATTATTTATTGTGCAAAAGAGGATGTAGTAAGGGACATTGCTGCCTTTAATGAAAGAGTTTAAAATATAAAAGCTATACCAAATTTGAGGAAAATTCATTGTGTTAGAGTGCTACAAAAATATTGTATTTCTTATTCATCGGTGTTTGTTGAAGAAGGTGTACAGTTTTGCTTCAAAGATGGCATGGATAAATCTGTAGAAAATAACAATTTGTTAACTCCTGATGTTAATGTTAACAATTTTGCAATTGTTAGATTTCAAAGAAAGAATAGTATGGTGGAATTTGTTGCCCAAACCACTGGAATAGACAAGGAAACTGACAATGTCCATGTTATATTTTTAAGTCGGTCTAGTGGACTGAAAATATTTTAATATAATCATAAAGATATAACATGGGTTCATATGTTTGAAATAAAACAAGTACTACCAACTACAACATTAAATAATCAAAACGTTACCTTTGGAAAATGAACACTGGAAATACGATCACTGAATTTGTAAGATGTCCCCTCTGTTACATTCCATGTCCCCTCTGTTACGTTCGATTAATTTCATTGAAATAAAATGTGTTTTCAATCTAAACAATCTGATAGGTAATTATTTTACTTTGATATGTCTTTACTTAAAAAATACATTTAATTTCTTTTTTGTAATTTCCAAATTACAGAGTTTTATATAAGTTGTAAGTGCATGTCAAAAAATGTGGGGTTTTTTTTGTCCCCTCTGTTACATACCAATTTAATTAATTTATAATTAAACAATTAAGCTTTTTCATCGTTTCTAATTAATTAATTAAGCACTGTTCCATAAATTAACATAGTCTTGTAAAGTTTTTGTCTTTGGAAAATTTAGTAAGTATTTAAATGGTAAAATTCTTGTGCAATTTCCTCTCTGTTACACTTGGAATTCATCAATTACAATAAATACTAAATTAGTTTAAAGTTGTTATAACTTCTAGAAAAAGCGAAAAAATTTACATACGTTAAATTTTTGATAAATTTGAAAATGGGTTCAAAGGGGTAAAAATGTAGGATTTTAGGGAGAAAAAAATCATAACTTCATGAATTCTTAAGATATCAAATCTAATTAAATTTATTATGAATATTCGTAATATTATCTACAACTTTCATACTGAGAAGTTTTTGATAAAATCAAATCTTACAGTCAAAAGTAAATAAATAAATATATAAATAAAAATAAAATCGAAAACAAAAAGGGGCTCTATTGGATTACAATAAGAGTTTATGAGAATTTGGTGAAATACCGTAACTAGCACTAAGTTGTCATTACTTTTGTTGAATAATGTTGCTCACCAAATTTGGCTGTATTTGGCAACTGAACCTCGCCCCGTAGTTATTATTATATACATATATAAGGATTTTCTTCCGGTACCTAACGATTTCGCTTTCATGGATTTTTTCTGTGACAATCAAACGGAAATCTCTTTAAAACGAAATTTTCTTCAGATTCCGCTTTCACACATTTTATATCTTTAACAATTCAATCGGAAGTCTTTTCAAAACGGAATTTTCTTTTCTACCCTAACAATTCCGCTTTCACAGATTTTATCGATAACGTTACCGCGCTTATTTAGTATAGTAAAATCTATTAAGGCGTAATTTCATTATCCGATAAATTCTGCTTTAGACAGATTTTCGTCTTAGAAATGACAATTTATGGCCATTTACAATACATTAAATTACATTATACAGAACATGCAACTGCGATTACTTAGGAAATGCGATACACGGTTCTATTGATAGAATTTCTTCCAGAAATAAGACCATGAATTTTTTACCTTTAAGACAAGATTCTTTTACAGAACGGTTACGTTTTCGGGGGATTTACTATATTATTATGTTACAATTTAGAAGCTAATATCCCTTTTTTATTTCTTTGTCCTTTCTTTTTCTAATATTATCTGATCAGAAGAGTTTGTTTTTAAGTAAGGCTTTTGTAGACATAACGCACGCACACATACACTGTAAATAAATCTGTAACTTCAACAACAAGATAAAAAATCCGTCATCTAGTACTTTTATTTAAAAAAAAAAAAAAAAAAAAAAAAAAAAAAAAAAAACTGCTCATTTTATAAAGAAATTACTTATAATGAAAACCTGTTCGTAGCAATACAGATTAATATAGAAAAATCAGTAAACCGTTTATTTTACGCGCAAAACCTTTTAAAATAATAGAAAATTTGTAATAAACAGTTTTTTTAAAAAAAATTATCCATGTAAAGGACAAAAGGGGTTTTATCCTTTAAAGGAGATTTAGCTTTTTTTACCGCGCTTCACCTGTATGTTTGTGAGTTTGTGAGTTTGTAATTAAATTAATTCTTTATTGTACATTAAGTACCATGCACTCACTATTGTTTCTAACGTTAACAATAACGTTTTAACGTTAAATTTTTTCCACTTCACACGACACTGCTTTTTGCTTTGATTTTGTTTTTACTGTGTTCAATAAAGAGCATGTAATCGGGATTTACGGTATCTAATTTTCCCTTTAGAAAATACCGAAAGATTAAATTCTTATATGTTTAAGTTAATTCCGAAAAATTACACTTTATCCATGTAGACATGAAAAGAACAAAAAAGAAAATAATCTGGAATGAAAATTCTTAACTTAAAGTAATTATAAAATATCTTTCAGCATAATCTATATGTATATTACTCTAACGTATGTGGCTCAAAAATCTTGGTTATTTGTTAATTGTTTAAAAGCAACGCCCAAATGAAACGCATATAGGCCGTGGTAAATTGGGTTTATTTACGTTTTTGTTTTTTTCACTGCAATTATAGAGCTTCAAAACATCGTTATTTTAGTTTTTTTTTTATTCCATCGGGTTAAAAAATAAATAAAAATCATGAATTTTAAACGTTTAAGTTTCAAATTAAGGATATGTTATTATAAATGAAACGAGTGAAAGGATTATATTATTAAATATATTTTAAATAAAATAAATAAAATACAACAAAAAATGTCACGGGTACAATATTTGGCGATGCGCCAAGTTAGCAAAAAAATATACCGAGTGCTTGATTTATCGGCACAGATATCATATACGCTCCACATTGTGCGATTTTTTTTTCTGATGCCAATTTGGCAAAAACTTCGTTTTCAATACCAGTTACATGTATACTTTTTAACTCTTTTCTTTAAAAAGGAAATAATACTAAATAAAAAAAGTTTAATTAATAATCATAGAACAAAATAATTTATATCATTATAAAAAAGCAAATAAAAGTAAATTAACAGTTTATTAAAGAATAAATAACAATTGCCAGGTTGTCATGTGAAGCATATATTTGCCTTTTTGTTGCAATTGCGCCAATGTGGTGCGTATATGACATCTGCACCTTATTCTTCAGCAGAATCTTTTAATTTGGAAAAAAATTGAGCAATTAAAATAAATTATGAATAAAAGCAATATGATTTAATGCTTAGTATGCATTTAAGGGAGACCAAACTGGTCGAGTCTTTTAAATTTATATATGCAAATTCCGTTTTTTTTCCAGCGACATTATCTAAAATGCTAGTAGTTTTACAAAGGAACAGTTAATTTTCATAAACCTTTCAGTGGCAAAGCGCTTTTATTGCTAAAATGTTGAAATGATTGGATCACACCAGAATTCACGAACAAATTTATTTCAAAATAAGTAAAAGCTTTTCTTCAAACACCTGTAGGATAGTATGGGCACATCTGGAAATAAACAGCTTTCATTAATATATGGGTCATTCTCAGATAAAGGAAATTTTGCCTTTGAAAAACAATTTTTTTTGTTTTTAATTTTATATTTTTTTGTAATAATGGAATGCTTGCGTACCTGACATTATGAGAAAAATATCAGCAGAAATCGTTAGCCTTATTTATAGCCTTAATTTATAGAAGCCCAAATTAATAACTGGAAGATCAAACTAATTACTTTATAATTCAATTTTATAAAATATAAGTACATTAAAATTTAAGAAATTTATATTTAATCATTGACTTACTTGTTATTATCATTCATGAAATAAATATAAATATTAACAATCTAAAAGAAAAATAATTTTTGTTCCCAAAGATAAATGAAAATGGTTGTTTTGTAAAATCGGATTTAATTAATTTTTAAACAATAAGGCAGTGAGTTTAATATTTTATGGTAACTCAAATTTATGTTATTGATGATAATCTTTGTGAAATAATATTAGAAAATACAAAAAGTCTTGAAATTTCTCATTTCTATGGCCTGCTGGCCATTACCATGTTTGCGAAAAGACAAGGAAATGACTTCCATGGTAATGACATTTTCAATGTATAACCTCATTTTAGGCTAAATTATAGCAATTAAAGGCTTATAGTACATTTACTTTCAAAAGAGTCCTAGAGATCTATATAATTCAATTAATACAGATAATAATTTGTACTATTGTATTTTAGTAAAATGAAACATGGTAATGACACATAAAAAACACGCTGTTTTCAGTTTTTTAATAAAAGTATCAAAATGAAACAATATATATCTATTTCAAAAAAGTTAGTCGCCACTTATTGTAAGAACATGAGCTACCTTACACTACAGTGCTTAAAAGTATAATATAGCGCCCTCTAGTAATGAACTATGAGCGAAAACACTTTGCACCATGGTAATGACCTTTAACTCCGGGAACAAAGTTTAATTAACTAAACTTAAGAGCTAAAAAATATTTTGAAGCTGAAATATAAATTATATTATATGTAGAGAGATAAAAATGTATTATACTGTTGATGTTTTTGCTCAAAGACTTTCCAATACGTTCAAATATAATTTTGAATCATTAAATTTGAAGTTAGGGGCATGCCATGGTAATGACATTTGTAACATTTTTAATTTTTTTTAATATTAAAATTATTATTTTTACCATGTTTAAACTGTTGCACAATGTAGTTCTTTATATATTTAAAATAAAAAATTAAAACATTCCTGTTAGACTCATTAAATTTCCCTTTTTTTAGTCAAGGACATAAAATTTCCCTTTATCTGAGAATGATTCATATATACAGGGTGTTTCTAAATTCATGGTACAAACTTTAAGGGGGGATAGTACACATCAAGACAAACAATATCTAATGGGATACTAAGGGTCCCAAACGTCTTCCGAAAGAGATAGGCGCTATTAAAGTTTAGGGTCCAAAAATTCAAACGATTATAAAAAGCAGAAAAATTGGTCGATTCGTTTGCGGTTTTCACTAAAACTATTCTTTATGTCAGTATTGTCTTTAAAATAAATTATAAAGATAAATTTCAAAAAATGCCGATAGAGGGCACTTTAGACTTTGGAGTAACGAACAACTATTTTTTACCGTTATTTTTTGCATCTCATTAAATTTTTTAGAAGCTTAGACATAAACTTGAATTTTGAGCTCAAAATCTAAATCGTTGGGAGTGGTTAAATAGCGCAAACTGAACTGTGGGGGGAAGTTGAAATTTCAAATGATTATAAAAAACGGAAAAATTGGTCAATTGATTTGTGATTTTCACAAAAATTCTTCTTTATGTCAGAATTATCTTGGAAATAAATTATAAAGATAAAATACAAAAAATGGCGATAGAGGGCGCTTTAGATTTGGAGTAACGTACAACTATTTTTTACCGTTATTTTTTGCATATCATAAAATTTTTTTAGAAGCTTAGACATAAACTTAAATTTTGAGATGAAAATCTGAATCGTTGGGAGTGGTTAAGTAGCGCAAAAAGAACTGTGTTCAATGGAGGTGGGGAGGTTCATATTTCAAATGATTATAAAAAACTGAAAAATTGGTCGGTTTTCGCTAAAACTATTCTTTATGTCAATATTTCATTGAAAATAAATTTTAAAGATAAATTTCAAAAAATTCTGTCAGAGGGCGCCTTAAACTTTAGACTAACCAAAAATTTTTTTTAACCTTTTTTTTTTTTTTTTTTTTTTTTTTTTTTTTTTTTTTTGTATTTAATTAAATGCTTGTAAAAGTTCAAACTTAAATTTTGAGCTCAAAATCTGCATCGTTGTGAGTAATTAAGTAGCGGAAAATTGAACTGTGTTCGAAAGGTGGAGAGGGTAACATTTCAAATCCTGAACGCAGTTCATTTTGCGCTTCTTAACCACTCCCAACGATTCAGATTTTCATCTCAAAATTTAAGTTTATGTCTAAGCTTCTAAAAACATTTTATGAGATGCAAAAAATAACGGTAAAAAAAGTTGTACGTTCCTCCAAAGTCTAAAGCGCAACTCTATCGGCATTTTTTGAATTTTTTTGAATAATAATTTATTTTTAAGATAATACTGACATAAAGAATAATTTTAGTGAAAATCGCAAATCAATTGACCAATTTTTCCGTTTTTTATAATTATTTGAAATATGAACCTCCCCCCACCGTTCAGTTTGCGCTACTTAACCACTCCCAACGATTTAGATTTTGAGCTCAAAATTCAAGTTTATGTCTAAGCTTCTAAAAAATTTAATGAGATGCAAAAAATAACGGTAAAAAATAGTTGTTCGTTACTCCAAAGTCTAAAGCGCCCTCTATCGGCATTTTTTGAAATTTATCTTTATAATTTATTTTCAAGACAATAATGACATAAAGAATAGTTTTAGTGAAAACCGCAAACGAATCGACCAATTTTTCTGCTTTTTATAATCATTTGAAGTTTTGGACCCTAAATTTTAATGGCGCCTATCTCCTTCGGAAGACGTTTGGGACCCTTAGTATCCCATTTAATATTGTTTGTCTTGATGTGTACCATCACTGCTTAAAGTTTGTACCATGAATTTAGAAACACCCTGTATATATATCGAAATCGGTTCAATAGACAGTTTAGGGCTGATGACTGAAAAAATAAAACAGCCTGGTCTTTTATACACTTGACGTATATTTGAGTGATTCTTAAATACTAGCAACAAATTTAAAAATAAATTGATGAAAATTCAGTTATCTTTAAATAACTTTTATATCAGCAAATCTAATATCGACATACCTAATAAAAGCTAATATCAATCAGCACTTTTCATATCACTGCTAAATAAAGTTTGATCCACATTTGGTTAGATTAAATTACCGGTATTATTTTTTATCGATAAAGATGATTCAGAGATTGTTAATGCATGCAACTCAAATCAATGCAAAAAAATCTCTTAGAATTTGAGCCGATGATAAAAATATTTTAAAGTATTGCTTTCAAGATATTTTTTTAATATAATCAGATAGATTCAAATATCAGTTACTTTGAAAAATATAAACAAAAATCCTGAATCGCTTTTAGAAATGTATCTTTAAAAAGTTCTCAGACTTTAATTTACATAAATTCTAAATATATAAAAATGTATTTTACGACAGATAATTCGTAAATATTATAGGAAATGTTTAGGTTGGTAAATATTTTTTTTCACAATTTACTAACCCACTTTTTTATTGTTAATTTTTAAAACTATATTTATGTTCTTAAAAAGGTTTTTTTTCTTATTATAAAATTTATTGACATTTTGTTACAGTATTAAAAATACAAGTATCTATTTAAAATTGATATTAATTTATTTAAAGTTTGTTGATTTTATTTTATCTTAGTAACAGCATGCAAAAATTCAGAACCCTATTTTCTCATCATAAATTATAGAATTTGATGCAAAAGAATTTTAATCGACATTAAAAAAAATAATTAAAAGCTAAATCAAAAATTATATATCAATAAGAATTTTTTTTTAAAACTGAATTCAAAATATTCTTAAGGTTTAAAATGAAAAATATTTCAAATGTTACATACCAAAAAGGAGAAGGAAACGGTAAAATCTCATGTAAACATTTTTTTTTTTTTTTTTTTTTTAATAATTCTTGTAAATTACAAATAATTTTTAAAATCTTAACAAAATAACTAAGTAAGATATAGAAGTATCTTAATCAATGAATTTTATGAAAAAATTGGTCACAATTTTTTTATCCGTTAATTAAAATATATAGGAGTCATTCTTTTTTTCTATGTTATTTTTTTAAGTAAGTAAATCTACAGATCAGTGATCTTAAAAGCAATTGTGCAAAGTCACATTTTTATTTTGACCTAAGTTTACATAACATTTTACATTTTACACTCCAATTATTTTAAATTGCATAAAATTACGAATATATATAGTGACTTATAATTGTAAGTTGCATTTAATTATGAGTAATAAAATTTCCCAAAGATTCCAGAATATAGCTTTCAGAGACTGTTAAATTATGTTAAACATAAAAAACCATTTCATTGAAATAACGTTCTTAAACTTCTTATTTTTGTAATTAATATAGTAAAACATACACCTTTCAGGCATGTGAGCTCATGTATGTGTGTCTGTGTGTGTGTATGTGTGGAAAAGGGATGGATACTTCTCCTAAACCTTCTGCTTTCTCGATAATTCTATGTTCAATGTGTTCTTTCATTGTACTGCTTCTTGATCGCAGCATATTTATAATGCGATTAGTACTATTTTTTTAAAGCACAAACATCTTTTTGTATATAAGTTTAATTGTGATATCATTCTAAATCCTAATAGCAATACTTTATTAATTGCCAACTAAAAAAACTGTTACATATGTTGAATAAAATCTCACGTAACAAAGATTCTTATGTTTTATATAAATTTAAACTGATCTTGCTGCACTTATTGCTAATTTAGAAATAAACTGTCACTATTATTTTTTAAAAATTTTGTGGTTACAGAAATTTTTTTAAAAAAGATATTTTGTATAGCTAACATTCTCATGTACATTCTAATTCTGATACTAGTAGCATATTGGATTTATCCATGAACAATACGGAAAAATTATGCTTCAAATAAGATTATGAAGCACTTTCCAATACTTCCAAAATTTAGCCTTTTAATAATATAAATAAAATACCCAAGAAAACATTAAAATAAAAAAAAAACAGAGTTGAAGCTTAATGATTCCGTGCTGAAGCTAAATTTACCAGCCCGAGCAAGGTGTTTTGAGTCAATTGAGGTCATACAAAAAAAAAAAAAAAAAAAAAAAAAAATTCACTGAGAAAAAATTGAAACCATGTCCCAGTCTGCCTCTAAAAATGTATGAAAGACTGCTAAAATATGTTAAGGATTGGGTTAATCGCGATATGATTTTATTGGACTCTATAGGATGTACTTTGAAAGTGACAAAATAAATTTTGTGAACGAATTAATTTTTTGTGTTTTATTTAAAATTCCGGGCTCTTTTTACACAGAAAGTACGGATAAATCCTGATACCTTACTAATTTATAATTTCAAGTTGATTGGATAAGTTTTGCGCCAAATACACAGACAAACGCAAAAAATTTTCAGATCTTCATGGTAAAGCTACTGCCCCCTGAATAAAAGGGCTGAGTTCTGACATAAAAATGATGGATGTCAAAAATGATATTTTTAACGTAAGTACGGTCTCTAAAATTTGGACACTAGAATTTCCGAAAAGATTTTTTTGATTTGTTTAACTTTAGCAAAGAAAACAAAACAAACAGAAAAAAATCTTTTATAAATTATTGGTACTAATATTTAAGAAACCGTACACGCTCTGGAAAAAAACGCCTTTAGAAGCTACCATTTATGTGTCAGAGTTCAGACTTTATACAGTTTTCAAGTGATCGGTTAACGGGCTGTTTGGTTTACGGACAGATCTGATGACGAATATCTTCGCGAGAGTTTTTTATGTTCGGATATCGAACACTTCACAATACAAAGCCAAGAAGGAGTAATGCTGGGTTTCAGATTTGGCAAGCGGTATTTAACTGCATCTATTATTTTGTTAGAGAACATTTTAACAGTTGTATATTCATGGCCTAATTAATTCGCAGACTACCGGGGGTTCGGGCTTTAGATTTTAGGGCACCAAAATTAAAACGAGCAGATTAAAAACATTACTATTTTATAATTTGTGTCTCTTCTTAAAGAAATATTTATTATTTCAAATTAATTACTTTAATAAAAATTGAGTTCACAACTTATTAATACGCTTTAAACCCACTTGAGCTTTATCGGGCACAGCAGTAAATACGATCTTTGAGAGAGCTAAGGAGTTTTTGAAAGATCAAATTGATAAATATATATAATTTAATGACGTAATCAATGAGTGTAATCCTAAAAGTTTCTACCAAGGATATGCCATTAGTTTACTAAATACGCCACGACAGAGACAAATCCATGGAAATACAATCTGTCCATATTAAATGAGGACGTATATTAACCCTATTATTAAGGAAAGATTTATGTTATATTGTACACATTATTTAGCTTTTAAGAACGAATTTACTGAATTCCCGCACAAATCAATACAAAACCTATGATCGGTTATCGAACAATTCGATTAGCAAACACTGTTTTGGAACGGATTAAGTTCATTAATTGAACCTGTACTATTTTTCGCCTGTTTTAATCCCCTGCATTATTTTTCGCGAAGACAGGCGTATGACCTTTAGAGGGTACTTCATTCAAATGAAAAGAACCGTTCGCTAATACTAAGCCTATGGAAGAAATTTATAAAGATATCTCTGTTGCATTTTAATAATTTTAAATGATTTTTTTTCATTGGAAAATCTGTCTGTATGCAAGTTGTTTTTTACTTTTTTGATTTTGTTTTCAGATATTTTTTTATGAGACCACTTTCATTATCGGAAACGGTTTGGAAAGCGAAAGCACTCTCATAAAAATATCTGCAATCAAAATCGAAAAATTAAAAAACTGCCTGCCTTCAGATCAATCTCAACTATATAGTGCAAAAGAAAACGAAACAAATATATATATATATATTTAAAAATATTGAAATGCAATCGAGATATCTTTCTCCATATTTCTTCCACAGAATTAGCATTAGCGAACGGATTTTTTCATTTTATTTAAGTGCCCCGTAAGACTGCTAGTCACTCATTTTTCAAATTTCTCTCTGTAACGTTAAATCTATGGGCGTTTGATGCATTATTTATATTCAAAATATCTCTCCAGGAAATTAATCTTTTAAATTTCTTTTTTCAGTGTTCTTTTTTCTGAAGGATGTTCTTTTTTTTCTTAGTTTTCAAAAAATTTCTAAAATCTTTGCCTAATTTAGTATTTTATGTTTTAAAAGCTGGCAAAGTGGGAGTAAAATTTTAACACTTCTTGTAAAGTTAAGCGTAGCTTTTACAGACATGTTGAAAACTAAGGAGAAAAAATTAAATATTTTTAAAGAAAAGTACAGAGAAAAAAAAATTCCTGAGAAAATATTTTGAATATAAGGGTGCCTCAAATGCCCATAGACTTAACATTACGGAAGAGAATTCGGAACATGAGTGACCAGCAGCCTTAAATACGTTTCTCTGATAAAGGATTCTGAATTCCCCAGCTGGATGCTTTTTTCACACTACTTTTGAAGTTGTTCAGTTGTTCTTTTACAGTCAAGAACGAAAAGAGTGGGAAACAAGAATTATTTGGGATTGCCATGGAAATTAGTGATGGTGACTATAAAAGGTCATGATGGTCATGCGCTAGTTTAAAAAAAAAAAAAAAAAAAAAAAAAAAAAAAAAAAGAGTTATAGAATTCAGGGACCCTAAAAATTTCTAAAGAATCAACTGACATTTAAGTAATAATGCTGTTATTTTAAAACTGTTCGCATCTTTCAATTATATATGAATCTATTCTTAAAAAGGTACTTTAAATTACGTATAATAAAAATAAGAAATTTTGAAGGTTTGATTTGTGTTCAGCATATTAAGATGCACGCAGCTATATATAATTATGTACTTTTATTATGAAATGGCGTAAAGTTTGTGGTTATGTCAATTTATAATAACAAGACATTATCTAATCCGTAATGAAATTTCTTAATTTTATAGAAATATTTAAAGGAACAAGTTTAAATTATATCTACATTGTAATTAAGAGTAAAATTAGATCATGTTTGTTAATAAATTAATTCACACGCGCTTTGTAATTTAACTGGAGCAAATACTATTTATGAAAGAACGCATGTTGTTACCTTAAAAACAAAGCATTTTTTTTTTCTCTTTTGTTCTCATTTTCGAAAATAGCATAAAATATTTTTAACGTCAAATAATTCTTAAAAAGTTTTCTTAAGTAAAATTTATTCCCTTTTTAAATTATGTTTCTAATTTCTGGCATTGATTTTTTTTTTTTTTTTTTATAATCTTTGTTTGATAAATTTTGCATATTAATGTATTGGGGATAATAGTTTTGAACTAAAAAAGAAATGTTTATTTATTGATAAACTGATTTGCGTAATGTTTTTCAACTGTATACCTCATTTTGTTTAAATTCGATTGAAATTTAAACTCTCACAGATAAAAAATAGCAAATATTTTTAGCTTAAAGTAAAAAAGAGCATAACTGCTTGTTTATTGATTTACACCATGATCTTTATCAGTACATTTCTTTCACTTTAAGAAAATTCGCATTATTATATTTTCTGTTTTCTTTTCAAAATATCATTTTTATATTCAATCCTACTAAGTTATTTGCACTGAAATATCTGCACTTCGATATATTGATTTGTAAATTAATCTTACGCTGCACTTTTTCTTTCAATTTTCAATGAAAAACGTTGTTTCATATAAAAACTCTCATTAAAATTGTTGTTTATTTTTGAGATGGTAAAGACAGACATTTTACAAATTCTTCGTTATAGCAAAACTAAAAAATAAAAATCTGCATACTAATATTATTTTAAAAATATTTTATTTCAAATTAGAAGTTGTCTATTCATATTCTTTTGCGTAATAATTTTTAATTGCACATCTATTTTTAACACGCCAAAAACTTATGTTTAATTTAAGATATAAAAGATTAAAAAATATCTATGCATATTCGAATGCAGTGAAATTATTTATAAAAAAAAAAAGATTATTGATATATTGGTTTATTCAATGATTTTTAATTGCACATCTATTCTATTTTAAAATACTGTTTAACATGAAAATACATATAAAAATAATAATGGTATTT
Source organism: Maratus speculifer (assembly GCA_964019185.1). NCBI lineage: Eukaryota > Metazoa > Arthropoda > Arachnida > Araneae > Salticidae > Maratus > Maratus speculifer. Next base: position 270,954,142 of record OZ025290.1, on the reverse strand, counting down.
ATAATCATAATAGTAATAAAAGAAATGATGTTATATTCCTGACTTAATGCAGTAATTTTTTTTAGGATTAATATTAGCAAAATTTCTGTTAATGCCAAATCATGAAATGGATGGTCCTTTTTAGGTGCGTTCGTAATTTTGTAAATGTATAGTATCAATAGCCGTCGTTCAGTCCGTCTATCTATCCATCTGTTTGTCCGTCCGTCCGCAAATAACAACGCAAAAACTACTCAACCGAATCGTTTTAAATTTAAATTTTTGCATAATTTCGTTGAATCATTCCAAATTTTATGAAAATTGGACCTATAGTTCAATTACAGGGACATTTAAAAGTATACCATTACATTACAGCTAATGGGATAAAATAGTTTCAAGTGCATTTTAATGATGTTATACTCGTTCGAAAATAATAAAATTGATATGTATCTATGAAGGATATACTAAAATATACATTCTGTGTAATCTCTAGTACTAAGAATATTTGTTATTAATTTACAAGGCCTCACGAAAGTGTACCATTACATAATGGTATAGGGGCGAACATTGTTTGGGGCGCGTTTTAATTACATTAAAGTATTTCCCATTTTATGAAATTTATATACGTTGCTGAGGTTTACTACAAGTTACTTCCTGCATAATAGAAAACAGATATTATTTACAGGGACATACAAAAGATTTCATATATTGTATCCAGGCTGCATATTTTGAAAAGTTAGTTATAGTGCAAACGCACATCATTTGCTACGTATTTTTGAAAAATACATTTCGTAGTATATTTCTCCTATAAATGTTCTCAAAGCGTGTGTAAAAGATTCTTGTTTTGAAAAAAGTGATGTGTGATACTATTAAAAATATTCGTCAGTAATTGAATAGTGAGAAACGCGCGCTTTTATGTTTCTTGGAATTTTCTTCGTGTTTTAAATTTGGTATAATGAGTATCCCGCTTTTTCTTCCCAAAAAAGAGAAAAAAATATTTAACTAAAAAAGAAAAAAAAATGTGTTACGCATCTTTACGAGAAATTTTATTTGACTGAAATGAATAAATAATACAAGCAGAAAATATTTGATTTGTACTTCGGACAATAATAATAATAATAATTTTTTTTCTTCTTATTTCTTCATTTATTTAAACACGTATATCTTTGATTCCATATAAAATCTTTAAAGGACAGTAAAGACAGAAAAAGCAAATTAACAACACTACAAATGAAAAATCTCCCAAACTTTTCTTTTCTTGAAGCGCAAGAGATGCTGGATGCGGTGGGAGGAATCTTGAAATTCCTCCCGCCTTTGGCGCGAAAACTGAACCGCTTGGCAGGGTACTTCTCGTCTCAGGGACTCTCATAAGTCCGCCAGTGCGTAACGTAGAATTTCATTCAGTTCTCAACTTGCGCCGGATGTAGTAAAGCGTTCATAGTAAACTGTTAAAAAGTTTGATCTCCTCCTGGATTCCGTACATTTCTTTCGGTGCAGTGACAGAACTGGATGTCAGGCAGCAATGGATGATAACATGTCAACAAGCGCTCTGGAGGATGATATGTCGGCGCTGTCAACTGACGAGCCGTCGGAAGAAATTTATCCGTATGCTTTTCCGTTATCCACGCACACCATAGTGGGGACGTATTTGATTATTATTGGTAAGTTTTGTTTAGGATTTATTATAAATTATTCTGTTTAGCTGCCTAAATGACAGACCAGCTGTTATTAACAATAAGGTTATCTGAGCAAAAAATTCTCGCTGGTTGTCGGCCCAGTTAGCTTAAATCGGTAAAGCATTGATCATGTAAGCCAACGATCTTGGTTCGATTCCCAGCCTGGGCAATTTTTCGCCCAGTTGGAAATGTTCATTTCTTATGATAACTTTATCAATCAATTTGATTCTGTTAAAACAGCAGATTATTATAAATTGTTTCAAAGAATTAGAGTTGATGAGACTAAGAAAGTGGCTAGCTTTTTCAATAGAAAGTATTTTTCTAAGAAAAATTTTATTATATTTTTAAATGTTGTTTTATATATGAGAACATGAGTCAAATTGTGGGATGTCGCGAAAAACAAAGTGCGTCTATTGGTTTTCATTGGTTTCCAAGATTTTACAATGCCAGAAATAACCGATAAAACTTTTTTCTTTCTCCGGTTGTAGTGTATTTAGTTTTATATATATATATATATATATATATATACATATTTTAGATAAGAGAAGTTTTGAAACTCATGTCTTCATAAATTTAATATAAAATAATTTTTTGGTTATCCCAAGACTCTATTAGCAACTGTATATCTGGAAAAAGCACATTATCGTTTTGAGGCTCTTTTACACCCAAGAAAAGTTTTCTAAATTTTATACTCATGGAATTTTTTAATGTAATAAATATTACTCTCAGAACAGGTTTGAATGAACTTAGATATATCATTAAATAGTTTTTTCTTGTGTATAATATAGGTAGAGTGTATTTGTGGTATACACAGGATCTCCTAAAAATATTGATTTCGGCTTTTATTCATTAACCTTTTCGGGTCTGGTGTACTATTAATAATACATGTCTTTTAATGGGATATTATTTTATTTTAAAAAATACTTTTGGCACTATTTACATATAGTAACGTTAATATATGTCTATGCTTTTACTAATAACTTTATTTATGTCCAGGCATTTCTTAATAATTATTATTATTATTTGCTTAATTATCTTTTCGCCGTTTGCGATTCTTTTATTTTAAACCTATTTTACTCTTTAAATTTAAAATAAATGTTACTTTCCTGAAACAGTCATGTGTAATGAAGCGCAAAAAGTATTAGAAAGTTGTAATATAAGTTAAATCTTATTGTAATACAATATTTTCTAAACATCTCCAAAAGTTTTTCCTTAACCTATTGTCATATGAATATTAATTAAATAATACGCAAAACAACCACATTCGTTATGTTTCAGTCAATGTTAAACACTAATTAATCTATTTGGATAGCTTATTATTAATATTATTAACGTAAAAGTAATTTTTTCTAAAAATTGAGAAATAAAATCAGACCCCGAAAGGATTAAATATTAATTACGGACATGTATATTATAAAATGCAAAATATCTCAAAAAAGATACGAATTTTTATGAAAGCTATTAAAACTTTCAGGAGATAATATTTGAAGAAATATAAAATAACTTTTTTGTACGATACCGTACAAAAATTTTCCCACTAAGTAAAATGCGTCCCAACGCTAATAAGGTCATGTATAAAATTGTCCGCATTTTATCATAAAAAATCTCCCAGATATTCAAACATATTCATAACATAAATGAATCTATGAGACTATAAAAATTTACCTTTTACAATGGCAAATTTTTCCTACTTTCTTTCTTTTATTTCAAATTTATATTCTATTTAAAAAGAAATGATTATTACTTCAATTTAATAAATTTTATGTGGTATTTTAGGTTAGCTATAACTCCCAAACAGTAATTTTTGGTGTCATACTTTTCTATTTAGTGTACTTTTAGAATTGTTTAAATTTTTTATCTACTTATTCCATTCAAAAGCCACATAGCATAGCATTATAGTTTTGATAAATGTTTAAGTAAGGAGCACAATTTTTTTTTAAACGCAATAATAAAAATCAGTACTATCATAATAATGATATCAATAAATAAATAATATTATCTAGTGTCATGTATTGTAGTTCATATGTTTAGTGTTAAACTGAAATTTTTGTGGTTAAACTTACACTTTTGTAATTTTGTAAGTTTTTGGATTTTATTTATTTATTTCTTTATTTTAATTTCTTGATTTTACTTATTTATTCTACGCACATTGAAAAAATGCAACACTACGATTTGTAATTTTCAACTGGTGTAAAAAATTGTCCAAGTCAGGATTTAAATTGGGTACCTTTGGCTTAAGATTTCAATGCTCTAACCCTGGATAAACCTGGTGGATATAATTCACTGAGAGTGTTTTAATAATGATATTATGGTTTTGATAGATTGATTAGGGGAATAAAGACTTTTACAACATTTAAATGAAAATGGTACATCATTTTGTCAATATTTGTAAAAAAAAAAAAAAATTCCGTTTACAAATATATATATATATATATATATTATATCCTTGTATGTATATTTCATAACTTTTTATACATTTATACAAAATTAACGTTCTTCCATATAAAAAATAAATAATATTATTATAGTGCCCACAAATATACATTATCTTACAGTCGTATCACTAAATTTTAAGTGATTTTAAATACATAGTAAATATTAAGTATTTTATTTTTTTTCTTAATAATTTTAACTGAGTATTGTAAGATAAGTCTTCTATAATTTACGCTGATGGTTTCACTAATGTGTCAGAGACTATTTTTTAAGCCTTGCAACCGCTATGCATTTTTTAAAAAATTAAGTTACTCGCCTGAGAAAGCTTTCTTAAATTAAATTATTAAGAAATTTTTTAGTTAAATTTTTCAGCAAGGAGTCAAAAAGTTTTTTAAATTTTCAGAAAAATGAATTTTTATATGATAGGTTGTTTAATACTGTTCTAATATTGGGAATGAAAGAAACTTATCTATATGTTTATTCGTCGAATACCAGACAACTTATATAATTATAATAATTAAGTTTTGTTTCGAAATCTGAAAATTGTTTCAAATTTCAGTTTATTTATTTGAATAGTAGTACGACAAAGATTTCTTCTCGAACTAAGCAAATTTTAACAGCTGAAAGTATTTTCTTAAATTCAAAATGAAAACGATTTCACAGTAATATTTTAAAGAAAAAAAAATGATGAATACTTTTCTAATTCTGTGAATGTTTTAAAAAGACTTATGTCAAAGAAATATTTTATTGGTAATTTTAAAAGCCTGTTTAAAGAAATGCTATTTTACTTTTATTTATATTTTTTTATACTTGTAGAATTTTGCACTCTTTGTTTAAGTTAAATATGGTATAACAAATTCTTTAAAACAACATTACAATTTAAAATTATATAAATGCTTTAAATATCCTAAAACTTTCAGATTATTAAATAAAATAAAATAAAATAAAATAAAATAAAAAATAAATGTAAATAAATAAGGTCATTTTTAAGAAACGCTATTTAGGAATGGCCAAACTTTTTGAAAATGTGCACAATTATGTCTAAGAAATATTTTTATCAGTAATTTTAAAATCTATTTTATCCCCTTTTTTCCCTTTTACATAAGAATATTCAATGTGCTACTGTTTTTGTTTGTTTGAGTTAATAGAAAAAGAATATTTTTTTTAATTATATTTAAATTTGAAATATTTCAAAATCCTTTTCAAAATTTCGAAAAAGCAAAAGTTTTGGAAAGCGATAATTTTTAAAGGAAGTTCTAGTTAGTATTTCTCTTATTTCTTTGAACAGCTATAAACGCTCCATCCAAAAAGCTTTTATTTATTTATTATTTATTTTTTTTAATATTAAGAATTTTTTTAAAAAAGAAAACGTATGTTAACTTTCTTTAGAATTTTTTTAGATACTTTTAGCAAATATATTTAATTAAAAAAAAAAAAAAATGTAATGTTCTTTCTTTCTTCTTCTTTTTCTATGGGACTATATATTTTAAATACATTTGAAACCGAACAGAGAAATGCTTTGAATTGTTTTAAAAATATTATCCTTATTAAGTATTTCTTTTTAAAATTTTATTAAAATTAAAAATACATATATATATATATATATATATATATATACTTAGGTTCGCTTTATGCTAAATAATGGTCAGAACTATCCACAGAGAAACTAATAATTGATTGTTAATGTTTTTAAAAAATACTTCGAGTTATTTAAGTTTTCAAATCTTGGATACTGTTATCAAATACATTGTTACTATTTCACAGAGCTAAATGCTGAATACTGTCGCGTTAAGCACGTTAAAAAAAAAAAAAAAAAAAAAAAAAAATTAAAGGCATCAATAAATAAATAAAATTTCTTACACAAAAATGTCTTTTTTTTTTTTTTTTTTTTTTTTTTTTTTTTTTTTTTTCTTTTCTGATATGAAAAAAAAAAAAGTTGTCAAACTGTTTCAGAAAAACGTGTTTATTTAATAAAGTTTTCACAAAAAGCGAAATCAAGCAACCAAACAATTTCTATTAATAAAAGGTCAAGTGCGAGTATGCTTTTAGAATGTTCCGTATAGTAAATGCATGAATTATTAACTGTATTGTTAAAAAAACTCGTTGTTAAAAGAATAATAAAACTTCGTAAAAAAAAAACAATTTTTATAATTTCTGAATAGAGAATTTCTAAATATTTTAACTAAAAATAAAAGAAGATATTTTTACCTTTATAGAAATATATTTATAAATCGCCTTTTTCTGATATGGGAAATGATATTTTCAAAGACTAAAATTTTAAAAACTTATAATTAAATTCTATATTTAAATTAATAATAATGATAAACATCATCAAGGATGATTATAACCAGTCATATATTACGTACGCCATGCATTACACATTTATATTCCGATACTAGTGATAAAAAAAAAAAAAAAAAAAAAAAAAAAAAAAAAAAAAACAGTAGTTTATAGATATACAACTTTAGCTGTTTAAAATGTGCATTTTTATTGGATGGAGTTAATCAGACTGACTTTTGAACGTCTCATATTACGTACGACATGTATTAAACATTAATATTCCTGGATCCATCGTGAACAAATTTTAAACTAAATCTCGGTTTTACATTTTTCGGAACTGCAAATTTTTAAGCTTCTAAACATCGAAGAGAAAAAAGTGAAGTTTGCTTGAAATCCTTATCACAATTCGTTTTCAAATTATATATTTTTTAAAAGTTTTTATTGCTTTTTTGTCATCGTAACAACAGAAGTATTCCATTTCTGGACATTAAACATGGACCAATCAGAAAACGATTAAAATAAAAAACAAAAGTGTACCATTTTTGGACACATTCATGAAAAATGAGAAAACGGATAAGTTGAGGAATTCAACCGATAAAAATATTCAGATATACTTCAGATTTCCCAATTCTCTACCAAGGACAACAGCTATATTCGAAATAGTTAATAACAAAAAGATCAGCTATAGCTCTAAATGATAAATTTTAATAAATAGAAGCATAATCTATATGTCTATAGATTAGAATCTTAAGATTAGAATCTATAGATTAGAATCTTAGATCTAGAAGTATAATGTATAAGAAGTATAATATATGAGGAGCCCAGAAGCCAAGGGGTATTAGTGACAAAATTGAAAAAATTGAGTTAAGTGCACAGGTTATCTAGAAATATGCTTTTTTCATTTCAGGTAAAGAAATATAGGTCATTTTCTTATTATTTGCTGAATTATAGAGATAAACCCCTTTTCTCGAAAAACAAACAATATTGATTAATTATACATTTAAAGAAAATTGTACTCTATTTTTTTAACAGTTATTGAAATGAAAGTTCAAAGATTAGAATGCAACAAGCAGATGTTTCCTATTTCAATTTAGTCAATTGTTATTGATGTTCCAATTTAACATCAATTATCTTTAAACTCAATTTACTCCAAATCGACATTTTGTCACTTGTACCCCTTGGCTTCTGAAGTCGTCATATGTCTTTCAAGAATTTTATTCTTGAGCTGTACAGTTAAGTAGGCTTCTGAGAGGTTTACTGCACGATTGTCATCAATTATAGGTAAAGGGAGCTTTGTGTATTCATGAAATTTTCCAAAATTATACCTGGAGGGGTCTTTTATTTTACTATATTCAAACTTATTCTATAATTGTATCAGTCAGTATTTCAGCATTATCAATGTTAGGTGAATAACAAGAGGGCTTGAACAAATGTACCACGCTTAGCGTTGCAAAGGTTAGAAAAAACCCGGTTTAAACCCGGGAATAAACCGGGTTTTTAGGAATAAACCTGGAAAAAACCTGGGATTTTTTGGAATAATTCGGCTTTTTGGGAATAAATCTGGGAATAAACCTGGTCTATTCGAAATAAACCCGGGAATAAACCGACATTTTGCAACTCTAACCACGCTTGATATAATTAAATTATACAACAAGTGGGACATAAAAATGAACTAAGGAAACAAAACGCTGTAACTGAGTGACGAAACAGTCGTAAGTAAATAGACTTTTAAACAATAACAGATTTTAGCATGGATATTCTACAAAAAATATTTCATTTGATATATACTGGCATTTTTAAAATAAATAAGTAAGAAGTTTCTGAAGCTTACATAAACACCTGGTATTCTGAGAATTTTATAACAAAATAGCCTTTTTTACTATAAAATCAAAATTAGCTTACTGTGATTTTTAAAAAAAATGCAATACATTCTTTTCTTTTTTTTTCAATTTCTTTAGTAGAATGTGGATCATTTTAACACATTTTCTTTGTATCACGAATTTATTTTATTTAGTTTAACAAAATAATGTAAACTAATGTACCATAAAATAAAAATTATTGCCTTGGTGCCTCTTCAATCAATCGTGAATGTAATAGAAACAATTGTAGTAAAGGAAAAAAAAAGAAAAAAGAAAAAAAATCAAAGAACTCTCTCATCACGAAATTCCATAACAAATGTCCGTAAAAAATCAATACAGAGCATATCAAGACGAAATATTCATCTTACAATGAGTTAGTTGTATTTCATCATATTATAGCTAATAACGCAATACATATCGAAAACAACAACGACATAAAAACACAGCCAATAAATCACAAATATTGATTGGAGTATTTGGATTACACTGAAAGCATAGGATGGAATATTTGTATTTTCTAAACATTGTATTTGCATTGCAAATATTTATTGTGTATAGCAGATGAATAAAATAATTGCAAAATATCGGATGACGCTTGTGTTACTGGCAAAATATATACCTACCATTTATTCATATTAAAAAATAAAGCGAGCACGTATAAATATAAATAAAATAATAATTACTTTAACAGCTTTACAATATATTTAACTAAAATATCTAAATGGCCAAGTATTATAATAGTTTTACACGCTTCAATTTTCGAAAAAATCTTTATTCTCTTTCCGTTTTCTCGATTTTATTTCTATTTGCTTCTAGTAGCAGATAGTTTTTGTTGTTTCGAACGTTAACGCGATTTTTGATATAGTTATAAAAAAAGGTAACATAAGTAAATCACCATTTGTGATTTATTTTTCGCTTTTTAACCTTTAAAGTATTAACACGGTAGCAATTTTTTTTCAACTGCTGGCAGTTTTTTATTTATTTTCAATTATCGAACAAAATATCTGTAACAATAAATGCATTTCTGTATGAATGTTTTACCCGCGTTTTTTAAATGTATGTGAGAATACTTTGAGCTATTATTAAATATATATTAAGATTCGATAAACATACATATGTGGCAGATGTAAAACAAGTGGAGGATATTTTAATATTTATACCTTAATTTTTATAATTATATTTATTTTATATATATAATTTTAAAATTTAATATATATATATTAATATTTATTAGTAAAGAGCTGGAATTTTTTTGATTACATCTTGTTTTTTGCTATCCCTTGAGACACATATCTATTGGACTTATTCATAAAATGTACTGATTCACTAGCAAAATATTGCGCAAATTTATTAACGGTTAGTAAAATAATAATAGTAATAATAAAATGCGTCACAAATGCCAGGATTTATATGCCTTAAAATTATTTTATTAGTTTCCAGTATGAGATGTTTGATAAATCTATTACAATCCAGCTTGAATCGAAATCAAATTCTGATGTAACCCGACCAAAATTTTATACAACATTTTCGGCTAATCTGCAACCCGATCAAAATACTGAACGCTTCAAATCCGATCATATTCAAATTTCAAAACGAAAAGAATAAAATGAACATCTTATTTTAAACCAATTATAGAATATTAATAACTGCAATAAAAATTTATGTATTTTTTAATAAAATTAATTGGATCAATTGGATACAAGTGAACGTTGAAATCCAAATATACATATGTAGTTATTATCTTCCAGTATAAAATTGTGGATTTTCTATGAAGGGGATGGTCTATCTTTTCAAAAATTTTTGTTTATTATTTAAATGAATAAATAAATAAATAAATAAGTATGGTTCAAATTATGAGCTCGCTACATTTCAATGTTCAACTAAAAGTACATTTTGAAAATAATAATAATAATAATTTCATAAATATATACATATATATATATATATATATATATATATATATATATATACATACATTGTAAAACAATGAAATCAAACATATTTTCATATACTTTTTTCTTTAAATAATAAAGAATCCTAAGGCTATTCCATGCTAAAGGTCTGCACAGGCCGGAATTTTAGGGCCATGTTAGAGGTCGTCCGGGCCCGGCCCGGCCCGTTGTAAAACCCAAAAGTTCGGCCCTGGTCCGGACCGTCACAATTTCTACTATTTCTAAAAAAAATAGATTTTTATCATAAAATTAAGTTTTTTTTAAAGAATACTGCATACAGGTCTATGGAATGATTTTGCAGTATATTTTACAGGAAAAAAGCATTAGCAACATTAATGATTACTTAAATTCTTAGACTTTCAACATTAAAATTAATATTCATTAAAAAATTAATATGGCTTAGAATAAAAGGGAAAAAAAGTTAAAACATCGTAACCTTTGAAGCTGTTTAGTAAAAACAGATTAATGGAAGTATCTCTATACCATTTTATTAAAGATTCCAAATCCAAATTCATTCTCAAGTCCAAAGGAGCTACTTTCTGATACATTTCTGAATTCATTTTTTTTTTCGAAAACGCATTAGATTAGCAAGTGTTTTTATTCAAAAACTGTGTAATCGAACACATTTATCCATTTTTTTGATACAAGAAAATACTGTCAAAGTTACCGTTTTGAATAGAATTTTCCGAAGCGACAGCATGGGAAGGGAGAAAAATTTGCAACCATTTGACAAGAATATTATCTTATATCTCAACAAGGTTATACAAGTATTTTATTTACCACAATTTAAAACGCTATTCGATTTCAAATCCCTTCAATAGTCAGGCTTGTCAATTTTATACTTTTACAGTTAAAAATTGGAAAATGTGTCAATTTTTCGCGTTGTTGAGAAGTGAATTTAAGAATCACTAAGAAGTATTTAGCCAAAGATTACTTACACGTAAGTTTTTTATTGCTATTAATAATTTTACAAATCATGTTGTCTGCCCTAAACTTCTTGAGAACAATTAAGTCTAATTCCGGGTCGGCTCCTCTAATTGTAGAAAAACAATGCAAGCCTGGTCTCGGCCCAGCACGAGTCTGCTAAAAAAATATTAAACCCGAGTTACACACAATGTAATTATCCGATGCCGATCTCCACACTGTAGAAGTACATTTCTGCATTGATGTTGTCAAACTAAATATCGGCTCTCGACGCATATTTTTATATGTTATTTTCGTTAAAGCAATATTCATTGAAAATAACTCATATTTTATCGTTTATGCGTAAACCTTTACAACGGGCCGGCAGTTTTTTTGCCGGTCCGGCCCGTTAAAAAATTTGGAACCATTCCGCCGGCCGGGCCGGGTACGGGCCACGGGCCAGACTTGGGCCCGTGCAGACCTCTATTCCATACGCAGAATTATCACATATATAAAAATGCATGCACAAAAGGGCTTGATTTTCTATCTATAATACAAAAAAAAAAGTGCATTTTTAGAATTTGAAAGTGAATAAAATATGAACATCTTGTAAAGCCATTTAAAATTTTAATTTGTTTGGGTAATTCAACTGAGTATATTAACAAAATTATAATATCTTGCAATGTAATAACAATTTCCGATTGTTACACATTTAATCCTGTTTTCTTTCTCATTTCATTTAAGTAATCAAATGTCATTCTCAGAAATTTGAATAATATCTAAACATCTGGAGATTTTTTTTCTTCTTTACATATTACTTATCAAGTAATTGAAGGGATGAAAATTGGCATATAAAATTTTAGCATGAATTTTTACAATTTTAAGAAGTCGGAAATTGTACGTAAAACATGAGAAATGAGGTGCGTTCGTTCTGCAATTAGTTTTATAAATATTCAAATCTTGGTGCAATAGCTGTTGCACTCTTATGCGAGAATGCATGAATTCAAAATTCATTACGGTTATGTATATTAAGTTCTGTATTACAGAAACAATATGACTCCGTCATGAGAAGGACGTAATCACTATGGCAAGCTAGAATCCTTAAACATCACGAGATATCATTGAATTAATTACGTAAGATAGGATTTAATAAAATAATCATCATTTAAACCTAGAATCATGACCTATCATGGGATATCATTTTGATTACATCATTTTTTTGATTACATCTTGTTTTTTGCTATCCCCTGAGACACATATCTATTGGACTTATTCATAAAATGTACTGATTCACTAGCAAAATATTGCGCAAATTTATTAACGGTTAGTAAAATAATAATAGTAATAATAAAATGCGTCACAAATGCCAGGATTTATATGCCTTAAAATTATTTTATTAGTTTCCAGTATGAGATGTTTGATAAATCTATTACAATCCAGCTTGAATCGAAATCAAATTCTGATGTAACCCGACCAAAATTTTATACAACATTTTCGGCTAATCTGCAACCCGATCAAAATACTGAACGCTTCAAATCCGATCATATTCAAATTTCAAAACGAAAAGAATAAAGTGAACATCTTATTTTAAACCAATTATAGAATATTAATAACTGCAATAAAAATTTATGTATTTTTTAATAAAATTAATTGGATCAATTGGATAGAAGTGAACGTTGAAATCCAAATATACATATGTAGTTATTATCTTCCAGTATAAAATTGTGGATTTTCTATGAAGGGGATGGTCTATCTTTTCAAAAATTTTTGTTTATTATTTAAATGAATAAATAAATAAATAAATAAGTATGGTTCAAATTATGAGCTCGCTACATTTCAATGTTCAACTAAAAGTACATTTTGAAAATAATAATAATAATAATTTCATAAATATATATATATATATATATATATATATATATATATATATACATACATTGTAAAACAATGAAATCAAACATATTTTCATATACTTTTTTCTTTAAATAATAAAGAATCCTAAGGCTATTCCATGCTAAAGGTCTGCACAGGCCGGAATTTTAGGGCCATGCTAGAGGTCGTCCGGGCCCGGCCCGGCCCGTTGTAAAACCCAAAAGTTCGGCCCTGATCCGGACCGTCACAATTTCTACTATTTCTAAAAAATTTAGATTTTTATCATAAAATTAAGTTTTTTTTAAAGAATACTGCATACAGGTTTATGGAATGATTTTGCAGTATATTTTACAGGAAAAAAGCATTAGCAACATTAATGATTACTTAAATTCTTAGACTTTCAACATTCAAATAAATATTCATTAAAAAATTAATATGGCTTAGAATAAAAGGGAAAAAAAGTTAAAACATCGTAACCTTTGAAGCTGTTTAGTAAAAACAGATTAATGGAAATATCTCTATACCATTTTATTAAAGATCCCAAATCCAAATTCATTCTCAAGTCCAAAGGAGCTACTTTCTGATACATTTCTGAATTCATTTTTTCTTTTTCGAAAACGCATTAGATTAGCAAGTGTTTTTATTCAGAAACTATGTAATCGAACACATTTATCCATTTTTTTGATACAAGAAAATACTGTCAAAGTTACCGTTTTGAATAGAATTTTCCGAAGCGACAGCATGGGAAGGGAGAAAAATTTGCAACCATTTGACAAGAATATTATCTTATATCTCAACAAGGTTATACAAGTATTTTATTTACCACAATTTAAAACGCTATTCGATTTCAAATCCCTTCAATAGTCAGGCTTGTCAATTTTATACTTTTACAGTTAAAAATTGGAAAATGTGTCAATTTTTCGCGTTGTTGAGAAGTGAATTTAAGAATCACTAAGAAGTATATAGCCAACGATTACTTACACGTAAGTTTTTTATTGCTATTAATAATTTTACAAATCATGTTGTCTGTCCTAAACTTCTTGAGAACAATTAAGTCTGATTCCGGGTCGGCTCCTCTAATTGTAGAAAAACAATGCAAGCCTGGTCTCGGCCCAGCACGAGTCTGCTAAAAAAATATTAAACCCGAGTTACACACAATGTAATTATCCGATGCCGATCTCCACACTGTAGAAGTACATTTCTGCATTGATGTTGTCAAACTAAATATCGGCTCTCGACGCATATTTTTATATGTTATTTTCGTTAAAGCAATATTCATTGAAAATAACTCATATTTTATCGTTTATGCGTAAACCTTTACAACGGGCCGGCAGTTTTTTTGCCGGCCCGGCCCGTTAAAAAATTTGGAACCATTCCGCCGGCCGGGCCGGGTACGGGCCACGGGCCAGGCTCGGGCCCGTGCAGACCTCTATTCCATATGCAGAATTATCACATATATGAAAATGCATGCACAAAAGGGCTTGATTTTCTATCTATAATACAAAAAAAAAGTGCATTTTTAGAATTTGAAAGTGAATAAAATATGAACATCTTGTAAAGCCATTTAAAATTTTAATTTGTTTGGGTAATTCAACTGAGTATATTAACAAAATTATAATATCTTGCAATGTAATAACAATTTCCGATTGTTACACATTTAATCCTGTTTTCTTTCTCATTTCATTTAAGTAATCAAATGTCATTCTCAGAAATTTGAATAATATTTAAACATCTGGAGATTTTTTTTCTTCTTTACATATTACTTATCAAGTAATTGAAGGGATGAAAATTGGCATATAAAATTTTAGCATGAATTTTTACAATTTTAAGAAGTCGGAAATTGTACGTAAAACATGAGAAATGAGGTGCGTTCGTTCTGCAATTAGTTTTATAAATATTCAAATCTTGGTGCAATAGCTGTTGCACTCTTATGCGAGAATGCATGAATTCAAAATTCATTACGGTTATGTATATTAAGTTCTGTATTACAGAAACAATATGACTCCGTCATGAGAAGGACGTAATCACTATGGCAAGCTAGAATCCTTAAACATCACGAGATATCATTGAATTAATTACGTAAGATAGGATTTAATAAAATAATCATCATTTAAACCTAGAATCATGACCTATCATGGGATATCATTTTGATTACATCATTTTTTTGATTACATCTTGTTTTTTGCTATCCCCTGAGACACATATCTATTGGACTTATTCATAAAATGTACTGATTCACTAGCAAAATATTGCGCAAATTTATTAACGGTTAGTAAAATAATAATAGTAATAATAAAATGCGTCACAAATGCCAGGATTTATATGCCTTAAAATTATTTTATTAGTTTCCAGTATGAGATGTTTGATAAATCTATTACAATCCAGCTTGAATCGAAATCAAATTCTGATGTAACCCGACCAAAATTTTATACAACATTTTCGGCTAATCTGCAACCCGATCAAAATACTGAACGCTTCAAATCCGATCATATTCAAATTTCAAAACGAAAAGAATAAAGTGAACATCTTATTTTAAACCAATTATAGAATATTAATAACTGCAATAAAAATTTATGTATTTTTTAATAAAATTAATTGGATCAATTGGATAGAAGTGAACGTTGAAATCCAAATATACATATGTAGTTATTATCTTCCAGTATAAAATTGTGGATTTTCTATGAAGGGGATGGTCTATCTTTTCAAAAATTTTTGTTTATTATTTAAATGAATAAATAAATAAATAAATAAGTATGGTTCAAATTATGAGCTCGCTACATTTCAATGTTCAACTAAAAGTACATTTTGAAAATAATAATAATAATAATTTCATAAATATATACATATATATACATATATATATATATATATATATATATATATATATATATATATATATAAGTAGTAGGAAAAGGACAGTACGGGCTCAGCCGGAGGCGGGACTGCGGGACCGTCCCACCTCCGGCTGTCCCACCTCCGGCTGCCCCACCTGCTCCTCCAGCTGTCCCACCTCCGGCTGTCCCACCTGCTCCTCCAGCTGTCCCGCCTGCTCCTCTGGCTGCCCCGCCTGCTCCTCCGGCTGCCCCGCCTGGCCCCTCCTGCGGTGCCTCCTGCGCCCACCGTGCCACCACCGTCCCTCCTACCCCCCACTATGCATCCCCCTCCACGAACGCCTCCTAGTGGAAAAAAGGAACATTCTATTATAACAGAGAGGTGATCAACCTTCCCTAATTAAAAATATTATCAATCACATCTCAACTCAGACAATACCTCTCTTTAACTGACATTTCCTCTCCTAAATGACCATTCCCTCCCTGAAACGGTCATTACCTTGTAAACAATCATTTCTAAAGCTATATAAATCTATGTTTTTCGATATTATTTTTAAAAGGATGTTAAACATCGAAGTGATTAGTGCTTTATGTGTTTACATATTGATGTGTGCCGTTTTTTCACTTGTTTATATTTTTACTAAAGTTGATAGACTAGCAGTAGATTTTATATTAAATTTTAACGATACAGAGCATTTTCCCCATTAATATCATATTATGGAGAAAAGTTATCAGGATCCAAGTCAAATTGCTAGTTTTGGAGGAGTGGACGCTCTTCATCGAGCACTTCACGGTAAGGTATCTAAGAAAAAAATTAAATCTTGGTTAGAAGGGGTTGATGCTTACACTCTTCATAAACCTGTACGCAGAAAATTTCAAACAAATCGAGTGATTGTGTATTCTATAGATCAGCAGTGGCAAGCGGATTTGGTAGATTTAACTTCTTTACAGAAATTTAATGACGGATTTCGTTACATTTTAACATGTATTGATATTTTATCTAAGTATGCATGGGCTTACCCTTTGAAATCGAAACGTGCTGAAGATATAGTAGCGGTGTTTGAATCCATTTTTCGAACAAGGAAACCAAAGTATTTGAATACTGACGCAGGTAAAGAATTTTTAAATTCTCGTTTACAGAAGTTTCTGAAGCAACAAGGTGTTCGATTTTTTAGAACTTTTAACAATACGAAAGCTTGTGTAGTGGAAAGATTTAACCGCACTCTGAAAACTAAAATGTGGAAATATTTTACAACGCATCACACTTATCGATATATTGATGTATTGGATCAATTTTTAGATAGTTATAATCACACCTACCATACCACCATTAAGAGACCCCCAAGTGAAGTGAATAAGGATAATGAAAGTGAAGTGTGGTTTTCTATTTACGGTAATATGTCAAAACTGAAAAGGAAACCTTGTGTTTTTAATTCGGGGGACTTAGTACGTGTTTCTAAACATAAAATGACTTTCGAAAAAGGATATGAAACAAATTGGACGGAAGAACTATTTTTAGTAACAGAATGTGTCACGAGAATTCCTCCAGTTTACAAAATCAAAGATTTATTAGACGAACCTATTGAAGGAACTTTTTATGCAGAAGAATTACAAAAAGTACAACCAAAAAACCACTTTGACGTTGAAAAGATTCTGAAAAAACGTAAAAGAAAAGGGCAACTTGAGTATCAAGTTAAGTTTAAAGGTTACCCTTCTAAATTTAATCAGTGGATACCTTCTTCAGATTTATTTTCTCTATAAAACACCCATTTTTTACAACGAATGATCATTCACAATCATGTCATTCTACGTGACGCTACCTTCTGACAGTTCAATGAACTATTTTCCAGAAAACAAAATTTCACATTATTTTACAAGATTACCTATGCCTTTAGATTTAAAAGGTGAATGGGAAGTCGGTTTAACTGAATTGATTTATCCTCATACATGGCGTAATATTACTGAATATGGTAACGAGTATGAATATGTGTTAGGTAACAGTTTAGAATTACCAGATGGAAGACCTAGAAACGGTAATGAATATGAACAAGATGACAGTGACACGAAAAAAATTCGAATCCCATCAGGATATTATGAATCTCCTAACGACATCATTAAAGTGATAAATTATCAAAAATTTGGTGATAGAATTTCAGTTAGCTACAATAAACACACTAAAAAAGTGAAAGTTTCTTTGAAGAAATATGCACAATTGAAATTTTTATCCGGTTTAGCCGAATGTTTAGGATTCTTACCAGGTGAAGTAATCTCAAATGTTTCGACTCCCTCATTATCTTTTGAAAGTCCCTTTATAGCTGACCCACACGCAGATTTTAAATTGCTCTACTTGTATAGTGATATTGTAGAACCTCAGATTGTTGGAGATACAGTGGCACCCTTATTGCGAGTGATTCCTGTTAAAGGGGAAGACGGAGATATGATTCATGAAGTGTTTGACAGACCTCATTACATACCAGTGACTCGAAAAAATTTTCAAACGATTGAAACTGTTATAAGAACACACACAGGACGTTTAGTGTCATTTGATCGCGGGAAGTTGATTGTGAAACTACATTTCCGTCAGAAATATCTTTCATAATGCTTGTTCCTTACCAATGCTGTAATCAATCTTTTGAAGATTATTATACTCATCAAACAGGTAGCGGATTGAACTATTATCAAGGAAATTCTTTCCAGAAAGGTTATGGTTTCGGAGGACTTTTCCGTTCACTTTTCCGTGCAGCTGTACCTTTATTTAAATCGGGTGCTAAAGCAGTTGGAAAGCAGTTATTTCATACCGGTGTAGATGTGCTAAATGATATTTCTCAAGGTGATAATATTAAAACAGCGGCTAAACGGCGATTTAAGGAAGCCGGGAAAAATCTGACAGACAAAGCAGCAGTTAAAGTGAAATCTATGATTGGATCAGGTCAAAGGAATAAAAAACGAAAGAGACTTCAAAGTTCTCTCAGTCGCCCTAAAGCCAAGAAAGTGAAAGCACGCGATATTTTTGCTTAAAGATGTCTGGTCTTATTCATAAAGATTCTCCCGTTTGCGTCAAATCTGAACTAGACCTGTTTATGATTCCACCTACGCAAACAGCTATAGAAAAAGGTCACTTTGTAGAATATCATCCACTGGCTACTATATCTGAGAGTGGACCAGTTGAGTTTAACATTACAGGCAATAGTGAAGATTATATTGATTTATCAGCATCTTACCTTTACGTGAAAGTAAAACTAACTAACGCTGATGGAACCCCCTTACCCGACAAGACACCTGTAGCACCTGTTAATTTATTTTTACAAGCATTGTTTTCTCAAGTAGATGTGAGTTTGAACGAAAGAGTGATTTCCTCTTCTAGTAATACTTATCCGTATCGTGCTTACATCGAGACTTTACTGAATTATGGAGAAGATGCAAAGAAAAGTTTACTTTCTTGTGAATGTTTTTTCAAAGATGAATGTTTGGATACAGTCAATCCTACACTTACCGATAACCCAGGACTTCATAAAAGATATGAATTAACTTCAAAAAGTAAAGTTTTGGATATGATAGGCCCACTACATTGTGATATTTTTCAACAAAATAGACTTTTATTGAATATGGTAGATTTGAAAATTAAAATGACACGTAGCAAACCCAATTTTTGTTTGATGGCTGATAAAGTCGGAGATAAAACACCTGAATATAAAGTGGTGTTACAACACGCCTCTTTGTTTATTCGAAAGGTGAAAGTTAGTCCAGGTGTTTCTATCGGACACGCTAAAGCGTTAGAGAAAAGTAATGCTAAATATCCTATCGATAGAGTTTTGTGTAAAACATACTCAATATCGAGTGGAAGCTGGTCTTTTATGCAAGATAACGTATTCTTAGGATCTATGCCTAAACGTGTAATTATAGGATTATTAGAAAATTCAGCTATTAACGGACAGTATGACCTTAACCCGTTTTTCTTTAACCACTACAACGTCAACTTTTTAAGTATTTACATTGACGGACAACCAATACCATCTAAACCATTAGAATTAAATTTTAATGAAGGAAATTATATTGCAGCCTACCATCGATTGTTTCCCGGCTTTAACCGAGATAATGGAAATTATCTATCTCGAGAAGATTATGCTAAAGGACACACTCTATATGCATTCGATTTAAGTCCGGATTTATGTGATGGACCACACTTGAATTTACAACATCAAGGAAATTTAAGAGTTGAAATTAAGTTTTCTTCAGCACTTTCATCAACTATTTCCGTTCTGATCTATGCAGAATTTGAAAACATTATCGAAATTTCTAAATCAAGGCATGTGTTGTGTGACTTTCCAAACTAGACAAAGATGAACTCTCAACAGATTAAAGACATTTTATCTCATAACAAATACACTAAGAGATATTTTTTAGATGTGTTTCCCAGCGATATGCTTCCTAACACAATTAAGCAATACCCCTGCTGTTTCGTATGCAACGTCGATTCTTCTGATCAACCCGGTAGCCATTGGCTTGCTTTCTACATAACTTCACCTAGAAGAGTAGAATTCTTTGATTCTTACGGAAATACTCCAGACTTTTATCAAGGACCTATTTTAGACTTTACTTTAAAATTCTCTCAAGTGATTTTTAACCCTTTAACATTACAAACAAATGTTACAGCTGTTTGTGGTCAATATACAATTTTTTTCCTCCTCTGTAGATGTAGAGGTGAATCTCTGAAAAAGTTTTTGTCACAGTTTGTATCTGAAAACTTATGTAACGACCAAAGAGTGTATAATTTTGTTGCCAAACGATTTCATGTGTATGTGAATTTTTATCAATAAAAAGTCTTATAAAATGCCATATCTTTTGTGTCTGTTTTTATTTGTTATGGATTTCCCAAGCCTTCAACACCCCTTCACAGCTGTTTTAGCAGGACCTTCGAAAAGTGGGAAATCTTTTTTTATAAAAGATTTCATCTACTTTAAAACATACATGGTAAAACCTACACCCGATAAAATTGTTTGGTTTTACGGCATCTACCAAAATTTATATGATGAAATATCTGACGTTACGTTCATTGAAGGTTTCCCAACTAATTATGAAGAATATTTAGGAACCAATACACTGTTCATTATAGATGATCTTATGTGTGAAGTTGGCGGTGATCGTCGACTTACAAATTTATTTACCAAGGGGAGTCATCACCACAATTTAAGTATTTTTTTTATCACACAAAATTTTTTTCATAAAGGAACGAAAGATCTTCGATTGAATGCTGACTATCTTTTCCTATTTAAAAACAGACGTGATTTAAATCAAATCACATGTTTAGGAAGACAATTATACCCACGAAATCATAAATTTTTCCAAGAAGTTTACGCAGATGCTACCCGAAAACCTTTTACCTACTTATTAATTGATTTGAAAAATGAAACAGATGAAGAACATCGGTTAAGAACACAAATCTTACCGAATCAAAATCAGTATTATTACACTCTGAAATATAAATAATTGCGAAAAACGACAGACTCATCATTCCATAAAATGTCACCGACCCGTAAACAGGTCAAGGATTTACAGCTAATTCACTCATGCCCAAAAGCATTGCGCAAGCAGTTACTGAAAAAGCTACCTTCAAAAGTGGTTAAAACCATCTGTGAATGTTCTTTAAACGTGTTAAAAGGAAATATACCAATTTCACATTATCAGAAGAAGCAGCTTGGAAAACACAAATATCTTCTAAGAAAATTAGCCTCTAAAAAAGGTAGTCTTTACCAGAAAAAACGTTTAATTATTCAAAAAGGAGGTTTTTTAAATATTTTGATACCAGCTGCTGTTACAGCTTTGTCAGCGCTTATAAATGGAGTTTAGCAAAAAGTTTGTTTTAGTCCCTGAGAGTGATTTTTCTAAACATACACCTTCTCAAAAGCAACTAAGTGAGTTTGATAAAGAAATGCAGAAAATTTTGAATAGTAAATTACAAGATTTTGAAAAACTGCAATTATACTACGACTTGTTAAAAAGAAAAATGAATTTAGAAGATTTTAACCCACCATTCAAAATGGATGTTACAGAAAAGGATGAACCTCCAAAACCGGCTGAAGATGAAACTATGCAAAATCCTGCAAATTCCGAAGACAACATTTTAAAAATGATTCCAACAGGTGTTCAAAAACAAGGTGAACAACTCTTGCAATATTTGAAAACGTATCCAAATATTTTACGTTGGAATGAACGAGGAGAGATTATTTATAAAAACCAATTAATCCCTAAGTCTAATCTAACTGATTTGATTGGTTTAATACTCACTCAGAGAAAATCTTATAAACATTTATCTGGGAGAGAAGAATTTTTAAAAGCGTTGAGTTCTATGAATACTCCCAAGCTCTTCTTCAAGAACAAATATTTAACTATAGATGATAATGTGTATTCACCTATAAAAAATGTTAAATCGATTGTTAAAGCTAAAAAGACTCTTAAGTCTCCTGTAATACGTTGGCAGAAATTATATAAATAAATATATTTTTTCACTAAATTTATCATGTGTCATCTTTCTTATACGTAAACAAACATTTTTTCCTCATCTAATATTTTTAAACAAAACTTTTTTTTCATTTGAAATATTTTTTTCACTTTGAATTTTTTTTTTTCATTTCGAATTTTTTTTTTTTTTTTTTACTTTGAAATTTTTTTTTTCACTTTGAATTTTTTTACATTTCGAAATTTTTTTTTTTTTTTTTCATTTCGAAATTTTTTTTTTTTTTTTTTTCATTTCGAAATTTTTTTTTTTTTTTTCACTTTGAAATTTTTTTTTTTCATTTGAAAAAATTTTTTTTCACTTTACATTTTTTCTTCGGAAAGTGAAAGTTAATCTTTGAAAAAATTTTTTATTCAAAATCTGTTCAAAGATTTTGATGTAGAGTTGATTTTTCTGAAAAAGAAACTTCTTTTTTTTCCTGAAAGAAAAAGTATAAATTATTTTAACACATTAATTACACCATTTTGAGACACACCAGTTTATTTTTCTAAAATTTACAAATCATCAACTGTTTTAAACAGAACACCAGCTAACACTTTGTAATTTACATTTTGAAGGAAATAATGTGAAACAGTTCGTGTTTCCTTGACAAAAAGTTCTGATAATGCTTTAAAGTCGATTGTACAGAGAGATAATTCTCCTAAGCTTAAAAATTTTTCTAAGTCACTGGAAGTCATACAAGCATGGCGAAGTTGTGCGGGTGAATTGTAGACACATCCAAGACATTCATACTCTGATTTAAAAACTTTTTGCAGTTCTACTTCTATCAATGCTACTAAGCGTAGTTCTAATGTTGTAAATTCCACATCATATGTTTCCGAAGGTAAGAGGTTATGAGCAATTAGAGTTGGTAAGTGATTTTCATGCAGATATGTAAGCACTGTTTCATTGAAGGAGCTTAGATGGTGTTTTAAATTCTCAAGTTGATATTCATCTAACCGAATGCAACAACCTTTCTGAATGCTGCTGATTTCAGCGATACCATCTTTAGATAATATGAGGATGGAGTTGTTTGCAATGAAAGATGATGTTGTATAAATTAAATTGAAGTCAAATATTTTCTGAACGAAACGATACCATGATTTTAAATTCATGGAAACACCATTTTTTGTAGGAGTTAGTGGTTGAGTTTCAGAAGATCGAAGAAATTTTCGAATGTGGATAATGACAGAACCTTTGAACAGTTCACAGGTTAAATAGATACTATTTCCAAGTTCTTTTAAACAGATTCGTTGATTGGAATAACCATCGTTCATATCCATAGATTGAGAGCTTTTCTCATTTCCGCTAGATAATGTAGGATTAGCATCGGCGATTGGTGCAGATGAAGTCTGGAATGCAGTTGAAGAAGTGGGTTTGTCAGATGAAGACTCAGCTACAGCCGGAGAGGGGGGTTCATCAGACAAGTCCATAATTAGTTTATTAAAATCGATGCTTTGAAACACATCATCCAAATTATCAAAAACATCTTCTAAATCACATTCATTTTTCGATTTTTTCTCGCAACCATTCTGAGAAGAATTATTAGATCGTTTCATTTTTTCCAAGAGAAAAATTGATGCGACTTTCCACAACAAAATATAACAGAGTTATGCTGCCACGCACAAATTCGAACTCACACATAACTTCTGTGACGTCATATTGAAACCAATATTTTAGTTCACATTTTGTGCACCTGGTGTTGACACAAACCGAAAAATTCTTTCTCACGGTTTTTGAAAACAACACCTGCTTCTTGTGACGTCATATTCGAACTAATTTTTTTTTTTTACTTTAAGTTTCTACACCTGGTGTTGACATGAATCGTAAAATACTTTCTATTTAAAAACAACATCTGCTTCTTGCAGTTTTATGAGCCAACCTTGAAAACATGTTCTGTAACCGAAATTTTAATCTTTAAAACTGTAAACAAACTAGAAAATTTCATGACAGAAAAATTAATTTTCTGAATGCGAATACAAAAACTCTTAATTAAATTAATAAAACTAGATTTTTATTTAGAAATAGTCTTCTTTTCAACCCTGAATTTAAAAATGAAATGTATGTTTAAAAAGAAAATATTTTTTTTTTTTTTATGGGGTCCCTCCGCCTCCCGCCACATCTCCTTATGTGGCACCCCACTTTTTTTATCCAGATCTTCATTTTCTTTTCTTCATTTTTTTTTTCTTTTTCTGTTTTTTAATTTAATTTTTCTGTTTTAAATTTGATGATGACCATAAGCGAGACTTGTTATACCATCATCTAGAATAAATCGTTTGTCGTCAAACGGGCTGAGTGCTAGCTTCTGTTGCTGTATAGTGTACAATTGATGGTGATCTTGCTGGATTCTTTTGTTTATTGTACAGAGTGTTTTCAGGTGATGTATGCATTCGGAATATTGTGAGTGTTTTATTTTCTTTCGAACGATAGATGTAGGTACTCCTTTGGCTCTTTTTTTCTCTCCATCTTCCGATAGGATGCTGTACATTTTCGCTTTAAGGCCGACAAATTCAAAAATAGTTTTCCCATTCATCTCATCCTTAAATTTACCTATTGTTTTCTTATTTTTTTCAGAGTAGAGGGGGTGGTTCTTAGGATAATCGGAGAAGTCGAATTCGTCTTGATGTTCTTGCATATCTTGTAGTATATTATCTGTTTGGATGTGGTAGGTGAGTGAGTCAGTGTCAGTGAAAAGCAGTTGAGCACGATCTTGATAGTGTTTCTTAATTATGTTGTAATGGAATTTGTACATATGTAATTTAGCGAGATCTAGAATAGCGAACCCTACATAGATTGGGCGATTCATAGTCAGAGTGGTTTTGACTCGTTCCACAGCTACCAGTCCCTCATTGAAAATCTTGAAGTTGTTAAATGCTGGAGATGCGACAAGTTTTTTTGACCTCTTCTCGTTGTTACACAACTCAATATTCCGTCTCAAGCGGAGATTCTCCATTGTTTTACCGAAAACTGAATTGTTCAACAATTTGAAGAAGTCTTTCTCGAAAGAACTGGTAGCTTGTTTCCTCTTATCAGTGTTGAATTCTATGTAGGGCTTTAACCAAGGTGCTTGCCTGAATTTAATTATTCTGTGAATGTTAATGAGTTCGAGACCAAGTTGGAGATAGAGTTTCAAGTTTCTGTAGTGGACGATGTAGTGTTCTTTGTCTTTTAAATTCGGTGAGAGCTTCGAACTTCCTTTGTAGGGTCTGTTGTTTAATAAAGATTTTGTGTAAGGAGATAACATGTCTTCAGTGATGTGAATGTTTTCCGGAGCAAGTGGGTATTCGTTGTGGAGTAGATGAAGTTCAGGGGGGTAACGCAAGTCCACCTCCAGGACATAGCCGTAATCTGCATTATCTGGATGGGAAAGGATGCTGTTTATATCTGTTTCAGATGGTTGAATCCATTGAAACTCCCCAACAGGTAAGTATTCGGACATAGCCCAGCCATATAAGTTGTTAGCATCCCAATACATGATATGACTTGTTTTATTATTTTTGTTATAATTAGGGACGTTGGGATTGTTCGCTTTTGCATATCGTTTGGTGATAGCACTCACCCCACCTCTTACACCCTTCTCAAAAAACAAGAGCATGTCAATGTCTGTGAGAAGTTCCAATTGTACCTGAGTCATTCTAAGACAAGCTTGCCATGCGAGTCCTGGAGATGTGAACATGTGTGTAGGATCAATTTTGTAATATTGTAGGCAAAGTTTTCTGAAGTTTTGGAAGATGTCAGCTAGAAGAAGGACGTCACATTTAACATATAAATCGTGATATTCACCGAGATTTTGAATGTTAAAAGTTTTCCAAACATTTTGAGCATGTTCATAATCTTCTATGGAAATGGGTTCATCTGTTAAATCGTTATGAAATGATGAAGGTGGTGGGAGTTGTGTTTCATCAAATTTTTGGAAGTCTGTAAAATAGCTATATGGGTATATCCCTTTTCGAGTAAGGAGTGAGAGGTCTGTATCTTTAGGGAAATTAGCTTTAAGGAGGTGAAAGTCTGTTGGTTGCAGATTAGCTGTTAATTTTTCAAGAGATGTAGGTAAAAATTGGAAGGAGTCGAGAAATCTAAGTTTTATGGGACAGTCTTGTTTTTTGATAGTAAATGATATGTATTTTTCCATTGTATTTGCGATGACATCTATACCGTAACTTTTAAATTTTCCTAATTCCGTCATCAGATGGTGACCGTCGTAATGTTTTAGATTGTGAAAAATAACTGGGATGACTTTAGGTTGTTTATATTGTAAATTACAGTTCATGTGAGCAGCACCACGGTATACACCTGTTATATGATCATGTTCTCGACATCGCTTGTTGCCTAAGGGCTGATCGCAGATGCAACACACAGTCGCTTCTCTAAAGGCTTTTTCTTGTTCTTTGGATGGTTTCAGAGGTTTGATGGTGATTAATGTTTCGGCTAATTCATCTCTTTCTTGAAAAATATTCTTCAAAAAATCTGATACGGCATCTTCACCTCGATACGTTTTCATCTTCTTATGTGTTTTTCCATCTTGATCAATTATTATGTAGGCGTAGCCGCAAGGGATATGTTTTTGTGTGGGGATAGTGTAAGAAGTGCTAGGATTAGGTTCTGTAGTGTGAATTGGGACGACAAGACTTTCAAAATCAGCTATGATGATGTAAGGTGTTAAGTGTTGGAAATGATATCCGTTAAATTTTAAAATATTTTTCTCTGGATCAGGCATCTTGATGTGTTGAGGAGCGTGTTCTGAGCAATATGGAAGGTGATTGTCTAGAAGTGTCTGAGTTCTAAAGCGATGGAGACATCGATAACAAAAATAGACTTCTCCGTCATGTTTGGTGAGATGGGAAAAGAGTCTTGACATATTTTTTATGTATATGTAGTGGGTGTTCTTATCTTCATCCCCAATTAATAATAAGTTAATAGCTTCTTGATGGGTTCGATTTGAGATGTGAAGCATTCCGAATTCATCTTCTTCCTCGTCATATGAATATACATTAATTCTTAAATTGTTTTTTTCTTCAACATCTTTAATTTTATGGTAGGGGACAGGGCAAGGAATATCATCAATGATTATTTCATGTTCGAAAGGTGTGTAGTTGGAAACACGTTCTGCATTTTTGTCTATTTTCTTTTTGTGAGCTAGTATGCACCAAATAAGACATTTATTATCAGTAAAGTTTTGAATATTAATAAGTGCTTCTTTTCTTTTTAATTTTTGAGGGGTTTCAATATAACTGCTTCCAGTTAGTGGCTTGTAATGTGCAATGTATAGATCTGTATGAATGATTTTTTCTAACGCCCAGCCCGACCCGAGTTGAACAAATTCTTCAAAATGGGTCTTAATTTTTTCTAAATTTTCGATGATGTGGTTTCTGACTGTTTCTTCAATATGTTCAGGGCAGGGATCAGACCTAAAATAACCTAACATTGATTCAACTTCCTCATCTTCATTAAATCGAGTAAACTTGATGGTGTGAATAAGATGCCATTTAAGGGATTTCAAAGTATTTAGAGAATTCAATATATGGTTTTGGATTTCATCTATAATCTGGTTATTGAAAATGTCAATGTCATGAGCGTTTTCTTCTGTAGCTGGAATCGTAATTTTCTCAAACGTATTTAATGCTTTTTCAGTGGATCTTTTTTTTGTGTTAACAGGTTTTGTTTTCTGTGGGGGGACTGTTTTTTTCGTTGTGTGGTGCGTACGTTTATGTTGAAGGAGATTACTTTTTTTCCAAAAAGATTTATCGCATACTTCACATTGATGAGAAGCAGATGAATTTGTGTGGTGTTCTTGATGTCTTCTAAGATCGGCTTTACGCGTAAATGTAATTTGACAGTCTTCGCAAGAAAACGATTTTTCATTGGTGTGAATCTTCATGTGGCGGTTAAAATTATCTTTTCTGCTAAAGGAGTCATTGCAGATTTTACACTTGAACTGTTTTTCACTCTTGTGTGTTTTCAGATGTCGATTCAAATCATCTTTTCGGTTAAATGATTTTTCGCATTGTTCACAGTGAAATAATTTTTCACTCTTGTGGGTCTTCATGTGACGATTTAAATGACCTCGATGGTTAAAGATTTTTTTGCAAATGGAACATTCCTGGAAGGAATAAAAGTGTTTTGAGTATTGAGAACATGATTATTTTTTAATTGATTGCAGATGGAACATTTCTGCAAGGAATAAAAGTGTTTCTGAATATTTAAATAGTGAATATATTTTTTAAATTGATTTTTAGATTTTTGTCTTTAATTTAGAAATAAAAGTGTTTTTGAGTATTGATTTTTTTTTTTTTTTTTTTTTTTTTTTTTTTTTTGTAATTTTTAACTAACAATTTAGAATTTTTGTACTTGTTCCTAATACTTAAAATCTAATTTGAGAAGCTCTAAAATTTTCCTACTTAACAGAGAGATAGGTTTTGAAAAAAATACTTACATGAGATGAAGCTTGCACCACTTCACTGCGACTCTGGATACTTTCATATTCTCCACTAACTTCAGGGTGTTCCTCATCAGATGCCTCGTTGTCATGCCACCTGATGTGTCTTAAAAGATGACGTTTTTGTGCGAATTGACATGCACAAAGTGGGCAGCTCTAGAAATAGATAAAAGAAAAAAACATAAAAAACACTATTTTTACAAATTAAAAAGAAATTTTTTCAAACTCCTTTTTCTATTTAAAAAAAACTTACTAAATGTTTGTCATTTTTGATGAGATTTGATCCACTGGGGCCAGCAACACCTTCCGAATCTCCTAATTTCCTTTTCTTAGAAAGTGGGGTGGTAGAATCCTGAAAAACATTAAAAAGAACAAAAAAAAAAATTATTTCAACAAATTGTAACTAAAAGAAAATTTCAAATTAGTTTTCTATATAGATATTAAAGAAAAAATCGTACCGAAGAGTCCTCTACATTCACTCTTTTAGATGGGGTAGACTTTGAAGAAATCTCTTCTTCCATCTGAGAACAAATTTTCTTTAATTCCTCAGAAGAAATGCCGAAATCAAAAAATATATCATCCTATAAATAAATAAAAATAAATTAAGATATCTAATTATTTTCAATTTCATTTAAAAAAATGGTTACAGAGCTTTTTAAGAAAACGTAGAAAAAATATAAAATAAAGTTTACCTCTGATTGGGTGTGCAATTGAGATGACATTTTGCGTAATATAAGCGTAGATCTCTTCACTCAACAGAAAAAAAGAAGCAAGTCTTTATGCTACCGAGACGAAAGCAGAATAAACTCTAGATATGATTTCTTTCCGTAACACAAACCAAAATTCAGCACATACCCGGATATATGAATCGAGGTGACGTAATAAGTGAATGACCTCTTTTTCATCACCCCACAGAAGCAGATGTTTGCGTGGGGGAAAAGAACATCCTTCGCCTCTTGGCAGTGGGGGAGATTTTTTTTTCTTTTTTGCGAAGATGTGATTGAGCAACATTCGTTTGAGAAAAAATACACAGATTAAATATATAATATTTTCATTTATGAGATGAACTTTTCATGTGTAGAATTGAAACAATTCTATTTTTCTAAAATCAACTTTAGAAATGTTGTTAGCTAATTAATAATATTTTTAATGAAAGAAAGAAAAAATATTTACTTTTCATGCGTAAAATTTAAACAATTCTATTTTAAATATCTAAAATCAGTTTTAGGAATGATGTTAGCTAATTAATAATATTTTTAATGAAAGAAAGAAAAAATATTTACTTTTCATGTGTAAAATTTAAACAATTCTATTTTTCTAAAATCAACTTTAGAAATGTTGTTAGCTAATTAATAATATTTTTAATGAAAGAAAGAAAAAATATTTACTTTTCATGCGTAAAATTTAAACAATTCTATTTTAAATATCTAAAATCAGTTTTAGGAATGATGTTAGCTAATTAATAATATTTTTAATGAAAGAAAGAAAAAATATTTACTTTTCATGTGTAAAATTTAAACAATTATATTTTTAATTTCTAAAATCAATTTTAGAAATGATATTAGTGAGTTTTAAAACAAAATTAAATAATATTAACAAATTTACTATACTTTTTAATGAAAGAATAGAGGAATTGTGTTTGAATAAATATTTTCATTTATATGATATTGAATTGGAATGTATTGGTCGTTTAGGAGAGGAAATGTCAGTTAAAGAGAGGTATTGTCTGAGTTGAGATGTGATTGATAATATTTTTAATTAGGGAAGGTTGATCACCTCTCTGTTATAATAGAATGTTCCTTTTTTCCACTAGGAGGCGTTCGTGGAGGGGGATGCATAGTGGGGGGTAGGAGGGACGGTGGTGGCACGGTGGGCGCAGGAGGCACCGCAGGAGGGGCCAGGCGGGGCAGCCGGAGGAGCAGGCGGGGCAGCCAGAGGAGCAGGCGGGACAGCTGGAGGAGCAGGTGGGACAGCCGGAGGGTAAAATTTAAACAATTCTATTTTAAATATCTAAAATCAGTTTTAGGAATGATGTTAGCTAATTAATAATATTTTTAATGAAAGAAAGAAAAAATATTTACTTTTCATGTGTAAAATTTAAACAATTATATTTTTAATTTCTAAAATCAATTTTAGAAATGATATTAGT
The DNA here is from genome assembly GCA_964019185.1 of Maratus speculifer. Lineage (NCBI taxonomy): Eukaryota > Metazoa > Arthropoda > Arachnida > Araneae > Salticidae > Maratus > Maratus speculifer. The sequence continues at coordinate 270,923,282 of OZ025290.1, read as the reverse complement.
GAGTTTTAAAACAAAATTAAATAATATTAACAAATTTACTATACTTTTTAATGAAAGAATAGAGGAATTGTGTTTGAATAAATATTTTCATTTATATGATATTGAATTGGAATGTATTGGTCGTTTAGGAGAGGAAATGTCAGTTAAAGAGAGGTATTGTCTGAGTTGAGATGTGATTGATAATATTTTTAATTAGGGAAGGTTGATCACCTCTCTGTTATAATAGAATGTTCCTTTTTTCCACTAGGAGGCGTTCGTGGAGGGGGATGCATAGTGGGGGGTAGGAGGGACGGTGGTGGCACGGTGGGCGCAGGAGGCACCGCAGGAGGGGCCAGGCGGGGCAGCCGGAGGAGCAGGCGGGGCAGCCAGAGGAGCAGGCGGGACAGCTGGAGGAGCAGGTGGGACAGCCGGAGGTGGGACAGCTGGAGGAGCAGGTGGGGCAGCCGGAGGTGGGACAGCCGGAGGTGGGACGGTCCCGCAGTCCCGCCTCCGGCTGAGCCCGTACTGTCCTTTTCCTACTACTTATATATATATATATATATATATATATATATATATATATATATATATATATATATATATATATATATATATACATACATTGTAAAACAATGAAATCAAACATATTTTCATATACTTTTTTCTTTAAATAATAAAGAATCCTAAGGCTATTCCATGCTAAAGGTCTGCACAGGCCGGAATTTTAGGGCCATGCTAGAGGTCGTCCGGGCCCGGCCCGGCCCGGCCCGTTGTAAAACCCAAAAGTTCGGCCCTGGTCCGGACCGTCACAATTTCTACTATTTCTAAAAAATTTAGATTTTTATCATAAAATTAAGTTTTTTTTAAAGAATACTGCATACAGGTTTATGGAATGATTTTGCAGTATATTTTACAGGAAAAAAGCATTAGCAACATTAATGATTACTTAAATTCTTAGACTTTCAACATTCAAATAAATATTCATTAAAAAATTAATATGGCTTAGAATAAAAGGGAAAAAAAGTTAAAACATCGTAACCTTTGAAGCTGTTTAGTAAAAACAGATTAATGGAAATATCTCTATACCATTTTATTAAAGATCCCAAATCCAAATTCATTCTCAAGTCCAAAGGAGCTACTTTCTGATACATTTCTGAATTCATTTTTTCTTTTTCGAAAACGCATTAGATTAGCAAGTGTTTTTATTCAGAAACTATGTAATCGAACACATTTATCCATTTTTTTGATACAAGAAAATACTGTCAAAGTTACCGTTTTGAATAGAATTTTCCGAAGCGACAGCATGGGAAGGGAGAAAAATTTGCAACCATTTGACAAGAATATTATCTTATATCTCAACAAGGTTATACAAGTATTTTATTTACCACAATTTAAAACGCTATTCGATTTCAAATCCCTTCAATAGTCAGGCTTGTCAATTTTATACTTTTACAGTTAAAAATTGGAAAATGTGTCAATTTTTCGCGTTGTTGAGAAGTGAATTTAAGAATCACTAAGAAGTATATAGCCAAAGATTACTTACACGTAAGTTTTTTATTGCTATTAATAATTTTACAAATCATGTTGTCTGCCCTAAACTTCTTGAGAACAATTAAGTCTGATTCCGGGTCGGCTCCTCTAATTGTAGAAAAACAATGCAAGCCTGGTCTCGGCCCAGCACGAGTCTGCTAAAAAAATATTAAACCCGAGTTACACACAATGTAATTATCCGATGCCGATCTCCACACTGTAGAAGTACATTTCTGCATTGATGTTGTCAAACTAAATATCGGCTCTCGACGCATATTTTTATATGTTATTTTCGTTAAAGCAATATTCATTGAAAATAACTCATATTTTATCGTTTATGCGTAAACCTTTACAACGGGCCGGCAGTTTTTTTGCCGGCCCGGCCCGTTAAAAAATTTGGAACCATTCCGCCTGCCGGGCCGGGTACGGGCCACGGGCCAGGCTCGGGCCCGTGCAGACCTCTATTCCATATGCAGAATTATCACATATATGAAAATGCATGCACAAAAGGGCTTGATTTTCTATCTATAATACAAAAAAAAAGTGCATTTTTAGAATTTGAAAGTGAATAAAATATGAACATCTTGTAAAGCCATTTAAAATTTTAATTTGTTTGGGTAATTCAACTGAGTATATTAACTAAATTATAATATCTTGCAATGTAATAACAATTTCCGATTGTTACACATTTAATCCTGTTTTCTTTCTCATTTCATTTAAATAATCAAATGTCATTCTCAGAAATTTGAATAATTTCTAAACATCTGGAGATTTTTTTTCTTCTTTACATATTACTTATCAAGTAATTGAAGGGATGAAAATTGGCATATAAAATTTTAGCATGAATTTTTACAATTTTAAGAAGTCGGAAATTGTACGTAAAACATGAGAAATGAGGTGCGTTCGTTCTGCAATTAGTTTTATAAATATTCAAATCTTGGTGCAATAGCTGTTGCACTCTTATGCGAGAATGCATGAATTCAAAATTCATTACGGTTATATATATTAAGTTCTGTATTACAGAAACAATATGACTCCGTCATGAGAAGGACGTAATCACTATGGCAAGCTAGAATCCTTAAACATCACGAGATATCATTGAATTAATTACGTAAGATAGGATTTAATAAAATAATCATCATTTAAACCTAGAATCATGACCTATCATGGGATATCATTGAATTAATTATGTATGATAGGATTTAACAGAATGAAGAAAACTTTTATTAATATAGTTTTAAGTTTTGGATCGATTTTCATAAAATATGAAATGACTCGACAAAATTCAACAACGGTTATATATATGTGTTTGAAATTTCAAACCATTCGGCTGAGTAGTTTTTGCGCTACTATGTGCGAACAGACGGATAGACGAACAGAGGGACGGGCCAAACGAATACTATAGATGCTACGTATTTAGATATTTACAAATGCTCCTAAAAATATGTAAATTAAAATCCACCTTATAAATATTGGTTAACTGTTTTCATTTGTTAAAAAAAAAAAAAAAAAAAAAAAAAAAAAAAAAAAAAAAAAGGCTTATTGTTTTTTTACCCTGGAAGAAAACAGACCTCTTAATTAAGGCATTTCCTCACATCCGACGACATTAATGACCACATCATCGCAGAATTACTGCAGTAAAGTGGCTAAATAGTTTCCCTACGAGCGGAGTGACAGAAACAGCCATAAAAGTATGGACACAACTCAGTTATGGGTTTAATGAAATTAATTGATGTCCTGGAAACGCCGAACCGATCGAATTAAAGAGACCGATTACCAAGAAAAAAAGAAAAGAGTCGGCACAAATTAAAAAGACCCGAATTAGTGAAGAGGTCTGCAAAACGTAGTTCTGATAATAGCCCTTTACTTTATTTTCATTTGATGTAATAATTGTTTCACGTTCGGCTATTTATTAGAGGAACTTTTAAATTGACTCAAAAGCTACGGAGTGGAAATTGCTTGATGGTCACGAAATATTGTGTTCGCGTCATGCGATTTTTGTTGTAAAGGTATATATTTAAATGTATAGCAAACTAACACTTTGTAATAACTTACTAATTTTAATTGATAAAAGATGTAAATTAAAACTTTAAAAACAGTAAAATTAATTTGTACTAATTGATTCTACCATCGATCAATTTCGCTAAATTATAAAATTCGATAAATAGCTTGCCAATTTATACAATTTACGAAATTTTCATTTTAAATAACGAAAGAACAAATAAGTTAGTAAAAGGTATAGTTTTGAGACATGTGATAATAGAAGTAATTTTAAAGCATTTCACACCTAGAAATTAGTTGAGCTACTTGGGATTTCTAAGTTATTTTCGCATCCTATAATCAAAATTTAATTAAAATAAATCGATTAATGGATGATTAAGTTTTGAAAATGTAAAAATATTGTATTATTATCAGGACCTCACAATTATACATAATATAAAGAATTCCTGCACCTTAGGAAGTGAGTAAATATTTGATTGGAAAATTACATCTTTAAACTCAACATATACCAATTAAGTTAATTAACAGTGTGTAAAAAAAGCAACAAATTTCACTTTTAAAGAGTATCGGAATGTAAATAATTCCTAAGTGTTAATTAACTCAATTGTCTATAATGCAGTACAAATCTCATAAATATACTTATTTTATGATAAATTCGATGCCATTTAGGTTTTTTCTGTTACATAAGAAACTAAAATTTTAAATGTGATAATAAAAATGCATTCAATTAAAAAAAAAAAAAAAAAAAAAAAAAAAAAAAAAAAAAAAAACCTGTTTATTGTTGTCTTATTATAAATCTGATAATTAAGAAAAACAAACTTTAAAAAGCTTTTATTTTAATATTATTTTACAATAACAAAATAAACAAGCTGGAAATTGAACATCAAACATATCAAATGAGATGCGTTTGCACTATAAAGGAGTTTTAAAAATACGCAATACTTCAAATTCGGATACAATGTAGTATCCAAAATTTTTTGCGTATCCCTGTAAATACTTGATGTTTTTTATTATATAGGAATTAACTTGTAGTAAATTTCAGCAACGTATACCAATTTTATAAAATGAGAAATATTTTAATATAAATAAAACGCATCGCAAACCCCCCCCCCCCCCCCCCGTAAACCATTATGTAATAGAATAATTTTGTGTGGCCCTGCATATTAATAAAATTAATCCTTTGCACCACAGATTGTTCAGAATGTATATTTTAAATACATACTTCATAGATGCATATGAATTTTATTATGTTCGAAAGAGTGTAACATTATTAAAATGCACTTGAAACTAATTTTTCCCATTGACCGTAATATAACGGAATACTTTTGATTGTCCCTGTAACTGCACCATGCATCCTATTTTCATAAAATTTAAAATAACTCGACAAAATTATGTAATAATTATGTATTTTAAATATTTACAGTGGTTCGGTTGGGTAGTTTTTGTGTTGTTATATGCGAACAGACGGACGGACACATAGACATACAAATAAGCAACTCGGGATCCCGGGATTTTGCGTTATTATATGCAGAAAGGCGAACGGATTGAATGACGAATATAGTTGCTACGTATTTATTATAATTACGAACATTACATTTTAGGTTGTAAAAATAATTTTTTTTTTTTTTAATTTCTTGAAGTTTTTAAATTTGTTTATATAAATTTGCAGGCACTATTTTTGATAAAATACTTTTATATGTCGTCGCATATAATTGTATTTTGAAATGAAATGGAAAGCAATATTAAATTTAAGAAATAGAGATTTAAAGATTAAGTTTCGTAAATTTTTAAGGATAATTTGCAGTTGTCATTAAATCATAAAAAATATCCAAAATTTAGAGAATATAAATTTTTTAATAGTGTGATATTTTTAGGTAATAAATTTATATATATATATATATATATATATATGTAAACAGCATGTTACGGTTACATCCATACATACAAAAAGAAAAAAGAAATAAAATAAAGGAAATAATAATTTAGAATAGTGTGAATTTAACCGCATATTCTATGTGAATTGTAAAAATATATTTAAAGTATGATAATATTGTGTTTAATTGTATTTAAGCAAAAAGTTTTGGCAACTGGTGATTGAAATTCCAGAAATTTATTGTTTATATAGAAAAATTATTATTTTCTACAGCCTACAAATCATTCAAATTAAAGTTATAAACATGCAAATAAAAAGGTGTGTGTAAGGATTTAATTTTTAACTCTAAGGTAGGATTAACATTTTTTCCTTATATTTTTATGATGTTTTGATAATTTTAACATAACTTGAAAAATATTATTTACTGAATATCTTTTTTTTTCTGCTACAATGATGTTGTGAATGCAACTTATCGAAAAACAAATTAATATTATATAAGTATTCAATCCCACCTAGGGATTACAATCCCGGGATCCCGGTGTATTTTTTAACCCGAAAATTCCGGGATTTGTCAGAAAAAATCCCGGGATTTATGGGATTGTCTGGGGTTTTTTAGTGGAATAATATTCAGCTAAAATTAAAAAAGATATTCATAAACTTTCGCTTTTGGAGGAAAAAAATCAGTTTTCATGAAGTTTATATATGATTGAAAAAGAAAATATACCTCAAATATTTTTTGCAAATATATTTCTGAGTGATTAAATCTTTTACAGTGAAAATCTTTTGACTTGGAAACAGATGTAACACATACAGCTATTAGTCAGGAAAAATGAAAAAAGTTTGTTTATTTCGATTTCGCTGCGTGTGTAGAAATCATCTTCTCTTCTTAGATTATTTTTGAATTAGATTTTACTGATAAGCCTCGCAATTCTGTATGATAGTCTTTATGTGCAAACTTCTTTGCTTTTCGTGCGTTCATACTTATTTTGCTTTAAGGATGTCAGGGCTGCCAATTCTAACTGGCACCACTTTTTGATATCAGTAAACCTTAATACACTCTTTGACAACATTTGCAAGAAAAAGGTACTTCAAAATTTACATTAGAAAAATAGTGGGGAGAACAGAATATAAAAATAGTCACTTGTCACAGCCCTGAGATGTCGAATGAAAAGCATTTTGTAGATCATGAGAAAGATAATGATACATCTTCAGTAAAAGTACTACTCTTTAAAGTCAAAAGATGGAAAAAGCGCTAAATGTAAAAGATGTAGCGCAATGCTTAAAACATTAGGAGGATCGACTAAGGGATTGCATACATATTTATTTACGAAACACGGTACGAAAGTTCAGAAAGAATCTATTACATCCTCTTTTCCTTCCACAAGTCAAGATTGCAGAGAAGATAAATTGCCAGCTTCCTCCAGTAAAACAGTAGCTGAATAATGCTACGGGAGTGAAAATTTAGCCTTAGAAGAAGATGATAAAGATGAAGATATTGAATCTTCCGAAAGTTTAGAATCGGGGTTTGTTTTAATTTTCGAAGACGAACTGGGCTTTTCATACTCTGATGAATATATCAGTGAACTTATTAACAAAGTTTGAATATTAATAATTTATTTTAAACGATCTGCAATAACTAATGAAGTTCTTCAAAAGTATGTTAAATCTGAAAACGAGAACTTCCCTTTTTTAGAATTCAAGACTACATAGAATAGCCTAGTAGTTATGCTTGAACGGTTTTATTTCTTGACAAATAGCATATAGAAATCTTCAATCGACTTAGAGCATGAGATCTGCATTGAGAATTCCGATTTAATACTTATAAATGAAAAGTCCTCAAACCGATATAAATCACAGTAGAAGCAATTTGTCGCTGGGATTCTAATTCGTTAACCGCAAATGCAGACTTAAAAATCCTTTTAAAAGAATTGTCGGGGAAAAAAATAAAAATTTGCTTACAAAATGACAGATGTCTTAAAACTACGCATTAGACAATGACGACGTATTCAATTATGGGTGTTTTAAATTATTTGCATAATCCTAAACGAGATGACATGAGTGCAGAAACTAGTAGTAAGTTTTCTATTCCTCACCAAAATGTTATTAAGAAGCAAGTTAAAGCAATAATTGGAAGGCTAAACAGTGTTCACAATGGCAAATCTGAAGATACAGAAATAACGCTAACTGAGCCCAATGCGAAACGGCAAACGGATAACCGAACATATAAGGAAAAATTACAAGAAGAAATAGAAAAAAGCGTGCGAACTGTGGAACGTGAAACACAAAAACAAAAGGATTTATCAATACAAATTAGAAATGATAAGTCTCCTTTTGAGAATGGAGGAGTACGCGGTCATCACCTAGAATTAGTTTATCAATATTTGTTGACAATTCCTTTCTCGAGTGTAAAAGCAGAATGAGCATTTTCAGCAGCAGAATTTATTACAAACAAAATTAGAAGTTGATTTTGGGATGATAATTTAGATGTTTTGATATTTCTTAGATCTTATTTTCAAAGGAAAGTCAATTAGTTAAGAAACATTGAGCTATTCAAACTAAAATCTTTTTTATAAAAGTACTTTACTACATACTTTTATTAGGTTACTTTTATTTATTAAGTACAGTTATCTCAAGAAAAAAAAAGCATTATGTAGGGGAAAATTTTGTGTTTTCGATATCCTAAATTTGTAATCTTTAGTTATTTGATTATGAGAATAATTCAAGATTTAATTAGTGATAAAAATTATCTTTTCATATTGTAAATATTTACCCATTTAAACACTTTTTTTAACATCAAATGAAAGAAATTATTTGGAAAATAAAACATAGACTTTTTTTGGTGACATTGTCAAACATCAACAGCATATTTGTTTAAATTTCTAATTGTTGTAATTTATCCTATACCTTTTTATTATTAAAGTAATAAATTTTGAACTTGGTATATTTTCATAAGTTAGACTGTGTTTTTCCTTTAATTATCTTTTTTTTACAATATTGTGAAATTTAGCTATTGTGAAAATTGGTGATATTAGAAAAATTCTAATTTTCGCAATCCCGGGATTATCCCGGGATCCCGGTATTGAATCTAAACAATCCCGAAATCCCGGGATCGGAAATTAGTCTCGGGATTGTAATCCCTAGTCCCACCCTATCGATTGTCCAAAAATCAAAACTTATTTTTCTATCTAATTTTTTAATGTTTTAAATTTTCTAAAAAAAAATATCGAGTAAATTTTAAATTTGTTTAAATAGATTTATATGTATCTTATTTCTAAGGTTATTTTTAAAACGTAATAACGTGATTAAACATTAAAAACTTACCAAAACTTTTAGAAGAGAAAAATTTGGAACTGACGGTAGTGTATTTTGGGTAATAAACTAGAAAGTTTTACCCTGGAATTGCTGTGTGGTTGTGACAGGAAAGAAAATAAAATAAAGCGACGCTACTTCAGAGTAGATGAGAATGTAAGTGCATTTTTAAAATTACATTTTAAGTACGAATAATTAATTTGTTTTTCTTTTCATTGTTTAATAAACTTCGTTAATAACACGAAAATATAGTATCTATAAATCAATGCAATAGTTTCTGTAATATAAAAAAAATTCCGTTAAATTTACGGAAAAAACTGCTAGTATCGTTGCTGCCAGCAGTTTGTGTCGTAAATTTAACGGATTTTTTTTTTTTTTTTTTTTTTTGCTCTGGTTTTAGGAATGTTTAAAATGAATATAGTTTGAAAATTAATGGCTATTTTCTTATTTAAACATTTTTGGAAACAAAATCTTCCAGAAGACTTTTTTTTTTTTTTTTTTTTTTTTTGTTAATTAAAATCAACAAAAAGACAGAAATATATTATATAAAAGGTTGATGGCAAGAATCGTCTCTGTTTAAAATTTTGCGTTTATATTTCAGTCGTGAAAAGTAATGATAAAAAAAAGACAGTTTGCGGTGGAGAACTCATTTTATACAAGTTTACATCTGAAAAAAAAAGATACTTTTTTTATTAATACGGATTTTATGTATTATTTATATAAATGTTTCCGATAGTATAGTTGTTTAAAGATTCTTTACAAAATCCATTCAGTAGAAGTTAAATTGCATGTTGCGTCTCTTTTTTAATCAAAGTTTAATACAATAGGGATTATAACTATTAATAATGTTTATTAGTAACGAATATTTCATAAAAAAGGAAAATGGATACGTGAAATTAATTGTGCAATATTTTAATTTGATAGGTGCTTTCTTTGAAATTTGTGAAAATTTATCGAAACTATCTACTGGAATGTACATTAATTATTATATTTTAATATAGTTAGAATAAATTTTATTCTTTCGTGTATGTGAAAACTCTTGGTGAGAAATGTACCCTGCATATTATTCTGATTTTGTTCGTATATATATATTATAGAATAAACTTTTCCTCAAAATAGTGATAAGCTGTTGGTCGATGCAGTAAATTCATAAATTATTGGCGACTGGTGTAAGATCGTATAAATTTAAAGTCGACAATTCAGCAACTTACACAAAAATTATTGGTCATGGCTGAGATCTAATTCTAATTGACGGCACAATTATTCCTTTTTGCAGTCGCATCATTAATTCGATGATTAGAGGTAATTATCTCAAAGCAAATGTTGATTGTTCCGGTGATTTAGTTCGATCCCCGATGTTGGAACTTGAAAATTTCACTCTAACATAAATTTATTAAGAAACAATTTTTGGCAAATTTCAGGGTTTATATTATTAGATTTAGTTCATCTGACATTCATAATATTTTTTGAAATTCAATTTTCTTTCTAATTAAAAAAAATGTTGAAATTTAGTAATGATTCACAGTTTCAAATTTAATTTTAATCTATTTTTTTCTATTGTAGAAATTTAAATTTTTATTTATATATCCGCTAATTCTTTTTTAATTTCAAATTTTCAAGAAAGGTAGAATTTTGAGCTTTGTTTAAATAATTTGATTTGAACATTTTTAATTTGATTAAAGTAAATAACTTCTTTTTATAATTTTTTTTAATTAAATTTATTGATGCTAGCATCTATGCAAAAATTTAATATTTGTAACTTGACAATTTGGATTTATTAATTAAAAGCAAATTGTTTTGAAAGAAATTTTAAACGAAACTCTCTGTGCAATCAGCGATCACACTTCTACACTTGTTTAACTATACTGAAAAACGCTAATAAAATTTATATTGTATGATTTTTGGCTTATATATTACAAGGAAAAGTAATAGATGTATTTCTTATCTTATAAAAATAATTAATTTATATTTATAATAAATAATGAAGGATAAAGAAGTGTTGCCTATAAAATCTGAGAAATGCAGTTACTGATACCCCCAGTAGCAAAAATTGTTCAGCATCGTAACGGGCGCTGCAGATTATTGTAAACTTTGCAGATTAATCCACCAACTAAAAAAAAGTCTGAACTTTAAGTTTCTAGATTTATGGTATTTGATTCATAATTTTATTATATTTTCTTTATAAAGGCAAATTTTTCTTATTTTATGGGATATTGTTTTAATAGGCTTAGTCAAGCACTGTCGGGTCGTAGATAAATTTTAGTATGCCTCAAACTACAGCCTGATAACTCCGTAATTTAGACGTTTCATTACGGAACATTCCCGATTTACATTAGTGCTGTTTCTCTGTTTAACATTCATCATACTAGCAACTAACTACGTTCATACAAATAGCATCCTTAATGAAATGTTTGATGTCATCAAATCCAACGATTCCTTAATTTACTAAGTCAGTTTCAGCAATTTAATGTTAGGTACGGTTCACATATATTCTATTTAAAGCATCTAAAACTCAAAATGAATGAACAGTTTTTAAATTTATTACAACAATAGAACACTTTAAACTGGAAAAAGTATTTTACGTTACTGGTTTAAATAAATTGCAATATTTTATTAATAAATTACAGAATAATGTGCGTAAATTGTCTGCACACTGTCATTATATAAATTGTATGAAATCTAATTTAACATGAAACATTTTTTATAAACATTAGAACATCAACTGATAGAAATGAAGAGAAGAATTACAAATTTTAAGAATTACAAATTTTCCTGTTTAGTTATTTCCAATTATAATCACTGGGGGAGTTCTGCTACCTACGAGTTTAACTTGCTTAATCCAGGTCAGACGCTGTAGAGTTAAATAAACGCTAATTTATCCTATTTTAAAAAGATTACGGAAGATTGAATTATAATTATTTTTATATTTTGGCGGCATTTTTAAGTATAAAGAAAATTCAATATAAAATTTGTTTATTTTGTCGACTAATAAAAGTAGATTTCACTTTTCATACAAAATAATTCGCTAACTCATATTTAGTAAAACAGTCGAAGCTAATTTATTTTTTTAATGCCGTTATTTATTCAATCATTTACCTAAGTATTGCTTTTATCCTATTAAAAACAATTATGAGAAAAGTTGCAACTACAAAGCACAGATAGGATCACAATGCATTTATTTGCATTTTTTACAAGAATTGTGAATTTTCATAACAGTTTTCCTCGCCACTTAATCTAATTATTTTGCATAAGTAGTTCTAACTAACAATTTATTAAACCAGTTTTAATTAAAAAGTATCTGAAATTCAAATTATTATTATTATTATACATGTTGTTGTAGATGTATTAGACATTAACCTAATCGCCGAAACGTCAGTGAAAGGCTTACTTTGGAGACATGAAATTTTTTAGTTTCTGTCTGTCTGTCTGTCAGTCAGTCTGTCAGTATGTCTGTTCCGCGATAACTAACGCAAAAAACATCCGATTGGCTTGAAATTAAGTGGGTATGTTAGTCAGGCACTGGGATTAAGCTGTATAGTTTTTTGTTTGATTTGATCCATTCGTTCGGAAAATATAGAATATTTTATTTTGCGCAATAATGCTTTTCTATGGCAAATCCAATGATTTTCCATTTTTTTTCCTTGAGAGAAAATGACACATTTGATTAATGGGATTCAATGATAAATGGACACTGAAATTTGCCAGTTAAATTATTCGTATTGTTTTGAAATTTTGTCTATGCATTTGTCAGATTTTAAAAGTTATTACTGGGCATTTCCATACGAACTTGTTTGTCTGTTACACAACTGAAAATCGCTAATGCTTGTTGGCCACCGTTATTTTCAAAAAGTTTGCTTCGCCTTATTCAATTGACGATATATCTTCGATAAAGTAAGTCGCATTTTCTCGCTTTAAAATACTGGTATTTAAAAAACCGTTGTACGTAACAAACAAACAAGTTCGCATGGAAATGTCCTACTGTAAATTTTAGGGATTTTTTATAAATGTCTTCCAATAATATAAACTAATTTGTTTTAGAGATTTACTTATTTAAAATGTATTTATTTAATTTTCTTTATTTTCTCTTAATGGTTGCTACGCAACCATTCATCCTAATCCTTATTATATTTTAATGCTATAAATTTGAAAGCGTGTACGAAAATTTAAATGAAGTCAACGTCAAAACTGATGAATTCATTAATGTCTTTGTATCTTTGCTGATAAATATAACGTAGCCCAGAAAAGAATATAGGCTTTGTTTTATTAATTTTATTCAAATATTTTCCTTAATAATTTAAAATTTCCTTCTTTTTCATACAGAATCAAGAGCGATTTTTTAGATAAAATTTAACCAATTTCCTTTATCGTTGCCAAAAAAAAATCTGGAATAATTTTTTAACGACAATAAGTTTCAATTGAGCAATTTCCATTCGAAAAAATAAACTAAGAAAAAATAAATATGACGTCAGAATTAAAATAAAAATAGTACTTTGTTAAATATTAAACACGAAATTTTTTTCGTTAATAAGAATTTTTCTGACAAAAATGAGGGCATAATTAGAAGTAAAAGAAATAAAAAATAATTATATTTTTAACAAATATTTCAATTGGTAAAATTGGACGTCATAATTGAAATAAAACAGGTATCTTATAGTTGTCGTTAAAAATACAAGAAACATGGACAGCAATAACTCATGAATAATGACGTCATTGCCGAAACTTCAGTAAAGGCTTATTTTGGCGACGCAAAATTTATTGTTTTCCATCTCTCAGTCTGTTCTTCTGTCTATCTGTCAGTCCCCGATACCTGCCACAAAATGCAATCAAAACTTTTTTTTTCGTAAACAAAATTGTATTACCCTGTCTTGTAAACAAAATTTTCATAACCCTAGATTACTGAGTTTACACTTTCAAAAGTTCCTGATACGTAAGTATCAGGAACTGATGAGAAGTATGAGGATAATGAAAAATGCTTATTAAAATTGTCACTTATCCTTATAAATCAAAATGTAGAAAGAAATACAAAATATACGATAACCATTAGCAGATTGATAGAAAAATAGAAATTTAAATTTATTGAGACTAGGGGGGTTCAGGGGGGCGGAGCCCCCCTGAAGAAATCTACTGTGGTATAATAAAAAAACAAAAATAATAGATCATGATTTTTTCAGAATATCCTAACATAAATAAATCTTTAATTTAACGGCTTTTGATGGCTTCAAATTTCTTATTCTTATTTTATTCTTTAAATAATTACGTAATTCGAAAATTTTAAATTATAGTTTCCAGGAAGTTGAATATTACGATAAGTGTGTTTTAAAAAAAAGATGCGAAAAGCTGACGTTGAGGCTCTTGATCTGCAGATTTACTAGTTATTCAAGTGAAGCATTTTTTTTAATTTGTAAATTCAAGATATAAAGTGTTAAACGACTAGTGGTGATCTCCTGTAATTAGTTTTCCATTCATTTCTTTTTGATCAAAAGGTTTTAAAGCCCAATCAACTGATGTTGAAATAGCTAATGAATGTTTTCTTAGTAAAAAAATTAAACGGTTGAAAGTGAGCTTGTGGATGTATAATTAATCAATATTTTGTACGAAGCTATATAAGAAAATTGATTAAAAAATCAAGTGTCCAAAATAGATTATGTAACACTTTCTAACACATTCAAAATGCAGTAACAAAACTTCTTTATTTATTAATCTGAAATATAATGTATAAAGAAACAATTGGAAAAAACTCATACTGTATTTGAGACCCAATTTCTGCTATTGCAATCAATAGTAGGGAAAATTTCCCTTTTTTATGTTTGTTTAGTTTAGGGAGACCTGTATATGATCTATGAATTTTTATAGATATTACATGAAGATTTCTAAAAGCTTGTTTATTGAAACGAATAGCAGAGTTGAAAATTCAAGTGTGTGTATATATATATTACATATATTATTATTTGTTGCTGGAGTTATTTAATTTTTCAAGAAAAAAAAATATTTATGTATATAAAAAAATTTATGAAAAAAATATTTTCAAACATTTTAGAGTATTCAAAAATAAAATCCAGATGAAGAATGCTGCAATTATACATTTCAATGAATATTAAAGAAATAAACAGACAATAAAACAACTAAAATTGACAAAACTAAAGTTTTTAAAATTAAAATTATTGCAAAAGTTCGACATGAAACATTTTTATCTTAAAGTGTATTTGGCATTAATTTTTTTTTTTGAAATTGTATTCCATCGCATGCCCATAAAAAACCACCAAATAACGAAATTTTCATTTTTTTTTTTTCACGGTCGCTCTAGCTAGGTTTCGCCGAATTTTTTTTAAAAACATATATATCCTCATCAGAAGAACATTGTTAATTTTTTTGAGATTTTTCGAAGCACGTTTATACACTTTTAAAAATTATGTGCAACTTTGAACCAAGATTTGGTGCTCGCAGCTATTACCAGCTGCCACCATAGGATGGTTCAATCGAAGCTCCAAATCTTGGAACGAGTTTACACCACATTATTTGAAAAAATGGTACTATGGTTCAACCGATGTTCCAAATCTTGGAACAAGATTTCACCTTATGGTGGCAGCTACTAAGCACCAAATTTCGGTTCAAAGTAGCACAAAATTTTCAACAGTATATGAAGAACTTCGCAAGTACGATAAAAAAAAAAAATCAATTTAAAAAACTCATATTACAATTGAAAACCCGCTTCAGTAATTATTGTTTATAGGCGGCTTTAATAGTTCATTTTTTTCTGTAGCCAAATTCTTTTGTATGTCCCTGTAAATGAACAACCAAATTCTACACGACCGAATTCTACAGTAAGCGGCGTGTAGTTCACCTAAGTTATATATATAACCTCTTCAGAGTTTATGTTTGTATATATATTTTTTTACTTCATGAATTTACATTAACAAACTAATAAATAAGAACTATTAAAAAGTGAAAAAAATTAAAATTAAGTTTTTTCCGCATAAAATTTGATGATACATAAGGACTCAATAAACAACATATTTTGACAATTTCTTGGATTTTTTTATTTAATTTTATCCTTTTTATATTGCAAAAATAATGAAAAAAAGAAATAAATATATATTTAATAACTTTTTTATACTAATGGACTCCACAAATGGTATCTTAACACACAGGAAAATATAACTAAATAAATAAACAATGTTAAAGAGCACAAATATTATAAAATAAAAGATGTTAAAAGCATACAGCTGTTTCGTGACTTCTAAAGTCCCATCAACAGTGCTAAAAAAGTGTAAAACGTAAAAGAAAGTCACATCGTTAAATAAAATAAAACCGTGCATCTGAGTTCGCCGCTAAGGCGAACTGACCATGAAACGTCGCAAAGCAACAGTAAAAGTAAATTGGCATGCGCACTCAGAAGGAGACCAATCACATATCTCTTCCCACTAGACGAGTAAAAATCAAGGAGAAAAGGAGGGAGGAAGGGGGAGTGATATTACAGGAATGGAAACCAGACATCAGAAAATCTTGGAGTACCGGACATGTCATTAACCAAATTACTAGTTTTTCCATATATGAAAAGCTTCCCAAAAGTCTAAATCATAAATAGATGAACAATATTGTATTATTGAGGCTTCAGAAAATTTAAAATTGTGACTATTGGACCAGCAATGGTTGGCGATAGCCGAACGTTTTATTTCACAATTTTTAACGTTAGCACTGTATTCTCCCACACGTTTTTTCAAGACACGCTTCGTCTGACCGATGTGCATTTTATCGAATTCGCAAGAAATCTTATAAATACCCCAATGTGATAAATCATCTATTGGATCTTTGAGATTTGAGAATTGTATTTTATTGAAAGGAGTAAAGGTTACTTTAAAGTCAAATTTTGACAAAATTTTAGAAATTTGATGACTGATTTTTGGAAAATATGGAAGAATAATTAAAGTAACATTGCGGTCTGAGTTGAAGTTCGAAGGAGTACGTTTTTTTTTATTTGCTATGAATTTAATCAACGATTTCGATCGGGAAACCCCGATCAATGACAATGGATTTGATATGGTTTCATTCTGATTTAAGTAAACTATCGGAGGAGCACATATTTAAGGCTCGGTGTACATAAGTGTTAAAGGCAGCTAATTTCTGATTAGGGGGGTTGAAATGAAAGGGGATGGAGGGGCAAAGATACAGCGAATGGTTTACGATAGGCAGCTGTGTGAAAAAAGTTATTTTCGCGGGATGATTAAGATATTTGAACTTCTTAAGACGGAGGTTAGCAAATCTATTACAATGTGACATCTTGTAAAATCAAAAGTGTAAACAAACAATCCAACGGCCCGTTGAAACCAAATATAAGAAGGGGGGGGAGGATTGTACTTTGTGCTTATATATAACTAAATAAATAAACAACGTTAAAGAGCACAAGCATACAGCTGTTTCGGGACTTCTAAAGTCCCATCATCAGTGCTAAAAAAGTGTAAAACGTAAAAGAAAGTCACATCGTTAAATAAAATAAAACCGTGCATCTGAGTTCGCCGCTAAGGCGAACTGACCATGAAACGTCGCAAAGCAACAGTAAAAGTAAAGTGGCACGCGCACTCAGAAGGAGACCAATCATATGTCTCTTCCCACTAGACGAGTCCAAATCAAGGAGAAAAGGAGGGGGGAGGTGAGTGATATTACAGGAATAGAAACCAGACATCAGAAAATCTTGGAGTGCTGCACATGACTGGTTGTTATCAGACATCAGAACCAGTCATGTTCAGTACTCCAAGATCTATATCTATCCTAGGCCCATCACTAAAAATGTCAATCTCTTTTAACACAGGGGATTCCTTTTTTAATTCATCAAAGAGGATTTTATTGAAAGTGTGGATTGCATATTTGTCATGCTGCATAGTCACTGGCTATGATATAACTCATAATTACTTTTTCTTCTAAGAGATCGCCTTTTGGGAGCCAAGCGACAGCAGTATACAAAGAACACTGTTTGTGAGTCCAATGTGCTGATTGTATCTCATTTTGTGTGACAAAAGTAAAGTTTTCACTAAAATCTACTTGTAACACTCACTTGGCTGGAGTTTGTCTAAACTGCTTAAAATAATTAGATTGTGTTGACTTTCTAATCTGATTGGTTGTGAGCATACCAATCAGATTTATTTACAATCATGTGTAACAGAGGGGACATTTAGCTCTGTCTCCTCTGTTACATCCCCTCTGTTACGCATGTATTAAAATTTTTTGAATATATTTTCAAAATTATTATATAATATGATTACACAAATGATAATTATTGTAAACACTTTTTATTAAATTTAAAACTTTTTTACATAATGAATAAAATAGACTAAAAAAAACTGTAACAGAGGGGACAAATAATAATTGCAAATAACTTTATTTTAAAGAAATAAGAAAAAGTTTTTTATATAAAGATTAGTATGGTAAAATTATGATTAGGAACCTTTTAACTTATTGTATAAAAGAAAAAATGTACATAATCACCATATTTTTAATGGACAATTGATCTTTTAAAAAGTCATATTTTTAACATTATAAATCTAAATAATCAAATACCTATTATTTATCATGAATTTTAAATATAACCATGCATATTTTTAATAAATAACTATTAAATCCATTCACTGTAATAAATTGCCTTTAAAATGACACTAAATACTTGAAGATAACATAAAGTAAAAAAATTTACTACTGGTTTCAGTTGGCATGGAATTCCTCAACTATATGACGAGTGAGGGGGCTGAAGATGGTATGCATCAAATTTAGTATGCATCTTTTTACTTTTTTACTTTTTGAGTATTTAGATCGATAGAGAAGAACTGCGGGGCACAAAATTTAGAACACAATTTTTTTAAAGTCTTAAATAATTTAATTTCAAAAAACTACATTGCTTCTTTTTAAGTCAGAAAACTTTTTTCGCGAAATGGTTATTTTTAAAAATAGCTAAAAACATTTATAAAGTCGTTAGTATTCTTAATTGGGATTAAAGTATAGGCTATACAATTGAAAATGTTTCTAATAATCTGAAATATTCTTACGTATTAAGCTGCAAACTTACGTAAATATGAGATTTAGTCGATCATAACGTAAGATTAAGTTAAAGATACATAAGAAAACATAAACATAAGATTAAGTCATACCAAGTATATTATAAATCTATGTAGGATTTGAATAAAGAATATGCCAATAAAGACAGGTGAAGATGTACTAAATGTGTTAATCTTTAAATTGTAAATGTATGAAGAATTTTGTATTAATAATTTACATGGTTCATAGGAAAATACAGTTAACTTGAAAACACTTGCTTAGCAAGTGAGGTAACGGTATAGTAAAGTGACTACTTCCGAACTAATGCAAACGATAGCAGCGCCTCTAGCGGCAAATTTTGGAAGATAGCCACTACAAATCGAAAACGAAAAGAGATAGATTAAAATTTCCTGTTAGAACGTTTTAGAGCACCACTTGCTTAGTTCGAAACGACGTTTAGTTTACACGGATAAGGTAAATTGTTTCCAGTTACCCCAAAATGTCCGAAATCGATACACTCTGTTTGGTGTAAACGTTTAAAAGAAATAGTGTAAAGTATGAAAAAATACTTTCTTACGTCATTATATTTCGATAACATCGTACAAAGACATAAAAAAGAAATTATAGAATAAAAATGCTCGCACATTCAGATTAAAATTATCGTCTGCCATAGAAAAGTTTTTCTATGAGCTTATGCTGTTTGTATCAAGCCAGAGCTAACACCTTTTAAATTAAAAAAAATACTATACATTACACATAAAAGTTTTCCAGACGTTTCTGTACAGTACAATATCGCAATTTGCAATTGCGCACTGCTACATTTCCGAAATGTGCACATGCAGTGTAGAATTGCTCCGCATAATTTCAGACATTTTTGGGTATACAGGTGACGATTTATCTTATCTGTATGAACCAAATGTCGTTTCGTACTTAGTAATTGATGCTCTAAAACGTCCTAACTGGAAATTTTACTCTATATCATTTCGTTTTCGATTTTAGAAAGTTATTTAAAATAAAAACTTGAATACCACCATATCTTGACTGTCAAGCATAAATTTTCTTAATTTTAAGTTTCAGATATTTGTTAAGTAGTATTGAGTATTAAAGAACAGGATTTATATGACATATCATACTTGATTTCCTTGCATATGGACTGTTAATGACTAAGTTAATGGAAAAATTAAATAAGTATCAGAATATTAGCTTAGAAAATGGATATTACATCATTTTCCAAACATATATTTTTTTTGTTACTTTTAAAAAGTTACATTTATGCATGTAATTCTCTTTTATTTAAATAAGTTTGTAATTTACACTCAGTGCATGGTTTTCATTATTACTCGTTTATTTTGAGCTTATCTTTATTTTTCTTTTGTGTAAGTACAGTGTGTTTCAAAAATTACCGGTATATTTGAAAAAATCAATAAAAACTAAACTGGAAGCGATAGAAATACACCGTTTGTTGCAATATGCTTGAGACAAAGTAAATTTTCAGGCAGATAAACTTTCGAAATTAGTTACAATTTTCAACAACAGATGGCGCTGCAGCCTGGAAAAATCTAAAGTACGATATTTACATACTGTAATAAACCCTTTTTTCACAGCAAACTTGCAATCTGTGAACAGCAGAAAGACGACTTATAGAAAAGCGAACTCACAGACTTATTTTCTTACATATTTTTCAAATCGCCTGCAGCGTCATCTGTTTTTGAAAATTGTAACTAATTTGTAAAGTTGCCTGCCTGAAAATTTACTGTTGTGCCAAGCATATTGCAACAAACAGTGTATTTCTATCGCTGCCCGTTTAGTTTCTATTGATTTTTCAAATATACCGGTCATTTTTGAAACACCCTGTATGCAGATTTAGTATTTTAACGCATGAGAATTAATCTCAAAATTCGGCACATTTTTCATAAATGTTGTAATTTTTTTTAAGTTTAAATCTTTTCCCGCTCAATAATTTTTAAAGCAATACTTTCTTCAATACATATTTTGTGATGCACTTTTTAAGGGTGTATACGAAAAAATGAATCTACTTCTTCAACAGCTCGAAATTTTCCGATAAATTTTTCAGACTCATTTTTAAAAGTAGGAACATGAAACTTGCTGGGATGATTTTTAAAGTGATGTTGAAGATGCCGTGTGATGTCATTTTTCGCTAAATTCGTTAGAATTTAATTTATAAACAATTATTTTCTCAGTTCGATCATTTTTTCGTTCCCAGATCTCCAGGTTCGGAAATTTTTGTTCAAATTGGCAACTTGGACAGCATTTTTTTGTAATATTTTCTACATTTATCAAAAAATAGACAAACACGGCACATTATGTAGTTTCTAAATAAGAGATTTTGAAAGTTCCGTGCATTTAAGATCAAAAATGAATAAAAAAATAAATCTGAAAATAAGCAGTTTTGATTGGAATACACCCTTAAATAAACAAGAAAGTTTACCATAACGATTACCTTACGTGTGAATTTTTATCTCATGCACTGCTGCCAACTTGTACGGATTTTTCATACCACTAAAATTTTATAGAAGATTATTATAGTTAAGACGCCACACTACTGATTGAAAAAGATCCGAATGATAATGTAAAGTCTATAGGGGCATTCTTTTCGAATATCTCACTCAAATTTTAATATTTTGACATGATTTTTTTTGCATAAGGTAGCTAACAACGATCTACCACCTGCCTAGTTTATACTTTTTCAATTTTGGTGCCAAATTAAAAAAAAAAAAAAAAAAAAAAAAAAAAAAAAAACTTTAACTTTCAGAACCGGTTTGAACTGGTTATGAAACTGAAACTATCCTAATATAAAAAGAATATAACAAAAATAAAAAAAAAGCCAAACCTATGCCGGTTGTAGATCGTCCTCAGCTATGTTACGCAGAAAAAAAAATCACGTCAAAATATTAAAATTTGAGCGAGATATTTGAAAAGAACGCCCCCATAGATTTTACATTATCATCCAGGCCTTTTTCAATCAGTAGTATGGGCTCTTAATTGAACCACGAAAATTTAAGCAAATTAGCGTTTAAGAAAGTAAAAAAAAAATCATTAAATTTTAGTGGTAAGAAAAATCCGTTCAAGTTCGCAGGTATGTTTATGCCTTTACATAATTTTATGTTAACGGAAAGTGTATTCGTATGTATGTAGTGTATGTTATTCGTATATGGAAAATAAACATACACAAATAAGTGTATATTTTTTAGTTTTCTATAATTTTTATTTCAGATAATTAAAATGTTTGAGGCAATTAATGTCTTTTAAATCAAGAAATGAAAAAAAGGAAAAGGAGTGAGTTAAACTCGCGTCCTTTGATGATATTAACGACTCCTATTTTTAATAGTTAATACATCTAAATAATGACAATGTATAAATTTATATATATTGGATTTCGTGGCTTTGAATTCTGTAATTGTTTAGTTTAAATTTACAAAACAACAACTAGTGTTTAAAAAAGTAAAAAAAAAAGTAAAAACATATGTCCTAATAAATAAAATAGAAATTAATATACTGATAAATGATTGAATAAACCATAAAAAAATAATAGAGAACACTATCAAAGAATTTTTACAAAAGTTTGGGCAAATATAATCAAATTAGCTAAATCAAGAAACGTAGATGCTTTTACTGAAAAATACTACATTAGACTATTAAGATATTTCATTGACTTTTTCAAATTTGAAAGGAATCATTCAATTAATTAAGAATCATGCATTAAGCTACTTACCTTCATTTCCATTAGATACATTTGTTGATAAGCAACTGGCGCTTTCGGAGAAGATTTGTATTGAGATAGTATACAGGGTGTTTCGCTACCAGACCGACAAACTCTGAGGAGTGATAGTAGACATAGAGACAAACATTATTAAATAGGAAACCATGGGGCGAAAACGTCTTCTGTAGGAGCTACGGGCCATTAAAGTTTGAGGTCCAAAACTTCAAACGATGATAAAAAACGGAGAAAAGGGTCGATTTGTTTGCAGTTTTCACTAAAATCATTCTTTATATCACGATTTTTTTTAGAAAAAAAATTATAAAGGTTACGTTCAAAAATTGTCGATAGAGGGCGCTTTAGACTTTAGAGTAACGGACAACTACTTTTTACCGTTATTTTGTGCATGGAGTTCAAGTTATACTAAAGTTTAGTCTTTAACTTAAATTTTAAGCCGAAAATCGGAAACCTTGGCATCAGATAACTAGTGAAAATTGAACTGTGAACAGAGGGGATAATTTTAAACCCTCATAAACATTAGACAAACTAATCAATTTTGTTGCGATTTGCGTGTAAGTCATTCCCTTGGTAATTATTTTATACAAAATGACGTACAGCTTTGATGTCCTCATTTTTTGATAGAGGGCGCTTCCGACACATCTCCGACATTTCAATGGCTTTATTCCTAGGTGTTTTACTACCAGAACAACATACTTCCAGGATGTGTTAGGGATGCAAAGACTACTCGGAATCACATAGGAATGTAACTTTGGAAATGCATTTTTTGGGAGTTACGGTTAAAGGAAACAGAGAAAAAAGCAACAGAAACAGCAGATAAAGAGCAACCTATTAATGTGAAAGAAAACAGTAAATTTAAAAGTTTTACTAGAAAAGGTGTTCAAAATTACGACCAGAAATACTCCGGCAAGTTTGACAGTGATAGTAGATGGCGCTAAACGGCGCGTGAACAGTGATCATTTTGAAGCTATCATTCGCGAACCGGTTTCAAAGGTAGCAGAAGGAAGTATTTGAACGATGAACAGCACGATGGGACTCATCGACATTTTACCAATGACGTTTGCTGACACTTCAAAGTAACATATGGAAAGCGGTGGATAGGTCGTGGTGGCCTGGTTCATTGGACTGCCAGATCGCCAGACCGATCATGTATGGACTTCTTCTGCTGGGGTCAAGTAAAAAGTCGGGTGTATGAGACTTCCGTACCATCAGTTGAAGACCTCGCAGCTGATATTTCTGTAGCTGCCAGAAAGCTTTCTGAGATGCCAGGAATCTTTCAAAAAGTGAGGAATTCCATGCGACGCCACTATCAAGCATGCCGGACTACTTCTGGTCGTAATTTCGAACACCTTTTCTAGAAAAACATTTAAATAAACTGTTTTCTTTCACATTAACGTGTTCTCTTTCTCTGCTGTTTCTGTTGCTTTTTTCTCTGCTTCCTTTAACCGTAACTCCAAAAAAATGCATTTCCAAAATTACATTCCTATGTGATTCCGAGTAGTCTTTGCATCCCTAAAACTTCCTGGAAGTATATTGTTCTGGTAGTAAAACACATAGGAGTAATGCCACTGAAATGTCGGAGATGTGTCGGAAGCGCCCTCTACCAAAAATGAGGACATCAAAGCTGTACGTCATTTTGAAAAAAATAATTACCAAGGGAATGACTTACACGCAAACCGCAACAAAATCGATTAGTTTGTCCAATGTTTATGAGCATTTAAAATTCTCCCCTCTGTTCACAGTTTAATTTTCACTAGTTATCCGATCCCAATGTTTCCGATTTTGGGCTTAAAATTTAAGTTAAAGACTAAACTTTAGTATAACTTGAACTCCATGCACAAAATAACGGTAAAAAGTAGTTGTTCGTTACTCTAAAGTCTAGCGCCCTCTATCGACAATTTTTGAACGCAACCTTTAAAATTTTTTTCTAAAAAAAATCTTGATATAAAGAATGATTTTAGTGAAAACTGCAAACAAATCGACCCTTTTCTCCGATTTTTATCATCGTTTGAAGTTTTGGACATCAAACTTTAATGGCCCCTAGCTCCTACAGAAGACGTTTGCGGCCCATGGTTTCCTATTTAATAATATTTGTCTCTATGTCTACTATCACCCCTCAGAGTTTGTCGGTCTGGTAGCGAAACACCCTGTATACAGTCATAAAGAAATAATAACAAATTGAAATCAAAAATGTATCTGATAACACAGATTAATTGAATGCATTCGACTACCTGAAAATTTACTGTACCTTATAAGGAATCATTTAATTATCTCAAATTCATATGAGGAGCAACATTTGTACTTAATCATTTTAAACAAACTAATCTTCAAGTATACATAATTGATGATACTTAAACAATGATTAATCAGTTATTTACTAGCTTAAGTGACTTATCGCGACTTAGCTGTCACGATAGCGGTGCATCTGGCGTCTATCAACCACAGCATCGGCCACAGCAATCGAAAAGGAAATGAATGGAGTAAGGGAGAAATTTGTACCTTGGGACAATTTTCACATTTTAATTTTTTACTTCAATGATTATAATCCGATTTAAAATTTGAAGGCACCTTTTCAACACACCAACATTTTTCTCTGTAATATATTTTTAGAAATTCAGTGAGTTTGAAAACAAAAAAAATGTCACTCATTTAAAGTAAGGAAGGCAAACTGTCCCAAGGTACAACATAGTTTACTGTCCCAAAATACAATCATCACATGGTTTAAATAAAATAAGAATGATGGTAAATCTAGAAACACTATCATTATTTTCTCATAGTCGAAACATTTAAAAATCTTCTCTTTTATAAAAAAAATAAGTTGCAATTGACTTCTTGTAAAAGTACATAGTTCAAAAATAAAATCTGAATGGAGGAATATATTTACTTTGGCCTAGTGAAATTTTCTCTTTTTCTCCAAATCATTTATTTATTTCTTCAGATGTTGTCTATAAATGTAATGAGACCAGTTTGTTATAGGTCACTATTAGACTTAAACAAAAATTCATTGTTGCCAATAGTTTTTTAGAAATTGTCAATGTCCCGAGGTACAAGCGTCCCAAGGTACAACTCTCTCCCCTATCAATTAGGAAAGTTTCTCACTGATCGCATCATCCCACTTTGATTTTGCTATGATTCGGTTCCTGATGCCAATCCTCTACTATTAAAATTCATGATATGACTGTTTTCGTAATCACTTACATATTCATTTCATTATATCAATAGTCACACATTTGAAGGTTAGCTTGTATGATATGATTAACTAAAAAAAAAGAGCCCCTTCCAAGAAGGATCCTGCGTCAGCTCTGTTTTCCCTTTATCTACCGAATTATAAATTCATGAAAATTTCACATTCTAAAGCCTTTTACGTATGTTGTTTAAACTAAATTAATGATTTACAGAATCATTTAATAAATTTTTGTAGGAATTCAGAAGGATTAATTAAATTTGAGTTTACAGGGATTTTGTGCAATATTTACAACGCCACTCAATTCTTTTATTTAATTTTTTTTTCTTAGTATTTTGTAGAAATATAAAATGTACAAATATGATGTTCTTGCAATATAAATATAGAAATATTTCCGAATTGAAAAATTCCCATTTCCCTCCCTGAGCGACAAGATATAAAGGTACAAAGGCAAAAGAAATCTTAGATTTAAAAATATTTTTGTTTTGTGTAACCACTTGCAATTTTAGACATTTTGTTAAATATCTAGAAAAATACATGAGGAATCATCTCAAAGCTTTTAGTGTATAAATATAATAGTATAAGTCATACATCTCCGTGAAGATTTTTTCCCGAAACTCCATAGGAGACCGTCAACAAATTAAAAAAGAATGAATATCTTTTCAGTAACCCTGTCAAAACTATTGTAGCAAAAGCTCTCAAACTCTAGATTATGATTGAGTGCCTTATTGTAATACACTGTGTTCATTTTTATGCAAATAGCATGCATACTCGCAGAGTAATTAAGGTTTTTATAAAAATGGTCCCAATTTTTTCCAAGTTTTTTTCCTTATAATTTTCAGAGTTCTTAATATAAAATAATATTTTTTTCTGAAAATATGACAAACAACATTGCACACATTACCCAGTAATCAGATATAAAAAATAATAAAAATTGTATGAAAAATGAGTAGGTTTACTAAATAATTTTTCACTACGCATGCGTCAACGATATCAAAATTTCATTTGCATATATGTTAGCTAAATATATAGAGCAAATTTGTGAAAGTCATAGCTTGAAAATTCTGAAAGTAATCGTCTATAAAAAAGAACAAAATACGTTGTTTTCAAAATGAAGCAAAAAAATAAGGAATTTTATCCAAATGTAGTAGTACGTAGTCTGTGTAGTAGTCTGTATTGACACTAATCAATGAATATATGGATACAACCCCTCTTATTTTTGCTTCATTTTGAGAATAATGGATCTCAATTTATTCAATTGAGGATTATTTTGATAATTTTCAAGTTATGATTTTGCGACTTTCACAAAAGTTGCCCTATACATTTAGCTAACATAATATGCAAATGAAATTTTAATATCGTTGACGCATGCGCAGTGAAAAATTATTTAGTAAACCTACTCATTTTTCATACAATTTTTATTATTTTTTAATTCTGATTACACGGTATTGTGTGCAATATTGTTTGTCATATTTTCAGAAAAAATTTGGGACCATTTTTATAAAAACCTTAATTACTCTGCGAGTATGCATGCTATTTTCATAAAAATGAACACAGTGTATTGCAATAAGCACTCAATCATAATCTAGAGTTTGAGCGCTTTTGCTACATTAGTTTTGACAGGGTTATTCAATAGATATTCATTCTTTTTTCATTTATTGACGGTCCCCTATGGAGTTTCGGGAAAAAATCTTCACGGAGATGTATGACTTATACTATTATGTTTATACATCAAGAGTTTCGAGATGATTCCTCATGTATTTTTCTAGATATTTAACAAAATGTCTAAAATCGCAAGTGAACGATAATCAATGGCCAGGTAGTGTATAAGAAGAAATAATCTGCATGTGGAATCAATACTAGATAAACATGAGTATTTTTCAAGAAGTTCGTATAAAATTATTTTGCTAAATCGATAATTTTTTCTGCGTGTTATACTGATTATAATTAATCAATGATCCTGCAGAAAATTGAGAAAATGAGAATATAACTCTATTCATTTATCAAGAGCATTGAAACAGATTAAAAAAACCATTTATTTTTATATTAAACGAATATATATTTTTTTATTCATTATGATAGTTTTTCCATCGGAATATATATATATATATATATATATATATATATTACTTATCGAAGATCTCAAGTAAAAATTTCGTATCGTATCAAGAAACAAAAATACTACATATTTTGAGTAAAAAATGCACATTCTTCATAAAAATACACTCGCTTTAAAAATAGATAAAAAGACTGCTTATCGGTTTTATAAATTTTCGATTATAATGATCGGAAAATAATTTACAGGGAAAAAGAACTCCAAAGCAAAGGGGGTTATCTAATTCGTTTATACGGGAAGGGAGGATTTTTTTTCTTTTTACTGTGTAAACATTTTTAGGAATTACTGATCATGGAAGGTATTGTAAAAGAATTCTTTTTTACGACCCTCTAAAATAAAGATAAGTGCTACAGACACGATCTTCAATTAAAAAATTATGCTAAGTAACTTAAAACATGTTACAATTATATTTTTGGCTATATTTACAATTTCTACATTTAATAGTTTCAAATATCGTTTGAATATGAGGTAAAAATCATACAAACACATGTATTTCTCATATAAAATTCTTGTGAAAATAGCTTTTACTACATGAACAGTTTTGTAAAACTGCATATCGTATTAATAACAAATGACTAATAATCCGTCCGAAAATATATATGAAAGGAAAAGGGAACTACATTTCTCTTCTCCACTTTGCAGTGAAATGGATTATGAAAAACTATTTTTAAAATGAATTTTACTTATACTCACAAGGCAGCCTCTTTTGATGTTGCACGTGACTAGCATCGAGATCTGGTGTATTTTGTAAATCTATTCATAAAACTTAATGTACTGATAACCATTTTCTGTTAAAATCATATTATATATATATATTTTTTATACTTTAATTTTTTTATCATTGAATTTTTATTTCTTCATTTCACGCCAAAAGGATGTTAATACGCCAAATATGGTGGTAGAATGGAGTAATAGCGTAATAGGAAATAGTCTCATCCCCCTTGCAACGTTAAGTTTGCCCATCAGTTCGGCTCAAACTTAATTATAGTGCAGCTTGTCTATTTTGGAAGTCCCATGTTTTGTTCCCTTCCCTCTCCCCACTAAAATTGCCATTTTCATTTGAAAAGTATGCATCAACAGTTCGCCTTCAAAAACTCCAGACTATCCCAAGTAGGTCGGGCAACGGCGTCCAAAGTTGGCAGAATATTATACTAATATCTTTTGGTTGCAAGTTAAAATTCCGTCATGTACGCTAATGGCGCTGGTGCCTGTAAAATCCATCGGGGGGGGGGGGGGGTAGGGGCAATGTCCTCCAAGTTACCTGTGAATACCACTGAGGTGCTTTACTACACTGCTCAAAACAATTAAAGGATATTGCAGTTTTAGGTGGATTTTGTATCTGGGAAACTTTTTAGCTGATTGATACATGGTCGACAGACATACAAGGTTATATGAGAATAAATTACACATGTTTGGTAGAAAAAAATGCATTTTATTGCGCATTTGTGTACAAAAGGAAAAAAACACAATTTGTGCATATGAGAAAAAAAGAATAAGAAAAGGTGTTTTCTTCAAAGAAAATCATTTTCAGTAAGGGGTATGGTTTCCACGGGCGGCCAGCAACGTTGAACACCTTTGAGGCATGGACTCAATGAGGCTATTAATGACGAGTTGGGGGTATTCTTCCCCACTCTTCCAGAAGAGCTCTTTCCAGTTCTTGGAGAGTTTGTTGGCGGCCAGAAACTCGTCTTCCTAGAGCGTCCCAAACGTGCTCGATTGGATTCATGTCTGGAGAACACGCTGGCCATTCCATTCGAACGATTCCTTCCTCGAAAAGGAAATCCTCCACCAGGTTTGCACGATGTGGCCTGCAGTTATCGTCCATTAAAATGAAGTTATCTCAGATTGCTGCAGCGTAAGGGACTACAATAGGTCTGAGGATCTCATCCCTATATCGGCGACCAGTCAGAGCTCCATCTCGAATGATGTAGAGGTCAGTGCGCCCGTCAATGGAGATGCCACCATGCACCAACACTCCTCCACCGCCAAATCTGACACTTTCGTGTACGAAGGCAGGATTATTCCTACTGCCACGGTCCCTCCAGATGAAAATACGCCTATTATCCGGATGCACAGAAAAACGGGACTCGTCAGAAAACATAATATTGCTCCATTCATTTCTCCTCCAGTTGACATGCTCGGTTGCCCACTCCCTGCGGTCGCGACGATGTCTTGATGTTAATCTAACACACACCATCTGTCGGCGAGCATACAGACCTACAGCATGGAGCCGGTTTCGGACAGTCTGAGTTGAAATCGTGGTGCCTGTAGCCGAGCGAAGGTGTTGTTAGAGAAGAGTAGCGTTCATGTTTCGGTGTCTCCGGGCTGTTAACGCTAAATACCGATCTTCATTGGGCGCTGTTGTCCGTCTATGACCTTGCCCTGGTCTTCTGCCTGCACATCCACTCTCCAAAAAACGGTTCCAGATCCTGGAGATGACACTTTGTGACACTCTAATGGCTTGCGCTACTTCGGCTTGAGTTTGGTCCCTTTCTAACCTACCAACAATTCTCCAAGCTTCTGAATCTGTCAAATGACTTCGCTGAGACATCGTACTCATCGAAACAAAGCAATCACTGAATGCCGATCATCCTTGTCTTCATTCTCTTTTATCTAGTTGAAAGTAAAATTTCATTCGCTGCCGCTGAAGCGACGTTTTTGACGTCGAACTCAAAATTTGCATACTCCACAGTTTGAAAGCCAGAAAAATTTGCATTTGTGATTCTCTTCTTCTATTTTCGACAAAAAAAAAATTTCGTTTATATCTTTATTTTATATAAAACTTCAAATATCCTTTAATTGTTTTGAGCAGCGTAGTTGAAGGTCTCGTCATCTGATCAAGGTTCTAAATTACGAGACCAAGTTGAGTAGCTATTTGTAGTATAAACAACAGGATGTAACTTTAAGTAACCGGCAAAACAAAGTATGCTCAACGAAGAAGCAAGTACTGCAGATATGATGACGTGCGAAGCAAAGATATCAGGTTCATCAGGTCACCCGCCCCGCCTCGTTACCAGGTGGTCACCTTAGAATAAGATGCTTCTATCTGGCCAAAAATCAATTTCGAGTTAGAAGACTTTGAAAATCAGCATGCTGTGTACGTGCAGTCATTAAAGTTTGCAAAAAACTTTTGGCATTAATAGGTTTATAAATAGATATAGCCAGTAATTCTACAAAATCAAAGCTTTTAAATAACATTTTCATGGATTGTTTTGCATTTAAAAAAATTGATAGAACCATATTATTCTCAAACGCCGTGTTATCCTAAGAATAAGATGGTTCTATATGAAAAAAAAAAACGTATTTTTCTTAATTTGTGTAATTTTTTATAGTGTAACAAAGTGAAATTTCGTTTATTAATTCGAATAAACTTCAGTGGATAGTAAAATATTTATTATTATCTGTATTGTAGTACAATAACAGCAAATTGCCGCTTCCACTTATTCATACTAATTAAACCATCTTCACAAAACTAATGAATATACGTAAGTTAATTGTATTATTTAACTGAACATAAAATAGCTTAAACATTTAATTTTATTAAATAGGAACCCAACAGTTTTTTTAGCGTGCTATTTCAGTGGGGGAATATGATAATTAATACAAAAAATTGTGATTTTATTGATAAATGAAATTGAAATGAATTATAAATGAAATTTTTCGTATTACAGTCAGGTATACTCTTGATCAAAAGAAAAGACTATATCTCTAAGAAAAAACTTTCGTGTTCTTTTTAAAACAACAAAATAAGTTTGATACTATTTTGTTAGTCGAAATTTTGGAATATTCCATAAACCATGCTTTATTTTATATTACAGTTAGGCTAAATTCTCTTAAACATATTTTGAAAATATAACCTTTCATCTCTCGGAAACTACTTTAACATGCTCTACAGGTTTTTCATTTTATCTTTGTTAATGCAATCCTTCTTTCTCTGTGCTACTTTAGGATTTTGTAAAGTGCTTTGTGTAAATGATGTTGAGACTTCTCGTCGTTTGGAGGGGCTCCTTTGCAAATGCACCGCCGTGAAATTCTGGCAACAAATGTTTCTTGTCTTAAATTCAATATTATAAAGAAGTTGTGTGAATCATAATTGCATCACCTTAGTCTACGGAACGATATTATAGGCAATTTTTGTTGCTACACGAGTGAAAATCTAAGAGCTGTTCTGATTTCATTCTCAGGGTTGTAAATGGATTATTGCGGTTTATGCTCATCAACAGACGACTAAACGAAAGTGTCGAAAAATATTCTGCTACATCCATTGCTCTTTCTATTTGGCTCTGAATATTATTCACTTCTTGCACACATGAATGTCCAGGTGTACAATATCTTAGAGTAATGTCCATAATATGTTAATAAGATTGTATAAGTATTGAAATTGCATAATATATCATTTGGTTTCTATTTTGAGGAATACAACTGTCACAATATAAAATTAAACTATGAGCATGTAGAAAGTCTGTCAGTATCTTCCGAACAGTCGTTGATACAGTTGAGTTTATGTCATTTCCATCTCTGCCTGACATGTCGTCTATCCACAAGCAACAATATGCTTTCTTTTCTTTATTCCATGTTGTCTGTGCTGTCATGTTATACAAGTAAATTTTATTTATAGAAAAAGTTGCTGACATCACTTTTGGGACATATTATAACTTTTCTAATACAAAGAAAATGACTGACTTATCAGAGAAATTTCTGAGTTCCAGTAGACTCAACTTCTTTTTTGTGGAGATCATATTTAAATTGCATGTCTTTATTAATTTCTCTCTGGTTTTCAGCATGTTTATACTCCACACAGTGATCACACCTATCTTTCTTTGGTTTATTGAATTATATGTTGAACTGCTTATTAAATATGTGCCTATAACATGAAAGTTTCGCTGGCTCTACCTTGCTTTCTCAGCATTTTTGAAAGTGCAAGTCATAAATTTCCTATAAGTTAAGCCCTGATTATAAATATGTTTTTTAGTGCTTGCTCTGTTGTAGTGTGACTCAATCTTTGGAAAACTTTAAATATGAGCTTTTATTTTATTCTTGATATCATTTGAAACTATTCTGCTTGGAAATTTGCCTCGGGTATTTTGTTCGTCGCTGGAGACAAGGTATTGCCAGTAAGATGTACATAACTACATAAAGGCACTTTTAACTTACGAAAAACTCATAGTAATGCTACAATTGGATTTGTAGCAATTACTTTTACTGATTCTTTAAAATTGTTTTAGCATCCAGAATATCTAGAGCTGATGCTTCATCTAAACTGTTATTCATTCTTCTCACATGATTTTCTAAATCTAAATGAATTAGTATTAGTCCTTCATCCCTGCTTGGATCAGGTCCATTAATAAAATTTAACACAATTCATTTTGCATATCGATGTATTAAAAAATATATTTAAAAGGATTTTTACTGATAAAAAATCCCTCTCTATTTTACCGAAAAACGATTTGGTTATTGAAATAATATATTCTTTCACACAAGAAATAAAAGATTGCCGATTTTCATTATATATTGTAAGTTAAATTAATAATATATTATATTCTGTCTGTGATTAATTTGCACACAGAACTCTGTTATTCTGACTGCTTTCAACAATTTCTGATAGAACTATATTATTCTCTTTTGCAATCGGATGTAAATTATATAATTCAAAATTTCAATGTAGAAATGCATTCATTGATACAAATAGAACATTCAAATGTCAAAAAGTCAATTTTTTTCAAAATGTCAGTTAAAACCTTATTATTCTCAGGTGATGTAGTGTTGCGCCTTAACACGTTGAGTGTCTCGTCAGTCACTAGTGACCGACACTGAAATTTCCACTTAAGCCGCGTCAGTCACTGGTAAATGACAGTTTAAAATATGATATAAAAGTAAATATATATGCTGTTTTAAATAATTACTGAAAACTTATTTAAAATTTACTTAACTTTTGTTTATTACAAGATTATATTTTCTTAATAGTTACTTAACCCTTTATCTACTGAATTATTTATCAAGAAATGACTTTACATCAATAATTGTCTTCTGTAATGTCTGAAGCTATACCGGAAATTTTAAATAATAATAATGTGAAATTTAGAAGTATTTTTTCATTAAAACTGATTAAATATATCGATATTTATAATTTTGTTTGTAAAATATTTACAAAAGTAATCAAATTAATTAACCAAATATACTCTTATGAAAATATTACAATTCTTATAAAAGCAATGTATTTAAATGTATTATTATCCTCTTTGTAAATGGAAAGGCTTTTACCGTCGAAAATATTTCATATTTTTTTTCAAAGAAAAAATTATGGATCTTTGAAAAATACCTTTTTTCAAACAAAAAAAAAAGATATACCTATAAAAATGATTAAGAAAATTACTTCGCTTTTAAAATATTTAGCTTCGACTGTTTTTCCATTCTATCTAAATTAGATCGTGTAAAGCATATTGTGTGGTAAGAAAAAGAACTGCTATTAATAGACTGATTAAATACGTTTTTTATTCAATTTTCCACAATGGTATTTATAAGTACAGTCCTCCCCACTTAATCGGGTAACGGATAATCGAATACCCCGCTTATTCGAATAAAATCCTCTGGAACCGAATTTAATCCCATTGGGCTAATGTTATTTTACCCCGCTTAACCGAATACTTTTCACGAAATGTCCTCGCTTAATCGAATAACAAATGATTGAGACAATTTGAAAAATGGATGTGAAAAACACGTTTCAAATAGAATTTCCTCCACACTTTTTGTCATTTTCGGTTGTTACACAAAAAACAAATTTCCAGAACTCCCAGCATGCCTGGCAGGTGTATGGCCTGGCAGGTGTATAATGGACTGGTCAAGTGAGTTCCCTTCCTTGTTCATTTTTTCGATTTAATTTCAAAAATGGTGAAATAAATTGGACAGTTATTTCGATCACTTTCGTTTGTCAAAAGACTTTTTTTTCCCTTTTTCGATTTTTTTTCAGTTATTTTTAATGGAGACACTTTCATTTTCAAAACCGGTTCCGAAACTGAAATAATCCTCATTAAAACTATCAGCAATAAAAACCGAATGCTAAAAAATAACGACGCCCTTTGTAGAGATCGATCTCAGCTATTCATTGCAAAAAAGATCTTTTAAAAATATTGAAATGCGGTAGAGATATCTTTATAAATTTCTTCTATAGGATTAGCATTAACGAGCAAATCCTTTTGCGTGATCAAAGTAACCCTTTAATAATAATGTCTTGTGACTTAGAGGCTCAAGATTATTGTGATACCATTCGAAAAAAAAAATCTCTTCCATTTCTTACCCTAAAATTTCACATAAACCACTTTCATCTACATTTAAAAACCTGTATAAATTACGTAAATTACTTCTAATAACAAAATTTGTCGTCAATTCACACGATCTGCATTAAATGTAATGTAAACAAAATACATGTGTTTACTGTCACTTAACTATTGCGTATTTACTTGTTATTTTGTTTTTATTTTAGTTTGTATATTAAAGTTTTTAACGATTTTCTTACTCTGGTAATTAAATATACTATATTTAATAATTTTGTCATTTTATTACATATTAAATATTACATTTATATGCCTCCCCGTTTAAACAAATACCTCGCTTAATCGAATATTTTTTCTGGAACCGTCAATATTCGTTTAAGCGGGGCCGACTGTACCGTCGGTAGATAAAGGGTTAAAACAATATATTTGTTAAAGTTTCCTATCATGTATTATATTTCAGCTACCGGTGACTGACGCGGCCTAAACGAAAAGTTTTGTGTCAATCATTGTGAAACTCAACATGTTAATATCTCTCTTGAAAGAAAGTAGTACTAATTATGAATTGGACAATTGCACGATAAATTATACTAAAATATGTACTAAAATAAATACAGATTACTAAATGGTACACTTATAAAAAAGAATATATTTAAAATGTACTTAAAAATTCATTAACGTTTCATTCGTTTCTGTGAACGTCGTTCAATAAAAAGATGTTCATTTTTTACTGTATCCTGACGACGCGACGTTCGCAAAAGCGAATGAAACGTTGATGAATTTTTAAGTACATTTTAAATATATTCTTTTTTATAAGTGTACCATTTAGTAATCTGTATTTATTTTAGTAAGGTACCCGGGGTAATAACGTCACGTTAATGTTCTACCAATTTTCACGGCTCAGTTTTAGATTGTGTAATTTCAAACAAATATATGATTTGATACAGCAACTCATTAACTATCTATATAAAAAAATAATTTAACAGATATGTATTCATAAAATGTAATGGCAAGATTTCTTGACCAATGCTATTTGGCGTTATTACCCATCTATAGGGGTAATAACGCCATGCAAACAAAACTATGAAATAAGATGGAATAATTGCATGTAGATTGCCCAATTCTAAAAGTACAAACTCTACAAACTTAGAAACTGACAAATTGCATTCTAAGCTATTGAAAATGTTCAATTTTTTATGAAAGTGTAAGAAAAATAAAGGTGTGTGTGTGTGTGGGGGGGGGGGGGGAGGATGAGGCAAAAGAATATTAGACCGTGAGCTTATTTTTCCTTAAAAAGGACCGCTTAAATAGAATTATTAGAAACATTGCACAGTTTTAACTGTGCTTATTTGAATCAGTATTTAGGATGTAGCTCGGCCACTGTAGGGAATCAACCGGGGTATTAATGTGAAGGATTACCCCGTTATTACCCCATTATAGTTATTGCGCTGTACATTTTAAATTACAAATTATCTCGAGACGATATCCAAAATCGTCAACAACATTTTGGAAGTCTATGAAATGTAATACAAATATATGTAATTAACAAAGTATTTCCGGATAAAAAAATATTCTTCACATCACAAAACGTATCTCGCAAATTTTAGATCAA
Source organism: Maratus speculifer (assembly GCA_964019185.1). NCBI lineage: Eukaryota > Metazoa > Arthropoda > Arachnida > Araneae > Salticidae > Maratus > Maratus speculifer. Next base: position 270,886,651 of record OZ025290.1, on the reverse strand, counting down.
GCGTTAATTTTAGTTGCTTGTAAAAACAATAAGACCAAAAAATGAAACAAATTAACTTGAAGCAGTTTTTTGCGATTTATATGACTCAAAACCCTTCTGCGCCCCACCAGTGGCCGAGAGGTTCTGTCCTCAAACTGGTAGACGGTAGGTGCTGGGTTCGAACCCAATCGCGACCGTCGGCCTAACCGTTCGAAGTTTTCCGTGGTTTTCTTCGAACCTTGCTTAAATACAGGTTAGGTTCCCTTAGAAAGACCCCCACGGAGGGCATCCCACCCCTTAGGGCCTATATCCCATAGTGTAGATAATTAGCCGACATACATACAACAACAACAACAACAAAACCCTTCTGCGCAGAGCATGGGTGTCATTTACCAGAATATTTCATAATTATGCATAATATTAGCACTTGGCGTTATTACCCCGCCTGGCGTTATTACCCCAGACCACCTTACATATTTTTAGGAAGCGGTACTTTTCGAGTTGTGCTTTATTTGAAATACTAGTCGAATTAGAAATGAGAAATAATAGTCGACGCATCATTATTTTTCTTACCAATAAAATAAACAAAAAAAAAAAAAAAAAAAAAAAAAAAACTTACTCTGTATGGATTATGCTAATAACTTATTGCTTTCAGAAATAAGTAAGTAAACACAATCTGTAAAGCCGAATTATTCTGCTTAACATGCACCGCATATTTCCGATAGCTCTGTAGTTGTGGGTTTATTAATGGACATCTATTACAATCTCATAGGGATTTCTTGCTTTACGCAAACAGATGGTAAAATGATACACGCAGAGCTAATACGATAGAAGTATGGTAAATATTACACAATATTTTCCATTCTGTTTATGGTTTCAAATAACTGCATAGGGAATAATTACATAAAATGTTTGTTTACGTAAAATATGCTTTCTCAATGTAACTGCGCAAAATGTATAGATGAAAATGTATACCACGAAATGTCACAGTCCCGTTGAATTATTCCAATAAACAAACTTTCTAAAAAGGTACATTCAATACGTTAAAGATGTCACAAATCTAAAAAATGATATAACATATAAAAACACAGTTTTAAAAACTTATTGCATTAAAATCGCTTAATTTTATTTCAATATAACTGGATTTATTATTTTTTGTAGATAAAGAAATGAGTTAAAAATGTAATCTGAGAAAGGAATTGTTTAGTTTTAATTAAGTCCAGAAATTCTTTGACTTTGTCTAAATAAACGAACTTTATTTTTAATGCTTTCCAACTTTTAATTTAAAAATTGTTTATGACTTTTGTTTTTCTATCCGTCTGTGTGACTTTCTGAGCTACAACTCTCGTAAATATACTCGAATCATCCTCATATTTTTTCTGTGTTATTTATGTTACAATATCAAAATTGTTATTGTAAATGTAGTGTACAGCTTTGATAGTTCATTTACAGAGACGGTCAAAAGTTTCTCGGTACATTGCGGAAAAATCATTTCAGGTTCATTTTAATAATGTTAAGCCATTTCAAACCTAATCAAATGGATATACATTTATATAGTGCACTGAATTATGCGTTTTGTAGATTATGGGGTGAAAAGCATTTGCTATTCATTTACAGAACCACACAAAAGAATACTGATATATAATAGTCTACCGGGAAAAAAATTGCAGCCGATTATTAGTTTTCTATTAAAAATATAATAAAATTAATATACATTGCTCAGGTTTGCTACAAGATACTCTTTGTATAACTTTATATGCATAGCATTCATTGTTTATTTACAGAGACATGCAAACTTTTAGCTATAAGTACTAGAAATACGATTTCATTTATGGAATGCGTGTTCAACTAGTTTTTTGATTATTGTGCGATGCGTATAAATGCTATACTTCATATACAGGGTTTTACAAAAAACTTGGTAAGCATTGCAGATTATCAGCGTGAATGACTTAAACTGGCTTTTAATTTAAATTTGCACTTTAAAAGTAAATTATTATTTAGTATGTATGTTTATATAACATAAATAAAATCATATACAAGGCCATGCAAAGAAATGGATGCATGACTTCTTAAAGATGATAATGTCTGGAAGTGTGATTTCAGTTGTTTTAACAGTGTTTTAGCTTGAATTAATTTTTCTCTTAATAGGTGGAGAATATAAAAACCTTTTTATAAGATACAAGCCTGCAAAAAAGAACTCAAGTACAGTCGGCTCTCGTTAATTCGAAATCGGATAAATCGAATCTTCGCTTAATTCGAACTAAGCATGAAGTCCCGAAATTTTCAATAGCAGAATAATGTCAATTTTTTTTCTTTTATTCGACTCATTTTCTCTTGACTTCGTTTAATTCGAACTAATGAGATTCCGATTTTTCATTTTTCTTTAATTTATCCAGGACTTCATATCCTTGAAATAACTTTCCTTCTTTCATTTTTAAGAGAATTATTCCGAACAAGTATACACATAGTCGCATGTATTTGATATCCGCTTTTTAGTGCACCGTCTGTTCATCAATGACACTTCCAGCCCATCTTCTTTTATGCCTGTTCCTAATCCCTTAATTAGATGTATTTATATGTTTTAATTCAATATCAAGTCATATGTTAATGAAAGCAGCCGAAATATCTTTAAAAATACTATAACATTAATTTCTTTGTAATAGCACCCCCTCTCATATACTTTCTATAATTCGAACTCTGGATAATTCGAACATTTCTTGGGATCCCGACGAATTCGAATTAACGAGAGTCGACTGTATTCGTTTAGATAGAATTTAGCGAAAATGAATTTACAGCTATTATGCATTTTCTTACTAAACTAAGTTTAAGCACATTATGTAGATCATGTACAATATGTAGATTAAATATAGAGTTGCACAAAATAGTTCGACTACTTTTATAGTACTATTATTATAATTTGACCTTTGAATTATTAGATAGAATCATTTATTTCAATTACGACGTACATGATCAGCAAATTAATTAACTCTCTGGTATTTCTTATTGTCTATAATTTGAACGCATAAATGATATCAAAACAAAGTTCACGGATCACGGAATGTTCCATACTTATTCTACAAGCTACTATTAAATGTTAATCCTGCTGTATTTGAACAAAAAACTAATTGTTGTACATTATAAAATTAAGTTTCTTTAAGGGATTAAATCATAATTCGTATTATTCTGTCGACATTCTGTAATTATTGCAATATTTCAGTAAATTAAGATATCACACATCTTTATCTTACATATATACATATATAATCACATTTCCCGTGCCCAAAACATTGTTTGCTAAGATTTTTTTGCAAGTTACTTTCTGTATAGTAGAAAGCAGATAGCATTTACAGGGAGACACAAAATATGCAAATCACAAGATAACAGATCAGATGTATAGTTTAATTACAGGGACAATCAAAAGTATTCCGTTACATTATGGTCAATCGGAAAAAATAGTTTCAATTGCATTTTAATAGTTTTACACACTTTCGAACATAACAAAATTAATATGCATCTATGAAGTATTAAAATATATATTCTGTACAATATGTGATGCAAAAAAAAAAAAAAAAAAAAAAAAAAAAAAAAAATTGTTATTGATTTACAGGGCTACGCAAAAGTATTCTATTACACAATGGTATAAGGAAAAACATTGTTTGTGGCGCGTTTTAATTATATTAAAGTATTCTATACCTTATGAAATTGATATACGTTACTGAGATTTACTACAAGTTACTTTCTGTATAATAGAAAGCAGATAGTATTTATAGGGAGACCCAAAATATTTCGGCCAATATACTGTATCTTAAGTACTGTATATGAATACTGTATCTGAATATTTTTAAAACTTCGATGTAGTACGAACGCACCTCGTTTCCTATGCTTTACGTGAAATTTTTAATTTCTTTAAATTTTAATCATTAAATGAGTGAAAAATAAAAATTGAGAATAGTTGTATCTATAAAATGTACATAGTTACGCGATTTAAAATTTTACTAAGCATCAGCCAGTTTTGCCATATTACACTCTCCAACTCTATAATAAAATATACAGAAAAGCTTATTTATATAGGTTATACTACAAAATTATTGATTTCAGATGCCTACATAAATAAATTACATAAAGCAATGAGTCGAAGTGAAACCGCTCTGCTGTAACAACCACGACATATTTCTAATAACTTTGTACTATCGATAGAGAGCATCGATTAAAATCTCGTGGCGATTTACCGCTTTACAAGCTTCAGAGAGAGTGACATACGGAGGAATAAGATTATACAAATTTTTGAAATATTAAATTGTATTGACTATTTTCGTTTTGGAAAACCAGGCTATTCTGTAATAATAATAATAGAAAATTTAATTTTATTTAATGAAAAATATACTGTTCAATAGAATTATATTTTCGAAAACTATAAAAATTGTGTTGAAAATTGAAATAAGAAAAAATTGAAATCAATGAATAAATTTTTGTATTAAATAGAAAATGCTTAGATCTTAACATGAGAATCATTAAGAGGACGATGGACGTAAATTTTTTTTTCAATTTTTATCATGGCAATAAGAAATTCTCTGCACATATACATTTCATCAAAAGCATAAAGAACACTTAAAAAAATTCCAATCTTATTAAAATTTTTAAATAAAAAAAATTAGAATTTTAAAATGCTCCTTGTGTTCTAATTTTTGAGATATTACCCTGCTTTTACATTTTTATCACTTAAAACTCTATTATAAACAAATCTGTGATTTTTTTAAAAAATCTCTTGAATAGTTAATATTTTACAGATTTCTATCTAAATTCCATATCGATTTTCATTAAAATTTTTCCTTTTCATAAATAAAAAATCAAATTTGATTATCTTAATGAAGATGAATTTTAAAAAGCTTACACAATTTCTTTCTAAAAATTTTTAGGATTCTTCCTTATCAATTTCATAAATATTGATAAAAAATTACGTCGCAAGGAGCATTTCAAATATCTAAAAATGCTGAAAAATTATTTTGAGAAAAACAGATTTAAGTTATAAGTACACTTACCTTTATTATTTACTTCTTAAAACCTTCATAAGTGATATATTAATAAGAAAAAACTGTTTTGGTACTATTATATCACAGAAATAGACCTTTTTTGCGAAGATTTTGCTCCACTGTCCCTTTAAGTAAGTTTTAAATATTTTTATTGTCTTTGAAGCTCTATTCAGAACGAAAGGAAACTTTATTTTAGATAATACATAACCAACAAGGGAAATGTATTCTTATTTTTATCTGAATTAATCAATAAATTAAGGGAAAAAACCTTTTTTTTCCTTTTTTTTCTAAATAACTTAAATGACATGCAACGGGTAACATTTAAATGATTTCGTAATTAAAGAAAGCGTAAAGACTCACATTATCTCATTAATTTAATTCATTGAAGATTTAATTCATGTGTTTTATGCTAATAACTTGTTGATTTCAGATAACTAAAGAAACACATATAAAACAATGTTTTGTAGTGGAACTGTACTGCGGTAAAAAACACAGCATATTTCCTATGATATTATACTATAAAATGTCATACATCTCACGTGGATTTTTCGCGGTTTAAAAATTAGCGTTTTAAAAGTAGCAGCTATGTCAAAATTAAAGCTTCTATCTTTAACAATTCCCGAGAAATTGCAATTTATAACATTTATAGAACGCTATTTGCAAATTCCTTAAATTAAAAAGTTATGAATTTTCAAAAATCAGGGCCCCTACTAAAGTAACGTATGGTAATAGAAATGTTTTAGAACTACATGACTTGCAGTGATGCTATTAGGCGCGAATTTTAAGATAAATATTTAATGCTTATGAAATAACAGTTTTAAAAATTATTTTTTACTAAACATAGATCAGTTTTGCTACATTACACAATTATGAACCAACTCTATAATAAATTATATAAAAAAGCGTGTTATATAGGTTATACTACAAAATTATTGATTTCAGATGCCTACATAAATACATTACATAAAGCAATGAATCGAAGTGAAACTGTTCTGCTGTAACAGCTACGATATATTACTAATAACTTTGTGCTATCCATAAAGAACATCGATTAAAATCTCGTGGGGATTTACTGCTTTATAAATTTCGGAGAAAGTGACATACAGAGGGATAAGATTATACAAATTTTTGAAATATTAAATAGTGTTGACTATTTTCATTCTGGAGTGTCAGGCTGTTCTGTAATTAATAATTATAGAACATTTTATTTTATTTAATGAAAAATATACTGTTCAATATAATTGGGTTTTTTTCGAAAATTAAAAATAACTGTGTTTAAAATTGCTATAAGAAAAAAAAATCAAAGAAATCTAATAAATTTTTGTATTAAATAGGAAATTTTAGACTCATATCTCAGACTTTAACATGTGAATCATTAAGTAATTTTTTAAATATTTTTAATGATTAAGCGCAATTTAGAATGAACGGAAATTCAATTTAGATATTACATAACGAAAAAAGGAAATTTTTTTTTATTTTTATCTCAATTAATCAATAATTTAAGGGAAACAATTTTGTCATTTTTTTTCTAAGTAACTTAAATGACACGCATCGGGTAACATTTGACTGCTTTCGTAATTAAAGAAAGCATAAAGACACAAGTTATCACACCAATTTTATTCATTGGAGATCTAATTCATATGTGTTATGCTAGTAACTTGTTAATTTCAGATATCTAACGAAACATATATAAAACAGTATCTTGTAGTTAAACTGTATTGCGGTAACAACACGGCATATTTCGAATAATATTATGCTATAAAACGTCACAAGTCTCACGTGATTTTCCTGGTCTGAAAAATGGCGTTTTAAAAGTAGCAACCATGTCAAATTTAAAGTTTCTATCTTTAACAATTACTGAAAAATCAAATTTAGAATGTTTATAAAATGCTATTTCGCGAATTCCTTAAATTAAAAAGTTGTAAATTTTCAATAATTAGGACCTCAGACTAAAGTAACGTATTATAACAGAAATATTTTAGAACTACATGAATTGCAGTCATGGTATGAGGCGAGAAATTTAAAATAAATATTTAATGTTTATGAAATAGCAGTTTTTCAAACTATTTTTTATTTTATTTCCTTATTATCATATTATTATTATTAGCGAGAAATTGTTAAATTTACTTCATTTTGATATGTAGTTTACACTCGTTATGCTCCGACAGTACTTTGAAGTAACGTCCGGGACAAAAAGTCTTTGAAGTACCATTAAAATAATTTGTTATAAAATACATTTAATACATGACGTTTATAAATACAGTTTAGAATGAACTACAGATACTTTATTTTATTTTATTCAAAAAACATTATTGATTGCATACACACAAAAGAATATGTATTTAAAAAGATGATTTCCCTTTCATTTGTATCGTTTCAGCTTTCTTGACGTTGAAATATTGAGGGGGAAAGTTTTAGTTTGGAACTATGTCTATTTTTCTATTGTAAAGTCATTATACTAGAGCATTATCCTAATCCAAAAAAATATGAGAAAGAAATTAAATAAAAGATTTTAGTGTAATCATAAAAGTTGCAGAAAATCTTTATAAATTCAAGTTTAATTAATTTTAGCTAGCAAAATCGGTATGAGTGTAACTCTGCAATAGCCGGTCTCCAGCCTTGATTTAAAAAAAGGAGGGTTTTTCATTTATTGGAATTATTTTTTTTTTTAAATCTGACATTTTAAAGTGGTTAGGGACTTTTTTCCTATGCTACCATAAATTGTTTACTCTCAACAATTTCCGAATTCCATGTAGTATACTTTAAAATATAAAAAATATATGTATTTAAAAATTAATAAAATCATTACACAAATTGAATAGTTGGATTAATTCTCATAAATGCTTCGAAAAAAATGTACGCACGACCAATTATCACATTAAGAAAGATTAATTATCTTATTGTATGATGTTGTTAGGGCTGCCGAAGGAAGTAACATATTACGAATACCTTTTACAATGCGTAATAACTTTATTATAAACAGTTTGAATAGTGTTTCTTGTATCTAAAAAAAAAAAAAAAAAACATTTTTATTCATAAATCATTAAATAAAAGTCATTAATTAAAAATCATTAAATCATAAATCATTTAGATAAAACTGACGTAAATGTTAAAAAATATTAAAATATTTTCTCATTTTAATTTTTAAAGCTCGCTTATAAAATGACCCAATGCTTTTTATACTTTAGCTCTCATTCTTCTGCTCCCCGCAAAAAAAATTTTTAACAGCAAAATATTATTTAGTTCTTCCGCTTTTTAAATGAGCTGTTTTATTTTTTATATACTCCGAAGTTTTGAAGTAAGTCTTCTTAAAATAGTACGTAGAAGTACTTTGATGCAAATCTTCGATTCTTACGAAAATGGAAGTTTGATGTAAGACACATTCGGTTGCGTGTAATGTCAAGAAAGACACTGCAGCAAAAGAAAAAGTTATTTGAATAAATATCTCGTTTTTGTGGCAAATGTTCTTGAGAATTAAAGATTTCCGTTTCTGTTTTTATATGCTAGGTAGCTTTTATCAAGACTCTGTATTGATTGACACGTTATTACAAATTTATTATTCTTCTAAAAAATGCTACAGGTGATATTTTAATTACTAAAAAATAATGTGATTTCTTTTGAAGAAATTTACATTAACCATTATTATATTTAAAAGTACTGAAGTAATTTATTTTTCCGATTTTAATATTTAAAACTGATAAATAACAATAGCTCTTACTGGCTATTGTAAAGAAAACGTAGGAAAATGAGCATATTAAAAATTTTTAATTAAAAAAAGGGAAAATAACTATAATGTTTGTTTACTATTATTTTTCATATGTAAAACGTTTTTAAATAAGGACCACTTTGATAATTAAAACAAAATCCATTTTGTTATATTTAATACTTTTTTACATTTGTATTATTTGTATTATTTTTACTTTTTATGTAAAATACTTATTAAAAAAAGGCTACGGGCGATTATATTTAAATTACTGAAGAATTGCATCATTATATTTGCTATAAAAAATAGACACAGAGAATTTGAATACTTGCTTAATGACGATAATGGAATCTGGAGAACAATTTAAAAGTACCGAAATTCGGATTTAATGACAAAATTAAACTACATACTATGATAATTATAACTGATAGGGAATTAAATCGTTACCCTGAAAGTATTTTCAGCTAAACAAATTTAAAGCAAGCACAAAGATACTAAGAACTGTATTTTAACTAACGATGATAAAATAAAAATAAAATGCCAATATTCCAATTTAGATTTAATTTAGAAAATTATAGGAAATTATCTTGCATGACAATTATTAATATCACTGAATTACATCATCATATTTACAGTTTATGCTGTTAAACAAAATTAAAACTGAAATAAACAGACAAACTATTAAAAAGGTTTTTAAATAATAATAACAGAAATTAAACAAAAAGATTAACCGTATCTAAATTTAGATATTGTGACAAAAATATTGCGTAAGCAATAATACACCCCCACCGTTCATTCCCTCCAGTAAATAAATAAATAAATAAAAGTAAGTAAGTAAGAAAAATTAAAATAAATTAAAAAGAATTAATTAATTAAAGTAAATAAGTAATTAAATAACTAAATGAAAAAAAATGAATTAATTAATCAATTAAAATAAATAAATAAAAAATAAATGAAAATGAAAATTAAAACCTGTACGATAATGTTAACTCCAATTTAGAAAATCGCAGAGTAAAATTGTTTGCATCAAAATTCTTTGTTCATGAATTTCTACAATCCTCTTATAGTGAAATTTTCTTTAAGCGTCGTATACGATTTTTTTTCTAAAATATCTTTACAACTGCCTATATTTCTTTATTTATTTCGATTTTTACTTCGACATTTCACCAATTGTAAATTGGCATTCCTCTATCTTTAAAAGTACGGGAATTATGAATTAAAATGTTTTTGGGGGCTGTACAAATATTAAGAATTGTATTTTGAAAACTGCTTGATATTTTGCCTAAAATTGTTACAGGATTAATGTGACAATAATTTGTTACCATAAGTACCAATAACAATATTCATTAGTAAAAGCATAAATATGCATTTCACCTGATATACTTACCATGCATGATAAAAGAGATTACCGAGTGCACATTTATCTTACTGTCAACCTGACAGTTAATAGTTGTAGATTGTGAAAAAAAAAATATCTGTAACTTTTACAGAAAAAAAAAATGGTTAGCATAAAATTAAAATAATAATAATAATAGAGACTACACTCAATTATGTGTTTAGCCAAGGCGCTGATCCTATTGATGTCGTGGTGGTAAATATTAGTTAGGACAATTTTGGCTAGGCAGTAAGTCTCTATTATTTAAGATCTTGGGGGAAGGGGGGTGCGATATCAGGCAGTGGTGTGGTATTAGAGACATTTTCCCTAATATATTTGAGTGTCTGTAAAAAATATATACGTCTCTTAAAATATTTATGCATTTTAAAAATCGAAAATATTGTAATATTTTTAAAAAACGTATTAGCATTTCCGGGTCGTTTCAATTTTTTAACCGAGCTACCAGATGGAAAAGTATGTTAAAAGTAATGAAAATAAACAACAAATTCATACAATACGTTTATTATTTAACGCCGTCTATGCTATGACCAATGAAATAGTTCTACATAAGTTAGACTAAGTTGCGGACAAGCAAACAGGTAAACATAGATCGATGAATCTCATGTGAATATAATTAAAGTTTACATGGAGCCACCAGAGCCAAGCGCGTTAATCAAAGTAAACTAGGACAAAACGAATAAAGAACGAATAACATTTTTTTTTCTTTTAAATTCTTTAAAACGTATTTTGACGCTTCCTCCTTACGATTTTCTCTTTATTGCATATAGGATAGTTTATACTCTAGGAAATGAAAATAAGTTAGAAACTAATCAGATGTAACAATTCCAAAACTTTCTCCTATCTTACGCATTTTAATACTTCCTGAAAAATGCAGCATAGCAGCGCCACCAGTGAGGTAGTTTAAACCCAAAATCTAGTCAACAACAACTTATGTCAACTTATAACTGAATCTGAAGTTTTAGAAATTTTCATTTATTAGTTCTTGAGATAGAGGTATTACTAGGATGGCGCCAACTGTTAAGCGATTTGTACCAAAGCATAATCAGCACCTTGTTATATACTGACTAAATATTAAATTTTATGAAAATCCATACACTAGTTCTTGAAATATAGTTATTGTGGAAATTGTAAATAATGCAGCATAGCCATCTGTTCATTGATATACACCAAAAACTAATCAGATCTAGGTTATATCAAGATCTCACAGAACCTAAAGTTTTGTGAAATCCCGTGCATTAGTTCTTGAGATAGACAGCCACAAAATTTTTGTCATTTACAGGCGGACTGACATACATTTTGTAAAAACACATTTTGTAAAAACACGTTTTTGGGTTCCTAAAAAGTATAAATCCGTTGAAAACCGGATTTCAAAAATTTTTACGAATCCAATACTTTTTTCTTGTAAAAACAGAAAAAAGTAAAAAAAAAAAAAAAAAGAGAGAGAGAGAGAGAGAGAGAGAGAAATAAAGAGTCAAATTTTGTATTTCCACATATCTTACTGCACTTATAAGAATTTTTGAGGTCATCATATGACAAAAAAGATTTTTTTTTTTTTTTTTTTAAATTGAACAATCGTAAAAGTTTTTAACTTTTAAAAATAAATTATCTGTGTAATGTTTATTTTTTTTTTTCACTCATTCAGTTCTTTCGGCTGCGGTTGAAATAGATTTTGCTTTTTACTTCGAACGTAGTTGAAGCCTGTCAAAAACGAAAGCATTGACGCATTTCATGTTCATAAATCTGATTACATACTTAAGCACATTACAGTGAAGATAAATCAATAATCTGCTTCATATTTTCTTTTCGAATTTTTTTAGCTAATGCTTTCTCTATTTGTCACTCTTTCACACGCATCTTCAAAAGTTTATGTCTTATTTCTCTCAAAAGGATTTAAAAACTTTCAGAATTAACAAGTTAATAAAGTAATTAAAGCCTTTTTTTCCTCCTTAAAACTAAGATCTCATTTTACAAAGGTTATTCGTGCATCTTAACTAACATGGGTAGTAAATGCAATAAAATACAATGCAGATAAACCAGTAATCTATTCGATAATTTCACGTTGAAAACTTTTATCAATGCTTTCTCTGGTTATTACTTTATCATACACATCTTCAAAAGTTTATGTCTTTTTTTTCTCTCTCTCAAACGGATTTACAAAATTCCATTTTTTTTTTTTTTTTTTTTTGTATGTGTTCTAAAACTAAAATTAAATTTTACAAAGATTACTCGAACATCTGAACTAAGAGGGATAACAAATGAAATATACATATTTAAATTAAACAATTTTAACAATGCGGATAAGCCAATAATATAATCAGTATTTTCACTTTGAAAGTTTATTTCAATGCTTTGTTTGTTTATTACTTTTTCATATGCATATTCAAAAGTTTAGGATTTTTTTCTGCAAAAGAATTTACAAACTTTCACAATTAACAAGTTAATAAAGTAACTAATTTTTTTTCGGTTAAAACTAAGATTAAATTTTACAAAGATTATTCGAAAAACGAAACTAAGTAGGGTAATAGATAAAATATTCAAGTAAAATACAATGCGGATAAACCAGTAGTCTGTTCAAAGTATTTTTTGAAAGATTTTTTCCCAACTTTTTATATAAATTTTTTAAACATAGTTAAATTTTAAAGTTTTTTATTTTTCAAAAAGTAGGAACAAACTTTCAAGATTAGAAAGTTAATAAAAGTTAATAAAAAATATTGTAAATGAGCACACATTGGCGCCTACAAATGAATGATTCAGTCAATATTTCCATTTTCGAATTTTTATTTCTATATATTCTCTATTACTGTGTTTCTTTTAACATTTTCATAATTTTCACTTGTTTCGTTAAAAAAGATTTACAAAGTAGCGAGTAGCAAGGCAATAAAGTTTTTTCTCTGTTTTTTTTTTTTTTGGTTGGGGGGGGGGGGGGTCAACCTATTACATAAAAAATGGAAAGAAGCATTATAAGTTAAAAGTGCAATAGCTTATACGTTTAAACCCAGTGCTTTGCAATCAATAATCTTGGCCTTTTTTAAATTACTTTTTTTTTAATGTTTTTTGTATTATCTTGTTTCGTTTCATCATCATAATCTTTTTTTGAAAGCTTTAAAAAGGATTTAGGAAATTATAGAATTAACAAGTCAAATAAAGTAAAAAAACATTTAATAAATTTTTTGCTTTTAATCAAAATTTCTGGCCTTTTTTTACTTTTTTTTTTTCCTTTTTTCATTATTATTATTCGTTTCATCATTATCATGGAATTTTTTTTTTGGTTTAATTTCTGTAAGAATTTAAGAAATTGTAGGATTAACAACTGAATAAAATTTACAAAACGTTTAATAAATTGGCTTTTTAGTTACTAATCATGGGCTCTTCTTTTTTTTCTTTTTTTTTCTATTACTTTCATTTCGTTTCATCATCATCATGGAACATTTCTTTTGTTTAACTTACGGTAGGATTTACGAAATATTAGAATAAGCGATGAATATAATACATCAAAAACAGAATCAATTTGCCCTTTTGTCAATAATCCTAGAATTTTCCCTCTTTCTTTTTTAATTAATGTTTTTCCTATTATTTTGATTCGTTTTATCGTCATCATAGAACAATTTTATTTGGTTTAACTTCCGGAAGGATTTTCGAAATTATGGAATAAGCGATGAATAAAGTACATATAAAAATTAATCAAATTAACCTTTTGTCAACAAATCCTAGACTTTTTTTTCTTTCTTTTTTAATTTTTTTTCTATTATTTTGATTCATTCCATCATTATTATCAAACGATTTTTTTTTTTTTTACTTTTGGAAGTATTTAGAAAACTATAGAATTAGCAAGTTAATAATGTGTACATAAAACGTTTAATCAATTTGATCTTTATTTTTTTTCCCCAGAGGGTTACAAAATTTCAAAAACAGCAAAGTTAACATAAAGAACGAAAACTTTTTTCCTTCTAAAACTAACAATGAGAAATACAAAGTTTAATAAATTTTTTTGTTCGAATTATCCGCGATTACTACCAGCTTTCTCGTGTACAAAAGATATTCGGATTAATGGATATACACTATATTTTAAAAACCTACATATACACAGATAATGTATATGTTGAAATTATTTTGATACAATTATTCATTTTTATACAATTTTGGTTTTAATATAAGAGTCAGACCGAATGGAATTATATACCTATAATAAGAAATTCTGCCCTTCACTTGTACTTATACAAATAAATAATATTATTATAAACTAACATGGTGCTCAATGTTGAATTCAGAAACTTATCTTTGGGAGGAATTTCTATGTTTCCAGGTTAGGGGTACTATGAAGTTCCGAAGGGGGAGGAATCGCACCTTTTTGATCCCTGGAAACTCAAAATCTCAAATCTTCCGAGGGGGAGATTGCGTTTCCGTTGGGTCATAAAGGGCTGTCCTCCTGGCCAACGCACTAAATTCAACGCCCATTAAAAAACGAAATGCATAGACCAGCTACCTTAATATTAAAAGAAAACAGAGATCCTTTCACCAACTCCAAAAGATTGGAAAAAAGAAACATTTGTAATTTACAAATGAAAAAGTTTCAAAATTTTTTTTTTGAAAAACAATTATTTTTATATCTATATTTTAAAATTTGTTTCTATTATTGTTTTATGTAATAATATGGCAAAAACATTCTTTAAAAAGACGAAAAAAAAAGTCATTTTTAAAACTCATTATGAATAAAGCCTTTATAAGTATTCTTTAAATCTAAAGAAAGACATTTTCGCATTGAAAATGAATTGGAAAAAAGATACCTTTGAATTTTGAAATAGGGCCAAAAATATTTTTATATCACAGATTGATATTCTTTTCTATTTTTCCAAAAAGAATTTCTATCGATATTGAGGTCGAATTTTGTTGATTTCAGAAATAGATGACATTGAGGAATAAAGAAAGTAATGTACTTCATTCTGATTTGTGATTTTTCTTGTTAACTGACTTATAAGTTTGTTAAATCATGCTTTATCAAATCCCCTTTTTTATAGTAACAGCTTTTTTTTATTTATTATAAATGTCTGTAAAGTTTTGCCATTTTCTATATTTATTCCTTTTTATTTTCTTGTTTATTTTTTATTGTTTTAAAAATATTTCAGAATACAGAAATAGCGGAAGACCATATCAACCGAGTAAAATAACATTACTTATTACTCATGTACAACAAAGAAAATCTTTGTATTTTTTTTATATTATTTGTTAGTGTTTCATAATATTTAATATTTTCAAAAACTTCTATATTAACCATTTTGAGTCTAGTGTATTATTAATAGTATATTTCTTTTAATTGAGTATTATTTTGTTTTAAGAAATACTTTTCCTACTATTTGCATGTAGTAGTGTTAGCATATATCTATGCATTTACTATATGACTTCACTTATGTTTAGGCATTTAGTAGTAATAATAATTATCATTATTTGCTTCATTCTCTTTGCGCCATTTGCGATTCTATTGTTTTAAACAAGTTTTTCACCCATTGAATTTAAAATAAAAGTTACTTTCCATATAGAATCATGTGTAATAAAGCGCAAAAATTATTAGAAAGTTTTAATATCAGTTAAATCTTATTGTAATACAATATTTTCTAAACATCTCCAAAAAATCTTCTCTAACCTATTGTCATATGAATATTAATTGAATAGTGAATACAAGAAAAACACTCATTATCCTTCAGACGATGAAATATTCTTTAAACACTAATTAATCTACATGGATAATAATGTTAATGTTATTAACTTAAAAGTATTTTTTTTTAACTGAAAAAAAATTCGAACTCGAAAGGGTTAGTCATTCCAGAAACTTTTATATTTTTAATTACAAAATATTGAATAACAATTTTTTATGTTTGAACTCTTTTTATATTTTGTTAGTTATATTCAATTTTTTATTATTAGTTATTTCAATTTTTTATTAATTGTACGTTTTTTAAAATAAATTTCTAAAAAAAAATACTGCATTCTTTAAAATGTATTAAAAAACTTTTTGTAGTTTGCAGACGCACATATATTTTTGGAACAACAGTACTAGTGCAGGATTTAAACTTGAAATATTTTCATGGAATTTTTCCTTTTATTTGATATTTTCTTATGCACTGAGATCATATAAATGCATCGAATCCAAGGTCATTGAGCATTTCAATTGTGGATTTTTGCTCTTGTTTCCAATTGTCAAAAAAACTTTTTTTTTTTTTTTTTTTTTTAATTTATGTAGTAAATAAAAATATTGGTAGTGTCCGCAATTATATTCACTGTTAAAAAATTGTCTATGAAATTACAGGTAATCTACGGGTAATACATTATCTCAAGTCTTATTTAAAATTACAAAGATAAAAAAAAAAAAAAAAAAAAAAAAAAAAAAAAAAAAAAAAAAAAAAAAGAGATTTTGTTAAATAGCAGAGAAATTATTCCGTTAATGTAGAATAGACTCAGTAAATTAACATCGTTAAAAATACACATTACTCTACAAATTTAATTTTAATGATAATTTAATTTAGTTTTTTAAAATCAGTGCATCACTCAACCTTCAGTGAAATCGAATTTTTTAGAGTAAATTTGAACTGTTGTATCATTAAACACAATTTGTTCCTAGCTGTCCTGAGGTGTCAAACCGAAATCTATTACAGTGGAAGTTCGCAATACTGACTGAGATGTAGGAACTGATACTTTTAAGTGCAAAGTATATCTTTTTTTCTTTGTAACCGATGACCAGGCTCTACCTGATGAGTTACCTCAGCTTAATGTATTAGATACCTCGTATCGACTAATCGCCGCGTAGCGGCAAACCTGATATCTTCTCTTGGCACGTCATCATGTCTGCAGTACTTGTTTCTCATTTGAACATACTTTGTCTTGCCAGTTACTTAACGGTGCATTCTGTTGTTTGTGCTGCAAATGGCTACTCAAGTTTGTCTCGTAATTTAGAACCCTGATCAGATGACGGGACCGTCACCTGGCAAGGCACCTCCAGAGGTATAATTCACAGGTAACTTGGGACATACTTTGAGACATACTTTGCACCCACGACAGATTTTATATACACCAGGTGCCATTAGCGTGCATAACAAAGTATTTCTAAAATATGTTTATGGTTTCAGCGGGAAAAAATCCCCACTAAATCTGGTGAGATTTTTTTTTTTTTTTTTTTTTTTTTTTTTTTTTACCTGTCTAAATTATTTTAAGTTTAAAAATAAATCTTTAAACTAAATTTTCTTCTTTACAATTTCTAATAAAATAGCAAAAGAACATTAAAAATGTTTATTTTAAATTTCAAAATTTAACAAAGATAAAAATATCTTTATATAAAGACATGGAAATTCCTACAGGAAATTAGATATAATATAAGGGGAAAATATATAAGATAAAGGTATAGTAGCTACAAGATAAGGGTGACCAAGAAACCGAACCGAATGCATTTAAACTAGAACTAGTAAAAAATCCAGAGTTTCTTTTTCTAATGTTTTTTACAGAAATTTTTAGCAGTGTAATGCAACAACGAGATTCAAATATTCCATACATATGCATGTAGTTTTATTTTTTAAACTATTAGACGAAAAAAAAAAAAAAAAAAAAAAAAAAAACTAGATGGAAATTAATTGGTGTTTTTTTTTTTTTTTTTTTTTTTTTTTTTTTTTTTTTTATAAACATAAATATATTTAGAGTGAGAAATATTGTTAGTTTCCACAATTAGATAATGCAACAACGAGATTCAAATATTCCATATTTGCACGTGTAAGTTTTATTTTTTTAAATTGTTAGGCCTAATACAAAAAAAGAATCACGATGAAATCTAATCTGCTTTCGTCTTTATAAATATAGCTATATCTTAATTATTCAAAATTATTATCAGCATTATTCATCCACAAAATACTGTAAATGCATAATTTTAATCAAAGGGTGTCATACATTTTATAATTAAACATTTAACCCTTTTGGGTGTAGTGTACTAATAATGGTACATGTCTTTTAATTGAGTATTATTTTGTATTAACAAGTACTTTTGAACCTGTTTCATATAGTAATGTTAGTATGTGTCCATGCATTTACTATATGACTTCATTAACGTTTAGGCATTTAATAATAATAATAACAATGAATATTTGCTTAATTCTCTTTGCATTGTTTGCGATTCTTTTATTTTAAACATATATTTCACTCTTTAAATTTTAAATAAAGGTTACTTTTCTAAAAGAATCATGTGTATTAAAGAGTAAAAAGTATCAGAAAGCTGTAATATCAGTTAAATCTTCTTTTAATATAACATTTTCTAAATATCTCCAAAAACTCTTCTTTATCCTATTGTCATATGAATATGAAATGAATAATACACAAAACAACAACATTCGTTATGTTTCAGACAATGAAATATTCGTTATACTCTAATTAATATTTTTGGGTAGCTAGTCTTAATGTTATTAACGTAAAAGTATTTTTTTAATTGAAAAAAAAAAAAAAAAAAAAAAAAAACATAGACCCGAAAGAGTATGATAATTTTTACTGATATAAAAGTTTTGAGTACTTTGCAGTACAAGTAATAGTTAGTGAATTAATTTTTAAACACTGCTTGCGACCTCCTTTCTCTGAAATCAGTTTAAAAAAAATTACTCAAACAAAACATTTTTCATACATTCATTGCGCATTTATAGATAATAATATTAAAAAGAAAATATCTCCTCGCGCCTCGCTGAAACAGAGAATTAAGAAGCATTGTTAGATAGTTGGTCTTTTATTGCCCAAAGAGTAAATTGTTGACACTGCATTTTTGGCAAGACGCCATGCTCTGTTGTGAGATACGCTTCCATCGATTTTTAGATAACCCAACCATTTAACTATCATATTTTCCAAAACATGAATCTTAAACTTCAGAAAAAAATTACTGCTTATAAATGTATTTGTGTAATAATGAAATATGAATTAAAATTACTTTTTTAGCAAAAGATCCTAATTCTTTTTTTTTTTTTTTTTACTTTTAGAAAGAAAAGTTTTCAATTTTATTTAAAAGATTCTTTCTGGAACCCAATCGGCATTTCCTTTAATTTAACAAGAAGGAAAAACCATATTCCAAATATAGATTATTATGTAGCATTTTTTAACATATTCAGAATAGAATAACAAAATTTCAGATTATATTAAGGTGAAACATATTGTCTAAATATACAATTTGACAAATACAATGCATTTGTGAACATAATTTCTGCTATTAAAATCAATAGTCAGAAAAATATTATTTATTTATTTATTATCTTTTTTGTATAATCTTGTATAAACGAACACAACAGTTGAAAATTTCCATTCAGCGATTTCCGTGAATAAACGGTAATGTATTTCAGAATTTTTCTGCAGCCCCTGTATACGATTTTTAAAATTTGAGCACACCAAGTAATATTTTAAAAAATATTTAAAAACGCATATCACATCTGAAAATGCACTTCCAGAAGTTCCTAGGACTCAATAATTCGAATTCTTTTTTAACCAAATTCTTTGTGTGTTTCTGTTAATGAACATTTTTGAGTGCTCCTGTAAAGAATGCATAGATGTTATACACTTCATTTTGAAGTCTAAACATGGTATGATAAACCTAAATAACGTAAGTCAAGTACATGTCAATCCGAGTATTTTTACTTCAATTAGGAGACGGATAGACAGATGGCAGGCAGACTGACAAATCGAATTCATAAATACTTTTCGATTTTTTTGCAAAGTGTTAATAAAAATTTAGCAATCTTATTTTTGGCATATTATTAAATGATCACAAGAAGGAAAATAATTTTGTTAATAACTTATCTATTGATTCAGTTTGATTTTTTTTCTTTTTACGAAAATTAACCTTTTCTCTAAGGTACTTTAAAAGACCACTTAAAATATTAGTATGTTGTGGCCAGTATTAATAGATTCTGTGTCGTAAAAAGCTAAACGATTGCTTATAAATTGGTACTTAACAATCCTATGACATTGTATACTAAATCTTATGAAAACAGAATATGTCTTTAACGAAATCGTTTCTTAAACATACAAATTTCATTGTCCCTATACGGTAAAATGCAGTTGTGCCTGTTGACAAAACTCTGTTGTAAACGGAATTCTTCCCCTATCTCTCACAATTTCGTCTTAGCAGTTATTAAACTTATTTTCTTTGAAAACATTCACTCTTAATAAAATAGATAAATTATATAAATAAATATAGCAATCGATTTACATGAAGTGCAAAACTGTTGTTAAAAAAAAAAAAAAAAAATGTTTCTTGTTTTCAAATATCATGTAAAAGTTGATAATATACTTTTTAGGTCAGGCAGGATTTCTATTTGGTTTCTAAATTTATTTCTTAGAGCCAGAAATGAAAAATAACTCTTTCGAGACTTTCTTTTTTTATCGATCTTTGAATTTTCTATAGAAGAGCCAGTAGCGGATTTCGACCTGCCATTTTAAAAACACTACATTTCATAAAGACTACAATAACCATATGATTAGTATTTTCGTGAAGTACAATAATATGCAAATCTAACTATAAATTTTGCAAACTTATCGATTGTGTATAATAATCCTCGAAACTAGATGCTTTATTCAGTAATACACTTCACAGGTTTCATCTCGATTAATGCGGTGAATTAATCTCATGATATTGCGGTAATAATGGAAAGACACATTGAAAAGCAAAAACTGCAATAAATCCACAATCAAACTATAATTGAACTATATAGGTTCATAACAATAATAACAAATTGAACTATATACGTTCCTTAAATTCTCAATAAACATAAATGCACTATATGACCAATAATGACCGGTCATTTGCGATTCTAGATATTTCGTTAAATATCTAGAAAAACACTTGAGTAATTATCCTGAAACTTCAGTCTTGTAAACAGTATAGTAGACATCATATATTTTCGCGAAGATCTTTTCCCGAAACTATGTAGGGGATAGTTTGTAAATTGCAGAAAAACAAATATCTTTTGAATAATGCTGTAAAAATTAATGTCGCAAAAGCGTTGAAACTGTAACACATGGGTCGGAGACTTTTTTAACGAATTGTGCTCATTTTCATGGGGCTAGCATTTATATTAGTAGAAAAATTAAGGTTTTTAGGAAACCATAATATAAGTGAGAGTTCATAATATAAAAGAATGTTCTTTTCAGGAATCATGACAAACTACATTGTACTCAAAATCCAGTAAACAGAATTGGAAAATAATAAATTCGATAAATAATATAATATTTTATAATTCGATGAAACATGAGCAGGTTTACTTATTAATGTTTCACTGCACGTACGTGAATGAAAACATAATATAATGTGTATAATATGTTGTCTAACAACAACTTTTATGAAAAATTCAAAAACCTAGCTTGAAATTTCTGAAAGTGGTCTTTGATAGAATAAACTTGAAATTCGTTGCTCCCAAGAGGTAGCAAACAAATAAGGGGTTGTATCGAAATAAAGTAGTAGGTGTCATATTGTGTAGTACATATTGACACTAAACAATGGATATATTGATAAAGCTTCTCATCAGTTAGCACAGAGAAAATTTCACTAAAGTTTCTCTATACATTTAAGTTATACATTATGTGTGTGCATTATATTCCCCATGCTTTCTCAGTTAAACATTGTTTAGTAAGCCTGCTCATTTTTCATCCAGCATTTTTCATTTTTTAATTCTGATTCCTGGGTATTGTGTACAATGCCGTTTGTTGTGCTTCTTGAAAAGAACATTTTTCTATATTAAGAACTCCGCAAATTTTAAGCAAAAGGGTGAATTTGGGAATTTTTTTAAAGATTAATTTATGCACGAGTATACGTGCTATCATCATATAAAAAAGCACTAGTTTATTACAAGAAGCTTCTTATCATGTGCTACAGCAGTTTCAACACGTTTGAAACATTACTTTTTACAGTAATATCAAAAAGATATTAGTTTTTTTTTTTTTTTTTTTCAAATTTATTGACGATCACCTGTGGGGTTTCAAAAATAAATCTTCACAAAAATATATAAAATTTACTATGCTATATTTCACGCCTGAAGTTTCAAGATAATTATTCATATATTTTTCTAGATATTTAACAAAACGTCTGAAGTCACAAGTGACCGGGCATCATTTTCTGAATAGTTTATTGTAATATTGTATTATGATATTGTTTAGATGCATTATTGTTAGAAAATACAGATTATAAATTGATTTGAAACTTGAAGAAAAGTAATTTGATTTCCAGGAATTAAATTATAAGATACATACATACAAGAGCTAATTTAATAAGCAACGGTATATAAACATTGATAATTCAATTTTATTTTTTAATTCGGTATTACTATACTTTATCAGCTTTTTTGTGTTAAATTACTTACCATGTTTTGAAATTTACATAATTTAATTTAAAACTTATTTTAACACAATTTGATTACATTAAATTCATATACATTTTAATTTATTTAGGAGAAAATTTATTAATTCCCAATCAAGCAGTTATCTTTCTTCCTTTTGTAATACATTTTATAGAACACAAAATTTAAATTTCTAAATCTCTGTGCACTAGCATAACTCCATTAAAGCGTAAGCCTACATTTATCGAATGTGGTCTGAAGAATTCTAGTTTATGAAAAGCTGCTTAGAGTTTTTGAATGTTATTAACTTTTTCGCCGTTTACTGCATATTTCATTCTCAGAAATTCAAAGTTATCTTTCAGGTTAAAAAAAAATCACATATTTCGTATTATTTCGTGATGGAAATTTCGTCCATATTATTCGAGAGAGCATCAAAATACGTTTACCGTACTAAATGAAAATTGTATTAAGCTAGGAATACCTTTACAATGGATTATAACAAAGCAGGAAAAGAAATATTTATAATAATAGGATAGGATAACATTTATATAGGATAACATAAGCAAAGTGAGATAAACTAATTATAAGGCAGATTTGACTATATTATAAAAGAGAAAAATCAAGACGTTAAAAAATGCATGCGTATATTAGGCATAAAGTGAAGTATGTTTACTTCTAACAAATAAATTAAATAAATCATTTTTAGAAATAAACTCAGTTCGCGTGATACAGAAAATGACTATTGTATTTTCCAAAATGAGAAATGAAATAGGATAGCTTAATCCCAAGAATACAGAAAAAAATATTCCCTTTATAGAAATATAATTTAGTCTGTATTATATAACTATAATAATTTACCCATAACTAACACTGATGTTATATAGACAATGTCAACGATCTAGGCAATCCATTTCTATTTTCCGCAAATTTTAGATTTTTAGCATTTTTTTAACATAATATAACAGTATTTTTATAGTTAGTTTCTCTGTCCGTCTGTCCATGCTCTAATTCTTACAAATATTCTCGTATTGCCATTATAGGTACAAATTCCCCAAATTTTTAAAGAGACAGTGGCTTCTAAATCCAACTATTCCAGTAGCCATTAAGGTTTAATTTCTGAAATGTTAAGGTAAAACGAAGAAAAAACGCAAATTTCATAAAAAAAATGGCAGAAGAAAAGCTAGTTTTATCAAAACTAGTTTTGATAAAAAAAAGTTAGTCGATAAAAAAAATTTTACGATCGCCGCGACTTTCATCAAAGAATATCTGAAAATGCAATTTTTGTGGAATAATAGCGGAAAAACGTAGAATTCTCATCAGAAGATTGCGAAAAAACGCAATTTTTGTCAAATAATCACGAGATAAAATGCAAAATTTACCAAAGGACGGCGACTTAGATGCCAAAAATTAGTCGCTAAATAAAAAAGATTTAGACGCCATAAAAACATTGCCGGCGAATGGCGAACGTGGATCTGCATCTATAATTGCCAAGTAATTCAAAGACTTTTTTAAGTTTACTATAGCATGTTCGATATTGAAATGAAGTCTTAGCACAAAGGTCCTCAAAAGAACCTCGTTATGTAACGTAATGTAATGTACGTATGGTTAAAAATTCTTTGAGTGCGTTTTAAGATGTAATAATATTTCAAATATATTAAAATTAATATAAATCACTGATGTGTATCAGAAGATGCTTACTCTGGAATATAAGATATGTGTAAGCGCTTATATAAGTATTTACAGAAACACCCACAATATTTTTTATTACTTTATTATGGTCTGTAGGGGAAAAATCGTTTGTAGTGTATTTAATCAGGTAGCATTATCTAAAAATAATGAAATTAATATGAATTTTTGTGGTACACTAAATTATGCTTTTTGTTAATAGGGGGTGTAAATCATTTATCATTCATTTTCAGGTCCAAACAAAAATCTTGGGTTACATAATGGTCCACTGGAAAAAAAAATGTTTGCAGCGCATTTTACTGTTACAATGAAATTGATATACATGCCTTGTTTACCACAATAAAATTTTATAATGGCATGTGCCATTTATTGTTCATTTAAAGGAACACAAAGAAATTGAAAGTACTGTGTGTGAAGTACTGTCTATCAGCCTTAAGTCCTGGAAGTGGATTCTGAGTTTTTGTATGCGTTTTTAAATTTAATTAAATTTTTGCGTACTAAGGTGGTGTGTAAAAATTCTGTAGATCATCTATAAGAGGTTGCACAAAGTAATTCATAAGCATTATTGAATGTTAGCGTGAATTGCTTAAACTTTTAACAGTGTGGCCCGGATTTTTCCGTTTCTAAGAAATTATGTTAAAATAGCTGTAGATAAAACTATTTTAAATAGAATTTTATTTTGAATCATATATAGAAAGAAAATATTAAAAATATATATTCTTAGATGCACAAACATTCTTATAAAAAATACAGAGAGTTTTTAATTCATTTTTTAGTTCAAATATACTTAGTTTGTATAGAGACGTTTATAGAATGCAAATAAAATCGTTTACAGGCCACGAAAAGAAGTGGATAAATGGCCGAAAAGAAATGATGATTTTTGGAAGTCTGATTTCAGTATTTTTAAGCATGTTCTCCCCCTGGTTTAAAATTTAGAGTAATAAGTAGCATACATAAAAATTTGTCAGTAATATACAGGGCTGTGCAAAATAATTTAAATATGATTCCTTCTTTTGATAGAATTTATTGAAGGTGAATTTTATTGGGTGTTATGCTTTTATTTACTAAATTTTAGTGTACTACTAAGTTTAAAACTTAAAAATCTGTGGATTTACACAGGGCTGCCCAGATTAATTCAGGCACTCTTTCCAACTATTGACTGCTGAAATCTGTTTCAATTACTGAAACCTGGTTTGGAAATGCATTGTGTGAATTTAAAGATGTTTGTTTGGTTATTTCCTTTTGGTTATTCATTACGCAGAGAAAGTTTGTTTACGTATTCTGTATTGGAAAGTTTTTCACAATTTGTTTCTTTCTTGTTGGGAATAATTTTCAAATATTCGTTTTTTAAAAAGCTATGTCTATTGCAAGCAGCCAGGTTACAATAGGTCAACACATTTGCTTTTAATATTATAGAAATAACTAAGCATTTGTTTCTGGCCAATATTCTATAAAGAAATCAACAAGTCATCCATAAATAAGTAAAACTCAAATGTAAGAGATACGTCAAAACATGGGAATAATTAGAATTAAAAAATATTGCTGTACACAGGGCAATATTTGGCTATTTCTTTGGCTGTACCCTTGGCATGAGGCTAATGCAAAAGTATCTACTTAAAAAATGCAAAACTTTATTTGAATAATTAGCATTAAAAAGCGCTTTTTCATATTGTTAGTGGACAACTAAACAACTATATGAAATGTTCAACATTTATTGAAATTTTCAATTTAAAAAATACTTTAGTTTATGTTTTTTACATTGTGTCGTATGTTCTGTAATTCAAGAAACCCATGTTTTGCTTTCTAAAGATTATGAATAACTAATTGTAAATTTATAAATTATAAAAGCACATTTTACATTTGAAAGTCAAAACCTTTATTGAAATCTGCTTCTAAGATGATAAAATAAACAAATTGGCATTAATTTCACGCCTACATTCCATAGTATTTCTAAAAATTAATTGCATACAAAATAGCTATAACTTCTTTTAAGTAAATAAAATTCAATAATGATTGACTTCATACTTTGCGTAATAAATGAATATGAATTCTAGCAAATCATTCACTATCTTACACATCATTTGCTTTGAATCTTTCGAAAAACTCAAACTGAAAATGAACATTAATTATTCGTAATCATCTCAGTTTATATTAACGTTTGAAAGTTCAATTAGTTTCCTCGATAGTATTATTATTTTTAATTTTGAATGAAATTTCTCTTTGAAACTCAATTTAGTAACATTTGACTTTTACAGCATTATTAGGGATGGGGTTTATTATATCTCTTGTAATATTATTTTCTCATCATTGTTATAGTGTTTATAATTTAGCGTTTAAACTTGATATCATTTTCCCTAAAAGTGGAATGTTTTCGCTCTACAAAGGGCATTATTTAATGAAAAAAAAACAATGCTTTTTTGTTCATAAAAGTATAATATTTTCCTACAGGGTATCCACTCTCAACTGTGCCCAATGGCTAATTCTTGTTAATCATAGACAATACTATTGCAAATTATTTTAAATTAGATAAAGAAGTATGTTAAAAATGGTTGGATTAATAAAAAATTCTTTAAAAGATATGAAATTTAATTTATTAAACGATCTCCCAATCCTATAATTTATAGTTAGTAAATTTTTCCGATTCATTAAAAAATAACACAAAAAAGTTTCACCATTTTACATTTAATAGTTGTTTAAAGTTGAAGCATATTTTTTCTCCAAAAATAAATGTCATTCACAAGCTTGCTAGATATATAAATAATCATCAGATATATATACATTATAGTTGAGAGAAAAATCAACATTACAATATAAATCTGAAATCTTTTTTCATTCCGACATAGTAAAAAGAATGTAAAACGATTTGTGTTTAAAATGATGTAAAAGACAATAGTTTTTCTTAAATTAATGATGAAAACAACAATTTCAGTTCTTTAAAAAATGATACATATTTTAAATTTTTATTAGATTATCTAATTTAAAATACGTAATGTATTAAAAATACTATTTTGATACTATTTTGTTTGATATTCATTTGATACTATTTTGTATTTTATAACGAAATTAAAATTTCTTAAAACTTAAAGTTATTTTAAAATTTGCTTAAAATGACACCCTTCGACTACAATGAAGAAATGTACTCTCGAAGTAAATCCTTTTAATTCTTTAACAATTTTCTGTACAATCGCTTGAATCATGACCTAACTCAACTGTCTCAATATGCAAAAAACTGTTATAAGTCATAGAATTCAAAGTTTCACATCTGGGTCAATTTCAATTTTAGATAACTGGTCTTACTGACTGGTATTATGATTTTGCCTTACTTGCAGTATCATAATTTTTTTAAAAAAAAATCTAAATATCACTTATAGGACTGGGGAACTGCATAAAATTTAAATTTTATAACTTTTTTGAAAATGTCTTTATTCACCAAAATTTTATTTTTTAGGTGCGTTCGTGATTATGTAAATACGTAGCACCTATAGTCGTCGTTCTGTCCGTCTGTCCGCATATAACAGAGCAAAAACTACGCAACCAAATCGTTTAAAATTTAAAATGTATAAATTTTGCATAATTTTGTCGAGTCATTTGAAATTTGATGAAAATCGCGTGCATAGTTTAATTACAGAGACAATCAAAATTATTCCGTTACATATAGGGAAAAATAGTTTCAACTGCATCTATAAAGTATATACTAAAACACACATTCTGTACAATTTATGGTGCAAAGAATATTTGTTATTAATTTTAAAGGGTCACGCAAACTATTCCATTATATAATGGCGTAGGAGGAACATTGTCTGGAGCGCGTTTTAATTATGTTTCATATTTTATGAACTTGATATACGTTTCTAAGTATTGCCACAAGTTACTTTCTGCATAATAGACAGCAAAAAGTATCTACAGGGACATACAAAAGATTTCGATCACTGTACTGTATCTGAAATACTTATACTATTACACCAAGATCTGAATATTTAAAAAATTTCGATGTATTACGAAAGCACCTCATTTGCTACACTTGACGTGCAATTTACAACTTGTTATGTTACTTTTTCCTAATTTAAAACATTTTTATAATTGGAACTATATGTTTAACGGTTTTCGAATTAGCTTTTAGACACCGTTGAGAGTGAACTCCCAGTATATTTGTGTAAAAAGGCATAATTTTTACAATTTTTCTATTCGACTGCTTTAAAATAAAAGTGCAAAAATTTAAAGGAATAAATGCTGTAAACTTTAAAATGAAGAGATAGAAAAGCAGCATTGTATTAAGGAAATTGTAACGTTTTATCACATTTTTTATCATATCCACATTTTTTGTTCTTTTTTTATGTAGCTTTTGCAATTTTTATTTAATCTACCCTGCAAATACCATTCCTTTCTTAA
Source organism: Maratus speculifer (assembly GCA_964019185.1). Lineage (NCBI taxonomy): Eukaryota > Metazoa > Arthropoda > Arachnida > Araneae > Salticidae > Maratus > Maratus speculifer. Next base: position 270,858,130 of record OZ025290.1, on the reverse strand, counting down.
GAAAAATAATAAGAATAAAATTAAAATTTTAAAGTTTTCTGCATGTAGTTTTGCACCACATTTCTTTTCTTTCTTATTCTTCACAAATTAAAGGAAAGAAAGTTATACAATGCAAATGAAATATGCTGGACTGCCTCTCAATTGGTTCTATAATAAATACTGTTGTAAATAATGCATTACTTCTAGAAGAAGAAAACTTACAGTGCGCGAAAAAAGTATAAGGACAACATTTAATTGCATGAAAATATGCTTTATTTTCATTTCACCTAAATGAAATTTTTATACATCTTACTTCTGCTACATAATTTTGTGATAACATTTATACCCGATAAAAAACATAATACAGCTTCAAAATACTGATTTTACAAAATTTAACATTAAAGGAAATACGGAAAAAATTATAAGGACATGTTCCAAAATACTTTGAAAATATTTCAATAATCAAGAAAATTACCTTTTTTTTCAATCACTTGAATAAGCCGAGAGGTCAGAGATCCTGACAGATCTTTTAAAATGTCCACAGATATTTTTTCCCAAGCGTCTTTGATAGCGACGACAAGATCTTGTTTACATTGATACTGTGTGCCATTTTTATAAACTTCTCGGGCTAGAAGTCCCCATAAGTTTTCGATTGGATTAAGATCGGGACTTCTCGCCGGCCAATCAAGTAACTTTACAGAATTAGCTTCAAACCAAAGTTTTGTGCTCTTAGAAACGTGTATCGAAGCATTATCTTGCTGAAAAATATAGTCCCCTGAAGTAATTAGTGGCGCTTCAGGTAACAAATTTTCTCCTAACATATCAACATACCTGTCCGAATTCATTTTATGATTGATAAATACAATTGGAGTGGTTCCATTTGCCGCAAAACCGCCCCATACCATAACTGAGCCACCACCAAATTGACGCCTGGAAAACACTTCCTTGGTCTTTCGCAAATCATACCAAAAATAACGAAAACCATCAGGTCCATCAAGATTGAACTTTTTTTCGTCCGAAAAAACTACATCAGCCCACTTTTGACCAAGAGAAATGTATTTTTTGGCAAAGTCAACTCTTCTTTTCTTATGATGATTTGTAAGAGGGGGACGTGACACTAATTTCCCATAAGAAACTTGAGGATGTTTACTCAAAACATTTTGAACAGTCCTCGTTGAGCATGGTAAACTCAAATATTGTCTAACTTCATTTGCGGTTTCTTTTTTCTCGCAAGCTCTTCTTACAATCATTCTTTTTTGTCGACGAGAGAGAATGTCGGGTCTCCCAGTTCGCTTTTTCATACCATACATCCCAGGATTTTTTAGAAAATTATAAACTACCGTTTTAGATCTCTTGATTCTTTTTGAAATTTCCCATCCACTTAATCCACATTCTCGAAAAGCAACAATTTTTCCTTTTTCAGAGTCAGAAAGTTGAGTTCCTTTGGGCATCGTTACAAATTTACACTGAAAGTCGCCGAGTAGGAAATTTTTTTCGCAAAGGAATCTTTTAACTCGGAAATGTCATTTGTTGCTTTCAAATATGCAAATTTTTAAATAATTACTGGAGAAAAAGCAATGTCCTTATACTTTTTTCCGTTTTCATTTTAGTTCAAAAATCAAAATTTAAATTTTAAAAGATTTAAAATGGAAAATTTTAATTACTTTACGCATGAAATATTTTAGTTTTACATCTATTTTTGCTGCAAAAATTTGCATACGATTCTGATAACAAGGCTTCTAGATTTGGCGATTTTTCGCGTGTCCTTATAATTTTTTCGCGCACTGTACTCACTCCAGCACCCCCTTAAATAAGAAACTAAAATAACTCGATAAGGTACACGAAGAACAGATACGTGCTTGAGAGAAACATTAGAAGTCTCCTTAAAGTAAGATCTCTCATGTAATATTTAATAAAAGAATGGAATAAATATAAATAAGTAGCTTATGAAGCTGTTCCATTGGAATTAGAAATGCTTAAAAACAAAAATAATATGTTACCACAACGTTGAGTTGATCAATACTATTTGTATTATAAAGGAAAAACGTGTCCGTGCATAACTGTGACGTCATTTTGACGGTGGCAGCAACAGACGTTTAGCTTGACTTTTATAAACTTTTATCGCAATTTTTAAAATGTCTAAATATATAAACATATTTAAAATTTTTACACCACCGAATAGGGTGGAAACTATCTCGCAATTTATTTAAAAACTGTATTGCAAATTACTCAACTTTTAATGTTTTTAGATGAGTTTTTAATTATGTAAATACGTACGTAATATACCTATAGTCGTCGTTCAGTCCGTTCGTCCGTCTGTCTGTCTGTCCATACATAACAAATTAAAATTTACCCAACACAATCGTTTGAAATTTAAAGTATTTAATTGTTGCATAATTATGTCGAGTCATTTCAAATTTAATGAAAAAATTATGCATGGTTTAATTACTGGGACAATCAAAAGTATTCCGTTACATTATGGTTATGGACAAAATAGTATCAAGTGCATTTTATTGATGTTACACTCTTTCTAACATAAAAAATATATATACATCTGTGAAGGATATACTAAAATATATATTCTCTAAATCTCTGATGCAAAGAACATTTATTATTAATTTACAGAGCTACACAATCACATAGACCACCATTACATAATGACATAGACGGAAATATTGTTTGGGGCGCGTTTTAATTATATTAAACTATTTCGCATTTTTTGAAATTGATATACGTTACTGAGATTTACTACAAGCTACTTCCTTTATAATAGAGAGCAAATAGTATTCAAAGGGACATACAAAAGATTTTGTCTAATATACTGTATCCGAAGTATTGTATACTATTACATCAAGATCTGAATATTTTATAAAGTCATTTAAAGTTTTAATTTGTGTGGGTAATTGCGCTGAGTGTATTAACACAATTTACAATATCTAGGTTGTCATGGTGACTATGTCATATTTAAGATGGGAGTCATATTATTTCAGAATTACTGAATTTAATAAATATATATTCGTAATAAATTTTGCATACATGCATATTATATAACAGTGCAAAAGCTATTGCACCAAGATATGAATATTTATAAAACAAGTTATAATTTGAACACACTCTTCATTGCCACGTTTAATGTACGATTTCCAACTTATTTACATATGCATATATAAAATCATAATTATTTCTTTTACAGTTACACTAAGACTAAAAATATTACGATAAACGTTTACGTTTGAATAAAGAATTCTTGTCATCCTTATTTATAACAAGTTGGAAATTGCATGTGAAGAGTAGCAAATGAGGTGCGTTCGTACGATAACGAAGTTTTAAAAATATCACTCTCATACATCAATCTCATAAAATTGTAAATAATTACAATTAAAATACGCACCAAACAATGTTCTCTCTATACCATTATGCAATGGAATATTTTTGTGTGGCCTTGTAAATCAATAACAAATATTCTTTGCACCACAGATTATGCAAAATGTATGTTATAATATGTACTTTATAGATGCATATCAATTTTATTACGTTCGAATGAGTCTAACACCATTAAAATGCATTTGAAACATTTTTCCCCATTAACCGTAATGGAACGGAACACTTTTGATTGTCTCTGTAGTTGAATTATGCATTTGATTTTGATAAAATTTGAAATAACTCAACAAAATTATGTAATAATTATGTATTTAAAATTTCAAACGATTAAAATGCATTTGAAACTTTTTCCCCCATTGGGCGTTATGTAACGGAATCCTTTTGATTGTCCCTGTAATTGATCTATGCATCCGATTTTCATAAAATTTGAAATGACTCGACAAAATTATGTAATAATTATGTATTTTAAATTTCAAACGATTCAGTTGGGTAGTTTTTGCGTTGTTATATGCGGACAGATGGACAGACGGACAGATAGACGGACAGACGGACGGACTGATCAACAATAGGTGCTACGTATTTACATAATTACGAACGCACCTAAATAATTTAATTTAAATGAATAAAATTATTATTTTAATGTTCTAAATTGAGATTTAGCTGACAACACAAACATTTAATACACCTCTACTGGATATGACTTCGATTATGCATGACTGTTTCAATACGGTATCTATAATGAAATAATGATATTTGTGTTGACCACATAACATAAAATCATTGCTCGAATGAGAATTGCTTTTTATTTTATGTATCGATATGTACTTCCTTAGCTGAGAATTAAATCAGACATCTCGATTATTCAAATGAATCTCTTGATTCAGTTATGATTAATTCAAATTTCGACTGCTAATTTCCAATTTTCCTTTCTACTTTCAATGCAGAAATGATGTGAGACCGATATTTATATATTATGAAATGAAATGTATAATAAATGAAGTGCAATGCGACATTTATCTTGGTTTTTCTATTTCTTTATACACAGTAAAAAAAATTCTGCAAAGTTACTAAACTTTTTCTAGGAAACTGGGATTCCAAGAACTTTTCATGTTACGGTAACATGAAAATGTCATGTAACCGATTCTGAAACTTGAATTTTTACTGTTGCCGTTACAGGAAAAGTTCTAGGAATCCCAGTTTCCTAGAAAAAGTTTAGTAACTTTGCAGAATTTTTTTTACAGTGTACAATTAAAAAATTCGATTCGTCTCGGTACACAAACACAAAAAGTTTTAGACTTGCATTGTTTTGTTTTTTTCCCTTTTTTTCTTTTAAAGATTTTTTAAAGATCACATTTCCATCTTACATATAATCGATTATTGAGAAACACAAGAAGTTAGAGATTTATTTACCACCCAAATTTTTGAAAACTATATATTTATCTTGTAAATGTTTCGATTGTATCTAAATTGCTGAACATTTAACAATAATTTCACCACGGCTGCAAAAAAGCCGGCTTTTTCTAGAAAAGGCCAGGCCGGCCGGTTTTTATTGGCTTTTTTCCAGTGCATATCTTACTATTTATTTTTAACAACTTCCTTTGTTAATTTACCTTACTAATGGACATTTTATGTAAAATAAAACTAAAATCTTATGAAATTAATTTAAAATCATGTTTCGGATGTCTACTTTTATAGCCAGTTAATATAATATAACAAAAACCTCATAAATAGCCGATATGATTAACAGACATCTATTTATAGATCCAGTGGCATATCCTATGCTTAGTTATTCTCATGTTATTATGGGTAAGAATTATATCCAAATAAATAATATACAAAATGATGTACTGTTTATAAAATACTTCACTTGAACAATGGCTCCTAGCATATATGAATGTGTTAGTATTATGAATAAAAATAGTTACTTGTTTATATAAGAAGTTTACAAGGCAGCATTCTACTTTAAAAATAAGAAAAAATAAATAATTTTGACATATCTTTTATATTTATTTATCGTTCTAAGTACAGTAAATTCTCTATAAGCCAGACTGAGTAAGATGGAAATTTGTCTAGCTTGAAAAGGTTTTTCAAGTCCTTGTGAATCCATAGACAGTGTAAAATTTGCCTAAGGCAGAATATCATTTACTGTGAACAATTTTCTCAGTTATGATTGATTCCGACTAATACAGAGTTTACTGTACATCTTTTTATTTTCATTTGTTTTTTCTTACAAGGAAAGAGCAGCTGAAATAGTGTGGGTTGAATTACTGTGCAGTAGCAATAACAAGAAACATCTGTGTATTCTTTATATTTCCTGCCGTACACATGACTTCGGCCAATCTGATTGGTGGCTGTTTAACAGGTACATGATATGATTGGCCTATATTGCCATAAATGTTCCTTCAATGATCACTATGATAAAAATGCAGTGGTGTGGTAAATTGGTTGATGGAAATGTTTGTAAACATGCTCTTTCCTTCTATATATATTGACTACATATTTTGTTCTTGTTCCTTCACAAATCTTTCCACACATTAAAAGGAGAGGAATTGATTTGGGTCAATTAGTAAACTTTCCCATCCACAAATTTCTTGTATTAGGAGAGGTTTAGTATTTAATCTAATAGCTTACTGGATTAGCAAGATTCCAGGAACTAACGCATTTACGCTTAAAGGAGCATAGGTACGGGAGAGGGAATTTAAAATAAAATTTCAACAAATGGTTTTGTTTGGAACAAGATCAGTGTAGTACTGATATTTTAAAATGTAAGTGAAATGACTGGTATTATATTTGGTAAAAATCCTTTGAACTACTTCAAAAAATGTTTATTGTTCCAATTTTCTAACAAACATCCTTCCCATCTGTTGATCACAACCACATTTCTACTGTCAATTCATTTATATTTTAATTGACAATTTATTAGACAGTTCATTTTTATCACAACAGTAATTAAATAGTTATTAATTAATAATACATTTCATTTTAAGAATAGTTTTTGTAGACGAAATTAATAAAAGTTAGCTTTTTCTTAAAAAAGCCGGCCTTTTGCAAGCGGTTTAAACCAGAAAAAGCCGGCCGGTTTAAATCGTCCCGGCTAAAAGCCAGCAGCCCTGGATTTCACGTCAGTTCACTTTATGAAGTGATAAATTTCGTTGATGATAGCGATATTTCCTCGCAAACTGATATGTATCAAATAATATCAAAATAACATACAGCAAAATGTATACACAATGCCAATTAATAAAATATGCAATAAAACTATTTTTATCAGCATTATTGGTAACTGAATGTTCGGAATATATCATAAATCGTACAATATTTCTGCAATGCTTTCATTTTTCACATCGCAATTATCTTCTCTTTTTTGTTTGATGTGGCAGAGTTTTTTTTTTTTTCATTTATTATTTCTTTTTGCAAAAAATAAGTGTTTGTAAGATGACAACCATTTGTTATACCTGACAAGATAATGCTTCCCTATTTTTTGTTCCTGCTTTCGCGTCGTAACAACAGTTTATCAATGCGTCGCAGTATATAGTTTCAATACAAACTGGGTGTTTTAATATCATTATTATCAGATTTCCATGCATTCTTGATAAATGTTGAATATAGTTAAATATATACAATAAAACCCTAATAATTCGGATTAATTGGGACCAGACCCAATCCGAATTATCTAATATCCGGATTATCCGGAGAATTAGGAAAAAAATGAAATAAAATAAAACATACTTACAGAAAATCACCTTTATGATAAACTTATTGAATATTTACAGACAATAAAAATGTTTATTTTGCTTAATTCTTCCGTAAAGACTTCAGCAAATGTTTTTTTGGATTCAGAATACGAAAATGGAACAAGTTAATGTTTTAGAAATTAGCCAATCGTTTCTCAAATTTGAAAAAAAAATGACCAAACAGATCCGGATTATTCGGAGATCCTAAATAACAGAGTCCGAATTATTGGGGTTCTACTGTATATATATATATATATATATATATGTATAATCCAAAATGTTTTAAGTGAAACTTAAAAAAAAACACATAAAATTCACGTGACAAGCGTTATAGTTGCAAATAACCACATAATAACCACTTAATGTTTGAAATGTATTAATGGTCTGCTCAATACATTTTAAACATTAACTGCTGTATATATATATATATATATATATATATATATATATATATATATATATATATATATATATATATACTCTTGTCTTGTATAAGTTTGTTATTTATTGTATTATTCTACATTCATTGTAGATGTTGAATAGTAGTATTGTACAATGGTTATATATATACTAGCGAGCTACGCCCGCTAGCTGGGCCAGTTTTTCCAAACGAACCTCGATATTAAGCAATATATAATAAACAAAAAAATTAATTTAATAAGCAAGTCTTGGTGTTCGAATCCTCAAGCACAAAAAAAGTAAATTAAAGAGCTATGGTTGTTATGCGCCCATTATCCCGTTAAAAATATGTGATTTCGCACAGTGAGCTCTATGCTCCATGGTCGCCATCGTCCCATTAAAAATATTTGGTTTTGTATGGTTGGCTCTGAGCGCCCATAAGACATTTTCTCGTATTTTTTGGTTCATCAGAAGCAGACTTTTACGCAGATTCTGAATATGTAATCAGTTTTTTCTACTTTAAAAACTGTCTGCATGATGGTTTAAGAAAAAACGCGCAAAAAAGGGAGAAAAAGAGGTTTTCGACTGCTTCTCCTTTTAGCCAAAGGGGAAAAGTTCAAGTTCTTCACCGCAAGGTGGTGCAGTGTTCTGCCTCGGAGCTCCGTTTGAGCGCCGTTTGGGATTTGAGACATTTTTCGTTCCGATTCCCAAGGGGTTTTTAATTCATAACTTTTTTAATTTTGGTCCCACGGTCTCGAAAATGCCCGAAATGACTTCCCCGGAATTTTTCCAATCGAAAGACACCTCTCGCGACTTCCAACTCGCCCGCGTTGCGAAGTTTAATCGGCTTCAAGCAGACAGAGGCGCACGGATTTTATTAGTATAGACTAGCGAGCTACGCCCGCTAGCTGGGCCACTTTTTCCAAACGAACCTCGGTATTAAGCAGTATATAATAAGCAAAAAAATTCATTAAATAAGCAAGTCTTGGTGTTCGAATCCTCAAGCACAAAAAAAAGTAAATTAAAGAGCCATGGTCCCGTTAAAAATATGTGATTTCGCACTGTGGGCCACGTGCACTTGAAAAAAAAAGATTGTGGATCGGAACTATGGTCGCTTCGCGCCCATAGTCCCGTTAAAATTATTTGGTTTTGCACGGTGGGCACTACGCGCCCTTAAGACATTTTTCCGTATTTTTTAGTTCATCAGAAGCAGATTTTTACGCACATTCTGAATATATAATCAGTTTTTTCTACTTTAAAAACTGTCTGCATGATTGTTTAAGAAAAAACGCGCAAAAAAACGCAATTAGCGCCGGTAGAAAAAGCGGTTTTCGGCTGTTTCTTCTTTTAGCCAAAGGGGAAAAGTTAGGTTCTTCACCGCAAGGTCGCGCAGTGTTCTGCCTCGGAGCTCCGTTTGAGCGCCGTTTCGGATTTGAGATTTTTTTCGTTCCGATTCCCAAGGGGTTTTTAATTCATAACTTTTTTAATTTTGGTCCCACGGTCTCGAAAATGCCCGAAATGACTTCCCCGAAATATTTCCAATCGAAAGACACCTCTCGCGACTTCCAACTCGCCCGCGTTGCGAAGTTTAATCGGCTTCAAGCAGACAGAGTCGCACGGATTTTATTAGTATAGATATTATGTGTATGCATATAAAACTCATTTTTCAACACTTTTTTTTTCTAAAGTATTTGAAAAATATTTATGATTTCGGTTCTTCTATGTATAAATTTATCCATTTATGTATATACATTCTAAAAGAATTATGTAACGTTAGTCTTTAAGATTGGTGTCAACGTGCTGTGTCCAATTTGTGGAAATAATCTAACTAATAATTTAATTCCTGGACCTCCAGGATTTACATTGCTTGCCTCCTCTCCTTACAGTAATCAACGACTATGACGTACATCCCGTACGCCGTTAACTACATAGTAATGGTTGCATATTTGGACCGGATTGGTCTGTGATATTAAATTGACATAACAGGGCATTGGTCGAAGATAAAACTGCTATTACACGTAAAATTTTCAAGCGAAAAAAATCGCCTGCATTTTTCCATTTTCTAAGCATTTCATAGGCTGCTCGAGAAACGGCTTTTCTGTTTTCAGATTTCCAAGTATTTGATTGGCTGTTACGGGTGACTCGTCATTCCAGGCGTCGAAAATGCTTCGACACAAGAGAATCGTTCGCCTTCTGAGCGGCTCCCCTCGTGCATAACATGGAGACGCTTGGAATTTGTAGCGACTTTGACCCCTCGTGTAATAGCACTTTAAGTTTTCTGACGCAAACATTTTACACCGCAAAGTCTGGTAAATAGCTCTTCACTGACGAAATTAAGCCTGGTGATTAATGAGTTAAACTGATATAAGAAATGTAATACTATCCATTAGTATAACATAACAGCAATTATATTGATTATATTACTGAATAAAATGGAGGAAGCAAGGGTGCCACCCATTTTACGGAGAAAACATACATTAATCTTTATATGTATGCATGTTTGTATTCCAGTTTTTGTAATTATGCTTGGATTATTAACCATACTTAACTATATTATTAAATGTTTTATTTTAAAGTCCGGAATAGCAGTTACAATTATTACTCAAAACAATTCTGGTATATTACTGTATATGGTGTATTCGGCAGTATAGAAATCAACTTGTAAATATTTCGTAATAATACTTTCATGAAGCTCAAGAATACTCCACAATCTATGCATGATGTTTAATTACATCTCTTAGTTTTAATTTATTAATTTGAAATGAATGTGAAAATACTCCGTATAACTGAATTACTTTTTGAATTGTGATTTTCTTCGATCAATTTTAAGCTGACTGTAGCAAACTTAAATAGAAAAATTATGAAGTTACTTCTGCGTAGATTGAAATGTGTACATTGCCAATACATTTTTTATGGTTGTTAAAGTTACGTTATTTTTAAAGAAAAAGAATCTTAGTAAGAATTAGAAAGATAAGAAAATTTATGCAATGCACATGTATACAATCCTAGGCAAAATAAAAGTAAAAAATAGTTTGATTGCAAACAACAAGATTACAAGATGTGTGATTGCTTATATTTTCTTATGATTTTAAAACTTTATAAACACTATTTTGATATAGTTTAGTAACTATTCTAACAAAAAATATGATAGTTATAAGAAAATAGGTATCTACTTAAAAAAAAGAAAAAAAAAATCCTGACATATATCAAGTAAATCCTTTTTTCACTTTACATTACCGGTAATTGCTTGTACGACATTTCTATCTGGTATTACACACGGCATTAAATCTACTCACTCCACAATCATTCTCCCTCTTTTATTTTGTTTTATTTATTTCTTGTCTTGTTCATTAGCTTCAGATGGCAACAATGAAACTTCGGAAGTTCCTTCAATTTGTTTTTTCCAAGGGTTCTTCTTCTTTACTTTTTGTTTTCTTTCATATATCATAATAACATTTATCTTTGTGTTTATGGTATTAAACACGAGCTTCTTTGATGTTTTGGTGAAAACATTGAATATATTTTGAAAATAAAGCACAAGATTTCTTTTAGCTAACATGCTATTTGATGTTTCTTGATTGATATTTTTAAATTAAAATGCAAGTAAACAAATACATAAAAAGCTAGTAAGTTTATTTATGTGCGAAAATGCTTGACAGTAAACATTAAAAATCAAATTCTTCGATTTTTAATAATTACATTTCAAAATTAAGACTTGTTAATTGTAAGCTCAAATAGTATATTATTATTACAATGGAAGTCAGTATAAATTGTAAATGTTTGATAAATATATAAGGCGGAAAGGTATGTTTTTATAATTTTACTTTGTTTTTTCTAAAAAAGAAGAAGTTTATACTTTCATATGCCTATCAATATGAACATCAAAATACTTTTGAAACGCATTTTTTTCTGTTAATTTTTTTTATTATTGCATACAGGATATACTGCATAAATTAAAAAATAATCTCACGATAAAGAATGTGCGTAAAACATTTCAAAAGTTAGAATTGTGCGAAATTCTCAACATTAAGTAATCAACATTTTAACTAAAAAATAAAAAAAAATTAATAAATGTATATAATTTTACAAATATAAAAGCTTACATGTGTGCGAATATGAGCCAGAATTGAAGAAAATATATACCTTTTTGCATCAATTGAATTCGAGCAGCTATTTTCTCAATTATCCAAATGGAAAAAGAAATCCGATTTTTTAGGTCAAATTGCGTGGTTTTAGAAATCTATTGTCCATACCTACAGTTAATAAATATTTTAAAATTGAAATTACATAATACGGATAATTACTTAAAGTTAAAACATTAAGGTTGGTCACAAAATATTTTGCCGTTCAACAACGTAAAACTTTCAGATTTTCTAATCCATTTTTAAGCATAAAAGCGTGGTACTTCAAGGCGTGATTATTAAAAGTGTTTGCAATGGATTTTTTTTTTTTTTTTTTTTTTTCGAGAAATGAAGTATATTTTGACTAATAAGCGCTTACAGTCCCAGGACAACAATTTTTGTTCCTCTGAAAAATCGGTTATAAGCGGTAACTTTGACAGAATTTTTCGAATACTTTTCTGCTTTTGCCGAAAACTGGACAAAACAGTTCGAGTTATAATTATATTAGCAACAAGGACGCCTGTCAATCTGATACATTTTCTCTCAAAAATGAATTAAAAAATGCGTCAGAATATGAAAAGTTTGATATTGAGAACTACTATAAGAGAAAATCGCTGTGACAAAAGTATTAGCGTACACTGTTAAAAAATTTCTGAAATTCACGAACATTTTTTTCCTGAATTTCACAGAAAAGGTCCCTTTTCACAACAAAAGGGCATTTTCTGTTACAAATCACAAAATTCCACCATATTTCCTGAAAATAATGAAACGGATGGAAATAAAAACAAAAAACGGAGACACTCCGTTGCGTAGGGGGCTCCATGGCCGAGTGGTCACGGCACCACACCGCTATTCGCCTGCGAACGCAGATTATGGGTTCGGGTCCCACCGGTGCCATGGAATAATGAAAACATAAAAAATGCCTTTTAAATTACATTTTTTCTGCTTATTTTTCTCTTATTTCTTATTAAAAAATCGTTTAATTTATTAGCCAATAAGTAAATAAATAAATAAATAAATACTGGACGACAATTTAAAAAAATGTCTACATTTTTTTGTAAAAAATTGTTAATAAAAACTTTTTCATTCATTCAAAGAAAAAAAAAAAAAAAAAGAAAAAAGAAACTGATTTTAAACAGTGATTTTTTTAAATTTAAACTATTTAAAAAAATAAAATTGATTTAAAAAAATAATAAGTATTATGCATCAGTCTAAAATAAAATAAAATAAACCGTTTACAAATATTCTAAGGACTACATTTAAAAGGAAATCTTTAAAAAGCACAACAGATTTTCCCACTAACTCATAAAAGACATACTTTGTGCAATTCAGCATCAGCAGCTTTGGCTCAGTTCGTAAAGATGTGTTCCGCAATCTAAAGGTCCCTAGTTCGATCCTCAGGACGGGGTGAACTAAGTTATACAAAATAATAATTAAGTAAAATAACATAGCAGCTTAAAATCACTCGGTAATTTCGAATTCTTTGGCGATTAATTGATCCATTAATTTTAAAAATTATATTAAATTATTATTATTAAAAATCAAACTTTGTAACGGAAAGTTACTGATTCTTCAAACGGAGTTTTCCCTTCTTGTATTTCCCACAACGGAAAATCTACTAATGAAACGATAAAAGTTCGGCTACTTTGCTGCCGGTAGTTTCATCGTGAATTCGCAGATTTATTTTTAACAGTGTATTTTGGGATTTTGAATATACTAACTCGCTGGTAAACCTGGTAAAAACATTTTTAAAAAATCATAAAAAAACCCAATAAGATATTTTAACTTCTTCGGGTCTGGTCTCTGGTGTACTATTAATAGTACATGTCTTTTAGTGGAGTATCATTTTGTTTTAAGGAATACTTTTGCTACTATTTACATGTAATAATGTTAGTATATGTCTATGCAATTACTATATGACTTCATTTATGTTTAGGCATTCAGTAATAATAATAATTACTATTATTTACTTAATTCTCTTTTTGACGCTTTCGATTCTTTTATTTTAAACATATATATCACTCTTTGAATTTGAAATAAAAGCTACTTTCCTGAAAAAATCACATCTAATAAAGCGCAAAAAGTATTAGAAAGTTGCAATGTAAATTAAATCTTATTGCAATACAATATTTTCTAAACATCTCCAATAATTCTTCCTTAGCCTATTGTCATATAAATATGAATTGAATGGTACGCAAAACAACAACATTCTTTATGTTTCAGACAATGATATATTCTTTAAATACTAATTAATCAGTTTTGATAGCATTCAGCATAGCATTCATATTATTAGCATAAAAGTATTTTTTTTCTAAAAATTGAAAAAAAAAAAAAAAAGAAAAAAATTGAGACCCGAAAAAGGTTAAAAACTACTTGGAATTTGATATAGGTTTTCAAATGTTATCAACTACTCTTAAGATTTTGCTTTGTTTCTTTTATATACCGTTTACATTCTTTTTCTTTTACATATGAGTTGTTTCTCAAATTGAAAGACCTTTTGGGATTGGTAATCGAAATATTTGTCAATCATCCCGTATTATTAAAATCGTTTTTTCACCAGATCGTTTAAATTTATTTGAATCTTTTTTTCTAACTATTTCATTGTGAATGGCAGTTTTAGAACGTTTCATTAACAGCTATTTCTCGTTCAAATTTACCACCATCCTTATAAAACCATTTTTTTTTTAACTTCGGTCACAGACAACTCTTTACCTAGCGGCATCTTCAAATGTATCGTAAATAACACTATCTAAACGCACAACACTTGCTTCTGGGGAATATTTTCATGATGTACAAATGCGTATGTTTTAAAGGGATTCTGATGTGGCGTATAATATGCTAATTTCCTAAGGTGGTCTTAAAATTTCTGAAGAGTCACCTTATTTACACTTTTAAAAAATTAGAAAATTTTAATAACAAATATTTATAACATAGAATTAGAAGATTATGTAACTTAAATTTTAATGAAGCAAGTATAGCAGAAAACGTTCTAAGGTCAATTTTAAATACTTACGCTAAAAATTTGCATTTTGTGTTTCCTTCTTTTGAAGTGAACCAATTTATTAGTGATCATATAATTTCTTAACGCTTTATAAAATAACATAAAACTGTTTCAAATTTTTATGATTTTGGGTCTGACGAGTGTTCAGCTATATAAAAAAATCAAGTCCGTAACTTAAATAGCTTCCGAGTACGAAACTGTGACAGCCGAGCGGGCAGATAGAGAAGCGACAGAATAAGGGTTCCGTGAGATGAACGAAACCCTAAAAAGGACATTTTTACTTCTTTTGACTTCTTATGATATTACAATTTTCAACTCTTGAGGAATCAATTTAAATAATGCACGTCATGCTACTCGAATAACATAATCTAACTGAAATAATGAAAAAAAAATCAAATCTATGTTCGGTTGTTTTTATTCCCATCTTAAACAACATTAGAAGAATATAAAATGTTTGTTCAAAACTTTTAATCAGATAAAAGAGGCATGAGCGTGTTTTATTGGGAGACTGAATCGTGCATTTGGGATTCTTCATTAAAATTTTATCTTATCAGGAGAGCTTGCTAGAGCGTTTTGCTTGCAGTACAGAAGATTTGGAAAGCATTAATAACATCCTGTTAGCATTGCTATATGAATTTTTACTTTGTTTAGGCTGCCAGACTCTGAAGTTTTAAATAAAGCTTTAACATTTGGTATGTCGTATACTTTGAAGTATATTTCACTGTTCTTTGGAGTTGGAAATACTACTTAAGTCCCTTTTGTGACCATATCTTTACGAAATAAAATATTAAACTCCATTTAAAAGCTTAATGTGATGCTTATTGCAGTGATGAAGCATACAAGTATTTTTATCAATACTGTACGACAACTTTTAGAGAATTATAATTTATTTTTTTTGAATGTTTTAATATAATTTTTGATTCTTCGAATAACTTAGTAAATTAAATCCTTAATAAAAGTTTATTTCTCCAAAAATAATAAATTAATTTCATTATTTTCTGGTGAAGCTAGAAGTTTCATGCTTATAAAGACAAGCATTGCCTGTAATAAGTGAAATCTATGTAATTGTTTATTTGTGGGAAGTTTTGATTTGGGTGATGAACGGGTGGATATTTATAGAAGCGAGACTATAAGCTTTCCGTAAGATGAAAGAAACGCTAAAAAACGAATTTTTTAATGACAGTTAATTTTTTAATTACAATTTCAGTTGTTGAGGAATGAATTTAATTTATGCATTTCATGCTACTTAAATTACATAATATAACTGAAATAAGAAAATTGAATAAGAATAAACAAATCTATGTTCGGTTGTGTTTTATTCCCACCTTAAACAACGTTAGAAGAACATAAAATGCTTGTTTAAAACTTTTAATCGGATAAAGAGAGCATTCGCTTCTTCTAATGTGAGAGTGAATCGTGCATTTGAGATTCTTTACTTTTGTTAAAATTTTACCTACCGGGAGATCTTGCTAGTGCGTTTTGCTTTCAGTACAGAAGATTTAGAAAGCAGTAATAACATCATATCAGCATTGCTATGTGAATTTTTACTTCGTTTAGGCTGCAAGACTCTGAAGTTTTAAATAAACTTTTAACGTTTGGTATACGTATAATCTGAAATATATTTCACTATTCTTTGGAGTTGAAAGTACTATTAAAGTCTCTTTTGTGACTTTAATAGTACACTTAAAACAATAATACTTTCCGTATCTTTACGAAATAAAATATTAAACTCCATTTAACATTTAAAAGCATAATGTAATGCTTATAGCCATGATGGAGTACATACGAATTTTTAATCATTAATATACAACTTTTAACCAAATAACTGACTAATATTTTAGTTTTTGCCAAACTGATTTAAAAAAATGCTCGAATTAAATAATGCAAAATTGACAATAAAAATTTACTGGTGAGAATAAAATATCATGATTTAAAAAAAAAAAAAAAAAAAAAAAAAAAAAAAAAAAAAAAAACACTTTGCCCGTATGACGCACGGGCATATCAGACAAGTAGTTAAAGAATTAGAATTTGTTTTTAGAATGTTTAAATATATTTTTTTTATTGTTTGAATAATTTAATAAATTAAATCCTCAATTAAAAATTTCTTTCTCAAAAAATAATAAAAGTATTTCATTATTTTCTGGAAAATATCAAGGTTTGAGGCGTATAAAGACAAAAATTGTTCGTTAATAAGTGAAATTTATGTATTTATCTTCTTGTAAAATTTGGATTTGATTAGAAAGTTTGATTTCAGAATATTACACGAAAATATACAAGTGATGAATTATTTACGTTTTTTAAAACGTAAGTGGATTAATCTCTCATAATTGCATAACACGCACATTAAAAGGAATTTAAGTTTGAAAAATATTTTTGAAGCCAGAAGCTAATGGCAAATTAATATATAGTTTAAACTAGTCAGATGTGGTAATCCCAAATCTTTCTTCTCTCTTATGCATGTTAATACTTCCTGAAAAATGTAGCATAGCAGCGTCATTGGTTAGGTGGTTTACACCAAGGTCTAATCAGCACTATTTTATGTTAACTTATAACTGATTCCGAAACTTGATGAAAGTCCGTGCATTAGTTTTTGAGGTATAATTGGACTTATAAAATTTAAAAAGAAAAATCAAATCTATGTTCGGTTGTGTTTTATTCCCATCTTAAACAACGCTAGAAGAACATAAAATGTTTGTTCAAAACTTTTAATCAGATAAAAGGACTACGAGCGTGTTTTAATGCGAGACTGAATCGTGCATTTGGGATTCTTTTCTTTTATTAAAATTTTATCAACCGGGAGAACTTGCTAGTGCATTTTGCTCGTAGTACAGAAGAGTTGGAAAGCATTAATAACATCCTGTTAGCATTCCCATGTGAAGTTTTACCTCGTTTAGGCTGCCAGACTTTGAAGTTCTAAATAAACCTTTAACGTTTGATATGTTGTATAATCTGAAATATATTTCAATATTCTTTGGAGTTGGAAATACTCCTTAGGTCTCTTTTGTGATAGTATCTTTGCAAAATGAAACATGAAACTCCATTAGCTTAATGTGATACTTATTGCAGTGAAGAAGTGTACAGGTGTTTTTTATCATTACTTTGCGACAACTTTTAAACAATTATAATTTATTTTTCTAGAACGTTTTAATATAATTTTTGATTACTCGAATAACTTAATAAATTAAATCCTTAATTAAAAATTATAAAATTATTTCATTATTTTCTAGAGAACACGGAAGTTTCACGCTTATAAAAAAAAATAATTGTTCGTTAATAAAGAAAATTGATGTATTTATTTATTTGTGAAGTTCTCATTTGATCTGAAAGTTTGAATATAGAGTATTACACGAAAATATACAATTGATGAATTATTTGCGTTGTTTAAAATGCAAATGGATTAATCTCCCATAGCTGCATAACACGCACATTAAAAGGTATTCAAATCTGAAAAATATTTTTAAAACCATAAGATAAAGGGTAAACTGATATGCAGTTTAAACTAGTCAGATGTGACAGTCCCAAATCTTACTTCTCTCTTATTCATGTTAATGCTTCCAATAAAGAAAAAATACCGCATAGAAACGCCACCAGTTAGGTGGTTTACATTAAAATCTGGTCAGCAACAACTTATGTCAACTTATAACAGAATCTGAAAATTCGTGCATTAATTTTTGAGATATAACTGACATTGCAAAATTTAAAAATTAAAAATAAAATCTATGTTCGATTGTGTTTTATTCCCATCTTAAACCACGTTAGAAGAACATAAAATGTTTGTTTAAAATTTTTAATCAGATAAAATGGGTATGAACGTGTTTTAATGTGAGACTGAATTGTGCATTTGAGATTCCTTACTTCTATTAAAATTTTATCTACCGGGAGAGCTTACTAGTGTGTTTTGTTCGCTGTACAGACGATTTGGAAAGCAGTAATAACATCATATTAACTATGCGAATTTTTACGTCGTTTAAACTGACAGACTCTGAAGTTTTGAATACAACTTTAACTTTCGGTATGTCGTATAGTCGGAAATGTATTTCACTATTGTTTGGAGTTTTAAGTACTATGCCCCTTTTGTGATCATATCTTTAAAAATAAAATATTAAACTCCATTCAAAAGCTTAATGTGATGCTTATTGCAGTGATCTACTATGTAGGTATTAAAAAAAAAAAAAAAAAAAAAAAAAAAAAAAAAAAAATCTAATCTCTGTTCGTTTTATTTTGTTCTCATCTTAAACAACACTCGAAGAACATAAAATATTTGTTCAAAACTTTTAATCAGATAAAAGTGGTATGAGCGTGTTTTATTGGGAGACTGAATCGTGCATTTGGGATTCTTTACTTCTATTAAACTTTTATCTACCGAAAGAGCTTGCTAGTGCGTTTTATTTGCTGTACAGAAGATTTGGAAAGAAGTAATAATTTCATATAAGCACTGCTATATGAATTTTTACCTCACTTAGGCTGCCAGACTCTGAAGCTTTAAATAAACCTTTAATATTTGGTATGTCGCATAATCTGAAATATATTTCAGTATTCTTTGGAGTTGGATGCACTACTTAAGTCCCTTTTGTGACCGTATCTTTAAAAAATAAAATATTAAACTCCATTTAAAAGCTTAATTTGATGAAGTATACAGGTATTTTTTATCATTACTGTACAACAACTTTTAACTACTTATCTGATCCCTATTTTTGAAAAAAACTTTCAAATAATGCCTTTTTTTTTTCCATGTCATTTACAGA
This sequence comes from Maratus speculifer, assembly GCA_964019185.1. Classification (NCBI taxonomy): domain Eukaryota; kingdom Metazoa; phylum Arthropoda; class Arachnida; order Araneae; family Salticidae; genus Maratus; species Maratus speculifer. The sequence continues at coordinate 270,838,770 of OZ025290.1, read as the reverse complement.
ATTTTTAATCTTTTATCACCGGTTTTTCGAATCAGAAATTTATGCCTAATTGGATTAATAAAATGCTCAGATTAAATAATGCAAAAATTATAATAAAAGTTTACTGGTGAGAATAAGAAATCATGATTGGCAAAATCAAGTTGCCCGTGTAACGTACTGGCAAATTAGGGAAACGGTTAAAGAATTATGGTTTAGTTTTTAGAATGTTTTAATATAATTTTTGATTGTTCGAATTACTTAATAAATTAAATCCATAATTTTAAAAAAATTACTCGAAAAATAATAAAAGTATTTTATTATTTTCTGGAGAATATTGAAATTTCATACATATAAAGACAAGAATTGTTCATTTATAAATGAAATTTATGTATTTATTTATTTGTTAAGTTTTGATTTGATTAAAAATTTTGGTTACAGAATGTTACACAAAAATATGCAAAGAAACGCAAGGGATTTAATCTCCCATAATTGCATAACACGCACATTAAAAGGTATTCAGTTTGAAAAATATTTTTGAAACCACAAGATAATAGGCAAATTGATATACAGTTAAAAAAATGTATTTCAAAGAAAATTTTATTTTTTTATTCGACTATATATAAAAATTCAAGTTGTGCTATGTTTAGAAAAAAATTGCATTTAAAGCAATATGTTTAGTTAACACTGTTTCCGCAGTGATTTAACATCAGCGTTACTCACTAAGAAATTTGTATTTAGAAGATCGTAGAAGAAACTGAATTTAAAAACATTAAATCAGATTGTAATTGAATTTTGGAAATATTTATACCTCAAATTTAAAATCAGTCTAACATTTTAATAACATTGTCATGCCAACTGTTATTTTTCTAATTTTGGTTCCAGATTTCCTAAGTAATGTATAAATGTCGCATATTTCGTTGTATAAGTAACTTGATTAATTTTTCGTTTCTGATTAGAGTTCAAATTACTACCTCAGACTCTCATTTATTTTAGGATAACTTAACAAAATTAATGAAATATTTATATCTTCATTAAAAGATAAAAATAAAGTTGTCAAGAATTTAATAAACGCACATTCCGGCATAAACAATACATTTTAGTACTGTCGTAATTTTTGAGAATGATTTTATGATTTTCAGACATTATAATTGGTTTCATTAGAATGTTGCATCGTTGTTCACTGGAAATATTTTTTTTGTATTATTTAACTTTGCAAACAATTAAATGATTAAAAATATGTTAAGATGTAAGAATATACATGTTATAATATTAGTGTAATTTCTAAGAGTGTTTTTATGATGCTTTTAGCCATGATAATTAGTCAAATGTTATCTTAATTTCATAATAGTATACATATATATATGTATATGTATTATATATAATTTTAATTTGCTGAATTGTGGTGTTGACCAATTGTATCATACGAAAAAATGTTTCACAGAAAATATATACTCGTATGTATATATATAAGTGATTAGTTTTCAACATATTTTGAGAAGAGTGAGTACAATTCTCAATTTGCTTAATATTCTTGTATTCCTAATTATTTTTCATTTGAATGTTTTATTCCGACAATGATAGACCTTTTTTTGCAAGATTTGCAAGTTTTTTAAACGAAATAATGCACTTTTGTGATATGTTGCGTTTATGCGGACTGATGATTAGACATTCACGTGGCGTTTTGATTTTACAAATGTTCATCCTCATTTCATTTCTATATTTCATTATTTGTTCTATTTCGTGATTACACTCAATCTATTATATTTTTCATAGCTTCTTACATTAAAAAAGCCACTGTTTCTTATTAGGTGCTTCGCAATTATGTAATATGTAGCACCTATAGTCGTCGTTCAGTTGTCCGCCTGTCTCTCCATCTGTCCGCATATAACATAGCAAAAACTACCCAACCAAATCGTTGGAAATTTGAAATTTATAATTTTTTCATAATTTTATGGAGTCATTTCAAATTGTATGAAAATCGGATGCATGGTTTAATTACAGGGACAATCGAAAGTATTCCATCATATTACGGTCAATAGGAAAAAAATAGTTTCAATTACATTTTAATGATGCTACACTCTTTCGAACACAATGAAATTTATATGCATCTATGAAGTATATATTAAAATATACATTCCGTGCAATGTGTGATACAAAGAATATTTGTTATTAACTTACAGGGCTACACAAAACTATTCCATAGCATAATGGTATAGGTGGAAACATTGTTTGGGGCGCGTTTTAATTATTATTAAACAATTTAACATTTCACAAAATTGATATACATTTCTGAGGCTTAGTACATATTACTTTCTGTGTAATAGAACACAGATAATATTTACAGGGACGCACATAAGATATCAGCTATTATACTGCATCCGAAGTACTGCATGCTATTACACCAAAACCTAAATATTTTCGGAATTTCGCTATAGTACGATCGCTCCTCATTTGCTACGTCTGATGTACAATTTTCGACTTGTTGTATTGAGATTTATAACGTTTCCTTTAAAATATTTTCTATGCATTTTTTATATAACAATAATGGAAATTATTATTACATGCCATCTTTAAATTAGAGATTTGTTCAGATATTACTATACAAACTTATTTGCTATGTTTTGATTTCAAAAGTATTACATATACCTGCACTAAAGAATAAATCGGGCACAATGGTCAAAATTTTTAAAAACCTAATTAAAGACGTTAAATCTTTTATTACGAGGATAAAAAGTCCATTTGAAGATTTTATTTTTCTAAAAACTTTACCAATCGAAAAAGCTTGAGTGTGTGTTTAGTTAGTGTAGACTAGAGGTGGCAAGTGGTTATAAAATCTTAATAGCATTGTTAGGCGATTTCAGAATTCTAGAACTTATAAATATTTATAAATAATATATATTTAACTTGAGATAATAGGTATAACATGATAAGTTTTCCCTGAAGTTAAAAATATTATTTAAGTCTCTCTCTCTTTTTTCTTAATTTAATGTTTAACATTCTTTCGATTTTTATTTTCTTGTTAAATAAATGTATTTTAAATCTGAAAGCTCATTGTACAAAATATATTTTGTTTGAAAGAAATATACTTATTTCATTTATTTATTAATTACGATATCTCATTCAAAATATGTTGATGTTACTTGCAAATGATCAAAATGTTTACAGTTATGTGATTTTATATTTTTATAAACCTTATAAAATATTTATGCAAAGCTACCAATGGACATTATTTTTATCCCTCTGAGCGTCTTTCAAATAGGTAAAATTGTAATGTTTTTTCCTCTAATTTAGTTAAATGCTCAGAAAATATGATTCTTTCAGCATTATAAAATATAAAAAAAACTTAACAACAAACATGCATGTAATCCTTGAGAGTATTGATCATTCTGAAATGTATTGAAAATCCATTGAATCTTTAGAATTATATTATCTTTAATATCGTTTATCTTGCAGTGAAAGCTGGAGAATTTAAAATTATGCTCTAAGCACTTAGAGTGTTAAAGAAAACAATAATGTATTTTAAAAGTTTAAGTATAGTGTAGTAGAGTTTAAAACCGCAAAAATCTAGCATGAAGATTGTAATGTTGAAGTAGAGACAGGCATAATGATAATAATAATAATAATATGCTTTTTTTAAAATTATATTCAGATATTTCCAAATTTTTAATAAATTTTAAAATCATAATTTTTGTGAATCATCTTATTAATTGTAATCGATAAATGGTTGAATGTTATTTTAGCTTAAAACAAATTTAGTATCATCATAACTCCCTAAACATCGCGATCATAATTTGGTTTAAATATTTTCTCAAAGCGTTAATCAAATAAAACAATATATGTATTTTATCCTAAAATTAAACGTACACATTTATACATTATATAGTTAAAAAATCTCCGAAAATTTCCAAATTTTTCATATTTTGTAGAAAAATTTGACGAATCCTTCTGAAATTTTAAGAATATAAAGAACATGTTTAGTGTCATAATTTTCTGTTCACAATGTTTTTCATTTTGGCTCATTTTGTTTGTTGTGTGCACAATTTCCACTCAAATTTAATGAAACTTTCAAGAAATTTGACAAAGTAAGGTACCCTGGGGTAATAACGCCAGGCGGGGTAATAACGCCAAGTGCTTATATTTTGCATAATTATGAAATAATCAGGTAAATGACACCATTGTGCTCTGCGCAGAAGGGTTTTGAGTCATATAAATCGCAAAAAACAGCGTCAAGTTAATTTGTTTCATTTTTAGGTCTTATTGTTTTTACAAGCAACTAAAATTAACGCTTGATCTAAAATTTGCGAGATAAGGTTTTTGATCTGAAGACTATATTTTTTATCCAGAAATACTTTGTTTATTACATAAATTTGTAGTGTATTTCATGTACTTTCAAATTGTTGTAGAAGATTTTGGATATCTTCTCGAGATAATTTGTAGTTTAGGATTTACTGCGCAATAAGTATCCCGGGGTAATAACGCCAATCCTTGGCATTAATACCCCGGTTGATTCCCTACAGTGACCTAGCTACATCCTAAATACTGATTCAAATAAACACAGTTAAAACTGTGCAATGTTTCTAATAATTCTATTTAAGCGGTCCTTTTTAAGCAAAAAGATGCTCACGGTCTGATATTATTTTGCCTCATCCTCCCCCCCCCCACACCGCACCTTTATTTTTCTTACACTTTCACAAAAAATGAACATTTTCAATAGCTTAGAATGCAATTTGTCAATTTCTAAGTTTGTAGAGTTTGTATTTTTAGAATTGGGCAATCTACATGCAATTATTCCATCTTATTTCATAGTTTTGTTTGCATGGCGTTATTACCCATATAGGTGGGTAATAACGCCAAATAGCATTGGTCAAGAAAAAACGCCATTACATTTTATGAATACATATCTGTTAAATTATTTTATTTTATATAGATAGTCAATGAGTTGCTGTATCAGATCCTATATTTGTTTGAAAAATACAATCTAAAACTAAGCCGTGAAAATTGGGAGAACCTTAACGTGGCGTTATTACCCCAGGGTACCTTATATAGTAAAAACAATGCATTATAATTAAAATATAAATATAGGGTTACGTGAGGCAACTGGGACATGATTTTACGATGCGGCTATGGGGATTTTCTGGCAATTAAACTTCAAAAAGCTTTTGCTCATTTGAATTAAAGTTTGGACCTCTGTAAATGTGTTTCGTTAGGTTCACTATATCACACAGAAATTTAAAAAAAAAATTAAATTCTAATGTCTAAAAATAAAAATAATATGTGTGTTAACTTTTCTTTCTTCATGGATCCAATTGCTCCATTTTTATGAGTAACTGCAACAGGAGGGTCTGTGATCGCATGGTTTATATATATATATATATATATATATATATACAGGATGAGTCATAAATATCGAAACAATAGGCTATCTTCTTAAATATTGCCCCTAGACTCATACTTCCAATTGCAAAGTTTCATAAAAAAGGTGAATTTTTTGATAAGATAAGTTGCAACTCCATGGGGGGTCTATTTCAAAAAATACGAAAATTAAATTTTTATACGGCCCCCAGAGGATAAAACATCCAATCAGAAAAATTTTCCTTATTCATTTCTGAATTGAAGAAAAAAAAAATTCCTCGATATCTTCAAAACTCAGAGAGTTATGGCAATTTTAATAAATCGTGAGGTTTCAAGAGATCTGATACAAATTTAAATGCTTGTAATTGAAGAAACAATATTGCTGTAATGGGTCCAGGAAACATTTATTTTAATTATTTATTTATAAAGTTAGAATTTTGAATGTTTTGTAATGGTTAACCATATAATTTGTAAGAATTATCACATCATAAATAATTTTTTTTTCAAAAAATTTAGAGTAAATTAAAATTGTTATAACTCAAAACATTATTTGTCGCGTTGAATTTTTTTTCTTTTGATTAAATGAAAATGTCTAATTTTCAATTTTGATTCAGCATTTTAAATAATAATAAAAAAAAAAAATAAAAGTATTTAAAAAAGCAATACAAAAAGAGATACAATTTTTTGTAAACAAATCATATTTTTAAAAGTAAATTTTCTGAGCTGAAAACTTCTCTCGGCACGTTGGACATTTTTTTTTTAAAGATGTTAAAAGACTGATGAACTCGAGGGACTGTTAACGTAACCGACAGTTATTGACTTATGTCAGTTTAAAATTGATAAATACCGAAATAAAAACATTTGATGCAGAAAAGTGCATTTAGTTTTAAACAAAGATGAGCTCCTAACGTTTAATTGCTTTTTAAAAATTTTTAGGTGATTAACTCCGTTCTGTATAGTTCCGATTTCAAATTTTGTTTATTCTCACCTTCTTTAATTAATGTTTAAATGCGTCAATTGATTTAAACCTTATTTTTTTATCACGTCGATTCAATTTTTTTCATTGCGCAGTGACTCACAGACAGACATTTTATAAAAACATGTTTTTCAGTATCTCTGAGACCTAAAAGATGTGAATCCATCGAAAACCGGAATTCAAAATTTTCATGAATCCAATACTTTCTTCTTGTATAGGTAGACGAAAGTAAAAATTGGTTTAAAACCATCATAAATTATGAAACTGAATAGTGAAAAGTAGATTTTTGAAAATATTTCTATGTAATTTATTAAAATGTATTTCCAATGATTCCATTAATAGAATTGTCATTATCGCTATCACTATTTTTACTAAATTTATTGCCTGCGGCAATAAGTTTTTAAGACACTTTTAATGAGAGTTGAATTAATATCACTTAATTTAATAACACTTTTAATAAATGTTTAATAAGACGGTCCGGCCAATGGTTCGTGACAGTTACGAGGTTGGTGCCAAGGTCGAGATATTGCAGACATCTAGCACATTCCTAGGAAGTTTAAAGCAAAAACCTATATGCTTTTATTTTATGTCTAAAAGTTAAAGTATTGTCTTGGATCGACATTTAACAATGCGTAAATTTATGGTCGATTCCTAAATTGTACTTCAAATGAACCGACTTCGCTGCACTCAGAGGTATGTTTAAGTGGTGAAGTCACGAATTTTGGAAAATTTTGGATTTTAATATCTATCGGAGATTTGTAGATATCGAGATGAAATTTTATTGTTTAGTTCAGGAATGGATAAGGAAGAATTTTCTAATTGGAAGTTTTATCCTCTGGGGGCCGTATAAAAAATTTATTTTAGTATTTTTTAAAATAGACCCCCCCATGGTGTTGCAATTATCTTATCAAGAAATTCGCCTTTTTTATGAAACTTTGCAATTGGAAGTATGGGTCTACGGGCAATATTTAAGGAGATAGCCTATTGTTTCGATATTTATGACTCACCCTGTATATATGGGTGAGTCATAATTTATATATAATAGTCATAATATTATATAGTCATAATATAATTATTTTGGTGTAAGTCCTGTTTGAAAGAATGTAATCAACTTAAAAAAAATTAAATCAGACAGATCATGTACATTATACACCAAAGAAATTGCTTTCATAGGGAAAACTTTGATGTCAAGGTGTCTAAAAAAGATTTGATATTAAGTATATGGATATTTTTGGAAAAAAAATAAAATAAATCTATAAACAAACGGCTGCGTAAATATCTAAGTACCTCATTCTCTTTTATATTTGCTTCACTTGAAGCGCAATTTTTCCAATAAACCTGTGAAGAATGCAACCATGATTTTATATCAAACAGAACTACCTTTTTTTGGTTTCGATAATTTTCTAATAATGTTACTTTATCTTATATACAGTACACCTTTTCATTTGTATCGTAAAATTTCAAAGTTTGGTTATCTCACTTAAGAAATTTGGTTTGATGCCTACAATATATTTAAAAAAAAATTATTATTTCATTTTAATAAGATATTATACATTTTTTTGTGTCGTAAGGGAAAAAAAACAAAAAATTAATTTTCCATAGTAAGAGAAACGCAAAAATCTATTTATAACTATTGGAGTAACTGGACCCAATATGGTTAAGTTACCCCTGATACATGTCCCAGTTTACTCCATACTTGAAAAACTGATGGGGAAACTAGAAATCTCCCTTACATTTGAAACATGAAATAAATATGTATAGATACCGAATAGCATTAATGCAATTATATGTCTAATGTTTAAAAAAATGTTTGTTTAATAAAAGTACTTACAATATTTTAATAAAAAGCCGCTGAAGTTCAACAAAACTGACCATGTGTTTTAAAAAAGAAACTACAATTTTCAACAATCTATCACAGCAAAGACAAAGTTATGATTTATTTGACACACTTTTTTAAAAAAAGTAGAGATTAGGGGCAGAGTTGGAAAAAAACCAGGTTTTTCCGGAAAAAACAACAACAAAAAAAAAAAAAACGGTTTTTTTTTATTTAAACCAGATTTTTTTTGGTTTAAACCAGGTATTTTTGGTTTAAACCAGGTTTTTTTTGGTTTAAACCAGGTTTTTTTAAAACATTCGTTCTTATTATATATACATGCATATTCACTGATAAAAACAAACATTATTGGTTTATAAGCAATGTAGCTTCACTTAAAATAATTTAAATTTAATAATTAAACTGAATTTATGCTGAAAATTGAAAAAAAATCATTTTTCATTTTAAACAGTTTTAGCAAACGGCCTTATGTTGAAAGTTTTAATTGTTCATCACAGTTCATCCATTGATGCCCTGTAAATTTTTATAAACAATCCTTTGATTACTAATAATAACATTTGGATGTAGTTTGATAAATATTCTTTTCCACAATTATTCAAATAATAAATTACAAATACTTCTTAAGATTTTTTTCTTTCTGAGTGACAATTTGAAGTTAACATTTTTAGTCGTTAGATTCAGGAGATAGCAGAGGGAAAAAAGTTATTATTAAAATGCTATGACTAGCAACCAGTCTTTGCTTTTAATTCTTCAAGATAATCTCCCAAAAGAAAAAAAATATTTTACAGCTTGTGCAAAATCTTAAAATATCATTGTGTTGTATTATTAATTGCATTATATAATCTGCATTATTAAAAGAATTAAAATATTTTATACTAAATATTGAATCTATTTTATCTTTAACCAATTCACGTGTTTAAAGTTTTTTCTTTAGAGCAATAGATATGTTCACCAATGCATACTGATTTTAAACCTATGCATAAAAACATGACGTAAACCTAATACATCTAATGCTTATTGCTGAAATAAAGTGTTAAAAGTAGAAAATATTTATATTCAATAATCTGAAACTTGTAAATTATAAAGAAAGAAAATGTCATTAGATTTCTTCTAAAAAATGACTTGCTGGTTTAATCCTATGCATAAAAAAAGACCTAAACCCACTATATATAATATTTATTACTGAATTGAAGTGTTAAAAGTAGAAATTATTTATGTCTAATAATCTGAAACACGTAAATTATAAAGAAAAAAAGAAAATGTTATTAGATTTCTTCTAAAAAAACCAATTGTTTTTTTTGAGAAAAAAACCATTTGGTTTAAACCATGGTTAAAACCAATTGGTTTAAACCGTGCCAACCCTGATTAGGGGGCAATGCTCGCAAAAGCTGAAACTTAAAAGACATCAACGGTTTTTTATAAAACAGCCTATGGCCTAGTTACCTCGTGGATCCAATTTCCCCAACAAACCTTACTGAATATTTGATGAAAGGTGAGAATTTGTATGATGTAATTGCTGGCTGCGAATTCTATTATGATAATAAGTGTAAGTTTTTGCAATTGGTAGTGAACTATGATAGAACAATTACTGACAACTAAATAACAAATTTTTGGGAAAAAATTAGATTATAAATTACTTCAATAATCGTATGTCTTCAAATATCATGCTTTTGAATTTAAAAGTGGTGTTAGAAAAAAATGCATTGTTAAACTTTTTTTCCCTTTGTGAATCGGATTAATAGCTAAATTATGCAAATTTTTAGTTCGCTCATTTCAATTTCAGGCTTTATGAATATTCCGCTATTTTTCGACGCTAAATATACTATTTAAGAATATTTTTATGATCATCTTCAATACGTTTAATGCTACAAAATTCTGGAAATATTTTTATAAATTGTTAGCAACGATGATGGGTTAGATTTGATGTTACTTTAAAACAATAAATATGGTGTCATTTTATTTTCCTAACAAGTATTTCTGAAACCTTGTAATGTCTATCCTTTAGACTTATAAATGGACAAAAGAAGACACGGATTTTCAGATGAATTTTTACTTCCTTTAAGAAAAGATAACTGATAAATTTTACTAACTAGGCGAACTCAAAATTGCATTTACATGTCATCAGAGAAGATTGGAAAACTTCAATAAAGTCTTAATAGTATTATTATGAAACTTTATAGTTAGCTTATTTTCATTCCAGACTACTAAACACGAAAGTTTACAATAATTCTTTAACTTTTGCTAGTTTTAAATTGATAAATCGTGTGATATTTTTGGTAACTGGAGATACTGAGTAATTTTTGTGATCATATAATTTTACAAAATCAATAAAACTCTGAAAACGTTGTTAAAATTTTAATAAATTTTGTTGAGATGTGTAAGTATATGTTACCGCAGTATTAGTACATACTATACTGCGGTACATTATAATAAATTTTAATGAAATATGGCTTAATTTTAAGAATACATTAATTTCATCTTTGATTGTTTGAATAGTTTAATAAAAATATTATTTTTTAAGTTAAAATGCACAGATGTGTGTGAAAAGTGCGGTTAAATACTAAAGAGGAAAGGATGAAACTTTTTCAGCACTCAATAAAGTCGGTCGATATTGTCAGTTTCCAGAAACATAAAAACGAATTTTACTTGGAACTTAACCATTTCGAAATGGTTCAATATATTAAAATAAGACAATAAAATGTTGTACCAATGAATAAGAAATGGACTAATAGTGTACATGAAATTGTAAAAGGTTTGTCGGTAATGCACAAGTAAAGCAGACAAAGAAAATAATCAACGAAACAAGAAGATTTATGAAGAAATACAGCGAATTTACCCCTCCCCTTTGTAAAAAAAAGATCCCAAATAAAGAATTAAATATCCATAATTATTTAAAACAGTAGGTAAATGCTTCATAAAATTTAACTGTGATCTTCTCTAGAAAATTCTAGACGGTAACAAAAGTTTAAAATCAACGTGTTCGATTTAGTGCTATTTTTTCACTGAAGAGAGTAAATTCGTATGCAGTGTAAGGCAGATGGAATAATCCCCAAAATGAATAATAAAATCATGCATACTATCAAAAATTGTCAGAATCAAGAAAATAGCTGCTGTTAATTGGATGAATAAAATGTTTGACAGGAAACTAGCTTTACCACAAGGAAGATTCTGCTCGTAATTTATCGCGTATGGCTTTTTTTTTTCATTTAATTTTTTAAGTCTTTACTTCTATATATTTAATTATCTGCCAAAGATCAGTATAGCTTTGAATCTTCATGAACATAAACGCATAAAGTCGGTAGGCCATTCTGATTACAATTATACCAATGAACCCTATTAATTAACCCCTTCCGTAAGGAATATCTTATAATGTGTCAGCCTGTTGGTGGCACATCAACACCTTTATGAAAATGTATAATTTATTTCGCATACCAGTTGTAACTTTTCATTCTAAGGAAAAAAAAGCTGATTTCACCCCAGGAAAAATATTTGTTGGATATATGTCCGTCTTTATGTCTTCCACTATATATAAAAATTTAGAGATCTGAATAGTCTAATATCAACTTATCTGTGACACGACTGATCTAACACGGCAATTGATCGCCATGAAGATTGCTTTAATGATCGCTAAGAAAAAAGTACTGTCGATAGATTTATTAACGGGCATGTTTTTTTCTAAATATGCCTTTTCCGTATGCTTGCAGAATACTTTGTTACCGACTGGAGACAATGTTGTCTTTTGAGAGCATTCCAAGTTGCATGAGGCACAGCTTTTCTAAATACTACTGCTATTTTAACAATGCTGTTGGATTTTCAATTTGAAACAACTTAAGGTAAACCGGAAATATAAAATTTCTGTTATTTTTAATGTATATTTTTTATTTTAACAACTTTTAAGTTGATGGATATAGTGATTTATGTAAGAGCCAAGTGAAAGACATTTTTCCCGTCTTTCATGGACCGGCCCTTTTATCCGTTTGTGAGTTTTGTTGTAAGATTGTTGTCTAAAATGCAGCATTTTGTTGTTAGTGTGTTTTTATCATGTGTCCAGTACATATTTGTATTGAATGTACTTATTTAAATGGAAAAAGATTGAAACTATGTAATCAATGATGTAGTACACGTGTAAATTGCATAGCATAGCATATAATGATTTGAAAGCGTCATTATATCTGGATAGACACAAATCGATCAGATAATTTACACTGTAAAAAAATCCGTTAAATTTACGGCAAAACCAAACCAAACATGATGTATTATAATTTAAAAAAAGATAATGTTACATTAATGCACAAAAGATAATTCTTTAATGACATTGTTTATACTAACAATACTATTATTAATGTAATTGCTTTATTTTTGATTACGATCATTAAATTCATACATGGATTTCACTTGTACTCTTAAATAAAGGGTTCTTTTTTCTAAATACAATAAATGTAATTTCCAAGGAAAAGCAGTTTTTTCTGAAAATTAAAATTTCTTTGTTAAGGAAATGTTCATTTCCTTTTTGAAGACTTTTTCAAGCCTTTCGTGTGCTGTTGATGGAGAATTTGATTGTTTACGAGACTTTCCCCTGTTCATTTAAATTGCTTGGAAACTACCTAAGCACGGAGCTTGTATTCAACTGGGAATACATGCACTTGTTTTAAAACAAGAACATCTACGTTTAATTTAATTCATATTTACTATGCTGCGAAAAACAAATCTGATAAATGTTACAGTTATTCTCGGTAAATGATGGATCGATACGAGACTCAGGAGGATTTTCCTCTATCACTTAATTCATTGTTTAAAGCTTGAAATAGCAGCCTATTTTTTGTTATGTCGATAGTATTTAATGCTTTTAAAATGCTACTGATAAGATGAATTTAATTTCTTGATAACAAGTTTTATGTTATTTTAGCTTCCTGAAAACTTACGCTGAAAACTTTCTTGCACCAATTAGCAATAATTTCATTGGTATAATACACATATTTTAATAGCAAATCAATTTAGATAATTTCATTAGGTGAATGTATGTATTTTAATTTGGAATAAACCGTGCATGAGAGATTTTCGTTTTTCCAACATTTTGTTATAATTAACTGGATAAATCATTCTGTCGCTCTTTTTTTTTTTTTTTTTATCAGGCACCAATTAAAAGTCTCCCTTGCGATAATATTGTAGTTTTATAAATTTCTTAAAATATAAATTTTTAATTAAAATTTTAATAAAATTTTCTGTGTTTTGTAATATATATATATATATATATATATATATATATTTTCACATAATTGAAATTATTTTTAGGGTTTTGTTCATTTTACGAAACTTCTATAGTTCTGCTTATTTGTCTGTTACAGCCTCATACTCGAAAACTAGTTAAGTTATAGACTTGAATATTCCTTTACATAGAGCTTGAATTCCCCCTGTCTTTCCCGAAATAATAAAGTTTTGAAAAAATCTTATATTATTTTAACTAAACTAATTTGTTTGATTTTTTTCTATTTCAAACATAACCATAAACTCAGAAAATGTCACAGAGATATAATGGCACCGTGGTAAAGCAAACGTCACACATACTGTTAGGTTATGGATTCAAAACAATCAGACGAAGCTCTAAAGTTTCGATTTTTATTATTACACTTCATTTTCGGATGACTTTAATTAAAAGTAAATCATTTCTTTTCGGCAATTTTAAAGGCTTACATTATTTTTTTTTTTTACACAGCGGTAATTTTTGAAACAACTACACTGTAAACTTAAACTCCAGCAAAAAAACGGAAAAGGTGCTGGCAGCAGAGTTGCCGTATCTGATCCGTTAAATAATAGAAATTCTTTTTCATTACTGACCATTAGTTTCCAAGACTGAAGTGTTCCGTTTGAGACTGGAGATTGTCCGTTTTCGAAACCGGAGCATTTCCGTTTTCGAAACTGGAGCGTCTCCGTTTTCGAAACGGGAGCATTTACGTTTTTGAAACTGGAGCGCCTCCGTTTCCGAAACTGGAGCGTTTCCGTTTCCGAAACTGGAGCGTTTCCGTTTCCGAAACTGGAGCGTTTCCGTTTCCGAAACTGGAGCGTTTCCGCTTTCGAAACTGGAGCGTTTCCGCTTTCGAAACTGGAGCGATTCCATTTTCGAAACTGAAGTATTCCAACTGGGAAACTGAAGTACTCAAATTGGGAAACTGAAATACTCCAACTGGGAAACTGAAACGCTATGATTTAGAAACAGAATATTATTTTTCAGACTAAAATTTTCCATTTCAGAAAGAAATTTCAAATTAACGCATGATTAGTTTCCGTTGTACTAATTTATATTTTCAAATTTTACCTTACTGATCAAAACTTATTGGCATATAATTAGATTCGTATTTATGTCGGTAAATTTTTTTTGTGACTAATTTTTTCGGTGTATTTTTTTAATTTTTTTTTTTTTTTAGTTGTTGAAGTATTTCAAAAATAATGACTGCATGTGTTAAAGTATTAAGGAAACACATCAAACAATATCAATTATAATAATGAGGCCTTGTATATTTACATTGTACAGGGCCTGATTTCTGAAAAGGTCAGCCTTAGGCCCATTGCTGATGGAGAACCAAAATAATTTAGAAAAGAATTCTTAAAAATGCTTTTTTCTGCAATTTGCTTAAAAATTTTGTACTCCTTGGTTATCCAGTCGACCAATTTTGCCAAATTATACGAATCGTCCAACTATTATTCAAATTACTCAAATTGATGCAATTTTTTTTATATAACAAGAGTACAAATAAATTAGTAGAACATAAATTAAAAAAAAATGTCGAATCAAAAATCCCTTGACGACGGAACAAATAAGTGCATTGTGTTTAATGCAAGTGAATGCGAAATTTACGGTAATCCATTATTGGCATTTAATCTTGGCATTAAATTTTTTGCCGACAGGATTACCAAGTGGTATTAAATATTTTAAATTAACTTGAAAACTGCATCGCATTATCTAAAAGCTTCGAAATATACTCTGAATAAACTTAAGAATTTTTCCAAAGAATTTTTCATATTACAAACTGGCATTTTGACATTTCTCCTTATTGATCGAAACTTATTGGCCTATAATAGATTACAGATAATTTATGTCAGTAATTATTTGTAACTAACTCTTCCTGTATGCTTTTCTTAAGGAAAAACTTTTGTTTTAGTTTTCAAAATATTTTGATAAACTGGATGTGTTAAAATTAAAATGCAGAGAAAAAGGAATGCAATATCAATTTTACTATAGACGTTCTTTGGTTTAATCTTAAAGATAAAATAGACATTACAGATTGTATTTATGTACATATTTACTCAAAAACTAACTATTTTACTTTTTTGGCAATATTTAAATTGGAGAAAAAAATGTGCATATATATCAACTGTTTTCCATTTTCACACATTCTGACATCCCTGGTGATTTCTGGTGTAAAATCAACTCTGCAGAATTACAATTACTTGCTACCGAAAGTTTTAAATATGTTAACTGTCTTTTTTTGTGTTTATATATAATGTATTGAACTGGATACAAGAATTTTCTTTGCTGTGTTGTCAAGCTTTAAACCATAAAAATCAGGAAGTAAAAAAAAGTCAGAAACTTCAAAAGTATTCATTAATAATTCTTTATTAATATATAAAATATTAACAAAATAAAATAATACATGATGATCACATTAAAAAAGAAATCTACAGTTTTCAGTGTAATGCTATAATTCATTCATTCTAACAAATAGAATTCTTTGTATAAGATTTTGCATTTGAGAGTGAAAATTGAAAATGTATTCAGAGAAACAATCATGAAGTTTTAAAAAGATATATATGATTGTTGATAACTTCTATCACATCAAATAGTTCTAATAAACACAGTGACAATAAATAAGACTGAGAAAACTTGGGTTAAAAAATTAAGAGGAATAAATATGCAAAAAATCAGAACACTAAATAAAACAATAAAATTATCGATTGTTGCATCCCAAATTAAAATGACTTTCAAAATATCCAAGTCCATTTACTAACTATATAATTGGCTTGGTAATCTTACTAATTCTTCTTCCTTCCATCCTAGGTGCTTTGATACCTTTATTTGAGTTAATAGTGGCAAAGATTCTGGAAAATGAAAATAGAAAATTTAGTAATAAAAGACACTTATAAAGTTAAAAGATTTAACATGGTATATTATAAAAAAAATACCACACTTTCCTTTTATTTTACACTACTTTTTTTATATAAAAAGTTCTAAGATAACTTACAGCAATTTATGGCCTTACATAGGATAATTTTAACAATATCATGGTTTTTAAACAGACATGAGAACGATCGATACCAAAGAAAAAAATATTTGATGCCTTTTCGTTCTCCCCCCTCCCCCTTCGGCTTAGAAATTCATCCTGGCCATAAGCCGAAAGCTGGTCCCCAGGATGGGCGTCTACTTCTACTACTGCCCTTTCGTTATGGTGTCCGGGGAACGTGTCCCCTCTGCCTCCTCCCTTTAGCATCGATCCAGAGAACTATAACAAATACCTTAACTTCCACCATTATAAAGGGTTGTAATCCACAAAATCTGATTTAAAAAAAAATACTGACTGGTTCAGATTTTCTTCAACCTTAAATACATTAGGCATCACTAAAGTAGAACACACAAAGCTATAGGGGAGACTGGGGTACATGTGAACAGTACACATAAATGTAGCTTTTTCTGATAAATGGATTAATTTCTATAAACAAAAACTACTCAATATATTAAACAGAGCAATTTTGTATACGGTATTTTTTTAAAAATCGCTTTTATAGTTTCTTTCTTTTGATAGTTTTATAAATTAAAAATAATTGTTTCACAACTGCCCTACTATTGGGGTGACGAAAAAAGAGAATTTATAACGAAAAAATATCTATAAATTTCGCTAGTTTCTGGGTGATATGTTTAAGCACTGCATTATAAAATTGAAATAAGTAGATTTATGAAAGAGAGGGAGGATTAGATGATTGGTTTAATTGTTAAAATAAAAATAAAAATTAAAGAAGTAAATTTCAAAAAGAAAATATAAAACTTTTAAATTTTGCTTTCGGGTTTGTGTTTCTGGATTTTTTTTTTTTTTTTTTTTTTTTTTTTTTTGGGGGGGGGGGGTATTTAGATAATTCTCATCAGAAATCTAACAAAATATGAAAGATTCCCATCCAAGTATTTGTCTTATTTATTTCTAAATTAACGATAAAGAAGGATTTTTAATGATTGTTAAAAAAAACTCGATTATAATATCTCCCCTAAATTTAACTTCTTTCACTTTTGAAAGAGAGAAGGGGGGGGGGGGAGCTGCATAAAATCGTAATTTTATGATAGTTATTAGTTTAAAAATTTTACTTTCTTAAGATATTACCGATATCTATCACGTTTAAAGCATCATATATATAACTATTTTAGAGAAAAGTAAGCAATCATTTCAAGTTTGGAAAAAAATAAATAGAAATATTTGCTTAACTGTTTAACGCGAAACTTTTTGTATTAAAAATGCATAAAACACCGTTTATTAAAATGTAGTATAACATTATTTAAGTTTATTAATTATTTTAAATTAAAATTAAACGAGATTGTTGCTCTTTATGTATCTATTGACAGATGTTTTTGTGGAAGTTTGAATGCAAAATCAAATGTTCTATGGCAAACAGTCTTCTATTGCAGGAAACTTATAGAAACTGACATAATTTCTCATGAAGTTAACTAAAACGATCAGAATCTAAGAATGATTATTGGGGCTCATATGAATTGTTCATATTTGCCCCCAACAAATTATTTCATAAATGCTCCACTTGTCCAATACAGTTAAAATGACAAATCATTAACATTTTTCCATTTTTGAAGACTTTTTTGTATTAAAAAATATTTATTAGTATTCATAGTATATGTTAAAACACTGAAATTCAAATGATAGAATAAATAAAATTATTAGCTTACCAAGTGGGAACTAAAATTTTACTTTTGAGATCTATAAAGGGTGTTTTGCCTACCGAGGCTAAACAAAATGTCAAAGAGCTTCAATCTTTTCTTCTTTTTACCATATGTCTACAGGTGTTGTTATCATTAATATTTTTTTCAACTAAAAAATCATGTAATAACTAGTGAAAAAATGCGATGTTCACATAGTTCTATTTTACTTCAACTTGCAGAAGTTTCTCTAAATATTAATGAGTAATTAAAATATTTAATATATTTCTGCTTAGATTTCCTTACTGTGGCAAAGTTTTATAATTGTGATTCAAATCGAACTCTAAAACACTTTTCTTTACTTACATAGTATTTTACTTTTTGACAAATGTTAAGTTTTATCTTCTTTAAAGTTTTTTTATTATCTGTGGCGTAAAATTAAACTATATTAATGCACTATCATAGTATGTATTAATGTAATATGCTTATTTTCATCGCAAATTTATTTAAAACTAATGTCTGGGGAAAACGGATTTAAATAAATGATTTTTTAACTTATTTAAATCGTGATTTAAATCAAACTGATTAAAATTAACGAGTCCTGTTAAATTTATTTGAAAATAACTTTAGTAGTATACTTTTAAAATTCTGGTAATAAATACAATAAAAACACAATTCGGTAGTACTTTTCATGGGGTGTTTTGTTCCATTACTATAATTTTGATGTATTTCAAGATATGTGTGATTATTTGATGTATTAATGGAAAAGGAGACTGAGATTGGCTAAGTTTGTAGATTAATATAGAAAAAAAACTGGAATATGTTGATTATAACATTATTTAAAAGATAGTTTTTAAAAATTCAATAAACTTAAACTGTTTAAGAAAAAAATTTTAGTGCTTCTGCAAAAATTAGGAAAAATGATTTTTCGGTTAGGGAGAAAAAAAGCTTTTCATGTAAAGCATAAAACACGTGTCCCACTTTTCATTAACTTTTAACTAATATTATTGATTTCACAGACCACTGCTTTTTTAGTTGTTATAGTTTAACTTTCAATTTTTCAATTTAACTACAAATACTGATTAAATTTCATTTCATTTGGAACTTTAATACTATCACCGGAGACTTTTAAATAGGTGAATGTTAATTACAATATAATGTCTTGTACAAAATGTTTAGTACAAAAACACCACCGTATGAGTTTATTATTGTTTTTATTCATCTTTCGAACTTGCAGTCACACAAACCGCTTCACACTAGCTGCGTTGCATTTTCTGATACATCAGTTAAAGATTAAACTTACTATCTGTATATTAAATTTATAGTCTACTATTATAAAAACAAAAATATTACAAGTAAATAAAGATATAAAAGAGTTAAGTAAAACAAATTCTCAATAAAATTATCACTAACATTTCATGCTTCATGGCTGGTAAAAATTGTTAATGATAATCCAATTAAGAAAATAACATGAGAGACTATTTCATGCTTGTGTTAAACTTTAAACATCCAGGGAGGAATGGGGCACATGTGAACATGGGGCAGATGTGAATGCTATTCCTATGTGAATGCTATCCCTATGGCATTTTTTCACTAGTTATTATATGATTTTTTAGTTGAAATAAAATATCAATGATGACAGTACTTGTAGACATATGGTAAAAAAATTTTGAGGCTCTTTGACATTTTATTTGTCCTCGGCAGCCAAAACCTTGTTTATAGATCTCAAAAGTAAAATCTCAGTTCCAACTTGCTAAGCAAATAACTATTTATCCTTTCATTTGAATGTTAGTGTTTTAACATATACTATGAATACTAATAAATATTTTTTGTAAAAAAAATCTTCAAAAATGAAGAACTGTTAATGATTTGTCACTTTAACTGAAATGACCATGTGGGGGACACTTGTGAACAGACTACTTCTGGCAGATATGAACAGCTCATAAGTGCCCTAATAACAATTCTGCGATTCAGTTCCTTTAGTTAACTTCATGAGAAATAATGTCAGCTTCTATATCTATAATTTACCTGCAATAGAAGACTATCGTAGAATATTTGATTTTGTATTGAAACTTCCACAAAATCACCTGTCAACAGGTAATTAAGGAGCAACAATCTCGTTTAGTTTCAAGTGTAATTTAAATAAATTTAATGTTTTCTAAAATGTTATAATATTATACAATATTTTAATAAACGGTTTACTATATTATTTTTTATGCATTGTTAATACAATAAGTATTGCGTTAAACAATTTTGCTAATTGTTCTATTTATTTTTTCCAACCTTGAAATGAAGGCTTACTTTTGTCTCTAAAATAGCTATGTATATCATGCTTTAATGGAGATAGATATCAGTAATATCTTAAGAAAGTAACATTTTAAAACTAATAACTACCATAAAATGCCAATTATTAGCATTTTCTCCCCCCTCCTTCTCCTCTCTCTTTCAAAAGCAAAAGAAGTTAAATTTAGGGGAGAGATTATAATTGAGATTTTTTCAACAATCATTTAAAACCCTTCTTTATCATTAATTTAGAAGTAAATAACACAAATACATGAGTGAGAACCTTTCGTATTTCGTCAGATTTTTTATAAGTACTATCTAAATGCCCCTGTCTAAAATTTCCCCGAAACACAAACCACTAAGCAAAATTAAAAAGCTGTATTCTTTTTTTTTTATTTTAACAATAAATCAATCATTTGATTCCCCTCTCCCTCCCCCCAATCTACTTATTTTCACTTTGTAATTTAGTGTAAGCTATATTTATGTGAACTGTTCACATGTGCTCCAGACTCATAAAAAAAGAACTTTTTTTTTGTCAAAGAACGAAAACATTAGGATACTTTCATTTTTGGATCATCTTTCAAACCAAGTTAAACAATTATTTTTCCTTACTGATATGATAAATTAGTCATTTATTCCTAACAGAGGTCTAGGTAAAGCTGTATTCTATATATAAAATAACATCATCAGTAAGAAATGATTGTTAGTCACTAACAAAATTAATCTTGGGATAAAAGAATTACAATTTCATATTTTATAATTTTATCTTAACATTCTTTTCAAATCCTAACATTTATTCATTCCTTTCCCAGTTGTAAAATAAACGTCATTTTTATTGTTCTGTGTTTCTATTGCATTAAAGGGGGGGGGGGACATGCTGCAAAGAAAATATTGTTTAAGTGTACATATATAAATCAAGTACATGCAAAACAAGTTACATTAGAAAACCATATAACTTAGAAAATCTTATCTACATATTGTGTAATCTACATATGGTACTTTAAATTTATTTTTTCAAAAGCTCCTAGCATCTTAATTTGATTTTGTGGTAACCCATCACTAAATTCTTTTCTCAATAACAAATAAATTGTATTTCTATTTATTTATTTGGATCTGTCCTCCGCCTCTCAAAAAGAGATTTTTTGTGCTCCAGAGAAGATTTCTGTTAAAGACTCTATAGTCATATAACTTACTTTTTTGATATAGTGATTGATTTCATTTCTTAAAATGGTTCATTACAAAAAGTCAGTCCCGCTCCTCCCCCCTTTCTCATATATATAAGAAAAAAAAAGAAAGACATAAAATAGAAAAAAAATTATAATTTAATAATTGATTACAGTAAAGTAAATTCCAAAAGTAAAATGCATTATCATTAAATAGAAGCAATGTTGCATCTTGCTATACTAACAACATTTTTTCTTTAGTTGTTGTTTTTCTGAGCATACTTAAAAAAATACATATTGATGTTTCTGATGGTTAAAATCACTTTAAACGTAATTTAAACTTATATCACATCAAAAAAATTTTTTGACGGCTTGAACCAAACCTTGCATGTAAGCCAAACGTGCAATATTAGAAATAAACATAACAAGATCAGAATATCTAACACTCATTTAAAATAAGTACAATTTTCATTAAAAAAAAAAAATTACAAAATGAATCTGAATAACTTATCTTTTGTTACAAACGTAACGAAAGAATCCAGGTAAAAAAGATGACGAAATCGAAAAAACGTTTTATTATTCGTGTAGTTTTAAGATATATGCAGCATCTAAATGTCAGCATCAGCTAAAATGATCGCAGAAATCTTTTCTAAACATAGCTTAAACATTCATAATCAACGATAACATAAAATCAACATGGCTGTCGCCGGAGGTGTTCTGTTTTTGGTGCGTCTGTTGCCACAAACGGAAACGCTCAATTATCAAGCCAACAAAAAAGAAAAACTTCCTGGAATTCCTGGAAAACTAAGATTTTTTTCTAAAACGGAATTTCTCAATTAAAAAAGTTAAAATTCAAAGAATAACACCTGTAAAATTCAGGACACTTTTTTACAGTGTATATACATATTATATTACAAACTATTTTTGCTTTATAAACTTGACAAAATATTGAATTATTAGTTAAAAATTTAATACAATTCACTGATTATATTCTAAAATGAAACTTCATTTTCACTTTAGAATAATTTGATTTCTGCCTTATTTTTAAGGTTTCGTTCATATGACGAAACCCTTATAGTTTCACTTTTTTGTCTGTACATTGCTGGCACGTAATCGTAAACTAGGTAAGTTACAGATTTTTTTTTCTCACAGAATTGAGCACCCCCTGTCCATATAAAATCATAAAATTTTGCTTTTTTTCAAATTATTATAACTAAGTATTTTTTTTTCAGAGTTGAATACCCTTTGTCCATCCAAAATCATAAATTTTTTATTTTTTTTATTATTTTAACTAAGTATTTTTTTCAAACCTTTAATGTTAGATTCAGAAAATATTGCAAAGAACCGATGGCACCTTATTACAGCAAACGTTTCCCACACAGTAGGTCGGGAGTTCGATTCTGTCAGGCGGATATTTAAAACTGTGATTTTTCTGTCACTTTCATTTTCAAGTGGTTTTACGTAAAAGAAAATTCCTTCATTTTGGTAATTTTAAAGGCTTGTTTTATTTTGTTGCACAGCGAATGAAAATTTTAAAACAGATTTTTTTTTAAGATAGAAGAAATCTGAAATTTTAATTTTTAAAAATCAGAAGAATTATTTACTTACATTTTTAAAAAATGCACATTTAATAATAATAAATGTTTAACATGTGATATAATATAATCAAATCCTTATTTAACATAAAAAATGAACATTTTTAATAATTAATTTGATATAGAGGAATAAATATTGAATTTCCTTGGAGTGAATATTATTTATATGTTGCTACCATCTACAGGCAATACATTGAAATATAGGCAATTTTTTCAAGTTATCTACAAAATCATAGAGAAATTGGAAAGTATTTATTTTTATTTTTATTTTATTATATCTAATTTAACATTACCCTTTGGCATCATCTGGTGAGTTTTTGATAAAGGAAATATTAATAAGCATTTGTTCTGAATTATTTCAGAGTTTTAAATGCCCTTATACCAATCATTTGCGATTTTAGATGTTTTTTAATTAGCTAAAAAAAAATCAGGAATTATCCTTAAATTCCAAGTGTATATAAGCAGTACAGTATAGGTTATATAGTTCTGTCAACAATTTTTTCTCCAAACTCCAGTAAGGCCCCACCAATGGTCGAGAATTTCTGTCTTCGAAATTAGTAGATGGCAGGTGCTGGGTTCCAATCCAATCGCGGCCGTCGGCCTTCTGTGGCAGTTTTCTGTGGTTTTCTTCGCGTAAATACGGGTTAGATTTCTTTAGAACGACTCCAACGGAGAACCCCCCCCCCCCCCCTAGGGCCTATATCCTATGTGTAGATGATTGGCCGTCATAAACACAAACAAACAAACTGGGGGTCGTTAACTAACTGGAAAATAGCGAATATCTTTTGGATAACCTTGTAAAAAATAATGCAGCAAAAACATTCAAACTGTAAAATATGATTAAATGGCTCATTGTAGTAAACTGTGTTCATTTTTATGAAGATAGCATGTATACTCGTTGAAAAATTAATGTTTTTATAAAAATAGTCCCAAATTTCACATGCGTTTTGTTTTTAATTTGCAGAGTTCTTAATACGAAAAGAAAATTTTCAGGAAGCATGGCAAACGGCGTTGTACATATTACGCTGTTAAAATTTCGAAACTTTTGCTGCATAGTCACTCCACTGCTTTTATTGAATATCCGTATTTAGATTAATGAGAATGCTCCACAATACAGTGAAGTAATCTTTTTCTATAAAAGCAGCGGAGTGACGGCGTAGCAAAAATTTAAAATTTTTAACAATGTGCTCGACAATCAGAATTAAGAAAAAAATATATTGGATGAAAAATGAGCAGGTTTAGGAAACAATGTTTCATTTTCTGCAATAGGAGTGAACTGATATTTTGTTCGGTCTAAAAACCAGTTGAAAGATAAAGGACTTTCTACAAATTATCAATTTATTTTCTTTTTTCTTTTTTATTGATGCTTTAGTTATTTTTGAAAAACTATCAAAATGAACCTATTCCCTGATAAAATTAATTATCAAAGTCGAAGCATTTGTTCCAAATCTTCTCATTGATACTCGTTATATACTGACTTTTTCCTATAACTCAGTAAATAAAAAAATGACAATTTGTGGAAAATTACTATCATTGAGCTGTTTTTATAACAGCAACTAAAAAACAGCTCACTCTATTGACTATATATCTTTCTGAATTTTCACGACATTTGACAGGATTGTTTATGAGGTTCTGCATAATGTTCACGATTAAGTTCTGTAAAAAGATCGTTGTTATCGCTTGCGCGTACGCAAATGAAGATTAATTCATACAACTACTCATATTTTATAAAATATTTAATATATTTATATTCCAATTGCACTACATTTTTTCTACTGTATTTCGCCATTCTTTAAGAAACTGATATTAAATAAGGTAAAAACTCTGCATGCTATAAACTGAAAACATGTAAGAGATTTTTTTTTAACAAATCGACATATCTCCATAAATATCCGTATTAATTCTTACAAAAAGCAATGGGCATGCTGTATAATATCTGCATATTTGTAATCTGCAGTGATAGATCATTTCGCGCATTTTAATGCATAGGATGATGCCAAATTTTATTGTTATTCTTTAATTTTTTGTCGGCCTAATTATCTTCCTTATTAAATGGACTCTGATAAATATGATATACATAATCTATATAATCCTTAAGTTCCAGAAGAATCCGATAATTATATTTTAAATGTTCAAAAAAATGTCTAAAATTGAAAGTGTCCGGAAATTAATGGCTATATAGTACAAACGAAAATACAGATTTTTGAACCGTTCCTAAATAGTTACATAGTGTAATAATTAGTTTTCCGAAATAGGAAAATCGATTTTTAGAATTCTATCAATTCTCAATTACATATTTACAGCTACGTTTCTGAATTTATGAGTGTATGCTTAACAATTAATTTTAATGTTAATATCAATGCTATTATTTTATTGTGTTTGTCTTTAAGACATGTTAATTTAACATAAAAATGTTGACATCAGAATGAATAGCATAAAAAAACCTACATGTATAGAACAAACCTTCTTTGTTTAAACATTGATATAAAAATTACTCGGAATTTTTTTCTAAAATGAGTGGCAGCTATAAAATAAAATAAAATAAAATAGAATGATAAATAAATAAATAAATAATGAAAAATAAACTTTTTTATAAATGTGTCATTAAATGTTAAAAATATATGGATTTTTGAATTTTCTAAAGGTAAAGAACGCTGTTCGAATTTCTGGGTAACTCTTAAAAGGTTTTTGTACATTTTTATTCATAGCTATATTACATTTTCCTATTGATGGCTGTATTATATTTTCCTAGATAAATAAACATTTATCTTTAGTTGCAGTGTACAGATATTTTTTACAGCATTGAAGAAATCACTATTATTTATAATTACTGATCTAACAACAAAGTGGTGCGAAATAATTATTTCCATTAGGTAGAATTAGTTCCAAAGCTCCCGTCTAATTTGGCAAAATTAAGGGATATAGCAATCCAGAAATGCTTTTAGCACATAGGATTGTACCTTGTTTAATTCCTTTGAAACTCTTTCAATGGTTCATCTATTTACACAAGTAAAGGTCTAAATAGAAATTTATTTTAATTTAATCTTAAATGTTACTTTTCCTGTACTGAAGCACATAGTAGCTTAAGGTACAAATCAAGAAATTTATTTCTATGGAATAAATTTGGGTATATATTTTAGTAACTAGCAATTATATTTTAGCTTTAATTTTTTTTTTTCACGTTCTGCTCTCGAAACTGGTAGACGGCAGGGGCAGAGCTCGAACCCAATCGCGGACGTCAGCTTAATCGTTCGGACTTTTCCGTGGTTTTCTTCGAACCATTGATTTTCTTGCATAAATACGGATTAGGTTCCCTTAGAAAGACCCCCACGGAGGGCAACCCACCTTTTTGGCCTATATCCTATATATGAGATAATCGGTTGTCATAAAAATAAAATCAAACCAAAACCTTTTTTTCGCGTATGACATTCAGCAACAATATAAGTCTATAAATCTTTAAATACTTTGGATCTGCAGTACTTCATTCTGAAATTAATAATGTATTTTTGATTCTAAATAAAAACTATTGCTTTAGTTTACGATTAATTTAGAAAAAAAAGTTATTACATTTGAAAAATAGCGCTGCACTTTTCTGGTGATATTGATAACGGTTGATTATCTGCACGAGGGAAATGGGCCCAAGGGAAAGTTCCCTTCGTGTGGAGTCTTTCTAAGTGAACCTAACCCGAACGGTTAAGCCGATGGGTGCGATTGGGCTCGAACCCATCACCCCCGTCTACTTGCTTCGAGAGCAGAACCTCTCAATCACAGGTGGGGCGTTACCCTGTTCTGAAAAATATAATAATCTGAGTTGTATAAAAACATTTCATATTTATTTACTTAGAAGGTGTCACAAATAAAAATTAAATTAAAAAGTTGACATGTTTCGGTTCATTCATAAGAACCGTATTCATAATATATAAAATCAGTAGAAAATTAAATGACACTGAAATTAAAATTTTTAAATTATATTTATATCCAGTGTCATTTAATTTTCTACTGATTTTATATGTTATGAATACGGCTCTTATGAATGAACCGAAACATGTCAACTTTTTAATTTAATTTTTATTTGTGACACCTTCTAAGTAAATAAATATGAAATGTTTTTATACGTGAATGAAAAAGGGAAGTGATTTTGTTTTAGTTTTTGAAAAAACGAAAGCTAACAACAGTTTTAATCTGAGTTGTGTCACATTACTATTGTGTCGATTTTTATAAGTATGTGATAAAGCTATCGGATATTAACATTTTAGCTTCTTTTGAAATTAGCTAAATATATATATAACTAACGGCATTATACTTTAGTTGATAAAATTTAAATATGTACTCCACAATTACTTTTATTTCAAACGGAATTGTAAAAGCAACTCGAAGTTCAATATTCGTTATCATTAAATGCATGCTGATATAAGTAGCTAATATAAGTTTCAGACTTTTGATAGACATTTTTACAAAAGCAGTGTTACTGTACGAAGTTTACTACATTCAATTGGATTAGTATCCCGAATTCGGAATGTTAGTTTTCTAAAGTTCTGTTAGGCAAATGAAATGCTAATGCTTTTCGCAGTTGCAACCTTGAAATTATTTTATTTTGCTGTTATTTGTTCGAATTTAATCTCTCGTACTCGGGACGTTACTTTATAATAGAAGAATATTAATGAGTTCGTTAGTTAAAATGGTAGGATTAAACTGAATAGTATTTTTTTTTATTTGCTGTTTATTAGCCTAATTAAAGATTTCGTTGACTTTTAAATGCTAAGGCATGATTCTAAAGAAAGTTTTATAGAAATCGATTACTTATTATTTAGTTATTGCTTTGCTATCATTTAATAATTGGTTCTTTAAGAACTTTATTTTTAAGAAATGTTTAAAAGTAACAATTTGAAAATTAAATGACAATATTTCTAATCTTTTCACTTAAGTTCATTTTTGTCATTATCAGATTCGTAAAATTATTTGTTGCCATACCAACATTTCTCTCATTATAACTAAAAAAAAAAAAAAAAAAAAAGATTCGAGCGTAAATTTTGCATTCTCTATGACATCAATATAACATGGAAATATAACTAGAGCTTACCGCGTTCCATAAAATAGATGAAAAACATTTAATTAATTGATAACTATATTGCTATATTAGATATTTTAGAATGTACACTGACAATACCCAAAAATCCTATTTATTTAAAAGTAAGAATAAATTTAAATAAAGCTTTAAAATGTACTAAAAGCGTTATATCTATATTGGCTTTGCGCCAGTAGTTATTTAAATGCAGACTTGATCATGTCATAAATTTGTATTTTATTTATGTTTTATTGTTTTATTTATTGATTGATGACTGTTTTAATTTCGTTATGGTATGCATATAAACTGAAAACAAATGCTTATCTATTTATATTAATTTAAATACAAACAGATTTGTTTTACGTTATCGTCTGCATGCGATAGACATACATTTAAAAAAATCATGCTTATATATTATTTTAAAATCAATAAAAATTTAATTAATAGAGATATAGTTTTTTTAAAAATTTCATTTGAAAGTACATTTTTTCTCTATTCGACTTTGTAAAAATAAAAATGTGCTACATTTCAAAATTTAAAAGGTCACAGCCTTTTTTTTTCATATCGTTTACTGTTTAAAAATTCGTCAGAGGTATTGACATACAGTCAACTTTATTGCTAAAACACTTCACGAGCAAAGCTTAATCCTACATTGAGAAATTTATGTCGAGTTCCTCAGACACAGTATTTGGGAGTTCTTGTTTTCAACACAACAGCGTGCTATCATGGTGTCTAGACAGTCAATAAAGGGTTTTAAAATATGATTTAAATTTTAATATTTATTTAAAGGTCACTTACTACAGTGAAACCTCCAACTAAGGGACACTCCGAATAAGGGACACCTCTATTTAAGGGACAAAAGTTCCGGTCCCATAGCTGTCCTTTTTCTGGAAGTTTCATTGTAACAAAAACTCCGAATAAGGGGCACCTCTATTTAAGGGACAAAATTTCCGGTACCATAGGTGTCCCTTATTCGGAGGTTTCACTGTACTATAAAAAATATATTTACAAATCCAAATAAATTAATCACAGAGTTATCTCCCATTGGTGATTACTCTGAAAACTAAAATTTCTATACTATTCCCATAATGGTTTTAAATTAGAATATTTAATTGGAAGTCACTCAGACCATCAAACTAATATGCAAAAATCCACCTCTCTCCATCTAATCTGACTTCATTTCAACTAAACTTCAATCCTTTTCTAAACTCATTTTACTTTACATCAGTTAATTAAAGGTTGGTGTTATGACAAACAGTTAAAATTGCCACTATTTTCAAACTTCTCTTTACATAGAAACTTTATATTATCTGATAAGGAATTTGAAATAAAGTATACTATTTATTCCCACTGAAGCAAGAGCAATTAAATTTCTAAACTTTTGATAAGCTGTTTTATAAACAGTTCGTTTCTCAACAAATCTTTCGGCCAGACTACTTTAGCATACCGAATTCGGAACACTAGCTAGTCAATATTCCCTATATATTAAAGACGAGTGGAATGGTAATGTTTTTCAGATTTGTAAATGTGCAATTTATTTTACTTTAATGTGGCTTAAAATATTTATTCGAGAACTTTCACAGTGCTTTAAGTAATGTTTCAATATACCTCAATTTAGTATAAGAATAGTAAAGCATTCTTTAACATTTATCTAAAAGAAAAAAAATCATCTGTATTGCTTCTCGTCTCTCGATCTAATCATCCAGAGGTTCGTTCGACAAGGATGGCAGTATTTTCAATTATTAAGATGCAAAAGTAACCTTTAAAATTGTATAAAAAATCCAATTTGTATCTGCTTATCCTTGAAATAAATTTAATGTAAGATTTAATATATTTATATACTAGATAATATCCGTTAAAAGCTGACGGTAAATAACTTAAAAATTCCATAGCAAAGAAGTTTAACATCACTAAAATATCAAATTTTTGCAAAATATTTATTAGCAATAGTTAAAGAAAATAAAATCACTATATTATACAACACTGTAGAAAAGTTTATGACAATTAACAAAAACAATTAAGCTATTAAATGAAAACACAATATTCTTTCAAAATTATGCACACAAAATAGTACAAGTTTTGACATTTGTTTTAAATTACAATATTATGTATTTTTTAAAAAGCAAAAAATAAATTCTAGATGACACAAATTAGTGAAAAAAGTTTAGGACCAATATAGTTAAAAACAAATTACAGATGTAAAGGATTTGTACATTAATTTGTAGTACTTTGTTTCCCCTTAACACTGATGACTTCCAAAAGACGCTTTGAGAAGCATTTGATCAGGTTTTTACATGTAAAAATGCCTATTTCTTTCCATATTTTCAAAGTAGCTGCTTTGACTTCAGGAATCGAATCAAACTGCTTTCTGTTATTCCAAACTTGACGAACCATGATCACTCACAAGTTCTCGGTGGGATTTATGGTAGGACTTAAATGTCCAAATATTAGAAGAGGTATTGGGCTACTCCCATAAAAATTTTGAGCCTCGTACGTGCCGTACATTTTGCTAGCCATCGCAGACACACACACATACGCAGACAGAGCGATTTGTTATTTTGTTAGTATAGAAGAAGTAACCCTCAAGAAAAACTTTACTTTTAACGTTATTACAGCTGGATCTGATAACTGTGATACTTACAAAATTTGGGCTATGGTCAGTTTCCAAAGAACACTGTGCGATTTTAGACTGTAGGCTTCCGGATTAATAGGAAAGTTTATGCTCGGCAAAGCGAATGTCACAAGTATGACCAGATTTACAAATTTTTTAACGAATCACATTTATATGGAGTGCATAAATTGTGCTCATTTTAAATGGAAGGGGGTTTTAGGTTTTGGCTCACAAAGCAAATCTTTCAAAACATTCTTAAACTCGAATGTTGTGCCGATTTCATAAGAATTCAAAGGGCAAGAATTTTTTTTTATGTAATTTTAACTTGTTTGTCTGATTAAAAGTTGTATTTTTTAATTTAAAATTTTACGTATCAGAGGTTAAGAAAAGTTATTTTAAAAGCAATAAAATTTACGGATTCAGCTTGTTTGCGTTAAAGTTTATGTGCAGATGTCCTCTGCATTTTAATGTTCCTCTTTCACGGAGGTCATTATGCCTCAGAAGATTTACTTACAGCAATTTAGAAGTTCTAAATTTTACGACAAACGGGAAATTTCCTAAAATTTTGCTAATGAATGATACCAAAATTGAAATTCAAATATTACTACTTAATTGTTCTTCCAATAGTCCTTTATTATTATTATTAACCCTCTCATGGATACAGGGCTCATATGAGGACAGGTAATTCTTAAATTACTAAGCAAAAAAAGTTGAGCATTTATCTATAGCGATCTAATTTGTGGATACATAGTATCTAGCATGTAGTACAATAATAAAATTATTTTATAATGTATTCTCATTTATGATAATAAAAAATGCTTTTTCGTGAATGATTGAAAATAATGAAAAATTATTTATGCATGAGAGTGTTAAATACATCCTATTCAGAGCAGTGCAATTACTGTAAATATAAAAAGAATCCCATCTTAGTTAGTGCACAAAATTTAAGTGCGGCCCTTGAAAGATTAATGATGATATGCTTGGTTGGTGACATTTATAACTTGATCACCATTAAATGATGCTCATTAAATATACTTAATAAAGACTCCATTTTTAACTTGAATACATTTAAATTGCATATACTTTTAGACGCTTTCGATCACAAAAATTCTATATGCTCTTAAAAATGGAGTATACAAACATCAAATGGAGTATACAAACATCATAAAGTTTGTTGTTTGCCCCCATTAAATGTATGCTATTATGAATGATTAATAGAAGTTCAGAACTTTTGAAAAGCTGTGTTGTAAATGCGTTACTTCTGAACGAAGCTTTCGGTCAGCTCAATTAGCATGCCAAATTACGAATGCTAACTACTTAAAATTCCCTTTAAACGCTAATGGTTTTCCCAATTATAATCTCGAAATTACATTAGATTACAGTTACTTAAAATATTTAATGATAATCTTCTGCATTGGTGCTTCCATAGTTATATTATTTAGTTAATTGGGGAGTGAAAGGTAAATCTATTCATTTTATTTTTCATGTTTGTGTTACTAATCTAAGTATAGACTTAGCTAAATTTTTCAATTTGAAAATGGAATTTCAGTTACTGTAGTTTCAATAAACATTTAAGGTCAACTAATAGTACTTTATTAAGTGTCCAGGTAAATTTTTGCTTGAAAAATAAGCATTTATATTATGTTAAGGAACGAGGTTCGAATGTATGTTTTTTTTGCATGCAAAATGCCTATTTTGAGCTTTTGAATGTGCACGAAAGATTTATCTAAGTTATAACTTAATGTATCCGCACACATTCGGAAGTTATTTTTGAAATTTTGAAATTTTATCTTTTATCCATTTTTTTTATAATGACATTTACTTTAAAACTTTAAAAATTTTAGCAATTGCCCAAAAATAATTTTTTAAGGAAAAAATAGTCAAAATTTAGACAAAATCTGACATTTCTACAAAACGTGATAACTCAAAAATAAAATAATATATTGACATTTTGTAAATTGCATAATAAACAGAATAGCTTTCTCTAGAACTTAGACTGCGCACATTTATATTCGCATCTGTGCCTCAGATGATATGGCAGTTAAAGTATTAATGTAATGAAAAATTCGCAAAATCTGTCTCAAGTTTGTTATTTTTACCTGTGTAAATCTAAAAACATTTAATATATTATTATGGGTGTAGTATATTCCCACAAAATACATTCATAAAAGAAGTACAGAAAATTTCGTTGCATTTCATGCATAAGTTTTTGTTTTAGGATGTTTTATGTATAGTAAAAATCTGAAAAATTACATTTTGAGAAAAAGCTTAAAATAACGTTTGAACTCAATTCAAAAGCTATAATAGCTGTAACTTTGTTTATAATTAAGAATCAGACATAATTTAAGAAAATTTGACAGATATAAGAGTCGATTTTAATATTATTGCAAAAATAAAAAATCGATATTTTGATTAAAAATTACGTTTTAAAGATGTTCGAATACCTTAAAACAACGAATCAACAAGAAAGCAGAATTATGCGTCCAGCATCGATTATTAAACACTTTCTAACACATTAAAAATACATGACAAAATTTCATCTTTTGATAAGATAAAAGGTGATGAACAAATAAGCAATTTGGAAAACCTGCTTGCAAACAAAATTATAGCAATTACCATCTATAGCCGGGAAAATATCAAAATTCTATTTTGAAACCTTATATATGATCTATAGCCTCAGTATTTAGACTGTGCTTGTATTCATATGTATGTCACATAATACGAAAATACTTAGTTCAGAGGGGAATTGCTAACACAGTTGAAAATTCGCATACAGTAATGCCTTCAATAAGCGTAAATATGTTCGAATAATTTTGTGCAGAACTTTTTGGTATCTCTATGGCTTTTATAAACACGAGGCAATATAAACAATTTTAGTTACATTTATAAAGCACATACCACAACTAAAAACGCTTTACAGCAGCTATTTGCTTAAACATTTTTTACACTTAATTCAGCGTTATTTTATGATTTAATACTACCTCTGACAATAAAGTTCGGTGAATAGTCCTGTAGCATTAATGTAGATGAAATATTAACGAAAGTTACCATACCATCCTTCAAACTAGTCATCTCCTATAACTGTGCACCGCTGAGATCTGCTATAATGTCCTGGGAAATTCGCACGAAGTCTTCTTTTGGGATGAAGTTCAAAAGCTTCGTCACGTTTCGTTGGATGTCAGCAATGTGGTCAAATCTCTTTCTTAGAGAGTTTGAGCCGTGAAAATAGGAAGAAGTCTGGAGAATTGTGATCTGGCGAGTATGATAGGTGTTCAATTTGCACCATCTTTTATGAATTTCTTTCGGTGTCTTGCAAAACTTAAAACCAAACTTTAAACTGATCTTTTGTTCGTTCATTTTCCTGTTCTCACTTAAGAACCAACACACTGAACAAGCACTTAGTAAAGCACATCTTACACAGAACATAAACGACTCTCAACTGAACAACGGTGGGGGAAGATGCTAAAAACTTGCCTCTAGGCAGGTGCAGCGTTTTGTTTCCCCAGTGTTACCAGATCGGTCGTTCTGAATTCATTCACCGAACTTTATTGTCAAAGGTAGTATAATTTGATCAGAAATATAGATTATTAATGGGGGAAAATCAACATTTGTTTACATTTAATATTTTTACATTTTTTATTATTTTCTATTGTACAGTTTTTTTTAAACTGACGCTATTTAGAGCTCTTTATAGCTAACTGTTATAACCGGAACTGCTTTAAAATTTATAAGGGGACTAATGAAACCAAGGAAAAAAGATTCCAAGAAAAAAATAGTTCCAATCACCAATAAGGACTATTCCATGTCACATTTATGCTCGGCTGTCGAAATATTGTACAAAGAATGCAAGGTGTGGTGCAAGAAAACAGTGGTCACATTGAATGTGGTCGAATTTCTCATTGGGAATGTGAATATAATGAAAAAACATTGAATTTTATTCAAATTATTAATGTTGTCTGTTTTTTATGTTTTCTTTCCATGT
This sequence comes from Maratus speculifer, assembly GCA_964019185.1. Lineage (NCBI taxonomy): Eukaryota > Metazoa > Arthropoda > Arachnida > Araneae > Salticidae > Maratus > Maratus speculifer. The sequence goes on along the minus strand of OZ025290.1, from coordinate 270,804,023 downwards.
ACAGCGACAGATTTCCCGCTTTCAGCGGGGATTGGAGCTATTTTTTATTTATGTATTTATTTATTCTTGGAATATTTTTTCCCATGGTTTTATTAATCCATTTGTAAATTTTGTGTTATTCCAGTTATTAGATAGAGCTAACGGCGGCTCTGAATAGTGCCAGTTTAAAAAAAAAAAAAAAAAAAAAAAAAAAAATCCTGTATATAAAAAAATATATAATATTCTTCTGATGAATCATCGGTGATTTGGTTTATGGATTCAAGGATTCAGCAAATAAATAAGAAACATCTAAATATTTGTGTGAGGCGAGATCACAAATGGCGGGAAAAAGAAATTTTAAGAATATTTTTTCATTATTTTATGTTAATGTTGATTTATTACATAAAAGTACTGAAACTTCTGTGTTACTGCTTTAATGAATATAGAACTTGAAAATTATTTCAAAATGCTGTACTGTGATTCATATAAAAATAATATTAACTAAAAATGAGATTTAAAATATTATGGTCTGAATTAGAAAAATGAAGTTCATTGGATTTGATTTTTAAAATAATTATATTTGTTTTAATGCCTATCGATACCTTTAATATGGCAGTTTTTATTAAAGATTTTTTATATTCTTAAATTGTGTTACCTTTTATATACTTAAAGAAGCAGAAGTAATGGGAAAATTACTTCATGAAAAAATAGAACAAAGAAAAACTTTTTAAAACTTGCGAATTTTCTATATTTGGGCGGCAACTTAAAAGAAATTTTGTGTACAGCTTTTTTTCTATTTAGTTTTAGTTCTAAAGTTGGAAAGAAGATTTTGTTGTTTCGAAATATATTAGAGATCCACTGAGCTCTTTTTAGATACACACAGAAAATTTCTAAATCTAGGTTTTGACAGCGTATAATAGGATTTTCATGTTTAAGCAAAAATAGAGATGTTTTTAAAAATGACGAAAGATTTGGGTTTTTCATATGTTATTTTCAGAGAAAAAAGTCAAATGATGTAATCTGTATGTGAATGTAATAATTATAATACGATATTTTTATGCGAAGAAATATCTAATAACATTTGCCTTTCACAGAGTTTCGACTTGGAATAATGAATTTCAAACTGAAATGAAAGGCTGAACTTTGTAATTTTAACTTTTAACTGATTTCGAGCAAGTTATGTTATAATTTGCTTGTATTCGTTCCAAACCATGTTATACTTATCTACATCTTTGCTTCCTTCTCATGCCTTCTCTATACTTTCTAAAAAAAATAAATAAGATGCTGTCATTTAATTTGGATATTTTGTTAAAATACAGACTATACCGATCCCCAATTTTTCACTCTTCACAGTCACATTAATAAGTTTTTAAAAGTTTCGCGGTCGATTCTTAAGTCAGTTAAATGTGTTGTAAAGGAATATACACTGTATAAAAAACCGTCAAGTTTACGAAAGAAAAACTGCTAGCAGCATTGTTGCCAGAAGTTTTTGCCGTAAAAACTGCTGGCAACATTGTTGCCAGCAGTTTGTGCCGTAGATTCGATGGATTTTTTTTTTTTACAATGTATAACACATGTAACACAAGAACTGTGACGGATTGGATCTACTCTGTGAAGATGATAATTATTTTTTTAACCCCTTGGGGACGAATGACACGTATATGGGCCGCAAAAAGGCGTAAGAATCCGTGTTTATTCCCACCAGTAAAACTTTATTGAAAAAATTGTCTTATTTATTAAGAGCATTTTCTCGATTTAAAAAGACACAAATTTCTGTTTTTAAAAATTTTGTAAAAGTTTATTAAAAGTGTCGTAAAAGACTCCCGTCGCGAAGGGGTTAACTTCTTACATTAAATAAAATTCGCACTAGAGTTTTCGAATAGAAATTTGCTTTTATCATTTATCTGAAAAAAAAAATGTTTTATAATTATATTATTTTTACTTTCTTCAACTGCAATCGAAATTTTATGTTCTGCATTTGAAAAGTAAAGTTATTTGGATTTGATATTTAGAATAATCATATTTATTTTTATTCCTATAGGAGTATATCGGAGTTTTTATTACAGATTTTTTTAAATTCTTAAATTATGTTACTTTTTATATACTTAAAGAAGCAAAAGAAATGGGAAATTACTTCATGAAAACAACAACAACAACAACAACAACAACAAAGAAAGCCTTTTTCAAACTAGCGAATACATGTGGGCGGTAACTTAAAAGAAGTTTTATGTAGAGCTTTTTTCCTATCTAGTTTTAGTTCTAAAATTTGAAAGAAGACTTTGTTGTTTTGAAATATGTTCGAGATACACCGAACTCTTTTTAGATACACACAGAAAATTTCTGAAAGTAGGTTTTGTCAATGTATAAGAGAATTTTCATATGTAAGCAAAATGAGAGATTGTTTTTAAAGATAATGAAGGATTTTAGTTTTTCAAACATAATTTTCAGAGGAAAAAGTCAAATGATGTAATTTATATGTGAATGTAATAAGTACAATAAGATATTTTTATGTTTCTGGGTTTGTCCATATTAACTTATATTATATTTTCTTGCAACGGGTTGGATTTTGGCCGGGTATTTCTAATTGTCTCGGATTTGGATTAGATTTCGATTTGAGTTTTGACTCGTATGGACTGGGCTCGAGTTGTTTAGATTTTTCAAAAGAAAACAATTTTTTTTTCATATTAAAAAAAAAAAACATATAGAATTTGAATATGAATGCGAACATGCATTCCTAATTTTTTAAATGATAGACAAAACTGATTTTAGAAATAAAATACTATTCAATAATAACAATATTAATATTAATAATATAATATTTCTCATTCTTTTCAAGATCTTTTTTTAAATGTGTTGGATTCGGCTTGCTTATTTAATCACAACAATTATATATATATATATATATATAATCAAGTTACGGCTAGGGGTGTATTTATAATTAAATTTTCAGGTTCGATCACATGAGAACTCGATCACGCGTTGAAGATTATGTTCATCTATTTATAAACCATACATAAAAAATAAATATACGACGCGATCAAATAAGGACTTTGTTCATTTCGTGTTTTGTAATTGAGATCTATAAACCAACTTCATGTCTAATTAAAAAATAGTTTCCAGCTTAAAACTTTCTCTTTCCATTATAATAGAAAAAAATAAACTCATTCATTAAATAAATAAAAAAATAAAAAATAATAAAAAGAATACAGAAAACAAAAAGAATAATTTTTTTTCAGTCTAAATTTAATCAGTTTTTATATTCAAACTATACGTTGAATCAATGTTTACTGACATGTTTGCCTGAAGAAAAACAGTTGTTGGGAACATCTCCTTGAAGTATTGCGCTTCAAGTGACATTTTGAAAATGTTTATGCTTTTGCCAATCACAGCATGCGGATACGCGTTTAAAGCATTGAAAGCCTATTTTATATATTTTCAACAAAAGCGGATGGATTCAAGTTAAAACAGATGGAAATGATTTCTATTACCTTCTGGAGATTTTGGCCTTTCCAACTCAATGTGATTTCCATTATAGTTCAGTGAAACGTATGCAAAATTAATATTTTTGAAAACAAGTCTTAAGGTTTATAAGAAGCTTTTGTGCAAAATGAATTCTTTCAATTTCATTCGGTTTCTTTTCTATTGCATTTTCTTTTCTTTTTCTTTTTCTTGTCTGTTTTTCAGAACAATTAATGAAGATGTTACGTTTTTTTAATTTTTATATTTATTCGTATTGTAAAATATCATATTATTAAAATTGATGTGATTAAAATACTATAAGTGAACTGCACGTTTTGTCCAGCAAAAAATATTTTCATAAAAACTATGATAATTATGGATTTATTAAATAATAAAATAACTACTACAGAATGCTTCGATTAGCTACGCTGGTTTCAAAAATATGTAGTATATATTTAAGAAAACACAAAATGCATAAGAAAATAAGCAGTAGAAATATGTCACAATTCAAATGGTCATATGCCAAATATGAAAGAATAACATTAAAGAGAAATACTTATACTTTTCTTATCAAACAACAACCAGCTACATATGTTAAGTTTCTACTTAAAGGTAACTGAATACTGTTATTTTAGCATATAACTTCAGCCATGCTTTTTACATCAATAGATTTGAAGGATTGCCCGTTTTTCTTACAAAAGTGCAAAATACTTTTTAAAGACAAGTTGCCATTTTCGGCAAAAATCGCAAAATGGAAATGCAATTTTGAACAAATTATACTGAAGTAAAACTACAATTTTCGTCAAATGGCCGTGGAATCAAAAAATCATTTTATCCAAATGATCTCAGTATCAAGTAGCGATATTCGCGACAGCCATCACGGTATTAAGTCAAGATTCTCACCAAACGATTGTGAAAATTAAACAGTAATTTTCGTCAAACGACGGCGATATCAATTCGCAAATTTCAAAAAACAAATGCGACATTAATCCATAACTCTTAACAAATAATTACAAATAAAACCGGGATTTTCGACAAACAATCGCGAAATAAAATTTCAATTTTTATCGAACGATAGTGTAATTAAAATCAGGAATTTCGTCAAACGATCGCGAAATTATGCCGAAATTTTGTTATTTGTTCGTCGATTCATTAAAACAATGAAGTTCATTAATCAATCGCCGAAAAAATTGTGAATTTCTTCAATCAGTAAAGAAAAAAAAAATCAAAAGTTTGATTCATCATTCGTGGACAAAATATCGTGCATTTTATCAATTGATCGCAGAAAAGAGTTGTTAAAATAGTTAATTATTTCTGAAATTTACAGCCTATTTTCTGCATAGGAATTTTAAAAAATCCTCTGATTTAGTGCAAACAAATGTTGCAACAAGAACTATTTTTCTTCTTCCACAACACCGAAATTGTTAAATTTATTTTATTATAATAGGAAACCTTAAAGAAAATCTTGCAATATGACTTGTATATACATCTTTTGTTTTGATTTTTATAGATATTCTTCGACATTCTAATAGTAAAATTTCTTACAGGGCTCATTGAATCTGTTGCTGCGTCACCTTACTTGATTTAAAGTGATGCAATGTAAAATTCTTCACTAAGCTAATTGCATATGTTGCTTGGTTACCTCAATTGATATAAAATGTTGTAAATATATATATATATATATATATATATATATTCGTGTAAGTTATCGTGCACAATGAATTAATTGTGTATTTCAAATTGTTTAGCCGATGTGCGTTTAGAAAGACACAAGTTAAAGGCTTACTGTTAGGTAGGTAGATTTTTCAAACAGCATAATAAAACTCACTTAAAAAGTCTTCGAGTGACATCCTATTTAAAATAAAAAATTGAAGAATTTGAAGTCGATTAATAAAAAAAAATAAATAAATAAAAGAATAAAATTAAAAAAAATGTTAGAACGTTTATGATTCGTTTATCATTTGGACATTTTTCTTCATTAAAAATTTTTAAATAGCAAGATTACTTTCGCACTTAATTTAAAATATAAAGAGAATTTTTCTCTAATTACTTTTTTGAAATAAAATAAATAAATAAATAACTATTCCAAAATGATTGTTCTAAGTAGCAATTAGTCCCTTTTTCTGTGTAATCATTCTTTAATATTTATGAAATGTTATTTCTTTTAATCATTTTTACAGAAACATGTTTTCAAAACGGAAATTTTTCTTTGAAAAAGTTCAAAGCGGAAAAAATAGACATTTGTTTATTAGAGCATTTTGGCCATCTTATTTAAAATAACAGACCAATTAAATATTCAGAATTTTTTTTATATTAGGGTTAAAACAGGTGTTTTATTCTTGTACTGTAATACATAGTTTTCTGTCTCTTAGGTTATAAAACTTATAATCTTTGAATGTTTTTTATAATTTTAAATAATCTGTTTCACGTCAAGAATTTTCTTTTGCCTTAAGATTTATTGCAAGGAGTAAATGAATTAAACTCCTATTAGACGGATTCAATGAACCTAACATTCAAAATATTTATTCAAATCAAATTTTTTTTAGTTTTTTCTCTTTCAATTTAATTTTATTATTATTATTATTAAACTAAATGTATGAACTAGACAAATGGAACAATGTATGCATCTTGTAATTTTCTTAGTTGCACTCAACTTTACATGCAACATAAACATAAATCAACTTCCAAATCAAATTCAAAATATAAAAAAGAAGAAAAATGTTTCGACGTGGATGTCAGCCACATAAGAAATAGTTTTAGCAGTTTAGCATCAATAAAGAGTAAATGAATAAAAACAGAAATATGTTACAAAGATTTAATAACATGAAAAAGAAAAATGAAACAAAGAAGAAAAAAAGATTAAATGTCCATTAGATCCACAACAGGCGAAAAAGCTACAGTGGGAATGCCACATATAAATTAAGTGGATGTGGCAATTTAAAAACGTTCTTCTGTCTCTTATATGTTAATTCTCCCTGAAAAATGCAGCGTAACGGCGACACCGGTTAAGGGATTTATATCAAAATCTAATTAGCAACAACTTATGTCAACTTAAACAGAATCGGAATTTTGATTAAAATCAGCGCATTAGTATTTGTGATGAGGCTATTATGGATTTAAAAAAAAATCTGCATAACAGCGCCAATTGAAGGGCAATTTGCACCAAAAACTAAGCAAATTTTAACGTGTATCAGGTATTAAGTGTATCTGAAGCTTGATAAAAACTCGTGCATTAGTTCTTAAGATAAAGCCATTGTAATAATCATGAATAATGTAGCATAGCAGCGCCACTTGTTGAGCGATTTACAGCAAAAAATAATCAGCACCAAATTATATAGAGGACTAATTGAATCTGAAATTTTATGAAAATCTAGGAATTAATTCTTAAGATAGAACTATTGCGAAAATCGTAAATAATGTAGCATACCAGCGTCACCTGCTGGGCAATATACACCAAAAACTAACCAGCTCCAGTATACATCAAGGTATAACTTGAGATAGAGCGCAGATAAAAAACTTGCAACATACAGACTCACAGGGAGACAGATTCACATACAGACATTTTCTAAAAACCCTCAAATCGTGTTCAGTACCTTCTAAAATATATAAATCTATCGAAAACCAGAAGTCAAAATTTTTCACGAATACAATAATTTGTTCTTGTAAAGATGTGAAAAAAGTGAAAAGTCCCCTTTCCAGAGACAATACATTATAGTCTAAAAAAACATACGGAATGATTAAAAAGCAGAATAACAAAATTAAAATTTTAAAAGAAATTCAAAAATACTTAAATTATAAAAAAATTATAGAATAAAAGAATAAGGAAAGACGAAATGAGGTGAATTCAAACTAACAAGATAATTAAAAACAGTATAGAAAGATAAAAATTTAAAGAAAATTGGTCAACGACCATACAGTCTGCAAGTCATTAAAAAGGATAGAAGAGAAACAGAAACCATAAATTCCTAAATAAAATACATCAAATAATTAAATTAAACATTTTTAAATAATAATTCTGGTGTAGAACATTTTTATAAATTTTAAGTAAAATTTGCGATAATTCTAAGAGTTCTGTAGTTGTCGACATGTTTCTAGATCCATTTATATCAAGATGCAAATATAACAGGAAGTATTTTTATGTTTTAAACTCCAAATATTCTAGTTATTGCATTGATGAGAAGTGTAAAATCGATTGTTACCTTAGTAATTACTAATGTTGCTCTTTCTTCTTTTATCTCACTAATGCAAAAAGAAAAAAAAAAACTGGTATGTAACAAAATCGATTAACGTAATGTTGTTATAGATTGTAAAAACTAGAACTAATTATTAATTAGTCAAAGTTAGTATAAATAACTATGTTGCATTCTAAACAGAAAATAATTTATCGATAAATGATGTAATGAATGTAGGCAAAATTCCATTAATATATTGGGATTTTTTTCTTTCCGATCAGATCATACTTAAAAAACGTGGAACCTAATAGCGCCGAAGAGATTCTTTAGCGAAGTTTAGAAACGTAAAACGCAATTCTAAATGAAATAAAGACATAAATATTCAAATTCATAATGAAACTGCAAGGCTACATATAATTTGTACATAAATATTATTTCAGTACAGATTATGCTATGTCCAAACATTCTTTTGACTACCATAATTTCTAGTTTATAATCCTCAGATCAAATACATACATTCACGGCATAATAATTGCGTACTAAAACACCATGTAATCTTTGGTAGTACTTAATTTCCTGTTCCAAACACATATATTTCTCTTTTTTCAAAAATATAGATTGAAAATTGTGGTAGGTTATTTTGTAGGTACGAATGGGTAATTTAAACGCTTGATTCTGTTTTTAAAAATACTTCCGCAATGTTAGAATTTATATAATGAGTCCGAACAATGAATTTAGTTTTAGTTTTAAGGTTATACAAGCTACAAAATTTCTTTTTTGATTTTCCATGATCTAACAAAATTGGAAAATCTGTGATTTTAAAAGACTATGCTAATGCCGTGATAACAATATTAAGCCATTATTTGTCTAATACAGTGAAACCTCCGAATAAGGGACACCTATGGGACCGGAAATTTTGTCCCTTAAATAGAGGTGCCCCTTATTTGGAGTTTTTGTTACAATGAAACTTCCAAAGAAAGGACAGCTATGGGACCGGAACTTTTGTCCCTTAAATAGAGGTGTCCCTTATTTGGAGGTTTCACTGTATCAGCGTTCTTTTCAGATTTCTTGTTTGAATATCAATATTTTTATAAGGTATTTTTTTTTTCTTATAGTGAGGACTCTCAAATGGTCCGCCAACTGAACATCCATATTTTCTTAGAAAACTTTGTTTTTAGATTTTTCTTGTAAATTGCACAGAAACCACATTCGAAGGTTAATTCTAGCGCAAATACTGTAGAAACCTACTATAAAATTTTCTGTTAAAAATTATTGGTTTTCAGTTCGTGGATCATTTGGGATTCCTGTATAGTTTACCGGAGTTCGGAGTGCAACCTGTTATCTTCGTACTTCCTGAATTTTGGCTGCAGCATATTTCCCTCAAGACACTTTCATTTTTGGAATAGATTCCGAAAATTTATTAAGGGTTTATGTATAAATTAAGAAAATTAGATCTTACAAGTAAAGGATCAGGAATATTCAAATAGAAAAATAAGCTTGAGAGACTACAGGGAATAAATATTACATAAACTAATTTATATATTAAAACATTTCAGTCAGTTTTTCCGGTTATTAACTATTTGGAAAATAGTAGTTGTCTTCGGTAGAAAACTGAAAAAATTCAAGCATATCTCAATCTTTTTATCGGTTGAATCCCGTAACTTATTTTATTTTATTCGTTTTGTGATTGGCCTATATTTAATGTCCAAAAATGGAATACTTGTGTTGCCACAATAACAAATAAAAAGAATATTGCCCAGTTAAACTGATGGCATTGAGCTCACAGGCTACGCATACTAATTGTACATTACAGCCATGTATTTTCGTTAATTCCGTTCGAAAAAAAAATTAAGAAGGGGAAACAGCTCTCCCCTTTCTCCTTTTTTATACTTAATCATTGAACTTCCTAAACTATCAAGTACATACTTTATCATATTAAAAAATCTATATCCAAAATTCAGAGCAAATCGGATAATTCTTAATAAAAACCCATTTAGCATTTATATAATTTAAGAGGAGTTATTCCCCTTTTTTATACTTAACCATTAAACTTCCAAAACTATTCAGAGATTTGAACGAAATCTGACAATTCTGATTGAAAAATCCATTTATGCAAGTTAAGGGGAAGGGCATTAGAACCCCCGTTCCCCCTGTTTATAGTTATTCAATGAACACCTAATAACAGCCACGGACTCCTCATCCGAATGATCCTATATCTAAATTTTGAACGAAAGCTGTTAATTCTGCATGAAAATCCCGTTTATATCAATTAAGGGGGGGGGGGCATGAGCCCCCCGTTCCCCCTGTTTATACTTATTCCATGAACACATAATAACAGTCACGGAATCGCCTCATCAGAATGATCCTATATCTAAATTTTGGACAAAAACTGTTAATTCTTCATGAAAAACCCATTTATATCCATTAAGGGGAGGGGCATGAGCCGCCCATTCCCCCTCTTATACATATCAAATGAACTCCAAAAACTAATCAGGGAAGCGCTTTATCAGGATATACCTATATACAAAATTTCAAGTGGATCCGATATTTTTATCATGAGTTATCGCGTTACGCACGAACATACAGAACGGACGGGCACATAAGCTCTCAGGCTATGATAGCCTGTGAGCTAAAAAGTAAAAAAAAAACTTTAAAAACTTAATTTGAAAACAAACTGTGATAAATTTTTTAAACAAATCTCATTGAAAAGTGAATTTTTTTCTCCGCGCAACGGTGCAATAATTTAAAATGTGCGATGTTTAGAATTTTTGCTTGCATTCAAACAGTTCTTGTCTTTGTTTTAACTATTTGGAAAAAATAGTTGTTGTTCTCGGTAGAGAATCGGGAAATCTAAAGTATATCTGAATCTTTTTATTGGATGAATTCCGCAACTTATTTAATTTTATTATTTTTCTGAATGGTCTAGGTTTAATGTCCAAAGATGGAATAATTCTGTTTTTTATTTTATTCGTTTTCTGAATGATCCAAGTTTAATGTCCCCAAAACTGAATACTTCTTTTCCCACGATGAAAAAAATAGTAATAAAAACTTTAAAAAAAAAAACTATAATTTAAAAACAAATTGTGATAGAGATACCAAACAAATTTCATTAAAAAGTGCATTTTTTTCCCTCTACGCAACGGTGTATAAATTTAAAATGTGCGATATTAAGAAGTTGAAAAAATTGCAGCTCCGAAAATTGCAAAACTGAAATTTCATTTAAAATTGAATATGTTGGGTCCAGGAATATTAATGTTTAATCCGTTTCGCACGTAATATGAGGCGATCAGAAGTCAGTCTGATTAACTTCATCAAATAACAAGTAAGAAAAATCATGCGTTAAGCATAGATTATGAAGCACTTTCCAACACTTAATGAAATCTTTAACAAAACTTTGTTATTTAGGGAAATAATAGTGTATAGCCAAATATACCAAAAAAGGGAATTCCAGTATATTAGAACAGCCCTGTATTTCATATGTCAGTTCATATAATGGGAAAATTTAGCTTAGCAAGAAAATACCCAGTAGCTTGAAATTTCTCTTTTAGCAAATCATACTATTAGATGGAAACATACTTGAATACTTTTGTTCAGCCCTGTAGTTTACATTGTACCTTTATTACACGTCAGCATTAGGCTAAAATTTATTGTAAACTAAAACACTTTTCAAACAACTGAAATCACATTCTCATAAATCATCATTCATCATTCATAGGCGTCCATGTACCGAATTCTTTGCGTGGCCCTGCATATCCCATTTATCTATATTCTGCAAACATTTCTCAGTAAATTGAATGCAGCTCAGCGTAAAAATGCATAAGAACCACGTTTAAATAATTTACGCTCATATTCAGTAACGTTGGTGAGCTCTTTTGGGTAGCCCTGTATATCAACTATAACATTTGATCACACCATATAATGTGCATATGTTTAGCGAAATATAAACGCGAATATCATAATTAAAATGCATTTCATCCCTCCATCAGCCATCATCGGACACATATACGATATTTCGGAAAGGTTATACTATTTGAAATCTTTTGTGTGGCCCTGTAAATGCTATGTACTTCATATTATGCAAGACAGGAGCGTATAATTTATATTAAGCTTCAGTGACATATATCAATTTTATTATACATGAAAAAGCTTAAAATCTTTAAAATATGTCACACAATTCCCCCTTTTACCATTATCTAATGGAATTCTTTTGTGTGGCCCTGTAAATGAATATTAGCTACATTTTCACCTTATATTTTATAGAATGCATATTTTAATATGTTTGACAGGGTATAACATCTTTAAAATTCCTTTGAAACGATTTTTTTCCATAGGCCGTAATGTAATAGGAAACTTTTGATTCGCCCTGTAGATAAACTAATCATGGCAGAAACTTCATTTTCGATAGGACTTGTGCTAGGGTAAACGTTAATAACGTCCTAAAATTTCATGGCAATCCGAGTATATTAACGATTTTTCCCCATGGGCCGTAATGTAATGGGAAACTTTTGATTCTCTCTGTAGATAAACTAATCATGGTAGATACTTCATTGTCAGTAGGGTTCGTGCTAGGGTAAACCTCAATAACGTCCTAAAATTTCATGGCAGTCTGAGTATATTAACGATTTTTCCCCATAGGCCGTAATTTAATGGGAAACTTTTGATTCGCCCTGTAGACAAACTAATCATAGTAGATATTTCATTTTCAATAGGGTTTGTGCTAGGGTAAACCTCAATAACGTATAAAAATTTCATAGCAATCCGAGTATATTTACGGGAGTTAGAGCGCGGACAGACGCACAGACGGTCAGACGGACAGACGGACAGACAAACCGAATGCATAAGCACTTTTCAACTTTGTTGGCTGTGTTAACTACTTAAAAATGCACATTTTAAGTAGTTAAAGTTGTATATCTATAAACTATTGTTTTTTTTTAAATCATTGGTTTAGGAATATTAATGCTTAATGCATAGCGTCCGTAATATATGCGACTCGTTATGGTCATCATAAAAATGATGTTTATTGTTATTATTAATTTAAACATAGAATTTATTTACAAGTCTTTAAAATTTTAATCTTTGAAAATATCATTTTCCAAATAGTCATTGTAATTTGTTTAATTTCAATTTTGTTATTTTTATTGTCTATTTTTTTCCTTTTTTTGCGTGTGGGGGTTAAATTGAGGATGGATATAGGAGATTGTTTCTGGAGACTTGCAAAAGGTGAAATTTCTTTATATTTATGTTCTTTATATAATGTATTACATTAGTAATGATAGAAATGAACTTTAGTAGCACATGACCATGCTTCTTATAAAATCTGCTTCTTTTCATGTAATACAGATCCTAATTCATAAAAAAATGTGAAATAATAAATATTTTCATAATTTAAAATACGTGTTAGAATTTTTACTATCGCTTAATTATGCTTGGGGTTTATTTCGGTATTTCATTAAAATGGACATACTTAAGTCTGATGATTTTATAGGAAGATATAATTTGCATGAGTTTAATCTTATCCGTCTCTAACCTCCCTCTAAGATTTAATTAAATCGACAGTTATGTACTCTACATTTTTCTTATATGCTATAAAACTGTATACATTTTATGAATGCTATGAAACTACATAATTTTCCGAGATTATTAAATCTAAGGAACGTAAATACATCATCAAAAGTAGATGTTATCATTTAAAAATTTCTTTGGTATCTTTATAAGTAGACAGCATCCAAACCCTATCAGGGTATTTAATAACATACGTTATTATTATGGTTAATACCATATCATTTTATCGGAAGATTTCCGGAAGAGTTGGCGTGTGTGTACCTGTGTGCATATTCTCCGCAACTGTACCTGTTTCAAGCCTTAAATATTAAGGATATTACAATAATATATTATCTCGTACGCAAAGTAATCAATAGCATTAAATGTAAATGAAAAACAAGATTATATCATATTATAAAAATTTTATGATCTTAAATGATCTGGCCTTTTTTTAAACATCAACGATATTTTAAAACGAAAATGCACGGTTGAATCTTTTATTAAAAATCAATAATTTTGTTCAGATCTATATGACAATAAAAGATTTATTGATGTGGTAAGTTTAACTCACGTAAAACTATCAGAAACATGGAACTAAGATATTAATATCACAAAGATATAAATGGTTTTCTGATTTATGGTTATGATCTTGAGTTTATATATTATGAAATATAGTGAAAGATATGCTTATGACTTTTCCGATGATTTAGTTTGATAAGAAACAAGCTTATAAGTATAATTTGTCAAAATATAATTTCTTGCTGAGTCGTATTCCTTTAAATTATGTATTTGTATAAATAATTTTAATACTTTAAATCTCCATATTAGTAAAAGAAAGAAAATAATTTAAAAAAAAATCATAATAATACTATTTGTAATTAATTTTTTTTATTTGCACATTAGTTTCCATATTAAGGCATTGACCATAAATAGAAAGTTTCCAGACCTAGAGGTTCACAAACTCCGATTGCTTCAGGTGTGTAGATTTTTTTTAACGCAGCAAAGTTTTATAATTTACACAATTGTATGTTGTATTTTAGAAAGATTCAAGTACCAAATGTGAAATTACCCCCTTCTCTTTCAAACGTATGGTTTATTTTTCAAACCTTTAAACCTATTCATATTTAACGGTACAATTCAATCTTATCATTTCAAATAATCTTATTAAGTGTGGAATTTGAAATGGAATTACATAAGTTGAAGTGTAATTTTTTGTCATATACTGTCACTGCATACCGTTACTATTACACATGCATTATTTGGCAAAATGCCACACATTTTACTCTCGATTTCAGACGCCTTTGGTCGAGTACGTAGATAATACTTCGAAACTTCGAAAATCTAATGAAGATGATTGACTTTTCATTTTTCAACGAAAGACTGATTACGAGGGCAATCAAGGAATGAATGACAAATTGAAGTAAAAATGTGTTTGCGTTCATACTGTAAAATAAAATTTTCGAAATAACCTGTAGTTATAGTACAGGGCTTGTGGATATTATACAATGTGCTTTTGTGAAAAAAAAAGACATATCTGTATAGCGATGTAAAGATTTAAAAAGAAATCGAAATATTTTACATTTTTTTTGTTTATGGCATGCAGTTTTTAATTAAATTGAACGCCATTTTTAGAAAATTTGACAAAGTGCAGTAGAAACCATGTACTGTTAAATATTTGATAAAATATGAGAGATGGATAAATCGTTCCTTTTATGAAATCATTCATCGAAATGAATATGTTCTTTTGAGTCGTTCCTGTTGGAACTGTTCCGAAAAAGGAACGATTCTGAGGAAGAAGAAATGATTCCGATAAAAAAAATGGACAATTTTGAAAAATAAAGGATTCCAAAGAAAAGAAAACCGATAAAGAGATAGAGAGATTCCAAGATAAAGAGAGTTACTTAAAACAAAAGAAAGCGAATCCGAAGGCAACGGAATTACATAAAATCCATAAACTTTTTATTTCCATTTTTTTCTTACGCATCCATCCATTTCCTTAAAATTTATCTATTTTTTTTTTTTACTAATCCATTTCATTATTTTTTTTTCATTTTTTGAACTGATGATTTTGTTTGTAACGGTTCATTTCATTGATCAGTATGTGAAATTAATTAGTAGTTATTTCTAATCACCATAAAACAAGTATTCTCAGACTTCATGATTTATGGCATTAAGGTTAATTCCTTACGAAACTTTATTCCTGTCTGACCTTTCATTTACCGCTATAGTTTATCAAGGAAATTTTACTGTAGCTTCAGTTTTGGATAATATGTATTCGATTTTCAGTGTAATAATTGGTTTCATTGAAAATATATTATCAAATGACTCTTCATTCATATTATAATTTTATGTAGGACATTGTTTTATTGTTCTGATGTTTGTCAGCTGTTATATGTAATTTTCAGTCTTATAGATTCCTCTTTAAAATGCATTCTTATATAATCTTTCGTTTACTTATTGGTCATCGGAACTGGTCGTTTTCTGAGTTAGTCGGTACGATTCCTCGGTAATGGATCCTTTTTTGGACTTTGTCGATTTCGAAACAATTCCTAGAACTCCGTGCATTTAGGAATAAATTCATGTGTGAATAGGATCTAAATCTAATGAATAAAATCAAATTAGAATACTTGCTGATTTGGAAAAACATAATTTATTAAACGGAATGTAATTGAGAGTCTTAATACATAGAATGTCCTTTCTGGCTTGATTATATCAACAATGCGTAGCAAAAACGGAAACGTCTCCTGGTAAAATCGTAAAATTTTAGTTGTTACATACTACTATAATATAAAAATTCATTAAAAGAGTGTTATATGAAATTCAACTTTTAAGGTGATGGTAATGGTGATGGTGATGCATGTGTATGTGGGGGAGAAATGGGATTAGAAATTTCTGAAAATAAATACGAATTAAAATCAGGATATTTAAATTCGGAAATTGCACATAATTAGAATTTGGAAGCATTCAGCAACAAACCTTCCCCCCTCCCTCTTGGTAACGCAATTGCGGTTTCGCGGTACATGGGTATCTACGCTGATTTTCATTGTTCCATTTTTAAATAGTTTGGCCCATTCCCAAATCGTTATTATTATTATTTTTTTTTTATAAATATAAAAGTTTTATGCTAAAAGTTTCAAACAAAATTTCACTTTCCAATGTCAAAAAAATTGCCATAGAATTCAAATAAACGCTAAAAGCGCGTAAAAAATTGCAGGAAAATTAAAAATTTGCATGGGGTCAAAATTTATTCTAATAGGATAAAGCACTTTAATCGGAAATATTTAATAAATTTTACAAAAATACGTTGAATATAAAAAATCTCGGAAAATTGCTAAAAATTGCATTGCAAATCGCGTTAAAAGTTGCTGAAATTCAAAAGTCGTAGGAAACAAAATGTAATAGATTAAGTTTGAAACTAAAAGTTTGAAATAAAATTTCTTTTATCAATATAAAAAAATAGCCGTTAAATGCGAAAAAATACTAAAAATTGCATTAAAAATTCACTAAAGATTCAAAAATCGCTGTATGAACTCCGAATAAACTTTAAAGAGGGCGAAATTTACTATAATTGTTCTAAAATATGAACTCACGTTCCTTTCACTAATGTGGCAAAGTTACAGCATTAAGAAACCCACTAAAAGTTGCATAAAAAATAAATTTAAAAAATCTAATTAAACAATCGAAAATCAGGTTTCGAGGTGCAAAACTATAGAGATACTTTCCCCCAATTTTGTAGCTCTGCGTGCATCGGTTTCTTCAGAACTTCGTCCACACATGCACTAATTTCTCTTTTTATTATTATAAATTTTTAGTTCTCTTTGGGAATAGCATAAGAAAGAAATTATAACAGAAAATCTAGAAAAACTTAAATCGAAATTGTTATATGACTTTCAAATATTAGAGGTAATATTATGAATAAAGTTAATATTATTGCAATCCAAAGATATTATTATTTTGAAACCAAGCGTGTATATGTATATGATAATTATTTTAATAGATTAATTTTGATACTGAATTTTTAAATATTTTTCAACAATTTGGCGTTCGACCAAGAAAACTTTTATACCCAAGTCTTCTGCGAGCTTAAAATAAAGTAATTAAAAGTTACTTGAGGTAGAATAATTAGAAGTACACCAAAATTGCAGCGTTAATTACATAATAGTTTTAACATATATGTTACGTCTCAGTTCTGTCTGAAAGCTTCTTTTGAATTGAAGCGCAATTTCTATTTTCTGTTTTCGTCTTATTAACGGCTCCTTTCACGTAATTTTTTTTATTCAATCTGTTGAGTTTCTCATCTTTATAACAAAAGCATTTTGTTCATTTAATTAAAATTCCTTATACGGCTTAGGAGAAAAAGAACTTGTTTCTATTTTTAGAGAATTTTGTATATTTAAATCCCCCTGAACTAATGAATTCGTTAGGAAACCTTAATCTTTAAACTAATGAATTCGTAATGCATTGTCCCCATAATGTGTTGAACTTTGATTATTTTTATCTGCTTCACTGGACAGTGGCGCCAGCTTTTGAAAAATATTGGGTCGGCTCAAAAATATTAGGTGGTCTCAAAAATGTTTTGGTAACATGGTACAAATAGTTTGTTCTTCATTGAAGGGTGAGCAGAAGATGAAAGATCAGAATTTTAAGTCAAGCTATCATATTGTAATGAAATTGCAATTTATGAAATTATATTCTCATGCGTTTTTCCTTATAAAGACGCTAATTTTTATTGTAATATCATCATGTCATTTCATGAACATAATTACAAATTGAATTAACAGAAAGTTTAACATGGACGTCTGCAGTGACGCCAACTTTTGAAAAATATTGGGTTGATTCAAAAATATTTTGGTAAAATGGTATGACCAGTTTGTTTTTCTTTAACCCCTTCGTGACGGGATCCTTTTATGAAATTTTTAATGTTTTGTCACCGGTTTTTAGAAACAGAAATTTGCGTTTTACTAAATCGAGAAAATGCTCAGACTAAATAAGACAAATTTTATAGTAAAATGTTATTGGTGGGGATAAACAAGGATATTCTAAGTAAAGCTATCATGTTTAACCCTCTCATGCATAAATTATTTTTCATTATTTTGCATTATTCGCAAAAAATCTTTTTTATAATAAATGAAAGATCCATTCTAAAATAATTTTATTATTGTGTTGCATGCTAGCTATTATCTTTCCAGAAATCAGATCTCCATAAATGAATGCTCGAATTTTTTTTGCTTAATAATGCGATAATTATCTGTCCTCATATGAGGCCCGTATGCATGAGAGGGTTAAATAAATTTACAATTTTATTAATTTACATTTTTATGCGTTTTCTTTATAAAAACATTAATATTATTGTAATATCATCATATCATGAACATAACTACAAACTGAAATATCTGAAAGATAAATACGGACATTTCATTTATTTTGAGATTTATGGTTGTCAATTGGAGAATTATAACACATGGTCATTGACAAAATAATTTTTGTTCTAGGGAGAAAATAATATTAAAATAATAACATAAATAACTAAATAGAACAATGGAAATTGGGTATGCTAGGATTTAAAATTTTTAGGTGGGCTTGGGCCCCATGGGCCCATATAAGTTGGCGACACTGGACGACTGAGTCATTTGTGACTTATGGGAGTTAGTTTGAGAATTAAAACACATGGTCATTGACAAAATTAATTTTGTTCTAAGGAGAAAAATAAAAATAAGAAATAATGAAATAAGTAACTAAATAGAACAGAGAAAATTGGGCACGCGCGGATTCAAAATTATTGGGTGATTAAAGTTATTTACAACGTTAGAACACCAGAATATTCGTATTCCAAGCATACCGCATAAGCATTCCAGCATCCAAGCATTCCAGCATATAGCATACCTTCCTCAGTGCTCAAGGAACACTGAGGAAGGTATGCTATATGCTACCGAAACCGGTATGCTTGGAATACGAATATTCTGGTGTTCTAACGTTGTAAATAATTTTAACGTTATCATATTGCACCGGGCAACAACCTATTACTTAGTGGGTGATTATTATAATTATTATACAACTCTGGCCCCATGGGCCCATATAGATTGGCGCCACTGTCACTGGAGGTTTTTCATTTATTATAAACAAAGACCTAATTTTTTTTTCATTATAGACATATCCTTCGTCATAAGAATTGTGTGCAAGGTGTGCCACACCTGGTACATATCTAAAAATACCAAAATTCTCATTATGCGCCATGAATTTGATCTAATATGATCGCTGTAACTGATCAAGAATTGTTCAGAGAATGAAATAACAGTTGTTTTATCCGTGTCAGATAGCTGCATTTGATAAAAAAATTAGAATTTTTTTCATCGGAAACAAGAAAAAAAAATTCGATCAAGCTATTAAAGTAAAATTTAATTTCATTATTTTTTTACTGAATACTTAAAAATATTAATATAAATGAACTTGCAGAGTGTTAAGCAGATAAAATTAATTTAAGCCCATTTAATTTCAAAATATAGCAACACAATATGTAAAAACCCTACTTGTATATATCGGGTACACACTTCATAAAATATAACATTTTAGCTGAAAATTTGAAATTTGTAGCTATTTAACCAATCCTAACGATTCAGATTGTGAGCTCAAAACTTTAGTTTAAGTCTATGCCTTTAAAAGTATTTAGTGAGATACAAAAAATAACAGTAAAAAATAGTTGTTCATTACTCCAAAATCTAAAACGCCCACTGTCGGCCTTTTTGGAACTTCATCTTTAAAATTTATTTTCAAGAAAATACTTTCAAGGAAAAATTTATTCTGAAAATTTATTTCAGGAATACGTAGTTAATAGTAGAAAATACTAATAATATGACTTCAAAAATAGTTTTAGCGAAAACCGCATACGAATCGACCAATTTTTGCGATTTTTATAATCATTTGAAATTTTGGGTCCTGAACTTTAATGGCATCTATCTTCTTCGGAATACATTTGAGAATCTTAGTTTCCGTTTTAATATTGTTTGTCTTGATGTGTACTACCACCCCTTAAAGTTTTACCCAAGAGTTTAGATTCACCTTGTATATCACTAAAATAATAAAATACAGCTATATCAATTCGAATTTCAATCACTCAGATCTATTTCACAAAAGAAAAATTGCATTCAACGAAAATACTTGTTAATTCTATGAATTACTAGATTTACTTGTTTTACCTATTTTTCCAGCATTATACAGATTTAAGACACATTAAAAGATAATGAAATATCAAAAAGTTAAAAATATATACCGAGTGTCCCAAAAATGACTGATGGATTTTAAAATTCAATAACTTGCAAACAGTGACAGCTAACAGTGAACAGTGACAGCAAACAGTGACAGCTAACAGTGCAAACTGTGAAAAATTTTTGCAGGAGAGTTATGTATAATGTCAGGAGTTTTTTTTTACCGTAATTTTTATTTTAGTTCGCATCTCAAACAACAGGTGGCGCTGACGGCGATTGAAAGCCAAGTGATCAGTGCTGAGTGAATCGTCGACCTGGCCTTCAATCGCCGTCAGCGCCACCTATTGTTTGAGATGCTAACTAAAAAAATTACGGTAAAGAAACTCCTGACATTATACATAACCCTCCTGCAAAAATTTTTTAAATAGCTGTCACCGTTTGCAAGTTATTGAATTTTAAAACCGGGTGTCCCAAAAATTGACACATTTTTGGGACACCCGGTATATATATACTATCAAACGCACTGAAAGATAGCGCAGATTTATAAAGGTTTTAAAATATTTTCCCTTCTTTCTGTCCTGAAATTTCACCAGTTCGTGTAACTTTACATAGAAATATATTTTTCTTTAAATTGGGACACAGACTGCTCCCTCGTCACACAGAGCGGGTGAGAAAGATGAACTGTTAAGATGCTCGTTGAGGTGCCCGCAGGATTCAAATATAAAAATGCATATATTTCATATAAGATATACGCTTTTTTCTACACTTAAATTCGCTGCTAATCATACAAAAGAGAAAGTCTTTCATCCATTTGCTGTAATAAATGGTATTTCACATACTTCTGAATAATTCTCAAAATCTTATTAGGTCAGTTCTAGTGCAAATTATATGATATTTTTTTAATTTTGGAGGACGAAGCAGATATTGAAATGTTTAATTCTGTGTTTTAATTAAGAAAAAAAAAGAATTAATGAATGAATGAAAAAAAGTTTAAAAATTTTGAAAAGTATAAATTTTGTATTTTTATGAATTAAATTTGTGTTCATGCTTCTTTTTATTAGTAACATTCAGGATTAATTTATTAATATGTTGTAGCTTAAAATCATTTTTATAAAGTAATCTATAATTATTATTCAATTTATTATCTAAATTATTTTAATATAAAAAATCTTATAAAAAATCTGTAGGTTGACACTTTAGAATTAAATGGGAAATATGCATAAATTTGGAATGTTTAACAGGTTAGCCATGCTTGTCTGTAAATAGATTGATCTGTTTCGGTTAACAGTACATCGAGGAATGGATGAATTTTATTAGGTTAGATTTCAACAGCGACTTAATTGCTATTGTTCATTGGATTTAAATGCATTATAAAGATTTTAAATTCTTCAAAATTATAAAAATGTCATCAGCATATTTAAGTCAAGTGTGATTATCGATGCTAAAGAAATTTTATTTCAGAAAACTCATTTTATAATATGTTTGTTCCCGTTGTTCGAATTTCTGCATAAACAAATTACGTTGAAAATACAATGATCTGGCTCATTGGACTTTTTTAACTATAACGAAAAAACTGGCCGCAATTTTTTAACAAGTAAATTCTCGGCGCACTCTTCATTTCTGTATAAAGTGCATACGATAAAATAAGAATCAATCCCTTGAAATTCATTATTTTTATATGACCCTGTCTCAGTTTTATCAAAATTTCTGAACAACTAGGTTTTAGTTCAGATAATTGTAATTTTTCATGTATCACGAAAAATTTCGTTTTTCTATTTTAACGAAAGCACGTTATAACAGGCAAACTTTCATCGTACTTTTGATTTTGTTATAAGGTACTTTGAGTACATATGTGCAATAAAAAATCAATCTTTTGGAATTGGATTTTTTGAAATGATTTTTTTTTTCCATTATACGATTTTCTAACTAACAAAATAAAGTTTTAAACACATTAAATAGTCTGGATAATTGAAATTTGTTCTGTCTAACAAACAAAGGTCGCCGTTATGTTTTAACGAAAATACGTTATAACAAGCAAACTTTCGATATACTTTTTGTTTCGTTATATAAGGTACTTTGGGTATATCAGTGCAATAAAATTGGAATCAATTTCTGTAAATCGGCTTATTTGAAATGGTTGTCCCCAATTATCGAATTTTTTAGTAACCAGATAAAGTTCAAAACACATTATTTAGTTTGGATAATTGAAATTTGTTCTGTCTAATGAAAAATGGTCGCCAGTATGTTTTAACTAAATTATCTTATAACGACAGAACTTTCGGCGCACTTTTGATCTTTTTTGTAAAGTACTTTGAAAATATCTGTGCAATAAAAAAAAGAAACAGTATCTGGAAATCACCTTATTTGAAATAATAGTCTCATTATTCGAATTTTTGAATATCCAAATAAATTTCAAAACACATTAATTAGTCTGGAAAATTGAAATTTGTTTTTTCTATCGAAAAATGGTCGCTATTATGCTTTAACGAAGTACATATAACGCATATACTTTCGGCGATTTCTTTATTTCATTATAAGGCACTTTGAGTATATTTGTGCGATAAAACAAGAATCAATCTCTTAAAATCGGCTTTTTTAAAATGATAATCTCCATTATTCGAATTTCTGAAGCACGATATACGAGCAAATTTTCTGCGTACTTTTGATTTTGTTATAAGGTACTTTGAGTATATCTGTGCAAGAAAATAAGAATCAATCTCTTGAAATCTTCTTTTTTCTCTCTTAATAGTTATTAGTTTTGATTCCTATTTCTATCCCCAAAAGCTGAATAATGTATGTTTTACAATGAAATGAAGCTTTATTTTTTTTATTCGTAAACTAAGCTATAGCTTCTTATAATAATAACGAAAGAGAAAAGCTTACACAAAGAAATACTTTGATTATTCAAAGAAACAATCAGTGGTGTCAGATATTCATCATTTGAAATTTTAATATGCCTTCAATTTGTGATTTGAGAACACAGGGAAGTTGATATAAGATTTCTCAATTATAAATATTTAGTGAGTAAGGAAATGTTCTTGCATACGAAAATATGTCTGTGAAGACGCTGCTTACGTAAAAAAGATCTTAAGTATCTCCCCAAATACGTTAATGAATTTGCAGCATGATATTTTCAGAGAAATTTGATTATTCGTTAATTATAAAGTGTGCCTTTTATTAAAAATTGTATTATTGTTTAGTGGCTCATTAATATGTTTTTTACAGCCTACTTGAAAATTTCAGTACCATGTTCTCTTGTTTTAGGTCGACAGTCTAAATTCATAAAACATCGTCAAAAAATTGTATTGATATATTGTTGTATATATGTGATGTAACAAAACTCTGAAACAGATTTTATTGTAGAATTTTAGTCGAAATGGTGATTAATTTTCCTAATTAGTAATGATTATGATAAATCATCTGAATGAAAAAATTATTGGGTTAATATAATGGTGCTTATATTGCATGTTGTATATGTGATGTAACATAAAAAAATTTAAATAGATTTTACTATACAATTATAGACGAAAAAGTGTTTAATTTTCCTCATTATTGGTCTAAATTACTGTTTCAACTTCATAAAACTATTAACAAAGTCTATTATAAATTAAAAATTGTAAAAAAAAGTCTTTTAATTAATATTATCACACAAAGGGCAGAGTATAACTATTCGAGTAAGAATTCAACATTTATAAGTGTTTAAGTATAAAATAAGGTAAGTGCCAATATTCAAGTGGAAAAAAAAACTAACTATAAAACTTTTATTTCATTCTATCGTTTTTCACACTGTTCCATTACACCATTAGGTTCTTCATGTTGTGGGGGGTTAATACTTGAAAAAAGGTTAATACTTAATAAAATAACATTTTATACTGTATACAAATTAGAGCGCAAGAAGAATATTGGGCAACAGAATTAAATAATAAGTAACACAAATAATTCAGTTATGAAAATATAACCTTCATTATCCATTCTGTATAGTGAACGATCTTCTCAGGGTTCGACATCTGTCTTTGATTCTATCAAACTCTTTCATTTACTTTCCAGAAGTGGGACACTCTTAGAGCAGAAAAGGACATGAACAATTGTCATAGGATTATATTCAACATTTTCTATTAATGAACATACATTTATTGGGTACTGTATATTATGTCCAAAAAAATTGTAAAATATCTAAAATAATTATGCATATATATGTTTCCCATAACTATTATTTTAAAAGTACTAAAAACTAAAAAGGAGATCCATCATTCTTTTTTTTATCTCTTTCTACTTAATTTTTCTTATAAATTTTCATGAAAATTATTAATTTAAATCCAGAATAGATTTTTAATTTTTATTTATGTCGTACCATATTGCTAAAATTTCTTTATCTTCCCTTTTTTCTTTTTGTATATGCATATGCATATACATATATCAGAATTATTTCTTATACTTCCTGTGCAGAACAGCTTAAATATCTTACATAGTTTTATGAACCTGTTATTATTATAAAAAACTATTCTTCCCTTATTTTAAATATCATTAGATCATCATTTTCATGTTGATATTTCAGCATATATAGACAAGAAAAAATTCGTTTACTGATTTTAAATTACTTTTTGAAAACTAATTATACAATATCTCAAAAATCATATATTTTGATTTATGTTACATTTAAAGTGAGCGTGATAAAGATTTAGTTATCTGCTCATATTAAATGTTCCAGTAGCTTCTGAATAATTGTGATATTAATTAATAGTCAGTAACTTCAATCAGATTCTGTAACATTATGTGTGAAGCTTTTAATCTGATACTAGATTGTACCCGTCAAGATTTGACGATAAACATGTTAAAAGATTAATTAGAGCCTGTAAACAAAGTTTCGAAAACTTTATTTGAATGTTATCTGTGTGATTCCAACAGATTCAAAGCGTTTCATGTTTTTGTCAGTTTAACCTACTCAAGTAATCATCTGAAAGAATTTAAGCAGAATTTTAACAGCGCTTCCTTTTTAGCAGAAGGATAAATAAAATTAATTGAACTGATATTATTTTGGTGAATTTTCTCAGTGTTTAAAAAAATAACAATGTTTAGTATTTTCTAATTTTTAAAATCATATTGAAAAGTCATATTAATTCTATTTTTATCAGTCTCATTTTAAATCCCGAAACTTAAAATTTCATGCTACCAAGTAGCTATTTATAATATATTTGAATTGTTTTAATTTTTCATAGCGTTTCATACATTATTTAGTTATTAAACCATGAGTATCACAAAGTAGTTCAATTTTTAGACTTACATGACTATTTTTCTTTCCCCCTTTTTTCTCTTCTTAATTTTAATTTTTATCCCCTGAAAATAGTTATAATTTTCCTTATATGCACACAAACATATATCTTCCTTGTAATGATCATACAAAATATAACAAAAATTGTAGATTAGTTTAATAGATTTAAAAGATAATTAAATGAAAAATACTTTAGCTTAAATATTTTAAATTAAAATTGTTAAATTATTTCTAAAATATTTTAGCATACTTCACAATTTTAAAGATCCAGACATTACTTCAAAACGGCACTCGGAGATTTAGTTAAAAATCATTTAATATATGGTCTAAATGATGTATAACATTTATTTGTTTATATAATTCACGTTTACAAATGGATTACTTTTTCTAAGCTTCCACGCACATGACAGAAAAGTGGAAAATTGCATCTACTACCTACCGACAAAATAATGTTTAAACATTTACATTTTTTAGAAAATTAGAATAATTTTTTTTAATATTGCTAGAAGTTAAATTAAATTTTACGACAATTTTACAATTTTTATTTGTGTGTGTTGTATTTATTGTTGTTTATTATTATTTTTTTTAAGAATGCAATTTGTAAAGATTTTCAATAATTTTATTCTTACAAATGGATCACTAAAGAACTGAACTGGAAATTGGCTGTTTATATCTAACAATTACTATGTTTTAATTACTTGAAATATTCTAAAAATAAAATTGTTACTTAAAAAAATTGTTGAGTGTTAAATTTTATTTAATTATATAGCATCAAAATAATAATATTAACAAAAGAATATAATCATATAACTTTCTCTCGTAGTAAAATGTATCATTATTCAAGAAAAATTATTTTGCCGAGCGTTGAGATCGAACCCTAGTACTCTACAAAAGCTCAGGTTTATAAATTCGTGCCTTAAACCACTGAGCTAACCAGACTTGCTTCAACTTTCCTCCAACTGGAAGGGCTAATTAGTTTAACTTCACGCATGCTCAAATGCCTGAATATGTTGATCTCAAAGAAGTAGCCTATTGTTTTAATATATATAATGGTAAATGACAGTGTCAAGCAAATTTCAGTTAGTCAATGTTTAAAATTTAGAGAAATAATACTTTACAAATATAGACAATTTTATTGCAGAAATAATATTATGTTTGCTTTTTTTTAACTTCTATAAAAAGTATAAATTCTTTAACCTCGCAATGGCCTTAAGATGTCCTTACATAGCGACACATAGGAAACATTATTGTATCTCTGAAAACAATGATAATCATTAATCATATGCATTCTAATTATTCTTTAGCTTATTTTTGTTTTGTATATTTTAATATATTCTTTAAAATTATACGTAATTAATGCCTCCTGATTTTTGTTGCTGGCATACTTATAAAATAGCATTTATTTGATATAAAATGTGACTTTTGAGGTTGAATATTTATTAAGTATCATATTATTTCTGTTGCAATCACAGTGTTTAAAAGCATTGGAAAAGGTAAAACAAATAACGCACAGATTATTCACAGATATAAAGTAATAATCTAATTAACAGTTATAAATTTCCAAGTTGGCGAAAAAAGTCCGGGCCAACATTCAAACTACGGATGTTTTGGCTGAAACTGCATATGCTGTACCAAGTGAGCCATCTCGGATGAATTTAGCAGTCCAATTCTCCCAGTTAATTTTTGACGATTAAAACATCTGGTCTGATATCGGAATCAGTTCATCAGAATAAATCGAAGGCTATTAGTGGAACTGCAGTAAACGCTGCATGCGTAATTATAATACATGAATTATTAGCACAATTATCCAATTAGTAAAGAAATCATAACAAAGACATCCTTGGTTCGAATCATGGCCCGGACTTTTTTCATTTACTTTGAAATTTACAACTGTTATGATTTATTTACCAACTGAATAATTGTGTTAAAAATTGATCTAATATAATAAATTAATTCTTTGAGCTTAATACATACATGTGTATCTATACATATAATATATGTATGTCGCATTATGATTAGACGACAGAATACATTGCAATTGATATTAAGTTTTACTTAAATAATCTAAAATATAGCGAACTTATTCCATAATTGCTTAAAATGTGGTCTTCGGACAGCAAGTGCGTAGAAATATATCTTTGAAATTTCCCATCCAGTTAAAAAGGGTCATGTGTTATGATTAAATTAACGATAAAATGGGGTAGATGGATACCCTGCCAAACTCGTTATTATGTCACTAGGCGCGTATCCAAAATTAAAATTTTCAAAAACGTCCGATTGACGCCAGTTAATAAAAACGCTATATTATAATATCATACCCAGCTATGTATGTCATACATATGTCGTTATATTAACGCTATATATTCCGCTATACTATGGCCATTGGAAAAAAAAAACAGTTTCAATAGCATTTTAATGATGTTACACTCTTTCGAACATAATGAAATTGATATGCATTTATGGACATCATATGAACGTCATTTATGGATATCATATATATTATTTAGTAACACACAGTATAAAATATATTTGTTATTAACTTACAGGGCCATACAAAAGATTAATTTCCATTAAATAATATGGTATAGGGGGAAGCATTGTTTGAGGGGTACTTCAATTACAATAAACTATTTGACATTTTATGAAATTGATGTACTATGATGATTAGTAATTAGAGAAACTAAAGTATTAGAGCGGGATTTTAAGAACTAAAAAATTTGCCAGATCTAGAATAAAAGAGAACTAAAAATGATCAGTTTATATAAGTGTTCCCGTTTTTTCGATGCGATACGTATTTCAGTTATACGTAATACGTAAAATGCGTATACTTTTACCTTAAACTATACGTTTAAATGCAACCGGAGTCGTTTATGCGTATATCAGTCAAATGTATAATCCAACTATAAGTATTTACTTTTAATACCAATTAGAGATGGGAATGCTCGGAAAACCCCCGGAAAAGTTGGGGAAAAACCGGTTTATTTTCAGTTTTTTTCCGAAGGCTTATTTTTCAATTTTTCCGAACTGGAAAAACTGAAATTTCATGTATGAAATAATATATTGAAAATTTTGTAATAGCTTCTTTCACATACTTTTAATTTTGTTTATTTTTATGTCGAGTGCGCCACATGAAAACTTTAATGTGGGTAATCTGATCTCTGAGCATAAATATGTTTGAGAAGACTTGAAAGGATCCTTCACATTTTTTCTTGTTTGAAATACAAGACCCTTCGCAAAATTTCTCGTGAAAATAGACATTTGAGAAATTTTTTTATCTACAAATTGAATTTTTCGCAAATGCAGTGATTGAAGAAAAAAAATCTCATGGAATATAGCAGGCTGAATCTTATCAAGTTGTATATATGCATAAATAACCTTATTAAAAATGTCTAAATCATAGGTTCCCAACCTTTTCTGGATCACCGCCCCCTTTACAAAAGGAAAAAACTGCCAACGCCCCCCTCTCTTTCAAAATAGTTCATTAAATAAAATGTTAAAATATTGTTGCATATTATTTATATTTTGTCTGTCTATCTATTAAGAATCTTAAAGTAGAAGTTAATTAAAACATCAAATGTAGCAAAAACCTGTTTATTTAAAACTGAAAAATAAACACAAAACCAATAAGAATAAAAAAAAATAACGAAATTGTAAAGCTGATGGAATTTTAACAATTTATTCATGTAGGATTCCAATTTCTTCAACATCAGTAACCAATTATCAGTTTCAAAGATGTCTGTTTTTTTTTTTTTAGACAGTAAATTAGCTATACTGCAAGGAACCCACTCTCAGCCAAATTCGATTAAGGAATAGCAATCAAAATTTTATGCACTCTAGTTAGAGAGCTGTATTAGCTTTTGAAGTTAGAACTCTTGTTATCCATTTCTGAATTTTATTTGTAGTTCTCATTTGCTATGAATTCCACGATTTTCTCCTCCAAATATGATGATACTTCTGAATCTCCATTTGTGAAAAAATCTAGTAAACTCAGTATATTCATGTATAAATAAATATCAATGTCAAGAACTAACCAAATCTGAAGTCTGATGAAAATCAGTGCATTAATTCATCAAATAGAACTGTTGCAGAAAACGTGAAAAGGGCAGCACAGCAGCGCCACCTCTTCAGAAATTTTCAACAAAATGTTAACAGTATCCATTCAAGGACTAAAATAATCTGAAGTTTGGTGAAAATCTATGCGCTAATTCTTGACATAAAGCTGTTACAGAAATCGCAAAAAGGCAGCATAACAGCGCCCCCTGCTTAGCGATTTGCATTAAAAACTAATCAGCATCAATTTATATCAGGAACTACCTGATTATAAATTTTTATTGAATTCTATGCATTAGTTGTTGAGATAGAGCGTCCACAATATTTATGTCACAAACAGATAGAATCACAGTCTCACAGACAGACATTTTGTAAAATCTTATTTTTTGGAATCTCTGACTTTTAAATCAGGTAAATTCGTCAAAAACCGGAATTCCAAAATAATCACAAATTCAATACTTTCTTCTAGTAAAAATTGAATAAAGTAAAAATAGGACCTATCTTTGTCTTTGCTATCAGCACGCATTTATTGCTCTTGTAGCCTAGAAGGCTTCATGGCTTCATTAAAAAAAACCTTTTGGCAAATTAAGCCCATAGGTAACGATTAGTTTGTAGAAGAGTTCCCAGATCCACATTTCAATTGTTCAATATTGTATTGCCGGCATTTCTTCTTCGATTAAGATATTTTGAAAGATAAAAATTTTCCCTATTTAAATTTAAATAAATTTACTTTTGAACAAATTTATAGATAGGACGATTTTTATCACTTTCACAAAGAATAAACTAATTTCTTGAACTGATTGAAATCACGGGTTCGTTTAAAAATAACTTTTCAGGCATACGTCGTCATACTTTTCTGGAAATACAGGTTAATAAAAATTTCTGTTTAAAACTTTTAGCTAGCCACTTATCGCGAATTTTGTACCCCACAATTTTTGAATTCATAATGATGTTTAATCCGCGTCATAGCGATTTTTCGTGTTCCACTGGGATATATTGACATTCTTGAAAGAATTGAGCTACAATGTTTTTCGCCTGATAAAATCTCCTCGATTTTATCCCTTCTTCGTGTACCGTGTTTTTTTTTACATTAGTAAAATAAATTCAATTCCTACCCTACCCCTTTACCCCGCAGATCTAGGTTCGTTCGTATAGATTTCCATTTAAAGGTGCAGTTAAGGTTTTTGTCGCGGATTCGGGACCTCTTATAATAGAGGCTGACGCAAATCCATTTTGTTTCGGATAATTGGTGCCCAGTTCGGCATGAATCCGCGCCGGAGCGTAACCCTCGAAAGTTCCGAAGGTGGAGTTGCCAAATATTGGAAATTAGC
Organism: Maratus speculifer; assembly: GCA_964019185.1. Taxonomy (NCBI): domain Eukaryota; kingdom Metazoa; phylum Arthropoda; class Arachnida; order Araneae; family Salticidae; genus Maratus; species Maratus speculifer. The sequence goes on along the minus strand of OZ025290.1, from coordinate 270,773,020 downwards.
TTGGTTTTTCGACTTAGTACCAATTCGGGTGCCAAATCCGAGAGTGCAGAAGAGATCAGCTATTTTCACTACATTAATTCCTAAATAGGTAGATACGCCATGACCGCTCCCCTTGACTGCCCTAACGCCCCCATTTTTCTCTACACTCACTACCGCCCCCCTGGAAGGCTCCAGCGCCCACTGGGAGGCGGTACTGCCTCCGTTGGGAACCTATGGTCTAAATAGAAACCTAAATATAGTAATAATTTCTTATTCACAAATTCTGATTATATATTGTACAAGTATATACAAAAAGTTCACAATTTCACAAAAACAGGATTACATGAAAATAATCTAGATGTATAATTAAATGCAATTTCTCTTTTTAAAAATTAACTCATGTGCAAAATTATTTCAATAATATGCCGATTAATGGAAATGGTAAAATTAAAAATTTAACATAAAATTTGAGGCATGCATTTATTTTTTTTTCTATCTTTTCAAGAAGTAAGTATTGAATTCGTGAAAAATTTGACTTCCAGTTTTTGGTATATTTAAACATTTTAGAAGGTCTTGAACACGATTTGATGGTTTTTGAAAAATATCTGCCACTCTGTGAGTCTGTATGTGACAAAAATTTTATAGTCACTCTATCTCAAGAACTGATGCGCATAATTTCACAAAACTTTAGATACAGTTACACCTTGATATAAATGCAATGATGTAAAAATATACATTTTAAAAACAAACAATGGAATTTTTGAATTACTGGTATTCATAATGATGACAAAACTTCAATAATTTCTTTAAACTAGTATTATTTACTTAAAAACTATACTTATGTGAATGGAATGCATAATTCCAAACTGCAGACATATTGGCTCAGGTTTTTACATTAGATTAATTGGTAGATAAACATGTAACTGAAAAATCATTTCAACAGAGATATGATATAACAAACAATAGCGTTTAATAAAAATTCTTAGGCTGTGAAAAAAAAACTAAACTTTTAAAAGCAGGCTACTTTCTTTTTATTTTGCAATATAAAGTGGAAATAATTTTCTTTTAATAAAAAAAAAAAATGGGAAAAGATGTTTATTATTTAATATTCTCTAAGAAAATATAATTTATTTGGGAGAAACAATCATGAAAAATCAATTTTTCCAACTTTTCCATTTTTTTTCGAAAGAAACCGGTAAAAAACCAGTTTTTTTCCACCACTTATATTTTTCCGGAAAATTTACATCTCTAATACCAATGGACCGCATCAGTTTATTACTGAATGAACTATAAGCTAGAAATAGGTTACCTATCATAGCAATCAGCATAATGTGCTTCATTCATGGGACTTCGTTACTTTTACCTAAAATATTTCAATTAATATGTGTTTCTTCTAATTTTCATTGATTTAAGTGCTAAAATGTTACGCGCTGGAACAGTTTAAAACAATTTTATGCTTCTTAAATTTGCCAATGTTTTTTTTTTTTTTTTTTTTTTTTTTTATGTATTCTCATAATAGCTGTTTGAAAAATAAACAAGGTGGAGTCTTGTGGCAGGTGACAACGTTCCATCTTTAATAATAATATCCAACAGTGATATTTAACCATAATACCCATAATAAGATATTTCAGAATTAATTAATTATAGTTTAGTTGTTATTGTTTTTTTTTTTCAAAATTAAACTGAGAGAACATTTTTCGATTTTATTTCTTTATTATTTTACAAATACCGCTACCTACAGGAACTATAAGGCAGGTAAATCCGAGGAAAGGGCGGGGGGGGGGGGGGAGGTCATGCTACATTATTCACGGACTCTCCGTATACCGCGATATCTCCCATGTACCGCAAGAATACTGGATTCTAATCGGTGTTCCTCAATATTTATTTTGCGTAGACCAGCAGTAGAAAATCCTCATGCAATGAACACAAACAGCTTAAACTTTTATACTTTTAAAAACCATTGTAGTAAGTTCCGAATATACCCTGTACCCAAAATCCACATTTCTGACAAAATAACGAATTTAATTAATGAAATTTTATAGATTTTGCTTACAACTTCATTCCACTTATTGTTAAAAAATGTTTATCTGATGACGATTGTTTTTTGGCGAAAAATGTCACAATTACTGCGTGATTACGTGATTTTTTTATGTAGTCTCTTAATGAATAAGCACGCAAAAATTTGCCATGTCAATCTTTCGTCTCACATTTTCTTCCTTTAAAAAAATAATCATTTCTTTTTATATTAATTTTTAAAAAATAATTTCTTAACCAATCATGTTACAAAAATCCCCACAACTAAATAAAGACGCCACAGAACTTCCTGTGATGTTACCAGACCAGAGTAAAAAAAAAAGAAATGGTTGAATAGTTATAAATATTTATTAGGAGTTTCGCACACTATCTACGTTTGATACACATAGAATTACTCTGACGCACATACATTTAAAATTTGCATTTGCATAAGATAATTCTTCTTTTTGAAGAAATGTTATCTTTTTGAGTTTTTACACGATTATCATTATATTTGTTACAATGCAAGCATATCGGACATAGGTAAGTCATCGAGTGTGTAAATGCTATCTACGTTCTATTTTAATAAATAAAATATTCTGTAAATTTATAAATATTTAATTTTTTTTTCAAAAATTCACACTATTATGCATATAATTTGCGATAAAAATATCAAATATCCGAAATTTATTTTTTTATTGAAATAATACATAATTATATTTACTGAAATATAATTATGTTTATTAACAGTGATGAGTGATCTGATATATTTCAAACTAACTTACGATGATATTTCAATTTTTTTCCCTTTAATATTTCAAAAATGATGTGAAATAATGTAATAGGTACTGTGAACTAAATCCTGGCACAAAATTGTGCATGTATATTAAATACTAGCTGATTTGCTAGCTCGCAAAATGTTTAAAAATCGCTTCGAGAATTCCACACAAACTTTACTGAAAAAAATATATATGAATGTTAAGCTTGAGTATTGATATCGGATTGCATTTACTAATATAAAAAATCGCAACAAATTGAATTGTAAAATAATAATAATAAAAATAAATAAATAAATAAAAGCTTAAAATCAAACTTATTTTAAAAGTAGCAGAGGTCAAAATTTACTATATTTAAAAATGTGATTAAAATTGGTTTTCTTTTATGACAATCGAAAAATGGCCGCAAAATACTAAAAAATTCTAAAAATTGCCTAAAAAATCGCTGTATGTTCTCTAAATGAACTTTATTGAAAAGAGGACAAAATTTAAAATTTTGATTTAGTTAAAAGATCAAAACTGGATTATTTTTACAGATGTGGAAAAATAAAAAAAGAAATGCTAACAATCACATACGAAATTCTAAAAACTCAAATACAGCAGAGGGGGGGGGGGAAGAATTATTGCAGTGGATTAAAGTATTATAACAGGAATTCATTTACGAATGTTAAAAATTGACACAAAAATGAAAAAGCGTTCAAAATCGCTGAAGACAAAGTATAGTATGTTAGTTTAACTGTTTGAAATAGAATTCCTTTTACTAATGTTAAAAAAATCGCATCGAAGCGTTAAAAAAACCAAAAACTGCAAATCTAAATATCGCAGGGAACTAAATTTAATAATTCTTTAATTAGGAATTCTTTCAAAAAATGTAAAAAAATATTGCTGTAACTCATGAAAAAAAGCTAAAATTTGCCAAAATGTCAAATATCAAGGAAAAAAAAAAAGACTAAATATTATAATCAGAATTCTTTCTCAATTGAAAAAAAAAAAAAAAAAAAAAAAAAAAAAATCCGAGAAAAAGCATTAAAAAACGCGGTGAAATATTATAAAAATTCAAAAATTAGGGAGGATAATTTTTTAAAAATATTCGGATAAGAGTTTTAATTCGAATTCCTGCACAAACCGAAATCACTGTGCAAATCAAAAGAGTACTAAAAATCGTATAAAAATTAAAAATCGTATTGATTTCGAATAAATTTATTGAAAAAAGGAAAAAAATATAATAGAAAAAATGCATTTTTTGGTAATACTTTCACAAATGTCAACTACAGGAAAATTATAAAAAATCACTTAAAATCTTAATAAAAGTAACTAAAAGTTCGAAAATCAAAGCAGGATAAAATTTAGTATGTTAAACTAGAAATTGTTAACCGAATTTCACTTACTAATGTTGAAAAATTGCCTCGAAAGGGGAAAAATACTCTAAAATATTGTAAGTAAGAAATTTTAAATTGAATTTCGATGCATTATTAACATATACAAAATTTTTATCCTTATTTAAAAAAATTCTAAATCTATAATGATTTAGAATTTTTTTTATTTTTTCCCTTTCAGAAAAAAACACACTTTTTGAAATACATCCTATAAATAAAAATATCTATGAGTATTTACAAGAATTTATTTTTATAAGAAACTCGATTAAAAAAATTTTACGATTATGTAATATTTTAGCCGAAATCAAGAATTTCTATATGCTTATCAGCTCATCTATAAATACATATGTATGCTCAAATATTACACCCTTTGGCATGACAGAAATTGTCAAAATCAGCTACAATGAAATGATATTATCTACCGAATCATATGTCTACAATTGTCTCTCTTGATTTGATATGCAAATGTAGTGAACATTTTGAATAAATTCGAAGCGGTAATACCAAAATTATGAGAAAATGAGACCTTTATTATGTTTTCTTCGAGAAAACTATTCGAAGCAATTAGAAATTTGTTATTCACAGACAACGATTTGTCGTATATGATTTCCATTGAGATTCTATTTAAAGACGTTGGTCATTTAGATATCGAATTTCTCTATGTTATATCTAACGTATAGAATGCATTCATGTTTTTAAAATATTTTCTCAGATAAATACTTTTAGCTTCTATATACTTTCTCTTTCCTTTTTAGTTGTCAAAATATTTTTATTATATGTATGTTTGTCAGTTTTTCTAATATTTTAACACATAAAATATTGAAAATATTCTGTCAATTAAATGAGAAGGGACATCCTTTAAAAAGTATACAAAAGAAAGAAGATAAGCATTGTCATTCCCTGTGAAGATGTCCTTTTCTTTATTAGTTGTCAAAACATTTCTAAAATACATAGTTATTATATTTTAAATATCAAAATCTGACTCCCAGATCGTCTACTTTTCTAAGATTTTAAAACATAAAATATTGAAAATATTCTGTTAATTAAAAGATAAAGAGGCATCCTTTAAGAAAAGTATAACGTAACAAAGCAGATAAAATTTTGTATTGCCTCGGAAGATGTCTCTTTCTTTATTGTTAAAATATTTCTAAAAACCATACTTTATTATATGGGTGATTCTCAAAATAGGGGACTATTTCAAAAATGAAATCTTAAAAAAATTACTGTTAGCAAAATTTCTGAAAAAAATAGGTGTTGTTCGTATAGTATTAGGTATACTTCCATGTAGTCAGCAGAGCTAAATATTTAAAAATTAACTTAAAAAAAATAATTAGTATTTTTTGAGCCATGCTAATGACAAAACAAATTGCATGGAATAAATATATTATGAAATTTTTATTTTCTTCCTGTTTAAATATTTTTTTCTATATTTATTAGCCTTCCTTTTCAGCAAATGGTTTCCATTTTTACATATATTCATATAAGGAGAATAAAAACATTACCAAAGAGCAAACTTTGTTACATGGGAGCAACATTCTGACACTAACAATGTAAGAAGCTGTCTTAGTGATTTTCCTACAGATTTAATGCATATTTTTGGGATAATAAGTGTAATACCTAAATTTATACGTAAAATTAAACTTTATAAAGGATACAATATAAGCACTGGTTACATTTATGCACATAGGAGTTTTTAGCATGAGCAGAAAAACCATGCTAATGACACTGATATCTGTCCATGCTAATGACAAATTTTAATTTAAATAAGATTATGAGCCATAATATAATCACAATGCAATAGTCCTTTCTGGGGCTTTTTAAAACACAAAAGTTCTATGCAAATAAATAAAATAAAAATTTTAACAATAAAATAAACATGCAAATTATTATCCATTCTAATGACATACAATTGATGTACGCCCCTAATATTCAACTTCTATTCTTAAAGTACAATACATGCTTCTATTTTCAGGCTGGGATAAAATGGATACTTGTTGCTATGGAGAAAATTTATATTTTCAAACTATTGTCATATGTGAAAATGAAATTTTGATTAATAACCAGCTGTTATAGTATTACCTTGTTTTGAAAATCGAATATGGAGGACAAACTTTAATTCTTTTTTTATATACTATAATTTTATTTTTAAAAAGAAATTTATTGGATAAATCCTCTCCTTGATTAATTTAAAGAAAGAATAACATTTGTTTCATTTGATAAACATGATATTAACTCTTGAAAAAGCTAGTATACATAAGGCACAGCTGCTGTGGACATCCATGCTAAAGACATTTTGAACATTTATTCTGTTATTTTAAGGTGTTTTTAACTAAAAATTGAGTAATTCTTGAGTGCAAATAATGCATAATATTAAGACAAACATATCTAAATATAAAAACATGACAGAAAACCTCTCAATTTTTTTTTTGTATGCCGAAAGACATAAATTGTCCCCTATTTTGAGAATCACCCATATATGAATTTATCAGAATCTTACTTACAGATTTTCTGCTTTGCTAAAATTTTAGCACATATAACATTAAAAACATTTTGTCAACTAAAAGAGAAAGCGACATCTTTTAAGAAGAGTATACAGAAAAAAGAAAATAAAAATTTTCACTCTTTAGGAAGACGTCTCTTTATTCGTTAGTTGTAAAAATATTTCTGAAACGCATATTTAATTATATTTGAAATATCAAAATCAAATTCACAGATTGTCTGCTTAGCTGAGATTTTATAACGTATAGCATTAAAAAGATTTTATCAACTAAAAAAGAAAGAGGCATCCTTTAAGAAAAATAAAAAAAGTTAAAACTATTCATTCCCTTTCAAAGTGTATTTTTCACTATCATAAGTGTAATACTAATGTGAGGGACTTGAGATTTCACCACTAAGTACCCTTAATGGAAAAAAGAAAAAAAAATCCGGAGTTTTTTGTTAAATGCATTAATTTTTCTTAATTTTTTCCCTTTGTCCTGCTTTATAAACTATAGTTACTATTCTCAATCGGATACTGAGAAAAATTTGGGTTAACATTTCTCAGCAACATGATGCTATGATAAAGCTCTGTATTTTAAACATCAGACGAGCGTCAATGTTGACCAGGTTCTTTTTAATGCATTCACTGAATAGTTGCAAGCTGTGATCAGTTATTAAAAAAAATGCTTTTCAAGAAACCTGTTTATTTGGAGTAGAAATATAAAATTAAAGCATTTCATACAGAAATAGTTAAGGATAGTGCCTGAAAGCATTTTTTAAGAAACAATTTTAACATGACTGAGTTCATGAAGTGAGAGAAAACAATTGAATTAATCATTCTGTAATTCCTACATTGGCATCCCCCAATCGACGAAAAGAGCACATGAAAAATGAATGATATCATGTAGGGGAAATTTTCTGTTAAGCCTTAAACGATTAATATAATTTTGAATTTCTAACAAGGTAATCAGAAATAGCAGACTAAAAAATATGCTAACAAGAATTCGAAAGCCAAATCGTACGGCAGGAGCAAAACTTTGAGAATATAGAGTGAAAGACAAAACAGACCGCATGAAGTGGGAATGTTTCTGATTTAACGAGGAAGTTAAACTCAAAAATTAAGCAGAGCAACGAGTTATTTTTAATGACCAAAAGCAAAGTTGATCTTTATTATATAAAAAAAAACTCTTACGAGGTTGAATAATTATCTAAATGAATTCTACTTATCTGAGAGTCGTTTTAGTGATAATGGCAGATGTTAAATATCTTTTCTTTCTTTTCTTTTGAAGGAAAATTAATGTGTGAACCGAAATAACAAATAATAGATAAGTTGGAATAAATAGATAAGTAACTAAAGATTAGTTTAACTGAAATTTAGAAAGTTAATATATAATTTAAGAAAACTATATGCGATTCTATATCACAGATGCTAAACATAATGCGATCATAAAATAGTGAAACATTGTTCCATCTTGTGTGCTCTGGTTGAATCATAAAGTCTTGTAGTGTGTTAACCATGACCTAATAAAATTTTTAATCATGTCCTGGCAATATGGTAAATCGAGAACTTGTAAAACAATGAACCACAATATGGCAACAGCTATCATTTGTTAAAAAAGTTAATCAGACTGAAACAAAATAAAGTCCATCTGAATTAGTCCAAAAAATGATTCAATTATATCTTGGTAAAATGTTTAATTAAATTCTGGTACAATGGTTACCTGAGAACTAGTAAGTTTTTAAACCGTACTTTTTCAGCAGTTATCCTTTTCTAGCAAAGGCCAATCAGACTTTTGTTTGAAATTCAATCGGACATACTACAGCAATCCAAACTTGAACCAGAATTCGGATCCAACACCTCTGTTTTTGGCGTTCTAACCATTAGGAAAGCAAATGGATATCATTTTGCTCTAAAGCAGCAATTTAAAAATGCATAGAACTATTCATTCTATTTGATTGTAAGCGTTAAACATTGACATGAGTGGGTGAAACTTCTGTACTTTTCGTAAACTTCACAGTAATCAGTTATTCATTTATTGGTAAAATGGTAAATTGGAAACTTGAAAATCTTTGAAGCATAGTGTAACAACAGTTATATTTTTCCAAAAAAGACTCCAATCAGACCGGAACATCTATTTGAAGTGGAACTGGATATTTAACAGGCATCTAAGTCTGAACCAGAATTTGTACCTGATACCAGTTGTGTTGCAGTCTGCATTCTAAGAGATAAGCAGGCTCATCACAAGAGAAGAAAACTGATATCAATGTGCACTAATGCAGCATTTTGACAGTGCTTAAAACTATACATGATAGTTGACTATACCTGTTATATATTGCCATAAATTGGTGAAAATTTGAACATTTTATTGCGTTTCACCATAATTAGAACTTTAATCAAGTAAATTATGTTTTAGTGCTCATATAATGTCTTTTTGAACCATCAAACGATCCAGGGTCTAATGGATATTTTTTTTCAATGTACACTAAACGTATGGAAAAGTTATTTTTCCTACTCATAATTTTAACAATTTGGTTAATTAAAAAAAAAAGAAGAAGAAGAAGAAGCTGCCGTTAATTTTACAACAAATGTGACTTTTCGGAAATTTTGTTCTCAAAAATGATGTCAATATTACTTACTACTGAAATGTGTAATATTTCTTCTAATATGTATCTTATTACTCTAATCAAATATCTTGCATCTGCAATAACATAAGTGTTGGAAGAAAAAAAATGAAGTAGCACTCTTGCATGCATAAAAAATAAAGTTCGCCAGCTAAATAGTTAATTATATTTGTTTCCATTTTTAAAGTATAATAAATTAATTTTGAGTTTATCATTATCTGCTGAATAAAAATAAATTAGTTTCCCCACTACCTTTTTTTTTTTTTTTTTTTTTTTTTTTAAGTAAAATAATGTAACTGTTTAGCAGTCAGTCTTCCTGGCAAATGAAAATTTTCGAAAAGCTTTGATTGAAAAAAATAAAACAAAATTAATCTAGTATTTATAAAACATTACTATATATATAATGAATTCAAAAATCTATATATTTCTATGTATCTGATAATGATGAGACATATATCTTTTAGAAGTATTCATTTAAAATTCCATTTTGAGATAAACAGAATTAAAGATTCAGAGAGGGAGATGTACATTTATAAGGATTCTTTTGAATAAATAATCTATTTTTCTTAATGTAGTTATCAAAGAGCTTATAAACTTTCGAATTGAAAACACTGTTATTATCGTAGTTATTTTTTTTTTACTTGAGAATGTTATGTTCGGGACTCTTATAAATCGTTTTCTCCATATAATAGATTAATACATTTTCTTAATTTTAGTATCTACAGTGTTATCAAAAGGGGAGGAGAGTAAATGATTTTCAAGCCCTTTTTCTTGCATGTATGCATACACTGATGTGAATTATCCGATACTAAAATGTAGGGGAGTCTGGAACACGTGTGAACATGGGGAAGATGTGAACATCGCAATTTTTCACTTGTTATTATATGTTTTTTTATTTGAAAAAAAAATTACCAACGATGGCAGTACCTTTAGACGTATGGTAAAACATTTTTGGAGTCTTTGACATTTTGTTTGTCTTTAGTAGCCAAAACACTGTTTATAGATCTCAAAAGTAAAATCTCAGTTCCAACTTTCTAAGCCTATAACTTTGTTTATTTAATCATTTATTTGAATTCTAATGTTTTTACATATACTATGAATACTAAAAAATATTTTTCATAAATATTTTTTCTTTCTAAAAATTGAAAAATGTTAATAACTTGTCAATTTTACTCTAGTGGCCATGTGGGGCATTTGTGAACAGACAAGTTGGGGAAAATATGAACAATTTATGAGTACTCCAATAATTATTCTGTGATTTTGTTCCTTGCAGTTAACTACATGAGTAATAGTGTCAGCTCCAATATCTATAATTCTCTTGAAATAAAAGATTTTTCGTAATTCAACATTTGATTTTGTAATTAAAATTCCATAAGAATCATTTGTCAACAAGTAAAAAGCAACAAACTCGTTTACGTCCAATTGTAGTTTAAATAAATTTATTTCTTTAAAAATGCAATATTGTTATGTCATGTTTTACTAAAACAATATCTTTATGCACTGGTAATAAACAACTGCCCCGCTGGTGGGGAACATGTGAACAATTATTTGAATTTAAAAAACTATTTTAAAATAAATAAAAAGAACTATAAGAAATTTTTTTAAAAAATTACTATGCTTAAAAAAAGTTCTGTTTACTACATTCAATAGCTTTCGTTTATAGAAATTAACCCAGTTATGAGAAAAAGCTATTTTTATGTGGACTGTTCGCATGTGCATCAGTCTTCCCTATAGTGCTACATAACAACATTTGAAAATTAATTTATATGCCAAAAATGTAGCCAAAATTGATTTCAATTTTGGAGGTGACATTTTACCTATATTATCCGGGATTCGTGACTTTTTTTGGAAATTCAACTTACATCCCTGAACACTTTACTCATTAGTTAAGTGTTTTCTAATTTGAGAATGTAATTTTTTACGTGTTATTTTTAAATGTTCAAAAATATAACATAATATTCTTTAATTTTAAACATTGTCTTAAAGATTAAAAGGATTGCGCAAATCATTTAAAAATCCCTGGAAAACTCTAATAAAATTCGTTTAAAAGCAAAACTTTACAAAATGAAAGTATCTGATCAGTATATTTGTGTCCAATTTTAAAGTTGTCGTTTTGCTTACATTATTGTGATTCGTGTCTGTTTTAGAAATTCAATTTGCATCTCTGAACATTTTACTTATTACATAAAAGTTTTCTAATTTAAAGATGTAATTTATCATTATTACTTTTAAATGATCAAAAGTGGAAAATAATTAGCTAAAAATTTTAAAATAGCCCTGAAAGAGCAAGTAGATTGTCCAAAGAATTTAAAAGTCCCCTGAAATATCTGTCTATGTAAAGCAGAAAGCTTGGCTGAGTCGTGTTCTAACGTCACCAAACTTCACACAAAGCAAGAAAAATAAAGAAAGCAAAATCCAACACGTATTAATAATAATTAATTAATTAATATTTATTAACAATACTTGCAAATTGTCAGGTTTACTAAATACTTGCAAATTGTTAAGAGCAAACGTTATGAAAAATGTTAGTTGTTAGCGTTTTTTTCTTTGTTTTACCTGCTTCGTGGGTTGTTTCGTGACGTCATAACAAAGCGTATCACAGTTTTCTACAATCTAGAGGGCATTGCCAGAAGACTCTAATAAAATTCCTTTAAAAGCAAAAGTTTACAAAGAAGAAATATCCTATCAATATTTTCGTCCAGTTTGTAAGTGAATAGACTAGATCATCTCAGTTGGTTATAAGCTGTCATTCTTGAAGTTAACACTAATGCTCGTATTCACCATCTACCTCAATCCAAAAACACCTCACAAGGAAGGTCTCCATTGGGGGCATACTCTGAATTTTTTGAAAAAAATACGAATTAAACTACTCATGTAGGTAATAAAGGATCAGTGAAAATTAGCGGCGGAATTACATTATTAGATATGTAAAAAAATAAAATAGTTTGGAATAATTGGCATGAAAAGCTGAAAGCGACGCGGGATCGGCGAACAGTGCATTTCCTCGCCAAAAGCAGACGATTTTAACGAATCTGAAAATTGATTTCAATTGACTTCACTGTTAAAAATCTGCAGCATTTACTGAAACGTCACTCCACTACTTTTATAGAATATCTCTCTTCTGACCAATGAGAATGCTCCATAGCAGGGTGAACTGACCGTTTTCTATGAAAGCAGTGGAGTGACGCTGCAGAAAATGGTACAGATTTTTAGCGGTGTGCAACGCACTCCACCGCTTGTATATAATATCTCTATTCCAACCAATGAGAAAGCTCCATTTCACGGCCAAGTAACCGTTTTCTATACAAGCAAGGGAGTGCGTTGCAACAAAATGCAGCAGATTTTTAACAGTGTATTTTTCAATTTGGAACAATTTTAATCAATTTAAATTGTGTTTTAAATGATAAAATATATTAATTCATTTTGTTATAAGTACATATAAACGTATATGACAAAATTACACTTAAAGTAAAGTAAAAAGGCAAAACTAAAATTACTTAAACTAAACTTATTTAAATAAATTGAACGTAGAAAGTTTTTTCTTTAAAAAGTATTCGGAGCGTAAAAGCGTATTTTTCAAAATTTCGTTTTTTCGCCAACCGGAGATAAATCGCCAAATAAACGAAATTATTATTATTTTTTTACGGACGTTATAAATAGATTCCGCCGAAATTTTTTTTATAAACATATATAACTATATGAGAAGAACATTCTGTAATTTTTTCAGATTTTTCTGAGTATGCCCGTATGGAGACCTTCCTTGTCAGTCAAACGCTCAGATAAAATTCATGATAATATTTAATTGGACATTATCAAGAATATGTCGAATTAGGATTAAAGGCGAATGCCGTTTCAGCGTTCGACTGAGATTTTCTATGTAACTTAGGGTAGAAGTAGTTGGTGAATACGAGCGTTTGAAATCTAAGACCAAGTTAACTCACGTGGCTGTTTTCAGAGTAGCGAACTAAGTCCGAGTGTTTATTGAATTTATTGAACAACATCCATCTGACTTGTATGTTCGACATTAAGCCTGCTTGTAAGTCATCGTCAATACACAGGGACGAGATAGCACAAGGAAATTTTACAACACAAGATATATACAACCAGGGGCTCCACACAAAGAGTGCGTTTAATGGAGCCAGTGGGATTCGAACCCACAACTTCACGATTAGCGGCGTGGTGTTTTGACCACTCAGCCACAGAGGCCCGTCCGAGTGTTTCTCGCGTCAGCTTTAAACTCTATGTGCTACAAAAGTATCTACTATCTATTGTATGTTCGTGGTCTTTTCAAATATTATTTACGAAACTTTTATTTAAAGAAAAAGATGCGCAGATGACATCACTAAAGAGAAATAAATATGAAAAAATCTAGAATAAAAACTTAATTCCAACTTGTTGCAAACTTTGTGGTCTTTCTTTTTGTGGTTTGAAATGAAACGTATCGCACAAAATAAAATGTTACTAAATAATATTTTTTTTACAATTAAAACCAATTTTCACACATTAGTACAATATTTGGATCAGTTTTTAATCAATTTATGCAAAATTTTATGTCAAAAAATTATGTTTTTTACACGCAACTTTTTCTTAAAATTTAAAACATTCTTTTTTCAATAATTTCTCATAAAATACTAATTTTCACTACATTTAAATGGTTCCTTGAATATGAGTGAGAATAATTTGAAATTTATAGTAAAAAAAACTGAATACATATTTGCCAAGAATTTATTTTAAAAATCATGAAAAATACGAAATACTTTCAGTCCCGAAGGAGACATGCGGTTGAAATAGCTGAGACCGTAAAGTGTTAAAAGTCTACATGAGCAAATAATTGAAAATAAAAACTTTTTAGATTAATTTGAACCAAATATTCCCTGATTGATAATTTGTAAAGTAAACTACATTCCATTTGCACTGAAGTATTATTATTTTTTCATATGTAATCTTATTTGCATTCATGTCCCAAGGAATAATTCTTGAGTAATTCAATGTCAAAATATTTAAATAAAATAGCAACTTAAAAAAATCAGTTTTTATGAAAATTAAGACATTATGACATGTTTGTTAGCAAATTTGTTGAAACCGGTAAAGTCATATGGGACATCTGTATCTCCTTTTATTATGACAGCTTTTAAGAGTAGATGAATAAATAAACTGCTTCAGTAAACACTTTGTGTTTCTTTAAAGTATTTTCAAGTCATTATTTTAAGTCCGACAGAGGTAGTTTTTCTTAAATTCTTTCAGAGCTTATGTCATTTCAAAGAAGAATGTTTCCCAAATGACTAATGAGTTGTTTCGAAAGGCTAATATTTTTCAAATTAGAAGATTCTCTAGCGTAGAAAATTCGGAAATCGACAAAAAAGATCATTTAGAAATAAAATTTTAAATATTTCTTTGTACGCCTCTGTAATAGTTCTAATACGAAGTTTTAAACATAAATTTTATCTTCATAATGTGCAAGAGATTCAATGGAAAGTATTCTTAATCTTGTGCTTTAAAATAAAAGAAAGTTTCGTTCTTATGTGTGCGTGTGTCTGTTTATGTGTCTATATGCTATGGTTAGAGAAATCAACTGCACATAGAAGTCTGTAAATTTTTGTGAGGATAATCAGAGCCAAGTCCTAATCAATCTGAGTCTTAGATTTAAACGTTTTTATGCTATAAATTGTTAATAACGTGCCCGCTTTTTGTCCAATCTTTTTTGTTTTGAAGGTCCTTTCTTCATTTAACGATCCTCCCTCTTTCTACATTCCAATAAAAATGCTGAATCCCTAGGGCTTGGTACAAGGCCCATTAAAGTTTTTGTACCTTTAATAGTTAATAAATTAGCCCTTTTTGATCAGATCTTTATTTTGAAGGAATTTTTTTCGTTTAGTTCTTCCCCCGTTTCTACATTCCAGTTAAGACACTGATCCCCTAGCGCTCGTTCCGGGGTCCCTTGAATTTTTTATGCGTCATACATTTTAACCACTTAATTGTGTTAGCCTCAAAATACTTATTTCTGAAGTAGAGCCTTGGACTCCTCTTTCCTTGCCAATAGCCTCATATTTCTTTTGGGGCGATAGATGAACCCTTTTTTAAGCATTTGGCTTCATGTTTTGCGCATCTCTTTAAAATTTTGTTCTAAGGATTAATTAATACCCTATGCTTAATTTCGACATGTTGTAGATCTAAAGCGCTAAGTACTAGGATCTTTTAACACATTTCCGTACTAGGACCTTTTAATTTGTAGAACTCTGCTGCGAACTATCAGTTGGAATTTTTATGCCCTTTATTTTATCTCATTTAGAAATCATCCCATTCACTATTTTTTTTTCTAACAACTTTTTAGATACTTCATTTACTACATGAAATGAAAAAAAAAAAAAAAAAAAAAAAAAAAAAAACAGATTTCATTTACCACCAATTTTGAATATTTTTCGCCTTTTTGGGGCCCCTTATGCGGTTTCTTTAAAATTCCGATTCCCATACAATTCACTTTAACAGTTAACCAATAGTTCTAGGGTCCTCCGACTATTTATAAACTACTAAAAAGCTATCTTATACCTAACTACATTTCAGTTGAGTTTCTGGCTAGAGCCAGGCACACGGTCCCTTGAAGTGATTGGGCCCTAAATTGTTAATAAATGTATCGCTTTTAATCCGATCTTCGTTTTGAGGGAGCTTTTTCCATTTAGTTCTTTCTCCGTTTATACGTTCTAGTTATGACCTATGTTCCTTAAGAGCCGGTCCAGGATCCTTGAACTTTTTGTGCGCCATGCAATGCTTTTTAAAATTATTTCTCCTCAGTTTTTGCGCATTACATTAAAATTTTATTTTAATGATTAATTTATACCCTATTATTAATTTTGAGTAACTGAAGATCATCTGAGTACTAGATCCTTTTATTTTAAAGCCCTGCTTTCAATTATCATTTGCTCTTTTTTGGTATCTTTCCGCCTCGCTGTTATAGCTCCATTAAAAATGGTCCGATTCGTTAGCTTTTTTTCCTAACAACTTCTTAGGTCGTCTAGCTACCCCTGATATTTTTAGTGGGGCCTAATTCCCTTTTTTTTAAGCCTTTTCTCCCATTTTTGTGCATTTCTTTAAAATTTTATTACATTGATTAATGCATTCCCTGTACTCAATTTTGACTAATTGAAGGACTAAAACGCTAAGTACTAAAATCGTTTACGATTTTTTTTATCTTAGAAACCTGCTCTCAAGTTTCAGTTGGCCCCTTTTATACTCTTTTTATAGCTTCCTTAAAACTAATCCGATTCACTTGCTTTTTTTAATAACTAATTATCTCCTCCAGTTACCTCATAAACGATAAAAAAATCTCAGACTTCAGTTGCCACCAATTTTGAACGTTAATTCGTCTTCTCGGGGTCCTTGGTGCAGATTTGGTGGCTGAGGGACCAATTCGATTCTCTTATAATTTTCTTTAAATAATTTTAGAGTTCTACAGCTACTAGAGGCTACTTTATAAATAAATAAATATGCTCTTATATCTAAGCTAACACCTTTTTCGAATATTAATCTTCCTTTTCGGCATGAATATACATTTGCACATTACAGCCGTAAATTAAAAACCTTGTTATAGCGAAAGATAAATGGTTAACTTTAGACACGGGGGAAAGGAATTTCATTTGTAAATTAAATATTACATTAATTCTAAAAGTAGCTCGTTAAATTTTCAGGGAATACTTTCAACTGCTTGAGGCTGCATTCTTTCCTTGGATTCTATGGGTATGATTTCAACGGGATTTAATTCATTCAATTTAGACTACGATGTTCTACTACTTTTTATAGTAGAAAAGTTTATCTTAGATTTCAATAATCAACATTTTCGAACATAACGGTGTATTCTTTCCTTGGATTGTATGGGTCCAATTTCAAAGAAAATTTGTTTCTTCAACTTAGCTTACGTTGTTTTACAGATTTTAAATCCACCTTCTTCCTTCTGAAACGCACTCTTGACTCGGATTTTATGGGTCTGATAACAACGGGGTTTGGTTCATTGAACTTAGTTTTTGACTATACCCAGCGTGTGTAGAATACAAACGGTATACGGTGCCTTAGGCAGAGGGGGAATCCAGGTCCCAAGTTCGTTCGGAAATAGGTTTGTTAGGAAGACACTAAATGTTGTTGAAGACAGTCCTGCCCCTGAATCTGGGCTCACTTGAAAGATTTTCCGAATATATAAGATCATACAAACTTGAAATTTGTTTAAGGTTACTTTAAGGGCCCGGGCAACGCCGAGACAGCTGATTAGCTCGTATATATATATATATATATATATATATATATATATATATATATATATATATATAGATATATATATATATGGATTATCTGATAATTGAAACTTTCCATATAATAGATATTAATTTTAAATAATTCTAAATTTTTGTATAATATATAGTACAGTAATTTGAAACATTTGCATCTTATTTCGTAAGATATTTTAATTATTCATCAATAAATAAACTATTTACATTAGTTTTTGTGCTTAACTATACAGATTTTTTTTTCATGCATTCAAAATAAATATTTCGTTCTGTTATTTTAAAGTCATTTTTAGCTCGTCGTACAAAAATTGTTTTGCTGAATTAAAAAGGTAATTATGTAAAGTTTTTTCGAAACTCGTGTCATTTTAAAAAAGATTTTTTCCCAGCTGATTTACAAAGGCTTTTAACAGCTTAATAGTTTGCAAATTAGAATATTTTCTAATGTGAAAATCAAGAAGTCAACAAAATATAATCATTTAAATGCTGAATTTTATGTTTTTAAATGTGTATAATATTCAAAATTAAAGCTTTAACTAAATGGAAAATTTTTGTAGCAAATATGTGATAGTCTTTAATTAGAAATACATTTTAACTTAACATTGCAGACGCCTTTTAAATAAAAAAATGTAACTATCGGCGTAAGTGATAATTACTTAGAATGAAAGCTTTTAAAAAGGAATAATTAAAAGTTGGTCATCCCGGGAGTGATAAATTTAAGTTTTTTCTTTTTTTTTAACATTAAACCAATTAAAATGAAAATAAAATTAGTGCAAAAGACTTTCTGCTTCAGAAATTTTTGCATTCAATATATATAAATAAGCAAAATTACAGTAGGCCAAAATTTTCAAAAGTACAATATCAGTTAGATTATACGAGAATATTGTTTTATTATATGCATTGCATAACTCATTGTATACAGAGTGTTTTGTTTAATTGCTTGGATTTATTTAAGGAAAAGTGTATATGAAAGGAAATATTATTGATTAAAAATTGTTTATTTCCCAAGGGAACCACTTTTAGTGCTGCTCGCACCTAGTATGGAGATCTGGTACATTTTGTAGCCCTATACATACAGAGAACCGATAAAATTTCTCTGTTAAAGTCATATTTTATGTAATATTTTATACTTTTTTTATATAATTAGAGTTTCATTTGTTTATTTAACGCCATAAGTGAGTTATATCGCCAAATAAGGGGCTACAAAATTTTATCCCGTTTTGTCCTAGAATTACGTGTACGATATGTATTAAAATTAAATCAGAATTCGATTTGTTTGATTTCAGATTATGAGTACGATTTATTTGCAAAGTAAACTTTCAGTTAAAAGTCTCAAGATCATTGAAAACTATTTCTTAATGAAATACAACTCAAAGAAAATATTTTTTAAAGTCAAATAAAATAAATTTTCAAATATGTAAAATGAAATATTGTATCTTTTGGTAAAAGTAATCATAATATAAATGTATATTTTTATACAATTCGGAAAAATTATTGTGCCTAATTATGTAATTTAGTCGGACATTACAGTTTTTAGTGAAGTCGAAACAATTGCTCACACGCGACAAGCAGAGATGACATTCGGCTAGGGCTGCCAGAAAGCTCTACTTTTGGGGGGAAAAAAACGCCCACCTTTCCCCAGCCAAACATTTGAATGTAAGATTGTATTTTTTCAAAACCAAATTGGCAGATTCTTAAAGGAATTCTTAAACTTTTTTCATTATTTAATATATTACTAATTTGTATTTTTAAATGCTTTTCTTGAAAAAAAAAATCCATGTTATTAGTCCGATAAATGATTTTTAGAATTGGATTTTCAGAAAATTATGCTGCTGTCAAATTAAAAAATATGATTTTAACAGAAAAAAAATTATCGATTCTCAAACTTCTAATAAAAAGCTTTAAAATGCACCAGATCTCAATGTTAGAGAGTGGTTAGCTTATTAGATATACTAAAAATGATTAATAATGTTATGAATGTCTTTTAAGTTGTTTATTTGATTTTACGTTTTAGGGAATTGTTTCAAATGTTTCGCAGCATTCCAATATTTATAATTTTAAATTGGGGAGATTTTGAATGATTACCGTAGAGATCAGCAAAGAAACATTTTTGATTTAGTGTAATGATTTATTAATAAATGTCTTCAAAGTGTTTCTAGCATCTAAAGCTGATTGATTCTCTGTTATTCAAGCAGAGTCTAAGGAAAGACGTATTGCAAAATAGAATATTTTAGAATTATTTGAAAACCAATAGAACCGTGTGACAAATCTTTGAGTTTATTTTGCGAAATTTATAACTAACTTAATTTTTTTCTCAGCCACTTTGTTTTAACAAAATATGAGTGATAACACCGTTTTCTTCTTTGTGTATAATGTGATTGTGGATGTATCTACATAGAAAAGGGGACATTGACATTTGAAATTATAGATATGATAGTACTTAACCTAAATATATAAACGGAAAATCAATACACAAAGTAAGATACATTGTAAAAAATGTATGTAACGTTACTCCATAAAATTGGTGGCAAGTGCTGCCTCCAATTTTATGGAATAATTTTTTTCACTTATATAATGGTGCAATTTGAAAATATATTACTGGTGTAACATTACAAAGTTACACCGGTTATATCGGTTAAAGTACTCCATAAATTAGAGGAAGCAGGGCTGCTATCAATTTTATGGAGTAGCGTTACAGTGTATATGTTTTGCAATGTATGTAAAAAAAACTTATTTAATGGTATTTTATTTATTGTTTTATATACTACAGAAAAAGGGATGTTGACAACAGAAACGATATATATGATAATTCGAAGACAATATTTGTTACACAAATTTGGCAATGCAAAACTTTCCAATTTTGCGTAATGTTGAAAAAAATAGTCCAATATTTTACCAAGACACATTTAACAAAGAAATATTGGTAATTTTCTGCAATTATTTAATATTTACGCTGAAAAACTTTTTATTTTTTAGTATGATTTGCATTTTTTTTTTTTTTTTTTTTTTTTTTTTGTAATTTTTTCCCGATAAATGTTATTTTATCAATATATCAGAGAAGTTAATGAAAGTGAATTTGAGAATGCAGAAATTTATCATAATGAAAGCGTCATTTTCGCTAAGAATAGCATGTAAACTTAACATAATCAATCTATCCACATTTTTGGAACAAAATGTAAAACAAGTGGTTGCATTGAAAGCCTTTTTTCTTGGCGTTTTTTTCTACTGCAGTATATATCAATAATTATTGAACAAAGACAACATTCTCTGAATGCGTTCTCGAAAATATTGAAATAGAATTCGTATATCACTTTTTATCTTTTGATGTTAAAAACTATAGTGACGTTACTTAACTGAACACCAGTTTCATTAACCTGAAGAGAAAACGGTAAACGATGGTCCCTTTGGAATTAGAGTGTAAAATGTTTGACACAGTTTATAAATAGATATTTTGTTAGATTTATCTGCAACGAATCAAATCCTTCCAATTTGGTGAGACTTTCAGCATATGTATCAAAGAAATTTTTATACTTTGGAAAAAATGATTACATTTTACTGCTGCTCTCTGTTATTATAAGCAAACACTAAACAGTGCAGTAGGGTAATGTGATATTTTCACCCATTAAACTAAAATGATGTTTAAAAGTAGAAAATGGGAAATAATTAACTTCATTGAATTAATATCCGATCAGTAAAAAAAAAGGAAATAAAGAGAAACGACATTTCAACTAAAAAAAAGTTTTTGGCACCACAATTGAACGCATTGAATCGTACATGGAAAAGATGAAAAGTAATTTGAAAGGAGCAGAAACATTTTTGGGATTGCTTTTTATTTTTACAACAGAGGAACTAATTTGTGGTTGCAGTTTTATCTTTTGGGAGCAGATACTCTAATTTATCTCGTAAAATACCTGTTGATGTTATGAGTATGATAATACTGAGTGAGAGAAAAGTTTGAGCCCGATTTCATAGATGATAGTAGCTTGCAATTTTCGAAGTGATGATGTTTCTTTTATTACTATATTATTAACTAACAGTTATCTACACCTATCGTGAGTAAACGAAATGTTACTTTTTTTTTCATATTAATGTGTGTGCGACTTTAATATTCAAAATGGAAAATGAATAGTTACATTTTAGTTATGTTAAAGTTGAGGTTAAGAAGGAAGTGAGTGTTGGACGTGCTACAAAAATATTCAAGACGTTTATTTAAGTCATGCTCCCAATCTTAAGACAGTTAAAATTAGTTTTGTCGATTTGGAAAAGGTGATTTCATTCGAAACGATAAAATTTGCTGTGGGTGACCTTCTGGAATTGAGAATGATTTAACTCATAATTTAGTGAATAACAATCCCTCTTTACTGCTGACGAGATTGCTGAGAGACAAAATGTTGGCAATTCGACTGTATTTCGCCATTTAAAACTACTTGAAAATACCACGAAGCTCGATAAATCAGACATCGAAATCGGGCACGAACATTTGCAACCATTCAATATTAAGATTTGCATCTATATATGAATTTTTTCAAAATTTTAGTAAAATTAATAAAGAAGTAAAAACATAGCAATAATGATAAGGAATCCCATAAGTTGGAAGTTGCCAGAGTGGTGTGATAAAATATTTTACGAACTGCATAGAGCTGGAAAAGTTATTATTTTACTGCATGGGATTATTTTTTTATCATAATACAGGTATATATATATATGTAACAATTAAAAATAATAAAACTAACTCTTCAATTCCCAGTGTCACCTGGGCGGACTACTCCAATTTTGCGCGAAACGTGAATGAATTTGACAAATGACGTGTGGCTAATATTGTCAGATAAAATAAACAAAAAGTCTTACTAATTTGCTTTGCTACAAGAGTGGTAGAAGTTGAAAATAAAATCTCCGTGTAGTAGAAAAATAAACTTTTGTCAACTACAGGTAACACTGGGAAAAGAAGAGTTAATAAAAGTAAGACGAAATGACATGCATGGAAGATATAGTGACATTTAGGTACTTTGAAGATCTTGTTTAAGTTTTAAAATTGTAAATGACAAAAATGACTTGAACGGGACTATGCTATATTTTTATTAAGATTATACAAAATGATACAATTCCTCTATACCAAGCTATTTTCGATTTAGAAGCACGCCATTAAATCTTTTTTTGCTTATAATTGTCATTTAAATTTTTTTTAAATGCTGCATATATGCTCTAAATGTTTCAAACTTATCAGAAATCGCATCACATTCAAACAAGAACAATGACCTTATACTGTGTGCCGTGTTATGCCCATAGTACGTGCCGTTTATGTGTTCTCACCCATTAGATGAATTCCTTAAGATAAATTTAAATATATGCTCTTAAATAATCGGAGTTTTTGTTGAAGATACTGAAACTTATTGATCGCAGATTCAAGGGGATAAGATTAATGCTGTCGTAAGTTATATGCGTTCATTATCATATTGCTCAAAAGTCAATATTTTTTAAATTGAAATAACTATAGATTTTATGGCTCTTTTTAGATTTTTTTTTTTTTTTTTTTTTTTTTTTTTTAATATCGGACTTGATCATGAAAATACAAAAGCATATTTTTTCTTTCTCGACGCTTTCTTAAAGGACTTAACAGCAAGTAGTAAGTGACCTAATATGTTATATACAGTCAACTTCCTTAATGCGTATTAATAATTATTTCGAACTTACATTTATTTCACTTGAAATCTGCAATAAAAATAATACATCAGTATAACAAAACCACAAAATATAGAGTACATTAGGAAATTAACATTTGTTATTATTATAATTTAATTAGATCTATTTCTGATTCACTTTCTTAAGATCCAACGTTTCACAAATATTGGTATTTCGTTCAAAGTCTGCCGAATTTTGATTTTACGCTCTATTAATGTTAGTCAAATAAGGAATGACAATCGGAATATTTAACATACGTTTTTAAGATGCTAACGTATTAAATATCGGTTCAATTAATGTTTAAAAAGCCACTCCTATATTACACCAAGATTTATTTCATACTAAGTTAAAATTCATATACTACAGTTAATTGATACATCAAATTCAATATTGAAACAAATATCTATTTTTGACTAATTAATAGCGAAAAGATACTTGTTATCTCTTTCTAAATTTTATTAATATTATTTATTATTATTGCCATTATATTTATTATTACTATTTAATGAGTTAAGAAATGTTCCGATTGTAAATTATATAAGTTAGTTTTGTTGAAATATGAATATATTTATGCTTTCTAAAAGTTTTTACGTTTCTTCCAAGTTATTACATTTCTTTAGAACACATTAAATTATAGTATGATTTAGAAAAGAAGTGAAAATGAAAAATATCGATTAAGTGAGCTTTAAGTGCAAATTAAGTGCAAATTAAGAGCAAATTAAGTGAGCTTTAGCTCACTTAATTGATAAAAAACTGAAAAAATAACTTTTTTTTTTTTTTTTTTTTTTTTAAGAATTTAGATTTTTTTCTTCTTTTTTTCCCGTAAATTCATCAATCACTCGGAATAATTCGTAAAGAAGAAATTTTTATCTTATGATGAACATGAGATATTTTTTTTTTGCTCAATTTTTGGACTCAAGATTGATTATTTCGGGAACATCTCTTATTACGGGGTGTTCCGAAATAGGTTTTGGTGATTATGTCATAAACGCTGATATTAGATACTCCCAATAACAAAAATGATACAAATCATGTGTAGTTTTTAGATATATTATTTATTTACAAGTGTTTGTATATATATTGAAATAATTTATATTAAACTCAGTATCAGTATATCACAATTCTCTAAAAAGGTTTTGAGAAAATATAAATCATAAAAAAGTACCACCGTACCCTAGACTTTTAAAACCGAAAATGATATACTACTTCGGTATAGATAACATATCTTGAGAACACAATTAAAAAAAACAGTTCTGGGGAAAAAAAGTTCTTTGGTGAGTTCATGAAATGATTTACAGAAAAAAAGATTGTTTGGAATAATAATTATTAGTTTTTTTTTTAAAATCAAGGATTCGTTCCAAACAGAAAGATACACTGAATAAGAGAGTACTTTTTTTTCAACCGAAAGGTTTGAAACTTAATGTATATAATCGGTGCAGAATTTTTTCGAGTCATTTTAAACTTTATGAAAATAGAATTAAAACTTAAAATGGTATTAATAAAATTTTCTTCATTTTATTAAGTCCTATCATACTCAATTCAATGATATTTTACTATAAGTAATGATTTTAGGTTACGAAGGTGATTACGTCCCATTTAAGATGGAGTCATGTTATTTACATGTTATTGAACTTAATATAAGGTACCCTGGGGTAATAACGCCAGGCGGGTTAATAACGCCAAGTGCTAATATTAAGCATAATTATTAAATAATCTGGTAAATGACACCCATGTGCTCTGCGCAGAAGGGTTTTGAGTCATATAAATCGCAAAAAACAGCTTCAAGTTAATTTGTTTCATTTTTAGGTCTTATTGTTTTTACAAGCAACTAAAATTAACTCTTGATCTAAAATTTGCGAGATACGTTTTGTGATGTGAAGACTATTTTTTTCATCCGGAAATACTTCCTTAATTACATTAATTTGTAGTACATTTCATGCACTTTCAAAATGTTGTTGAAGATTTTGGATAGCTTCTCGAGATAATTTGTAATTTAAAATGTACAGCGTAATAACTATAACGGGGTAATAACGCCAACCCTTGGCATTAATACCCCAGTTGATTCCCTACAGTGGCCGAGCTACATCCTAAATACTGATTCAAATAAACACAGTTAAAACTGTGCAATGTTTCTAATAATTCTATTTAAGCGGTCCTTTTTAAGCAAAAAGAAGATCACGGTCTGATATTCTTTTGCCTCATCCCCCCCCCCCCAAACCACACCTTTATTTTTCTTACACTTTCACAAAAAATTGAACATTTTCAATGGCTTAGAATGCAATTTGTCAATTTCTAAGTTTGTAGAGTTTGTATTTTTAGAACTGGACAATCTACATGCAATTATTCCATCTTATTTCATAGTTTTGTTTGCATGGCGTTATTACCCATATAGGTGGGTAATAACGCCAAATAGCATTGGTCAAGAAATCACGCCATTACATTTTATGAATACATATCTGTTAAATTATTTTTTTTATATAGATAGTCAATGAGTTGCTTTATCAAATCATACATTTGTTTGAAAAATACCAACTAAAACTGAGCCGTGAAAATTGGCAGAACCTTAACGTGGCGTTATTACCCCAGGGTACCTTATATAATAGTAATAAATTTTGCATTTATCCATTTTTGCATAAGTGTGCAAAATCTATTGCAAAAATATCTGAATATTTATAAAACTAGTTATAGTACGAATTCACATCATTTGCCATGTTTGCTGTACAGTTTCCGACTTGTTATATTAGTATTCGGACTTGCATTCATAGTATTATTTTATTTATATACCCAAAAAAAAAAAAAAAAAAAAAAAAAAAAAAAAGAGGAGAGGGGATTTTGAGAAACAAGAATTAATTTAAGTTTTAAAAATATTTTTATAATGCGTTAAAAAATCAGCTTTAAAAGGAAATGAATTATTATATATAAAAAATAAAAAGAACTATTTTATTTGATTACGAAGCCTGTTCATTTATGTGGTTTACACTACTCAAGGTGTTTGTCGTAGTATATTTTCAGTCTTAGTAAAATAAAGAAACCGAAGAATATCCCTTGTATACTATTGGTTTCTGCTTGAAATCCTTTTCGGGAGTAACTAGAAAACAGAATTCATATCTTTCTGCTCTATTTCTAGAATTTTTTTTCCAAAAAATACACTGTAAGAAAAAAAAAACGTCAATAACAAAAATTTATGTAAAAGATACACATTTGCACAGTAAATCAAAAAATCTGTAAAGTTACAAAGATTTTTTTTACAAAACTGTGATGCCTAGGAATTTTTATGTAACATGGGTTACAGATAAAATTTTAGTAAGATATCTGCGATTTTAGTAGATTTGTTTGCAAAGCTACAGTTTTCTGTTGCTTTACAAAAACTAATTTTGTAGGTATACGTCTTTTTCTGCACTATGTACAAATAAAACTTCAATAAAAATACAGATTTCTGCAAATTTCTATCTGTAGAGCTACATTTTTTCCCCTTGCATTGTAAGATTTGTGACTTTTACAGTCTTTTACTAACAAACTTCATATAACAAACTATGTATAACAAACTTTAGGGACATGAAAATCATGAAACGCTGCCACGAGGGCTTATTTAATATTAATACTTATTTCTATGTAAGAGTACAATTTTAAAGGAAAAAATAATCTGGTAACTATTTTTAAATGTTATTAACAATATTCTGCTATGCAATTATGGTATCGGACTCTCTTATATAGAACTCTGATTATAAAGTTGAACTCATCTATAGTCCGTAGTTTTACCCCAAATTTTCAATAGAATTTTTCACTTTAATTAATTGCAGAAAATATTAAAAATTTAATGGTTAAACGAGGCGATTGAAACATCTACACTTTAAATAGAAAGTAAAAAAATTCGAATTGAAAAAAGTGTTTCCAGGTTTCTTGAAATATTCAGAGGCTGAACAACTTGCAAAAGTTTATTTTTGTGAGCGTGTGTTGGAACGAAATTTCTATATTGTTTAGTCGATAAATAATTTATGACGCTGCTTTACTATACAAAATGACCGTATACTATCTTTTCACAATTGAACCAGGAAATTCGAATCACCCTGTATAACTTAAGAAAACAACAAATTCTAGTCATTCGGTTTCGTTTTGAGAGAGCTCTATGCGACTTATTCACGATTTGCTTAAACTCTTTAAACTTTATAAAGATCACATATCTAATAAATGTAAATGATCTTTTTTTTTACATTTGTTATAATTGATTTACCAATTGAGTAATCGTGTTATAAATTATTCTAATCTGGTAACTATTATGGAAAAGATACACATTTGCACAGTAAATCAAAAAATCTGTAAAGTTACAAAGATTAATTAATTATAAATAAATTAATTAATTATTATAAAATTAATTAATAAAATTAATTAATATATACTTAATTAATAAATTAATTAATTATATATATATTATTAATTACAAAGATTGATTAATTAAATCTATTTTACGTTACATTCCATTTTTCTATGACATTTTGTAATATCTTTTGTGTAAGTGCACTTTATTCACTGTCAAATTACTTAGAATGAAAACATATCCCGCAAGCGTTAGTTAAAGTAAAATTGATACCATAATGTAAATTTAACTATTTATCTTAATAGTTTGAGAAGGGAAAACTGTAGTATTATGTTCATACGTAGTTCGATATTGATGACGCTGCTTTACTATACAAAATAACCATACTATCTTTTCACAATTGTACCAGGAAATTTAAATTACCCTGTATAATTTTAGAAAACAACAAACTCTAGTCTGTCGATTTTATTTTGAGAGAGTTCTATGCGACTTATTCACGATTTTCTAAAATTTGTTAAACGTTATGAAGATCATATATCTATTTTATGTTACCTTCCAGTATTCTATGACATTTAACAATATCTTTTGTGAGTGCGCACTCTATCCACTGTCAAATTAATTAGAATGAAAGCATATCCCGCAGGCGTTAGTTGAGGTAAAATTGATACCATAATGTAAATTTAACTATTTATCTTATTAGTTTGACGAGGAAAATCTGTAGTATTATGTTCATACGTCGTTCGATATTAATGATGTTGCTTCGGAAAACAACAGTTTCCCCACGAAATAGCTCTTTTTTAATTCATGGGCAATTTATGGAACAACAACGTTATCGATAAACTGTTGCTCTTTCTTTATATTCTAACAACTTAATTTTTAAGAAGAATCAATAGCCTGTTAAATGAATAAGTAAATAAAAGATGTTATCAAAGGCTCTAGGAAACCGCTTTATTTAATTAATTAATAGGTAATCCTATAGTTTAGAATAGAGTCAAAAATGATAAAACTGTCTTACAAGAAAACTTTATTTAATGTGCTAGTAGAATGTTTAAGATAAGTATGAACTTTTTAATTTTTAATTTATGTCCATGCTTAGTTTTCCATACATAATAAATTATCTCCAAATTTACAGATATCTTTTCCAAACTTAATATGTGCTTTAGTTATACACCTTAGATATTTTCATACACATTATAACATACATACATGTTTAATTCTCTACCGTTAATGTATAATTTTATGCTTGTTTTCCCTAACATTGTAAAAATGATCTTTAATTCTACAGATTCAAAGCTGCAGATATCTGTATGTTTATTAAAATTTTATTTATAGATTGTACAAAAAATAGGTAAATCTACAAAACTAGTTATTATAAAGTTACAAAAATCTGCAGCTTTACAAAAGAATATACTAAAATTATAGAAAACTTACTAAAATTTTATTTGTAAATAATTACTAAAATTTTATTACAAAAATGTTATTTGTAATAAAATTTTATTTGTAATCCGAGATGCAGTTACATAAAAAGTTCTGGGCATCCCGTTTCCTAAAGAATTCTTAGTTATCTTACAGCTTTCTTTTTTATTTATAGTGCAAACATGTATCTACTACATAAAAAGTTCAAGGATTCGCAGTTTCCCAGAACACTTTTAATAATTTTATAGATATTTTATACAGTGTACTTAATTTTTATCTTCATACTTAAATATATTTTTTCAAGACGATGCCGATTATAACCATACACCATATAATCGGATCATAAAACTTTTTATGCATCGTATAACACGCATGCATACTTAATTTTCCAAACTTAATACATAATTTTGTCCTTAATTCTTTATGCTTAATATATCAGGATCGGGGAATCTAACCTATGGCTTGCATTCCATAAATTGCACATGGCAGAATATTCGTGGCATGGAACTGAATGAAATTCTAAATAAACATATAATAAAATTACGCAATTTAGACTGGCTCATCAAAATTTGATTTTTTGGAAATTGACAAAATTAAAACATAATTTATTGAGTTCAAATGTAGGGTGAAACACTGAGTTATTGGCACCTAAGCAATGATGGACACTTCAGCGAAAATCACTCTAAAGAAAGCATTCTCTTGTAAAATTTTGAAAAGTAAAGTTATCTAATTGTAACTGAGACAGTTATTTTTATTTTTGAGCCAATTTATGGACTACTAGTAGATCAAAAAGTGAGGAAAGAACTTTAAAGACTCAAAAAGGCCATTTTGAGTCAACCATGTCCCTTACGAAATAATTGTAATATTTATGTATATATATATTTAATGTATGTTTAATGCGGCCATCATTAACTCTTTCTTATAGACCGTAAGGCGACAGCACATGCAATCACCTCATAGAGTTCACGAATGAAAATCTAGAATTAGTTAAATCTCGATTCACATATTAAAATTCAATCGGTCTGCCAAGTCATACTTTGGTGGAAAATACCTAAAAACCTGATTTTAACGGTTGATTCCTAGGTTTACCATTGAGCTTTCCTGCACCCAAAAGTATGAAAACATGGAGGAATGGAAGCAGGAAACCATAATGATAAACCTATGAGTTATACGCTAAAATGTGGTTTTAGGTGTTTTCCACCAAGATATGACTTGGCAGACCGATTTCGTTGTAATATGCCAATCGAGATTTAATTAATCCTAGATTTTCCTCCGTGAACTCGATGAGGTCATTGCCTGTGCGGCCGTTTTTCGGTCTATTAATGTTAAACAAATTAGTTAAACATGCATATTGTACATTAGGGATATGATTAATAGTAATTTAATTCAGCTCAATGAGGGTGGAGAGAAAGGGTTACAATTATTGGTTTCAGGAAATGCATATCTCTAGTCTCTGACAGGAGTGTTAGTTATTCATTATATTAAACGAATTCGAAGTCTATAATTTGAATTGTTGTAAAAAAAATAATACTAAATTAAATTTAGCTAGTAGTAATGATTAATAAAATTTAAGTTGTTTTATCAAGTGTCCAAAATTACTTCTCAGTTATTGGTTCATAACCGCCAGTTATCGGATGTCTGCATTACTAATAATTTAAAGTCGGAAAAGAAAAGGCATATGCATTTCTATCGTATGATATCACATGTAAAAAAGATAACGTAACTTTATTTTAATAGTACAGATTAAAATAATTTTAAAGCATAAATTTTTGAATTATAAAATAACTTTTCTTTTTTTCATATCTTTGCAAATAAAACGTCAGACACTGGTTTACTTTGTGCCAATTAGTTGATTTTTAAAATAGGGTTGGTGTCATTTACTGGAGTTTTTGAGTATATTTATGAAAAAATTAATTTTTAATAATTAAATGTATAAATTTTCAAAACTTTGTCAAAAGAATTTTTTTCTATCTATCATTTCTAAAAACTATCATTTCATAAAAAAGATAATTATAAAATTGATTTAAAATTTTGTAACGGTTATATGAACAAAAAAGCATTTTTTAAGTGGCTGTTTAAAATGCTATTTTAACAAATATTTCAGTCATCATTTTCGAAAAAAAAAAAGTATTATGAAAAAAGCAGGCAGAAACGTTTTGTTAGATAACTACAATTTAGTTTGTATACTTTTAAAAATAATGACCTCGATATCAATTATTTGACATTCAAAATGCAACAACAGATATCACAATTTCCTTTTAATTAATTTCTAATGTTTAATGCCGTATGTTATTTATACTTTTTTTAAATCCTAAGGAAATTT
This sequence comes from Maratus speculifer, assembly GCA_964019185.1. NCBI lineage: Eukaryota > Metazoa > Arthropoda > Arachnida > Araneae > Salticidae > Maratus > Maratus speculifer. The sequence goes on along the minus strand of OZ025290.1, from coordinate 270,741,773 downwards.
AAATTACTTTTTACATTATTATTTGAGACACCATTTTATTTTTGCTTATGGCTCATTGCATGTCATATCATTGTCATGTATATATATATATATATATATATATATTTAATCGGCACTCTGATGTGACAAGGTTCGCCATTCCTGTAATAAATTATCTTCATACTCTTAAATATATCTTTTCAAAACTTAACATATGCTTATACTGAGAAAAATGGTACTTTCAAATCTGAGTAAATCGATGTTTTCATTTTGTTACCAATCCTTTTGTTTGAAATATGACGACGGAATGCTTTTAATTATAAAATGCCAGAAATACCCATTTTATAACAAAATTACTTTTTAACCGTTAGATGTAGTATATTTCACTAGGGTAGCTGTATTCATATTATTATTTTATTCAGATTATTTCATCTGTTATAATTTCGAGCGAAACGCTCTATTCAATAGCATTTTATAACATGAAATGCGGCGAACTACATTTTTATCGTGTTCATTGAAGAGCATTAAAAAGCCGTCGTATTGTAATTGCAGAAGCGTAATGTTTGCACTTCAGCCTTCGAAACCGAAAATGGATATATTCGTAAAGAAAGACTTCTCAAGTGAAATTTGACAACCATCACCCATATATAAGTACAAGCATCATGTATAATCATGTGAAAAAAGCGTCATAATGCTCATATTTGAGTATATCCATGTTTTTAGAAATGAATATATACACGTTTCCAACTTGAGTAATTTTGATGTGGAGCCATTTTTACAAAGTGGCGTATTCAAATTTGAGTATTTTTTGCTCAGATTTGAAAATATTGTTTTTAAAGTGTGTATTCATACACTTTATATATTTCCATACGTCTTATAACGTGCGAACATGCTTGATTCTCCATATTTTATACATAATTTCATGCTTAATATATATCTTTATATTTAGATTTGGCTTTTCTAATCGTGAACTTTATATCCATACAACTTACATATTTTCATATATCTTATAATCTATAAGCATGGTTATATACAAAAGCTTTCAATATATGTAAAAGTGATTAAAACCTTCTCCAAGAATCGAAGATATTACAATTCACACAATTCAGTAGTCATCAATGAGAAATCAGTTTCCCGTAATCACAGTTTAGAGAACAACAGTTGCTACAGATTTCTTTGTATTTTTTGTCATAAATAATACGATTTTTTATCGAAATTTCGATACTCATCGACTATTTCGTACAATATATGACCTTATTATTACTTTCTTTAGAGTGTTAAAAAAAATGAAAAAACCGTCTTACTGAAAATGGAATTTAGTCAAATTTTTAGCCATTTTTTTCCTTGAATATTTTTTAAATTTCCATATGCACATTCTAGATAAAATCACCCCTATTAACAGCAAATAAATAAATAAATAAAATACGTAAGAAACTAAAGAACTTGATCATTTAAAAAAAACTATTTTTGTTACATAAGCACTACGCACATTCATTTATTATACTTTATAATACACTATGTTTTGTAAAACATTTTTTCCACTATAAAGAAAATGACAATGAACACATATGCCGAAGACATTAATTAAGGTAATACTTTGATATTATGGTGCAAATTTAACCATTTACCATAATAACATTTTTAGAAAAAATTGCAATCAACAATGTTATAACAGTTTAACGATAACACTATTATTTCAGGAAGCAAAAGTTTTAGCAACAAAAATTTGTTTTAAGATGACGAACAACTTATAAACAATGACGTCATCGATAACTATTATCATTATCCTTGAAATGTCGCAAGAATAGCTTATGAAGTAGCATAAACAGAATCAATAGCTTATTAAATAAATAAATTAAGGATGATATCCACAAAAACTGGATTACTCTTAGTATAATTGATTTGTTGACTGTTCTTTAATTAGAAGGAACGTAAACATGCATAAAAGATTTTTATTGATTTTTAAAAGACGTAGACTTAATTAAAGTAATAAAAATGAACTTGAATAACTTCATTGGAAAAAATATATTAAGATGAAATTTAAGTTACAATAATAGCCATAATAATAAAACACTTCCGTAATATGGGTTAGATCTTGACGGGAATAGAATTTTTATTTGACAAAGGTATTAAGTGACAGCTTAAAAATATTGCATGTTTGAAATAATTAGCTTAATATTATCTTCAAATATTTCCTGAACCTTGGTAAAAGATAAGGATGACATTTGGAAATTTTTCAAATAAGAATTCTTGAATATTTGAAATAGAATGAAAAACTTCAGTTTTGAATTTTTTAACCGTATCAAGTATGAATGACTTTATGCTCTTAAAACAGAATTCATTTTAATAATTATTAAAGAAGAAATTTAATTTTTAAAACTTTATTTATTACGAAATTTAAAAATGACCCGTATAAAGTTGTACATGCATTACAGTTGTACATGACCCGTATACATGCATTAAAAAATATTATGTAGAGTTATTCAATAATTTTTGTGGCAGTTTAAATTTTGAACTCATTTCCATAATCTAGAAAGTGAAAAAAATTATGATGTTTTGTTTAGATCCAAAAGTGGAATTTTTTAAGAGAATTTTTTACTAAGCCGCACAGAAAAAATGGCAAACAGAACATTCAAAAAGACAATGACTCTACCATCTATTTTACAGTCATTTTATTGAATTTCATATTGGGTTTATATTTAACACTGAAACAAAATAAACCATGTGCATAATTTGCTGGAACACGGTTTTTAATAAATTCTTATTGAAATAAAAGCTCATATGAGAGGGTTACACTTAGTTTAACCTTTCTTACTGATTAAAGTAATGTCGGAAATCCACTGATTATTTTACTGAGTTATTTATTGACTTCCGATGAAACTGATCAGTTAGCATTTGTTTCATCTTTATATTTATTTTAGTTAATTTCAAAGTTCTGACATCTGTTTTAGGATACCTATTTCCATAGTACGATTCAAAAATTCGGGGAATGCGGCCATTCTTGACAACGAAAGCAAGGGCCCAATAAAGTAAAACGGCCTGAAATACATTCTTTCAACCCTTCCTTACTTTCTTATGTTGGTTTAGTCCAGATCATGTGACTGAACCGCAAGCGCATCTGTTATCTTCCGAAGTTATTTATCTTTGCCCCACGACGTAAAAAGATGGTTTTTCTTGAACAGCGTTGCAACATTAAATTTTGTGAACGATTAGGTAAAACACCAATAGAGACTTTGAAAATGCTAGAAAGGTGTTCGATGAATCTACCACAGGGAGACACAAGGTTGAAGAATGGCATCGAAGTTTTAAAGAGGACCGAGGATCCATCGAAGATGATAGACGCACCAAAATCAGACACTAGTACTTTCTGCTTGAGATCGATACCAACTGTTAAAACAATTCCTCGTCAAAACTCGCACTAAGGTTCACCCACAACTCCCCTATCAACTGGACATAGTCCCTTGTGACTTTTATCTGGTCCCATCAATGAAAAAACATTCACAGGGACGCCTTTTTTAGTCATGAGATGCTGTGAAAACAACATCGCAGGAGGCCTTATGGGAGGTTGCGGAAAAATGGCTTCCAGCGATGCTTCCAGAAATTTCACGAACACTGACAGAAGTGTATATTCGCCCAAGGTGATTACTTTGAAGGCAGATATACTTCGGGGCTGTGAATTATTCAAGGAAATGTTTTTTACAATCTTTCCCCGAAATTTTGAATCATATTATGTATTCTGGCCATTAATAGATGAAATATTTGTAATTTTTTTTCAGCTGAGTGAAAAAGGGCCAAGGCTTGGGGTCAAACTCGGAATCCTTCTAAGTTATCCCTTAGCAAAAAAAGGCATAGAATTACCATAAAAAAACCCCATAAGTGCAATCATATGGATTTTTGCCTATGGTAAAAGTGATTCTATGGAAAACCATATAATCGTTAAGTGTATGGTAATTCTTATGAAAAACCATATAAGCGTTAAGTGTATGGTAATTCTTTATGGTACTATATATTAAAAAATAATAACGATATCAACTTTGGTGGCGCCATCTTTTAGGAATACGGGGAACTAAGCTTACTAGTGTGCTTCGACCTTGGGAAGCAGTGGGATTTGATCCACGGACGGTAGGGATGGGAGACGAGCGTCTTAACCATTCAGCCATGAGGGGGTGATGAGCTTTGCTTATAAAAGGTTATATGAATAAAGCGTTTCGGTAAATCATTATTATTTGTCATTTTAAGTTAATGGTTGACAAACGAAGGTAGTTTTAAAGGGGGGGGGGGTTATAAATTGTTTTATAGACATGTATTTATAAGTTAATTTATTATTTTAATGAATGGAGTAAATATCTTAGCAAATATTATTTAGTTATAAAATCCAATTAATTAAATAAAAAACTATTTTCTGTTTATTAAAATTAATTTAAAAAAAATAGAAAGTCGATAAGAAATAATATTTAATAAGAATAAGAAATCATTTAATAACTTAGTATATAATATACTTTTAATGGTTATATTAATGTATTATATTAATTCTTACTTACGAGCATTTTTTAATTTTAAAGTAAAAAAATATATATATATATATATATATATATATATATATATATATATATATATTACTATTTTTTAGATAATTTTTACGGAAATTTTGAATCTTTCTTTTAAATTTTAATACCAAAAAGATTAATAGATTTTTCAATATTTTTATACATTGTAAAATGATTTTTAATCTTTTCAATAATAATTAATGTTTAAATAAAATAGAATTAAAACTTTGTTGTTGCATATAAAATGAATATAAATGAATATAAAAACCAAAACTAAAAATACTGCTATTGTCTGACTATTGTCTCTTCGAATTATAATAGACAGGGTTCGCACAGACTCCTTGGACTCCTTAGAAACTACTTAGAAATGAAAACATTCCCAAGTAGTACTTAGAACTACTTAGATAAACAAAATACTCTTTAGAAACTCCTTAAATTATATTGCAGTTTTGCACAAAAGCATTATTGCTCCCAAAAAAGAAAAAAAAATCGCGATTGTAAAACAAACGGTAAACCCTTAATGCACGTCATTCATCAGAAGCACAGCAGTGATTGCAGGGATGCCGCAGACTCGCTATAGCGCGTAAAATACGCAAAAAATAGGCGATGGGACGCAGTAAAATAGCTCTTACACGTCCCGTGAGACGCGCAATTTCGATAAAAAACGCATAAAAATGGCGACTTTGGTTAAAAAATTGCGAAATAAGGACTATTTTTCGGTAAATTTCGTCAAAGATTCACGAAAAAATGGCTAATTTTCTTAAAAAATTTCGAAAAAATGCAGAGATTTCCTCAAAGAAATCGCGAAAAAAACGACAGATTTCGTCTAAAAATCGCGATAAAACGGCAAATTTTGTCAAAAAAATTGGGAAAAGTAGGAAATTTTGTAAAATTTTTTTGATAAAACGGCAAATTTCGTCAAGATACGCGATAAAGGGCTAATTTTGTCACAAATTGGGAAAAAAGGCAAATTTCTTTAAAAGATTCGCGAAAAATGGCTAATTTCGTCACAAGATCTCGAAAAATGGCTAATTTCCTCAAAATATCGCGAAAAACGGCAAATTTCGTTCAAAAATCGTGAAAAAACGGAATTTCGTCAAAATATTTGTGAAACATCGGCAAATTTCGTTAAACAAATCTCGAAAAACGTAAATTTTGTGAAAAAAAATCCCGAATAAACGTCAGATTTCGTCAAAAGATCGTGAAAAAGACTCAAATTTTGTAAAAAGGGCACGAAAAAAAAAAAAAAAAAAAAAAAAAAAAAAACGTTAATGCCTGAAGTGAATTTTCCTGTTCCAAAAGCTAATTTTCTAGCTTCAATTTTTTTTTTTTTTTTTTTTTTTTTTTTTGCTGCTCTAAAAACGGATTTTCGTGATTCACTATCCATTTTTGACTGCTCCACAAGTCTTTCTGAGTAAATGTGACTCAGGAAAACAACCATTCATTAAACAAAAAGTCTCATCATTTTACTCAAAAAAAGTATTCTTTTTTTTTTTCAGCAAAAATGTCTTTTTCTATAAATCAGTCTTGCCCCCTTTTTTAAAAGAAATGCAAACAATAGTGATACTTGTTATCTTCTACTTTCAAATGTTCAATATTTTATAGTTAAATTTGTATCTTGCAAATTTATTTTTAAATAAGTAAAGAAAATTTCTCATAAATTTAAAAACAACTAATATTGGTTTTATATTTTTTTTTATTACTAAACAATAATTATTGAATTTCATTTTTCTAATGCAAATGAACAAGTTCAATTTTTGCATCTAAAAATATGACTCATTAGTGGGGACCCGCTTTTGTTAAAAAGAGACCCAGGATTTTTCAAGTCCAGCCGCATTCCTGGATGGTTGGGATCATACTAATAGCCACCAAAGTGTCACGAAATATTGCAGATAAAATGCTAATTTTGTCTGAAGATTGCGGATATAATGCCGATTTTGTTAAAAAATCGCAGGAAAAAATGACGATATCGTCAAAAGATTGCGGGAATAAAACGGCGTTTTCGAGAAAAAATCGTATAAAAATGCAAATTTTGACTAAAAATCCTCGAAAAAACATAGACTTCATAAATAAAAGAAACAGGAAAACACAGATTTAATCAAAAGATCGCAGAAAAACCACCGATTTCGACTAAAGATCGCAAACAATCGCCAATTTTGCTAAAATATCGCAGGAAAGCATCGATTTCGTCTGAAGATCACGAATACCCCCCCCCCCCCCCTCTTCTTCTTGCAGGGCGGTAACTCACAGAATCTCTGCGGAATTGGGGCTGTGCAAGTGCATGCCACATAAATAACAACAAAAGTGGATGTCTTTAAATTTTTTTGGACTCCTTGGATTTTTTATGTACTCCTTGGATTTTGTCTTCCCAACTCTGTATGAACCCTGAATAGAAAACATGATTTAAACGTCATTATAAGCATAAGAAAAAATAAAGAAATTTTTAATGCATTTTTTTTTTTTTTTTTTAAGAATGTGTTTGTAATTACAGAAGTTTGTAATTTTGAAGTTTGTAATTACAAACCTCTTTAATCGCTGTTAGAATTTTATAGGAAATCTGTCATCAAATATATATTTTTGTTAAATCATTTTATTTCTCCCATAGGATTTTTTTATTTATAACGCATAGACTCTGCTCACATATATGATATACATAAGAACAAAATAATAACACTATTATTTCATATATTATCATAATTTGAGGTCGATAAAAATATTGGTAGATTTTTTGATATTTTTATAGATCGTAAAATAATTTTTAATATTTTTAATAATTTTTAACTTTTAAATAAAATAAAAATCCTTGTTGTTCCATATAAAATGACTTTAAAATTATAAAATAACGTGAATTAATTATGAACCTTTTTTTTTTGTACTATTAAGTTTATTAATATTTAATTAACATATTATAATATACTATATTAATATATATGTATTAATATTTTGTTGTTAATATTTTTAAAAGATATTTCAAAAATTCTTTTAGTGATTCAAATATTTGTAGGCCCTTCTTAAAATAAATTCAAAAAGATTTTCTTTAAATAATTATAGGCTATTTTTGACAATTTGTTTATTTTGAGGGGGTCCGGGGCACATTAAAAAAAATCTTTAATTGAATTAAAATTCCGCAATTTTTTGTGAAATTAAACATACCATTTTAAAACAAAATCGCATGATAAAACTTCTCTATATTTTTTTTAATTTAAAATTTATTAAAAAAAGTGGAGGGAAATTAAAAATTATTGTGACTTAATGTAATAATTGTAGAATTTTAGTTTTTTAGCAATTAAATAAACAGAAACACCTACATTTTAATTTCGATTCAGCCTTTTTAAAAATATTAATAAAAAATTTTATTTAAAGTAAAAGTTTGAAAAAAAAAATAATACTTTCAAAAATAAATATTTTTTTCAAATTTGCTGAATCAAAATTAAAGTAAAGCAATTAAAAAAAAGGCATGTTCTAATTTTAAAGCATTTATGTTTAATGGTTCTTGAGTTATAACAATTTAAATGGGAGAAATTGTGAAAACCCATCATGAAGAAAAACGCATACAAGAAGTTTTATCCATGACAATCAATGCTTAAAAGCTAGATGCTGAAAACGAAAAAAAAAAATATATATATATATATATTTCCTTTTCTAAATATGATTAAAAAAAGGTCATTATAAGCATAAAAAATCAGATAAATTTTTAATGCAGTATTTTTTATGTGTGTCCCCGACTCCTTTAATCGCTGCTGTTAGAATTTTATAGGAAATATGTCAATTATATATTTTTATTGAATAATTTATTTTTCTCAAGATTTTTTTTAACGCATTTACACACTCATATATATGAATTTTTATGTTATATTAATTTGAGATCAAGGGATTTTCATTAGACTGGTTATAAGTTAACATAAGTTGTTCGTAAATAGATTTTGGTTTAAACTATCTAACCAGTGGCGTTGCTATGATTCTGTTTTTTAGAAATGCGTAAGACATACATAAAGATAGTAGAAAGTTTTGAGATGACCACAAACGAGTAATTTTATATTATAGTTACACAAAATCTAATATATTATAAACTTTCAAAAGGCATTAAGATTTTACCATACACCATGCTTTGGAATACTATACAATTTATGGTGAAAACAATTATGTATTATTTTACTATACATCACGCTATGGAACACCATTGAATGTATGGTAAATTTCAATTCCCTATAGTTTTACCATACACCTGGTTATGGAATACCATATCATGTATGGTGTATATCATTATCCTATAACTTTACCATACACATTTCTCTGGATACCATAAAATGTATGGTATATACCATTATCCTATAGCTTTACCACAGACATTGCTCTGCAATACCATAGAGCGATGAATGTTTACCATATGAATACAATATGTTTACATATAATGACATAATTTTTTTATGATTTTCCATATAAAACCATGTGTTTCCATAAAAAATCCTATGCCATTTTTTGCTAAGGGATGTTGCTCTACTGTCTGAATTAGCCGAATAATATCATAAACGACACAATTCACTCAAACACCATTTTGGTAATGATATCTGGTATTTTATCTGGCATAGTTAACTATTATCATCCACAAACAAAGGAGGTTTTCTAGGCTTCAGGTAATTGCTGGTAGAAAAGGCAGACATTTAGGAGTTCAACCCCGCGTCTGGGCCCGTATTTCACCCAGTCGAAAAAATTACAACGAACGATTTCTTTTTCAAACAGTATAATTGTGTTAAAGTAATAAAGCATTAATATATGCTCTAGGTTTAAAACAATTTTAATATAATCACTCCTTCTAAAAAGTTTGTTATTTGGTAATACAGTTTAACCAATTGACTGATTTTCCCGAATATCGTACGGGCTAATCAATTCAATAAAGGCCCGTACGTCGTATCGTGAAATGAGACTATATTATGTATACTTTAGATTTTAAAAAGTGGCGTTTGTTCCATATTTTCAATTCATTGTATGTAAAAAAAATAATCGGCTAACTGGTTAAACCATAATTTTATTATTATTTGTGCTTGTAAAATAAATATAAGTTTCTTCTTTTTCTAGGTATTCTTGGCACTCTAGGAAATGGTCTCGTCTTAGTTACTTTCTTGAGGTTTCGTGTATTGGTCACTCCAACAACCCTCCTACTGGTCAATCTCGCCGGCTCCGATTTAGGCCTTATACTTTTTGGTTTTCCATTCTCGTCGTCCTCAAGTCTCTCTGGAAAGTAAGAAACATTTTTACTCTTCATTATTAATTACAAGTTTTGGTGTTATTGTAAAAAAAAAACCCTTATTATTGATTTAAAAGAATCGTAATTTTCAGATCAGTAACATGTTGAAGATGTTTAGATTTCTCAGTCAATACATTTTTTTTACGGATTATGCATCAAGTGAGTCAAGAATACAAATAAACACTATCAATTTTCTTAAAAGCGTAGCATAGCACTTAATTAGCACCTAAGTATTCCGTCGTATGAAAATAGGAAATTTAGAAAGACAAAATATTTTTTCATATGTGTGCAATAATGATAATTAAAAAAAGTTCATACATAAGTAATTGCCAACTAGACAGTGCCTGTCAATATTTGACGGTAAACAACTTCAATGTTTCATTAGAAAAGGACTTGATTTTTTATAGTTGCTTTTAAGTTAATTAAGTATTGAAACTTTGATGAACTGATACATTGTAGTATATTGTAAGTAATATTTATAAATTTAAGGTGATGGATGGTGCTTTCAATCTAATTTACTCGACAAAAAGAAAGAATGCTAAGTTTGTAATTTATAACCAATTATGCTTGCTGTTTAACTAAAAATATTCGGTAGAGCATTTTTTTTTTCTTACTATAGTCTATTTTTTTAAGTACACGATCTTTAAAAGATTTTATTAAATTTATTTTAATCAGACTCATTCTAAAACCTTCAATGTAAATATCTTGATGCTAGTAGTTAACGATTTGTAATAAATATTTTTTATTACTTTATTTTACTTTTTCATACATTATTAAATATTAAACCATAGGTATCAAAGTAATTTCTTTTATATTTATCGTATGTATATTTTTCTTTTCCTGTTTTTTGTTTTTGTTTCTTTTCTTTTTTTTTTAATTTTTTGCGTAAAATAAGGGCAAATTCTTTGAATTTCTAAAGTGGCAATTCATTATATCATCGAAGATGTCGATCAAATATAAATCACTTTAAATAAAACCAGCTTGCATAAAGTTGATTAAATTCTCGAAATTTCCATTCAATATTGAGGAAAACAGATACTCAATCTTCTATTATCGTGTTTCTAATTTGAGCCTTTTTTTTTTCTTTAAGTAAGGAATATAAAAGCTACTTTTTTCTCCCGGTACTGGCCGGAAGGACTTTCTTGCTTTCAAAATGAGTCAAAAATTCTTTCCTTAGAGGCATTGTTAAGTGGTGTAAGTCACGAAATTTAGATTTTAATATCTCCGTGAGATTTTTAGATATGCAGATAATTTTTCTGTGTAATTCAGGAATGGATAAGTGATAATTTTCTAATTGGGAATTTTGTCCCGTGGGGACCGTATAAAAATTTAATTTTCTTAATTTTTCAAGTAGAGCTCCATGGAGTGGCAATTTATGTCATCACATTTTGTACCCTTTTTATGAATTTTTCAACTGGAAGTATGGGTCTAGGGACATTATTTAAGGAGATAGCCTAATGTTTCAATAATTAGGACTCTCCCTGTATACATTCCAATGTTTAACTACAATTTTGTTAAGACTAAAACACTTTTAAAACTGTGAAATCACACTTCCTGAGATTATCATCCATTGGTGGCAGCGTTTGAAATTTTTTCGTGGCCCTATATATAATTTTATTTTTATTTTACAAACATATCTCAGTATGTTAATGTATATCAGCATAAAAATGCAGAACACATTAAAAAAAACTTCAGTAATTTATCTGGACTTAATTATACTTGAAATAGTGCTGCATAACTAAAATACGCCGCAAACATTTTTTCTCTTTGTGCCATTATGTAACGGAATTTTTTGTGTGGCCTAGTAAACGAATAATACATATTCTTTCATTGCATATTCTATACATATATTTTAATGAATTTCATATATGCCAACCAAATTCATTATGTTCGAAAGTGCGTAACGTCATTAAAATGAATTTGAAACTATTTTTTCCCATTACCCGCAATGCAACGGAATGATTTTGATTGTCCCTGTAACTGAACTATATGCACCCGATTTTCGTTAAATTTGAAATGATCCTACAAAATTTTGCAACTGTTATAGATCTTACATTTCAAACCAATGCTTGAGTACTATCTGTGCTGTTAATATACACAGAGATGTATAGACAGACAAACGGACGGACGGATCAGGCCACTATAACAGGTACTACGTATTTATATAATTACAGACGTACCTGAAAACGGATAAAAAATGTGTTTCACAAATTTTTATACGTGCAATCTTTTACGTTATAATATTACATTTTTTTTTTTTTTAATTAGCATAAAAAAATCAACAACATAAAAAGAAAAAGTTGACAAATTTCCTGCATAAAACTATCTTTTTATGAAAATTTTATGATGGTATCCTCTATCTCTTGATAAAATGAGTTCTTTAGCCGCAGTTAAAACTGTGACTAAACAAACGTGATCGTAAAAATGATTATACCGCTTTCAAAGTTTACGCTTTTTACCCTAAAAAGTTTTATTAATGTTTTAAATATGCAAATGGCTGATGTAAAGATTAACCACGAATGAGAAAAATTGAAAATGCACATTTATTTCTGAATAACAAAATGGGGGAAAGTGTTTGTAAATGTGTTTTTCTATATTTGGAATTAAGACAAAATGGAATAACTAAAGTATGCATAAAAAATGCCTCTATATTAGTAAAATATACATCTAATACTTATATTGTTGTATTTATAGAATCTTGATAGGGAGGGGTTTAAAAAGCATGATTTTTTATATTATTATTTGTACATGTTTCACCCTTTTAATTTGTTCATTTTGATTAAAAAAAAAAAAAAAAAAAAAAAAAAAAACTATGCAAAAAGTTCCAGCAATAGATTTTAGTAATTAAAGGTTCTCAATTGACTCAAAATCTGTATAATTAGAAAAATACATTAAGCAACTATATATATACGCAGCATTAGCAACTGCTGAATTACTGCGAAACGTGTAAAAAATATAATTTAATTTAACTTTCCCGATGAAAATGTCAAATCGAGTACTTTTCCGTTTGCTAGAACAACAAGCTCACCAGATCTGAACCCTTGTGATTTCTGGCTGTGGGATTTTATTTAGAGAGATCGTGTTTTTCAGGACGTTTAATCAATGAAGCGAACTTTAAAGCTAGCATCATATGATATGTCTTCTTCATTCCTACTGATATGTTGCGTGTGGCTTTCGCACATTGTTGACCGATTAGGCATGCACATAGAGGAAACAGTTGTGTAAATAAATAAATTCCGTTATATTTTATATTTGAACTGGTGCCATTCCTTTTACGTTTAAATGTCACATAATGGTGAAATTTCAAACAGTTTTTACAAAAACCTCGGCCACATGATCTACATAACATTGTTGAAATTTCATTCGGATCTATACAGTAGAATCAAAGGTATGGGCCTGTGAGTACCGCGAGTTTAACAACTATGTATAATAATATAATTTTACTCAATAAACCACGTTTCTGACAATATAAACTGTGTTATATCAGATTTAACATATTAAACTTGTTAAATGCAATATTTATGTGTATTTTTTGCCAATATTAAAGCATACATACTCTTATCGATGTTTCATTATAGCGCTGAGAGTTCAAAGCAAAAAAACCTATAAAAGTGATTTTATTAGAAGTATGTATTTTAAATAAGGCAGTAGTCCTCTAAATACGTTTTAACATTAATAAACAGATGTTTAGCAGGTATTACACCACAATAGAATAAAATGAAGATATATTTTGTGGCTGCTTAATTTATCGGCATGCCTTTTCGAACAGTCAAATTGCTGCTTCTTTTCTTCCCTTACTCTTTTGAGCTCTTTTTATCACCGTTTTGACAGGTTCCGTCGTACCTTTGTAGAATTATTGTCATAGAAAATGTTTTTTTTTTACTTTTGATAATGATAATGCATGATAAAAGTACGATTTCACTTAGTAAGATCAGTCCTTACACTGTTCTAGTCTTATTGTAATATTTCTGTTTTTTCCATACGTTACTTTCAAACATATGCAGAATTTAATACAGAATATTTCAATACATATTTCTGAAAGTGGTGCTTGCACTCACGCAGAAACACTCATCCGCTAATGTTAATCCTATGGGAGAACTTTCTAAAGATTGCTAGTTTGTTTTTCAATATTTTTAAACGAATTTTTCTTTCTTTTTTTGCATTGGCTAGCTGAGATTTAAAAAAAAAACTGTACAAAAGCCATTTATTATTTTTTTTATTTGATTAAAGTTCTTATTTATTTCTGTTATTCGGATACTTATACTTCCGGTACCGGTTTCGAAAATTCAAGTATTCTCATTAGACAAACCTGCTAAGAAAATCAAAAAAGTAATGAATTTTCGTAAGAGCCAATGCAAAAATAATAAATAAATAAATAAAATAAATGAATGCAATCGAGCTTTTAAGAAAAGTTCTTCAATAAGTTTAACATTAGATAATAGGTATCTGTGAGTGAAATATATTCCTTTAAAATGTCTCGAACGTCATGCAAAGATTGTAAAATTTAATTAATAATTTATGCTGACTTTACGTAATTTTATTTACTGTTTTTAAAAATGATATATCAACAGTTTCAGTAGTTCAAAAAATAACAACGAAGCCGATATGGGTTGTGTTTGAAATTGTCCGCACATGTGAAGGATATATAAACTGTCAAGGATATGATACTAATTGTCAGCCCGAAACCGATCGTTCACACAAGATATAGGCTTATGTTATTATTAACATTTTGATGTCTGACCCCTTTCAATCGCATATTTACCTCTAGTTCATGAGTATTTGGTATTTACCATGGGTATTTGGTACTTTTCATGATTTTCTAAAAAATAATTGGAAGATATACATTTTAATATTTTTTTATAATTCCTATACTAATTCCATTTCTAACTTTGTCATAACTCCAAACTGTTGTTATTCATAATCAATGAGCTGTTTAATTGCACTAAAAATTAATATTTAATGAAAAATAGTTGAAAAAACATGTTTACACTTTAAAAAAAAATCTGCATAAGAAAACACCAATTTTTAATTTAAAACATTCTATGAACTTGTATAAACATTTATCCAAATGTTGTAAAAATATCTGAAAATAGGTTTTATCTGTATATAAACATTATTTAACAAAATTTATTTTTATGTGGTACATTTCAAAGCACAAAAAGAAACTCCACAAAGTTCATAATAAGTTTCAATCAGCTGTGATTCCAGACATTTTCATATACTTCTGTTGCTAACTAATTTTTTTAAATAGAAATTTTGCAAATAACGTATAAGACAGTAAATGTATACAAGATGACCCAGGATTATTGGAACTAACTTTAAGGGGAGGTAGGAAAAACACAAGGATTCATATATGCACAGCAACCGATAGTCGGAAATACTTTCCTGGCCCAGTAGTGAAGACACAAAACACAAGAAAGACAAGGCACGAATAAGAGGAGAAAACGCGTTTTATCCTTAGTTCAACAAAAGACTAAGAATAAAGAATCTTTAAAGAACCAATGATCGTCATCAAAGTAAGTGTTCGAAATTACGACCCCGGGCAATGATGCGTGGAAGCGCATCTCCGGCGTGTGGAAGATCTAATGTTTTTAAAAATAGCGAGGGTATCCCAGACATCCCCAGTAGCTGCCACGATGCGCACAATAACTTCCTCAGCACTTTCCAGCATTGCCCAGACATTTTTTAAGTTCTAAGAATATTAAACATGTTTTCTCTAGCTGTTCCTGTCCTTTCTTTTTTGTATTTTATGTCGTCACTACCGCAACAGGAAAGTGTTTCTGTCCATGGGTTGTCATGTAAATCTGAATCCTTGTGATATCCTCTACCTCGACTTACAGTTTGTCCCAATAAGCCTGGGGCATACTCCCAATAAGCCTGGTATAGTAGGTACTTTTATAGCTCTGAGAGCTGAGACCAGTATTCTCTCAGGCTTAGTTTGTTTCACCGAAAACGGCAACCCGAGTGACACTGGTACTTAGATGTCAAAGTATTAAGAGCATGAAATAGTTACCTTATAACAGCATACAATTAATAAAATACTGAAATTTTAATATTCCGAGCTATTATATGAGCTCATTATACACTAATAAAAAGTACATTTTGTTTGTTTTTAAAAATCCATTTTTGAAAGCATAGTATTGTGGTGTTTTCTATTCTAATTTCTTTTCCTGTTTTCTGCAGGTGGATTTTCGGAGAAGGTGGTTGCCAGTGGTACGCTTTTATGGGCTTCCTCTTTGGTTCAGCGCACATTGGAACCTTGGCACTCTTAGCTCTGGATCGGTACCTGATAGCCTGCAGGATAAGTCTTAGTAAGAGACTGTGATATACTTGCAATTATAATGTGCATTCTTCTTAAAGATATTTATAATTGTCTTAACATAAAACAACACTAGATTCTGTCAAATTTCCTTTCTACAGTTTCATTCCTGTCATTGCATTTGTAGTGGAATTGTTTTTCATTTCTTTTGTTCAACTTTTAAAAATAATAAAAGATAAAACATAAATACATATAATATTTAAATATAAAGTGAAAATGTAAAAAGATCGGTATATAAAGTGAATTTAAAGGTAGATAATAAATATCTACAGTAAATTCTAAAAGTGATCTTCGATGTTTTTGAGACTTTCACAAAAATTTCTCTATACATTCAGCTAATACAATATGCAAATGAAATTTTGATAGCGTTCACGCATATGCAATGAAAAATTATTTAGAAAACCTGCCCATTTATCATCCAATATTTATTATTTTTTATTTCTGATTACAAGGTACTGTGTACAATGTTGTTTCTCACATTTTTGAAAAAGAACATTATTTTATATTTAGAACTCTGAAAATTATAAAGAGAAAACTTGAAAAAAGTTTGGGACTGTTTTTTTTTAAATTCTTATGGAGTTTTGAGAAAAAATCTTCATGGAAATGTATGACCTGTACTATTATGTTTTCACGCTTAGAGTTTCAGGATAATTCCTCATGTATTTTTCTAGATATTAACAAATATCTAAAATCACAAGTGGTCGGTCACCTTTGGCCATATAATGTATATTTTCCTAAATAAAAAATACTTGATTTTTTTTTTACTTACTGTTTATACTTGCACGTTATGTATGGACATTGACAAAATGTTACATAAGTTACATTTTTCATGCTTATATGCATCATATTTATTTGAAATAAGAAAAACAATACTCTGTATCTTTTTTTAAGATTGATGTTCAATAATAAAAGCTAATATATTTCAAAGTAGAATATCGATTTCAACTCCTACTACATTTTCTTTTTACACTCCTATTTTTCTCAATCCTTCCTGTTTTATAGAGCTATCATACAACTTATCTTTTATGTGAGTCTCTTAGATAATATGAATACTGAAGTTTTTTTTTTCATATGTATTATTTTACATTTTATGTTTTTGTTTTGCATTCAAATTTTGAAAATTTAATATATGTAACTATAACAGAAAACAGAGTAATATAAATAATTTTAAAATTTATTTTATTGCAAATTTGTTTGTGAAAAGTCTGGGAGTTTTATGTAAAAGGAACGAAGCGGAGGGAATAGAGAAGTTGTTTGAAATTTTTCAATAAATTTCTTTATTTAAGGATTTTTTGGTTACCCTTTTTTCAGATTTATAGCCTTATATTTTCTAATACAATCAAGGGCACGTTTTTGTACGTAAATATATTATATTGACAGACATAATTTTTTAGAGGCATGTAATTTAAATAGCGTTTTTATTTTCTCTATAAATAATATGCATTTTGAATTAATCTATAAATATTATGCATTTTGAAAAATTTAATCATTTTAACTTTTATGTCTAATATATTTAAACGATTGTTCTGTGTCAAACTTTGCTTAAAACTGTAACTTTCACATAGAAGATTTTTATTTAAAAAAATACTTTAAAAAATTAAAACGTTGATATTTTTTATACGTGAATTTAAAAAGCTACAAACTTTAAACATTAACAGATGCCGAATGCTTTATGAGTATGTCAGCAAATATGGCCTGTTAATAATCGATGCCATTTTTTTAAATATGCATGATACCACAGATTTTGCCCGATTATACAGCAAAGAACGATTACAGATTGATTTTAAAATAACAAAATAATTTATTCATGAAAATGCTATTTGTTATCCGTTATCCAGACATATTTCTAAGCAGTGAAATATTTGCAATGATTCGACATCCCTTGAGTTACCTAAAAATTAGAAAGGGCTGCTATGCAAGCTAAACAACAAATGTAGAAATTAATTTATGTACACAAATATCCATTTTCATTTTATTTTATGTTTGCACTGATTTTCATTATACATGAAATATCGGGACATTGTTTACCTTTTTTTTTATTGCGAAAATATTTCTATCAAGAATGATGTTGATCATCTTGCTGATTGTGCAATGAAACGTACGTTGGTCTAAATAATTGCATTTTTATCACTTTTATAGCAATTTTAGATTAATGTGCTTGATACCAAGTGTTAAAATATCTGTCATCTAGTTAACGTATATATATATATATATATATATATATATATATAAAACCATTAATTGTATTACAACATATGAGCCATTTGAATTTAATAAAAAATACCACATTGACATGAGGAAAAAATTAAATAAATAAATAAAATGAATACAAATGGAATTTCTAGAACCGAAGCAGAATTGTCAAGCCACAAATACTTTGGAACTACAAATGAAGTGTGTGGTTTCATCTTCGTATTAGACATGAAAAAGCAAAATAATACGAATTCGGGGCTACCAACACACATAAAACCAAAATTAAATGAAGAAATAACATCAAAAACAATGCGCATCAATATTGTATATATATATATATATATATATATATATATATATATATATATATATATATATATATATATATATATATATATATATATATATATATATATATATATATATAACCATTTTACAATACTACAATTTAACATCTATATTGAATATAGAATAACACATAAAATAACAAACTATAACAACACAGAGAAGTTGGCAAATATTGGAACAAATATGAAGCATTGGAAATGTGGTATTTGGCTCGTTACCAAGGGTAATACCAAACAGATACATTAATTGCGATTATGTATATATATATATATATGTATGCATATACACTATATTGCCATTGATTATGGGACACTTGCGATTTTAGACATTTTACTAAATATCTAGAAAAATACATGAGGAATCATCTCGAAACTCTTAGTGTATAAATATAATAGTATAAGTCATACATCTCCGTGAAGATTTTTTCCCGAAACTCCAAAGGGGACCGTCAACAAATTAAAAAAGAATGAATATCTTTTGAATAACCCTGTCAAAACTAATGTAGCAAAAGCGCTCAAACTCTAGATTGTGATTGAATGCCTTATTGTAATAAGTCTTGTTCATTTTTATGCAAATAGCATGCATACTCGCAGAGTAATTAAGGTTTTTATAAAAATGATCCCAAATTTTTCCAAGTTTTTTCCTTATAATTTTCAGAGTTCTTAATATAAAATATTATTTTTTTCAGAAAATATGACAAACAACATTGCACACAGTACCCTGTAATCAGAATTAAAAAATAATGAAAATTGTATAAAAAATGAGTTGGTTTACTAAATAATTTTTTACTGCGCATGCGTCAACGATATCAAAATTTCATTTGCATATTATGTTAGCTAAATGTATAGAGCAACTTTTGTGAAAGTCAAAAAATCATAACTTGAAAATTCTGACAATAATCGTCAACTGAATAAGTCGAAAATCCGTTATTCTCAAAATGAAGCAAAAACAAGAGGGGTTGTATCCATATATTCATTGATTAGTGTCAATATAGAATACACAATATGGGATGTACTACTGCATTTGGATAAAATCCCTCATTTTTTTGCTTCATTTTGGAAACAACGGATTTTGTCCCTTTTCTATAGACGATTACTTTCAGAATTTTCAAGCTTTGATTTTGAGACTTTTACTAAAGTTGCTCTATACATTTAGCTAACATAATATGCAAATGAAATTTTGATATTTTTGACGCATGCGCAGTAAAAAATTATATAGTAAACCTACTCATTTTTCATACAATTTTTATTATTTTTTAATTCTGATTACAGGGTACTGTGTGCAATGTTGTTTGTCATATTTTCTGAAAAAAAATATTATTTTATATTAAGAACTGTGAAAATTATAATGAAAAAACTTGGAAAAATTTGGGACCATTTTTATAAAAACCTTAATTACTCTGCGAGTGTGCATGCTATTTGCATAAAAATGAACACAGTGTATTACAATAAGGCATTCAATCATAATCTAGAGTTTGAGCGCTTTTGCTACATTAGTTTTGACAGGGTTATTCAAAAGATATTCATTATCTTTTAATTTGTTGACGGTCCCCTATGGCGTTTCGGTAAAAAATCTTCACGGAGATGTATGACGTATACTATTATATTTATACACTAAGAGTTTCGAGATGATTCCTCATGTATTTTTCTAGATATTTAGTAAAATGTCTAAAATCGCAAGTGTCCCATAATCAATGGCAATATAGTGTATACTGGTGTGCAAAATTTAAGGACGAGTCCCAAAATGCCAATTTTCAAGGTATTTTCAAGCGATAATTTTCACGCGAATATTCAGAAGGAAGTAATATAATTTGAATAATTACTATCCTTGCATAACAGCTAGTCCATATAACATCTCATTCAGGTCAAACATAGTCACAAGAGACACAGTCGCTACGGCGAAACAAAAAATAGGAAATTCCATACATCTCTTTTATGAGCCTCAAATGACTACTATATGTGATTCCACTCACGTGTCATTGTGTCTGCTGCTTTGTGGCGAGTCACCAGTGACTTTACAATGTCATTCTATTGAGACTATCGTGTGACCTCTCATCTGGAGACGCAATTTCAAAGTCATTCTGAACACTGCATTATGATAAATTACCAAATAATGTCCCATTAAAGTCACATGGTGACTTTTCACCACTTTTCAAAGTGGTTACTTCACAGTGGGGTCTCTGTCACCATTTGACAAAGTCTTGTGACAGAAAGTCCGGAACTAGAAGAAACCGGGAACTAGAAGAAATAATTAAAAGAACATTGTAACTCTGTAATAATATTTATTAAAGGAAAATTGACATATTATACTTATAGAATGTCAAAACAATCAAATCTACATAAAATACTGGTGAATTAAATTATATTTTGAGAGTTGAAATTGTTAGGCACAAAAATTTCAAATGGAAGTGCCATCTTGTTCATTTTCATTGCTGCATATTTCAGGTGGGCACGTGAAGACACTGTATCCATATCTCCTTAGGTTTAGATTATTCATATAAGCTGTTGCAAAAGATACATGTTTCACTTTCATCTTCCTTATCGTTTGTAGTCAAGGGTTTTTTTTCTTCTTTGGGCGATTCTTTTTCACATCAGTTTTTCTATTTTTCTTTTCTGTCCTCATGGAAAGCTTTATCATCAAGGTTAAGTTCTAATTAATTTCCTAGAATTTGTAAATTCTATTGACACTGATAATAATTATTGTAAGCAACTGAATTCAACTTGCTATCGTTGAACTCAGAATATAATTTTCGATATTTTTCGATTTGTACCCTAAAACTATTTGAAACTTTTCAGAATTACTTAGGTTGCTGCCCCTTGTCAGACTATTGACAGCTTGACTTCGGTTGCAGTTTGCAAATTAATCTTAACTTGAATGAGGGTTTTTTTGTATGTGTGCGTGTCTGTGTGCAGGACCCAACTAGCAAGATTTTGTGACCTGGGCACTTCCAATTTTTCATGCCCCTTTAGATTGGTTTATTTTTACATGTTAAACACTTATTTGAAAAGTGTCACCTCTAAAAATTAAGTTTTCCGTAAAATTAAAAAAATAATTCGAGAAATAAAAAATAAAATATTTTTTTTATATTATTAACTGAAATGCACTTTTTGCTGTATATTAAGATATTAGTAAGATAAAATGACAAAAAATGTATCTCAAATGTCTCACTTTTTTCACATTTTGACTTTTTAAAATTGAAAATAATAGTCCAAGAACTGACTGCACAAAAATCTACGTTATCGAGCACAAGAAAAAAACTTCTATTTTCTGGAAGATTAGTAATAAGGAAATCTAATGCTCCATGTCTGCGGAAAGCGAAGTGGTGCATAAGCCAAAAATTAATACTACTAGTGGTTTACTCGCAGGTTTATCAATTTGCATGCTGTACAATCAAAGGTATGAAAACATGGAAAACTGGGAGCAGGAAATCACATTGATAAACCTACGAGTGAGCCACTATTTTTATTAATTTTTGGCTTATTCAACATTTCACTTCCGACAAACATGAATAGTTAGATTCCTCTATTACTACTCTTCCATAAAATACATGGTTTTCTCTTAAGCTCGCTAACATAAGTTTTTGTGCCGTCACACAGTGTGGTATTTTGCTGAAAAACCTGGCCAAAATTATTTAAAATATTTTGTGTGCTCTATAGCAGATAAAATACTTAAAGGAAACGTAAAATATATTATTATGCTAGAAACAAATCATTTTTCGAATAATTTACACAAATTAGTGTCCTACTGCCCAATTGGGTAATATGTATATTCTTTAATAATAGTTCCGTGATTCAAATCTTTGTGTAATGTATGTGACACATGGTGCCAACCATAAAGATTTGCATAAAAGTTATCATTCTCCATTGCTTGAAATTTTTTAGTATCTATTTTATAAGCTCTAAATAGCACTTCTAGAAGGTTTTTTAGTTAGTGTGTTAATTTTATCTCAATTCCTGTAATTTAAGCTGAAGTTTCTCAATCTGAGAAAACTTTCTTGAGATGTTTCCGAAACCAGCTTTTGTAACGTGTACCAGTATCGCATCTTAGTTTAAAACATGCCTTGCATGAGTTTTTTTTA
Organism: Maratus speculifer; assembly: GCA_964019185.1. Taxonomy (NCBI): domain Eukaryota; kingdom Metazoa; phylum Arthropoda; class Arachnida; order Araneae; family Salticidae; genus Maratus; species Maratus speculifer. The sequence goes on along the minus strand of OZ025290.1, from coordinate 270,719,064 downwards.
TTTTATTGACGATCTTTCTCATTATTACTTCTTGTTTACTATTTTTTATTACCTATTAAAAGCAAGATGTAAAATTGACTCGAAAAATCTCATTCTGACATGGAATATTGAAAGACCGAATTTCAAAGAATGAGGATCAATGTCTTTAATTATTTTTAACTTACTAAAATATTTTTGATGATTGTTTGCAAATACAGTATCGTATTATTGAATTGATTGATAGTAATAGCATTGAAAATTTTAGCATCGACACTAGTCAGCACTAACCTGAATTGCACTTGTAATGAACCATAAGCTTTAAATATCTCTGTGTTTATTAAATTTCATGTTTTCTCTTCAATGTATTTTACTTCCTCTTGGATTATGTCATTATTTTTATGAATAAATCTTATTAGTATGAGAAAACAAAAGCGTGGATTTAAAGGTACAGGGTTCTGAAACCATACTTTTGAAATCAATTTATTTGCTTATTAATTTAAAAAAGCTAAAGAGTTTTGGAAAATGTTTGAGTAAAGGAATTTTCAGACTTTTGTATAAATATTTGTTGTGGAGAGCTGTTACAACCCCATTTGCAAAGGGGTTCTAAACTTATCAATTCTACTTCACTTAGTGTTGTGAAAACATTTTTTATCTATTTACACAGTCTTTGAGTAAAGTGATCTAAAAGATTTTGAAATTTTATTTCCGCCATGTTTTCAGTAATGTAGTTATCTTTTTGATAATATTGTTCTTTAGCTCTCTGAAGAAATAGGGAGGACATATATATTTATTAGATGCTTGTGTGATATTATATAGATTGTTTATAAAATCTGCTGCAACAAACATGCCAAAACCCTAGTCGGTGATAAGTTCAATGTACTTAGATTTGAGCTCTAAGAGAAAGAATAAAAAAATTTTCGATATTTTGCTGCCCTTTATTTTGCTTGCCTGCAATGTCTTTAATAATTTTTGTAACATCTGCATCTTCTGTAGCTTTTTTGCTCAGTGAAATGCAATTGTTCTTGGCTAATTTTAGATTTTAATTGTTTCGTCTGATATCTCCTACTTTTGCCAATACAATTTTTTAATTATTTTGCTGGGTGGTCGAGTTTCTCTACTATTCTTAAAGACAAATAAAGCGTTGCTTTCAGTCATTACTCATTGTTTTCATGAAAACATTGTTCAGTGAATACCGAAGAAGCTCATTTTTGTTTATAGCTATGTTTGATAGATTTTATTTTCTGATGCAGCAAATGTATATAATTTTATAAACATTTCGTAATTTCGATAAGTTTCTTTTTTAGAAACTTTAACTTAGTAATTTTTCTGTGTCACAATACTTTTATTACATCACTCATACGTTTTTTTATATTTTTCTACTGATTTTTTTATTCAATAGAATAAAAGAAAATAATATATGTATGTCTAGTAAATTTCTTCTTAATAATATAAAACTCTCTTACCTCGTTAGTGAGTAAAGAATACAATTTCTCATGGTTGATGTAAAATATATTATTCAAAAAGATAACAGATAACTCACATATTACAAAAACTTGGTACACAACCAAAATGTTACACTATTTACAAAGTATCAGTTAGCCCACATTACGGGTGTACGATCAAAAAACGTCCTACTTAACAAAAATAAAAGAAACATCCAATTACTTAAAAAAAAAAAGGATTTTTGCTCTTCAATTTGCAGATTTGTCATCTGTACACCAAAAGGTATCCAGTAGGAAGTAAAAAACTATAGAATATATTAAATGTAAACAATTAATAAACTTAAATTATTAATAAAGTAAAAAAACTGCTTTTCAGAAACTATATTTTGAAATTTTGTTTTGCTTATTAAAAAAATGGGGGGCAAAACGGGGTAAATTATATTTCATATCTTTTAATTAGAAGGCCTGTACATTATGAAAACACAAGAATGTTTACTGAACTCAGTTTAACTCCCTATTAAAATTATAATTTTATATAAAATATTTAACCCAAAAAAATCTATGGTTTCAAACTTGAATATCATAAAAGAAGATGTATTGTATTTACAAAAATATTTGTGTAAAAGAGAGTATATACCTTCGCCTTTAAAAATTGTAAAATGTTTCTGAAGTTCGACTAAAAATACTTTTTTAGACGCTCGATAAAATGATACATAGATCAGAAGCATAAAATAAGAAATTCAAAAACCAAAAATTCCATGTAAAATAAAAGACAATTGGAGAGTCTACAGAAAGAAATGAACCCGTTATCATATGGACAGGATAATCCTCTTGTATCAACCAGAAAATTATCAACGAAATACGAAATTTAAAAAGACTTTTGGCCAGCTTTTTTAACGAAATGCTACACTGTGTTTTGTCTCTTGGACTATAAGAAGAAATTAAGAAAAAATGTACCCCTCAGAAATTTCTTGTCCAGTCCACGGGCCCCGCGTGACCGTGTGATAGTCAAAGCCTGTGTGTGTGTGTGTGTACTTCCCATTCTATCTCAGTTTTGTTTCTGTCTGCAAACTATTGTGCGTCTGAGAGACCTTCTGGTGTAGTAAAAATACACGTATATCTAACGTAGCTGGATTTCTGATCAGGCGATTTTGTTCAGGTTGTCAAACTAAAAATATATTTAGCAACAGAAAATATGTTCTTTAAGCAAATAAAATGTATTTTTTTTCATGAAGATAGACGTTTAGAAAGTAGTTGGATGCTTTAAAAAATATGCGAATTAATTTTGAAATTTGAATTTTATAATTACATTAGTGAAAATAAGGAAAATGTAAACTTTTAGCATTAATTTCAAATTAAAAAAAAAAACAAATAATTACTATTTTTCTGCTTTTTTTTTTTTTTTTTTTTTTTTTTTTTTTGTACTTACGTATTTACTAAGTTGCTAACTTAGTTTTTATTTTCGTTATTTTAATATCTGGGAATTGTGAAGTTGTGATCACGTTAACTTTTTTTAAGAATACAATTTCTTTTTATAGTATCCATTAATATAAAAAAGTAATTAATAATATTCAAGCACAATTTGAACAATAATATTATTTTTACCATAAAAAAACATTCTTTAATTAAAATTATTTTTATATAACTTTTATAAGAAACAGAAGATGAAATATTCAGTTAGAAATATCTCTTGATCCTGATGCTTCACTTTATTGAGTATTCAGCTCATAAAAGGAGTATATATTTTCTTTTACTTCTTTTTCTTTAAAATATTGATTTTCTTGTCTTATGACGCAAATATGCATATTTTTTTCAAAGACTACAGCCTGAATATCACTACTGAGCATTAAATATTTTATTATTATTAATTTTAACTAAGCTAAACATTTTATCTTGATTAAAAGATAAACCACGTTTCATTTTTTTCATTTTTTTTATTTTGTGTGTGTGTAAACAATCGTAGAGTCCACAGGGTTTTTGAGACAAGGGAAGAAGCACCATAAAACTTGTTTTCTTTCATATGTATGAACTATAAATTAATAACAAAATAAAATTTATTTATCAAATTGCATATGTTTTTTGAAAGCATATTTTTGCGATTTCAAAAGATGAATTCTTATTACTTTGTGAATTTCTAAGATAAAAATAATTTCCAAGCTAGGCATGTTTTTAATGTCAGTAACAAAAATAAATAAATAAATAAATAAATCTTCCGAGCTGAATCTTTAAACCTTCAGAGTACAGTTTACCTTTTCAACAATTCTACTTCTTTTTGAAAATATGATTCAAAGGGAAAACTTACTGCAGTTCAATATTCAACTAAAAGTAGATTTTGAAAGTAAAAATTAACTCCATGTTTAGTTAAAATTTTAATTTTTTTAATTTTAATTTAAAAAATCTTTACTATTTTTTTAAAAAATTAATATTTCAGGTCTTTTTTTATGATTTTTAAGATCTCACACTACTGAATGAAAAAGACCTAGATGATAACGTTAAGTCTATGGGGGCGTTCTTTTCAAAAATCTCATTCAAATTTGTACATGATTTTTCTTTCATAAGATAGCTGGGAACAATCTACAATCCGGCTAGTTTTTACTTTTTCAATTTTGATTTAAAAGTTTTTTTTTAATTACTTTAATTTTCGAAAGCAGTTAGAACCGGTTCTGAAATCGAAACTATCATAATATAAAAATATGGAAAAAGTAAAAACTAGTCCGATTGTAGATTGTCTTCAGCTATCTTATGGGGAAAAAATCATGTAAAATTATTAAAGTTTGAGCGAAATATATGAAAAGAATGCCCTCATAGACTTAACATTATCATCCGGGTCTTTTTCAGTGACTAGTGCGGGGCCTTAAGTGTTTATTACACAAGACTGTGCATGGAGTTTCAGTTACATCTAATATTACATTTAATAAAACTTTTTTACAAATACATACAGTGAAAAGCAATGAAATCTAATACATTTTCATATACTTTTAATTCTTAAATGACAACAAAAAATCTGAAGACTAAATCCACGCAGATTTATTCCGTATATAGTAAAAAACATGCACAAAAAATTTAAACCCCTATCACAAATATATATATATATATAAAAAAAACTTTAATATTTTTCAAATAGAAAAGTGACGAAACTATGAAGATGGACAAAAAGCAATTTAAAGTTTTAATTTGTACCGGTAATTTCACTTGATAAATTAACAAAATGTATAATATCTCGTGGTATAATTGCCATATAGATAAAAAATATAATGCAGAAATATTCACAATTAAACGAGCATTCATTTAATGTTATAAAATGAAAATCGACACCTTGACATATTTTGAGGTTAACTGTTCCCTTTGTTCAACAATATTGAAGAGAAATTAGATACAATTAGAAGAATATAACATGTTTTTCATATAAAATTAATGAATGCAGCTTTTTCTATCCAAGAATATCAATCTGTACCAATTTTGATAGTTATTATTAATTTTTTAATGAAAGCAGCTTATTTGTACATGTGCTCTTATTTTACATTTAAAAAATAATCCTTTTTCATATTTTATTTTATTAATTTTAAAAGTCTTATAAGAAATTTCTTCACAATGGTGGCAATCCACATACTTCCACTTTTACCGAGAAAAGGGAAACGATTGTTATTATTATATCATTACGGATGCTTTTTCAAATGTAATCTGTTCATTTTGCGATTTAAAATTTTAAAATAGAACATCAATTTCAATGCTTTTCCTATAGACATCATAGTCATAGATGAGCTAAAGTGTCTCGCTAATAAAGAGAAGGATTTTACTTCGAACCTCGATGATAAAACTTGAACTTTTCATATCAAGATAGATTTAATAATCAGAAATTTTGTCTTCTTGGCCAATTTAAGGCTCTATATTATTGGGATTTCGTTCACTTGACATGTATAATATATTTTTTAATTCAGTTTTCTTTAAATTTTAAAAATTCTTGCGATTTATCAATGATTCAACATTTAAAATTTAATTTTAAACAATTTTTTTCGCTTTTAGAAATTTAAAATTTTATTTATATCTCCGCTTCTCAGCATTTTAAATTTAATTTTAAACTTTTTTTTTAAATTTCAGATTTTCAAAAAGTTTAGAATTTTGGGTTTTATTTATATAAATTGATATGAACCTTTTTAATTTGATAAAAAATAAATAACTTCCTTTTATAATTATTTTAAAATTACATTTATTTGTGCTACCATCTGTGTAAGAATTTAATAATTAGAAATGTACAATTTTGATTTATTTATTAAAGGATAAGTTATTTTGAAAGAAATATTAAAAATTACTTTCTCTGTGCGATCTGCGATCACACTTACTCATTTTTTTTTCATTGCGTAACATCAGAGATAAAAGCCTCAATTGATAACTTCATAATTTATCATCTGAATTACATGTTACTGATTGCTTAGAGGAATAAAGTTTAATTTTAAAATAAATTGAAAAGTTTAAATTAATGTAACTTTAGTTATAAATAATATTTGTTTTATCGGTTGGTCCAGCCAACATAAAATTGATTATTTTTTAAAGTTTTTTATTTTTCAACCTAAAAGTTCTTTTAACAATCTTCATTCCTCGAATTCGAGTTATTCCGACACGTAATTACTTAAAAGAGTTAATATATAGCTAATTAATTGAAAACTGAAAAGTTAAAGCCTGTTGGAAGTTTATGAAAAAAGACATGAGATCGATACGGTAAATAAAATGTATGTCTTAGGTATATTGAATATTATTTACTCAAATAATAAATGAATAAATAACAAACGCAATAAAATGCATATTTAATAATAAAATATATCTATAAAAATAAAAATGTATGGAAGTGCTTATCAACGAATCGCGAAATTCATATTGTCTCGTTGTGGCTATGGGCTGCCATTTTTTTCCCCTCCAAGATCGATAAAAAATTTTAATTTCCCATTTCGTGCCTTAAAAAGGTAAAAAGATGAAATGAGAGTTACATTAAAAACTTTTAATGGCTTAATAGTATCTTTTTTTCTGGCCATAAGCTGGCGTGATTTTTAAGAAATTAATTGTTTAATGATAGGTTATTTAATGATATGGATGTTTAATGGTCTTCCAATGTAACAATTCGTAGAAATGTTAAATCTGAGTCAATAAAAAGTACCTTTTTATTTTTAAATAAAAAATAGAGTAACTAAAAATTAGTAAAATTTTTAAATATTTACTGTAGATTAAAATTGTGCGGAGAGAAATTTTCTCATAATAATTATATAAAATATAATGATAGTTTCGAAACCTCTTAGTGGAAACTTTTAACACTAGTGGAATCTTTTATATTTTGCATAAAATATCATGTAGGATTACACGAGGCAGCAGGGCCAATTTTTTACAATGTGGCTATGTGATAATGCTGGTTATTCAGCCTCAAAAGTTAATGTTCATTTGAATTAAAGTTTGTAACTTCTGTAAATGTGTTCAGTTAGATTCACTCTATCAGGCAGAAATTTTCAAAATTAAATTTTAATGTCTAAAAATAAAAAATGTATGCATTTCATTTTTATTTCTTCGTGCCCCATAAAGATGGGACAACTAAACCAGAAGTTTTGTGATTGACATGCATTTATGTTTTTTAATATAGAAGAAACAAGTTGGAAAATTCACTTAAAGCTTAGCAAATAAGGTTCTATCGAACTATAACGAAGTTTTTAAAATATTCAGATCTTGCTGTTATAGTATACATTACATCGAATACAATATAGTGGTCGAAATCTTTTGTGTGTTCCTGTAAATACTATCTGCTTTCTATTATACAGGAAGTAAATTTATTAAACCTTAGCAACATATATCAATTTCATAAAATGTGAAATATTTTAATATAATTAAAATACAACCCAAACAATGTTTTACCGTATATCATCATGCAGTGTAATATTATTGTATGGCCCTGTAAATTAATTAAAAAAAATTTGCATCACAGATTGTGCAGAATGTATATTTTTGTATATACTTCATAAATTCATGTCAATTCAACTATATTCGAAAGAGTGTAACATCATTAAAATGTACTTGAAACTATTTTTTCCTATTGACAGTAATGTAATGGAATAATTTTGATTGTCCCTGTAATTAAACTATACATCCGATTTTTATAAAATTTTAAATGACTTGACAAAAATATGCAACAATTATATATTTTAAATCTCAAACGATTTGGTTGGGTAGTTTTTGCTCTGCTATATGCGGTTAGACAGACGGACGGACAGACTGAACGACGACTATAGGTGCGACGTATTTTTAAAATCATAGACGCACCTAAAAGTATTCTTATCTTGGTTTAATACTAATAGTATACATTATTTCGGATACAGTATGATAGCCGACATCTTTTGTGTGTCCCTGTAAATACTATCTGCTTTCTATTACACAGAAAATAGCTTGTAGTAATCCTCAGCAATGTACATCAATTTCATGTACAATGTTAAATATTTCAATACAATTAAATCGCGCACCAAACAATGTTCTCCCTATACCATTATGTAATAGAAAACTTTTGTGTGGTCCTGTAAATCTATAAGAACTTGCACAGCATATTGCACAGAATGTATATCATAGCACAAGCACGGACATCATTGATGCATATTAATTTTATTATGCTCGAAGGAGTGTAACACCATTAAAATGAAACTTTTTTCCCCATTGACTGTAATGTAACGGAATAATTGTGAATGTTCCTGTAATTGAAATATGCATCTGATTTTTATAAAATTTGAAATAACTCGACAAAATTATGTAATAATTATATATTTTAAATTTCAAGCGATTCGGTTGGGTAGTTTTTGCGTTGTTGTTAGCGGACAGACGGACAGATGGACAGACGGACGGACTGAGCGACAACTATCGATGCTGCCTATTTACATAATTACGAATGCACCTAAAAAGAGTTAAAAAGAAAAACTTAAAAAGATTTACTTCAGCCAAATCATATAAATTATATATCAACTAAAGTGCATTGTAAGGGAAAACTTGTCTGTGAAGGTATCGAAAAAATGCAACTAAATGTAGAATATAATTTTTTTTTAATACTAAAAACGTTGGAAATAAGTAAGAATTTATATATTTTAGTTCAGGTAATAAATATTAAAGTTACATGCATATTTCAGAAAAAAATAACAAGATAAATCTATGAACATTGCAAGTATGTAAATATCTCATTCTCTCTTTTTTTCTACACCAGTAAAAGTGCGATATGTCCAATAAACCTGTGGAGAATGTAACCATGTTTTAATATCGAACATATCTATTTTTTATTGCTCGTAATTTTCTAATAGTCTCATTTTGATTTATGCACACACCTCTTCATATGTATAGTTAAATTTCAAGGTTTGGCTATCTCACTGAAGAAATTGCTTTGATACTTCCCAATATGTTTTTTTTTTTTTATTTTATTTTACTATTCAATTTTAATAAGTTATATAAAATTTTCTTTCTTGTAAGAAAAAAAACCCCAATGAAGAAATCAATTCTCGTAGTAAGAGTAACTGGATCCAACTTAATTCAATTTGCCCCTGATACATGCGCGGGTTACTCCATTCTTGAGAAAAAAATATGAGGTAACTTGGACACTGGGCTTACATTTGAAACATGAAGTAAATTTGTATAAATACCAATTAATATTAATATAGTTATATGCTTAAAGTCCTTATAAATACTTAATAATATTAATACAGTTATATGCCTAATAATAATAATAATAATAATTATTATTATTATAAAAGATTGTTTAATAAAAGTACTGATAGTATTTTAATAAAAAGCCGAGGAACTTCAACCAAATTTACTTTGTTTTTTAATAAAAGAAAACTAAATTTTCGACGACGTATCACAGCAAATACAAAGTTAGGATTGAGTTGACACATGTTGGTGTAAGAAGTAGATATTAGGGTGCATTTTCGTTTATAAAAATAACCTATGATGTATTTACTTTGCAGGTACAATTACACTTTGGTTGTCATATTAGCTCTATAAAAAATAGAATTTTGAGGATATATAAGCTCAAAACTATTACTCTAATACATAGCGCACAATATGATCCAACGCATCATGAAAACTTGTATTCTTTTTCTTTGTATTTTTCAAAATTCCTTTATATATATATATATATATATATATATATATCTTATATATTAAAGCAATAGCCTTTTTTTTAAGCACACTCAAATTGGTCTCTGCGCATTCGTGCTTGCGCAGATCCGACCAGATCACGGAAAATGCTCTTGTGCAGTAAATAGAACCAATTAGAGAAGAGATAGTTACTGTCTCTAAATGTTAGTGTGGTTTGCCCGCGTTCGTTGTTTGTATTGTAGCAGAGCCATTGGATCTACTGTGTGCTGAGTGGCATATGTTTAAAATGTGCAATTAAATATATGTATGGAATTTTTTATCGCAACGTAATTAGTATATTTTTAACATAGGATCAGAGTAATCTATTATAGTCTTTTCAACAATATAACCTGGTAAGTGAGAACTTTTTTTTGAATGGCAATGTAACATCGGGTGGATCGAGTTTATTTATTTTGATTTTGCCCGTTTTTATTGAAGGACATAATTTAACCGTTTTTTCTATTGCATAACACTTCTTATTTTGTTTTTAATCTTTTTTTTTTTTTTTTTTTTTTTGTGTGTGTGTGTGTGTGTGTGTGTGTGTGTGTGTGTGTGTTAAAGTAATTTCTTATTGTGATCTTCATTTCTGTCATATGAAAAATACATTTCTGTTTTGCCATGGGTACACTGAAGTAAAATATCCCCCTTACGATGTTCACGAAAACTTTTCTCGGATAGTATTTTTTCGATCGATGCTTAATTTTATATTTCAAAATATTATTTATTTTGATTTTGCCCGTTTTTATTGAAGGACATAATTTAACCGTTTTTTCTATTGCATAACACTTCTTATTTTGTTTTCAGTCTTTTTCTTTTTTTTTTAAAGTAATTCCTTATTGTGATCTTCATTTCTGCCATATGAAAATTTCATTTCTATTTTGCCTATAGCATTTACATTTGTTGCATTATCATTTTGAAAATTGATAAAAAATAACAAAAGACAAAACATTGCAAATTCTAAATTCATATTACTCAACTAAATAAACGTAGGTCTTGCAAAAAATAAACAAAATAATAAGAGATCAAAATAGATGCCTTATAAATAACTTACTTTTTTAAATCTGCAGCTACAAAAAATGTATATATATATTTTTTTAATTTGGACATGCAAAAAACATTCTGAAATGTCTCAATCAATCACAAGATTTTTGTGGGGACTTCTACTGATTGATAAATTTTGTGGGGACTTCTACTGATTGATAATTTTTGTAGGGTTTCTACATAACTTAATGACTTATTTTCCATGATTGATTAATGAATTTTATAACTTTTACCCCACATGACCAACTGTCGAACTGATTGACAAATTTTCTATTTTTCATGTGATGGATCGAGAAATTTTGTGATTTTTTTTTCTGATGAACAAAGAAATGTTGCATCTTTTCTCCCTGCAATTAATGAAAGTTGTTTTTTGAAATTTGTTGTTTTTTTCTCGCGATCTTTTGATGTAGTAATTTGCCGTTTTATTGAATTTATCTTTCTTTCGTGATTTTTTTTTTTGAGAAAATGTCGTTTTTTGTTATCTTTTTGAGAAATTTGTCTTTTTTTGCGAAATTTACCTTTTTTGCGATTACCTAGAAAAAATTTCTGTGCTTTTGAGATCTTTGGACGAAATTTGTGTCTTTTATGATATCTGGACAGTTTCGAAGAAGTTTATCGTTTTTCTCGAGTTCTTTCGATGAAATCGTCGTTTTGTCACGATCTTTCGATGTAATTTCCCGTTTTATTGAAGATCTTTTTGCAAAATCTGTTGTGTTTTTTTTGCGAAATGTACCTTTTTTGTGATTATTTGATGAAATTTGCTTTTTTTTCAATCCTTTGACGAAATTTCCTGTTTACTCACAATCATTCGTCAAAATTTTTTGTTTTCTCAGAATATTTTGAATTTTTTTTTTCACAATATGTTTACAAATTTGCCATTTTTTAGGGATTTTTTTTTGTCAAAATTTGCTTTTTTTTCGAAATTTTTTTAAATGTTTTGGCAAAATTTTGATTTTTTGCAATACTTTCACGAAATTTGTTTTATTTGAAATACATGGACAACATCATACATGGACAATCTTTTGAAGAAATTTGTTGTTTTTTGCAATCTGTTGACGAAATTTGCTGTTTTTTTTTCATATCTATTTACAAAATTTCCGGGTGTTGTTTTTTTTTCAGGGGGGGGGGGGTATTTTGACAAAATTCGCTATTTTTGTGATTATTTGCCAAAATTCATGTTTTTTTTATGATACTTGGACAAAATTATTTGTTTTCTCAGCTATTTTCGGTGAAATTTGTCATTTTCTCACGATCTTTCGATGTAATTTGTGGTTTTATCGAAATTATCTTTTTTTTTTTTTTTTTGTGAAATGTTTCATTTTTTTGTTATTTTCAGAAATTTGTAATTTTTTTTCACCTTTTTTTTTTTTGCAAAATTTACCTTTTTTGTGATTTTTTGATGAAATGTGCCTCTTTTTTCCATCTTTTGACAAAATGTGTTGTTTTCTCATAATCTGTTTACCAATATTTGCATTTTTTGAAGTACCTAGACAAATTTAAAGTATTTTCACGATCTTTTGACAAAATTCACGTCTTTTATGTTACCAGGAAAAAATTATTTGTTTTCTCAGGGATTTTCGGTGAAATTTGTTATTTTTTCTTGCCGTCTTTCGATGTAATTTGCCGTTTTATCGAATTTTTCCTTTTTTCGTGATTTTTTTTGTGAAATTTGTTGTTTTTTTTTTTTTTTTTTTTTTTTTTTGTTATTTTCAGAAATTTGTCATTTCTTTCACTTTTTTTTTTTTTTTTTTTTTTGCAAATTTACCTTTTTGTGATCTTTTGTTGAAATGTGCCGTTTTTTTTCATCTTTTGATAAAATGTGTTGTTTTCTCACAATCTGTTTACCAATACAGTAGAACCTCGATCCATCGTTTTTCAAGGGGTACGGGAAAAAAACGATTAATGCGGATTAACTTCAAAACACGAAATAATGCTATTTTTATGTATTACTAATGCATGCAGTATACTAATAAATACTAATTTATTGCTTTCTAAACAGTTAAAAAAGTAAATCAAAGTTAAATTGATATTTATTTATAAAAAACAATAATTTTGTTTTGTTTTCCGTAATTTTTTTAATGAGAAAATGCATTTTCAAGGTATACAACATTTTTCTCGTTATTTTCTGTAATTTCATATGCATGTATAAGAGTTCATACAGATTCAAAACCGTAATTGCATTAGACAGATTTGGCAATAGAGGCTCAGCATCCTACGCTTCTTCACCATTATTTTCATTTTTTGCATTAGCACGCATTTTCTCTAAGTGTAGAATGCCACATGTTGCAACATCATGATCAATGGAAATGTATCACATAATAATCACAACCTCTGCTATATACAACTACTCTTCATCTGCATTATTGTCGCCATCATTAACACAAACAGTATAAATGAGCTATCTTAGGATAAAAGAAGTAATTCCAGTTTGTATGTCATATAGATTCGTATAACTTTCAATTTCATTTCGGTGAGGAGAAATTTTTTTTACAACGATGAATGCGGGAAAACGATTTTTGAAGAACGATACATGCGGGTTTCGTTAACATTATTTAAGTATAATTTGTGCAGGGATCATATAAATAAAATGATTAATGCGGAAAAACGATGGATGCGGGAACGATAGATCGGGGTTTCACTGTATTTGCATTTTTCGAAGTACCTAGGCAATTTTAAAGTATTTTCACGATCTTTTGACGAAATTCACGTCTTTTATGATACCAGAAAATAATTATTTGTTTTCTCAGGGATTTTCGGTGAAATTTGTCGTTTTTTCTTGCCATCTTTCGATGTAATTTGCCGTTTTATCGAATTTATCCTTTTTTCGTGATTTTTTTGTGAAATTTGTTGTTTTTTCAGAAATTTGTCAACATTATGTAAATGCTATAGGCAAAATAGAAATGAATTTTTCATATGACAGAAATGAAGATCACAATAAGAAATTACTTAAAAAAAAAAAAAAAAGATTGTAAACAAAATAAGAAGTGTTATGCAATAGAAAAAACGGTTAAATTATGTCCTTCAAAAAAAAAAAAAAAAAAAAAAAGGGCAAAATCAAAATAAACTCGATCAACTAGATGTTACATTGCCTATCAATAAAAAAGTTAATTCTCACTTACCAGGTTATATTGTTGAAAAGACTAGATTACTCTGATCCTATGTTAAAAATATACTTTTTACGTTGCGATAAAAAATTCCATACATATATTTAATTGCCTACAGACATGAGGAAATAAACATATGTCACTCAGCACACAGTTCAATGGTACACTGAACTGCAGTATTCCCATTGTAAGATTACCCAGAAAAAACATTCTGAAATGTCTCGATCAGTCACAAGATTTTTGTGGGGACTTCTACTGATTGGTAATTTTTGTGGGCTTTTTTACATAACTAAATGACTTTTTATCCATGATTCATTAATGAATTTTATAATTTTTACCCCACATGACCAACTGTCAATTTTTGTATTTTTTCTTCAACTGATTGACAAATTTTCTATTTTTTCATGTGATGGATCGAGAAATTTTGTGATTTTTTTTTCTGATGAATAAAGAAATGTCGCATCTTTTCCCCCTGCAATGAATGAAAGTTGTTTTTTTCTCGCAATCTTTTGATGTAATTTGCCATTTTATCGAATTTATCCTTTTTTCGTGATTTTTTTTTTTTTTTTTTGAGAAATTGTCGTTTTTTGTTATCTTTTTGAGAAATATGTCGTTTTTTTTTTTTTTTTTTTTTTGGGCGATTACCTAGACAAAATTTATGTGCTTTTGAGGTCTTTGGATGAAATTCGTGTCTTTCATGATACCTGGACAGTTTCGGAGAAGTTTATCGTTTTTCTCGAGCTCTTTCGATGAAATTGTCGTTTTGTCACAATCTTTCGATGTAATTTGCCATTTTATTGAAGATCTTTTTGCAAAATGTTTTGGGTTTTCTTTGCGAAATTTACCATTTTTTGTCATTATTTGATGAAATTTGCTTTTTTTCAATCCTTTGACGAAATTTGTTGCTTACTCACAATCATTTGTCAAAATTTGTTGTTTTCTTACAATATTTTGAATTTTTTTTCACAATATGTTTACAAATTTGCCATTTTTTAGGGATTTTTTTGTCAAATTTGGCTTTTTTTTTCAAAATTTTTTCATGAAAATTGCCAATTTTTTTAGATGTTTTGGCAAAATTTTGATTTTTTTGCAATACTTTCACGAAATTTGTTTTATTTGGGATACCTAGATAATTTTTTTTATTTTGAATTTTTTTGACAAATTTTTTAGAGATCTTTTCATGAAATTTGTTGTTTTTTGCAATCTGTTGACGAAATTTGCTTTTTTTTTGGGGGGGGGAGGGTATTTTGACGAAAATAGCTATTTTTTGTGATTATTTGCCAAAATTTGCATTTTTTATGGTACCTAGATAAATTTTTGTACATAGTAAATGATTTCTAGCTTTTTTTAAAAAAAACTTTAACAGCTGAAAAATAATCTTCAAACATTTTCAAGAGTCTTTGACGTGTGTCGCAGCGTTGCACCGATTCTGCGCATGGGATCATGTCATGTTGGTGTTACGTTGGTAAACGGAAAAGCATATTGAAATTTTTAATAAATATTAATTTTTTTATAGCGGCAAAATACTTTTTTTTCTTTGGTTCTTTCATATTGTTGCCGTCAAGTTTTGACGGGTTTCATCTAGCCAGAATAAATATCATTAATTTTTTTAATATGTGAAATCGACATGTATTTTTGATTTTTGAAAATGTAATAGAAAAGTTAGTTGAAAATACAAATGTTTATTTGTTGAATGGGTTGGGTAATGTAAAAACAAATTAACCACTGAGAGGATCATTGTTACAGTTGCTAAATGGCAAACTATAAATTCAGTCTTATTTTGCTGCGAAGTAAGTGAAGTATGTATATTTTGTATGAAATGAGAAATGACAGTAATTTATGATTTATTCATGTCATGTACAATTTATTGGTGTTGTATTTGTAAATGGAAAATTATCAAATGAGAGAGATTCTAATTCTATAGCAGCATGTTTGAATGTAACTCTGCCAGTTGCGGGTCACTTGCCTGGATGTAAAATGCAGATTTTTCTTTTATTTATTGCAGGCACGTAGCCAGGGAGGGGGCTAAGGGGGCTGAAGCCCCTCCCGAAAGTTTGAAAATACAAAATTATCTGTATGATAAAAAAATAAGTTTTGTTTGTTTTTATTTTCCATTACATGAAAATCAAAAGATTATTTAAAAGTTCTTTTAAGTTTTGAACAAAATCTGGAGCGAATGAATTGAAACGAGATATAAATACCCTTAGAAATGCTATTTACTTCACCCCAGAAACTCAGAATGAAATCATTCAAATATTCTGGCATACAGTTACCCAAGTATTAATTATCAAAGTAAATATTGCGATCTGTTTTAGCTTAATTGATGATGAAACTATGGACATTTCAAGCGCAGAACAGCTTGCCATTTGTGTTAGATAAGTGAACTATTAAAAATTCACAAAACCCAATAATTCGGAATTTTTTTTTTCACGTGTTATTCTAATAAATGTCTTCTTTTCCAAAAATACAAGAAAAGTAATTTTACAACATCCTTCTATAGTAAAAAAAAACTAGCCTTAAAAGGAATGACTCCTGGAATGATGCTGATGTGGAAGATTTCCGGAACTAACGAATCCGTGTTGTCCACTCCTTCCATGAGTCGAATAGACCAATCAGGAAAGGGCTCCTTCTATGCATCGCCATATGGGTTACCATAAAGAGAGGAAAGGTTACCATCGCCAACAATCGCCAAGTTTGTCGCCAACTTGGCGATATATCGCCAAATTTGGCGACCAAAATTAGTTGTCAAAAGTGACGCCAACTTGGCGATAACTGTAATATTTCGCCAAATTTTTAATTTCTTTACAACACCAGCCGTTTGATACATCATTTGAGAGGTTTGCAACTGCTTATTCATTTAAAGGATGTCTTGTGTGTTATCCCCCATTCTGCTCCCCAGGGGGGACACATTTTTAATTTCTTTACAACACCAGTCGTGTTACACAAGATTTGAAAGGTCTGCAACTGCTTATTCATATTATGGATGTCTTGTGTCACCCCCACACACTGCTCTCCCCAGGGGGGTCACATTTTTAATTTCTTTACAACACCAGTTGTGTGACACATCATTTAAAAGGTCTGCAACGGCTTATTCATATTATGGATGTGTTGTGTGTCATCCCCCACTCTGCCCCCCAGGGGGGCACATTTTTAATTTCTTTGCAACACCAATTGTGTGACACATCATTTGAGAGGTCTGCAACTGCTTATTCATATTATGGATATCTTGTGTGTAACCCCCCCCCCCCTCTGTCCTCAGAGGGGGCGCATTTTGTAATTTCTTTACAACACCAATTGTGCGACACATCATTTGAAAGGTCTGCAACTGTTTATTCATTTTATGGATCTCTTGTGTGTCACCCCCACTCTGCCCCCCAGGGGGGCACATTTTTAATTTCTTTACAACACCAGTCGTGTGACATCATTTGAGAGGTCTGCAGCTGCTTATTCATATTATGGATGTCTTTTGTGTCGCCTCCCCTCTGCCCCCCAGGGGGGCACATTTTTAATTTCTTTACAACACCAGTCGTGTGACACATCATTTGAAAGGTCTGCAACTGCTTATTCATACCATGGGATATTGGCGAGCGCAGCAAGCAGGGGTAGCCAATAATTTGGAATCGCGAAGCGATTACGCGGGTGGTTGGCGAGCATAGCGAGCAGGGGGGCGGGGCCCCCCTAGTTGTGATGAACTATGTCTTGGCATGTATAAATGCGTCGCATAGGCGTATGACAAAGTAGCCAATAAGTTTGGTCATGTTAGCGGGATTCATTCTAGAATTCTTCAGAATATCTAAAAATTAGACATGTCCTCTGTGAAAGCCATTGGTTAAATCTTGCCTTGTCCTACATCATGCTGTTTTCCTTCATTAGAAAGTATCATAGACTTGTTAAAGCAGCGACTAAAGTTTTTAAAAATCACTTGAAGGCAAATTTAAGTCTTCAAGAAGCAATTGCATCACATATCCTAGAAAACAAAAGAAAATAACTTCTCCGCATTTGTGATACAAATTTTATCGAGAACCATGAAAGTATATTGACTTTTGTTGAGCTACTTAAATACATTTGTATTAGCTCAAAAAGTATTTCGAAAAACACATGGAAGATTTCTTCAACAGTTGGGGCTTTTTCGGCAGTCAGGGAGAAGAAGAATTTTCTCATGAGCTTGTCTGTTTGTCAGAAAATTTTCTGTCTGACAAGTCATAGCGAGTTCTTCAAAAATATAATATTGGCTGTAATCCATGCTAAAGATACCTAATTGTTTTACATAAATATGCAGAAAAATGAAGTAGAAATCTTTTGTGAGATTTTATTGGACATCAAAACTTCGGAAAGACATCTTCCAAACTGAAATAAAGATCCCAAGACTAACATTTAGACAGGTAACAGGTACAAACCCTCAAATTACATCCACCGACAAGTATTACAATATCACGGTCTTATTTCTCTATGTAGAAAGTCATATTCAAAATTTAAATTATCTATTCATTTCGAATGAGGACATTCTACGAGACTCCCAGTTACATCTTCCAGGATGTGCTTTACTGGAAAAAGCAAGCAAATTAGAGAATCTGATGCAATATTTTCAGGATAAATGTAGTTCAGGATAAATGTAGCAAGTGGAAGCTGAAAATGAATTAGGGTACAAACAAGTAGCTAATGTTGACACCAACAAAGAGGTTTTAAAAGTTAGTACTGTAATGTGACGTATTACGATAAAATCAAACACTTGCTGGCAGTTTTGGTTGAAAGCAGAGTTACAACAGTCAGTGCTGAAAGATAATTTTCGGCAGAGAAATTAATTAAATCTTTGACTCGAAGCGTTATGGCCGATGACAGACTGGGTAGTTTCGCCATGATTTTCATTCTTTGGGAAATTAAAGAAAGTCTTGATAAGTCAATCAGCATCATGGCTAAGAAGAAATTATGATGATTGCTTCTGTTGCACTAGTAAACAGTGTTGAATTCAGGGGGTGGCCCGGGAGGAGGACATTCCCCCTCCACTGGAGCAATGAGATATCTCATCCCAGGAAATTTGTGATTTTGTGTTTTCAATGGTCAAAAATTACAATCCTCCTCCCCCCCCCCCGGAGAAAATGAATTTAACTCTGTTAGTAAATTTATTTTACCACGAGTATCATTTATTATTATTATAATCAGAGAATGTGAAATACAAACATAATTTTTATGATTACATATGACTGTAGCAATTAATTTTTTTTTCAAAAAAAAAAAAAAAAAAAAAAAGGCCTGTAATTTATTTTATTTACGGATCAATACTTTCAAGGCCTCGCACTCGTAATGTCAGACTCTCGCACGTTAACATTAACCCTGTGTTTTAAATCAATGCATATTATTTGTTTGCATTTCAATACTTTACAACATTTTTCTTCATAGGATAGGGGAGAGGGGGGGGGCACGTTTGAACTTTTTTTTTAAATCAGTACATTTCTATTTGAATTATATGTTTTGTGTTTTAAGTATCATATCATATATATTATAAAGCAAAAGTTCTGAAACTTCCAAACGGGTGTTTTCAAAAACTACCCAATGGATCTTTTTGCAGATTATATCATTCGATAGGAAATACTTTTGCGGAGGTTTATGATACAAATATACAGGGATAACTCTGATTTTTCGTACTAAATTTCGTATTTTTCGGTTATTTTTGACGGAAGGGTTGCAACAACTAATTTTTTGGCGATAATTATATTTCAAAAAAGAAATGAAATGCTTTCTCTAATGGAAAATAATATAAACATTTCGAAAAAAATAACCTGTTAATTCATTGATTTAAAATAAATAATGATAAAAAGAAAAAAATCCGTTTAATGCAAAATAATATTATGAAAGGAAAAAAAATTATCTTTAACGAAAAAAAAAAAAAAAAAAAAAAAAGAATATTTATAATATTTAAAAAGTAACTCAATATGAAAGAAAGTTTTGAAGTGACACAATATTTGGCTATTTATTTCTTTCGAGCCAAATTAAAAGAAAACAACATCTCAAAAATTTCATTAGGTAAAACATAAGTATTTTTTTTCTTTCTTTTTCTAAAACTATTTTTAAATCTAATTTTCCCGTTATGTGTTTTACAGAAGAAACTCGCAGAATTAATTTTTTTTTTTTTTAAGGCTCTAATTGTTATTTGTATGTTGTTTCTTCAATTGGGTGTTTCAATCTACTTTTGTCGCCAATCAATGCTATTCTAAACCAAAAAAAGCACAAGATGGAGCGATGTTCTCAAGAACTATTTTCTCTCTCTCTCTCTTTTAATGAGTGAGAGCATTTTTAGGAAAAATTTTTACATTTAACTTAAATACACATATAGCAGTTAATACCACAAAAATGAATAATATTTAAATTTTAGAGTAAATGTCTTTCCACATACGTAGATATTGTAAAATAATTTAACTGCAACTTTTAAAAAAATTTTTGGCACAGATATCTCATACGCACTACATTGGTGCGATTTGTCTCTTACGCCAATACCATATATACACCTGGGTAATTAACTGACGCCAAAGTGTCATTATTTTGCTTGATATGGCAACCCGGATGTTATTGTCTATTTATTAATAAATTGTCTATTTACATTTTTTTCTTTTTTTTCTAATTACTAGGGGGCCCCGCCCCCCTGCTCGCTATGCTCGCCAACCCCCCGCGTAATCGCTTCGCGATTCCAAATTATTGGCTACCCCTGCTTGCTGCGCTCGCCAATACCCCATGGTATGAATAAGCAGTTGCAGAACTTTCAAATGATGTGTCACACGACTGGTGTTGTAAATAAATTAAAAATGTGCCCCCCTGGACCGCAGAGTGGGAGGCGACACAAAAGACATCCATAATATGAATAAGCAGCTGCAGACCTCTCAAATGATGTGTCACACGACTGGTGTTGTAAAGAAATTAAAAATGTGCCCCCTTGGGGGGGCAGAGGGGGGTGACACAAAAGACATCCATAAAATGAATAAACAGTTGCAGACCTTTCAAATGATGTGTCACACAATTTGTGTTGTAAAGAAATTACAAAATGCGCCCCCTCTGAGGGCAGAGGGAGGGGGGGGTTACACACAAGATATCCATAATATGAATAAGCAGTTGCAGATCTCTCAAATGGTGTGTCACACAATTGATGTTGCAAAGAAATTAAAAATGTGCCCTCCCCCCGGGGGGCAGAGTGGGGGATGACACACAACACATCCATAATATGAATAAGCAGTTGCAGACCTTTCAAATGATGTGTCACACAACTGGTGTTGTAAAGAAATTAAAAATGTGACCCCCCCTGGGGAGAACAGAGTGTGGGGGTGACACACAAGACATCCATAATATGAATAAGCAGTTGCAGACCTTTCAAATCTTGTATAACACGACTGGTGTTAATTAAAAATGTGTCCCCCCTGGGGAGCAGAATGGGGGATAACACACAAGACATCCATTATATGAATAAGCAGTTGCAAACCTCTCAAATGATGTATCAAACGGCTGGTGTTGTAAAGAAATTAAAAATTTGGCGAATTATTACAGTTATCGCCAAGTTGGCGTCACCTTTGACAACTAATTTTGGTCGCCTTGTTGGCGATGGTAACCTTTCCTCTCTTTATGGTAACCCATACGGCGATGCATAGACGGAGTCCTTTCCTGATTGGTCTATTCGACTCATGGAAGGAGTGGACAACCCGGATTCGTTAGTTCCGGAAATCTTCCACATCAGCATCATTCCAGGAGTCATTCCTTTTAAGGCTAGTTTTTTTTTACTATAGAAGGATATAAACTATTTTAATCTAGGCACATTTGTCATATATGCGCCACATTTGCGCGACTGCAATAAAATTTTATGCCTCACTTGGTAACCTGGCTGTTGTTTATTTATTAATAAATTTTTATTATATTTTATTTTATTTTTTAATGGATATAAATAGCTTTGTTTTATAATTAACTAAACTCTTTAAAATTTATTGTTATTTTCTATTTAAAATAACAGAAAATAATTGTAAACTGTAACTGGTATTTGAAAACAAAATTTTCTCCGAATCGGCTTTAGAAGAAAAAAAAAAACGCGCCAATGTGGTGCGTATATGTCATGTATACATTTTTTTCACTATACTACAGTATTTAAACATGCTGTATAAATAACAATTATTGTTTTTTCCAAACATGTTTGGCACAGACATTATACACACACTGAAGTATGTGACTGTCGCCAAAACGGTGTTATTTTGCCTTATATTGTAACCCAGCAATAGTTGTTTCTGTGTTAATAAATTGTTTATTTACTTTCAATTTCTTTTTAGAACTTCTATAAATTGTTTTGTGCTACAGTAACTTTTTTTATTTATTATTATTTTCGTTTAAAATAATGAAAATAATTTTTAAAAATGCACATTTCTCCGCTATTCTAAAACGAGGATTTTGCGGCATTG
This sequence comes from Maratus speculifer, assembly GCA_964019185.1. Classification (NCBI taxonomy): domain Eukaryota; kingdom Metazoa; phylum Arthropoda; class Arachnida; order Araneae; family Salticidae; genus Maratus; species Maratus speculifer. The sequence goes on along the minus strand of OZ025290.1, from coordinate 270,696,927 downwards.
GTATTGGAAGGAAATCTTGCAAATCCGGGTTTGTGCCGAAGTTTTTTGTGAAATATGATATTTTCAAATGTAAATTGAGTGCTACTTGATTAACACGTCGGCCAGTTTCGCCAAACTATTCAAATTTACATAAATTCATTTTAAATAACGGAAGAACAATAAATACAAATTAAAAGTCGAATTAAAAAGCACTTATGACGTAGAAAAATACGTGTATCACGTGTAATATCAATTGCTATCATAATTACGATCATCGATTATTAACATTTATTCCTATAATCTGCTATTAATTTTTTTCTCGACAGAATAATCAAATAGTACCGTACATTGTACAAACTCCAGTTAATATTACAAAAAACAGAGCTAAATAACTAAATTTAGGTGCAAATGCACACACCCATGTTGTAAGAAAGAGGCACAAATGTCGTATATGCACCACGTTGGGGTGATACATTTCTGGCGCCACTTTAACGGAAACTTCGTTTTCAAATGACAGATACATTTCTATTTTCTATTTTACTTTTCTATGCAAATGAAAGTAAATAAATAGTTCATTAATCAATTAAAAACAGAGCTGGATTACCATAAGAGGCATAAAATGTTCATTTTGTTTCAATCACGCCAATGTGATGCGTATGTGACATCTATATCAAAAAATGAATTTCACACATTGAAAAAACATTCACCTTATTTTTCTATGGAAAACTTTATTTAACTTTATTTATTCTGCTGCATTTCAATAACGTAACACTATAATAGATTTGTCAAGAGCAGATGTACGTTGCGAAATATAATATAATATTGATGGAGGATGTATTAAGGTTTCCACAGATACCCATTTTCTCAAGTTGAGAGGTTTAGAGTTCAAAAACTATCAAATGAAAATGAATCACTTGAAAATTGTTTAAATTCAATGGTCAATCTCTGCGATCATAATGCTCGCTATTTTAGAAATATGGTGAATAGACAATATTTAAATTGCTCTTTTCATAATTGCCTTATTTATCTATCAAACTCTACAATAAATGGTCAAATGAAATATTTTTTTCTTAAAAGCCCGAATTTTATCGAATGCATAAGCTGATACAACAACATACTATTTTATTATTATTTTAATATATTTTGGCGTCAACGGGCATTGATTCCATTGTTGTTGTTTTTATTTTTGGCTCAGTTTTGTTTTTTCTAGCTCGCTGAGTTTTGCACTGATGAAAGAATCTCGACAGTAGATTCGAATCAGCTGTTTGCTAACTTTTAATGCATTTTTGGTGCATTTATAATCGTTGATTTTCTATCTTTAAATACAATGGCGTTTTGTATGATTTTCAGAAATGTGAAAGATTATTCGAGATGAAGTTGCTTTAAAAAACACAATCATATTCAATATTTTGTTTGATTCATGTTTTGTTTTGAAAAATAGACCAGCGCAGCGGGCTTAGACTGCTAGTTACATAATAAAAACAGTGCATTTCTTTATCACATGAACCAGAAATTAAAAATTTTCCAAATAAATTAAAAAAAAAAAATGCGATGATTTAAAAAGTTGAAATATTTCTGTTCAAACTTGTCGCATGTAGGGGTATTTTTGAACAAGTAAGGGGCACCTTTGAACAAATGAATAAAATATGAAAATATTGAGAGTTTTCATAAAACGCTGAATATGTTTCAGGAATATAAAGTAATATGAATAAAATTTAATAACTATATTTTATTGAAACTAATAATTTTTCTATTATTTAACCAACTTAAATCTATCAAATTTGATGTCAAAAATCATTGTTGAAACAACACACAGTGTCTCTCCAGTTATGTTTGGTTGAGAAAACTTTTTAAAAATATCCTTGTAATACACCAATATGATATCTGATGCTTCTGGAAAGTTAAAATTTTTCTCTCTCTCATTCACACTTTTTATGAAAAAACCTGACCTAAATTCCATTTTATCTAGACGAAAGTACTAGTAATTCCGTAGTTTGGGAAAGAATAAATGAAAGAGTATAAGCTTTGTTAGACAAACCTACTAAACCATGCATCATTATTGTGTATCCGGATTTTGCAATTATCAAATAGATGAATGAATCATCAATTTAGGTTTGAAACTTCCAATCGCTGATACATCCAGAGATTGTAATATATGTGTGCAGTAAGGAAAGATTGTTAACAGTATAAGTTAATGTTCTTTGATATTCTTAATTAACCTCTTTTCATATAGAAAAAATTCCAAAAATAGCAACATTTAGGTACATCAACAACTCTTTAATTCATAGTTTTAGATTTTCAATGGTGCCCCAGCTTTTTTGTTCAAGGTGTCCCAACACATGGAGTTCAACATTACAACTGTTTACTCAATTCGGCTGAAGAATTTGAATAAAACAAAACTTATAAAGTAAAGATTACAGCTTTATTTAAGTGTCGAACAATAAATCAAAATTTTAAGAATACAAAATTTTGAACAAAAATCTTACAAAGTTATTTTTTTGAGTTTAGATTCAAGAGAGAGAATAACATATATCTATCTTAGGCAGTATTATGCATACAAATTGGATGAGCTTTGTATACTTATTGCACTGAAGTAGTAGTAATGTATTGCCATTGTCATTTTAGGAAAATAATTTATTTGAAACAAAATATTTACACAGTGTTTAAGGGTGTATTTCGATTCAAACTGCTTATTTTCCGATTTATTTTTGACTTCATTATTGCTCTCAAATACACGAAACTTTCAATATCTCTTATTTGGAAAGTACACAAGGTGCCGTAATTGTCAATTCTTTCATAAATGCAGAAAATATTGCAAAAAAAAGCAATCAAAAACGGCATTTTGAACAGATTTTTCCCTAGCGGGAGATCTGTGAACGAAAAAAAGGGTCATACTGAGAAGCTAATTGTTTATAAATCAAATTCTAATGAATTGAGAGTAAAAATACATCACACGGCACCTTGTACATCTCTTCAAAAATACCCTCAACAAGTTCCATGATTCTACTTTTAAAAATGTGTCTGAAATTGTATCGGAAAAATTCGAGCTGTTGAAGGTGGAAAAGCATTTTTTCGAATACACCCTTAAATGTGCCCTCAGTTCAAACGTGCCCCCCTCTCCTCGACTTGAGGCTCATCTCAAAAATTGTTAGTTTGTGCTTTTTAAGTTTCGCAGAAAATTTTTCCTAAAAACTCTCCGGTCTCCGAATCAGTTTGGAAACTGGAAATGGTCTTAAAAGTTAAAAATTGCAACAGAAATTGAAAAATTTAAATATGAAATAACGATATTTGACATAGTTAACAAGTATCCTATGTAGAAACACACATTAGAATAAGCCTAGATTATTTTAAAAAATTTTAATGAATATTATTCAAATTACTTTTGTAACAACAGAAAAAATTCCAAAATTGAGCCCCTCCCGAAAGAAAATCCTGGCTACGGGCCTGATTTATTGACATTTTTGCTGAAGATTAGTCGTTAAAAAATCCTGTAATAGCTGGAAAATAACTTTTATTTCTGTGGTGCCGTCAAGTATTGACGGGTTCCATCTAGTATATATATATATATATATATGCTTGTACATTTTCTTTAACATGCACATTTTACCTAATTTTGATATAAGATTAGTTTAATACATTACAAAAATATTTATAACATGAAAATAAAAGATTAAAGAACAGTGTGGTTATTTAATGAGTCTATATAAACGGAAGTTTAATAATATACTCGAAATTAATATACCAAAATATGAAGCACAACATGGTATAAAATATTTTGAAAACTTGTACATGAATGTAAAGAGAATTTTTAAGCAATAATAATAATAAAAAATAACAACAAAAAATTTATTAATAGCAGCATTGTTTTAAACATTGTGTTTGAGGGAAGATAAAAAGAAACGAGCTATACATGCCGGCCTCACCTCTACCTGCTGCTACGTACACTGGTGCGAATTGCGACTGCACAGGTCTAGAATAAAAAAAAAACCTTGAAGTATTTTTAAATTTTTTTTATATCAAATTATATTTCAATATACTATTTTAAAATCCTTAAAAACTATCTTTAAAATGATGTCGTTATTTATGAAACATCTAATCAAATTTAATGTTCATATTTTGGTTAGCGATTCAAAACATATATATTGAGAAGTGTTAGAGTTGTTGATGTTTAGAATTTAACAGATTTTAAATCTACTGCAAAACTACATTTCATGTGTCATCTAAATGTATAAATGTGCATTTATATACAAAATGAGCATATTTGCAATTATTATTCTGTAAACCTAAAGATAAAATGAAATGAAAATATAAATTTAGAAATGTATCCGTTAATTAAATTTGGATTATTTCTTCTTGGGATCGATTGAAAATAAAACAGCACAAAACCTTAAAGAAACCAGCTGTAGTATTGTCAATTTCTACAAATCTAAAAAACAAGGCATTAAGTTGTTTTTTTTCTTCCTAAGAAATTTATAAATATGTCGACTGAGATTAATCTCAAAATATGTTCTCATTGTAATTAAGTTTATCAATAGTTCTTTTAATGTAATTATCTAACTAATGAGTAATTAGATTATGACGAAACCAAGTAACAAACAAATGCATTCTCATAAGAATGCATTTTTTCAAATCTACGAAATTCTCAAATCTTCAAATCTACAAATTTTTTCAAATCTACGAAAGAAATATATATTATTATATTCATTTAGTGTAATAAGTAAATTAATAGAAACAGAAAATTACATTTTCATCAATGTTTTAAGGCATTAAAATAGTATGATAATAAATTTTTTCTGTTTGATATACTGTATATAATAAGTTGCCAGTAGTATATTAAACATGTGAAATAAATGCAGTGGAAGGATAAGGTCATTGTGCCTAAACGAGACGAGATTCCCCCCAGTTTTGTCGCATTTAAAGTAAGAAGTAATATTTTATTAAATGAATATATATTTTATTAAACAGAAAATTATTGAATACTTAATTAATTAATTATTGTATACTTATACTAACTTAATTTGTAGAAATGGAATATTTATCAGTAGTTTATGCCCACGATATAATATTGTCGATTTAAATCATTTTTGACACTTTTATGGCAGTTAAAGCCTAAATGATACTTTTAAAGTCCTAAATGAGACAGTGCGTTTTATACATGCAAAATCATCTAAAAATATTCATTTAATTATTCACTGTTGTGACATAAATTTTCACATAACAACTGAGAACCACCTATGAGACTTTTTGATGAAAATATGAGTAAAAGGCGAGATTAATTCATGGGATATTGACTCTACACTAGATTTTTTGTACAGGGTTAATTCGAATAAAATTTCATCTACGCAAACATTTCTAATGATCTTAGTATGTCTCCAAACGAGTATTCCAGTAATGAGACATTAACTCAATGAATACTATTTATACACGAAACTTTTTGTATAGATTTAATTCTAATGCAATTTCCTCCTTTCAAACAATTTTAAAGATACTTCTAGAACTCCAACTTTTAGTAATAAGTATAGTTAAACAGGAAACTACAAGTTAAACTGTGAGAATTGAAAAGAAGCAGCAATTAGTGAGATTGCTAACAGTAGTTAGAGAGGTTAATTTTGTTGGCAATATAGTGATAATGAAATATAATCTCATGAATCATATATAAAACTTCACAAGGGATCTAACAGGGATATTGATTTTTATTAAAATCTTATTTTATTAATTAAACTAGTCGTTGGGGTCCACCGTAATACTTACCCATCATGGATATGTATATGAAAATAAAACATGTGAAAACTATTTATACAATGCATTGCAATTCATAAACAAAATTTAAATATTGTTAATATACATAGTAATGCTATATTAAAGAACTGCTTATGTACCAATTTCGACAAATTATATGAAACGCCAAACTACTCAAGTAGTACCGAACCGCGCAGAAGAAACATCCTTATAACTCCAAAAATAATAACTCTATTAACTAACAATTAGCTGCATCGGATTAAGCGTCTCATCTCCAATTAAAATATACCTCTGAATTGAAATTTGAATGAAATACAGGGTCATGAAAAATCGAAGAATGTGGAGAACAGGATTACAAATATCTCGGCAACTAATAATCCGATTGACTTCGTTCTATATGCAAAATGTGTGTTATTTTATTGCCTTTTACGTCCATTCCTTAGAACAAAAAAATTCGAAAATTTTTGTATACCTTTCATCAGAACGAATTTTTTGAGAGTCCGAAAAAAATAGTTCCGGATAATCGAGGTTGCTGATATCAAATAGGGTTCGTCCCATTCTTACATACTAACTACATACAAAATTTCAAGTCTCTATCTCAATTCGTTCGGGAGATAGAGCGTTTACAGACAGACAGACAGACAGACAGACAGACAGACGGACGGCAAAATTTTTTTTTCTAAAAATATGTTTTTCGGAATCTCCACTATCTAAAACGTGTAAATCCGTCAAAAAAAATTTTCGATTTTCAAAACGATTGCAAGACTTACCCTACACTACGTATGATGGGTAAGTAAAACACAAAATAATTAAAGCATGTTTTAAATAGTTCCAACATTTTAAATTTTGGTTCGTATTAATCCGCATAGTGTAGAATTTTAGAATTAAAATGTATTTTCAAGACATTTATAACAGTATTAACAAGATAGTTGTTACATTTAACTCTAGTTATTATAAAAGGTTTCGTGATATGAATAAGAAACTTAAAAACAGTTTAAATCATGCAATGTTTCTATTAATTATATTTAAGCTGCCCTTTTTAAGAAAAGATAAGCTCAAGTTCTGATATTTTGTTGCCCCCCCCCCCCCCCCGCTCATTTCTTACACGTTCACAAGAAAATGAACATTTTCTATCATTTAAAATACATATATGGAGCATAAATACTCGTTTAGATAAACTCTGTTTTTTTTTTTTTTTTTTTTTTTTTTTTTTTTTTTTTATCTTAATCTAGTCTAAAAGTAAAAAATTTTGCTTTTAATGAATCAAAGGTGAAAATAGATTTAAAACATCAGAAATAAAAAATATGTAAACAGAAACTGGGGAACCTCAATTGCATCATACCTTGATTGGATTTGGTGTTTAAGCTATCAAATGTTATAATGTTGGTGAAATTATCTTATTTTGTCACATTAAAATAAACATATTTTGAATTATTTCAATTTATGTAAAGTTTTTCAGACAAAATTCACATTTTTCCCATATAAAAGTTTTGCGAATGCGAATCTTGTAATCATGTGTTTGTATTCCCTGTCTCGAAAAATATACACCTTTTTTTTTACATCCATCTGTTTATAAATTAAAAATTTTAAAGACGCCTATTTTTCTATTTTGATAATTTTAATGTTATATTTAACCCTTCACTGCAAGATTTTTCGTTTCTTTATGAAAAAAATATTTTAATTACTTTAGGTAGTCACAAATTCAGGAAAAATAATTAAAAAATTCCGACTTCATATATATTTTTTTAATATGGATTTTTGTGGTATGTGCCATATGTGACCCAAAGCACATAATGGCATATTTACATTTTTGTACCAAATGTGGCATGAGACTCACAATACTGGTGTATTATATATACAAAAAAAGTATAATATGTATTAAAATTTTATTGAAGGTATTTAACCCTTTGAGGGGCAAGCAATTGTTTTTCTGCAATGTTGAATTCATACTGCAATATTCGATAAAAATATTTTAAAATAAAGAAATAAATTTTGAAGCTTTTTTTCCCCTCCAAAGTTAGAAATATAAAATTTAATTAAAAGTTTTTGCTTCGAATCTTGATTCAAATCAGATGGTATGTAATAAATCCCACTGCCCTGATACACTCTATCAGAGACCTTAATTCAAAAAGTCTAATATGGCCTTTCATGCCTTTAGGAATTTCTTTAGTATTGTCATTAAAATCTGAAAATTGTCGGATATTTTTTTTTAAATCCTTTGGCAGACATTGTATCTTTAATAATTTGGTTACTTAAAACATCACTCCAGTAATATCCGTAATGAAAACTTGTAAAGGTTGAGAAAGATCCTTTTGTATGCTATATCCAGAGCTCCCAGGGTCCGCCAACTGAACATCAGAAATTTCTTAGAGAAATTTTCCTTTTAGATTTTTCTTGCACATTGCCGAGAAACCACCTTTGGGAATCGATTCTAGCGAAAAATTCTACAGAAATGTATCACGAAACTTTCTGTTCAAAAATACTGATGTTCAGTTCGCGGACCATTTGGGAGCCTTGTGTATCTACGTGTTTCTTCTGAAATAAGATTCAAAAGTTCAGAGTTAAAAAATGATAAGGAGTCTCCAAAGCCATAATTTCAGCACTTACAGAGTTGCTTTCTCTATATTTTATTTGCTCTTCAGGAATTTGTCTTTCCTTTGTGACTTTTTTCTATCAGCACTGAATCCAACATGGACATATGCGGCATCTGAAAGTATAAGCAATCTTTTTCTAAATTGATGCTTCTCATTATATATATCCTGTGCTGAATTCAGAGTGTCCGGGGGGGGGCATTCGTCAAGAACATTTACATGTACTACACAGATAATTTGAAAATTTGTTTAGTTTAGAAATTTAATCCCCCCACCACACACACACTCCCGGCACATAACAATGTCCCTCCTGCGGAAAACGTCTGAATTCAATATTGTTGAATTTCGCTTGTTGATTTTTATCTTTTATACAATACTTTTAGTGAAGTTTAAAATTACTTTAATATTTAATATGAAAACTTATCTCCTGTGGCAATTGAATCTATTTCTTGGATCATATTTGTTGTTATCGTGCAGACAACGTCTGATTCATATGAAGAAATAGCATTTTCAGTTTTATTTTTTAGCTGGAATGTATATTTAATCCTGCCAGCTATGATCAGAAACTCTAAAAGACTGATTATCATTATCAGATACAAATAATATTGCATTGATTTAATCTTGCGTTAGCTCTTTAAGCTCTATGCTTTATGCTCTATGTTCCATATCTGGTACAAACACAAAAACAGGATTTTGAGCTGCTGTACTGAAATATTTTAGTTTTAAGCAACTTTAATTACAAATATGTGATATACTCGAATATCTAAAATTTTATCTTGCAATACTTTCGATATTTCTGGGTGAAAAAGTTGAAGCAAATTCTTCTGTTGCGTTCGATGCAGAATGGAAAAAAAATTGAAAAAAAAAATTTAATAGCTAATATAGCCTTCAAGTTAGAAAAACTGGTGCAAAAGTCTTGTTAAAATGTTCTGAACATGGCACAAAGCTCAGATAACCTAAATTTAAGATCATTAGGAAAATAGAAGGATTTTATCGGTATGTTCCATGTATGGCACACCGTGCAATGAAGGGTTAAATAACCAGTTTAAAAAATTAAACAAAAACATAATTTGCAGAACAAATTAAAAAAACAAAATTTATTTCCTGTACCACTTAAGCCCAAGAAGGGACAGATATTAAGATATTTGATTTAGTTATTTCTACATTTAGTATTAAATTTTTGTATCAAATAATTTAAATTATGTGAACATTAAAAAAATAAAAATGAAATTCGAACAATATGATACTTAAAACCCCAAAATCTTAGATCTCGTTCAAACGAAATCGAAATAAATCTTAGACTTTTTCTGAACATTTGCTTTTTAGATGCGTCTATTCTTTTTATTTATACCTACCGTAAACATTATACAAAATCTGCAAAAAAAATTTTTGCAAGTTAACTTTGGAAAAAAGTCTCAGATTTATTTCGATTTCGTTTGAACGGGATCTAAGATTTTGGGGTTTTAAGTATTATATTATTTGAATTTTATTTTTATTTTTTTTAATGTTCACATAATTTAAATTATTTGATACAAAAATTTAATACTAAATGTAGAAATAACTAAATCAAATATCTTAATATCTGTCCCTTCTTGGGCTTAAGTAGTACAGGAAATAAATTTTGTTTTTTTAATTTGTTCTGCAAATTAGGTTTTTATTTAATATCTGAAGTTTTTTAATAACTACTGCATTCAGATGAACTCATTTCAAAATTAACTGAGGGTACCATCATCAGGGCTTCCTTTATGCAGTATTGTATCACAATTACTGATGTAATTTACCCAGGGCCATAGCTAGAAGTGAACTATGAGGGGGTGGTGCGCTCAAGAGAACATCTGAGGGGCTCATATTTCTCTCTCGCTTTCTCTGACGCAGAAAAATTAACCAGTGCAAATTCACATTGTAAGTACCATGTTTCTTATTAAATTGTTGTAATAGCTCTATTTTATGCTAAAAAGAATATGGTGATAAAAAATTTGAGAGTATAACTAGTTCAAGATTGAACATCTTGTTGGCTTCATATGTGCATGTAAGATGAACGAGTGTTGAAGCACTTACTTTAGTTACAATTTAGCAATTCTGCAAAACTAAGAAAGGGCCTCAAAATTAAATTAGATTTTTGAGCAAAACTTCATTTGATGAAATACTAACTACTACGTTCGCCCCTACGTAGAAATTTCTGATTTATTTTTCCATATTTATACCGATTATGATACCCAGACTCCAAAACCATCCCAAATTAAAAACTCTATTTATCTATCTCCGCCGTATCTGCGTAGATTTTCATTTCTCCATTGGGTTTTTCACAAATTTTCATTGATCCATTTCTAAATTGGGTAATACTAAGTTATCCCGTCGACCAAAAAATTATCGCCAAACTATAAGATTAATTGCCAATAATGGATGATCGTGAATGTCACATTCAATGGCATTAAATACGATTCACGTGTTTAAAATGTCATTAAGTGATTTTTATTTTGACTTTTTATTAATATATTTATTAATATTGTACTAATTATTCGATTTTTCATTATTTAAAATAAAAATTATGTCAATATGTATAATTTGGCTGTTAGTTTGGCGACTTTTATAATTTGGCAAAATTGGTCGACGGGATAACAGAGTAGTACCCCAAATTGTTATTATTATTATTATTATTATTATTATTATTATTATTATTATTATTATTTTTTTTTTTTTTTTTTTTTTTTTTTTTTTTTTTTTACATATAGAACTGTATTCTGTACATGCTTCCTGTCCCGATACCAAATATTTCAAAATCTCTGTTTCATTTCCAATATGACGTCATAAATGTGCGCTTTTTTAGCTCACAGGCTATTATAGCCTGAGAGCTTATGTGCCCGCCCGTTCTGCATGTATGTATGTTCGTTCGTTCGTGCGTGCGTATGTGCGTAACGCGATTACTCATGATAAAAATATCCCATCCACTTGAAATTTTATATATAGGTATATCCTGATAAGACGCTTCCCTGATTAGTTTTTGGAGCTCATTCGATATGTATAAGAGGAGGAACGGGGACTCATGCCCCTCCCCTTAATTGATATAAACGGGTTTTTCATGCAGAATTAACAGTTTTTGTTCAAAATTTAGATGTAGGATCATTCTGATGAGACGATTCCGTGACTGTTATTAGGTGTTCATTGAATAAGTATAAACAGGGGGAATGGGGGTTCAAATGCCCCTCCCCTTAATTTATGTAAATGGGTTTTTCAAGCAGAATTGTCAGATTTCGTTCAAACCTCTGAATAGTTTTGGAAGTTTAATTGTTAAGTATAAAAGAGGGGGATAACTCCTCTTAACTTATATAAAAGCTAAATGGGTTTTTATTAAGAATTATCCGATTTGCTGTGAATTTTGGATATAGATTTTTTATATGATAAAGCATGTCCTTGATAGTTTAGGAGGTTCAATGATTAAGTATAAAAAAGGGGAAAGGGGAGAGCTGTTTCCCCTTCTTAATTTTTTTTCGAACGGAATTAACCCTTGAAAATATAAGGCTGTAATGTACAATTAGTATGCGTAGCCTGTAAGCTCAATGCCATCAGTTTAACAGGGCAATATTCTTTTTAATAATTCTTAAATTGAATTTCACTTTTTGCGATGGAATCACGAAAAAAATAGATATTACCTTTTTCTTCGGCGAATTAAATTCTTATGAATCAGAAAAGTCTCTTCTGCATGTAACTGATATTTATACTTAATAATCAGTATTGATACATTGCGTAGAAGTATAGTTCTAGAATTTCACCGCAAGACAATATAACATTGTCCTCCAACAATACCTCAAGACATAGTATCAATAAAACGTATTTATTTTTTTATTTTGTGTATTACTTCATATTTCGTATTTATTTTCTGTATTTCTTCATTTAGAAGTTTCTTGGCAAATTAATTAATGTTTGAATTGAAAGTCTGCCCAAAATTGAAATTTAATTTCGACAGAACTTCAAATCGCTATCGAAGCTCTGGGCAGGGTTCAGCGTAGAAAATTTGGGGATAGATGTCTTATATACAACACGTTGGCGCGATTGGAACAAAATGGAAATTATATGCCTCACATGCTAACCTGGGCTGTCGTTGTTTATTTACTAATAAATTGTTTATTTTATATTACTTTTTTTAAATGATGTAGATCGTTTTGTTCTATAGTTGTTAATAAACTTATTTTTTATTTATCACTATTTCCATTTTTAAATATTAGAAAATAATTTAAAAATATATATGTGATTGGTATTTGAAAACGAAATTTTCGCCAAATTGGCGTGAGAAAAAAATTGCGCCAACACGGTAAGTATTAGACATCTATGTCAAAAGGTGACCCATTATGAATATTCCAAATGTGTTTAAATTTTATTAATTTATAGAGATAGGGAATAAAAAGAGCTTTATAAAAATATTAACTTAAAGTATAAAAAAAACAACTATTTTTCAACAGAAACTCTTTGCGATATTTCAAAAATTAAGTCGTGTAGTGTTTTACCATATTAAAATCATCAGAATAATGAATTTAATACAACAACGGCACTACTTGGTTATCCCGTCAACCAATTTTGCCAAATTATATAAGCTGCCAAACTGATATCCAAATTATACATATTCGCATTTTTTTAATAACAAAAGAACAAATAAATGAGCAAAGTATGTTGAAGCAAATTCTTCTGTTGCAAACGATGCAGAATGGGAAAAAAATTTGAAAAAAATTTAATAGCTAATAAAGTACTGCCTTCAAGTTAGAAAAACTGGTGCAAAACTCTTTGTTTAAATGTTCTGAACATGGCACAAAGCTCAGATAACCTAAATTTAAGATCATTAGGAAAATAGAAGGATTTTATCGGTATGTTCCATATATGGCACACCGTGCAGTGAAGGTTAAATAACCAGTTTAAAATATATATATATTATTTGAGGATTATACAAAATTCATAATTTACCAATTCACCATAGCCTTATTAAACACGTTATATCTAAACATAAGTTTAATACAATATAAGAAAAATACCAAAAAACCATACTTCGTAAATCTTGCTATAACTCTTTACGGATATATAGCGTTCGCTGCGACGCAAATAAGTAGTCGAAGTCACCAAGCCACCTAAATGAGTAGTATATTTTTATAACTTTTATTTGAAAACTGGTGGACTGTATTTAAGCTAATACATCAGGTAAATGAAACAGACGTGTTGTTTCATATTCAGGGAAATTCCAGAAAATTTTGACTTTTTCCGAAAAAAATAGAAAATTTTCTGAAATTTACGGAAGTTTTTCCGTTAAAGAACAGTGAATTGTACAGGCGACCCGACTGTCAGTACAATCGCTGTAAAATCGTCCGTTTTTTTACAGAGATACTTTGCCCTCTTCACTACGTCCTGACTGTGTATCATCTGTTTCGCTATAAGAATAAGGATTACGTAGAGAAAATTTTTGAAAATACAGTAAAAACATACGTGGAAGATTTTTTCCTGAAAAAAGATTAAAAGTATTATCAAGGGAACGTGAATTGCCTATAAAATAAAGGCTAATATTGTCGAATAAAATATCCTACATATTTCTAAATACATATATTTTCATTGTAGGAACAAATCATTTTGAAAAGTAAAGGCAGAGATAGCGAAAAGGCAAAATACTTATTATTATACCACCCGCTAACATTTTTCAGAATTCTTTATAGCTATTTTATTGTGTGGACAATAGTGAGAATTACAATATTAAACATTTTTAATCCGAAATTTTCAATTCATTTTTAATCCCTTTTTATGTAAATGTCGTCACTATAGAGCTATTATTCCTTTGATATAAATTTAAATGAAAGGACGGGAGTTTCAAAACTCGCTTTATCCAAAATTAAAAAAAAAAAAAATTCTATTCACTAATACTATTGGTAAATCTACATAAAAAACACTACAATCTGCAAAAACAATAGTTTTATCGTATATTGCTGGCATTGTCAAATCTTAGTTTAGAATGAAAATCAATGGACGCAGTCAGAGGTTTTGCGCAATTTCCCAAAATTTGATTTTGTGGATAAGGCGTCTTATGAAACTCACGTCCTTATATACATATTTACTTTTCACAATGTCTTTCCCATTCCTGAATAACTGAATTTCGCATGTGAAATTTAATTTTGCCTATTTACAAATGTCTTTCAGAAACCGTCTGAACTTATTTAACTGATTGAAATAATTGATTAATTGGTTCAGTAATTAATTAAATCTTTTAAAATAATTTAATTACTATTTTAATAATCCCAGAGATTATTCAGAGCACTGCCAGCTTAATTATATTATACTGAATGTAGTACATGTTTATATAAACTAATTGATGTTTAACTTAATTTTAATTTCGTTTTGTTACAGGAGGCAAGCTAACTTACAAAAGGTACACACAAATGCTGACTGTCGTATGGACGTATGCTTTTTTCTGGGCTGTCTTGCCTCTGTTAGGATGGGGAAGGTATGCCTGACTAATTATTTTCTTTTAAAAATCTAATTTTTATTCGTGCATATTTTTTATTGTGCTGTAGTTATGTTCGCAATACATAATATTTTAAGTGATGGGCATCTGGCCTCTCTAACAGTGTCTAATTTCCATTTAATAAAAATCTAAAAATTTCTAAAGAAATACTTTTTTGTACGCCGTTACATTACTTTTATATTGTGGATATTTTTTACAAAACTTTTACGATTTATTTTGTATTTTAAAATTTTTATACTATAAACAAAGAGAAAACTTAACTTTTCCAACCCAACAGTTGTTCGTGAACAGTTATTCCACGATCAAGTTCTGTTGTTAAAAATGTTAAAGATTTCATATTTTAGTAGATTTTTTGGGTAAACTGAGTTTTAACCCACTTCTTGGCAGCGTTTTTTTTTTTTTTTTTGGACGCGCGATGTTTTTTCCATGCCTTGCTTTCTTTCCGTTTAGGTGCTGCTCTTCTTGGCAACCCTCGGAGAGATTTCGCTCCTCGGCTTGCGCATGTTCCGTTCGTTCTTCCTTTTCTAGTTTTCTTATTGGACGAGAAAGGAGAAACATTTAAAAGTTTGAAGTTTCGCGCCTTGAAATTAATTAAATATCTTGTGTCTCATTAGAGGCCGTTGGATTTCGAAGAGTGTAACATCGAGTGAGTAAATTTTTTGGGGGCAATATACGAGTGATTTTTTTTTAATTAGAAACCTTTGTTTTGTATTTAAAAGGAAGTATTTTCTACATTTCTATTGTTTTTGAATGCAGATACCGTGCTTCGTACTTAAAAGTAAGTGTTTTAGGCCTTTCTTTAGTACTTTAGATGTTTTGAATCTTAATGTTATTTAGTTTCATATTATATATAAAAGAAAAACATTATTTGACTTCAAAGCTTAGTATATTTCTTTAGAAAATCTATTATTGATTTCTTTTTTTATTTTAAAAAAGGCTGGTTTTGTTTTTAAAAGAATGTATGTCTTTTGCGTAGTGTCTTCTGGACTTAAATCCCGCTCAGGGAGACAAAACGCAAAAGCGCGCCAATGTGGCGATATTTTGGAAGCGCGCCAAGAAGGGGGTTAAAACTCAGTTGCGCCGATTTTTTACTATCATTGAACAGGATAATTTCGTAAGTTTTTTTTTTTTTCGAATAAAGTAATTGCGACGCGAGTTTTCTACAGTAGTATACTAGCTACAGTAGTATACTAGTTACAGTAAAATAGAAATGGGCTATGCGATGAAATTACGTCGCAGCACTCCTAGCGGAAAATTCTGGAAGTAGAAATCGCATCTTGAAAAACTTTAAAAAACGAGCGAAAAGTTTCTGGCAAATTATAGAGCATCGTCGATTTAGTAAGAAAAGACATTCGTGCACATGTATATTGTATATAGTTATCTATACAGATAACAATATCTCACACTAACTTCATAAATTTTGACTGTAAAAAGTACGAAATCTTTGAAAATGTAAAATGAGATTTCATTCTTTTATTTTTGTTTGTTTTCGAGTACATGTTTCATTTTATTAAATCATAATGCGAGTATGAAACAAAAACTGTAGCAATGTACAAACTATGTAAAAAAAAAAAAAAAAAAAAAAAAAAAAAAACCGCATTATCTGTAATTATGTAAAAAAAAAAAAAAAACCAATAACTGTTATTTTTTCTTTTAAAATAAAGGTTAATTTTAATGATCGGACTTTTTTATTTGCAAACAGGGACATTTAAATTATGCATTGAATTTGTCGTCGTCTATTATTTATTTTTCTTAAAGAAAATATATTGCATTGATTTTGGAAAGTTTTGCTCTACAGATAGTTATTCATCGTACGCACGTGCACAAGACATTTTATTAGTGATACGCTACATCTTTGTCATTGAACATTTATCTATATCAAGTGTAAGCCAATTTAACAACAGAGATTCTCTAATTTAACAATAAAGAGCGCTGCCTCATTATGTAATATGTGTTACTTTTTTCCATAATGAATTTAGACAGATAAGATCATAATCGAAGATATGATTTTCGGTGGAATAACTATTGAAATTTATCAAGATTTTCTTTATTTGATTATAAAAAAAAAGAATCTTGCGCCCTAATAATGCTAACAAAATATTTCATAAATAATTTAATAATGTGTCTGTGACCTATATCACACTTTCTTTTTCTGTCTTTAAAATTACTAAAAAGTATTTCCATCGAATCCCCAATTCTTATAAGTGTCAGATATTTTATGCGTCAGTTTACTTAAATTGATGTTTTGTTCTTTTAGCAATCATCAATGCAGAAAGAAATTTATCTGTTTTCAAGTAAAAAAAAAACCTTTTTTTTGTTAGAAAGATTAAGAGCAAAATAAAGAAAATCTATTGGAATTAATTCAGAGAAAATAGATCGCAAAAACCATGTCAAAGGCAATTAACAAAGCTATAGAAATGATACATAAAAATGACAGCTGCATCTGCCACCTGTGAAATAAAAGATGGAAGAAACATACTTTGTTTAAATCTAGTACAAATACATTTTTTTTATGTCTTTAAAAATCTATCGGGCTATTCTTTGTTATTTTTGTGGTTTTTTATATGTTGAAAACTTAAAAAAAGTAAATTTTAAGACGAAAATATGAATTTTAAGACACAAATAAATGGTAAAAGAAAGTATGTAATAATTATTTTTAACAAAAGTTAATTTAAAAAAATTAAAAATAAGAAAAAGAAATACTGTAAATAAATAAACAAAATGATTTCTGATTGAATTTTTGTTATATTTTACCAAACGGAAAACTTCGCTTATTTCTTCGAATTTTCAAGTTCGCATGGGGAATTTCCATTTTGAATTTGATATTGATTCCATTTTGAAGAAGTTTGAATATAATAAAAGCGATCCAAATTCAAACTTCTGGCTTAGCTGAGCAATTATTATTATTTTTTTTTTCATTAAAGTTTGTTCGGAATCCATACTACATGTTTTTAAAAATTTCAATATTTCTTTTTTAATCCCCATTTTGCCGAAAATGAGGGCATCAATTTAAGACTATTCAATGTGATACTTTCCCACAAACGATAATTTTATTAAAAAGATTATTATTTAACTTATTTGATAATCGAAATTAGTTAAAATTCGAATGCATTCCGCATATGGTTATTTCATAAAAAAGGAAAAATAAATGAATCTATTGATACGTAATAAATGTAAAACGTAAAAAATAAAATAAAAAGAATGATGTTTTGAATAAGTATACTTTTTCTAAATACATTTAATAAGACTTTTAAAAAGGAGTTGAAGGAAACAGGAAAAAAGTGAGTTTTATTAGGAATTTCAGAAATAAGGCTTATTTAAGAAGATTTTTATTTAGAGCCATCTTTTAGATTTACACGTATTGGAATAAATGTTTTAAGGCGTATTAAGAATTTATATCTTTTCTATAAAGATTAATAGATTAGATCTAATAATAGGATTTTAATTTAATAAGCCGGAAATAATACGGAATAGTGTTAAAAATAAATTAATATATTATAAGTTTAATTTTAGCGAAAAAAAGAATAAATTTTGTAATCTACATATGTAACGTTGCATAAAATTCTAGTCAAAATAGTGAAAGTCTGCAGTTGAATCCAGTAAAATCACAGAATATTGACAGCTGAGGAAAGATCGTATTATTTTTGAAGTCGACAAATCCAGTCAACTTACATGAAGTTAATGGTCGTGATCCTGGAAACACAAGTATTCTTTTTTGCAGTCGCATCATTAACTCAATGGTAAGGGCATAAATATGTCAATTCAATGGGTAACCATTACAGTAGTTTATCCAGGAAAAACAGTGAGAGTTGATGTTAGAAGTATTTTTATTCATTAAAAGATGTACACGAAAGGCAATTTCCACATGGTGAGGAATTTCGTAAAGGTCTCAGGTTGGAGCATGGATAGCTACAGTGTGCGATAAATCATAAAGTAAATTATAACTCTATATGACGAGCAGATACCAAGAAATATTTTTTGACGTACCGGAAAACAAGACAGAAATCTATTCCCCGATCTCACGGGGGCTGGTTTTGTTACAATTCCCGTAGGAAGACAGATTGCATCGTAACATTCAGAAACCAACTTATTAATGAAAGAGGCACGGTCAATCTGGCAAACAAAAATTAAAGTTCACTTATATTAAATTAACATAAAAAATTTAACTTTAGAAAACTTTTTTGAAAAAAAAATGTATTTCTCATTTATTTAATAAAAGTTAAAAGCAACTATTAAATGTTGGAAATTAAAAAGATCCTTTGACAGATTTGATTAATTGACATGTAATATTCTTTTTTATTATGTTTTAGATACGGCTTAGAGCCAAGTATAACAACTTGCACAATCGATTGGCAACACAATGATTCCAGCTACAAGTCTTTCATCATAGTTTATTTCGTTCTCGGCTTCATGGTTCCCTTTTCCATCATTGCCGTCTCCTACATTGCCATTGCTAGGAGAGTACGAAAGAAATCAAAAGAAAGGCCTGTCGTCAGAGATCAATGGACAAATGAAAGAGCTGTTACACTGGTAAGTACAGGAAGCTTGCATTGACGCACTGCCCCCTCTACAATGCCTATTCACTAAGCAGACGACAAGCGTGAAACGTCATGAAGTGGAGGCAAAATCACTAACCCTACTGGTTCCACAATCGCCACGAAACTCAGAATGCGATCGTTGTCAGGGAAACCGCCTCCACTACGTCACAAGCGAGAAGGCATTGTAGAGGAGGCAGTGATTGACGTCACGTTGCTATTTGCAACGACGGATTTCTAATCTGGTATCGCATCTGGAGCTCACACACGACATCAGAATTCCCTGCTTGCCGTTTAAAGCATATGTGTGGTCATTCTGTTTAATTTGGATTTTTCTTATTCTTGCATTATTTTTCTAAACATTCGAAGAATGTTTACTTTTGAAAGAACACCACATTCGGCTTAAATTTGGGCGCAGATGAAACGATGACATCATGTGCAAGCCGTCTACGCAGTTAAATCTTCCAAAACTAAACTAACTTTTAAAAGATGACAGCTGTTAAGCTGAATGTTTTTCTCAGATCGAAATTTATCCACATGTTAGCTTCTGATATTCTTTTGTATACTATAAGACAGTAAGAACATATCTAGAACAAAAAAAAATGTGTTTAATAAAATGTTTTTTTTTTTTTTTTTTTTTTTTTTTTTTCTCTACGTGGTATTATTTACAGGACTATACTTTCCTTCAACAAGGCTTAATGTTCAATAGATGATAGAATTGATCAGTAAGAACATATCTAGAACAAGAAAATGTGTTTAATAAAATGTTTTTTTTTCTACGTGGTACTATTTACAGGACTATACTTTCCTTCAACAAGGCTTAATGTTCAATAGATGTTAGAATTGATATTCAGGCTACTAAAGAGTGCCAGAAAATTGACATTAAAAAAAAACTTTATTGAAACCAATTATTTATGGAATTCTGATTTGCGGATATATAATAACTAGCATGCATCACAAGGAATTTATTTTACAATAAGTCCTCTTATATTTTTTTAAGAAAAATGTTAGATTTTTAAAAAAATAATAGTAAAAAATAATTTATGCATGAAAGGATTAATATTCGTACGATTTCTGCAAGCTGATATCCTCTCTAATTTGTAATTCTCACAACTCAAAACTAAACTAAGTTGGAACAATTTCTTGTTATTTAAAAGAAAAACAAAAATGCATTTTCCCCCCACACTTTTTTATAAACATTTCTGCTAAAATTTATTTCACACAATAGCAAAATAGCTACAAATATCATCCTTAAATACATGTTTGTAATGATAGTAAATTTATACTACAAAAACTTAATTGACCGATTAGACGCGCTGCGTCTGCTATTTTACATGCGAAAAATAGATAAACCCAGATCTAATTTTAATAGGGAATCCTACAAAATTAAGAAACATTGATAAAAAAACAGACAAAATATTGAAAACAAATTGAAAACACTAAATATTTTTTATGTATACAGGGTTCGTACGTACCAGGGGATTTAGGAGATTTTAAGTGTATTAGAACCAAAAATTTCGTAGAGTACTGGTCTCTATACCTGAAAATAGAATCATTTTTCTTTAAGTAAGCCCAATTTTACTTTACAAAAATTCTGGTACAAGATGTCTTAAAGTCCTAGAAGCATACGAACCTCAATATATTAACTATTAATTAAATATAATTGTCCTTTTTGTATTTATTAGTATTTTTTCTTTAGTTTAGATTTTCGATTAAAAAATAATTTATGCACTTAAATTATAAGCGTTTAACTGCATTTTTCTTTTAAGAGTGTTTATTATAATTAATGGTTAAGAAATAAGCACACGAACTTGTATATAAACTGAAAAATATATAGACGCCTCTATAAATCTGATTTACTTTCTGTAGTGTTTAGTTCAGAGTGGTTTCATTGTATAGTCATTCCTAGTTTGTTTCTAATATTTAAAATATTTTGTACTATATTCGTAAGAATAAAGTATTGGATTTTTGAAAAAAAAAATCATCTTCTTGTGTTCTGATTACTGTTGACTATTTCTGGACAGATATCTGCCTATGTTATACAATTTTTAAGGACTCAAAAACTCATAAACTAAGCGTACGATGAAACTCTAAAATAATTTGACATTAGTATAATTATATTCTGGTAGATATCCTCCAACAAGTGTCGTCGTTACGTTGCACTTTTCAGAATATTCATGATATCTGTAATAACTAGATCTGGATCTATGTGATTTAATTGCACCAAATTCAATGTTACGTAATATATTCTTTGAGAAAAACTACGATAATTCAATTTTAGCTTAGAATATGATAGAAAAGTCGTACGAACCTCAAGTTAAAAAAGTTACATTTTTTTTTAAGTTATAAAAGTTTTTTTTTTTTTTCTTTTAAGTCTTATTATATAGCCGTTATGAAATTTGGTCCCCATAAATAAAAAAAAAAAACGACTCAAAAATTATAAAAAACTGAAATTATACGGTTTCTATTTCCTTATTTTCTTAACTTTATAAACAAGCTACAAAGCCCAATTGTGGTGATTAAATCTCTGATTATTTATGAATAATTACTATCTTCGAATTGCATGCTAGATTTTGATGCTCATTGTGATAGAATTTCCCTACATATGTGATGGGTACTTGATGCAAGTTTGCTTTTGTTTTATTTTTTAGAAAAACTGACCCTTTTCAATCTAGAGAATGTTGAGATTGATATTATGAGTATTATATTAATATATTTTAATTAAAAAACACAGTAAAATACATTTTGATATTTAATCATACTCTCATCTCATATCTTATAAATAAGTAAATTGTGTGTAAAAATCATTAAGTTTCAAGTTATATAACTATGAATAGTTACAAAATGTGTTCTTTTGTAAATTATTTTTACATTATATTTCAAGTTTTAATTAAATGAATCAGTTTTTTCAATGATATTTCTATGTTCCAGTATCGAGTGCGTTGATGGAATTAGGATTTTCACTCCTCATAGCTGGATACCCATTTACAATGCCAGCAAAAAAAATCTTGACACTCAAACTTTTTGGTCAGGTGGAGTGGTGGTCTTTACCACTTGAGATAACTCAATGTTCTCAATTTTTTGTTCTCGTAGTGGCTTGAAAAGAGGCTTGTTTTATTTTTTTTCAATGTCTGTCAAGTTTTCTTTTTTTTTTTTTCATTTTAAAACCATTGTGATTGGCAGTTATGAATGTTGTATGATACGATGCTACAAACTCAACATGTAAAAACCAAATGTGTAGCCTTTATATTACGTTAATAATCTTAGATTTATATGATTTTTTTACAATGTTTTTTGCCCTTCTTCTAGATGTCTTTTGTGTTGATCGTTACATTCTTCGTCGCTTGGAGTCCATACGCAATCCTGTGCTTGTGGACTGTATTTGCTGACCCGAGTACAGTCCCTCCGTTTTTAACACTCATCCCTCCGCTCTTCGCAAAATCGTCCACGGTCATCAACCCTCTCATCTACTTTCTTACGAATCCAAAGCTGAGGACCGCCATCTTGTCCACAGTGTCCTGCTGCAAGGAAGCGCCCATCCAGAACATCGAACTTCCCGATTCGCCAGAAAGAGCCGCCAACAATGACGCCATTTAAACTCCTAAAGAAAAAAAAAGAGCTATTTCCAAGAAGAATGAGCTTGTATCTTTTATTAAGTATTTTATCGAACCCTTTCCTACATATATATATACATATATACGTATACGTTCAGTGTGTGAGACACACAGAGTATATGTCTCGTTTTTAAGAATAAATTCAGTGTGTGCGTACTATGCCGCTCAACAAAAGTTTATTTCTTTCTTGCTGTTTAAGGTGTTTCTAAGGCATTTGGGTATTTAAAAGAGATAATTTAACCCTTTGAGGGGCAAGTAATTGTGTTTCTGTAATTTTGAATCCCCACCGGAATTTTCGGAAAAATTTAATTCAAAATAAGGAAAAGAAATTTTTTATTTGTTCCCACTAAAGTTATAAACATAAAACTTAATTAAAAAAATTCTAGTGCAAATTATACTTAAAATTAGGTGAGATATAATGTATTCCACCGCCCTTCAAGGGGTTAAGAACTCAGAGATGGCGAAACGTGTTTGAGCATGTTTTTAATGTATCTTTAATAGTGACAGTTAAATACAAATGTTTAATTACATATAACTGTGAAATTTTTTATCGCAATTTGTAAAAAATAACAGCAACTAAACAATATTTTTTGTTATAGCATCTATTAAAAAAACTGCTAGACTACTTTTAATAAAAGTTTCTTTGCTGTGTTATGTGAATTGGTAGAGAACCATTAGAAAAATTCGGATAGAAAAGGCTAAAAAACAATCGCAAAAAACTCTAAATCTAATATAACTATTCTTATTATATAATTATTTTTTAAATATATAAATGTTCTTCTATAGAAAAATATAAATATTTTTCTATGCAATAAACTTATGTGACAGAAAATTTATTGATATTTTGCAGGAAGTGTTTAATTTTGCTCTATAGTGAAAAGTGAACTTTATTCTAAAACCTACCGAAATTTTAATAAAATCGATTCTATTTCGTAATCAGCCAAATAAATTCCCTATGATACCAGTCTCACAGCCGTAGAAACAAAATTTGTGTTAGCAGTAATTCCCTGTAAATGCAATACTTCCTACCAAAGAATTGAATGAAATTAAGAAGATTGTGAGAAAATTTCTGCCAATTACAAATATTTTGCTAGCTTAGCGAATTATTAATTTTAAAAGCAAATATAAATTTGGTAAATATTTTGTAATGGCTTATGCGAAGAGAGAATTGCTAATTGTTAATTTAGTCTTAACTGTAAGATTATTTTCGTTAGTAAAGGAAGTGATTATTGAAACTGAGTATTATATTTTTTATAAAATTCATATTTATTCGATGATTTTTTGTGGTTTTTTATTTTTTTATTTTTTATTTCTTACGCAGAAAAAACAATGTGTTAGTAATAAGAATGTTTTTTGAAAAATAATTATACAAGATGAATTTTGTTTCAGAAAAAGCATGGTTTAATCAAAGAATTGGTGATAAATGTTTAAAACAATAAAAATTAATGTGGATTAACATAGATCGCTATATTCATAAACTGTCTTTTTTATTAATTAATGTAAATAATACTTTTAAATTATTTTTAAATCCTGTAAAAGAATGTATATACAATGTGCAACATGTTATCTGGCGTCGGCTTTTAATTTCTCAGCCGTTGATTGTAAACATATAGTTCCAATTACAAAAAAGTTTCAAATGAAGTAAATATCCATGTTTTGGCATTGTTTAAATTAAAATGTCAATTTTGTAAAAATTACGAATCTAATTTTTTATACGGTCCCCTTTCCCTATAGTTATACTAAGTAAAAGTTTACACATACCATAGCAGATTTAACACAAAAAGTTTCACTTCTGTTCTACAAAAATTGACACAGTTGTTAAATTTTAAAGTTTGAGTTTTCGCATGATTTTCTTTCTTCATTCAGGGATCAGTTAAAAAATGAATTAAAGTAATTCAAGATCGAAATCAGGGTGTAATGTCATTTTTACGGTGAAACCACCTTTAACCGGTATCGCTAAATCGGAGTATCGCCAAAAAGGGATATTTCATCTAAAAATTTGAGGTGATTTTTAGGAGTCGTATACAAAGCGAAGAATGAAATACTAAAATAGAAAAATAAATATCAATTTATTATCGTATCAGAAAACGGCCTATTTAAAAAAATGAATACATCAAATACCGTAATCTGGTAAAGATACTGTTCAAAGTGTTCTCCATTGGCGGAATGTGCGACAGTATTTCTTGTAGATTTCAGTATTTGATGTAATCATTTTTTATAATTGACCGTTTTCTGATATGATAATAAATTGATATTGATTTTTCTTTTTAATTTCAATATTTCATTCTTCGCATAAACGTAGATTTAAAAATAATAAGTAAGTAATAGGATACGCAAAAAAGCATTAATATGAAATCCTATTACATAAGTTTATACGGAAATCACTCAACTTTTCCTTCTGCCTTCCTTCTGTTTCCTAAAAATCGGAGAGTATACAGTGATATACCGTGGATTTGTCTGTAATTATTAGGTAGATTTCGTATGAAATACTACCTATTGCATTGTCTCCCATGTTGGAATTTCTGAAAAATTTTTGCGGATCTACACGAATCATGACTCCTAGACCCCAAAACTACCATCAGTAAAAAAGTTTATCTATCTATCTATCTATCTATCTATCTATCTATCTATCTATCTATCGGTGTATATCACTTTCTTCTAGACACGATAACTTCCATAATTATGCTCAGATCTTCATCAAACTTTTACATAAAATCAAAGGGCATAAAATCTCGGTTAAGTTCGTTAATGGGCAAAATCGGACCAAGGAGGTGAAAGTTAGGAGGGTTTTTGTGAAAACAGAAAAAACGCGATAACTTTTTAATTAAAATAGATATCGAATCAGTTTAAAGTTTATATTACTTCTAAAAAATGAGGAAAAAGTTTATGCGTGACAGATTTTTGATAAAGTTAAAAGTGGGCTCAAGGGGCGAAAAAAACATGGTTTTTGGGAGAAAAAAAATCATAACTTCGTCAATTCTCAAGATATCAAATCCAACTAAATTTTATATAAATGTACTCAATATTATCTAAAACTTTTGTATTTACAAGTTTTTGATAGGACCAATTTTTACCGATGAAAAAAATTAAAAACGAAAAGAAAAAGGGGGGAGGAAAAAGAAAAAAAACCATAACTTACTCAATTCTTAAGCAATTAAATCTAATTAAATTTATTTTACATCTTCACAATAATATCTACAATTTTTATATTGACAAGTTTTTCATAGAACCAATTCTTATAGCAAAAATAAATTAAACAAAAATAGGAGTTGGAGAAAAAACCTCAAATCCAAACTGCTTATATTCTGACTCATTTTAAAATTCATTTTTGATTTTAAACGCATCCAAATGACAGATCCTATTATTTAGCAACTATATAATGCGACGTATTTTCCAATTTTTTGATAAAGGCAGAATATATTTTTAAAAAGGCTGCCAAAAAAGGTATTTTGAACAGATTTCCCGAAGTTTTCATCATTAAAAAATTCATTAAGTATAACAAATTGCGTTTTTTATGCGTCATTTTTAAATTCATTTTTGTTCTCAAACCCATCCAATTTACAGGTCCTATTATTTAGGAACTATATAACTTGACGTATTGGGCGGTTTTTTGATAAAGGCAGAATATATATTTTAAAAGGCTGCCAAAAAGGGTATTTTGAACAGAATTTCACGAAGTTATCGTGATTAAAATTTGCGGAAATTTAAGAAATTGCGTTTTTACCGAGTCATTTTTAAATCTTTTTTTGTTCTCAAACGCATCCAATTTACAGGTTCTCTTATTTAGGAACTATATAATGTGACGGAGTGGCCAGTTTTTTGATAAAGGCAGAATATATTTAAAAAAAGGCTGCCAAAATGGGCACTTCGCACAAAATTTCCCAAAGCGACATGATTAATGAACTGTGGGTATTCAAATAACAAATTGGTTATTTTATGACTCATTTTTAAATCCAATTTTGCTCTGACACACATTCAATTGACAGTTTTTTGTTACTTAGGAACTATATAATGTGCGTATTCGTCGATTTTTTGATAAAGGGTGAATATATATATTTTAAAAGCTGTCAAAGTAAGCACTTCACAAAAAAATTTCCCAAAGCGATCATGATAAAAGAATTGAGGTTGTATTCAAATACCAAATTGTGTATTTTATGACTCATTTTTAAATTCAATTTTGCTCTCAAACGCATTCAATTGACAGTTATTTGTTATTTAGGAACTGTGTAATGTGCCGTATTGGTCAGAGTTTTGATAAAGGCTAAATATATATTTAAAAAAAATCTGTCAAAGTAGGCACTTCGCACAAAATTTCTCAAAGCGATCTTGATTAAAGAATTGTGGATGTATTAAAATAATAAATTGGTTATTTTATGACTCATTTTTAAATTCAATTTTGCTGTCAAACGAATTTAATTAACAGTTTTTTGTTATTTAGGAACTATATAATGAGCATATTGTTCAATTTTTTAAATAAAGTAAGAATATAATTCAAAATATATTGCCAATATGGGCATTTGAGTAAAAATAGGCTTTTTTTTTTTTTTTTTTTTTTTTTTTTTTTGAGATGAAAACTTTTCGAAATCTACCTCCGCCTATAGGCCATGCCGAAAGGGATTTTTTTTTTTAAAGAAATTACCTGTTTTTAAATAAATCGATAGCGCAAACTCTCTACCTGCAGTAACGAATGTACTTAAAATTTTAATGAAATATGTGTTAAAAATTCATTAAATTGCGTAAAATTATTAAAGTAATGAAGTGTATATAGTATATACATTGTATACCATCTGGAATTATTATTTTTAATAGAAACTCCATACACTACTTATCAAAGAAATGGATATTCGAAATTGCTTAACTAAAACAACAGCTCCAGTGTAAAATTGAACATCAAATCAAACTGACTTGGTGTAAAGAAATAGCTTATTAATATATTACTTTTCTTAAATTCTGGTAATAATCTCTTGCTAATCAAAAATATATATGCATTTTTTCTTTTAGTACAATTAAGAATACTGCTAGAGGATTAGTTACTTAAATTTTTATAAAGACAGTTTGAGAATTCATTTGTAAAGGTTATGTGACATCAGCTTCTTTACTTTTTAACATATATAATATTTTTTATTATTATTAAAGATGTGTTTTATCAGTATATGCTATTTGACATTCATTTCTGTTTCTTTTTCATTCATTATTGTTTTTTTTTTAAACTGCTATCACTTTTCTTTAATTAAACCTCCGTTTTACAAAGCATTTTAGAAGTTTATCTGTTTATGCTACTTGAGATTCATTTCTTTTCTTTTAAACATACATAATTTTTATGTGATTAAACCTCTTATTTTTTTACAACTACACCACTGCCCAATGTAATACTGAAATGCTATGTGTAGAAAGGAAACGTGCGAACAAAAATGATGCAATGTGAGACAACAGTGATAATTTTCAACTAGGGAGAAAGGGACCTCCAGCAAGCAATTTCCCTATTTTCAATATATTTACCAAGCTTTACAGCATATAGGAAAAATTTTATTTTGCTCACCACTAATTTGAAAAAAGAATCTCTATAATATGTTTTTATTGCATTTTTTAAAGATGTTATCCAGATAATTATTCCTTTAAATTACTATGGTAGAAACAATAAAAGTTTTCCCATATGCAGCGACCCCTAATTTTACAAATACATAAATTCACTATTGCTATCGAAATCGGTAAACACCACATATAGACCGGGAGGCGACAGCACAGATAATCTTCTCATCGAATTCATGGGTGAAAATCTAGAATTAGTTAAATATCGTTTAGCTTATATAAACGCAATCGGTGTGCAAAATCATTGGTGGAAAATACTAGGGAGAGTCTGAAAATAAGTTTCCCCAGGCGATTGTGGACAGAGGTGTGCATGAAAAACAAAACATAGAATGAAACTTGAAAGATAAGACGCAGCTTTACTTTTCTACATAAGTTCCAAGGGAGTTGAGACATTTGTCATACCCCTTTATAAGCTTCAAAAAGACCATGGTAAAAAGTTAATTAAATCCAATTGATTTTTTAAATCATCAGATTTTAAAACATTCGCCTTTTTTATAAACATTTTAATAAAAATTTTAATTTTTCTTAAGGAAGGTGTTATAATAAAAATAAAATACATTGACATGTTTCGGAACCGTCAAATAAGAAACTGGTTCCGAAACATGTCAATGTATTTTATTTTTATTATAACACCTTTCTTAAAAAAAATTAAAATTTTTATTAAAATATTTTTAAAATGTTTATTAAAATGTTCAAAAAGACCTTCAGGAAAAAATCAGGGTGTTGCATACGAAAGAAGCGTTGAACCGCTTGTGTCATTACGGCATTGCTTCTAGAGCTGTAGTCAAGCATTGTTTTCATCTGTAGTGGAAGTGCAGATTTGTCCAGGTATCGGTCTATGCAACACTTGATGAATCCACTCACTGAATAGACGCTTTCAGTCGCGACGTCAGATATAACGCTTTGCTTGAAAACTGACTCCAAACCAACCGTTGCTACGCTGTGGTTTCTATTTTTATTATATTTTATAGCTATATATTGCAGCTGTGTCTGAAAAATGTATGTTTCAATACTTATATGCGCAATGGAAATATTTTCTATGAGTTATATTTAATAAGATATGAGACATAGCTACCGTCTGTTTGGTGTTAGTTTCTGAACAAAAAATCTTCATTGAGGTCACACTAAAAGCGTAGTTTGGCGGCACCTTTTGTTTCGACATCACATCTGACTCGTAGACTTCCACAGAGGAGCATCAACAAGTGCTTAATAGATCGAGACCTGGACGGGCATGCATGGCCACTATAGACGAAAAGCAATGCTTGACTATAGCTTTGGTAGCAATGGTGAAATCACGCAAGCGATTCAACGCTTCTTTCGTATGCAGAGCCCTGATTTTTTTTCTGGGGGGGGGGGGGGGCTTTTTGAAGCTTATAAAGAGAAATGGGAAATCTTTCAACTCACTAGTCACTTGTGTAGAAAAGTAAATTAGGTCTTACCTTTAATGTTTCATGATATATTTCGTCTTCACATCTCTGTCCACAGTCAGCAGCGGAAACTTATTTTCAGACTCTACCTCGTACTTAAAACCCCATTTTAGCGGTGGACTCATGGTTTACCATTTTGCGTTTCTGCACCCAAAAGTATGAAAACATGGAGGATTGAAAGCAGGAAAACATAATAGTAAACCTATGAGTCAACCGTTTAAATTTTGTTTTTAGGTATTTTCTACCAAGATATGACTTGGCAGACCGATTGCTTTCTAATAAGGGAATCCATATTTAACTAATGCTAGATTTTTGTCCATGAACTCGATGAGATGATTGTCTGTGCTGCCGCCTCCCGTTCTAGTAGAGTCATTGCAAACAAAAGAATGTCGCTTTCGTATTTAAATCGTTTGTTGAAACTAAATATGTTTACTGTGATTCTTTTTATAGTTTCGTGAAATACATGCATTATACCATTTTTCCTTTTTTGAATAACACTGAATAAAATATTAAGAGTTTTAGTACGGTTCTAAAAATGTATAATTAGCTTTTTTTTTCCAGAATATAACTCGTTTTTAGACTTTGAATATAAGAATCTAGAAACATGTCCTTTAACATGCGCTACATTTCTGTCACTGCGAAACTATTTTCCATAAATAAGAAATTTAATGAATTTTAGATTAAAGTATAACGGCAAAGATCATATTTTTGCATTTAAAAAAGACAATAAAATTGGCATTTACAAATTAAATAATTTGTTGCACATATTTAATAAATGCATTAAAACACTATCATTAAAAATAGCTTAAAAAACCGAAGAGGTGTATAAAAATGACTTTTTTTTTTCTTTTGCCTACAACTTCACTCAGAAATGTTATTTTTGCACAAAATATGTTATATGTTTACAAAAATATATGTGTATGCACCATTCATGCTTGTGAAATAAGTAGTCTGTGTATGTGCATTTAAATCAAAAGAATCATTCTGATCAATGCATGTTACTCATACAATTATAGCATGAATGCTAATTCTGAAAAGTGTTCCACTGAGTTGCGCAAAAATAACGCCTCTGGGTGACGTTTTATAGCAAGATTTTATTAATGGCCCTTCTATAAAGAGTTGTGCTTGAACACAGAAAACAGGATAATAGAAAATAAAAACTGATAAAGGAATAGAATACAGTATTAATTTTAGTTATTATACATAAAACATACTGTTGAAATTTGTAATGCAGATAAAAACGGATAAAGTTTATGATTTTTGCATGATTTCTCAATTCGCAGCATAAATATTTGTGCATTGATAAAAATTTGTAATAATTGCTTTAGAATTCTCTAAATATCTAGTATTCCACCCAATTAAGAGGGGATAAAATGAATTTTTCCTTTAAAAAGATAATTTTCATTGAAGACTATTTTTATCTTTTTGAATGTATTACATCTATATTTTTGATGCTTTAACTGAACTGAACAAAAACTTCTGAATTTTTTTGTGAATACTCATTAAAAAAATATTTTTTAAGTTATAGTCTATTAGACATATACTTAACAATTAACCTAAATTTACAATAACACATTTGATAAAATGAAACTTTTTCTTTTGTATTTTATTGAATTGCACTAATATGTAGAACTAAATAACCAGTGTTCTAGAATTAAATGTGAATCCACATTGTAGATCCAAATCTAAACAAGTACTGTCGGCGTAAGAATTTTACGAGATTTGTGATTCTAAGTTAGAATAATTGGAGAATCGGTAATCGATGAGATGCGTGGTAAATTAATTTATGTATGTCACTTTTAGAATTAATTTCACATTTTTGTAAAATGCTTTCTCAATTTCAAGCATTTGTCATTTAAAACTAGAGTATCTTTAGAATTTGTTTAATTCTATGGTCATAGTACAGAAAATAAACAAGTCTTCAGTTTAATGAATTTATGTTTCTGTAAAAGACCGTACTTATTTAACAGATATGGTTAATCATTTTCATGCTAGTTTAGAGAATCCTGAAATCTGACTTTATTTCGAATGCTTGATAAGGTTTGTGTCGTTGAAATATTTATTATTTTCTAGCTTGTTTAAATTAGAGTACTTTTGTATAAATGAATATAGACCTACACTGTAAAAAATTGTAAATTTACAGTACTTTACCGTGAAATTTCCAGTAAATTTACGGTATATGTCACTTTTTAGCATAAACGGTCAATTTCCGTATTTTCTATGTTTTACAGCCAAAAACCGTTAATGTAATGACAAAGTCCGTTGATGTAGGAATAAAGTCCGTTTTTTTTTTACTGACATTGTCTGGAATCTCTGCTGCAGTAAATTTCTGCTGCAGCTTTTTTACAGTGTACGGTCGATGAAATTTAATTGGTCATGAATAATTTGAACAAAATAAAGAAAACTAATCTACTGTTGGATTAGTACAGTTGAGCTATTACAGATGTTGATTCGTCTAATTCGTCAAATAATTAGTGAACATTCAATATCCTCTTATTACATAGATAATCGACATAATGGCGACCCTCTATATAGTAGATTGCCATTGACTGTACAAAAACTGTTGATTGTACAAGAAATTGCACATTCAACTTTGAAACCGTACAAGCTGAATATGAGCACTTACCTTGTTCGCATATTCCTACTCTGATGTATAAAAGTACTCTAAGTTAATAAAAAAAGATTTTACACTTATTCTTGTGCCAAACGAATTGTAAAATACTCCATTATGATTCAAGAGTGCTATGCTACTAAAAATGAATTCAAAGTTTCTCAATCTGTTGAAGATTATAAATATGGACTATTTTTCTACTTCTTTAAATGTATAATATATTGGTTGAATAGAATTAACAATATAATAGAGGTCCTAATGAAGAACAATAATATAATAAACTTATTTTGTAAATAATGAATATTCTTAAATCTACGATGTGACATTTTAGTTTAGCTTTGCAGAAAGCTGCCATGGGAAAAGGGTGAGGCATTTTTAAATAGACAAAAAAAATTATTTCTCCATATAAAAAAATAATAACTTTTGAGTAATAGTGATGCTTTAGATAAAATAACAAAGAAAAATTTTTGTTAAAAAAACTATAGCTATTAGTTTGTTTCACAAAGGGAATGCTCTTTTTTAAAATCCTTTCACTGAAAAGGATTAATTTGCAGATCACCAGGACGAATTCGCGAAATCTCGTGCAATAAAATTTTTCATCACGTATAATATGCGCATGAAATTCAATAATGAAGATTGTACATTTGTATAATAAATAATGCTTGCGAAATGGATAATTAGCTGGCAGAGTCATTCTTTTTTCAAATAATCAATTTGAAAATCTGCTTTCCGACATTTTTTTATGATCTGCATTAATGAAGATTTCCTCAGAGAATTTCTGTTCTTGGCTCTAAATAGGAACATGAACATTTTTTTTAGTTTATACTTTGTATTAAAGTATCCATGGTTTAAATTATCGCAACCAACTAAACAATAACTAATAATAATAATATTTTAGTACTTCTAAACCTGATGCGATTTTTCTATAGTAATCCTGTAATATATATTACATTTTTAAAAGTTTAATATTATTCGTTTAGTAATTAATTTTGAATCTGTTTTAAGTGCAAAATAAGTTTTTCATCAACTTCAAATCAATTCATACAAAAAATAATAATATTTGATGCTTTCGCTGATTTTTGAAATTTCAAAGATGCCTCACCCCTAAAAAAATTTCTGCTCCTATTTTGTATACATTTTCTTGTAAAAAGAACTGCTCGTCTTTCTTTTAAATTGTTATGTCCTTAAAAATGAAAATGTAAAGTATTTTGAAGTAATAAAATTACTCAGATTATAATGCTGGGAATTAGGATGTTCCCATATATATCAAATGCTAAATAAACTTATAAATTCTTTATTTTATTCTGACATATATATTTAGATATATTACAATATTAAAATGTGATAGAGAAATATGAACAAATATTATTAAGTTTAAGGATGATATCATTAGTTTTCGCAAATTTATTCGCATTGGTGCGTATTTTTTATATGAACTATTCCTAAAGTATTTAAACTATTCATATATCATGGTTTTTACGAATATATTTTTTATTATTGGTGTTATAGTAGCATTTCTGGCTGTACTTTGATTCAGTGTACTATTAGATTAATAAGGATGCTTTTTGTTTTATCAACAGATAGTTACGAATTAGATTTTAACAAAAAAATATATAAGATAGGAAGAGTAATGCTTATTACGTGTCTCTATAATATCTCTCGTATTTATTGCTTTTAATGTAGTGTTATACTTTGATGTGTAATGTTCATTATTAATTTTAATGTTTTATTGCAAATTATTTCTTTGTCTGTAGCCATTCTACATTTCCCTGCTTAAAGTGAATGCTATGTAATAATTTTAAATAAAATTAAAGGATTTCCTATTTTCATGTGTTCGCTATTATTTGCTTGATAAAATACATTGATTAATAGTATTCCTTCCAACGAAATTGTATTAGGGACTGTGCATATATAACGTTATCGTGTTAGGGGGAAAGGAGGCTGGCACATGATATCGTAAGATATCTCTAGGGGGAAGGGGGCTTCATCTTTCGTTATTGATATCATTTTTGATTCAATCAAAATTTTCTCTTTTTATTTGTAACATACTTTTTGGTTCAAAATAGTATGTTATTCTTTTTGAATCTGTTATCTATTTTTACGAAAATACAAAGTTACTATTAAAATCCCTAAGTTATTATAAAATTATTTCACTCTAAAATATGGAATACCCCAAAGTTTGGCATTCCTATTCTTCTTCATATGATTCATATGTGTATGCATAGATAATTACGGTTCGAGAGACCATATATGAAGTATATTTGAATGGAAGCTTATGTTTATTAATAAATAAAACAGAAAGAAAAAGATTATTGTCCAATTGTTTTATTGATGAGACTATTTATCTGCGCCCCACCTCTCCTCCGTTTGGGGCAAATGCAGTAAAACTTTATCACTATTGAATGCATTATTTAACTAAAAGCAATAATAAAATACTTTTAAATAGTAATTATTTCTTTTAAGTATTATTTGATGTAAAGTGATATTTTATTGACTTTTCTTCATTTGGATTAAGCAGCGAAAAATAAATGTAGTCAGTTTTGTATATCACTTCAAACAAAAGAAATAAATTCTAAATATATATATAACTTTGATAACGCTATTACTACCAGGAGGGGGGGGCAGTTCAAACGATGATATTGTATGATATTAGAAGGAGGGAGGGATGTTCAAAAATACGGAAAATTTTGACAACGTTATATTTTCACAGTCCTTTACGGTAGAATAGTCTGGGGAAAAATTTAGAAAACTACGGTACGTGAACTTTCACGAACCGCTAGTTCGTGAAGGTTCGTGAAAGCTGTTCAAGACATTTTTGTAAAACTGTAAATAGCACTAGTTCCAAATTAGCTTCACAACATTATCTCGTACTTAAAGAATCATGCAATTGATACATGGATTAAAGCACCGTAATTTTTCTCTCAAAAAATACATTATGATATTTTAAATTATTTAAAGTTTATTGCAAATAATCAAAAAAGTTGTATAAAAAGTAATTGCGTGGCTGCACTAAATAAGGCCACGTTAAGGATTCAGATCACAATAAAATCTATTAGGTAGCTTTCATTACAAAAGAGAAAAAATTAGCTATTGCAGCCGTCCGGAGGAAAGCACTTCCGGAAACTTTTGGTATATTTTTACCGATCATGACCTCCAGACCCCAAAACCACCCTCCATCCAGATTTAACTTATATATTATATATATATATATATATATATATATATATATATAATTTATGTCATGCGATAAGGCCTTCTTTCAGAATTCAAATTACGCCCCATGGAATCTAAAATTTTTAGTACCTTTAAGGTTGTTCCTTTAATATGGTTGCGCTACGTAGACGATATTTTTGTTGTTTGGCGGGGTAATGTTGATGATTTCATGATTTTTATACAGCAATTAAATGAATTAGACAAAAACATTCAATTTACTTTCGAACTAGAAAATGATGGGAAGTTGCCATTTTTAGATGTTGAATTAATGAGAATAGGGTGTGAATTAATCCGTTCGGTTTACCGAAAACCTATGGCAGATTTAAACGCTATACCTTTTGATGCTTGCTCCCCTTTATCCTATAAATTATCAACTTTTAGATACCTAATTAATCGTGCTTTTAAAGTTTCTTCAGATAAAAACTTAGATAACGAGTTAGAGAAAATTAAATGTATCGCAATTAATGATAGATATCAAATTAAATTCATTAACAGATTAATTAAACGCACCATTAATAGTATGAAATTGAATGACTCTAAAAATACAATTAAAACTTTTAACGAAATCAATAGGGAAAGGGTTGTAGTAAATTATTTTCCGGGCTTTTTTGAATATATCAAAAATCTTTTAAAAAATTTTGAGTTATGTTTAATAGCGAAACCTCCCCCCCCCAAATTAAAAATGCTCTTAAATACCAAAATTGATCCCATTAGTATAGATGACTTTTCGGGAGTTTATATGATTCCATTTATTAGAGAAGGAGGAATAAAAACTTTTATATAGGCATGACCCAACGTAAATTTAAAATAAGACGTAAAGAATACATAACAGATATAAAACTTAACAGGAAGAAAACCGCTCTATCCAGATTAAATCAAAAAGAGAACATTAACATACTTTTTAACTAGAGTAAATTAGTATACAGGTCTAATTTTTATTTAAAATTATTCAAAGAGAATCAATTGAAATTTATTTAAAAAGTTCACCTATTTGTAACGATACACTATCATTTCGCATCCCAAATATATGGATTGAATGGTTAGACAATTTAAATGGTAATTATTTAATTAGACCAAGGACAATATCAAATTAAAAAGCGCGTGATACATTTAATTTATTTATTTTCAATAATTCTTTATTCCGACTTTCACGTTCATTGTATTTGTAATTTTTATTTTTCTATTTACATTCTGAAGATGACTCTATTAATAATGAGTTGAAACATGTAAATAAAAGTTTTAATGCATTTATGTTTTTGTTAATATACAACGTCTTAGAAGCAAAATGTTTTTTATAATATAAATTCTTATTTTTATGTAGAATATATATTATTAGTATTACGATATAGTTATTAGTGGACGTAATCAAGACTTATTAGTGTTATTTTTCACATTTCTTTTATAGGGTTCCTCAAATTTTAGCTTCTTAAAGTTTGAGTAAAATTTTTAAAATATTAAAATCTAGAATTAAGGATTTTTTACTGAATAATCTAATCAAGTTCCACTAATTTTAAAAAAATTAAAAAATTACTAATTTAAAAAAAATTAACTATTTTTTTTAATAAAAAAAAAAAAAAAAAAAAAAAAAAAAAAAAAAAAAAAAAAAAAAAAAACGGGAAAACGAAAGCTACCTTTTCCTCCCGGCACTAGCCTTATTAGGAAAATATATTCTAAATACGATCGTAATTTGCTCAGTGATGCTTTAATTTTATAGGTAATGCAGCATGATAGAGCAAATTAAAAAAAATGTTTTTAAATTGCACACTTCAAATATTGGTAATAAAATAAAACAAAAGAATCAAAATAAAGTCACAATTATTTTATGAAGAAATTTGAATGCGCGTTTGCGTCAGATAAAGGTATCTATTTCCATTTGTGTCAATCCTACACATTCTTCAAGCGCATACGTCTTGTACTTTGAACAAAAACGCATATCTAATAAATATTTTTTTGGCAAATCTTATTGTAGGACTTCTAGTTTCCACATATTTTCCTTTCAATTGCAATCTTAAAAATACAGAATGTTTCAATATACTTTCTAAAAGATCGTTAAATTTATCTCGTACAGAATGAAATGATTTTAAAATTCAATTATTAATTTACATTGATTTTATATGAAAGTTTTCTTATTCTTTTTAACAACGATGTGATAAAAGATTCACTGGTTAAAATGACTACGAAGCAGGAATGTAGTGGAGGGTACGCGCGGGTATACGTCGTATACCTTCTGGATTTTTTCAAGAAACACTGTATACCCTCTGTTTCTCAAAAAAACTATAGTATATACATTCTAGGGTATATCCTCAGCCTTGAGCGTATACCCTCTGCTTAGAGAGTATACTCTCTGTTTATTTTACGATTACATCCCTGCTACGAAGCCGATATAATATGCGGTTAAATCTATCCGCACGTGTCAAAGATACAAAGTAATGCTGCACGATACAATTATCAACAGAATATAAGCTGATGGTCTTATTGAAAGCATGACTTCATGTGGTTCATATACCTTATCATTTATAAATTATTCTTTTTGTACAACTTAGGGATTCTGCAATACTATTTTCCTGATAGTTGGATAAATGCTTCTTATATTAAATTATAATCATGATGTTACTTTTTATTTGAATGTCAATAATTGAAGATAAACAAGTATTAGTTTAGATATAAAAACATACAATTTTAAATATTACCATTCAATAATACATATGCTGACGGTAGCACGGCAAAATATCTATTTTAGTTTTGTGCTGTACAAATCAAAAACTTTGGGAAAGCTCTGATTTAAAAGATAATTTAAATTAAAAATTCCCATGTGTCTATGCTCTCATTGCTCAGTTTGTAAAGCTATTTCGTTATTGTTTATTAATTTATTGTAATTTAATTGATTTTTTAAATGGCAAGCAATTTTTTGAACTATGTTTTAAAATTATAATATTCGTTTTAAAAAAAAATCTCAAAACTGTCTGTTTTGTCATTAGACTTTTACATCTTAACTTATTGGAACTTTAATTATGTTTATTTAAACCTAAACAAATATCATTTTTTTAAAATGTAGCT
This sequence comes from Maratus speculifer, assembly GCA_964019185.1. NCBI lineage: Eukaryota > Metazoa > Arthropoda > Arachnida > Araneae > Salticidae > Maratus > Maratus speculifer. The sequence continues at coordinate 270,658,079 of OZ025290.1, read as the reverse complement.
GTCACTCATTTATCATATTGTGCTGCTCTACGGCGTATTTTATGCATAATAAATTTATGAGAATGATCACATCTGCTACCGTATTTTTAATTTAACTGTTTATCGTAATAGTTTGCAAAGAAAAAATTGTAATTAAATTATGCTATATAACGCACGGATCACACTAAACCATTGAATACTTTTTATATTATTTTAAAAAAAAAGAATACTTTAAAAAATTATAAGATAATAACGGTCAATGGTACTGGTAGATCTTACTCTGAGATTTCTTAATTTACAGAAAATACAATCAGTATTATATTAAATTGAAAATAATGCCAAGGAATATAACAATGTCACATAAAGGGGAAGCAGAACATGCTAAACCCTTAACCCTTTCCAGCACTGTGTGTCCGGTCTGGACACACACCTAAATTTAATTCCAAACTTGCAATTGACACCAATAATTGATACCATTTTAACAAGATCTTGCTTTTACAACAAAAGCAATTAAGCAGTTCTTGATATCTTAAAAAGTCATTTGTAAATTCCGGTGTCAGTCGATAATTTCTTATTTTACTAACAGAATTCGTCTGCACCGGAAAAGGTTAAAATATTTTCACAAACCATTTCTAAAAATAAAATTTATTAAAAAGTTAAGTAATTAGAATATTTCATCTTAAAACAAAGATTCTGAAATAGAATTTATTCGTAATAAAGCAGCAATTATTACATATTTTACAATAAATAGAAATGATTTAGAATTGATATTTAGAAATGTAATATAGAAATTTTGAAAAAATATGTTTATTTGCAGATTTTACTTTTGGTGGTGAAGAATAAATACGTTTTAATCTTTAAACAGCATTTATTGTAAATAATCTTCAATATCCTTTTTGTGAGTACTTAACTCTATCAAATCCATATCCTCCAAATTTAAAAGTTTTAGCAGTTTAAAATCATTGTTAATTTGCTATCATTGCTAGCTGTGTAAATTTTCTACCATTTCCTTCACAAATATTAACATAGCTCTAATTAAACACCATAAGAAAATATTCACTGTACAAAATATTTATCTGAAAAATTATACATCTATCTTTCAAAGGTACAAGTACTTTTGAAATTGGCTCATGGTAGAAGTTAGGTTGCCTTTTATCAGAATCAGATTCAATATTATATGCTTTCAAGAATATGATGAAGAATAGACCACGAACAAAAAATCCAGAAATACGGAATATAGAGAAAAATAGTTATAAACTTAAAAAAAAGACATAAAATTACTTGATTTTATATGAAAAAAAAAAAAAAAAAAAAAAAAAAAAAAAAAAAAAAACTTGTTTGGGACTTTAGATCCATCCTTTATTAATATACAAATTCCTCTACCGTATAATACAGTTCTTCAAATGAAGCTAGTGTACTGTAGAAATCTTGTGTAAATTTAAACGTTTTACCTTTTTTTAAACTCATTCTTTATGTTATAAAAATTTTTGACGATTAAAACATAGATTTTTTGTTCTTCCTTCAACAATCCTAGAAACAAAACCGTATAAAGAAATAGAAAAATCGCCGGGTAGCAACTTCTTCGCCTAAATGATAGAATTACAACACTTGACGCAAATCGTTGAAAATGAAGTATTTTAAGATGTTTAATTATTTATCTTTTTTATTTGTTTGTTTCTGTTGAATTCCTAAAAAAATACTGAACCAATTTTGATGAAATTCAAATGAGATTAATTCTAGAACATTCTGTTTCAATAACAAAAAAGAAAAAATCACATGAATCAATTGCGTAATTTTCGGATTAATCGATGAACGTACATTAAAAAGATAAAAAGAGGAGTTTTGATAATTCTGTTATACATTAATGCAATCCCAGCGATTCGCAAACAGCCAGCACACAACAAAAGGCCTAAAAAAATATTTTTATTGGTTTTTGTTGACTTTCTAATAAAGTACTGAGATAATTTTGATGGTAATTAAAAGAGACCAATTCGGTAGTATCTTCTTTCAATTAAAAAAAATCGCATGAAGCAATCGTGTAATTTCGAAGTAATCGGTGAACATATATTAATATATACCGGGTGTCCCAAAAATGACTGATGGATTTTAAAATTCAATAACTTGCAAACGGTGACAGCTATTTAAAAAAATTTTGCAGGAGGGTTATATATAATGTCAGGAGTTTTTTTACCGTAATTTTTTTATTTTAGTTCGAATTTCAAACAATAGGTGGCGCTGACGGCGATTGAAGGCCAGGTGATCAGTGCTGAGTGAATCGTCGACCTGGCCTTCAATCGCCGTCAGCGCCAACTATTGAAATTCGAACTAAAATAAAAAATTACGGTAAAAAAACTCCTGACATTATACATAACCGTCGTGCAAAAATGTTTTAAATAGCTGTCACCGTTTGCAAGTTATTGAATTCTAAAATCCATCAGTCATTTTTGGGACACCCGGTACATATACGCGGAGAATTGGGAATCGCCAGCTTTTTTTGAAGTCGGTTAAAATAAAGGAAAAAATATAGTAACATTCAATGGAGATCACATTATTAAATCCTGTGAAGTCATAAATTATTTCTTTGGATTTTTTTTCGAAAGGCTTTGAGGTCACTTGTGACTTATTTTTATTCCTCTTCGAAGATTTAGAAGCAAAGCTCACAAAATCGCAAAAGAAATTCTCCCATTGGATGATGAAAAACATATCATTGATCCTCATCCGTAGGGACCATTCTCTCTTGCAGCATGACAAAAAACTTCCATGTAAAAAAAAAGAAAAAAAAAAGAAAAAGAAAAACAGAAAAAAAAAACGAAAAAAGAAAAAAGAAATTTCTTTCGAGAATGTTATGAGAACGGAACTTAAGACTCTACACTAGTCACTGAAAAAGACCCGGATGATAATGTTTAGTCTATGGGGGCGTTATTTTCAAATATCTTGCTCAAATTTTAATATTTTTACATGGTTTTTACTTTTTTAATTTTGGTTTCAAATTAGAAAAAAAAACCTAATTTTTAACCGGTTCTGAAATTGAAACTATCATAATACAAAAAACATATAATCAAAATAAAAAAAGTAAAAACTAGCCTGGTTGTAGATTTTCGAAAATTCAACTTTATTTTTGATACTTTTATATTATACGTGAGAAAATATTCCCAATAGCAGAAATTTTCTTTTGCCAAAAATTGTTTTTTCACGTGTGTGATTTATAAACAACGCTTTAAAGTTAAATAAAGTACCACGATGTTTATTATTACAAGTTGGAACCCGTCGAATTTTGACGATAGAAAATGTTTCAGAAGGAACTGTTTCCATGATTTATAATAATCCTAAAAAAATTGTACAGTAAAAAAATGCATTTTATATTGGTAAGTCTAACTCTTAAACAAATGACACTTAATCTTAAATTCACAAAGTACTATTTCTATAAAACTCAGTTGTAGAAATTATTAAAATTAAAGTTTAATTGCAATGAAAGCAGTAAAACATAATAAAGATCTGTTATTATGACACAATCATTGAATAAGGCTCTTATGCTTGGTATTCCAAAATGAAAAACGCAAAATTTATGGGTATTAAAATGGTACAAAAATGGTATTAAAATCTATATAAAAAAATTTATATCTCAAAAATAATTAAGTTACATTTCTCAAACAAATTGTATTTAAAAGTACATTTTTTCCTATACGGTGGTGTAAATTGAAAAGGTGCGGTGTTTAGAAGTTTAAAAATTTACAATAACAAAAATTACAAATCCGAAATTTCATTTCAAATTTCAAAGTGTTGCCATTCTTAAATTGACGTATATGTTATACACAGATATGTTTGCCCTTTATTATATAGACAGATAGATAGATTCTTATGTTTTTTAAAGGAAAAGAGTGAAACTAATGCAACGTGCAATGTTTAATGCAATGTTTAATTCTATGCAATATGTGTATTTTGAATGTATACATTTTAAATAAAAGTTAAGCTTTTAAAATGAAATGGGTTAAAGGTTTATATTTTAAATGAAATTAATGCAATATCAATAATAAAATGCAATATCAACAATGATCAATAAGAACAATGCTTGGCGATTTATCACATCGCCAAGCTAACATAAAAGTAGTCTATTTTCTGAGTATTAATGTAGTAAACATAGTCTTTAGTTTGCTTTTTCAAGGTTTGTATGTTGAATTTATTTTAGAAAAAACGATTTGATGAATAATTAATCCGTTTTTTTCCTTTGATTAATTATTTCTCAACATCGCATAATTTTATGTTTTTCACTTTGAATAGGGAGGGTGTACATTTAAATGTTAAGTGCTTGAAAATTTTATTTCAATTTACTGGTTTTTTATGATTTTTTTTAAATTCAGAATAGCTCGTTTACAAAATAATAGTATGTGAATATTTTTATGTAAAATTTTAAGAGAAAACAGCTATTTTTACCCACCATCCTTGAACGGACATTTACAATACTACAATAGATAAAACCTTTTTTTTTCAACAAATGAAACTATTAGTAACTAATAAGGAAAATTTTTGGACATACTAATCCACAACATATTTTTTCTCTTATGATCGATTTGTTTTATCATGAATAAAACAACAGTTTTTTCGACTACCGAATGCAATAAATGACGTTATCACTTAATGACTACATTATGAGAGAATTTCTAATAATTTCGTTCCTTTATCTGCATATTATACGAAGACATAAAAAAACATTTGTTTATTTTTCTGCATAGGAAACAAAATTTTAATTAGTAGATAAAAATATATTTAAGATTTTTTATATTTTAATTATCCATCAGATTTCACACTTTCGTGACATTTTCATAAGGAATTATTGTTAAGAATATTTAATTATTTTCACGCGAGAAAGATTTTAAATATTTTTATTTTAACTGTGTACACTGTAAAAAAAATTCAAAAGGTTACTAAAAATTTTTTAGTAAATTTGTATTCCACAGAATATTTTAGTAACCATTACAAACTTTTTTTTGCAAGTGAAAAAAACATTTCTTTTGTAAACTGAACAAATGAATTTTTTGTATAACTAACTTAAAACATTTAGTATGAGCCACCAAGCAAATTTTAGTAATAGCTCCAAAAATTTTTTTGTAACCATTACGTGTGCCCGAAGGGCAGGAGCTTCCTTCGAGCTGCATCCAGTGGGTAAGAAGACAGACTTCTGAAGCGGAAGATTTTCGAAAAGGCCGCAATAGATGGAAGCACCAAACATTGCTACCTGCTCTATTTTGACATGTTTCTAAAGCGGAGGGAAAGTCCAGAGATCATTACCCATGGTAACTGCTACGACAGGATTTTTATAATCCCTTTATTTAACTAGTACTTACATTGCCTACATTCGGTGAATATTTGGCGGCGTCTAGCATCGAGCCCGGGTACTTTCAGCCTGGTGTTCGGTTCTATGACCACTAGGCTATCACGGCCACAAAGTGAGTTTTAGTAACAGCTATTAAAAATATAAAACTATTAACTCTATTCGTTGCTAGCTTTTTTTATAGGAATTCTTACAGATTCCTTGTAACCGAGTAAGATTACAAAAAATTTTTTAGTAATTACAAGGATCACGAAAATTTTTTTAGTAGATCGACCTTTTTTTTTTTACAGTGTAGCATAGTACAAATACAAGAAGGGATTAGGATTGTCCATCATTTCTTGATTAGATACCAATTCTTTAAGAAGTTTCTTCCTCAGTTTACTGTTAGAAAACCTTTGTTTTAATGTGTGTTTCTCTTTAAAATTTTTTAGATACATATAAAAAATATTTTCTTCTGAAACAAGCATTTCTAGAAATAGAAGTAAAATTTTAAAAATATAGAAAAATTTCAGCGTATTTGGAAATGAAAAATTTATTTTAAGTGGAATTTCTAGACTTGTCTTAGATATTCATGTTGCTAATAGAGATTTCTGAGATCTTATATCCAGTTGAGATTCAAATTTTCTAAAAATTAAGAATTCTGGGAATGTTTCTTTGTATATTACTGGCAGCTTTCGCCCACTACGCTGGTCGGTTTCGCTAAAATAATCTGGAATCAAACGAAATACATTTAGTAAGGATTAAAAATAATAACAATATCTGATCAAATATCCATATTTGTTGTCTTATTCGCATAATTTTACATCATTCGGTTCAAAGTCAATGTTGAAGACATAATAGACAAAATAGCTCTAAAATCACTGAAGTATTTATGTTTAACTATTTTTTAATATGTTTGTTAGTTCGAATTTCCCGAATTTATCAAAAACATCTGCAGAGATATGGAGAAATGTCCTAAAAATGCGACTACCCCATGAAAATCTCTTAGCTTTGAATTTTTTAAGTTAATGATATGCATGTTTAAATTTGTTTTAGTAGGTTAGTTATTCTCAAATACTAGCCTCTACCTAAAACTGCTGCTGAGATATGGAGTAATCACCTGAAAGGATCGTACCTTCCGTTAATCCTTTTGAAGGTTTGCGAAGGATTTGTAAAATCGGTGTAGTAAATGTTAAATAATTATTTAATAGGTTTATTAGTTTGAATTTCAGGCTTTTAACTAGAGTGTACTGGGATTTGTCTAGCGATGGGAAAGTCTGGAAAACTTACCAATCGAAGGAATACCGTCATCGTAACAAACACAATCGATAATCATCGATTACTTCCGAGAATCCGCAATCGATTATTAAAATCATTCCTTTTATATTTTTATAAAGTAGAATTTACTAAGTACACGGTAACTGTAAATAGATGGGATTAAAAAACAATAAACCGAATAAAGGTTATAAGGGAGCTAAAATATTAGAAAAGTTACATAACGGCGTTCCCACCAATAATAAAAAGTTAAAAAGGCGATGGGAAACAGATGAAAGAAAGAGATAAAATGGGGGAAGAAGATGGGAAAGAGATGAAAAAGATGAAATTGGTCGATGGGATAACCAACTATTACCAAATTTATATATTCTTAATTTTTCAGGAATTACACGTTCCAATTTTTATTTTATTAAGAAAATAAGAAACATTGTGAACAAGCAACATTAATTCAATTTAGAACGTGTAAAGTATTTTTAAAATGCTGATTATCTTAAATTCTGCTTTGTCAAAAGATTCAGACCAACTGTTGAAATTTATATAAAAGTGACATAAAATAATAAAGTTTTTAAGTTTATGTTTCAATATGAATTGTTAAAAGAAATATTTACTTTTTTCCATTTGTTATTTTTGCTGAAACAATGAATATCAACTTTGTTTTCCCTTTTTAATTTATTTTTACAATATATTTATATGGAACAAGGATATTTCGATTTCTAAAGTTTAAAAAAATAAATAAATAAATAATTAGCTTAAAAGTTTTGTGCCATTACAAAATACAGGGTGTCCAGTAAATAAGAACCGATTTCAAAATAAAATTTCTCAAAAAAAAAAAAAAAAAAAAAAAGATAGAATTATGCGGTAAACGGTTTGTTTATGAGGTAAGCTGTAAAAATCTTATACAGAAGTTTCGAACGCTGAATATTTTGAAAAGATTGTGTTCTGATTGCAAAGAATGCTTGATTTGACATTCATTTTGTTTTAGATTACTTGGAGAAATTGCTTCGGCTTGCAATGTCATATTTTAACAATTTTCCGAAATAAAATTTTAGAATTTTGAAATTTCAAAAATATATTTCCAAAATTCGTTAAAATATGACATTGTAAAACAAATAGACACCGAAAACCTCATTCTTTGCAAGCAATCTTAACCAAGAAAAATGTCAAATAAAGCATTATTTGCAATCAGAACACAATTTTTTCAAAACATTCATCGTTCGAAACTCCTGTATAAGATTTTTACAGCTTACCTAATAAATAAACCGTTTACCGCATAATTCTATCGATCTTTGTTTTTGAGAAATTTAATTTTGAAATCGGGGTCTTATTTGCTGGACACCTTGTATTTTTTTAATATTTTAGATCAGCGGTTTATTAGATTCTATGTTTAGAATGAAATGTTACTTCTGTACATCTACTAGTGAGACGCCTCAAATAGTTATGATATGTTTTAGACATTATTAGCTATGTTCTTCATACACGAATAGCGGTAGAAAAGCTTTATATGCAAATCCTTCTGTAAACATATAACATAACTCAAATACATTTAGTTGTTTCATTTCTTAACAATGTTTGTGACATGCGACAAAGTAGTTATTTCACACTTGATTTAAAATATGCAGTCACTGGAAGAGCATTAAAAGATTAATTCACTGTCAGAAATTTTGATCAATCTCAGAATTAATATGATAACGGAATCCATTAGTTTGTCAAGATTAATGAATATGACAAATAAATTTCATTCAATATTATCGATATTTTAAACTAACTGAAAACATATTTTAATGAATTAGCATTTCATGCCAATTTCAAATAGTTTATTAGTGCTAAAATTGTTTTTCTATAAGTCAGAAGATTAAATGTGTAACATTACAACATCTCAAGAATTTGCCACAATTCTTGAGCTTAAGCTACACTTGAGGAATTGTTCATATCTATGATGATATAAAATAAAAAGCACATCATAAAAAAAAGAAAAATTTTACTAAATGTGCACTGGTTCTCAAAGAAGCTAGTCTTTTTTCGACAGATGCAGAAAACACAGCCTACTACTCAGAAAACAACAGCAAAAGTGACAAAGAATAGGTAAGGGATAGAGACAAGTTGAACAAGTCGGAAATTGCACGTTATGATATCAATATCATATATTATGCTGTTTACCTTAATCATACCTTTAGTCACCTTTCCCATCAGGTATGAACTCAAATAAAATACTTTTTCAATTAATATAATTTTTTATCTATCCAATATCAATGTAACTTTATTCAAAAATAACGACATTTATCTTTTTCAATGAAAATACATTCCCTATCTTTATTGTTGTAATTTATATGTGATCCCTCCTAATAGAGCCGTTGAGAACCATCTCCCAAGATTTTAGTTTCGACTCGTGTTTGATACCATTTCCATGACTATATATGGTATCCTCTATGGCTACACTCTCTCCTTTTCGGTCTTTGCTTACTAGGCAAAAATATAAACATTCCCTTATTTGGTTCGCTATACCGCGATCATGAAATTCCAGTGTAACTCATGTGGCTTTTGTATTGTCTTCAATTAAAAATCCATACGAAACAAACCTTTCAGAGAATGAGCCAATTTACGTGAAATGTAACCATTTTGGCGGATATATTGGCGATATCAACTTTAAGCACATGTATCGTGTAATCATCTCAGATTCTCGCTAGCTTGGATCTGTAAAAGGACCCTTACCTCGAAGGGGGCCTCGCATCTCTATAGGATTTTAAATAAATATTATTCTGTATACTCACGAACCTGGATTCCATATTATTTTATTCACGGCTATTTCTCAAGATTTTTTCTTTCAAATCGCTTTCAAGAATAATTATAAACTTTTAAAATTTACCTCCTTAAAAAAATGTTTGAAATAAATATCATGCACGTCAAATGTAGCAAATGAGGTGCGTTCGTACCATAATAAAGTTTAAAAAAAATATTCAGATCTTGGTGTATACTATGAAGTACTTCGAATACAATATAGTATCCGAAATCTTTTGTGCGTCCCTGTAAATACTAATGCTTTCTATTATACGGGAAGTAACTTGTAGTAAACCTCAGCAACGTATGTCAATTTCATAAACTGCGAAATAGTTTAATATAACTAAAATGCGTACAAACAACGTTTCTCCTTATACCATTATGTAATATAATACCTCTCTGTGGCACTGTAAATTAATAAAAAATGTTCTTTGCTCCACAAATTAAACAGAATATATGTCTTACAACAACCTTCATTGATGTATATCAGTTTTATTATGTTCGAAAGAGTATAGCATCCTTAAAATGCACTTAAAACTATTTTCTGTCATTGACCGCAATTTAACGGAATACTTTTGATTGTCCCTGCAATTAAACTGTACATCCAATTTTCATAAAATTTGAAATAACTCGACAAAATTATGCAAAAATTAAATGCTTTAAATTTCAAACGATTAAATTGGGTAGTTTTTTTATTTTTATATGCGGGCAGATGGACAGACAAAAGGACAGAAGGACTGAACGATGATTATAGGTATTAAGTATTTAAATAATTACGAACGCACCTAAAAAACAGTTAATAGGGAAGTATGAGAAGAAAGAGCTAATAGGAAAGCAGAAGGCAACAGCCAGTCACGAAAGAACATTCATCACTCAAAAAGATGAATATAGTCCAACAGATCAACCAATTTAATAAAAACAATGTAAACATACAAACATATAAAATAATACATAATTTTTAAATAAAATAAAAATTAGTAACTGGAAAATAAGGTAAATAAATAAAAAATCTATGTGTATAACAGCCGTTATCTGTAGATATGTTCTTTATGCAAATGTTTAATTATTGACTGATTTGTACAAAAATTTCTGCAGATGATTTTTAGATCATGAAAACGGTTTCTGCCAACTTAAAAATCTTTAAGTTGGTTAATCTTTAATTTATCTCTTTTGTCCCTTTTTTGACCACTTTCCATTATTTAACATTATAGAAGCATATATTTTTTAATTCTGCATTTCTATCAGTTATTTCCTATTGCCCACGCATATGGAAAACTGCTCAATAATTAAAAAAATTATAACGCGATTTCTTGCTTTTTATAAGCCAATAAAAGTTTAGACTCCATAGCTATATTTTTGCATTTTCAAAACTAACGTCATTCTAAGAAGAAAATGCACATATATTTTTCATAGATAAAATAAAGACTTTAACTATAAGTGCAGTAAATTACTAGCGTACTTCAGGCATATAGGGGGAACTGGGGAACATTGATGGGGCACATTGATACACCCCCCTGTACTACACACAGGGTCATTACTGGAAGTTTCCCAACAGCTCCAAAAAGTGATACTAGTACACTGAACTACATACAGAAAGTCTTGGAATGATTCAATGATGATGAAATGGGACGGGTGATTAATTGTTTTTGTAGGTCAAAAGTAAATTTGAGTTATACAATTGAAATAGTATAATACAAATGTTCCAGTTTTTTCAACCGAAAAGAATACTCTCCCTGGCAAGTAAAGCTACTCTTTATTGGTTCCTCATTCTTTATTGTTAAATAAATTATGAAGTGTTGGATTTGAGACTCATTTTATTCAATATGACTGTATGGGGCACATTGATACAGTTTACGTTGGGTCGGGGCACATTGATACAACCTAAATCCTTTTCTAGCTCATTTTTTCATTACTTTTTATTATTTTTTTTATCATACACTCCTTAATCCAACCATTTTTCGCCAAAAATTTCTATTATTAGTTTTTATTGTAGTGAAATAGCTCTGATTTCTTTATATTAGAACATTTTATAGTATTTTTGCAAACAAAAGGCGTATGAACTTACCCAATATTTAGTGCTAGTAGAATTAACAAAGAAAAAGAAAAAGACGGCAGCCTGGAAAATCTCAAATTTGTATCGATTCTCCAGAGAAAAAAGTATTTTCGGCATGAGAAATATTAAGTAAGAGATACAAGCTGCAGAACAGCACAGGATAATTATATTATAAACAGAATTTTCGATATAATTATCCTTTATTTTCTGTTAGAAACCGATTTATAAACAGAAAACCTAGTAAATTTTTCACCCTTCTCAAGAAAGAAGATAATGCTGGGGTTGAAGTGCCAGATATGACAAAGTTACCACAGTCAACAATCAGACAAGGAACAGCCAGAACATCAGGTCATTATACATTTCATTTTGATTGCTTTAATATTGTTTACAAATAAATTGTGGGCGATTCAAATTTCTTTAAATAAATATAAAATGGTTTGCTAACTATTTTGCTATGAAAAATATCCATTGGTGTTATTTTGTCTCCATCTTCCCAGACGTATCAAAGTGTCCCATGAGGTGTATCAATCTGCCCCGGGGATGGGGCACATTGAAACAAATCACTTTTTTTGATTTTTTTAAAATTACATGCAAAAATAATATATAAAACAACGATTGTACATTTTTATAACACACTACACAAGTTTTGCTGACAACACATGGAAAAATAACTTGAAATTTCTTCTTTCTGGACACCGAAAAACCTTAGAAAAAAGCTGTATCAATGTGCCCCAGTTCACCCTATGTATAAATTTCAATGAGTTTGAAATTGTGAAGCATTATTAAACATCACAAACAGTTTTTCCTCATAGATCATAATATTATGGAATTATTTTGAATGTCCCCATAAAGGAACTGTAACATCAACAAGTTTCATTTTACAAAACCGAACATGTCATAATGAATATCAATCACATATAAAAATTCCATGGCCATCCAACAAAATTTACACACGGACAGACAGATGAACCATAAACATTTTTCAACTCATAAACATTTTTCAACTATGTTGGATAGGGTTAAAAAGGCTTTTTATTATTCATCAGGAAGGAAATAATTTAAAATCATTATATGTATTACCATATTTATTTTACTATTCAAATAATAATGTTAACAGTTCTATAAACCATTTATTATTCTTAAAGGTTTAATATATTTTACCTGAAAAAATACTCTTCACAGTCTACAGACAAATACATGTATATAGCTATACATATGTACAATGTATATTCTAAGTAATTTCATAGTTATTTTATATGTAAAAAGTTAATGATATTATCATTATGCTATATTTATGGATATAAGCAGTGATTTATCAAGATAATATATACCTATATATTTCTAAAATATAAATAGACCATTACAATCTTTCCTTGGCATTTCTATTTCGTGCCATTTTCATTTAGCTTACTTTATCTCAAATTTTTTATTTCTCTATTTATTTGGGGATTTTTATCATCTGTCTTTTTTGAAGCATAACACATTTTAATAACATTTTAAAAAAATGATACCATAAAAGAAGGAATAAAGAAGAATTTTGTTGTTTTCAACAAATTGCTTTTGAATGGATAGCTTTGAAGCAATGATTGAATAAAATAAGATATTTTTATCTTCTGTTCTTAAAGAATGTATTTTTTAATCTACTCTGTCTATGAATCCTCAGGAGTGCGAAGTAATCTATTAGAATAAAGTACGTTTCCAGCAAACAAACATCACATTTGTTTTTTCACAACTATTTACTAATATATGGTAATTGTTGTAAGAAACTTAAATATGACACATTATGAAAAGGCAATATTCACAGAATGTAGATTTCTGTATAAATGTCTGAAGGGATCTATTTATATTAAAAAACATATCTATGATTAACGATGACGTCATATTGATGGTGATAACAATCTAACTAATACATTTCGTTTTTATTGCAACTGCTTTATGTCATATTGACTTCTGAACTTCGTCCAGTTTCAATTTTCACACAGTTGAAATAACTTTTTAAAAATAACTTTTAAATATATATATATTTATTTAATCGATCGCGATCTCATGAAGCCAGTTATGGAAGATTAACCCATTTCCACATAAAACAATGGAACTAGTTCACCATTTGTAACCTGCTAATGTTCAATTACGAAATTAAACATCATCAAAAGTCTTTCCGGCAATGCCGGGAGGAAGAGGTAGCTTTCATATACTTATATATATATTTATTTATTTTAAGGTAAGTTACATTGTTCAAAAATACAAAGCTCAAATTAGTGGAAATAATTTTATAAAATTAGTGATTTTATAAGATTGAAACTAGTTTTTGTGAAGACTGAATATTAATAGGAATTTTTAGAAATTAGTCATCTTTTATTCAACCTGGTTTTATTTTAAGCGATTTAGAGAGTCACCAAATTCCACGATATCATAAAGTGTATGCCATTTTAAAGCAACATTGTGGATCGTTCAGATCAGACCGTTTCAAAATGTCAGCCATAAGCAAAATTCAAAGTGCTATAACTCAGTCATTTTTTAAGATATAGACAAAATAAAAAGTGTTCTGGAATCGTTGTTTTAAGTTCTAACACGTAAAAGAAAAATATTTTTCAATTTTTAATTTTTTCGCATTTAATTTTAAATTTTAAAATTTTTTAAATTTTTAAAATGGCCAATGTATAAAAAATGACTGACCTCCTGACCTGACCTCCAAAAATGGGGTATTTATAATATTCCTTGTAATGGCTGTGATTTATCGTAATTGGTCAAACTAAAAGAAATCTCAAAAAACGCCTAAAAGAACACTCTCGGTATGTCATTAATCAAGAAATTTCTAAATCTTCTGTTGCTAAACACTCTTGGGATTCCGGCCATAGTTTCAATTTTCAAACTGCTAAAATTATTTTTAATGCCAATAGTTCCTCTGAGTTAGACTTTCTTGAAAATTTAGCTATTTATATTAATCGTGATGTTATTGTTAATGATAAATCTGATTCTAAAACCCTCTCCGTTGCCTGGAAGAATCTTTTCAGCACTGCTTCATAATTAAGTTTATTATTTAATTATTATTATTTTTTTATATATATATTGTATACTATTTTTCAGGTATATTCATGTGTGTTTATAATTGTAAATTATTTTTTATTTTTATGTATTTTTATTTTATTTTATTTTATTTTATTTAATTTATTTATTTATTTATTTATTATTTTTATTTTTTTTTTATTTTTATTTTTTTTTATTATTACTAATTTATATATTTTTTGCGTACATTTTATTTCATTTTAATCTCTCCTTTTAGTTAATTTTTTAATTTACCCCGCTTTTTTCCCATTTCCCTTCCCCCCTTCTTCTTTTCCTCTCCTTCATTGTCTATCTAGTTTTGTTTATGCTCTTCCGTGATTGGCTGTTGCCTTCTTCTTTCCTACTGGCTGTTCCTTCTGCTTGCTCCCTCTCCCTCCCGCATTCCCCTTCAGTCGTGCCGCTACATTCATTGTGGACGCACGTCTTTTTTGCGCCTGACGAAGAAAGACTAAGTTCTTTCGAAAGGCCTTGCGCAGTTAACTTATTTTATGGTGTTTAAAGAAGTTTTTTTCATTTCAATTTTAAAATGGCCACCATTTTAAAACAAAATGGTGGATGATGCTGGCCAACGAACTCGGTCGATACATTTGTATGTACTATGTACATCCCAAGTTTCATTGAAATCGGTTCATAAATACGCGTGTTATCACGTGACAAAAATCAGATCGTTTCAAAATGTCTGACATAAGAAAAATTCAAAGTGCTATAACTCAATCATTTTGTAAGATATAGACAAAATAAAAAGTGTTCTGGAATCGTTGTTTTAGATTCTAGCACGTAAAAGAAAAATATTTTTCAAATTTTGATTTTTTCGCATTAAATTTTAAATTTTTAAATTTTTAAAAAATTTAAAATGGCTACCATTTTGAAACAAAATGGCGGATGATGCTGGCCAACGAACTCGGTCGAGACATTTGTATGTACTATGTACATACCAAGTTTCATTGAAATCGATTCATAAATACGCGTGTTATCACGTGACAAAAATCATATCGTTTCAAAATGTCAGCCATAAGAAAAATTCAAAGTGCTATAACTCAATCATTTTTTAAGATATGGACAAAATAAAAAGTGTTCTGGAATCTTTGTTTTAAGTTCTAACACGTAAAAGGAAAATATTTTTCAACTTTTAATTTTTTTCGCATTTAATTTAAAATTTTAAAATTTTTTAAAAATTTAAAATGGCCGCCATTTAGAAACAAAATGGCGGATGGTGCTGACCAACGAACTCGGTCGAGACATTTGTATTTACTATGTACATACCAAGTTTCATTCAAATCGGTTCATAAATACGTTAGTTATCGCATGACAAAAATCAGATATATATATATATGGTTATATATATATATATATATATGTCAACATTTGAACGGAGGGTGGTTTTGGGGTCTGGGGGTCATGATCGGTGAAAATATACCAAAATTTTCTGGAAGTGCTTTCCTCCGGACGGCTGCAATAGGTAGCTTTTTACTTTTTGTAATGAAAGCTACCTAATAAATAAATAAATAAAATGTAAATTTAACACGTTGAGTGCCACAGTAACTGATACTGAAATTTTTGCTTAGGCCACGTCAATCACCGGTGACTAAAAGTGTAAAATATGATATTATATAAATTTTCAATTATTACTTAAAACAATATAAATATTTTAGTTTTGCATCCTATTTTAGACTGGCAGTCACTGTTGACTGACGCGGCTATAAACGGAAAGTTCAATGTCAGTTACCGGTGACTAACATGGTACTCGGCGTGTTAACAAATATGGAATCTAACTCCGTGCTTAAACATTAAATAATGAAAATAAAAAAGATTCTATAAAGATCAAGTAAAGTCTTTAAAGATAAATCTCTGGTTATATTTTCGGCGATTAAAACTTTCATGACAAAAGTAATCTTTTTAATAAATTCCAAAACTTTATTTGAATACACTGATATTTTTCATATACAAATGCCTTTAGCTGTTGTTAGCGGGCCATCTAACATTATATGTGTATAGATATCGGGTGATACCGAATTCGACTGCCAAACTCAGTCGTATGACAGCAGGCATCAAGAATTAAGATTAAGAGGATGAAAAATTGTCTTATATTATGGGGTTGGAAGTCATTAATTGATCACAAATACTGATCATTTCATCCTAACTGATCTTTAGTTGACGTTAATAATTTTTGAAAAAATGAAAGCATTGCGATAAAAATGTAGTAATATGTACCTTGTTTTGTGTTATATGATGTAAACTAGGAATAGTTGTGGAAATACAGGACGCTCCAGAATCGACGATGCCGTATGACCTAGTAATTGCAGTCCAAAATGTAGCATCGAAAACATACTACTGGCGCGCATAATAGAAATTTTCCCACTTTTTTTAAATTATCAAATTTAAAACAATGGTCAAAATATCTATTAAAATTTTTATTACTATATACTTTATTTTTTTAAAGATTATTACTGTCGACCCGAATTAAGTTAGGGTGAAATACCGTGTATTTTTGTTGAAATAAGTGGTTTTCTACCATGTGTTCTATGGTTAATTTTCCCCTACATATGCTGTACTATTACCTATTATTTGCCGGTCGAATTTGGCAAGACCCTTTATATATCATCTATGTTTTGTATAATAGACAATGCGCTTTGTACTCTGGAAAGTTCTAGTTGAATCTCCTTGTTTTACTAAAACATAATTTTACCAACTATGTTATCGAACTACGTGTTTAAGAGCCATTATTTTGAAATTCAGACAAAAAAGAGATATTTTGATAGTTGTATTTTTTAAATGGCTTGATATATATTTTTTAATATTGGAGTAAATTATATTTAATGAATAATGTACAATTTTCAAGCCTTGAAAAAATTTCCTCTTTCCTATAGAAAATGGCAAAGTTCAAGGTTGTGAATGCCGTTTTTCATGAAAAGTGAAATGCGGGTATGTTTCGAGTCCTATATCTCTCGCAAGCAACAATATCCCAAAATTAATTTTGGGTTAAACTGTTAGTATAACACTACCTGCTTATTAAAATTTGTTTGTTTTCATGCGGCATTGTTACTTTACATTGTCATATTGCCACAAACTATAGTCAAAATGACATTTTTGACCATCTTATTTAAGCAAAAGTATCCCAAACTTTTTCTTATAGAATATGAAAGTGCACAACTAGGGCAAGTTAAATAATGCAGTACTGCACGGATATATTGTTGCTGTTAGTATATATAACCTGTTAAATATTCAAAATTGGCAAAATTTGCAACATTTAAAGTAGTGTTATTTGAAAAAAGCGCCACAGTTGAATGAATCAAAATGTACCATGTAGTAGGTGAACAAATGTACAAACACGTAAAAAAAGAAGTGGGGTCTTTTGATATTTTTATTTTTAAAAAAATTATAAAATTTTCAAATAAAAAATGTCGATGATCACATTTCTTCACCATAAGAAAATGAAAAATCCCATTTCTCTTTCCGCTTTCTATGTTTTTTCCCTATAAGAAAATGAAATAGCCCTTTTTTATACCCCTTCCTAAAGAGAAATGGGGTTAAGATTTGTTTTAAAGATAGTAGATTAGTGTTCATTTCAAGTTTATTCCAAAAATCAATCATCCGTGAATCCATAGAGATATATTCTAGGAGGGATAGGGTTTGTAATGATTCTTATTCTTATGACATTCCGAGTTTGTGGTTAGAAATACTTAATAAATATTTAGAGGGTGAGTCTAATAGGGGGAGCCGCGGTAGCATTGGCTATTCACGATCATAGAGGGTGCAATATTTTGTGTTTTGGGTTTTTTTAATTATATTTATATCCCGTGTCATTTAGTTTTCTACTTATATTAATATTAATTTTATACATATTAAATTTGATATATGATCAAAATATGTTATATTTATATGCCGCAGCGGCAATGGCTATTCACGGTCATAGGGGGAGCAGTGTTTTGTGTTTTGTGTTTTTAAATTATATTTATATCCAGTGTCATTTAGTTTTCTACTGATTTTATGTGTTATGAATACGGTTCTTATGAATGAACCGAAACATGTCAACTTTTTAATTTTTTATTTGTGACACCTGTTCTAAGTAAATAAATATGAAATGTTTTTTATACGTAAATGAAAAAGGTGAAGTGATTTTGTTTTAGTTTTTAATTTTGAAAAAACGAAAACTAACAACAGTTTTAACAGAGAAATGGGATGTTTCCTTTTCTCTTAGGGAAAAAATGTGATCATGTTCATTGCTTTTTTTGTAAATTTTGCCATTTTTTGCTTACTAATATCACAAGACCCCACTTCTTTTCCCTTTTGATGTTTTTGTACATATGTTCAACTACTGCGTGATATGTTTTGTTTCGTTCAACTGTGGCGCTTTTTAGAAATAACACTACTTCAAACGCTGCATATTTTGAAAATTTTGAATATTTAACAGGTTATATCAACTAACAGCAACAATATATCCGTACAGTACTATATTATATAGCTTGTCCTAGTAGTACACTTTCATATTCTATAAGAAAAAGTTTGGGGTACTATTGCTTAAATAATATATTAAGTGCGGAAAATAGACAAAAACGTCATTTTGATTGTATTTTGTAGCAATACAGCAATTTAAAATAACAATGCCCCATGGAAACAAATAAACTGTAATAAGCAGATAGTGTTATACTAGTAGTTTATGCCAAACGAATTTTGGGATGTCATTGCTTGCCAGAAATATAGCACTCCAAACATACTGGCATTTCATTTTTCATGAAAATGATATACACAGTCTTGAACTTTGACATTTTCTATAGGGAAGAGGAAATTTTTTCAGGGCTTCTAAATTGCAAAATTTTTATTAAATATGATTTATTTCAAATAAAAAAAATGTCAAGCCATATAAAAAATACAACTATCAAAATATCACTTTCTTGTGTAAATTTCAAAATAATGACTCTTAAGTGAAGTGTATTGTAGCATATAACCACTTAACTGACTTTTTTTTTTTTTACGTACAAGAAATTGAAAATGTGGAATTAATACTACTTTTTTAAAACTAAAATATTCATAATACTAAGTATAAACATATCTGCTATTAAATAGAATGAAATTGTGCTTAAATAATTTAATTGTGTCAAAAAGCTTCAAATGGTGGATCAAGCATACACTTCTCGGTAGTACGATGTACGGTTAAATCAGTTCAGTGGCTACAGTGACAACGGTGTAATAAAATCGCTTTAAACTGTATTTATAATACATGGAGCTTTATGAAACTTCATCTGAATGAACATAATGATAATAAGGTATAATTTAAATAAAAATTTGGAAAATCGATATTTTCCTCATTTTTCGACGAATGAAGGGTACGGAGTCCCCTTAAAATATTTTGAAACATTCTTTGAATAAATAATTGATACACTTAACATAATAACGTTTTTATATTTGTTAGCGCTCGATTAAAAAAACATACACCTAATAAAAAAAAAAGAACTATTAGATTTTTCAATAACAAATTATTTTCACTTCGTAAGCAAAAAAGATACTGTTGGATCCTCTGGTTCATTTAACGTAAAGTTTCGAAGCTAATTATATTTTCAGTCGATATTTTAACTTTCCATGGATTTGAATTTCTACAAATGGTTTGTAGTAAAAATTATACAAATAATTATAATTATACAAAAATTTTAACAGCATCAAAAGAAAAACACCGACTACAATTAATTGATTTTATATTAAAATAGCTTGCGTTGGCTCAGCGTTGGCAGAGTCCGTAATAATATTTTTAAATGAACCTTACATTTGTATTACTTTATATCTTTAGTTCGATTTTGTTTGATTTATGTACCAGCTCACTGTGTGAAAAAAGAGAGAAGCTGCTAATTGTCGCGATTTGTTATGTAAACTTTTTCATAATTTTCAGAAAATTGTTTGGAATAGTAATGAGCAGAAGTTCCTGCACCTTGTTGTGTTTATGTTGCTCACCAGTATTTACACTTCATTCTGAAAAACGGTCTGTATGCGTACCAGGTTTGCAAGTAAATTAAGCTGAAATTAAGCATTATATATTTTATTGTGAAATTAAATTAAATAAAAACGATAAACAATCCGATTTATTTCAGTTTGGTGTTAGCAAAAAATTTTGTAATAATAATAATAATAATAATAATAATAATAATAATAATAATAATATAAAGAAAACTTGGTAAAAGTTATGCAAAGCAAGATCAGGATGTCAACGTATGTATAGGAGGGGTTTGGGTTAATTTTTGATGTACTTTTTCGGTTACGTGTCGATAAACGAACTTTATACTTTGCAAGTCTGTGCTTAAATTAAGTTGGCATTAAACTGTAAAGATTTGATTCGGCACAATCAAGCGCTGCAGAGGTATACTTCACAGTTCAGTTTTCTTAGTTTGTTAGATTTTTTTTATTATTATTCTTAAAAAAATATTTCAAACATTAAAAGAATACAGTTGATTAAGGTCAGACCAAGATTGTTTAATGAAAAATTTCAAAGTGTATCTTTGCAACAGAATATGGAATTTATACGTTTCAAGTATAAAGTCTGCAATAAAATTAATCTGTTATTAAACAGTGAAGATTTGTTTGTGTATTTAAGTTTAATAAAGGTTTTAAACATTATTTATTATACCATGAACCTTTTTAGAAATTTAATTTTAACAAAAATCATAATAATATATATTTTTTTTCATTCAACTTCACCATATTAGACATCCCATTTTGATAACCTTTTCCTAAAGCTTTTTTTGCCGAACAATATGGTTATTATAAAGTGTGTTTACGATATTAAAAACAATTGCTGCCCAATCTGTTAAAAAATGAAATAATTCGTATAGGATAACTTATATCTCAAAACCTAAAACAAGGAGGGGAAAATCCTGAACACTGGTTTTAATATTTTCGAGAAAAAAAGAAAAAAGTAAAGGACAATCTAGTTTATGATTATCAGAACAATGTGTTGTTTCCCGTGTTTCGTTATCAGCAAACAGCAAATAATTTCTAACACTTTATTCGGAAAATCCTGCAGAAGTCCTATCGTCGTTAATTGCGTTTAATCTTTTCGTGAAATAAAGAAAAAAATACTTTTTTTAAACTAGAGAGATTTTACACGCTTTTATTTAAATCGACTTGACTTTTGTATATAAAAATAGAATTTTATAACCTATTTTTCACTCAATTTTGATTAGGATTGAATTATTAAAATTATTTCCAAATGTTCTGAATATAGTAACGCATGGGAAAAACATCGTAAATTCATGGGAAACACAATTTGTTCCACGTGTGTTTCCGATTGCAATACAATTTTCACTACTTTTAGAATGTAACTATGCATGAATAAATTAATATTAAAGAATTTTTCCATTAGACGGTAGCAGACAAATCGCCAAATATTGTTTATGGTTACTGTTGTTTATGGGTCACAAAAACAACGGGCTTCAGGTTTATCAGTCAGGACGTAAACTCTCCTTTCTAATGTTACATCTATGGGCTTGGAATGTTTCCATATTTTTCAAATTTTGCCAGGGAAAGATAATTTTTTCCTTTATGTTTTGTGCATGCTCTTTTGGAAAAATGTTTCTTTCTTTTTTATTGACCAAAATGTTTCTAAAACACATGTTTAATTTGACTTTGTGTGCTAAAATCTAAATAAAACAGGCGAGTGGTATGTAAGATTTTATGAGCTTAAATAGAACTAGCAGGGTATTTAAAAAAATTATGTACAATGAAAAAGAAAAAAAAATATTATTCAAGTTGAGTAAACAGAAAACAGTGGGAAAAAAGTTCAATTTTGCGAAGCGTAATTTGAAAAATACTGATGCATTCTAAGCCCATAGGTTTAAATTTACAGAGGGCGTGCGTTAAATTTACAGAGGCGAATTTACATGCGTATTCTGTATTAAAAATTAAGAGGGTAGCAAGTTCAGTTTATTTACAATGCCAATCGTAAAAAAAAAAAAAAAATCAGTTACATTACGGTCTATGGGTAAAAATCGTTTGCCATTATTTTAATGATATTACAGCATTTTAAGCATACTGAAATGACTATACACCATTGAGGTGTACTGCAAGGCACTTAAGGAATTTGGTGTGCATAGAAATGTTTGATTGTTTACAAGGGCACACAGAAGAATTTTATTGTAGAATAAAATAAGCAATAATTGAGCAATTGAAACCCACGAACAATATTTGCTGGAAAAGCGGTTTCAGAAGTGGTATGTCCTCTTAAATTTAATTGTTTTTTAAGTATTACTTGGTGTGTATAAATTTTAGAGATCATATACAGCGTTGTAAAAAAATTCTTAACAACATCCATTTATTGGCTGAAATTACTCTACTGTGCTATGCGCCGAACCATGCTAACTTTTAGTATGCTATGTAATATGCATACAAATATCTGTAAATCATATGTAATACTGCATAAAAAATAATATTTAACAACCAATTTAAAATTATCAATTTTACTACTGTTCATTGTTATTGTACAGATAGGACTTTCAAATGCGATCTGCATTTTCTAAATTGTTTATTTAGACGTCATTTTTCACCGTAGGAAGCTGTGAAATTTTTTTATAGTATTCTGAATGTGTTGGAAAGTGTTTCATAATCTAAGCTCTATGCATGACTTTTCGCTCTTCTTTCTTTTGTTTCTAGTGGTTGGCAGGTATGGTTATACATTTATAATTTGCACACTTTATCGATTCGAGGGAAGAAAAGTAATTAAAATGTCACTACTGCGTATGAAATAACTTTATATTGAATAGCACTTAAAAAGAAATAGCTTCTCCTTAAAAGCATTTTATAATGGCTTTTTATTACAATTTGTGTTCATTAATAATATAGTTTTCTTGCGCTTTTTCCGCCCAGTGAGTGTTCGGGGGGAGAGGGGAGAGAGGGAGCAGTACTTTTTATTAGCAAAACTGGTGGTCAAAATTTTTTTCTTACTTTATTGTTAATAAACACAACAAATATCACTTCAAACTTACTTGCGACTTAGTGAACAACAGAATATATTATGCATATTCGTTCTTCTTGTAAATTTTTGTCGTCATTCTTTTTAAACTTTTTATCATTATAATATAATTACATTATTTCCATTAATTTCATAACATTTTTGTTTAATATTGTTTTAATAATTTAATATTTCTAATAATAGTTATTTTTAATTAAATTAATAATTTAATATATATATTTGGTTTCTGATATTAATTTCCTTAAAATATTCTGTTAACGGTTATCTCTTAACTGTTAGAAAAATGAGATTGCAGATTTGAATTTATTTTTTTTTCTTCCACATGTTGGCGATTGTATAATGTAAGTTTTTTCTCTTTGCTAATTCTATTATTATTGGTTTAATATATGTCTAGTGTTTTTCATTGAATTAAATTTTTCATTTACGATTAATTGGGTGATTGGGAAATCATTTTTAGGTTTATTATGATTTCTAATCAGAAATCAAACGTAATTAATGTGTCTATTTTGTATTACCCTTGACAATGAGCCAAATAATACATTTCCAATACTTCGTAATTGTTCCAATATTGCCAACTCCTCTTGTCTTGTTTTAGCTTGTTATTTTAAGGGATATTCTATATTCATTATAGATGTTAAATAGTAGTATTATATAATGGTTATATATGTATACATAAACTCATATATATGAAAGAAGAATAGGAATGTCAAACGTTGGGGCACTCCACATTTTGGAATTAAATAATAATGTAATTACTTTAAAATTTTAATAATAACTTTGTATTTTCATTTAAAAAAAACATAACAAACTTATTTTGATGTAAGGGTTAAGTTAACAAATAAAAAGAGAAAATTTTGATCTGAAAAGACAAATCCCCCCTTTTCCTAAAGATATGGTAACGAATAACGATGTCACGTGCCAGCCCCCTTCCCTCCATAAAGTGATAACCCACAGCCCCTTAAGGTAAGAAAAAAAAAATTAATAAAACTAAAAATCCTATTGTCAGTTATATTGCTTCTTTTAACCAAAAATATTAATCAATTTTCCATTTTTAATGTATTTTTATACTACCTTTGACAATAAAGTTCGGTGAATAGTCCTGTAAAATTAATGTAGATGAAATATTAACAAAAATTACCATACCATCCTTCAAAATAGTCTTTTCCCATAACTATGCACCGCTTCGATCTGCTATACATGTCCTGAGAAATTTTCAAGAAGTATTCTTTCGGGAAGGAGTTCAAAAGCTTCGTCACGTTTCGTTTGATGTCAGTAATATGGTCAAATCTCAGTTTAAGGTTTGGTTTTAAGCTTTGCAAGGCACCAAAAAGAAATTTATGAGGGGTGGTGCATACTGAACATCCACCATACTCGCCAGATCTCAATCCTCCAGATTTCTTACTATTTTCACCATTCAAACTCTCTTTGAAAGTAATTTGACCATATTGCTGACATTCAACGAAACGCGACGAAGCTTTTGAACTCCATCCCAAAAGAAGACTTCTTGCAAATTTCTCAGGATATGTATAGCAGATCGAAGCGGTGCATAGTTATGGGAGAAGACTATTTTGAAGGATGGTATGGTAACTTTCATTAATATTTCATATACATTATTTTTACAGGACTATTCTCCGAACTTTATTGTCAAAGGTAGTATGTTTTATTTTTTATTAAAGCATTATCTGTCCTGACATTTTATCTGTTTTTAACTAAACGAATTAATATTTTGGAAATATGATTCTTACAGATATAGGAAACACATTGAAAAACAAATAGGCCACAGTATACATTTCAAATTGTTCAAGATTGTTACGGAAGTATAATTTTAAAATATTACTAAATTTAATTTTTGGAAAACTATCTTTTCACATTTTAGTATAAAAATTGAGTTTTTAGTAGATTATTATTATTATTATTATTATTATTTTGCATAAAAACACGTATTAGTACATCAGTAATATACATTCTAAAATACTCAATAATACAATAGTTCAAAAATTACTTTACAGTTCTTCCTAATTTCAAGCACCGTTCGGTTCGGGATCCCCCCCCCCCTTCCTCCCATTAGGCGTGAGTCGATTTTTCAAAAAAGAGTAGAACATTTTTTGAAATGAAAAATGTATGCAAATATTTAGGAAATAATTAGTAATATATGTTTGTGCATGCATTCATTTTTCATCATAAATGATAATATTAATATTAAATGTAAAATTGCAGATTATTTTTTCATAATTATATTATTATATAATTTTATTGGATATGAACTATTATACAGGGTGATTCCAAATTTTCTTTACAATAAAAGAGGGGTGATAGTACACATCAAGACAAACAATATTAAATAGGAGACCAAGGGTCCAAAACGTTTTCTAAAGGAGATAGCCGCCATTAAAGTTTAGGGACCAAAATTTCAAATAAATATAAAAAACGGAAAAATCGGTCGATTGATTTGCGGTTTTCACTAAAATTATTCTTTATGTCGGCATTTTCTTGAAATTAAATTATAAAGATAAATTTCAAAAAATGCCGATAGAGGGCGCTTTAGACTTTGGAGAAACGAACAACTATTTTTTGCCGGTATTTTTTGCATCTCATTAAATGTTTTCGTAAGCTTAGACTCAAACTTAAATTTTGAGCTCAAAATCTGTAGTTGGGAGTGGTTAAGTAACACAAACTGAGCTGTGTTCAGAGGGTTCAAATTTCAAATGATTATAAAAAACGGAAAAATTGGTCGATTTATTTGCGGTTTTCACTAAAACTATTCTTTATTTAGGTATTTTCGTGAAAATAAATTATAAAGATAAATTTCAAAAAATGCCGATAGAGGGCGCTTTAGACTTTGGAGTAACGAACAACTATTTTTTGCCGAATTGTTTGAATCTCTTTAAATGATTTCGGAAGCTTAGACTTAAACTTAAATTTTGAGCTCAAAATCTGAATAGTAGGGAGTGGTTAAGTAGCACAAACTGAACTGTGTTCAAGGGGGAGGGGGAGGTTCAAATTTAAAGTAATCATAGAAAATGGAAAAATTGGTCGATTCGTTTGCGATTTAAAATAAAACTATTCTTTAAGTCAGTATCTTCTTGAAAAATATTTTTAAAAATAAATCTCAAAAAATTCCGTCAGAGGGCGCCTTAAACTTCAGAGTAACCAACAATTCATTTTAACCTTTATTTTTTGGTTCTAATTAAATGCTTGCAAGAGCATTTTAAATGTTCTCGGAAGCTTAGATTTAAACTTAAATTTTGAGCTCAAATCCTGAATCGTTATGAGGAGTTAAGAAGCGCAAACTGAAGTGTGTTCAGGAGTTGAAATTTAACCCTCTTTCCTCCTTGAACACAATTCAATTTTTCGTTACTTAAACACTCCCATCGATTCAGAATTTCATCCCAAAATGTAAGCCTATGCATTTGAAAGCATTTAATGAGATTAAAAAAAATAACATTTAAAAATAGTTGTATGCTACTCCAAAGTCTAAGGCGCCCTCTATCGGCATTTTTTGAAATTTATCTTTATAATTTATTTTCACGAAAATACCTAAATAAAGAATAGTTTTAGTGAAAACCGCAAATCAATCGACCAATTTTTTCGTTTTTTATAATCATTTGAAATTTGAACCCTTTGAACACAGCTCAGTTTGTGTTACTTAACCACTCCCAACTACAGATTTTGAGCTCAAAATTTAAGCTTGAGTCTAAGCTTACGAAAACATTTAATGAGATGCAAAAAATACCGGCAAAAAATAGCTGTTCGTTACTCCAAAGTCTAAAGCGCCCTCTATCGGCATTTTTTGAAATTTATCTTTATAATTTAATTTCAAGAAAATGCCGACATAAAGAATAATTTTAGTGAAAACCGCAAATCAATCGACCGATTTTTTCGTTTTTTATGTTTATTTGAAATTTTGATCCCTAAACTTTAATGGCGGCTATTTCCTTAAGAAAACGTTTTGGACCCTTGGTCTCCTATTTAATATTGTTTGTCTTGATGTGTACTATCACCCCTCTTTTATTGTAAAAAAAATTTGGAATCACCCTGTATAATTGTATTATACGTGGTTTATTTTTCTTTCGGGTTTTCTCGGATTTCGGATTAAAGATTTTTTTTTTATTTTTATGTTCATGGTCGGGCTATGTTTCAGATTGTCTTTAAATAGAATTTTTAGGCTTTAATTAGGAATAACCCGAGTCGTGCCGGGTATCATGTGCCCTCAGAAGTTGTAGCATTATGCGTTATGACAGCGAATTAAGAGGTATTCCTATTACTAAAATTATTGCGATCGGCACAGTCCTAGATGAACATTGTATATAAAATATGTGATAAATATATAATGTATTAAATAAGGTGTGTTAAACATGGAAGATTAAAATCATTAAAACACAAGATATGGTAGTAATTTAAAGTTAAATTTATTATTAAGGATTTAAGGATATTATTCACTCAAGTGTGAAATAAACCTGTGAATTATGGCCATATTATCTGGAATATTTGTTAAATGGCAAAATTATTATTATTATTTTAATATTCATACCCTGTTTATCTTTGTAATTCTTTTTTCACTATTTTTCAAAAAGTCGTTCATGTTTATCAGAAAAATCTGCTGTCTGCCGCGTTTTATTATCAGCAAGCAATCTCTAACTCCTTATTCAAAAAATTTTGCAAAGAAATTTCAATGTTATTGTGGTTATTCTTTCCTACACCAATCATCAATAAAAAGAATTTTTTAGAACTGTAATTCTAAAGATTTCTAAAAGTGTTTACGATATGGTATATCAAACAGCTGTGTTTTTACTATTTAAATTATTAATTTGAAAAAACTTTTTAAATTATAATTAAAGGTGTATTTCGATTGAAACTGCTTATTTTCTGATTTATTTTTAAATTCATTTTTGTTCTCATATGCATCACACTGGCAAATTATCTTATTTAGTAAGTACACAAGGTGCCGCGATTGTCGATTCTTTGATAAATGCAGAAAATATGGCAAAAAAAGCAATCAAAAACGGCATTTTGAACCGATTTTTACGAAGCGTGAAATCTGGGAACGAAAAAAAAGGGGTCATACTGAGAAAATAGTTATTTATAAATAAAATTCTAATGAATTGAGCGTAAAATGGCATCACACGGCACCTCATACGTCTCTTCAAAAAATCCCCTCAGCAAGTTTCATATTTCTACTATGTGTATGACATTGTA
Organism: Maratus speculifer; assembly: GCA_964019185.1. Classification (NCBI taxonomy): domain Eukaryota; kingdom Metazoa; phylum Arthropoda; class Arachnida; order Araneae; family Salticidae; genus Maratus; species Maratus speculifer. Next base: position 270,629,474 of record OZ025290.1, on the reverse strand, counting down.
TCGGAAAATTTCGAGCTGTTGAAGGTGGAAAAGCGTTTTTTCGAATACACCCTTAAATGGTCGGAAATTCTTTTAATATCTTTTAAAAAATTTTACTATTTCACTTTTTTTTAGAAAATTAGAATTTCTTGTTACGTTTCAAACCGAGTGTTTAGTTCAATAAAAAGCAGAAAAAGGGGTTAGATTGAACACTAATTCTATATTCATAGTACAAAAAATTTATAATTCTATAATTGTAGTTAAGAATTTTGCTTAAAGTCTGTTAAGAAAAACATCTAGGTATATATAACAATCTGTTAGATATAATTAACTTTTTAGGATAGGAAAACTAATTTTGTCCTTTTTCTTATATTTTTTTATGTTGTTTAAGTTAAATTCGCTTACATTACTGTTAAGTTTTAACAAAAATGAAATATTTTACACCCAGAAAAAAGTTTTGTTGGATCAACAAAAATTTGTTTGGTCCAACAAATATTTTCTTTTAAATATGAGTCAATGGAAATTTTGTTTGAATAAATAAAAAAGTATTGCTGATTTTTTTTTCATCAATTTTCCGTCTACAATTTTCATCCGAAATGCATAATAACGTCATTAATCCGTCTCAATTTGAAGAGTTTTTATTATCCAAAAATTATGTTTATCATTTATAGCTATATAAGTCAATTAAACAAAATTACGTGAGAGAGTTATGGTTACTGCACACCAATTTAAATTTTGTTGGAATTACAAATTGAAAATACAAGACTTTAATAAGACTCAAATAAAATTGATGAAATTTTGTTAAAATTTTATAAGTCTTAACAATAACTTTTTTGAGTGAGCAACAAAACCGATTTTTTACTTTAATTGAAAAATTCTCTTATAACAACCAAAATGTACTCAACAAAACATGTTTTGTAGTTTAAATCAATTCCTTTTTCTGGGTGTAAAATTAATATTTTTAAAGCGTAATTTGTTTGCGATGATACATATTAACTATTAATGGAAAATACTACCTCTGACAATAAAGCTCGGTGAATAGTCCTGTAACATTAATGTAGATGAAATATTAACGAAAATTACCGTAGCATCCTTCGAAATAGTCCTCTCCTATGACTATGCACCGCTGAGATCTGCTATACATATTCTGGGAAATTTACAAGAAGTCTTCCTTTGGGATGGAGTTCAAAAGCTTCGTCACGTTTCGTTGGATGTCAGCAATAAGGTCAAATCTCTTCCAAAGAGAGCTTGAGTTTCTTTTGGTGTCTTGCAAAGCTTAAAACCGAACTTTATACTGATATTTTGTTCGTTTATTTTCTTGTTCTCAATTAAGAACCAATATACTGAACAAGCACTTAGTAAAGCACGTCTTACACAGAACATAAACGACGATCAACTTAACAACGATGAGGGAAAATGGTCAATACTTGCCTCTATGCATGTGCAGCGTTTTGTTTTCCCTGTGCTGCCAGATCGGTCGTTCTCAATTCATTCACCGAACTTTATTGGCAGAGGTAGTATATAAATGCCGAACTTCCTTTTTATGCTTATAATAATTTAACACTGTTATAGTTTCAGAAATAATTAATTATCATACCATAAAATGAATAACTACAGATAATAAAATAGAAACAACTATTCACAAATTAACACCGGGCGAAAAAGCTTTGAAATGTGGTGTTTAAAAATTTTGCTGAATAGTCAAATATTTTTCCTTCAACTAAAAATATTTTTCTGAATAATTTTCTGGTTGTTTGAGACTTAAAAACTGTGTACCTTCTATAGTTTGCTTTTTGAGGGTTTTGTTCATCTGATGAAACCCTATTCGTTTCTGTCCTCTGTCTGTCCGTCTGTTGTAGAGTCGTACACAAAAACTGCATGAGTCAAATATCTCAAATTTTGTTTACTTACAGATAATACCTCGTGTCACACAACAAATGATAAAATTTTGAATAAGTATTACTTTAATTAAATTAAATTTTTCAATATCATCCGTTTTGCGATTTTAATTTTAAAAAAGAACTTTAATTTGAACGTTTTTCTGGCGACATCATAAATTGAAGGTCGAGAGGTTCTGATTTCTCAACTGGTAGTCGGTAGGTGCTGGGTTCGAACACAATCAAGGCCGTCGGCCTAACCGTTCGGAGTTTTCGTGGTTTGCGTAAATACGGCTTAGGTTCCCTTAGAAAGACCGCCACGAACCGCACTCACCCTGGGCCTATATCCCTCGAGTTGATAATCGGCCGACATAAAATAAACCAAACCAAACCATAAATTGGAGGCAAAGCGTCTCTCTATAGTAATCTGAAGGATTTTAGTTCGATTCCCGATGCTGGAAGACAAAGTTTTATATTGCAATGAATTAAATTTCTTTTTTTCTTTTTTTTACAATTTAAGGTTTTATATTATTAGGGTTTCGTTCATTTGATATTCATATTTTTTTAATTGAATTTCCTTTCTGTTTTAAAAACTATTGTGATTTACAGGGTGTTTCAAAAATTACCGGTATATTTAAAAAATCAATAACAACTAAACGGGCAGCGATAGAAATACACCGTTTGTTGCAATATGCTTGAGTAACAGTAAATTTTCAGGCAGACAAGCTTTGGAAATTAGTTACAATTTTCAACAACAGATGGCGCTTCAGCTTAGAAAAATCTAAAGTACTATATTTTCCACATATCCACCATGTGCAGCAATAATATGGCGTAGTTTCTGAAAACGAAATCATCAGAAACCTCTGTAAACGTGTCAGGCGGGATGGCTTCACATGCAGAAGAGATGTACTGCTTCAGTTGTTCCATTGTGTCTGGATTGTGGCGGTACATCTGATCTTTCAAGTCAAAAATCCTATGTTCTAAGGAATAAACCATTTTTTTACAGCAAACTTGCAACATGTTAACAGCACATGCTTACAGCAGAAAGATGACTTACAGAATGACAAACACACAGACTGCGTTTTCCTCTATAGCGTTCAAATCGCCTGCAGCGCAATTTGTTGTTGAAAATTGTAACTAATTTCGAAAGTTTGTCTGCCTGAAAATTTACTGTTGTCCCAAGCATATTGCAACAAACGGTGTATTCCTATCGCTGCCCGTTTAATTTTTATTGATTTTTCAAATATATTGGTAAATTTTGAAACACCCTGTTCTAATGATTCAGCATTTAAAATTTCAGTTAAACAATTTTTTTCGCTTTTAGAAATTTAAATTTTTATTTATATCTCAGCTAATTTTTTTTTATTTCGGATTTTTCAAAAATTTTGGAATTTTGAATTTTATTTAAATAATTTTATTTTAACATTTTTAATTTGATTAAAATAAAAAACTTCCTTTTATAATTATTTTAAAAACTAAATTTGTTGGTGCTACTATCTATGTAAAAAAAATAATTATAATAAATTAACAATTTCGATTTATTAATTAAAGGAAAGGTTGGTGTGATAGAAATATTTAATGAAACCCTCTGAGCGATCTGCGATCACACTTACCCACTTGTTTTAGTTTTCTAATAATGCTTTATACGTTTCTTTTATCAATAAAAGTATTGACACTGACCAATAAATGGTTGCTAAATAAAAAATAACTAAAACCAAAAATTCGCGTCTAAAAAAAGGTTCATCTTTTGACCAATGGTTAGGCTGGAGGAGGAGCAATGTTACAAACTGGTTATCAATTACCAGAAAATTAAATCGATTTCTGAATTGCTTTTGAAACGAAACATGTGACACCCAGACATTTAAATTATGCATTTTTGTATTTATATAAAATAAGTAAATTTTTAACGTAACTAGTCGTTGGGGACCACCGTAATACTTACTCATCATGGATATGTATATGAAAATAAAACATGTGAAAACTATTTATACAATGCATTGCAATTCATAAACAAAATTTAAATATTGTTAATATACATAGTAATGCTATATTAAAGAACTGCTGATGTACCAATTTCGACAAATTATATAAAACGCCAAACTAATCAAGTAGTACCGAACTGCGTAAAAGAAACATCCTTATAACTCCAAAAATAATAATTCTATTAACTAATAATTAACTGTGTCTGTTTAAGCGTCTCATTTCCAATTAAAGTATACCTCTGAATTGAAATTTGAATGAAATACAGGGTCATGAAAAATCGAAGAATGTGAAAAAAAGGATTACAAATATCTCGGCAACTAATAATCCGATCGACTTCGTTCTATATGCAAAATGTGTGTTATTTTATTGCCTTTTACGTCCATTCCTTAGAACAAAAAAATTCGAAAATTTTTATATACCTTTCATCAGAACGAATTTTTCGAGGGTCCGAAAAAAATAGTTCCGGATAATCGAGGTTGCTGATATTAAATAGGGTTCGTCCCATTCTTACATACTAACTACATACAAAATTTCAAGTCTCTATCTCAATTTGTTCGGGAGATAGAGCGTTTACAGACAGACAGACAGACAGACAGACAGACAGACAGACGGACGGCAAAATTTTTTTTCTAAAAATATGTTTTTCGGAATCTCCACTATCTAAAACGTGTAAATCCGTCAAAAAAAAATTTCGATTTTCAAAACGATTGCAAGACTTACCCTATACTACGTATGATGGGTAAGTAAAAAGAACATTTTCTTTAAAGGATTGCGACCGAAACAGGTATGTAAGACCGAAAACGAATTTCGGTAATAAGTTTGGTAAAACGAAATCAAAAATGTCCAATTTTTATTTATTTATATATGTTACAGGCCAAACCCGATTTTAGGCCAAACTAGAATGGCCTAAGCCAAACTAGTCTATCCTAAGGCCCATCGGATAAACTAGATTTTCCTAGGCCAAACCGGTTTATCCTAACGCCCATCGGATAAACTAGTTTTTCCTAGGCCAAACTAGTCTATCCTAAGGCCCATTAGACAAACTAGATTTTCCTAGGCCAAACTAGTTTGGCCTAACCCTTATGGGATAAACTAGTTTAGACTGCTGTTTATTCATCTGAACTAGTTTATCCTAGGCCAATTCAATTTGGCGTGATTTTATTGAATTCAATGATCGCCTCAACGCCAACATTCTTGTTTGTCCTAGGCTGATCTAATTTATCCTAGGCCAATGTAGTTTTACGTGTTTTTAGCTCACGGGCGTCAAAGCCAGAGAAATAATGGGCTCACAGGTTCTGTACGTATGTACGCATGTACGTAACACGATAACTCTTGATAGAGATATCCAATTTGGTTTAAATTTTGGATGTAGGTTCATTCTGATAAGGTACTTTTCTGATTAATTTTGGGAATTCATTGGATAGGAATAAAGGGTAATAGGAATAAATATGTCTAGGAATAAATATGTATGTACGTATGTACGTATGTGCGTAACGAGATAACTCTCGATAGAAATAATGTAATTTGACATGTTTTTAACTCATACGGCTACCAAATCCTGAGAACTAATGTGCCCCTAGGTTCTGTATCTATGTAAGTACGTAACGCGATTATTCTTGATAGAAATAATCGATTTGCATCAAACTTTCAATGTAGGTTTATTCTTATAAGGAGCTTTTTTGATTACTTTTGGAGGTTATTGGAGAAGAATAAGTGGGGGTGAGAGAACGAGAAGCTGATTCGCCCCCTTCCCTTAATTTAAATAAATGGATTTCCATGCATTATTAGCATATTTTTTTCAAATTTTAGATATAGGAGCATTCTCTTGAGGGGCCTCCATGATTAGTTGTGAGTGTTCATTGTTTAAGTATAGAGGGAGGGGGATAGGAGTAACGCCCCATAATTTATGTAAATGCTTTTTTCACGCAGAATTTACTGATTTGTTTCAAATTTTAGAAAAATATTCATTCTGCCAAAGGGCTTCCCTAATTAGTTTTGGGGATTAATTGAATAAAAAAAACGAGAATAATGGGGGGATCCCGCCTAATTTTGGCAAATGTGTTTTTCATGCAGAATTAACCGATTTGCTGCAAATCTTGGATCTGTTCATTCTAATGAAGCACTTCACTGACTAATTTTGATGGTTCTTCGGTTAAATATAAGGGGGAAACTTACAATTTATTTCTTTATTAAATTAGATAAATAGGTTATAATACAGAATTATCCAATTTGCTTAAAGTTTTGGGCATGAATTCCTTTGGTCAAGCGCTTCTTTAATTGAGTTTTTCTTTTGTTTCAATATAATGGGGTAGTGGATGTTTTATCGTCTTCCTTAAATTAGATAAATAGGCTTTTATGGAAATTTATCTGATTTGCCGTAAATTTTGAATACAGTTTTTTTAAGGCGAATCCCTGAATTATTTTGAGGGTTTAATGATTAAGTATAAAGGGAGGAATGGAAGATTACCCTCCTTAAATCAGATGAATTCTTTTTGAGCAGAATTATCCGATTTGCTTAAAATTTTGGATAATTGTTTAATTTAAATAAAGCGTATCTATGATTAGTTTTGAGGGTTCAAAGGTTAAGTATAGTTGGGGGAAATAGGAAAAAGTAATCCAACTTACTTTATTTTTTGAGGGTGTTATTCTTTAAAATAATAAGGCTGTAATACACAATAAGTGTAAACAGCCTGTGAATGCAAAGCCATCACTTTAATTGGGCAATATTCTTTTTAATATTGATCCAGACTACTGTTCCATAGCTAATCTTGTGCAAAGTGGTTTTGTTATCATCCTTATATACTGTATTTTATTCCAAGGGTTGTAGAATACTGTCAGAGGTTTGCACGGGCCGGAATTTCCAGGCCACGTCCCCGCCTGACCTGGCCGCCAAGCCTCTAAATTATGTTGTGTTACCTACATTGCCCTTCCTTTTAGAGTTGAGGATTTTTATTGTTTAAGTCTAAAATTTAGACTGAAAATTTTAACTGAATTTTCAATTCACTTAAAGAATTTTCCGGAAGGGTATTTTCTCATAGGAAATAGATACATCTCAAAATCGAAACTATCCAGATAAAATATTTCAAATCCTAACCAAAAACTTCCAATGCTTTTTTTATATTTATTTTAATATTTTCGAAATATATTCATATATCTATGTTTGTCGAATAGTTTTAAACTTTCGCATTGAAATTCCTATCCCAAATCTTAAAGTAAACAAAATGACATTTTCTTGTCAGATAACTCAAATAAAGTATTGCACGCAGAGAGTAGATACATATCGAAAAAAAAAGCCTAATGTTTCTTTTTTAATATTTTAAAAAGATTGTACCCTAAAAAAACTTATATAGACGATAAAGTATAAAATTTTCCAGAAATCTGTGTTACTTTAGTGATTTTTTACTACGTATAAACTTGAAGCTCACTCGAATTTGTTTCGGTTATATTTTAATTTGATCACTGGTATGTTTTAATGTTTATTTCTAAAAATAAATAATTCGATATATGCTTGAAGCAAAATGAAGCGAATAGAGAGGGATTGTGTCTATATATCCATTGATTAGTGTCCATATAACATGCACAATACTGTACGTACTACTATATTTGACTTCAACCTTTCATCTTTTTGCATCCTTCTGGGAGCAGCGAATTTCGTGCTATTCTATCGAAGATAATTTTCAGAATATTCAAGCTGTGTTTTGAGGCTTTCACAAAAGTATTTGTATATGATTAGTAACACATTATATAAATTATATTTTGATTGCAAACACTCATGCACAGTGAAATATTATTTAGTAAAGCTACTCATTTTCTATCCAATTTTTATTATTTTTGAATTCTGTTCAGAAAATATGTACAATGTTGTTTGTTATATTTTCTGAAACAACATTTCTTTCTGTTAAAAACTCTGCAAATTAAAAGCAAAATTTGGCAAAATTTTGGACTGTTTTTGTAAAAAACTTAATGTCTCTAACGATTATCCATGCTATCTTCATAAGAATGAACACAATTTATTACAATAAGTCACTTAATCATAATCTGCAGTTTGAGCGCTTTTGCTACGTTAGTTTTGACAGGGTTATCTGAAAGATCTTCATTATTTTCAATTTGATGACGGGCCCCTATGGGATTTCGTCAAAAAAATCTCCGCGGAAATAAACGAGCTGTTTATATACTCGGATTTTCAGAATAATCCCCCGTGTATTTTCTACATATATTTTAAAACGTCTAAAATCTCATTTGACCGGTCTTCTTTGACCATATAGTGTATTCATAAAATACTGACTTTTTCCTAAAACTTAATAAAAAATGTCAATTTGTGGAATATCTCTTATCATTGCTATTAGAGACAAGAAAAAATCAACTCACGTCTATTAACGATATTTTTCTGAATATGAGTTTCTCCATAGAGTTAACTATGAAATTACGTAAAAAATCGTTGTTCGCTCATGCTCCAGAAAATTAATTTCATACAATTACTCAAACTTCATAAAATAATTAATATATTTATATTCCAACTGCATATATACAATTATATTGTTTCCATTACATACCATTAAATTGTTTCTACTATATTTTGCCAATTTTTGTGAAACTGGCGTTAAATTTGATTGAAAACCCTGCAAGCTATCAGTTAAAACCTGCAAAGATTTTTTAAACTTAAAAAAAAATCACTGTACCTCTATAAATATATGAGCAATTCTTACAAAAATCAGTGGACATGTTGTAAAGTATCTACATATTTGTATCCTGCGATAAGTCCTTTCGTTCATTTTAATGTGCAGGGTGATCCCAAATATAATTATTTTTTTTTTTTTTTTTTTTTTTTTTTTTTTTTTTTTTTGTCAGCCCCCTAATTGTCCTCCAAACGAAATGAACGTCGACAAATATCAAAACTCTTCTCTTCATAATTTTGCATGCTATTATTTTCTGCATATTATGAATGCAGTTAAAAATTATGAACTTAATTTGATGCAGTGAATTATGGATGTTGACAAGAAAATTTGATATGCTAAATAGAAGGTTAGAAAAATGGAGAGAGACACACAACCAAAATGACGTTAAAATTCTTAAAAAGAAAGTTAATACGTTATTAATGAGTGCAGCGCCTTCGATATTGAAGCCTTCTGCAGTAAAAGAATTTCAAAAGATTGATATTATTAACATGCCAGGCAGACAGTTCAATATGACAGAATTAGAAGTTTTACATAAAGGTCCAAAATTTATGTTTGAACAGAAACAAAATGTGAAAATTCGGTGATGGAAGAAGAATGTTTAACAGTGAAGGTTGCTAGTGAAAACAGGGAAGAAACTAGAAATATCACTTTTACTGAAGTTGATAAGTACATAAAAAGACCTTTAAAAGATACCAATAGTGATTTAAAAATAGTTAGAAAGTTGAAAAAATATACTAATATTCTATTCATACAGACAGATAAATCTAATAGGATTGCAGTAATTGATCGTGAAGATTATTGTAATAAAATGCTAAAAGCTATTGAAGAAATGAAATGTTCTTTAATCGTGAAATGCCGATTGAAATAGAATTAACAATAAAAAAGACTACTGGCCAGATCATATGTAGTGAAATTAAGAATTAATAAATAAGGTGTCATTCCACGTCTTGTTCGTAGAATAAATAATCATAAAGGAGGGTTTTCTTTGCGCCCCATAGTAATGAGATGTCAAACGCCAACATATTTTTTGGAAAAGGCTTTTTTCTTATTATTGAAGGATTTATTACCACCTTCAGATTTTATTGTTAATTCCACAGCTGATTTTGTCGAACATATCAAGATGCTTAAGATTTCTCAAGATTGCATTTTGGCAAGTATGGATGTGATTTCCGTTGTCGCCACTGTTTCCATCAATTGACGTTAATGAAGTGTGTTCCTATATTAATGATTTGACACATAAATCAGAAAAATTTAGTTACAATATGAAAATGACATTGAAAAGTGGCTTACAGTTGATCACAAATAGTAACTTTTTTATGTTTGATGGGAAATTTTATGAGCAAAAAATGGGGGCTCCAGTTAGTTCTCCTATTTCGGGCTTTCTCGAGGAATTAAAGATAAGACCATAATGAAAAAAGAATCTGAAAGTTTTGATAAAATTCCTATTTTTTGGAAAAAGTATGTTGATGAATTTATTTGGTTTGGAAGGGGGAGATAGGTTCTTCCGTTAGTTTTGTTGAGGATGTTAATAAATTAGATAAAAATATTCAATTTACATATGAGCTAGAAGAGAATTGTAGTTTACCATTTTTAGATACCATTTTAATTAGGGAAGGGGATTCATTGAAAATAACAGTTTATAGAAAGAAAATTAACGCCCTACATATTATTCCAATTTCTGCATGTTCACCTTTTTGTTATAAATTCTCCACTTTTCGATTCATGGTTAATAGAGTTCTTAAGGTTTGTTCTGATGAATTTTTAAGTAAGGATTTGAATATTATCCGTGAGATTGCAAGTTCTAATGGGTATAAAATAGGGAGCATCAATAAATTTAAAAATTGTTATGAAAAAGGGAAAGCTAAACCACAAAATTCTGGATTAATTGAAAGTTTCAATAAAGTGGGATATCGTATAAAATTTACAAGAATTTCATTTCCAAATTTAAAAGGCAGTTTTGAGAAGTTAAAATTTAGATTAAAAAAGTCTAATATTGAATCGATAGTGACACCGCCACCAAAATTAAAGAATTTACTTAATAAACAATTTTACCCTATAGGACACGATGATCTTGCAGGGGTTTATGAAATTCCTTATATTACAGAAAAAGGTGACTTAAAATATTACATAAGCAAAACTGGGAGAAAACTTGGAATCAAAAAACGTGAACATGAATCTGATATAAAATTTGGTCGTATTAACATTGCTTTATCTAAATTATTTATAAATGAGGAGGAAAAAATTCTGTTTAATGAAATAAAATTATGTTTCATATCAAATTGCTGTCGTAAATCCATTGTAAGGGAGTCTATTGAAATTTATACACGTAAAAATTTTGTTTGAAATGATAATTTTTCTTTTAATATTACGGTTAGAATTTATATATAAATTCCTCGTGAAAGCTTGAATAGGATGAACCAAGTTGATAATTAATTTTGATCATGGTCTATTTTTAATTTATTATTTTTACAAAAATTCGCGTGGTTTTTAATTTACATCTCATTGTCGCGAATTGTTTTTATTGACTGTGAAACAAAACTGCATATATTTCAAGCGTTCCAACTTAATGCTGGAATCTGTCGTAAATTAACAAGCTGCGCCAGCTGGTGGCAGGGGTGCAAATGAATGCGCGGGTTTGACGTCATATATGCGCAGATGTTTATTATCTCAGCATCTCTTGCGCATATTTTCCAAATTTTCACTCAACCATGAATGATGAATCTGTTGTTTACCAGATTTAATTCAAAATATTTTTTGTTACAGTTTGTTTTGATAAAAATATGCAATATATATATATATATATATATATATATATATATATATATATATATATATATATTCACAATATCATTTTAATTTCGGGGGGAAAAAAGTCCTAATGCAGCAAAAACACTGCTTTTTGCCCGAAACGAAAACGACATTGCGACTACTTTTTAAATACACATATTTTTATCAAAACAAGCTGTAACAAAAAATATTTTGAATTAAATCTTGTAAACAACAGATTCATCATTCATGGTTGAGTGAAAATTTGAAATTCATGACTAAAATTTTAACAGGTATTCTCTAAAATGGTTTTGTCTGTTTCTCTTCATATAATTTTGAAATTGTAAATATTGTAGACCTAAATTTCATGAAAGCTATTCAGGTTAAAAGGAAAACATTTTTAATATATATGCATACAGTATTTAAATTTTAATTTATATGAATTTTTAATATAAATTCTCGAAATAGCTTTGTCTGTTAAGAAGAAAAAAAAAGAGAGAGAGAGAGTTTAATCTACGATTTTAGGAAGATGATTGTCTAGAACGTTAAATATTTAAACAAATAAATTAACAATATTTCTTTGTTTAACAAAACAACATTTAATACATACATTTAAAATTAAAGTCATTCCAATTATACGTATAATGAAATAGGTTTTTAAATTAAAAGAATGAAATGTTTGCAAGTTAAATAATAAAAGTCGATACGACCAAGAAAACATCGGATCTTTATCGTCTGCCATTGGTAAATGAAAAATGGAGCTAAAGTCGAATATTTTATTTAGTATTAAATTCTATACATTTCTAAGTATTGATAAACATTATATTATCATAGGGAATATAACGGTATATACAATTTTGTATAATTTAGCTCATCAAGAATTTAGTAGAATGTGACACTATTTTAAAATTTTTCATACTACTTACTAAATTTAACGAGTCATCTTTCATTACATTAAAAACATAATTAAAATCGAACATATTTTAATCAGCGATATTTGTATCGCATAGTTAAATGATATTTCGTCTTAGTATATTTTATGTTAATATGTAGTCCTACTACACTTATTTATTCTATATTTATTTACAATATTTCAAACCTAAAACTTATTCTACGCAATGTTTTAAAGTAACATTTTATAGAAACAAAAAAGTTTTGTTGCCATTCACACAAAAGAAACTGAAATCTACTTAATAATCCTCTAGTTATGCACCCCTGCCGCTAGATGGCATATGCCTTGACCCCGCCTTTAATCTTGCGGACAGCACTTCCATAGGAGTTGGAACGCTTGAAATATATGCAGTTTTGCTGTGAAACGATTCGCATTTTTATTTTTATTTTATTATGATTATGGTTCTTATAAGATGGAACCGAAACATGTCAACATTTGTTTTTAATATTTCGTTACACCTCTCAAGTAAAATAAAATTGTTTATTGAAATCGTTTATTTTATTTTATTTTATTTTATTTTTTTATTTGATGGTTTAAGAATGGATGGGGAATTAAAGAATAAAAACTTTAAAAATTCAACATTTCGAGTTTTTTTTTTTTTAACCGAAAATAGGATTAAAATTGCCCTGTCGATGTAAAGCAAATTATTCTAGAACTTAAACACAGCAATGAAAATTTTCAAAATAATATCCTACAAATATAGTCACGTACACTTACTCGCTGGTTATTTTAGAAACAATTGCGGACTTTAGACCAAAAATTCTGAAAACAGTGAAAGAAATCAAGGGACAAATCCGATATCCTGTGCTACATTCTTGGTGTTTTTTTTTTTTTTTTTTTTTTTTTTTTTTTTTTTTTTTTTTTTTGATCTAGTTTAAATCTTAAACCTGATAAACTTGACTAGTAATATAGCAATAATAATAGTAAAATAATAGCAATAATAGCAATATTAAACTCCCCTTTTTTAAATATTAAATGCATTTTTGGCAATTGTGAGCGAGATTTTAAACATCTTACTACAAGCTTTGGTAAGTTTTACCCCCCTATATTATTGTATTATCATTAAAACGGGGGGTTCAGTGGGGCAGAGCCAATCTGACAATAGAAAAGTTCCTTTATTTAGAATGCTAAAAATTGTGTTATTGCATCGAGGAAATTTTTTCAAGATGGCGGAAAATCATCATTTTTAAATCTTTGTTATTTATAAATCAATGATTTTACAGAATTTTCTATTTTTATAAAATAGTGCAAAATCATTGATTTATAAATAACTAAGATTTAGAAACGATGTTTTTCCGCCATTTTGAAAAATCTTTCATGTCGCCAAAACGGCATTTTGGCGCAAAATTTTTCGCCAAATTTCGCTACCTAGCACAGGATATCGGACTTTTTCCGAAATCAAAGACAAATGGAATAGGAAAATATATATTTGCGATCAATTCATCTATTAATTCTGTAGATCATATACACGGCTGCACAGAAGTTTTAAACAGCATTCGTTTATCAGGGAATTTTCTGAGTGGAAATTTTCAACTGCGCTATGCTTTTAAATGAACTAGCTTTTAAATAAATAGATCACATACAGGGCTGTACAAAAATAGCATATTTCCCAGACTATTAATGACAATAGCAGAAATTGGGTTTTCAAATGCATCACGCATTCCCAGATTCTTTAATTAGACAATCTCTTTCACCTTGGTAAGTTTTATTACAGCAATCTGGATGCGCTGGAAAATGTTTCAGAATTTATCCGTAAACATGATTTCTCTCTCTCTCTTATTTTTTTTAATTGGGTTTTCATATCTATACATGGTTTACAATATTTTTATAACTTTTAATATTTTCGCCTTGTAGTGTCAAAATCCTGCAAAATTGTTCGTCATTCTTCTTCTGCAGGTATTTAAAGAACGCAAAATGTTGGAATTACCTTTCCCGCAGGGTTCTCGCCATTGCGATAAATCACAGCAAAATGCCTCATTTGGCAAGTAAACGAACAATGAAATTCGCCAAATTGCGAGTACTCATTTTCTGCTCTTTTTGTGTGTTTGTGTGTGGTGTACCAGTACAGTTGAGGGTACTTCTAGGTTATCCCGTCAACCAAAAAATTATCGCCAAACTATAAGATTAAATGCCAATAATGGATGATCGTGGATGTCACATTCAATGACATTAAATGCGATTCACGTGCTTAAAATGTCATTAAGTGATTTTTATTTTGACCTTTTTATTAATATTTTTATCATTATTCTACTAATTATTTGTTTTTTCGTTATTTAAAATCAAAATTATATCAACATGTATAATTTGGCTATTAGTTTGGCGATTTGTATAATTTGGCGAAATTGGTCGACATGATAACCTAGAAGTACCCAGTTGTGATTCTGATCCGCATTACTGAACGATTGATGCCACTTTATATGTTCAATCCCACTGTGCCATTTACATTGCTCTATTTATAAAGATGCTGGCTCAATATCAATCTAGTTTAGCAATAGACAAATAAACAGAAAGGATTAATGTGATTGGTGTTTCTCTATTGTGAGTTATGCCGAATCTCGTCGGTAAAAACACAAACAATATTACACCCGCATCAAGCGCCAAGTAGGGAAAATTTTTTGCTTGAGTGCGGTGAGAAAACTAGCCATTTACGATGCTTTTTATTAGTTCTAAGCTAATTTTTGAAATTTGATAGCAAAATTCATTTTTGAAGCCATCGGATGACTGCAGCGTCTCTGAATTTAATATTATAACTTATATTAAGAAGGTATTTTTCTTATACAGGGTTTCCAGCAAATAACATCCCGATTTCAAATTTAAATTTCTCATAAACAAAGATCGATAGAATTATGCGGTCAACGGGTTTTTTTATTAGGTAAGCTCTATATATGCTATCTAAAAGTTTAGAACGGTGAATATTTTGAAAAAGTTGTGTTCTGATTGCAAAGAATGATTTAATTTGACATTTTTCTTGTTTGAGATTGCTTACAGAAAACTGTTTTTTGGTTTATAGTGCCATATTTTAACGATTTTTCGAACAAATTTGTGGAATTTCGAAATTTCAAAAATTTAATTCCAAAAAACTTTAAAATATGGCATTTTAAACCGAAAAATTCATTCTCTGGAAGCAATCTAAAACAAGAAAAATGTCAAATCAAAGTATTCTTTCCAATCAGAACATAATCGTTTCAAAATATTCACCGTTCGAAACTTCTGTGTAAGATTTTTACAGCCTTCCTAATAAACAAACAGTTTACCGCATAATTCTATCGATCTTTGTTTTTGGGAAATTTAATTTTAAAATCATGGTCTTATTTTCTGGACACCCTGTATAAACTATTGTAATTCAGTGTCAAATATGTGCGTCATTTATTTGAATTTTATAGCGGTGCGTAAAATATGTTTTCTAGTATGGGCGTACATCAGCGTTTAGGTATAGCAGGGCACACGAATACAAAATTAAAAATTTCAACGTATTCAGATTTTTTTTTCTTATAACTCGCTGTGGTTTAATCTAATTATTTCACATCCTAAAGAAAGCATGACGAAGTATAGAAAAAATATTACATGGAAATTTCAAATAAGTATGATGAATACTTAATGAGAGAAGATTATTTGCAGACCATAATTTTTAATTCTGCATTTATAAAATGAGGCATTTTTCTTTTGACTTATTTCGTTAACCAGCTATATAGGACAATTTATGTAAAAATATTAATTGCGAAAATTTTAACAAAATATCAGTGACATAGTGAGATACCTGCCTTTCAAAAATATTCGATAAAGTTCTCGTTATTTATTACTAGTTTCTTGTAGACAGTCGAAAGGAATTTGTTCATGCATTGCAAATTTCATACAAAGGTATACATAAAGTAAACTAATTCACCTCAATTTACAGCTATTGAAGCAATTCATAACAAATTTCAATATATGTACAATTGGAATCAATTTTTCATTTACTTTTCAGTAGTGAAATTATGCCCAAATATAACAAACGTTTTCTTCAAATATTGTTTCTGAGATGTATTAAGATTTTTCCGATATTAACAATAAAACTTTTAACAGTGTAAACGCTTACACCAGTAGGCAAAATCAAATCCGAACATCAATATTTTATTAAAGTTCATCTTTAGCGCCAATTCGATTCTGGATTTCTACTTCAATAAATAAAAAATAATTTGAAACTCAAGTTTAAATTTTAATTTTATAGAAGTGTATGAAAGGTATTTTTTTATTAAACAATACATAAATCATTCGTATAACAGATGTAATTTAATCTTGCAAAGCAAAACATTCTTATAGTATGACTTTTTATTTTTTAAAACAAAATGTCTGTTTTGAAATTTAAACAATTCGAGTATTCTTAACAATTTGTTCACTGTACATACTCCTAATGGAATTTTCAACTACACTATAAAATTTTCTTCAACAGCTCTATTTTTTTTTTTTTCGATTTTTATCGATCCGTGAATACAGAAACTAGGAAATGGATCTTTTACAAGAAACTTTCCATTTCCACCATCTACACCTGCTTTAAACATATATGGACCTTTAAATAATCGATGTATCAATATCAATTTATTACAAGGACAATGGCGAGATTGAAGTTTGTGCATACAAAAGAAAAATTATGTATATTTTCTTAATATGTATCAGTCAATTTTGATTATTAATTACGTATAGTCGAAAAAATAAATAATATTAATTAATAAATAAATATCCCATTCATTTTAATCACGATATTGACTCAAAATACGGGAAGGATATGTGCATTATTTCGATTTATGTAAAAAAAAAAGGCTTGGCTCTGAAATTGTACCAAATTCTGGAAACGAACAACTAATATTAACATCATGCTTAGATTTTTTAGCAATATTTATCTAAGATACAACAAAAAATAGGTTAAGCAATTTAGGAGTTTTAAATTTTCCCAGTTTAGAAATCCTTATGTTAAATGCATTTGCAAATAATTCAAAATAATTTGCAATGCAGATAGTTTTCTAAGCGTAACTCAAAAACTACTTACCGAAAAAAAGTGCAATTTTGAATTTGCATGTTCGACTCACATAGACTGTTAAAAATCTTGCAGCATTTTGTACAGTCATTTCACCGTTTTCTGAAAAACCAGTAACATAACCGTAATTTAACTCTATTCTGACCATTAAATTTGTAATAATAAGTTCAGAAAAACGTAAAAAGACGGTTGTTTTACTTTTTTGTAGAAAACGGTCAAATGCCTGGATAAAATGCTGCAGATTTTTAACAGTGTAGGAATTGGCTCCTGTTAAAATATAAACTTTGACTTTTGCTTAAAAAAAATAGACGAATTACTATTAGCAATCTGTTTCGCAACATTTACAGATGAATTTAACATTAGGAATTCTGAACTTAATGATTTTCTGTCAGAATTAAAACAAGATAAATCCTTCACTGATATTATTAACTCTGAAAAACTTGAGTCTTTGTTTGATTTGAAGTATTATATGAGGCATATAGATTATATATATAGCAAGGTTTTTAATTAGGCTGAATAGCTCAGTGTTAGAGCATAATTTCTAGATTACTTCAGTGAGTAACGTCTCGTTTTATTGACTAGACTAAAATTTTACTAAAAAAAATTTTACTAAAAAAGTCAATAACACAAATAGGCTTTCGTACTGTAAATTTCAGAGTCTGCTGCGATTTCAGTAAGAAGACAACTATTTAAAGAGGATCCGAGACAGAAAAATCTTCAAATTTTCTAAAAAAAACATATTTATTGCATTAAAAATTTCTTTCTTTTACTTAATATGACGTTTAAATCATGTATCTACCTTAATTGGAACAGGAAATATAAATTTTCTTGTTTTACTTTGTTTTCAAAATCTAGCTTTCAAGCGATGGTTGCCATAAAAACTACATACATACATATATATATATATATTTGAAAATGCGTTTTCTTTCACGATGGTTTTTTTTTTTTCAACATTTCTCCTATTTGAATTTTTATAAGTCAAGAATCATTAAATTTAAATACTTCGAATTTAGAACATATCTTTTGCAATTGTTTTACGTTAATTTTGATTTAAGAAAATTTGAAAAAAAAAAAATATTTACTTTGGAAAATATGATTTCTTTTCTTTAAAGTTACATCTTTTTTTTTAATTTTTGCTTTAAATAATTTTAATTTTTATTTAAATTAATATTTTTTTTAATTCTGATTCAGATTTAAAGCTCATATGTTTCTGCTTACTTAAATGAAAAAAAAAAATGAAATTCTATAAATAATATATCGAGTTATAACGATTTTAAATTGCCCCACCTTTTTGTCAAATTTTAAATTTTAAAATTAAAACAAAATTGAGAAGATTTGTGACGTGATTTTGTTTACAAAAAATATCGTTAATCATCACAAAAAACTTCAAAGTTTTAACTAAATAAATAAAAGTTATTTTTAAATGTGTCCCGCACCCCCTTAACCTTTTATGTCCAAAATTATAATTTCATAAAAATTTCATCTTCTAAAGTATTTTTCATGAATTTTTTTAACTACATTAGAAAATTTACCCAATCAATCAATAAATTTTAGAAAGATTTTGCCAATTATAACTATTTAATTCAATTTGAGTTTACTGGAATTTTGTGCAATTTTTATAACTTTACTCAAATCTTTTGCTTTATGTTTATTTTTATTTTGTAGAATTACGAAATGCACAACTATAATACGCTTACGACATAAATATGGAAATATTTTCAAACTGAATCCCCCCCCCCCCCCCCATTTAATTTTACAAAGGCAAGACAGCTGGAAAGATGCAAAGGCGAAACAAATCACGCTTTTAAAAATATTTTTGCTTTGTATAACCAGTATGCTTTTGAAACAAGATAAATTAATTAAAGTATCTACAACTCAATCTAAAGTGCATTACTACTAATTGATGTATTATATGAATTTAATGGCATATTTATGGTGTGTATTTAATGGTACTACCTTCGGGACATAAAATGTTATGCCTACATCTTTAACATAAATTTAAAGACAGACATAATTTCCAATCGAATGGCTCTTTCCTTTTTCCTTTATTTGGTTTAAAAACCAAAGTGTACGATTTTGTTTTGTGTGTTGTTGTTTTGTTTCGTTTTGGCCAACAATACTTAATAAACTAAGTAAAAAAATGTTATAAAACTGATAAAATTCCTTTATTTAGATTAACATACATTTCATCGCACGTTGACATTTTCAAAATCATGCATGATAGAAATAGTTTTGTGAACATTCTAAAAAATAGAGCTTCGTAAATAATGTATCGAGACTTCGCGCATGATAGAAACCTGTGCAAACATAAAATAAAATGAAAATTGACATTTGTGAGCGTGGATCAATTTCTACTCTTGATATTAAACCTACACAACATCTCTTTCAAAATTTTAGGTAACTCAAGCAGTACCGAATTATTGCAAATATTTTCACCGCATAAATATATCTGTATTAATTCTCGGATGATAAATAAAATCTTGGCGGATAAATTATTTTGCTATTTTTAAAATCAATCTCTAAAGCTTCTTTGCTGCATAATCTGGCCAAACCTGTAATTCTCTAGTTGTATTGGATGTGTGCTATATGTTCTTTGATTCTAGTTTAAAGTTTTCTACTTTTCATAGCTATCTAAAACTGCATTATTCCACCATCTTTGGTGAAAGGTATTTTATATAATCCTCATAACTGGTTTGTTTAAATTGGATCTATTTTCTTCTATGCTATATTTTTAAATTTCATGGAATGATTTGCAACAAGAAAGATATTGAATTTATTGAGATTATATTTGAAACCTTATAACAACACAGGAAAATATTTTAAAGTGGATAACATTACTTGAAAATAATGTACGTACCATCTTCTCCCGAAAATAAGACGAGGCCTTATAGTCATTTTTGTTTCAAATAAGCACAATAACCTATTTTGGGGAATATCTTTTTCTTTTATTTTTTTAGAATTATTCATACGCTCATTCAAAACAGTTTTTGTTTATGCGAAGAGTTCAATTTATAACATTGATACACACACGCACATACATACATACATATATATATATATATATGAAAGGATAAAACCTATAGCCTTTTTAAAATTTAAAATTTAAATGCCCCTTCTTGTAACCTTAATTCTAATACTTAAAGCTAGTTTGCCCCTGTTAATGTTCTTTCCCAACCTAACATTTATTACTCTCAGAGATGATTTTTGGATGTTCTTTAAGATTAAAAAAGCTGACGTAAACGCAATTCTTAATTTGTAGGATCAGCAATGAAACCCTGGAAAACCGCACCTAACAACGTCATAGTGCCCAGATATTTCTTAACCAATTAAAATTAGAGTAACACCCATTAGTTAGTATCGCGACCTGGTAGAAATAATGCGAATTAACGGCCTTTAAATAGCGGGAGCGCCTAAAACAAGCGGCTTTTTTGACCTAACACTTGCCTAATAAAATGCTGCCCAAAGAAACGAAGTTTTGAAAGGAAAGCGTCAAGTCACAGGGACCTGGTTTCTCCCAAAGATCTGCCAAAAAGGATTAATAAACCAGGCCCCAAGTGAAAATGTGGTGTCGTTATTTCTCTCTCCCTCACACCTCATGATTCCACAAAATAACGCCGCATAGACTCTAGAATGCCAACAGCTATCCCCGGCCCTTCGGACGATTGACTCGGCGCGATCGCGAAAGTTCCCCCCCGAAACTTCCACGCTGGACGCGACGGATCTATGTTTCAGCGCCCGACCTCTCGAATCTCTCCACGACTACGATATGAACTCTCTCCACGACTACATTACATGAATTCCCTCTCCTCGGATCGGATGGTGACGGAACTCCCACGAACGTAAGGCCAAGACTCGGGTTCCTTACATATATATATATATATACTGGGTGTCCCAAAAATGACTGATTGATTTTAAAATTCAATAACTTGCAAACGGTGACAGCAATTTAAAAACTTTTTGCAGGAGGGTTATGTATAATGTCAGGAGTTTTTTTACCGTAATTTTTTGTTTTAGTTCGCATCTCAAACAACAGGTGGCGCTGACGGCGATTGAAGGCCAGATGATCAGTGCTGAGTGAAGCGTCGACCTGGCCTTCAATCGCCGTCAGCGCCACCTATTATTTAAGATGCGAACTAAAATAAAAAAATACGGTAAAAAAACTCTTGACATTGTACATAACCTTCCTGCAAAAATTTTTTAAATAGCTGTCACCGTTTGCAAGTTATTGAAGTTTAAAATCCATCAGACATTTTTGGGACACCCGGTATAAATCAAGAAACAAGACTTTATTACAAACCTAGTGGCTTTAATCTGAATAGTGGTGGAGCAAAAATTTATTGAAAAATAAGACTTTTTTGACGCAGTTAAAAAAAAAAAAAAAAAAAAAAAAAAAAAAAAAAAAAAAAATCATTTTTATGGTAAATTGTACAACGTAGTCTTTTACTGGTGGAAGTGTTTCACTTTGATTAAATGTGTGCTTCAGATCCTCAAAATGTCACGATTCTAAAAAATGGTATAGTTTGAAATATTTTTTGATTTCGCTGGTTTTGAGATTTAATTGAAAAGTGAAATTCAACTATCCAAGAATTCAATGCAATATTTAAAGAAGGTACTTATTAATAAACAAGTAAAAAGGAGGGGGCACTTTATCGCGTTTTATCTATGCCTGTTTTCAGATTCACCTAGTCTCTTTTCTGACATATTCATGAAATAGTTTTTGTTGGTGAATTCAGAAATATTCCTGAAATAAAATAGATTTTAATATCATTACTTATAATATGCCTAGTTTATTATTTAAATTTTGATTGTTATTACGAGCGTCAGAGTAGTGTCTTAAAAAATGACTAGTTTAAGAAACTGAAACGGGCTTATTATGAGTGAGGCTCTTTTTTTTTAGAGTAGGTCATATATCACATTTAACTTGAAAAATATTATCCAGGGATTTTTTTTCTTCTGGAAAACACATATTGAGCCTCCTTGTCTCCGAAGTTAATAGTTGTGTGCAGCAATAAAAAAAAAAAAAAAAAACATATGTCAGAATTGCCGCAATTGAGAATAGTTCAGAACATTTTAAGTAGCATTATTTTGATTTATTCCCCCATATCAAATTTCTGTATTTGCGCCTACTTCGAAGGATTCAACATCATAACTACACTAGCAATTTAAACTAGTATGAATAAGAATAAATATTAAAAAAAAATTGGTGCCAAAATAAATATCTTCAAAGGCACCATTTGACTATGGACCCGATAATAGAATATTAACTATACGATCAGATTAGCTTTTTTTTTTGGGGGGGGGGGGCACGGTCGGGGTATGACAAACCCAGAGTACGTATGCTTCTTATTTCACCGCCAATATTTCCAAACAGCTCTCGTTGCCTTAATTACTCACAAACAATTGTTACAAATTCTGCAATAATACCAAAAATTACTTTTCATAAAATTGTGTAGAGTAATATAAAATTATATAATTGTATAGAGTATATAATGTAAAAAAATAAAAATAATCATGCATCAAGTATAGATCATAAAACATTTCTAACACATTCGAAACGCCGTATTGTAATTTCATTGTTCAGTAATGTAAAGAAAGATATGCAAAAGGCAGATTATAAAACACATAATTTTCTTTAAACTCAATTTTAACAGTTATTGTTCATAGCCGGAAAAAATAAACTCTTGTTTTCTACCCTGTATATACTCTATGGATTTTATGTATATTATATGCACCCGTATTCACCAACGCGGGTTAACTCTCGAGTCCGTGTTAAATGCTGAGCATGAACATAGATACAGAGAAGGACGTCTCACGCAATGTATTAATACTGAGTCATGATTTTGGAGCTAGATGACAAAATGGCAACAGGCGTAGGTCAACCTTTCTAAAGTAGCGCCACCAATAAACAAACTGAAAACGGCTACTACCATAATGTGGAGAATATTTCAGAAATAAAAATTTTAACATGTAAACAACACGCGAACTAAGAAACCGTTCTACATAAGCGTCACCTATTTCAAATTTATTTCACGGAACGGTTTTCTTCTTCAATAGGCTATTTCCTGAGAAGTCCTTCATGCCCAACATTTAACACGGACTCAAGATTTAACCTGCGTTGGTGAATACGGGTGTCTGTATGTTAATTTCAGCACATCTAAGAATCGTATAATACAGTTAAAAATCAACTTCAGCAATTTCTTCTAATATACGGAATGTATTTTAATGTACAACCCCATATATTAAGTAGAGACACATATTTACAGATAGAAATACACATTAACACTTATCTTATATTCAACTAAAGATTAATTCAGGTAAAATACTTTAAATACAACTGACAAAACATTTCCAACAATTACTATCCTTAGGTGGCAATGTTTTTATTTTCTTGTGTAGACCTGTATATGAATTTTGTTATACTCAAAAAAAATATATCTTAGTATTGTAACAATATATACTGTAAATAAAGTTCGGCAAGAAAACGAGTTACTCACTAAAAATCGCTCTTACGGAAGTCATAAAAATAAACAATGATATTTATGAATTATTTTGTGCAACCCTCTACCTGGTCTATAGAATTTATACACATCAAGTAATAATCAACAATTTAGTTAAACTGTAAATGGACACCACAAGAGAATACTCAATTCTAGAAATTAGCGCTCATTGACAGTATTGTGACGAAATCCTTTTAATTACTCTTGTACATGAACAATAAATTCCATGCATACCATATTTTATGCAAGCATCTTGCAGTGCTCTTCAGTAATATACAGGAAGTCCGATTAAAATGTTCCTTTTTTTAAAACTTTCATTAAAAATATTTCTGATGTAGGATGGCGAAATTTTATTTTCCAATAAAAAGTTCCAATCCAAACACCTTCGTCGTTCCAAGCCCAAATTCGCACTCTGATTGGTTGTTGCTCTCGGCACTGTTTTCACGTAACTTGGCGATAACCGTACTTGGTGAAAAATACTTCGCTCGTAAGTGAACGAGTAAATCTAAAACCTAACCTACTCATTCTTATTCTTCCTTCATTTTGTGCTCTTTGTATTATTATCTTGTGTTATTTTATAAAATGGCTAATGCTTTACTTATTAATAAATGGGAAAAGTTACTTTGTACTAGGTTCGGAAGGAAATCAAACTCCTCGACGGAAGCATCTATCGCTACGCCAAGTATGATTATCGCCAAGTTACATGAAAACAATGCCGAGAACAACAACCAATCAGAGTGCGAGCTTTGGCTTGGAACGAGGAAGGTGCTTGGGGAAAAAAATTACGCTGTAGGATGCGCTAAAAATATAGCAGTCGAATAGTTTAAATTTTTGAGACCATATTTTTCTGCTGATGCTTTGATGCTGCTGCTGTTGGAGCAGACAAAAGGAAACAAGGCGACAGAGCATGAGAAAGCACAAACTAATTTGCGGTAAGCTGAAATGAAATCCATAATTTCAGTGTAAATAATATTCGGAATTGTGAAGAACAGATATCCAGTTGATGCTAAAACCCTTAAGAAGTGAATCAAATCGTTCTTTGAAACGGAAGTAAACTGATAACAGCCGGAGGTATACCGATTAAATAGTCTAAGAATAACTAAAGCAGCATACGTGGAAGTACACCACTGACTTCGTATAAGTGTTGTTTAATTGTAAAACCGGCCAACTTCTCAAAATTGTAAAAATGTGTTTTTTTTTTTTTTTTTTTTTTTTTTTTTTTTTTTTTTTAAAGATTTTTAAGCTTTAAGTAAATGTTTCTACCATCTGGAAGCGATGAAAAATGCCAAAGCCGGTAAAATCTCAATGTTATATGGATTTAAAAAATACGATGTATTGTAAAACCGGTAAAATCCTTGTGTTATGTGGACTTGAAAATTACGATGTGTTGTAAAACCGATAAAATCCTTCAACTTTCAAGTTCTAAAACCCACCATCTACATATACACTAGATGGGCTGATGTACAGAGGTCGCTTGGAAACTAAATAACGAGAGTCTCGCGTTATTTTGGCCACCTAGCCATGACATATTTTGCATAGCACCTTGGGACCCAGATTCTAGTTAACAGGGATGGGCACTGTCAGCGAGGATTCTCCATTGATTGTAATGCTACAGAATTTAGTTTTAGTTTTTGATCTCTACTATCACTGCTTTGAATTTGTCGGATAAATTTTCAACACCCTGTATGACATTATAGGTTTTTCTCATCACTAGATTGAATTTTAAATCTGAATTTTATGAAAATAAACATAATTCATTTTAAACAACACAGAAACTCTTTCTAAAACAGCTTTAAGCTTATATAAAGCAGCAAAGTTATTTTCTAACTGTTTTATTTTTCAAAATAAAGTTTTTTTGTGAGATTCAAATTGTTTTAGTATAGTAAGTATTTGTTCATAATTTATAAACCGTAATAGAATTTTCAACTGCTTCACTAAAGTTACTTCGGTAATTCTATTTATTTGATCCGATAACAAATGTCTTTTCAGATTAAAAATATTCAGATATAATTCTCGTCGTTTTAAAATACAGCGAGAATATATGTAACACGTTTTCCTTCAAACGTTGTTTATAAAATATATTTATACATGAATGATTTTCTGATACAATTCAAAATTTTCCAACTGAAGTAAATATTATTGAATCTTACATTAAAGAGAGCATCAACATCTATTTTTCATTTTCGTGTTATCTAAAATAGCTGTTACGTGATAGAATAATTTTGTGTACACGAGAGAATAATTTTGGATAGTGAGGTTAAAATATTTTTTACAAATATAAATACAAGTCATACATTCCCGTGAAGATTTTTTCCCGAAAATCCATAGGGGACCGTCAACAAATTAAAAAAGAATGAATGTCTTTTGATTAACCCTGTCAAAATATTACAGCAAAAGCGATCCAAACTCTAGATTGTGATTAAATGCCTTATTGTATACAATAAGGTACATACAATATATTGTATGTACTGTGTTCATTTTTATAAAGATACCATGTATACTCGTAGAGAAATTAAGATTTTTATTAAAATGGTCCCAAATTTTGCCAAATTTTTTGCTTATAATTTTCAGAGTTCTTAATATAAATTAACATTCTTTTCTGAAAATATGACAAATAATATTGCACACAATACCCCGGAATCAGAACTTTAAAAAAAAATCTATGATAAATGAGTAGGTTTACTAAATAATTTTTCACTGCGCATGCGTCAACGATATCAAAATTTCATTTGCATATCATGTTAGCTAAATGTATAGAGCAACTTTTGTGAAAGTCGCAAAATCATAGCTTGAAAATTCTGAAAATTCTAAATATTTCAGGAGACACCCTGTATAGACTGATAATTCCTTCCGGTAACTTTTTAAATTACAACCAAATTGCTAATTAAAAAAGATCCTGAATATTGACAATGCTTTTAATGAAAATTCAAATTTTTTTATAATATTTTCGCGCTTTTTTGTTTTTCTAAGTAGTAAAGATATAATCTTATAATCGGCTTTTCTCTCACTTTCTTACATGATAGAGTTATAGAAATTATTTACATGTGTTTTTGATAACACTGCAGCATTTTACTATTTCTAGAGCCAAAATATAGACTGAGAAGTGGCAGCACAGACAATCACCTAATCGAGTTGGAGGCTGAAATTTCAGAATTAATTAAAACTCGATTTGCCTAATACAACACAATTGATCTGCCAAGTCATATCATGATGGGGGAAACCCGATTTTAGCGGTTGTCTCGTAGGTTTACCAATGTGTTTTTTTGTTCCAAGCTCTTCATGTTTTAAGAACTTTGGGTTTAAGAAAACATATTGATAAACTTACGAGTCAACTGCTAAAATGGAGTTTTCAAGTAATTTCCACCAAAATATTGACTTGCCGAACCGGAGTAGCGTTTTAATATGCAAATGAAGCTTTAACTAATTCTGAATTTTCAGCCTCAAGTTTGATGAATTGATTGTCTGTGCCGTCTTCTGGTCTAATATAAATTAATAAATCAGTTTAAGGACATTTTCTTTTTCGTTAGGCAGTGATAATTTGTACAGTGTGTTTATGGTTACAAATGTATGCGAGTTCTTAAAACGGAATTAATTGTGCGATAAACTAATCTCGCTAATGTATCAGGGTGGCGACTGGTCAGGGAAAAAGCAGTCAAAAAAGGGGAATGTACCAGAATTTTATTATAGAAAATATTTGAAATAATGTAAAGGTATTAAAGAAGGCGAATTTCTTTTTAACAAAATATTGGTATTTGACACCTTTTTTGACTATGTATTTCCCTGAGCAGTCGCAAATCTTTGTATGTCATCTGACTCCGAAACAAATATAAATGAAATATTTTTAACAATAAAAATTGGAAAGTGAAATATAAATTAAAAATAAAGATTGCAATATTTTAATGCGCTTTTTATTTGTCTTTTTTTAATGAATTTTTAAAATTTACATTGATTATTCAAATATCTGCTCATATAAAATTTTCTATAAATATGTGCTTAATTGTTTTCTTTAAAAAAAAAAATTACGCACATATTTATAGTGTATTTATACATTAATAATCTATATATATTATATATATATAATATATATAAATAATAAAAAAATATAAAATACTACAACTCTAAATATATTATATATTTATAGATTATTTTTAGAAGACTTTCAGTATTTCGCTAGGTCTTAACACTCTTCTTTTATTTATCGAAATCTTTTTTTTTTTTTTTTTCTTTTGACGGCTAAAGTTTTATTTTGAAGAACATTCCTCTGTTTCTTTTCTATACAAGTGCAAGTTAGTAAATTGAATTTTAGAAACTTGAAACAAGGCATATGATTCGATTTCGTATAAGGATTTTCGAATTCAGCACGTACTCTGTTTAATTCAGTTGATTTGTTTTTAAAAGATAAAATAACTTTGTGTTATCAAAAGAAAACAATAAATGTAACTTTCGAGTTAATACCTTACGTAATAAAAATTCATTGCAGATATAGTGTATTTCTAAACTAATGGAAGAAACTTTTTGAACTGATAATGTACGCGCAATAAAACTTTAAATTATAGTATGAAAAAATAAAGATGGCAAATGACGATCTACTTGTTCATCAAAAAATTGCACATGCCTCTCTCTGAAAACAATTCAGATTTTCCTGCAAGATTTTAGCGAGATTAGTCAGATTAGTCAGCTGACTTGGCATGAACGTCACATCCATACGTAAGATAACGTCATAGAAAGTGCATTGTAATTTGAGAGAGATACAGCAGGTATTCTCAGCTAAATTTTGAATTATGAAATGTCCTTTGCATTGTTGTCCAGACAGCAATGCTTATTATAGTCCTACACTTCGCATGATAACACTTTATTTCACAAAAGAGCAAAATATGTTTGTTAATTTTATAATTATGTACAAAAATATTGTTATAGCTTTTAATTGCCCATGCTTATTATGTTGAAAGTCTTATGTTCCTACATTTTACTGAATTATGAAGTTATTAAACCGAATGATGAAGCCTTCGGTTCACTGTTGTTTAAACACTACTGCTTGATATGTTGCCTTTACTTTGCATGATGACACCATGTTTCACAAAAAAGCAAAATATGTTTGTTAATATAATATATAAAAATATTATTAAAGTTTTTTTTATTGCAACGCGTATTATGTAGAGTCTTATTCTGTTCCTACAATTCACTATGTTGTCGTAAATTCACAAAAGAGCAAAATAATTGTTATAGTTTCTTCACTCATCGGGCTCCAACAGTGGCTGAGAAATTCTGTCCTCGAAACTGGTAGACGGCAAGTGCTGGGTTCGAACTCAATCGCGACCGTCGTCGGCCTAATTGTTTTGGAGTTTACTGTGGTTTTCTTCAAACCTTTGGATTTCCTTGCGTAAATACAGGTTAGGTTCCCAGAAAGACTCCCAACGGAGGGCACCCCACCCCCTTAGTGCCTATATCCTCTGTGTTAATAATTGGCCGTCATAAATACAACCAACAAATCAACCATCTTTCATCGTCGTAAAATTATGAACGGAAATCCTAATACAACTTGGAGTTAGATACCCTGTGTCTTAGATAAAATAGGTGGATTGCGACCTTTGTTTATTATACAAAAATAGTTTGCCTTGATAGGTAATTTCACCACTCTGTCAATTCACCAGTTTTTAGGTGCGTTAGTAATTATGTAAATACGTAGCACCTATTGTTGTTGCTCAGTCCGTCGGTCTGTCTGTCTGTCCGTCTGTCTGTCCGTCGGTCCGTCCGTCTGTCCGCATATAACAACGCAAAAACTACCCAACTGAATCGTTTGAAATTTAAAATACATAATTATAACATAATTTTGTCGAGTCGTTTCAAATTTTATGAAAATCGAATGGATAGATCAATTACAGGGACATTCAAAAGGATTCCGTTACATTACGGTCAATAGGGAAAAAAGTTTTAAATGCATTTTAATCGTTTGAAATTTAAAACACATAATTATTGCGTAATTTTGTCTAGTCATTTCAAATGTTATGAAAATCGGATGCATAGATCAATTACAGGGACAATCAAAAGGATTCCGTTACATTACGGTCAATGGGGAAAAAGTTTCAAATGCATTTTAATGATGTTACATTTATTCGAACATAATAGAATTGGCATGAATCTATGAAATATATACTAAAATATGCATTCTGTACAATCTGTGATGCAAAGAATATTTATTATTAAATTACAGGGCTACACAAAAGTATTCCACTATATAATGCTATACGGGGAAACATGGTTTGGTACGTGTTTTAATTATATTCAACTATTTCACATTTTATGAATAAGATATACGTTGCTGAGGTGTAATAAAAATTACTTCCTGCATATTTACAGAAACGTAAAGATTTCGACTACTATACTGCATCCGGAGTACGCTCTACTATATCAGCAAGATCTCAATATTTTTAAAACTTCGTTATCGTACGAACGCACTTCATTTGCTACGTTCACGTGCAATTTCCAACTTGTTTCTTTATCAAGTCATTAGGTAGGACAAGGTATGCGTAGCCTTTTAAAATAAAAAGAATGATGTCCAGTTAAACTGATGGCACAGAGCTCACAGGCTATGCAGACTAATTGTATACTACAGCCTTATATAATAATACCTTTCGAAAAAAAATAAGGAAGGAAGTACCCCCCCCTTTTCTTTCCTTATACTTAATCACTGAAGCCCCAAAACTAATCAGGGATACGCCTTATCATATAATAAACCTGTATCCAAAATTCGAAGCAAGTCAAATAATTCTGCATAAAAGCCCATTTATATAATTCAAGAAACGTTGTCCCCCGTTCCCTCCTTCATAATTAACCATTAAACCTCCAAAACTGTTTAGAAATTCAACTTATCAGAAAGAACTTACATCCAAAATTTAAAGCAAATCGAATAACTCTGCATAAAACTCTATTTAGCTAACTAAAGAGTAAAGTAATCACCCGTACCCCCCTTTAAAATTAACAAAAGAACACCACAACAAATGAGCGAAGCTTCTTATTACTATGAGCCTGTATCCAAAAATTGAAACAAATCGGTTAATTCTGCATGAAAACCCATTTACATAAATTATGAGGGGTAGTTTCCCCTATCCTCCCTTTATACTTATCCAGTGAATTCCAAAAACAAATCAGGGAAGTGCCTTTTCTGAATAAACCTAGAAGCAAAATTTGTAGCAAATCGATAAATTTTGCGTGAAAAACCTAAAATAAGACGGTGGATTATTCCCAATTTCCCCTCTTCAAACTTATCCAATAAACACCCAATACTAATCACGGAGGCATCTGATTAGAATGATGCTACATCTAAGATTTCAACGAAATCTATTAATTCTGCATGAAAAACCCATTTATATAAATTAAGGGGGGGGGGCAATAGCCCCCGTTCCCCTTCTTATACTTATCGAATAAACTCTCAAAACTAATCAGGGAAGCGTCTTATCATAATAAGCCTATATCCAAAATTTTATGTAAATCAGATATTTTTATCATGAGTTATCGCACTACGTACGTGAATACGTGCGTACGCACGTACATACATACAGAATGGGCGGGCACATAAGCTCTCAGGCTTTGATAGCCTGTGAGCTAAAAAGGCGTTATTATAGGTAAATTATTTATAGGAATGTAATTACTGCTCTTATGGGATTCGTCAGTTTTACGATGTATTTAATTACATTTGTTTCTGTATTAAAATTTTCTTCATATTTTTTTCGGAATAAAACTTCTTTTCAATCTAATTATTGTATTCCGAGATCAATTTGAATATCAAGAAGTAAAATCTCATCTGTTACGCAGAAAATATTTCCAATTTACTTTTAAGAAAGTAAATTCTATCGTAATTGTTGCCCACAACCTTACAGCTACAAAGACATTTACATATTTACAATTTTGAATTTTTATTAATATAAACATAGACATAAAGGTTTCAGATGATAATCAAAAAAGATTTAATTGCGAAAAACAAGTAATTTAATTATAGAAAATATCACATTCAAAAACAGATTCTAATTAAAACAAATAAAATGAAAACAATATATTTTACAAAACTATATCGGCATATATTATAGATACAATTATTTTAAAGACTCAGAACAACATTTTTTAAAAAATCTTGTTGTAGAAAAAGAAAGAAGTGTTTATTTGACCAATTCTGGCTAGAGTGATCATATAAAAACTACATCCCCTCCAACTCTAAAAAAATTAAAGGATTATTTCATGAAACATAATTTTATTTCTTAATTAATTTTGAACACTTTTTCGATTACATTGCCGACGGAAATTAAAGCTGGTCTAAACTTTTAGCAAACATCTTATACAGATGCATTACATATAATGTAATGCATAAATGAGTAAATATAAAATGCCAATAAACAAGAAAGGACCTCCTTCAAAAGAGGTTTTAAAGATGGGAAATGGCTGTTGAAGAGTTTTGGAAAGAGTGATGTAACATGGTTCTGCTGTTCATTTGTATGCTTCAAATAATTATCTACTTGATCGTGGAGAATTAGACATTGAATCTTCTCCACTAGAGGCCCTTTCTGTCTTTGGTTTAACATCGGCTGTCATATTTTTTTTAATTCACTAAACGATCATAGCACTTTTATGAGTGAGGTCTTACTACTCTATGTTCATGAAAATGACAAAAACAAACAAACAAAGAAACAAAACAACAGAAAAAACACGACGTGCCAGCGTCTTTTTATGTAACATATGAATTTCACATCACAAAAATACTTAAAATAATCCGTAGTTATTTCTTTTAGTAAATATAAGGTTGTGTGTATAATAAGCCAAATTTAATTTGAGTGACGTTTATTATTCCGATACGTTGAATCAAATTTATCGATAGCTCCATAAATCCATTGTAAATAATAGGAGACTCTAGTATATATTCCAGGTACTCCAGGTGTTCCACATTTGTACCCAAAGGACACAATTCCAAGCAATGTCCACGATCCATCATAACTACGATGCAGTAACGGTCCTCCAGAATCACCCTAAAATAAAATTAGAAGATTGAATATTCAATATAATATCAACAGCTTTATAAAAATCTGTATAACATCAGATCTTGTCAACACTACACCATTGTCCCATTTCCTGCGTCATTCACATGATGCAAAATGATGGTGCTGCATCTTATTGGCTACTATGAAATAGATGCCGCAAAAAAAAAAAAAAAAAAATTATATCGATTTAATTATTTCCTTAATGCAATTTCAATAGATCTTACATATAAATGAACGAACGCATTGTGCTATTTGTAAAAATTATCCGAGTAAAAATTATCCTAGGCATTTTACAATTGTTATCATCTAAGCTGTTAAATAAAATATTTCATCCGATATCCTATACAGTCAATTAAGAAAAAGTAAAAGCCTGCAAATGTTATAAGTACAGATTTAATTAATAAGAAGATGTAAGAAGAAAATAAAAAAGAAAAAGAATCTGAGAAGCGTCAAAGAAGGACAGCTTAGCGAAAATAAAATGTGTAAATAAAAGGAAGGGGAAAATCAACTTGAAAAACCATACTTGAGGAAGAAACCGAAATATGAGCTTCCTCTAATTAATTTTGAGTCCAACCCTATGACCATGGAGCTAAAATTTTGAAGTAAAATTGCGACCTTAATATTCAACAAAA
Source organism: Maratus speculifer (assembly GCA_964019185.1). Classification (NCBI taxonomy): domain Eukaryota; kingdom Metazoa; phylum Arthropoda; class Arachnida; order Araneae; family Salticidae; genus Maratus; species Maratus speculifer. The sequence goes on along the minus strand of OZ025290.1, from coordinate 270,596,075 downwards.
GTATTAAGTGTAGGTATACTCATTTTATACAGAATTGTATAAACTGACAATGTTTTTGATAGAGTTAGTGATTTTGAGATATTGTTATGGTATTTAAAAAAAACCTGTCTTTTGATTTCAAATAAGTACATATTTTCTAACGTTCACCTACTACGAAAGGGAAAACCTAGTATATCCATTCTAGACCTAAATTAAATGGATTAAAAAATAATCCAGATTTCCTCTAATTAATTGCGAATTTGGCCTTTTTTCCTCCCTTACCACTGTGCTAAATAAGATGCAAAATTTTACATTACTTACTACACAAGAATCTTTAGAGCCATCTGGAATCCCAGCACATATATAACTTTCCGAGAAATTTCTTGGCAAATTCCTGTTAAGAATACGAGTATAGATCTTACGGCATTCTTCAGATGATCTAATAGGTAAATTATTTACTCTCTGCAGTCGATCGGTGCCGCTCATTCCTGAAGGAAAATCCAAAAATAATTTTTTTTCAGATATTTTTAATATAAAATTGAAGATAAGGCAGATAATAGTATGTAAGCCAATCACTTATAGGTATTAAATTAAGCTGATATATGTTAAAAGCTTTAAAAGTACACATAAAAGGCGGGAAAAGCTGAGCCCGATTAAGATTGTACTGGTCTCAAGGCCCAGGATATTTTCAGGGACCCCTTTCGCACAAAAATTATAACTAGATTTTTTTTTCCCTTCGGGAGCATTGAAGGAATAATCATAAGATAATCATACGGTTGCCAAATTAGCCGAAATCGTTTTCTGGTTTTGGGGAAAATAATTGACGAAAATTTCAATTTTAAGAAATATTTTCTAAATTATTTATTAAATTTGGCAGCAGAGGCCACGGTCTAGTTGGCCTCTGCTGCAATCAGGCCCTGGGGAAAAGTTCCATATATATTATGGTTGGTGCGATTGGCGAAGGAATATAAAATGGCGCCAAAAAACAATTTTAGCATCGCATTAAATTTTTCAAGATTGCGAAAAAACATGCTCTCTAAATATTTATAAACGTATATTTATTTAATAAACATTATATGTCACAAAAATAAATATGTTGTTCATATAAATATCTTTATGTATACATATTACATATATCTCTCTATATGCTGGGAAAAGAATAGAAATAATAGAAAGAAAGATTATAGAAAGAAAGGTTGCATACTTATACACTATATGGTCAAAGGTGACCGGCCATTTCCGATTTTAGACATTTTGTTAAATATCTAGAAAAATACATGAGGAATTATCCTGAAACTCTAAGTGTGTAAACATAATAGTACATGTCATGATTTTCTGCGAAACTTTTTTCTCGAAACTCCGTAGGAGACCGTGAACAAATTGAAAAAGAACGAATATCTTTTGGATAACCCTGTGAAACCTAATCTAGCAAAAGCGTTCAAACTGTAGTTTATGATTAAGTTGCTTATTGTAATAAACTGTGTTCATTTTTATGCGGTTAACATGTATACTTGTAGAAAAATTAAGGTTTTTATAAAGACAATCCCTGTTTATTGCTTATAATTTACAGAGTTCTCAATATAAAATAATGTTCTTTTCTGAAAATATGACAAATAATATTGTACATAATACCTTGTAATCAGAATTAAAAGATAATAAAAACTGTATGAAAAATAAACAGGTTTACTAAATACGCCTTCGTTGCGCATGCGTGATGGTATCAAAATGTTCTTTGTATATTGTGTTAGATAAATGTATAGAGCAACTTTTGCAAAAGTCTCAAAAACATAGTTTGAAAATTCTGAAAATGCTCGTCGATAAAATAAGCTAAAAATCCGTTATTCCAAAAATGAAGCAAAAAGATGAGGGGCTGCATCCATTTATCCGTTGATTAATGTCAATATAGAATACACAATATGTCACATACAGTAAAACCTCCATAACGGACACTCCCGAATAGCGGACACCTCTATTTAATAGACACTTTTCTAACCCCCACTCCCAAAATTTAAAATTTTCTATGTTTAACCTCTGAATAACGGACATTACGAATAGCGGACACTATTGTCGGTGATAAAGGATGAAAAAATATTTTTTTTAACGAGAAAAAAAAAAAAGAGCTGAAAAGCATCTAAATTTATTGGGGAAATGTATCACAAATTTTGTTATCACAGATAAATGTAGAGGATGGGCCGGGAATATTCCCCCCCCCCTCACACACACGTTCAGTGTTGAATTCAGGGGGGTGCCCGGGAGAGACATCTCCCAGAGCATTCGAAAAGTTCCCCCGGATGATTTTGAAATTTTATGTTTTTAATGCTCAAAAACTGCAACTACCCCCCCCCCCTCCCTTTTTGCCCAGGAGCTCTATAATGTCCAAAATCCTCACATTGAAAAATAGTGCAAGCAAAAGTAAACTTTTGTAACTGTTTTTTTCACAAGAGTGAAATAGACAGTGGATAAAAGTGTACACAATTTTATTTCAGTTTTATTGCTTAAAAAATAATTTTAATTTCTGATTAATCATGTAATAGAAGTTTTAGAAGATATAAAAGCCAATTAATGAAACATTAAATATTTCATAGCGAATTTTAAATCTCTGAAGATTTCCCAATAGTTTGAACCGCACCTCCGAATAGCGGACAATTTTTGCGTTCCCAAGGTGTCCGTTATTTAGAAGTTTTACTGTACTATATTTGGATACAACCCTTTTGTAAATTTTATACGAAGTTTTATAATTTTACTCCTAGTTTGTCAGTTTTTAAAACATAAAATACTAAGTTAAGGCCCCTGTCCTCGCTCGAGGAAACGCTCGCGAGCTAATGCTATTCCTATGGGGAAGCATTTTCCTAATAACGCTTTCGCATTTTGACATTTTTGAATAATTTTTTTGCATTGGATTGCTGAGGTGCATGCCGACAGCGCACTTTTTTTACTTTTTCGATTTTGGTTGCAGATATTTTTAACCGACTTCCAAAAAAGAGAGGAGGTTATCAATTCGACGCGTATGTATTTTTTTTTTATGTATGTTCACCGATTACTCCGAAACTATCCAACAAATTAACTTGATTTTGGTGTTAAACGAGAGAGCATGCTCTCGAATTGGTACCACTTCCGTTTCATAGAAATTGGTTCAGTACTTTTTTAGTAATTAGGCAAAAACTAATAAAATTAGTGATTTCTCGCAAATCAGTAGTAATATGGATGTCGAATAAATTTACCAATGCCAGGATGGCCGAGCGGTCTAAGGCGCTTGGTTTAAGATGTGGTTTTCGAAAGGCAGCGTGGGTTCGCACCTCACTCCTGACGTACGTGTATACAATAATCTTTTCCGTATTATAATTTTTAAATATATATTTAAAAAGTTAAATACTAATTATACTATTAAGAATATTTTGTATTTAACCGTTACCACAGAGTATCAGAGATTTTTTATTAACTCAATACTTTATCAGTGAAAGAGAACTCAAAAAGGATAATAGACTTGCAAAAAATAACATGACATTGAATAAGTTCTCTGGAGCGAATGAAGTCCGGGCAGCCGAGCGGTCTAAGGCACCAAATTTAATCTCTGGTTTTGAAAGAGAGTGTCGGTTCGAACCTCACTCCTGACATATGTGTATAGTATACAAACAAAAAATTTCCGTGTTAGATATTTTTTTAAGTGACTTCAAAAAAGGAGAGGGTGTTATCAATTCAGCGCGAATGCATTTTTTTTTCTATGTGTGTTCACCGATTACTCCGAAACTATCCAACCGATTTTTTTTTTTTTTTTTTTTTTTTTGTTAAATGAAAGAGGCTACCCTTCCATTGGTACTTCTTCAATTTCATTGAAATTGGTTCAGTACTTTTTTAGTAATTAAGTAAAAACTAATCAAATTAGTGGTTTCTCGCAAACTAAAAGTAACATGGACGATGACTAAGCTCGCCGAATGAAGTGCAGTCAGGTGGCTGAGCGGTGTAAGACAGCAGATTTGATTTCTGGTTCTTGAAAGAAATCGTGGGTTCGAACCCCACTCCTGACATACGTGTATGGTTTACAGTGATTTTTCCCATATTATAATTTTTATTAACTAACTTAAAAAAATCGTTAACTTTTAACTAAAAAGAGAAAAATAAACTTTTCTACCAAAAATTAAACTGACTTCAAAAGCTGTTGCAAAGTGATAAATATTTTTTTTACAGAATAGTATTAAGAAATTAAATTAAGAGCGTAGTATTTATCATGCGTATTATTATATTTATGTAGATTAATTTGATTTTTTGATGTCGGTGCCAGCCAAGCCAAGTTCAAAATTAAAATTAATTATCCAATGCAAATCGTAAAAGAATAAAGTTAAATTTTTAACTAAATATTAAATCGTAAAAAAAACTCGTAGATACTTGGATGCGTGTCTATTGGAAAATTACATGTAATTTGGCTTGGCTGGCACCGACTTCAAAAAATCAAATTAATCTACATAAATATAATAATACGCATGATAAATACTACGCTCTTAATTTAAATTTCTTAATACTATTCTGTAAAAAAATTATTTTTCACTTTGCAGTAGCTTTTGAAGTCGGTTCAATTTTTGGTAGAAAAGTTTATTTTTAAAAAGCACTTTCAGTTTCGAAACCGGTTTTGTAAGTGAAACCAACTTTGTAAAAAATATATGCAACCAAAATCGAAAAAGTAAAAAAGGTGCTCTGTCGGCATGCACCTCGGCTATCCAATGCAAAAAATAAATAAATAAATAAATAAATAAATAAATAAATAAATTAAAAAAATCAAAAATGTCAAAATGCGAAAGAGTTATTAGAGAAATGCTTCCCCATAGGAATAGCATTAGCTCGCGAGCGTTTCCTCAAGCGAGGACAGGGGCCTTAAGCATAGATTTTAGAAATATTTTAACAACTAAGAAAAAAAGTAACATTTTTTAAAGAAGAAAACACTAAACAAAAAAGAAGTTAAAAATATTAGTGCTGAGAAGCTATTTTGAATATAAGAATGCCTCAAACGCCCATAGATATAACTTTACGCAGGTAAATTTGGAAGCTGGGTGACTAGCAGGGTTGTAGTAGAAGTAAACAATAGGGGGGGAAGAGCTCAAGACAATGTAGGGGGTCATATTTTTTCTTCTCTCTTTCTCTCTCTGACGCAGAAAGATAAATTAATGCAAATTCACATTTTAGGTACTATGTTTTGTTTCTTATTAAACTTGTAATCATAATACACAAGACTTTATCTACCTATAGAAATTTCACAAACACACTGGACCAAAACCTCATTATTAAAAAAAAACGCATAAATTTACAATAGAAATAGTAGTTTGTCATTTCTAAAAGTGAAGCACTATAAAAATGATACTTTAAATTGAGTATTGAGATATATAATACTTATAAATCAATTGACATGATTTATTTATTGACAACTTTAAAACGTTGTTCTTCATAATAGAGATATTGATCTACTTTTGTTGTGAACCCCTCGTATTTAATTCCCATTGTCTTGTCAAGTTCAATTTAACGGTTGTTATGTTAGGTCGATAACTATGGTAACACTGCATTTGGTTTAGTGATGGGCGATAATGAGAAGTTTTTCTCGATTTTCTCGATTGTATTAACATCTCGATAACTTTCAATTGTGTAAAATTTTTCTCGATGACTCCAGTTTGCAATTGCTTTTATACCATACACGATTCAATTTTATCAAGAGTCTACTACAGGTGAATGAGTCGGTGTTAATAAAGACACGACGGATTCACTCGCTAGTGAGACCCTCCTTTCATTGGTGTCTCTAATTTATACGCAATCTTGTAATATGAAATCTCGAACTGGGTCCTCGTTGTACTCGGCATCATATACCAAACGTGATGTGCAAGCACAGCAAAATCTTGTAAACAACAACAAAAAAAATCTCGAATATAACGAACAACCGAACGTAATCACGAACTGAACGTTAAATTTTGAAAACTGCCCCCCCCCCCCAAGGTAACGGAGTGTGTGTGTGTAAGGGGGGAAATATATAAAATCGAGGTGCATAAGATCAATAAGTGGTCATATGCCAAAAGAACACTTCCTGCTTTTCTAAATTCCATGTATATTATAAATATTATTTATTGCAAAATCCGTAAAAAAAAAAAAAAAAAAAAAAAAAAAAAAAAAAAAAAAAAAAAAAAATTGGAACTGCCGACAGAAGTCAAAACTTGAACAATTACGTGTGTATTTTTTTAATCGTCAGGAAATATTTTATTGTGCAGGAAATACAAGGACCAAGTAACCGCGGTAAATTAACGCCTACACGCGAGAGAAGGCCAGAGTCCCAGCAGTGGTGAACAATATTTATATGATACAGATGTCACACACGCACCACATTGGCACGATGTTTTCCAGATGCCGATTTAGAGAAAACTTTCAACCCATTATGGGTCCGTAACGTGACCCAGATTGACGGGAGAAACTTTTTTATGCTAAATTGGTAACGTATGAAGCATAAGCATTCAATAAACATATTATATCAGAAAATGAAAAATGCCCCGCCCTCCCCCCTTCCTCCCCCCCAAAAAAACCCGGTGCTATGGGGAAAACCGTAAAACTGCAAAAAGAGCGGCGACGGAAAGTTAGCTATGCTATAATTTTTCTCGCCACTGTAGCTCCCATACAAGCAAAGTTATAGCCTTTTAAAAATTGAAATGAAGTGAAGAAATGAGCAAAATTATGTTGGTGAATAACCAACAGGGGGGGGGGGGTCAATAGCCCCGCTTGTGCCATATAGCTTAAACTTTTAAGTTAAAATTGGTAGAGAAAAAAAGAGCAATATTTTAAAGTGTATGTTGGGGGGGGGGGCAGGTCAAGTCCCTTACTTTTGGAAGAGGTCCTCAAAGAGGGAACTTTAAAACAATGTGCCTAGGTTACAGTAACAATGTGGCTAGTTCAATGGTTTTTTTCCATCTCAAAAAAATTTCCAATACGCCTAAGGACGTTTTCAATTAAAAAAATTGATCTAAAATGATAAAAACGCAAAAAGCTTGGAAAACTGCCGTGGGAACCAAATTTGGTAGGGGGGAGGGTAAGCAAGCATCATAATATGAAAGAGTAATTCGAGATCTTCAAGATGATATACAATATGACGGGTTTAAAAAAGTGAAAATTGTCCCCTTCTCCTGCTCCCCGTCAGTCCACCCTTTCGCCCCCAATTTCCTGCAGCAGACATTTTAATTTTTTTTACATTTGATAAATAATATTTACCGAATGATTCGATGAAAAAAAAACACTTAAATTGATATGTATTGTAGAAATCGCTACAATTTTAAACATATGTTCTCCAGCCCCCTCTTTGAAAAATTTTTTTTAAATAAATAATATTTATGGGTACGTGACAGCATGGGACTAAAATACCAGAAAGTTTTAAAATTAGGTATTCATTTCATAAGATAACTTGTATATTCTCATGCTTCTTTCTGTACCTCGTTTTTCGATAAAACTTTCATTTCACAAACAAGGGCGGCGCCAGAATTCGCCCGACGGGGGGGGCACTGTATCCCCGACAGGGGGGCCAAGTTCAGAATATATATTAGAAGTCCCCGCGTACTGGTCCAGGGGCTTAAAAACTGCGTGGGCAAAAATTTTAGGCTCAGGCCCAATCCGGTTTGTACTAAATAGATTAATGTTGACAGTAGTAGGAAAAGGAGATTACGGCCTCATGTGGAGGGACAGAGGGACCGTCCCTCCGCATCCCTCCGCGTCCCGCCACCACCGTCCCTCCTGCGATACCCCCTGCGCCCACCGTGCATCCCCCTCCACGAATGCCCCCTAGTGGAAAAAAGGAACATTCTATTATAACAGGATAGGTGAACAACCTTCCCTAATTAAAAATATTATCAATCACATCTCAACTCGGAATCATACTATAAGATGAAGATTAAATTTATATTTGAATTTTGAACAAACGTAATTTTAATGAGTATTATTAATTAAGCGAAACAATTAAAATCTCAGTTTTTAACCATTTTATTTAGATTTCTTCAACTACAAGATGAGATTATCAATTTAACACAAGAAAGTTAAACATATATTTGAATTTTGCTTGATAGACATCTTAATGAGTAGTATTAATTAAATAAAAACAGTAGAAAATATCAAGTTTTATAGAAAAAGACTGATTTCTTATCATTTTTATCAACTATATGATCAATGTAACGACTTAAAAGTTGAAAGTTAAACGTACATCCTAGTTTTTCAACTGCTATAACCCTTATGAGTATCGTTAATTAAGTAAAAAACAATGGAAAATATCAAGTTTTATAGAAAAAGACTGATTTCTTACGATTTTTATCAACTTAAGAGAGAAAACTTAATCGTAAATTTCAGTTTTTCAACAGCTGTATCCTTAATGAGTATTGATAATTAAGTAAAAAACAATGGAAAATATCAAGTTTTATAGAAAAAGACTGATTTCTTACGATTTTTATCAACTGCAACATCAGTGTATCGACTTACAAGTTGAAAGTTAAACATGCATTCTAGTTTTTCAACAGCTATAATCTTAATGAGTATCGTTAATTAAGTAAAAAACAATGGAAAATATCAAGTTTTATAGAAAAAGACTTATTTCTTACGATTTTTTCAACTCAAACTTCAGAATATCAATTTGATAGAAAGAAATTTAAGCATGCATTCCAGTTTTGGACAACCATTTCCTTCATGAACATTATTTATTAAGCAAAACAACGGAAAATATTAAATTTTTAACTGATTTCTTCATATTTTTTTTTTTAATAAAAAATCAGGATACACAACTTAAAATAGAAATTCAAACATATTTTTTAGTTTTTGAACAGTCGTTACCTCAAAGAATTTCGATAATTGAACAATTAACAAAGGAAACTAATGATTTTTTAACGAAAAAAGACGAATTAAACGAATTTGGTTAACTTTTACTCTAAATGGAAATTTCACCATACTTTTATACACTAACTAAGTAGAATTTTAATGCATAAACGAACACATTTCAGTAAATATTCAACGCACACACAAATATGAAAACAACACCTGCTTCTTGTGACGTCATATTGAAACCAAAACTTATTCCTTGGAAGTCCCTCACCATGCCTTTTCACCCCCATCTCCCCCAATTTTTTACCACAGGTAGAGAAATGGACAAAGCAATAACCTCTCTATCTTGTATATTTAGAAGTCTGGGAGAAAAAAAGAGACATTTTATGCACTCCAATTTCATAACAATTACCGCAATATCCCAAAATTTGAATTTTGGAAGACATAATCAGTATAATTAATTAAACAAAATAATAAAAATATTATTTTTTAAGGGGAAAAGGTGAATTTAAGCGAATTTGATTAGTTTTACAATAGTCTTTTGAACTGCAACTTGGAAATATAGATTTCTAACAGAAGAATTAAACGTATATTTTAATTTTAACAACAAAAACTTAACAAGTATCATTAATTTAAGAAAAATAAATATCAATTTTAAAGAAAAGACGAATTTGAACAATTTTACACTGGTATTTTCAAAAGCAACCTAGAAATATCAATACTTATTCACATATTTCACTTATTCACTGTATTCAATACTATATTTAATAAATTTGGATACACTTTAAGAATTTTCTAATGTATAATTAAATATTAGCTGTATATTTAATGTTACCCATGTTTTCAACATTAGTTCATAATCGTGAATTTTGCATTTTAAATACCATGTATTCAGGTTCAGATTATTTTCACTTGAAATCATACAGAATTTTTTAACAGAGTTTGTTTTTGAAATCATTGAAGCAACTGTATTTAATATTTTTAACACCAATTTTCTAAGATTGTCTAACATTTTCCGATTATACATTCCCCATAAGTACATTTCTAAATGCTACAATCACTTTACATATCGAAAAGATATCATTGAAGCAACTGTATTTAATATTTTTAACACCAATTTTCTAAGATTTTTTAACATTTTCCGGTTATACATTCCTCAAAAGTATATATTCTAAACAATAGAAAATATTAATTTTAAGAATAAAAAGGCGAATTTAAACAAATTTTATTAGTTTTACAATATTTTTTCTCATCTCCAACACGGATATATCAATTTTAACAGAATTAAACGCATATTTTAGTTTTTAAGAACAAAAATGTAATAAGTATCATTAATTAAACAAAAAAATAAATATCAATTTTCAAGAAAAGGCAATTTTTTACACAAATTTTCAACTTTGAAATACATTTATTTACATATATTGTTATAATATATTACTAAACTTAAACTTTTTAAAAAGTTTGAATGTTTTTACAAAGGGTTCATATTTATATTTTTCACGTCTTGACTGCATTCGAAATCTTACAACAAAAGTATACTTTTATTATTATTATTATTATTATTATTCTAGAAAACCTAAAAAGTCATTTCTTGCTGCTTTAAACACTTGACATATTAAAACTACTCTGAGATATTCTACCCATATAATTAATCAAATTAGGACATGATTCATCTTACACTTCAAAATTTCTGAATTTTTACAATACTTATTTTCATCAAACTTTATTCTTGATCCTATATATTTTAGGAGTACAGAATTTTAACATCTGTTTTTATCTACTTATCAGAAAATTATTAAAACACCCAACAACATTTTCCAAATATGAATATTATCTTTACAGTTTAATAATACAAAACATACACGAATACAAAGTTTAATTTTTACAAACATTTCATATTTCAAACCAAACTTTTCGAAATTTTCACATCATAAGAGCAAACATTAGACGAACTTTTTAACTTTTTAACTTTTTTTATTGCTTAGATCTTTTCATCATAACTTTTAATTATGATAATTATCCATTTTTAGGTTGATTGTCGAAAAACTGTAACTGAAATTACATAAACTTAATGTAAAAAACCATGTTCTCACACAATTTCTTGAAATTCAACAAAGAATTGACTATTACTTATCTATTATTATTCTTATTAAATACTTATCTACATCAATATCGACTCTCGATAGTATATAGATATTTCATCATTACACACTTACAACTCTTTTCAAACGTTTATCAGAAAAATAAGTCAATCAAAGTCTAGTAGTTATCACACCTGTTCCTCAGAAATATTACTATCATATGAAACAGTAAAGAAAATTAATAGTTATTTAATATTTAATAACCTCATACGTGAAATTACTGTCGAATGAGAATACTAATTATCTATAAAATCAACTGTTGAACAAAAAAATAGTACAGATTACCGAAAATTCAAATGTTTTTTCTGCAAAAGTTACAAAAATTAACAAATGAATGACAAGTTAGAGAAATAACTAAAAAAGTTAATGAACATATTTACAAATTTATTAAAATCACACCTTTTTCTGGATTACAAACCGCAATTTCTTGAAAAAATTATCGCCGAATTTGTAAGATTTTAGTCCTAGTATTACATACACTCAATAAATATTCAAAATTAACAAAAATATAATTTTTTAGTCTCATCAATAAGCAGAAATTCTATATTAAAAGAATATTTTCATAGTAGTACTTATAAAAATGAGAGTTTACAAACTGATTTTCATAATTTTATCACATTTAAACTTAATATTTTACATAAAACATTATTTAATCAAATTTTATGCTTTCTAATTCAGTAAAATTCAATACTTTTTTAGTTTTTAAACCAATAACACAATATTTATTTACATCAAACTTGATTCTTCACCTTTTATATTTGCACATTACACACGTGAGATAAATACTAACTTGGATCAGGAGTTGAAGTCAATTGATTCCATTCGATTTTCATCATGTACGCATTGCTCCTACACGAAATTTCTTACTGCTATAATCATCTAATGTATTAAAACTAATCTCCTCATATTTTTAATCAATTCACCAGATGTTTCATCTCGCACTTCTGAATTATCGTGCATCAAGTTGCTTAAAATATAAATATTATCTTTATAGTTTTAATGATATATAGTATACATGGTTTATCTTGAGTTAGCACTTCCATACTATTAATCAAATTATATGTTTCATCTTGCACTTGGTCTTAATGATTTCATCTTGCATCTGAATTATCGTCCATCGAGTTTTTTTTTATTTAAGTAATAATATATTTATAGTTTTTGATTATACATAGCATGTACAAATGCAATCTTTAATTTTAACATTTCATATTTCAAATAACCTATTTCCGAAACCAAGCTATGTGAATTTTACCACAATACTTATTATCATAGAATAATTTGTGTTTCACACTTTTCTAAAAATTATCAGATATGTACCCCTCAGAGAAATTACTATCATATGAATAAATGAAGAAAATTTAATTTATATTAAATGTACACGAAACTGATTGCAATATACATGTATTTAATAAAAATAAATAAATAAGCGATTATTTATACATTAAACCTTTACTAAATATATATTCCTTTCATTATACAGATGTTTCAACAAGATGAACCAAAACAGCAGCAAACTTCAGAAATTAATGATCCGAATGATTCATCCCTAGCACATGTAGCGTTAACGAATAACACATATGTGAGTACTTATATGAGAAATACTAGAATTCATATATGAAACGTAATTAGAGTAAATACAAAATGATTTGTCTTACTACCTACACTTTAACAAGTGCTTTTTACCTATATTATTGAAGAGAATCCTAACTGTGTCCATTTATTTCTACTACAGATGTGCTCTATTTGCTACAAACACTTCTTAAGTAAATGGAATTTAACAGAACACACAAAAATCTATACAGATGAAAAACCTTACACTTGGAAAGATTACCATAAATGCTGTTTTCAAGGAGACGTGAATAAAAAATGCACACATCATCATATAAAGCATCGTCAGATAAGGTACCCTGGGGTAATAACGCCACGTTAAGGTTCTACCAATTTTCACGGCTTAGTTTTAGATTGTATTATTCAAACAAATATAGGATCTGATACAGCAACTCATTGACTATCTATATAAAATAAAATAATTTAACAGATATGTATTCATAAAATGTAATGGCGTTTTTTCTTGACCAATGCTATTTGGCGTTAATACCCACCTATATGGGTAATAACGCCATGCAAACAAAACTATAAATTAAGATGAAATAATGGCATGTAGATTGCCCAATTCTAAAAATACAAACTCTACAGCTCTAGAAATTGACAAATTGCAATCTAATCTAATGAAAATGTACAATTTTTTTGTGACTCTGAAAGAAAAAGAAAACTGTGGTGGTGGCGGGGGGAGGAGGCAAAAGAATATCAGATTCTAAGCTACGTTTTGCTTAAAAATGACCATTTAAATAGAATTATTAGAAACATTGCACGGATTATTTGAATCAGTATTTATATTCCCATGTATGCATTCTATGCGATAGAAAATATTGATATTTTGTGAAAGTGAAAGAAAAAGCCAATCCCTGGCGTTATTACCCCGGGATACTTGTTGCGCAGTAAATCCTAAACTACAAATTATCTCGAGAAGATATAAAGAATCTTGTACAACAATTTGAAAGTACATGAAATACACTACAAATTTATGTAATAAACAAAGTATTTCTGGATAAAAAATATAGTCTTCAGATCAAAAACCTTATCTCGCAAATTTTAGATCAAGCGTTAATTTTAGTTGCTTGTAAAAACAATAATACCTAAAAAGGAAACAAGTTAACTTGAAGCTGTTTTTTTCGATTTATATGACTCAAAACCTTTCTGCGCAGAGCACATGGGTGTTATTTACCTGATTATTTCATAATTATGCAAAATATAAGCACTTGGCGTTATTACCCCGCCTGGCGTTATTACCCCAGGGTACCTTATATGTAAACTTAGCGAAGATATTCAAAAATTAGTCAGACTTTTGTAGAATTTAGAAATAAAGGAAGATATTTAGACTATTTATCCATCATATTTTCACAACACTTACCACAATATCTCAAACTTAAAATTTGGAAGACATACACACTGCTGAAAAGTAATTTTGTGATTCTTCTAACCAGTATGAATGTATAGATATTATTTTGCAGTGTATTCTTTGAATGCTCACATTAAATATTCTTTTATATGCATATATCGTTGTGTTTATTTTTCTAATACCTATTACATTAATGAAATACATAACATTTTAAGTGAAATAACACTCTCACAACTTAAAAAATGCATAAGAACATACAAAAAATAAGCAGATGTATGAAAAAATATGCAAGTTTACAAAATAATTTCATTGTTTTCTAGAAATATTAACAAAAAATATTTACAATATGAAAAAATTGCAAAAGTGAAAAGAAAAAACACAAATGTAAAAACAAAAACCACAAAGTGAAAAACTCATAACAAAGTTTTTGAAAAAAAATATTTACAACAAAATTTTTTTTTACAAAAACCAAAACTTCCAAAAATATTTTTTTCAAAAAAATTTTTTTTCAAAAACATTTTTTACAAAAAATTTTTTTTTTCAAAATAAGTTTTTACAAAAGTAAAAAAAAATAAAATCACAACGTTAAAAAAAATGAAAAATTTTTGTTAAAAAAAGTGTAAAAAAATTGCAAAAAAATGTTGCAAAAATTTCAAAAATGTTATGAAAAAAGTCTCAAAAATTTTGTTGTTTTTAATAGCAAATGCAAGGGTTTCGCCATTGCATACTGCATTAAAACCAACGAAATTTTTGAAGCTTTTTTCATAACTTTTTTGAAATTTTTGCAACATTTTTTTGCAATTTTTTTACACTTTTTTTAACAAAAATTTTTCATTTTTTTTAACGTTGTGATTTTCTTTTTTTTACTTTTGTAAAAACTTATTTTGAAAAAAAAATTTTTTGAAAAAAAATTTTTTTGAAAAAAATATTTTTGAAAGTTTTGGTTTTTGTAAAAAAAAAAAATTTGTTGTAAATATTTTTTTTCAAAAACTTTGTTATGAGTTTTTCACTTTGTGGTTTTTGTTTTTACATTTGTGTTTTTTCTTTTCATTTTTGCAATTTTTTTCATATTGAAAATATTTTTTGTTAATATTTCTAGAAAACAATGAAATTATTTTGTAAACTTGCATATTTTTTCATACATCTGCTTATTTTTTGTATGTTCTTATGCATTTTTTTAAGTTGTGAGAGTGTTATTTCACTTAAAATGTATGTCTTCCAAATTTTAAGTTTGAGATATTGTGGTAAGTGTTGTGAAAATATGATGGATAAATAGTCTAAATATCTTCCTTTATTTCTAAATTCTACAAAAGTCTGACTAATTTTTGAATATCTTCGCTAAGTTTACATATATCTGACGATGCTTTATATGATGATGTGTGCATTTTTTATTCACGTCTCCTTGAAAACAGCATTTATGGTAATCTTTCCAAGTGTAAGGTTTTTCATCTGTATAGATTTTTGTATGTTCTGTTAAATTCCATTTACTTAAGAAGTGTTTGTAGCAAATAGAGCACATCTGTAGTAGAAATAAATGGACACAGTTAGGATTCCCTTCAATAATATAGGTAAAAAGCACTTGTTAAAGTGTAGGTAGTAAGACAGATCATTTTGTATTTACTCTAATTACGTTTCATATATGAATTCTAGTATTTCTCATATAAGTACTCACATATGTGTTATTCGTTAACGCTACATGTGCTAAAGATGAATCATTCGGATCATTAATTTCTGAAGTTTGCTGCTGTTTTGGTTCATCTTGTTGAAACATCTGTATAATGAAAGAAATATATATTTAGTAAAGGTTTAATGTATAAATAATCGCTTATTTATTTATTTTTATTAAATACATGTATATTGCAATCAGTTTCGTGTACATTTAATATAAATTAAATTTTCTTCATTTATTCATATGATAGTAATTTCTCTGAGGGGTACATATCTGATAATTTTTAGAAAAGTGTGAAACACAAATTATTCTATGATAATAAGTATTGTGGTAAAATTCACATAGCTTGGTTTCGGAAATAGGTTATTTGAAATATGAAATGTTAAAATTAAAGATTGCATTTGTACATGCTATGTATAATCAAAAACTATAAATATATTATTACTTAAAAAAAAAAAAAAAAAAAAAAAAAAAAAAACTCGATGGACGATAATTCAGATGCAAGATGAAATCATTAAGACCAAGTGCAAGATGAAACATATAATTTGATTATTAGTATGGAAGTGCTAACTCAAGATAAACCATGTATACTATATATCATTAAAACTATAAAGATAGTATTTATATTTTAAGCAACTTGATGCACGATAATTCAGAAGTGCGAGATGAAACATCTGGTGAATTGATTAAAAATATGAGGAGATTAGTTTTAATACATTAGATGATTATAGCAGTAAGAAATTTCGTGTAGGAGCAATGCGTACATGATGAAAATCGAATGGAATCAATTGACTTCAACTCCTGATCCAAGTTAGTATTTATCTCACGTGTGTAATGTGGAAATATAAAAGGTGAAGAATCAAGTTTGATGTAAATAAATATTGTGGTATTGGTTTAAAAACTAAAAAAGTATTGAATTTTACTGAATTAGAAAGCATAAAATTTGATTAAATAATGTTTTATGTAAAATATTAAGTTTAAATGTGATAAAATTATGAAAATCAGTTTGTAAACTCTCATTTTTATAAGTACTACTATGAAAATATTCTTTTAATATAGAATTTCTGCTTATTGATGAGACTAAAAAATTATATTTTTGTTAATTTTGAATATTTATTGAGTGTATGTAATACTAGGACTAAAATCTTACAAATTCGGCGATAATTTTTTCAAGAAATTGCGGTTTGTAATCCAGAAAAAGGTGTGATTTTAATAAATTTGTAAATATGTTCATTAACTTTTTTAGTTATTTCTCTAACTTGTCATTCATTTGTTAATTTTTGTAACTTTTGCAGAAAAAACATTTGAATTTTCGGTAATCTGTACTATTTTTTTGTTCAACAGTTGATTTTATAGATAATTAGTATTCTCATTCTACAGTAATTTCACGTATGAGGTTATTAAATATTAAATATCTATTAATTTTCTTTACTGTTTCATATGATAGTAATATTTCTGAGGAACAGGTGTGATAACTACTAGACTTTGATTGACTTATTTTTCTGATAAACGTTTGAAAAGAGTTGTAAGTGTGTAATGATGAAATATCTATATACTATCGAGAGTCGATATTGATGTAGATAAGTATTTAATAAGAATAATAATAGATAAGTAATAGTCAATTCTTTGTTGAATTTCAAGAAATTGTGTGAGAACATGGTTTTTTACATTAAGTTTATGTAATTTCAGTTACAGTTTTTCGACAATCAACCTAAAAATGGATAATTATCATAATTAAAAGTTATGATGAAAAGATCTAAGCAATAAAAAAAGTTAAAAAGTTAAAAAGTTCGTCTAATGTTTGCTCTTATGATGTGAAAATTTCGAAAAGTTTGGTTTGAAATATGAAATGTTTGTAAAAATTAAACTTTGTATTCGTGTATGTTTTGTATTATTAAACTGTAAAGATAATATTCATATTTGGAAAATGTTGTTGGGTGTTTTAATAATTTTCTGATAAGTAGATAAAAACAGATGTTAAAATTCTGTACTCCTAAAATATATAGGATCAAGAATAAAGTTTGATGAAAATAAGTATTGTAAAAATTCAGAAATTTTGAAGTGTAAGATGAATCATGTCCTAATTTGATTAATTATATGGGTAGAATATCTCAGAGTAGTTTTAATATGTCAAGTGTTTAAAGCAGCAAGAAATGACTTTTTAGGTTTTCTAGAATAATAATAATAATAAAAATAATAAAAGTATACTTTTGTTGTAAGATTTCGAATGCAGTCAAGACGTGAAAAATATAAATATGAACCCTTTGTAAAAACATTCAAACTTTTTAAAAAGTTTAAGTTTAGTAATATACTGTAACAATATATGTAAATAAATGTATTTCAAAGTTGAAAATTTGTGTAAAAAATTGTCTTTTCTTGAAAATTGATATTTATTTTTTTGTTTAATTAATGATACTTATTACATTTTTGTTCTTAAAAACTAAAATATGCGTTTAATTCTGTTAAAATTGATATATCCGTGTTGGAGATGAGAAAAAATATTGTAAAACTAATAAAATTTGTTTAAATTCGCCTTTTTATTCTTAAAATTAATATTTTCTATTGTTTAGAATATATACTTTTGAGGAATGTATAATCGGAAAATGTTAAAAAATCTTAGAAAATTGGTGTTAAAAATATTAAATACAGTTGCTTCAATGATATCTTTTCGATATGTAAAGTGATTGTAGCATTTAGAAATGTACTTATGGGGAATGTATAATCGGAAAATGTTAGACAATCTTAGAAAATTGGTGTTAAAAATATTAAATACAGTTGCTTCAATGATTTCAAAAACAAACTCTGTTAAAAAATTCTGTATGATTTCAAGTGAAAATAATCTGAACCTGAATACATGGTATTTAAAATACAAAATTCACGATTATGAACTAATGTTGAAAACATGGGTAACATTAAATATACAGCTAATATTTAAATATACATTAGAAAATTCTTAAAGTGTATCCAAATTTATTAAATATAGTATTGAATACAGTGAATAAGTGAAATATGTGAATAAGTATTGATATTTCTAGGTTGCTTTTGAAAATACTAGTGTAAAATTATTCAAATTCGTCTTTTCTTTAAAATTGATATTTATTTTTCTTAAATTAATGATACTTGTTAAGTTTTTGTTGTTAAAATTAAAATATACGTTTAATTCTTCTGTTAGAAATCTATATTTCCAAGTTGCAGTTCAAAAGACTATTGTAAAACTAAACAAATTCGCTTAAATTCACCTTTTCCCCTTAAAAAATAATATTTTTATTATTTTGTTTAATTAATTATACTGATTATGTCTTCCAAAATTCAAATTTTGGGATATTGCGGTAATTGTTATGAAATTGGAGTGCATAAAATGTCTCTTTTTTTCTCCCAGACTTCTAAATATACAAGATAGAGAGGTCATTGCTTTGTCCATTTCCCTACCTGTGGTAAAAAATTGGGGGAGATGGGGGTGAAAAGGCATGGTGAGGGACTTCCAAGGAATAAGTTTTGGTTTCAATATGACGTCACAAGAAGCAGGTGTTGTTTTCATATTTGTGTGTGCGTTGAATATTTACTGAAATGTGTTCGTTTATGCATTAAAATTCTACTTAGTTAGTATATAAAAGTATGGTGAATTTTCCATTTAGAGTAAAAGTTAACCAAATTCGTTTAATTCGTCTTTTTTCGTTAAAAAATCATTAGTTTCCTTTGTTAATTGTTCAATTATCGAAATTCTTTGAGGTAACGACTGTTCAAAAACTAAAAAATATGTTTAAATTTCTATTTTAAGTTGTGTATCCTGATTTTTTATTAAAAAAAAAAAAAAAAAAAAAAAATGAAGAAATCAGTTAAAAATTTAATATTTTCCGTTGTTTTGCTTAATAAATAATGTTCATGAAGGAAATGGTTGTCCAAAACTGGAATGCATGCTTAAATTTCTTTCTATCAAATTGATATTCTGAAGTTTGAGTTGAAAAAATCGTAAGAAATAAGTCTTTTTCTATAAAACTTGATATTTTCCATTGTTTTTTACTTAATTAACGATACTCATGAAGATTATTGCTGTTGAAAAACTAGAATGCATGTTTAACTTTCAACTTGTAAGTCGATACACTGATGTTGCAGTTGATAAAAATCGTAAGAAATCAGTCTTTTTCTATAAAACTTGATATTTTCCATTGTTTTTTACTTAATTATCAATACTCATTAAGGATACAGCTGTTGAAAAACTGAAATGTACGATTAAGTTTTCTCTCTTAAGTTGATAAAAATCGTAAGAAATCAGTCTTTTTCTATAAAACTTGATATTTTCCATTGTTTTTTACTTAATTAACGATACTCATAAGGGTTATAGCAGTTGAAAAACTAGGATGTACGTTTAACTTTCAACTTTTAAGTCGTTACATTGATCATATAGTTGATAAAAATCATAAGAAATCAGTCTTTTTCTATAAAGATATTTTCTACTGTTTTTATTTAATTAATACTACTCATTAAGATGTCTATCAAGCAAAATTCAAATATATGTTTAACTTTCTTGTGTTAAATTGATAATCTCATCTTGTAGTTGAAGAAATCTAAATAAAATGGTTAAAAACTGAGATTTTAATTGTTTCGCTTAATTAATAATACTCATTAAAATTACGGTTGTTCAAAATTCAAATATAAATTTAATCTTCATCTTATAGTATGATTCCGAGTTGAGATGTGATTGATAATATTTTTAATTAGGGAAGGTTGTTCACCTATCCTGTTATAATAGAATGTTCCTTTTTTCCACTAGGGGGCATTCGTGGAGGGGGATGCACGGTGGGCGCAGGGGGTATCGCAGGAGGGACGGTGGTGGCGGCGGCGGGGGCGGCGGGACGCAGAGGGATGCGGAGGGACGGTCCCTCTGTCCCTCCGCATGAGCCCGTACTCTCCTTTTCCTACTACTGTTGACATAAAATTTAAAAAGTAGGCCTGATTATACGATCTCGGAAATACAAATACATACATACATAATATAACCTGACAAAAAAAAAAAAAAAAAAAAAAAAAAAAAAAAAAAAAAAAAGATTTAAATCTCGGTTCGCCCGACTCTATTTCTACAAAACGCGAATTTTTATTTCGATATGATTATAAAGTGTTTAGCATAAAAAGTTCTAATAAAAAATGTATCTTTTTTTTTTTTAGAAGTGGTCTAGGCGGCAATATTTATTTATTTTGAATGAATATCTATTTGCATGTAAATGTTTCAATCACCATTCAGTTATTGCTAATCCTTATATCATGTATTGGAGACTTAAAAATGAGAAAAATGCCACACAATAAAATCTTCTAAAAAAATCGCATGGGAAAAAAAGAGAGAGAGAGAGAGTTATAGTGAAGTAGTAGTACCTTGTAGAAGTACCCTCGTAGCAGGTGTTGATGTGTATATTCTTTTCCGTAATTATTAAAAACAAAGCATAACAAAACCACGGGTTGAGAGATGCATAATAAATTTTATCAGCATTATTTTATTTGGAAGTCTATTAAGAAATTGGGCCCCACTACCTACCCATTTTCGGCGACGCTTTCACAAAAAAGGAAGGTTTATTTGACAGTATCTTAGAATATTTAAATTTTACAGTTCATATTTTATAAAACAATATTATTTGAAAAGTATTCGATTAAGGGGGAAAAAGCAGCCATATAATTTGTGGGCCCCTGAAATTGGTGGGCCAGGTCTAAGGCCCCGGAGGCCCGTCATTAATCAGGCCCTGTATATAAACTCATTAACATTCAATACATAATTTTTCGACTTTAATGTTGTTAATTCTTTTGAGAGATCGATCTTGAATCAAGAACCATAAGTGTCAACATCCAACCCGAACCTGAGACAATTAAAGTTAACCCAACTGGAATCCGACCCACAACGACAAAAGATTAGGACTGATCCAATCCAGATTGCGAGTCGTGTCAAGTTCAGTTTGCCCGACCCGATGCAGCATTCTACTTGTCATTGAAGACAGCCCCGTCAAAACTTTAGTATAAATCTTACCTTTTATGTTAAAAAATATACATGTACACAGACATGTATATCATCCTGTGTAGTCCTCTATATAGATTTTTATTTTAAGAAATTCAATTTTTTTTAAAGGATCGGGTTTATTTCAACTCAATCTGCAAGATTCAAAATTTAGTCAGAAACCGACTCGTACCCAAAAGAATTAGTTTAGTCAATCTGAGTTTAATAATAAAAAAAAAAAAACTTTATGTTGATCTAACTTCACGGGGACAAAATTCAAAAGTCAAAATATTTTTCCGACGATATCGAATTTTGACCCCGATGGGGGGGGGCCAGGTATGCCCGACGGGGGGCATATGCCCCCCCCCCTCTGGCGCCGCCCTTGTTCACAAAGCTTCATCGACAAAACGCTCCTCGATATAGCTCCTCATCTCTATCTCAGCGAGAACGAAAATCATCCTTATCGAAAAAGGCATAAATCAGCAAACCACAAGCTTCTCGAAATGCCGCTTTTATCAAGGTTAAATTTCATCTCGAAGTTACAAGTCCTTCGATAAACCTATTTCAATCGAGGTTAATTTTCATCGCGAAGAAATGATTTTTTTCGAAATGTCTGACTTTATCGGAATTTGCTGAAATAAGAGGCACATACGAAGGCTCTTCTTTCATATTATGAAACTTTCTACTTTTGGAGTTGAATTTTAAGGGCGGGAGAAGGGGAGGGGGAGGGGGGAGCGATGAAGGGGCGAATTTTTTAAATCGTAGCTATTTCGACAATAAATGTTATTTTTGGTGTGGATTTTTTATGGAACTCTCCGGTATACATTATTTATTAAATATAAAGATTTTAAAGTGGGGGCTGCATCATTTTTAGATGTATACTAGGAAAAATAAGTGAACCCACGGGTGACATATAAATTTTAAACCTTTTTTTTTTTAACCCGTCATGTTATATATACATCATCGGAAGGATGTTAGATTCTTGATTTTAGATCTTGATTAGACCTTGATTTTAGATGTGGAGGTTTCTTTTATGGAACTCTTCGGTAAATATAACTTATTAAATATAAAGATTTTAAAGTGGGGGGTGCGTCATTTTTAGGTTTTTTCGTGGAAAAATAAGTGAACCCACAGGTGACATGTAAATTTCAACCTCTTTTTTGGACCCGTCATGTTATATATATATCATCGGAATTTTTTCGCACATCTCTTTCATTTTACGAATATTTCTCCTCCTGGAGTTCAGGAGGGGGAGAGGGAGCGATAAGAGGGTGATTTTTTTTTAAATCTTAGCTATTTCGACAATGAATATCATTTTAGATGTGGTTTTCAGAGGAGTGCTCCGGAAAATATTATTTCATAAATACAAAAGTTTAAAATGGGAACCGCGTGATTTCCTGGTGCATTCTGGGAAGAAAAAGTAACATTACGGCCACGGGCTACGAGTAAATTTCAAACTTTTTTTGGATCCGTCATGTGATATGTCATAAGAAAAGGTTTCGGAATACTCTTTCATATTATGGACCTTTCTCTTCCTGCAGTTTAATTTCAGGATGAGGGAGCGACGGGGAGTGAATTTTTTTAATCGTAGCTATTTCGAGAATAACTATCATTTTAGAAGTGGTTTCTTGATGGAACCTTCTAATAAAAATTGCTAATTATAAACATTTTAAAGTGGGGGATGCGTGATTTCCGGGTGTATTCTGTTAAGAAAAAGTAAACCTGCGGGTGAGGAGTAAATGCCTAACTTTTTTTGGACCCTTCATGTGATTGATTATTGGAATATTTTTCGAACCATTCTTTCAAATTATGAACGTTTCTCCCCCTGGGGTTGAATTTCCGCAGGGGGGGGGGAGGAGAGCGATGAGGGGTGAATATTTTAAATCGTAGCTATTTTGAGAATAAATTTCATTTTAAATGTGATTTTTTGTTGGAGCCCTTTGGTAAAAATATTTTATTAAATATAAACATTTTAAAGCGAGGCTGCGTGATTTCCGGATGTATTCAGGGAAAAAAATAGTGGAGTAGTGAGGAGTAAATTTGAAGCTTTTTATGGACCCGTCATTTGATACATCAACGGAAAGTTTTCAAACCACTCTTTCATATTATGAATCTTTCTTCTCTTTTCCTCAATTTGGCTTCCTTACAGAAGCGCTTTTCAAACTTTTTTGAAATCATTTCGCTTTTGTGAATTCAGATCTGATTTTTTTTATGGAGACTTCCAATATATAATTTATAATGTATGAAAAATTCACAAACTGTGAGGACAGGCTGTATTCCGGGTGTTGCAATATTTCGAATTCTAAGGGGAGTGTTTTTATATCTTTTGTTGACTCCTCTTTCGTGATATATCATTAGAAAGCTCTGTAATTACCATTTTATTTTATATATGTCCCGCGCTCATCCCTCCTCACTTTGCTCCCTCGGGAAACTCTTTAATAAATTTAACTGACACCCATCATGTGATGTATTGTTGGAAAGCCTAATGACCATTTACTCATATTATGCATTTTCATTGCTCCTGCACTACTTTTCCCCCCGAATGGTCTGTTTAATGAATTTCAATAGAGAGTCTTCTAATAATGGGAGAATTGTAGATCGTATCTCAATTGATGTACAAAAATCAATTTAACTAAATATCTACTTTTAGTTCATGTTCTTTCACTAGGAATGCTTTTGATTATTTTTTCTTTGGCCATTTTGCTACTCGCGACTTTACAACTTTTTGAAATCAAGGAACGCCGTTACATGACTTTTCTACTATTGCGGCTCCATTATAACATCCTTTTGGTTTGTTGTTGTTTTTTAAATTCATTTGTTTTCAGTTACCATGTATTTAATAAATTATGCTTTTTAAACATGTAATGACAAAGATTTTAATAATCGATTGTAAAAAGATCTCGATGGTAGATTCTCGAAATTAATCGATGACTCTATCGAATGTGCTTTTTTACGATTACGATTTTTATCGAATAGGAAATTTTCGAGAATCGCCCATCACTAATTTGGTTGACTCACCGCTCTATTTTTTTCCTATGACAACGGATGGATAAAGTGTGGGGAACGGATGTCTTTCGGAAATCAACTAAAATCGCATTAAGGATACTTGAAGCGTAAGAAAACCACATTACCTCGTCCTGCCATGAATTTAACATCACCCCAACCTAATAGTGTTGTATTTTCTCCAACAGCTGCTGTGTCGATAGCTGAAAGACATATAGGCGTCAAATGGTCATCAACCGTATACTTTAGACGAAGCAGAGCAATGTCGTTGCAGTAACAATCCCTCTTGAAATCAGTATGGAGGACCATGTCTTCAACCAGATAGCCTTGATTTGGATCACTTATCTTCAGGAGATTTCCCACAGATGCTACATATTCCGCAAAACTGAAATTATACAGAAACGTTATTTAAATATATTGATCTTTTATGATACCATTGAAGGAGACGATTTGTATTGTCAGGTCAAATGTCACAAAAAGCCGGTCAGGGAAGCAAAAACGTCGGGACAGAGGCTTCTAAAACAGGACACAAAAATACGGAAAAGCCAATAAAAAGAAGAATGCAAATTTATGAAAAAAAGTAAACACGCCTACGAATTATCGTAGAAGAAAGTTACTGGTACGAACAATTAGTATAAAGTCTGCTTTTAAAGGCTGTGTATAAATTTTGCTTAGGGGCCATCTACATATTAAAGCGAACCCAAACTTCATTTTAGGTGCGTTCGTAATTATGTAAATACGTAGCACCTATAGTTATCATTCAATCCGTCCGTCTGTCTGTCTGTCTCAAAACAACAACTCAAAAACTCCCCAACTGAATCGTTTGAATATAACTATTATTATATATTATATTATTATGATTATATAATTATTAAATAATTTTGTCTAGTCATTTCAAATTTTATGAAAATCGGATGTATGGTTCAATTACAGGGCTACATAAAAGTATTCCGATATATTACGGACAATGGGAAAATTTTTTAAAGTGCATTTTAATGGTGATACACTCTTTTGAGCATGATAAAATAGATATAAATCTATGAAATATGTACTATAATATGTATTTTGTACAATCTATGGTGCAAAAAAATATTTGTTATTGATTTACAGGGCCACACAAAAGTACTCCATTACATAATGGTATAGGGAAAACATGCTTTGGTGCGCGTTTTAATTGTATTAAACTATTTAACATTTTATGAAATTGATGTACATTGCTTATTTCCTGATAATAGAAAGCAGAGAGTATTTACAGGGACACACAAAAGACTTCGGCTCTTACATCGTATCCGAAATACTGTATACAGGCACGTAGCCAGGGAGGGGGCTAAGGGGGCTGAAGCCCCTCCCGAAACTTTGAAAATACAAAATTATCGGTATGATAAAAAATAAGTTTTGTTTGTTTTTATCTTCCATTACATTAAAATCAATTGGGTTTTTAGCTGTAAAAATATCAATTTATTGAATTACAGTTACAGTAATCCTTCATTATATCGGTTATTTGGATATATTGTTTTTTTAATAGCAATCAGTACCAGCAAAAATATAAATTCTTTTTAAAAAGTAATTTTTACTGTCTTTATGCGCATTAAAATTCGATCAAGTGTAATTTCTTATCATTAATTTTGCTAAGAAAAATTAAGTGTAATACGCATACGGCATAAGAAAGATCACAAAAAATTCGGAAGATTATTTTCAACATATTTCAGTCATTGGTAAAAGGCTAAATATTTTTCTTAAAACCTATACAATTAGAATGTTATTTTAACAAACAAACTTCAGATTTTTTCATGAATATAGAAATAGAATTATTTCATTGTTGAGTTTTCAAAGAACTCCAGGAAAAGAAGAAATTAGAGAAGATCTTGAACTAATACTCTCTTATTTTATGCAGAATAAAATAGCCACTGATCACGATGACGGTCCTCTAACTTTGGACAAATTGGTATAAAAAAGATTAAAGAGTTCGTTTAAGTTTTGAGCATAGTCTGGAGCGAATGAATTGAAATGAGACAAATACCCTTAGAAAATGCTATTTATTTCACTCCAGAAACTCAGAATGAAATCAAATATTCTGGGATACAGTTACAGAAGTATTAATTATCAAAATATATATTGCGATCTGTTTTAGCTTAATTGCTGTTGAAACTATGGACATTTCAAGCGCAGAACAGCTTGCTATTTGTGTTAGATATGTGAACTATTAAAAAATTCACAAAACTCAATAATTCGGAAATTTTTTTCACGTGTTATTGCAATAAATGTCTCAAAAATTCAAGAAAAGTAATTTTACAACATTGTGATGAACTATGTGTTGGCATGTATAAATGTGTCGCATAGGCGTATGACAAAGTAGCCAATAAGTTTGGTCATGTTAGCGTGGTTTATTCTAGAAATCTTCAGAATATTTAAAAATTAGATACGCCCTCTGTGAAAGCCATTGGTTAAATCTTGCCTTGTCCAACAACATGCCGATTCCCTTCATTCCAAAGTATCATGCATGGACTTGTTTAAGCAGGGACAAAAGTTTTTAAAAATCACCTAAAGGCAAATTTAGAGCTTCAAGAAGCAATTGCATCATATATCCTAGAAAACAAAAGAATGTAACTTTTCCGCATTTGTGATACAAATTTTATCGAGAGGCATGAAAGCATACGAGAGCTGTTATTTATATTTCTGGTCTTGGCAACAAGGAGTGTTATAAGGCTACCGCTGGAGATTTCAATTGAAAATTCGATATTTTTAACCATAAATTCTCCAAAACGATTTGCCATTTTAGCTTGATTTGTGTTATTTACAGTAAATTGAAAAATTCATCTTGTGCAAAAAAGGAAATTGATTCGTTAACATTTTCATGCGATCCTTTTTTTATAACTTTTGATGTGGATTGTCCAGGTAAGAGTATTTCCATGAATTTAATTTTTTATACAGCGATAAAGCACCATCCTAAAGCACTGTAAAAAACTGGTATAACGAATTCATTCATGTTCCGTGCTCTCTCCAGGACGCATTCCGTGAAGATCTATCAAAATCTGTTGCTATGCTAGAAAATATCGATGCTGTGCCTGAACTGATAAAGCAAGATCGTCATGTAACGTACCGTGAGATTGAGAAATCTTTAGACATTAGTATGACAGGCATCAATAAGATATTGACTGAACATTTGGTAGTAAAAAATATTTGTTCACGTTGGAGACCGCATAATCTCTATCAAAAGCTCAAAAGAAAGCTTGTGTCGACTGGGGCAAGGAAATATTAAACAATTACGTTAAAGATTCATCAAAAGCTGTGTATAACATCTGCACAGGTGATAAATTGTGGATCTATGCATATCAGCCGGAAACAAAACAACAATCGACTGTATGAGTCTTCCAAGACGAGCCAAATCCAACAAAAGTTGTTTGAGAAAGAAGGACATCGAAGCAAATGGTTTCCTGTTTCTCCGAAATTGGCGGTCACGTGGCAACAGTGGCATTAGAACAACGCAAGACAGTTAATTCTGAATGGTACTCAACCATTTATTTGCCCGAAGTCTTCAGGGAATTTCGAAAAAAGCAAAATAACAGGCGAATAATTTTTTATCGAGGCAATGTGAGCTTCGCACATCGGCTCAAATAAAGGAATTTCTGAAAGCCAAAATATCGTATTAATGGGTCATCAGCCACAGAGTCCTGATTTGCCATCCAATAACATTTTTTTTATTCCCACGCATCAAAAATAAATTACGTGAATGATGATTTTCGAACCCCAAAGAAGCGGTTTTTGCTCTCAAAACGCATGTTTGGAGTTACCTCCATAGAAGTGGAAACAGTGCTTCGAAAATTGGTTCAAACGGATGCAAAAGTGTATTTGATCTTCATGGACAATACTTTGAAAAGTAATAAATACAATATTGATCGTAAATATTAGTGTTTTCATTACTAGGCCAGAGATATAAATAGCAACCCTCGTATTGACTTTTGTCGAGCTATTTAAATACATCTGTATTAGCTCAGAAAATATTTTGAAAAACATATGGAAGATTTCTTCAACAGCTGGAGTTTTTTTTGGCAGTCAGGGAGAAGAATCATTTTCTCATAAGCTTGTCTGTTTATCAGAAACTTTTCTGTCTGACAATCATAATAAGTTCTTCAAAAAAAAAAAAAAAAAAAAAAAATCTTGATATAATATTGACTGTAACCCATGCTAAAGATGTCTAATTGTTTTACATAAATATTCAGAAAAATGAAGTAGAAATCTTTTGTGAGATTTTATTGTACATCAAAACTTCGGGAAGACGTCTTCCAAACTGAAATAAAGATCCCAAGACTGACATTTAGACAGGCAACAGGTACAAACGCTCAAATTACATTACATCCACTGATAAGTATTACAATATCACGGTCTTATTTCCCATGTAGAAAGTGTTATTCAAAATTTAAATTATCGATTCATTTCTAATGTAGACATTATAAGAGATTCCCAGTTACATTTTTCAGGATGTGCTTCACTGAAAAAAGCAAGCAATTAGAGAATCCGACGCAATACTTTCAGGATAATGTGTCAATGTAAGATGAATATGAATTAGGGTGCAAACAAATTGCTAAATGTTGACACCAACACAGAGGTTTTAAAAGTTTTAGTACTATAATGTGACATATTACGATAAAATCAAACACTTGCTGACAGTTTTGGTTGAAAGCCGGGTAACAAAAGTCAGTGCTGAAATATATTTTTTGGCAAAGAAAATAATTAAATCTGACACGAAGCGTTATGGTCGATGACAGACTGGGTAGTTTTTCCATGATTTCCATTCTTTGGGAAATTACAGAAACTCTTGATAAGTCAATCAGCATCATGGCTAAGAAGAAATTATGATGATTACTTCTGTTGCACTGGTAAACAGTTTTGAATTCAGGGGGTCCCCCGGAAGGGGGACATCCCCCCTCCCCCGGCGAAATGAGATGTCCCATCCCGGAAAATTTGTGATTTTGTGTTTTCAATCGTCAAAAAGTACATCCCCCCCCCCCGGGAACGCTATAATGTCCCTCCCGGAGCCCCAAAAATCCCTTCCGGAGAAAAATTCCTGAATTCAACACTGTTAGTAAATTTATTTTACCACGGTTGTCATTTACAATTATTATACTCAGAGATTGTGAAATACAAACATAATTTTTATG
This sequence comes from Maratus speculifer, assembly GCA_964019185.1. NCBI lineage: Eukaryota > Metazoa > Arthropoda > Arachnida > Araneae > Salticidae > Maratus > Maratus speculifer. Next base: position 270,566,371 of record OZ025290.1, on the reverse strand, counting down.
ATTACATATGGGTGTAGCAATTAACTTTTTTTCAAAAAAATAATGCATGTAATTTATTTTATTTATGGATCAATAGTTTCAAGACCTCGCACTCGTAATATCAGATTCTCGCACGTTAACATTAAGCCTGTGTTTTAAATCAATACATATTATTTGTTTGCTTTTGAATATTTTACAACGTTTTTCTTCATAGGATAGGGGAGAGAAGAGCACATTTGAACATTTTTTTAAAAACTCAGTACATTTCTTATTTGAATTATATTTTTTGCGTTTTAAGTATTACATAATAAAAACAGTGCATTTCTTGATCATATGAACCAGAAATTAAAAGTTTTCCATATAAATTAAAAAAATTGTGAGGATTTAAAAAGCTGAAATATTTCTGTTCAAACCTGTCCCATGCAGGGGTATTTTTGAACAAGTAAGGGGCACCTTTGAACAAATGAGTAAAATATGAAAATATTGAGAGTTTTCATAAAACGCTACATATGTTTCAGGAATATAAAGTAATACGGATAAAATTTAATAACTATATTTTATTGAAACTAATAATCTTTTTATTCTTTAACCAAACTTAAAATCCCCCAAAGCTGATGTCAAAAATCATTGTTGAGACAAAACAGAATGTCTCTCCAGTTATGTATGTTTGAGAAAACTTTAAAATATCCTTGTGATACACCAATATGATATCTGATGCTTCTGGAAAAATAAAATTCTTCATTCACACTTTTTATGAAGAAAATTCACTTAAATTCCGTTTTGTCTAGTAGTTTGGGAAAGAATAAATGAAAGAGTATAGACTTTGTTAGACAAACCTGCTAAACCATGAATCATTATTGTGTATCCGGATTTTGCAAGTATCAAATAAATAAATGCCATCATCAATTTAGGTTTGAAATTTTCAATCACTGATACATCCAGGGATTGTAATACATGTTTGCAGTAAAGAAAGGATTGTTAACAGTATAAGTTCATGTTCTTTGATATTCTTAATTAACCTATTTTCACATAGAAAAAATTCCAAAAATAGTAACATTTAGGTACATCAACAACTCTTTACTTCATAGTTTTAGATGTTCAACGGTGCCCCATCACATGGAGTTCAACATTACAAAGGTTTACTCAATTCGGCTGATGAATTTGAATAAAACAAAACTTATAAACTAAAGATTACATCTTTATTTAAGTGTTGAGGGGCTGTGCAAATATATAACACGTTATCATTTTAGGGGGGGGAGAGGGGTCTGGCAAATGATATCGTAAGATATCGCAGAGGGGAGGGGGAATTTGTATTTTGATATCGATATCATTTTTGATCCAACCATCTTTTTTCATTTTTTTTTTTTTTTTTTTTTTTTTTTTTTTTTTTTTTTTTTTGTTCAACACAACATGTTTTTTTTCTTTTAACCTGTTATCTATTTTTAAAATCGCTAAATTATTATAAATATATTTAATTCTAAAATATGGTATAGCCCAATATTCGACATTCTTGTATGCATATACAATCACTGGTTGAGTAATCCCATGTGAAGTACATTTGAAATGACGCTTCTGTTTATCAATAAATAACAGAGGAAGAGAAAAAATGTTGCCCACTTTTTTTATTGATAAAAATTTCTATCACTCCGCAACCCCCTCCCACCTCCTTCGTGCAAGGCAAATGGAACAAGACTGCTGCATGCATTATGTAACAAAAAGCTATTATAAAATACTTTTAAATAACAATTTCTTTTAAGTATTATATCACTTAAAGTGATTTTTATTAACGACTTTTCATCTGAACCAATAAACTATGTAACCAAGTCTGTATATTATTCCAAACAAAAAAATAAATAAATTCCAAAGATAAAATTTTTTTTAGACATTTATAACGATATCATTACCGGCTGGGGGGGATACTCGAGGAATGATAACGTTTGATATCGGATTGGGCGTAGGGGTCTATAATTACCAAAATGTTGATACGTTATATATGCACAGCTCCTGAACAATAAATCAAAATTTTAGGGATATAAAACTTTGAACAAAAATATTACAACGTTATTTTCTTAAATTTAGATTCAAGAGTGAGAAAAATATATATCTTGCTTAGACAGCATTGTGCATACAAAATGGATGAGCTTTGCATACTTATTGCACTGAAGCAATAGTAATGTATTGCCATAGACATTTGTAGAAAATAATTTATTTGAAGGAAAATATTTAGTGTTCAAAGGTGCCCTCAGTTCACATGTGCCCCCCTCTCTCTTACTTGAGTCTCATCTCAAAAATTGTTAGCTTGTGCTTTTTAAGTTTCACAGAAAATTTTTCCTAAAAACTCTAACTCCAAATCGGTTTGGAAACTGAAAATGCTCTTAAAAGTTAAAAATTGCAACAGAAATTGAAAAATTTAAATATGAAATAACAATATTTGACATAGTTAACAAGTATCCTATGTAGAAACACACATTAGGATAAGCCCAGATTATTTTTAAATTTTTTACTGAATATTATTCAAATTACTTTTGTAAGAATAGAAAAAATTCCAAAATTGAGCCCCTCCCGAAAGAAAATCCTGGCTACGGGCTTGACTGTATACTATTCCACTAAGATCTGACTGCTTTAGGTGCGTTCGTAGTTATATAAATACGTGGCATCTATAGCCGTCGTTCAGTCTTTCCGTCCGTCTATCGTTTCGTCAGTCCATCTGTCAGTCCGCTTACAGGAGAGCAAAAATTACCCACCAAATCATTTGAGATTTAAAATGTATAATTGGTATATAATTTTGTTCAGTCATTTGAAATTTTATGAAAGTCGGATGTATAGTTCAATTACAGGGATAATCAAAAGTATTCCATTACTTTACAATCAATAGGAAAAAATAGTTTCAAGTGCATTTTAATCATGTGGCACTCATTCGAATATTCAGAATTGAGATGAATCTATGCAGCATATACTAAAATGTACATTCTGTACAATTTGTAATGCGAAGAATGCTTATTACTAATTGACAAAGCCACATAAAACTATTTCGCATACGGGTATATGGGGAAACATTGTTTGGGGCGTGTTTTAATTCTTTAATCTTTTTCACATTTTATAAAATTAATAACATTGCTGCGGTTTAATACAAGTTACTTACTGTATAATAGAAAGCAGATAGTATTTAAACAAAATATTTCGACTATTATACTGTATACTATAATAGCAAGGACTGAATATTTTCAAAATTTCATTATAATACGGACGCACCACATTTGCTACGCTTCATGTGCAATTTTCAACTTGCTTCAATAGCAATGTCCAGTTTTGACACGATATTTCAAATATTCGGTTCAAAGTATGCCTATACATCAAATTACAAGTCAATTGAATGATAAGTTTTTGAATTATGAACATTAAACATTTAGGGCTTCTAATCTTCAATTAGATTTTCATATTTTTATTAATATCTTCTGAAATTGTAATCCTAATGGTCTAATTTTTTAAGTAGAAATAATATTAAAATACCAAAACATAAATACGTTAAATTTGCAAGAATTATGAATAATAAAATTAATATTCGAAAAAATTATAAATTACAACATACAATTTTTGTGTATGTGTGGATTTAGATTTATTAAGTCCTGCTTTATGAAATTCAAAAATTTAAAAATTTTCTTTCAAGTATTTTTTTAAATTAAGCTTAAAAAATAAAAAATGGCGGTTTAAGGGGCCTTCTATGGTAGAAATGACTAGTATTTTGAAACTACTTATGCTATCCTGTAATCTAGCGGTTTTTAATGACAGCTGGAGTGGCGCTTAAAATGCCTTGATCAAGAGAAAGATTCTGTCGGTCAACAATCGAGTACCGAATTTTATTTTGGATATAACCCCTAAAATATGTTCTATTTTTTGAAATAATTAATTTCTCGAAAACTTATCGTACAAATTACATGAAAATTTGTTTTAAGGCTAATTAAAGGGTGTAGAGTTCATCTACGCTGTCAGAATTGGGTACTGTTACTGAAAAAAACAAAGTTAGGGTTCGTTTTAATATGCAGATGCTCCTGTAAGTAATTTTTATGTACATCATTTAAAAGTAGACTTTGTTTTCAATTGTTCGGTACCAGTAATTTTCTACTACGATAATTTTTTGAGAATTAATAGAGAGTGTTTATTTTATTACATGTGGTAGAAATGTCACGTTATTTTTTTGTACATTTTATAAACTATTCTAAGATATATATATACAATTTTCAAAAAAAATTATTATTTGAATATTTTATTCAAAGGTATTAAGCCGGGGATAAACGATTTGCCAGGTTTTGCACGACAATGATTTTGCACGACATTACACCGGCCCTGTCAGCCGGTGGAATGTATGTTGGAAAGTATTTAAAAAAAGTATTTACTCACTCATGGCCAATAAAACAATGGGCTGCTGCCAGGATGTGTCTTTCATCAATCAACGTTCCAGAACAGGCGTGGAACATGTCAGGCAGTCTGTAAATAGATACCTAGAAATAATAAAATTAGGTTTAGTTTGAAATTTTAAGTTAGAGTGATATCTTTTAAATTGGGAGAAAGACAAATCTAATTTTTAATAAACTGGCTAAAACAACAGGAGTAAATAAATGCAATTTTTTTAAATATTTGAGATGACATTACAAACGTAACCGGCGTCACTCAAAGAAAGTGAAATTGACCCGAGATATTCCCATAGGATTCGGGTCAAGCTTTGGCCTTACAGATACTTTATCGAGTCAACAACAAAATTTCTTGCGCGATTTAACTTTAAAAACGGCGCCACGAAAGTCATTAGTATCTCATTCTTAATTCCCTTGAGCAACATAAAAAAAAAAGTTTCCACAAAATCACATGGCAAAAATGTCCATCTTTGTTACGAACGAATGGACAAGTTTCGTCTTCATAAGAACAGTTTTTGGAAATAAAAAGTTACCGTAGCAAATCAAATCGGAAAAATCGTTCTACCATCATAATCGCGAACATTTTTTTTTTTCATTTTCTTAACTTTGGGGCTCTCTATAAATGATATCACGCTTTTTTCCAATCTTTTTGACCACCCTCCTTCCCTTAATTGTCACAAAAATTCTCACTTTGCCATACCTCTTCTCACACACTTGTCACATGTCACGTTTTTTTATACACACAAATACTTTCTATTCAGAAACAAAACACTATGTTATCGAACATATTTCAAATTTTATTTTTAAACTTTAGTGTTGTGTTTTAATGACATTTGTGAGTATAACAATAAAAATGATTAGTATGAACCTATTTTGTATGAAATAGGATTAAGGTTTACAATAAAAATCGTTATTAATATTCAATACTAATAAAATATTAATATAAAAGAGCAATTAAAAACAGTAGTACTTTAGATTTTGAAATGAAATTTATTATATTTGGCTTTAAATCTTATCTTTACTTTATGAACACAAAATATTTTAGCTTCAAAATAACTGTAATAATGAAAATAATTTTTGTAAAAAAAGTGTTGTGTATTTAAAATAAAGTGTCGTGTCGCTGCTTTCAAAGAAGACACCCGTCTTCTTTTCGGCTGACAAAGAAGTCTCAGTACTTTGGAAAGGCCTTGCAAATTTTTTATGTTGTGTTTAAGAAGTTTTTATCTCTTCATATTAATTCACACCAGTTTCAACTCATTTTCTTTGAAAATAATTTAATCTGCAGATTTTTTACGTTCTTATTTAACCAAAATGTGCGATGTCATATTTCCTCTTACCTCCTCTAACTCCCTCGTCAAAAACTGTCACAATCTTCGAACCACACTCACCTCCTAGAAGCTTGACATCATTTATGGACCGTCACCTTTTTAAAAATTTGTATAAATTTTAATTACTAAGGTATTTATACCTATATGGCAGGGCTCTCAATATGGACACCCCTAATATTTTTAAAAGTAATAATTTTGATCGAGAGGTGGCTAAACATTTTCGCAAAGAAAAGCAGTTGGAAAGATAATTAAGTCTGGAAAGTGTAAAAAACCGCGCTGTTCGCCATTTAGGAGGAAACTTGTTATTTAGAGATGTGCTGATCTTAATTACTTGTAAGCTTAAATTCTTATTAGATATGGTAAAATTACATTAAATGTTGAAAAGTAGATTATTTTAAAGCTTTAATGGCTAAATTGCCCATTTATTTAAAAAAAAGCACACTTTTATACAGATACATTCTCAGCTTATTTTGAAATTACCGCTTGGAAACAACACAGGCCTTGTTGTTTCCCAGTATATATGTTGAAAGCTAATAAAATATATTTTCGATTGTTATTGCATATTTTGCTTAAAATATTTTTCCTTATTCATTTGGTACAAGATTTAGTAAAACTACGCCCGGTTCCCAATATGGACAGCTTATGTCCCCATCGACTACAACTGTAAGAAAGAAGAAAATTCAACGTTGACAAGCAATAACTTGAAAAGTCATCAAAGTGGTAAAATCTTTGTCCAACAAGATGCTATTTGAACAATCCCCCAAAAACCTTCCTCCGAAAAAACCCTTGCAGAAAAATAAAAAGAAGCCCCCCCCCCCTTTCCCAGTAGGATATCTGTTGGCGAAATCGTAGGTACCAATGGTATGACTTCCTCAAAAAAGGAGAGCTGGTACTGCGTCTTTTACAGTATTGATGCTTTTTCAAACATGCGGCGATGCATCACATGTGGCAGATATGTTCATGAGGATTATGTGGGACTATTGCCCATGGTGAAAAAGTTTCTATTTGTCCATGCAGTGAGCACTGAGTAATAACAGATGTAAATTCGCAGATAGATGCAATAAAGCTAAACAAAACCAACAATATTACTTCATAATATTTACTAGTATAAATAACGTGCTTTTCATGGGTCTTCGAAGGGTAAAAACCGAGAATGCCCCCCTCCCTTTCTAAAATGCATGTTCTGAAGATATTTACTGGCTTCCCTCCTCCTCGGATACATTTAAGATACATTTTTTTATTCCCTCTCCTCTAAATTCCCTTGGAAAAGTGGCTCTTCCTTACACACTGTGTAGAAAGTCAATAAGGAAACACCTGTCCATAATAGGGACAGGTAGTTCCTTATATGGACACTTGTAAACATTTTTTTTTATTATTATTTTAATTAAACCAGAATAATTAAAAGGTCGCTAAGTTTAATATTGATAGTCATTACTCCAAGGATAGTGGTCATATATTTTTGGAGTCCTATGACTTGTACATGGGGGTGAAAAAATACATTTTCCTTAGGGTGTCCATATTGGGTACATGTAGCTTATTTGTTTAACATTGTTTTTAAAATGACTCTGCCTTTTACCAGCTACGTTCGGCAATTTCCATTCACACCCGGAAGTCTCTAAAAGAAACAGGCTAATTTTCTCAAATTTAAAAAGATGGAGGAAAAAAACTATAAATAATGAATATCAACAGTCATTTGAAGATAAATATTATATTTTAAACAAGTTGGAAATTGCACGTGAAGCGTAGCAAATGAAGTGCGTTCGTACGATAACGAAGTTTTAAAAATATTACTCTCAGATATCTATCTCATAAAATTGTAAATAGTGAATGACAATTAAAACACTCATCGAACAATGTTCTCCCTGTACCATTATGTAATGGAATACTTTTGTGTGGCATTGTAAATCAATAAAAAATTTTCTTTGCATCACAAATTATGTAAAATGTATATTATAATATGTACTTAATAGTTGCATATAAATTTTATGAGTGTAATGAGTGTAACACCATTAAAATGCATTTGAAACATTTTTCCCCATTGACCGTAACTTAACGGAATACTTTTGATTGTCCCTGAAATTTATCTATGCACCCGATTATCAAAAAATTTGAAATAACTCGACAAAAATATGTAATAATAATGTATTTTAAATTTCAAACGATTAAAATGCATTTGAAACTTTTTTCCCCATTGACCGTAATGCAATGGAATACTTTTGATTGCCCCTGTAATTGAACTATGCATCCGATTTTCATAAAATTTGAAATGACTCGACAAAATTATGTAATAATTATGTATTTTAAATTATAAAATACATTTGAAACTTTTTCCCCCATTGACCATAATGTAATTTAATACTTTGGATTGCCCCTGTAATTGATCTATGCACCCGATTATCAAAAAAATTGAAATAACTCGACAAAAATTATGTAATAATTATGTATTTTAAATTTCAAACGATGAAAATGCATTTGAAACTTTTTTCCCCATTGACCGTAATGTAATGGAATACTGTTGGTTGCCCCTGTAATTGATCTATGTATCCGATTTTCATAAAATTTCAAATGGCTCGACAGTTTTATGTAATAATTATGTATTTTAAATTTCAAATTATTCGGTTGGGTAGTTTTTGCGTTGTTATATGCGGACGGACGGACGGACTGAACGACCACTATAAGTGCTACGTATTTACATAACTACGAACGCACCTAAAAAGAGAGTCAGTGTAGAAAACAAGCATTAGAAAGACTTTTAATTGAAAAAAAAAACATAACTGTTCACTGCTCCCCCTCGAACCAAAATAGGGGGAGGGGGACAGGGACAAAACAATTGTGAATGAAAAAGCTTGTGGACATTATGTTATTCCCCGTAATCATAACAAAATATTATGTTTACTGATTAAAATTGAACATTTCATTTTAAATACAATGACATTTTTGCAAACGGAACCTTTAGAATTCATAATTTATGAAAATGAACATGATCTGCTTATATTTCGCCACTTTCATACCTAAAAACCATGCAATAGTGAACATTCAAAATTAATGTATTAAAATCATAATATTTTTAATCTATATCAGTTTCTTTTTAAAATATAGTTAAAAAAAATCCAGTTACGTTATTTTAAAAATAAATATTAAAAAAAATCAAAATTAGACTAAAAAAATATATGTCGATGGTGGCAGAAGGAAAAAAAAGTTCCCTTATACACTGTTTTTTATATATCATTATAAAATCGTGTCCCGTGTACCTTTAAAACAAATCCTTCTAGCCAATGCGTATTTTACATTTCCTTAAGTGGCAATCTGTTCTATTCGTTGTTTTTAGGAATGCGTGTATAATTTTTATTGTTACCTTGATAATTATTCTTTATGGTCGAATAAAGGTGAATTTCGGCAGGGGGCTAACCTTCTTAGTTTCAGAAGTTTTTAAAAAATAGCTGACTTGAGATACAGGGTGCCAAAGATAGCATTCTGGGCACCAATTCCCATTCATGATTTTAGATAAAAATTCCAGAAAGTGCTCTATCTCTGGTACGGTGCAAGATATTTTGTTGCGGTCTTTTTATTTTAAAGATAATATTTTTCTGTTTAAAAAAATGTACTCCATTTTGAAATAAGTATTTAATTTCTTATTTTTTGCTGCAGCCTTCTAAAAACATTTTTTAAATTAAATTTTTTTTCTCAAAAGTGCCAATCTTAAAATTTTCGATTTTTTTTACTGTTAATCAATACCGTTGGGTTCTGCCTTCACTGTAAAAGAGAACTTCCACTTTTGAGTTTAACAAGTTTTAGAAACTTTTCAAAAATACACTGACGGAAAAAAAAAATCCCAAAACCAATAAAGACTTGTGTTAGCTAAACGAAATTTTGTAGGCGTGTTTATACATCTGAAAGATGACATTGATTTAAATTTCATGCTTCGCGCATAAGTGTGGCGCTAGTAACGCCACTCATAACTTTAAAGTCAGGTTTGCTTCAAATGCGTGCTGTAAACTTCTTGAGCATTATATATCTTCAAAATTTGGCGAATTCAGTTGAGGTTGATCATGAATGCCTTTAAGAAGACAAAGAAGCCATTATCATCAGCTTCCCGAGTTGGAAAGAGGTCGTAAAGTAGAGCTACGAGAAAGTGGATTTTCTTTCCGTGATTTTGCAGAAAGACTTGGTCGGAATGTATCCACTGTGCATGATTGTTGGAAGCAGTGGTCAAGGGATGGTACTGCCTCAAGAAGACCAGGTTCCGGGTGACCACGTGGCACTACTGAGAGGGAAGACCGTCGTATTCGGCGTACGGCTGTGGCGCATCGTACTGCCTCTGCGACAGAAATTAGAGCTGCAGCTGGTACCACAGTGACAGAAAGACTTGTTAGAAATCGGTTACTTCAAGGACAGCTCCGAGCAAGGCGCCCTGTTGCATGCATTCCACTGACTCCAAATCATTGCCGTTTGCGACGTCAATGGTGTCAAGCCAGAGCTCATGGGGGAATGGTGTGGATATTTGTGGCGTTTTCTTTTTAAAGTAGGTTCTGCCTTGGTGCCAATGATGGCCGTGTGCTAGTCAGAAAGAGGCCAGGGGAACGCCTGCAACCAAACTGTCTGCGGCCTAAACACACTGGACCTACAATCTGGGATCATCTTTTACATTTTTTTTCTCTTTTTTTTTTTAAATTAATTTTATGCTTTTGGCATCATAACTACGCTGCAGCTTTGAAATTTTTGACATCTTCCAAAACAAATGCATTCGCTTTTTTTTTTCAAGAAAAGTACATTTTTTCTATAATTTTTAAGCTAATCTCGCTGTTAATAAAAATTTAAACTAATTTTTGTTTCGATTTTTTTTCTTTTTCTTTTTGTTTTTACTTTATTCTTAATAAAGAAGAAAATATTTTGATCGAAATTTTTTCGACGGATTTACATATTTAAAAAATCAGAGATCTCGAAAAGCATATTTATACAAAATATTTGTCTGTCCTTATACTTGTGTTCCGTATATTCGTGTTTTCGTATGTCCATATGTTCGCGTTGTACTAGAGAAAAGTGTATCAAGCAATGTATAAAATTCAACGAAATCCTTGAGTCTGGAATAGCTATTTTTGTGTCATTTACAGTATTTTAAAATGTAAAAGGGCATGAAGATATACATAGAATAGAACTAAATTGCATGTGTATGCTTTTGACTATGGCCAGGAGATCCCATGTGAATTTCGGAACAATGCTTGTCTCATTATGTCATCTAACAATGCTAGTCACAGTAAAATCCATCCTGTAGAACTTTTTAAAAATTCCAATCTTTCAAAATCGGTTTTGGCTGATTTTAGAACCTCACCCATATACTATAACTAAGCAACGTAAAACGAGATGTTATATACTAACATATCCCGAAATAATATCTATAAAACTTTAAAGTTAAATGCCTGGATTCAGAGCTGTCCTTAGGGGTGTGCGACATGTGTTGTCGCAAAGGGCCTCGCGTCTAGAAAAGCCTCGAAATCAAGTAAAAAAATAAAAGAAAAAAAAGAGAAAAATCAATTAAATTTTAAAAACTTCTGAGCATTTTTTAATTGCTGCAAGATATTTATTTCATGATTAAATTTAGATATTTAAAATGGTTATTTATAAAATGTGAAACTTTTATCAATAAAAAGTGAGGCGCAAATATACGACAACAAAAAATATTCCCTGTAGTTGTCTAGTCTTCATAGTTTAGTTTTGTTAACATGTCGTGACATTGTTGCAGAATATGTGGAATAAAATTGTCTTAACAAAAAAAAAAAAAAAAAAAAAAAAAAAAAAACTCTAGCTGCAAGTCTCGATTAGGTAGCAGTTCTGAGCTTCCTCTCCCCTCATTATAGACATTTTGGCGTTAATTCAGTAGTCTGTGCTGGTGCAACAATAAGTAATAAATTTTATTTTAGTATCATTTGACTTAAGCGCATTCAATATTCTTGATGCGGTTATTTCACGAGCTCATATATTCCTCTACATTTTTCAATTATTATTGAAACTTGTGAGAGTATTTGTTAGATTTCTTTTAGCATAAATAATCGTACTTAGGAAGGTGGAAATATTATATTTTTATATATATTATATGATTAATGGGAAAATTATAATCATCAGCCTCATTAAATAATTAATCGCTCCGTATTTCGTCATAAGAATTCAGATAATGTATATATATCAGTGTTGGATTCAGAGAAGAAACAGGGGGGGGGGGGGGCAGAAAAATTACAGAAAATTTTCTGTAATCGCGTAAATGCATTAATTAAATAAGGTAGACTTTGCAATTAAAAATAATTGGTGGGAATGACGAAGGAATCTTAGCAGCTTAAGTGGAACGAATAACACCGGTCTTTATTCTCCCACAGGTTAATTTAGCGAAAGTTTAATCAAAATTTAAATTTTCGCAACTTTTCAAAAAAAGAATACAGTATAGCACTAGTTATCCGAACAATTTGGAATGGACTTTAGTTCCGATAAACAAAAAATCGGAAAAAAACAGGCAATTAAAGCATGTTCCTGATTATACTAAAAAGTAAAAACTATACGTTATCCTACCTTAAGACTGATAACATCAGTTACTTTTAGCGTACTTAAAAATTGTTTTGTCTTTTTAATACTTTTAATTTATAGTTTTATTATAAGTTTTTTCTTTCTTTTTATAATTTTCTGAACTCCAGAGATTAAAATTTAAGTAAAGATGCTTGTGACAACTCCGACTGCCTAAATCAGATAATCACAGCAAGAGCTGCCACACAAAGAATTATCAACATACACATTGATTCTATAAAAAATCATATCATAAAAATTAGGTAAGACATAAAAATTCTTACCTCCTAAATTCCAATTCTACGAGAAAGTCGGGGTATCGGGTGTCCAAATCTTCTAAGCCTTCTACAGCAGCGTAAATATTGAAGACCACTTTAACTCAAAAACAATAATCTTCTTCATTTTCATACTTTTTAATAAAGACGAACACGAATCACAAAAAGACACACACAACAATAATATTTACAAATGGCCGTGACACTTTCACTATTACATCTTTGTTCTACAAAACTTCTAACTGAACTACAAAACAGAAAAAAAGAGAATTGAAATTAATAAACAAAAAATGTTCTCAGTCAAATAAAAAAGTTCGACGCATGCGCCGCAACTTTACGTAAGAGAGTAAAAAAGAGTTTCTTGTTTTTCATTGCGCAATAGTTTTTTTCCTGACAGGTGGTGGATGAAAGGAATATGAAATAAGTTCCAAATCCCGACATCCTCCCACCTTTGAGTTTCAGGGGTTCAGCTGGAACTCAAATTTTCCACTTAACTATCGGTTTGATGATGCGTCCAAATCTTGAACGATGAACTAGAGAGTCTGAATTTCGGTTCTTGACCGAACCACTGGGAGGATCATTGGAATGTTCTTTGTTTTCGTCCGAAGAACGTGAATTTTCCATTTCGTTGAAATGGCTTCTCATGAGATCATCATTTTGTGATACCTCTAAAGGTATTAGTCTACTTGTCGTTCTGATGTATTCACCACTTTTCATCTTTACCTTGACAAGTCGTACTTGTCCATCCTTAGATGGGAAAATTTCAGTTATTTTTGCCAGAGGCCAATCGAGTCTTTTGTTATTGTCACTAGTTACAATCACTACGTCGCCTATTGCAAAAGGTTTCTCATTTTTCTTACTTTTATTAGGTTGTCGCAATTGACCTAAATACTCTGATCGAAATCTTTTACGAAGGTCTTCTCTTAGTTTTTGTTGGTAGGCATGCCTTTTATTCAACGATTCAGCATCCAAAATATCTATATCAGGTGTTCCACTACCTTTTACTTCTTGCAGAAACATTGATGGAGTGAGGGGTACAAGATCATTGTTGTCTTCGGAAACGTAGGTAAGAGGGCGGCTGTTGATTATACTTTCGATGTCACACATTACGGTTTGCATCTCTTCATAATTTAGCGAACTTTTTCCTAAAACTTTTCTGAGTATTCTTTTTGTCATTCCTATTAGTCGCTCCCACCACCCTCCCCACCATGGAGCTGAAGGTGGAATGAATTTCCAAGTAATTTTTCTAGATAAACTATGATTTTGTACTGAAATCCAATCTATTTCTTTCAACAAATTTTCGGCCCCCACGAAATTTGACCCATTGTCAGTGTAGATAATAGAAGGCCTACCTCTACGGGCAATAAATCTTCTCAAAGTTAATAGAAAGTTTTCGGTTGATAAAGAGGTGGCTAACTCAAAATGAACTGCTCTGAAAATTGCACATGTGTAAATTACTAGCCATATTTTCCTGTTTTCTTTAAGAATAAGCGGGCCGGCATAATCCAGACCAACGATTTCAAAAATGGCAGCTTCTCGAACTCTATCTACCGGTAAGGGAGGAGTGGATATTTCTTGTGGCTTAAAATCGTATCTTCTGCATATTACACAGTTTCTAATGATTTTTCTTACAGTTTTTCGAAATTTTAAGATCCAAAAATCTTCCCTCAAATTAGCCATTAAAGTTTGTACCCCGGCATGTCCTAGTTTTAGGTGTCTAGATCTAATTATTTTTTCAACTACGGGATGGTCATGCGGAAGTATGACAGGGTATCGAAAATTCATCGTATCTTCTCTCAGAAGTATACGCGATTTCAACCTTAGAACTCCAGCGGAATCCGTGATAATCTGGAACGATTTTAATCGATTATCTAGGGGGCCACTAAACGATTGTTCTTGAACTAATTTCAATAATTTATTTTCAGCTTCATTTTTCTCTTTTACAGTTAAAATACTATATTCTCTATCTTCTTTAGCTTTCTTGCAGTTTTGGTAAAATCTATACATCCATCCTATTACGTTAACTAATTTTTCATACGATGAAAATTTTGCAAAAATTTGTTCATTGTGAATATCTAAATTGTTGGCACTAATAATTGATTTTCTTCTTTCGGCATCTATAATTTCAAAATTTGGAAATATTTCTGATTGTGGCCACTCGTTAATTGGTTTCTTTAGCCACTGTGGTCCCTCCCACCATTTGTCTCGGGCTAAAACCTCAGCGGTACAACCCCTTGAAGGCAGGTCCGCAGGATTTAAATGGCCGGGAATGAAATGCCATTTTGAAGGATCACTTAAAGACCGGATTTCTGATACACGGTTATAAACAAAAGGCGCCCAATTTTCATTTCTTTTTATCCAATAAAGTGCATTGGCCGAATCAGTCCAATAAAAAATGTCAATATCATCTAATTTTAAATCCGTTTTGACACTATTTGCTAATCTAGCCCCAATATTGCAAGCCAACAATTCCAACCTCGGAATGGAAATTGTTTTCATAGGAGCAACTCGGCTTCTTGCTTGAACCAATTGACAGAAATTGTCATTCTCACCTTCAAACCGTATAAATATACACGTAGCATACGCTATTTTGCTAGCGTCACAAAAAACGTGCAAAGAATGCAGTTTATCTGCATCCCGAGAAAAACACCTAGGTATTTCAATAGTCCCTAATTTTTCTAATTGTTTTTTCCATTTTTCAAATTTTCTCTTGATAGAAATAGGTAATTCCGTATCCCATGTCACCTTAGCTTTCCAACACTCTTGTAATAATATTTTAGGTTCTAATGTTACAGGACACGTGTATCCGATAGGGTCAAATATTTTGTGTACAGCCGATAAAATGTTTCTTTTGGTTACTTTGCGTTCGTCTTCGGAAATTTCCTTTAAATCAACTGCTAAGGTGTCCCTACTAAAATCCCACATTAGACCCAAAACAGGGACTTTTTCCCCAGTCAAAACTTCTCGAAAACTATGCTCCCACCCGCGAAGCTCGAATTTTGCATCGCTAAGAAGGGTTTTTGACTCTTCGATAAATCTGTTCAGTTGTTCCGTACTATTAACACTCGTAACACAGTTGTCTACATAAAATGATTCTAACAATTTAAGCGCAGTGTTTTTAAATTGCTCCGGTGCGTTTTTTAAATGATATTCTAACGTGGCACCTAAAAGATAGGGGCTACAAGAAATGCCAAATACTACTCTTCTATGTTGAAGAGTTATAATTTTTTGAGGGTCCCCTTCTTCATACCACAGGAATTTCAAGAATGAGCGATCTTTTTCTGTAATGCCAATTTGCAAAAAAGCCTTTTTTATGTCAGCAATTACCCCAATTTTTCCTAATCTAAATCTATTTAATATAGAAGGAATCAGTTCTACGAGGTTAGGCCCCTTTTCAATACAGTCATTTATAGACGGCGAATCCTTTTCCCGAGCTGAACCATCGAAAACTGGCCGCACCTTTGTAGTGGAGTTTTCTTTAAACACCGCTCTATGAGGAAGGAAATGCTCACTACCTAATGTTTTTTTCTGATCAACTTTTTCTATTATTTTCTCATCTAACCAGTCATCGAATACTTGATTATAATCGCTTAATTTTCCTACCGTTTTTAATGAATCGACGCATGTTTTTAATCTACGTCGAGCGATATTTTCGTAACTGGGTAAACGAGGGTGGCCCTGTATCCATGGAAGACTAACCTCATACCTACCCTCATCATCTACTCTAATGTTACTGAGAAAATGTTCTTTAGTGGCTATTTCTATTTCCTCTCTACTCTTTTTCTCCCCAGGATCGCGAATTCCTAAAGTGTCAAGTTGCCATAACTCGGTAATTTTTGCCTCTTTGACATGCAGCGAAAAAATTAAATTGTTCATATTCTTATTTTCATAACCTTCAGTTTTCCCAAGAATTGTCCAACCTAAACGAGTGTCCATGCAAGCCAATCCGCCCTGTAATTGTTTTAAATGTCCGGTAAATAATTTCCCGGCGACATCTGCACCAATTAACACATGTATCTCATCAGGAGAAAATTCATATAATAAATCATTAACTTTAGTGACTCTATCAGTCAAAACTATTCCGTACCGCTTTATTTCCTTAATAAAGGGTCCTTCCGGTATACGTGAAATTTCAGAGCAAATTTTTTGTTGGTCTAATACCTCAAATTTACATCGGAAACTATTATCCATATTTCCCAAATTAATCAAATATCTATCGTGTAGTTCTTCATATTGTCGCCCCCCAAATAAGCTATGCACTATTCTCTCTTTACTTATGCTACTATATCCTAACATTTTAGCAGCAAATTTCGATATGTACGATCGCTGCGAACCCGTATCATATAAAATTCTAACATTTCGTACGATATCCCCATTGTATATACGTACAACCAATGTTTGGAGCAAAACTCGTTTTCTAGAAGTTGTATTCGCAAGCATACAATCTTTATTAGCAGTTGAATCCTGTTTAGAATTTTCGCCTAAATTAATTTTACTCTTTTCTATGCACATGAACTGGTGGTGATTTTTCCCGCAATGAGAACAGTTAATTTTACTTTTACAAACTTTTGCTAAGTGGTTGACATTGAAGCAACGAAAGCATGCTCCTTTTCTTAATAAAGCATCTTTTCTTTTCGCCAGTGTCATTTTCCATACCGCTCTACAATTTTGACTACGGTGTTTGTTTTCGCAAAAAACGCACTGTTCTTCCGATTTTTTATCATCCGCATTATACAGTTCGGCCGCCGTAGGAAGAGAAAAATGTTTATCTTTTCGATCGAATTTTGTTTCTCTGTTTACTGAAACATCTTTATCGAAAGAAAACCCACTCTTAGCTAATTTAACCTTTTGCTCCATCTCAACTTCAATCTGTAAAAATTGCATTAAAACATCTAATTTATTAATTCCCTGATTTTTATCTTTATCCTTAACAGTTAAAGTACCAAGATGTCTTTCCCATAATTTAAGAATATCTGAAGGCAATGCCGATTCGACCAATGGATATAAAATCGAGGAATAATTTTCGCTCGATACTCCTAACATTTTCAATGACCGAAGATAAGTTTCGATTTTATCATATAATTTAACAAGCGACAATTTTTGCCCTTGTCCCAAGGAATTATTAATAACTAATCCTAACACTTCGCGTATATATACTTCAATTAAAACATCTGTCCTACCAAACCGTGCCTTCAACGATTGCACCGCTTCTGGATAGCTCTCGGCTGTGGGGGGAAAAGAATCCACTATTTCTCTGGCTCGCGATCCCTTCTGTGTAGCCATGATAAGGTACTGAATCTTATCTTCATTTGCTATAGTATTATCTTCGTGAATTTTCTCAAATTGCCCCCAAAAAGTTAACCAGTTTTTAATTTCACCGTTGAAAGGCTGGAGCTCTAATTTAGGTAACTTAAATTTTCTTCTTGTTGCCATGCCATCTAATATTACGGAACTATCTGGATTAAGACCTTTTTCTAATTTTTGTATATAACGCGATAATTTAGTTTTTGTTTCGTAAAAAATCGTATTATATTTTTCGATAGAATCATATTCAGTATCAAAAGCATCTTGCTTACAGGTTGGGTCTTCAGACAAATTATCAAGAATTTGTTTATCTAAATTTTCAAGTTCGTTTTGTTTCGCTTCTAATCTAATAAGAACTGAAGACAAACTATCTAAATCATCACAATTAGCCTGTATAAGGTCTTCAATTTCTTTAGTTAATTTCGTAAAATTTGAACGCACTGGCGTTCTTAACTTTCGTAATTTTTCCATAATTCTAATTCAAAATTTTTTCTAATTTCTAATTCACTAAACTATGAAGCACCCGATCCCAGCAGGGGATGCCACTTTTATGTGACAACTCCGACTGCCTAAATCAGATAATCACAGCAAGAGCTGCCACACAAAGAATTATCAACATACACATTGATTCTATAAAAAATCATATCATAAAAATTAGGTAAGACATAAAAATTCTTACCTCCTAAATTCCAATTCTACGAGAAAGTCGGGGTATCGGGTGTCCAAATCTTCTAAGCCTTCTACAGCAGCGTAAATATTGAAGACCACTTTAACTCAAAAACAATAATCTTCTTCATTTTCATACTTTTTAATAAAGACGAACACGAATCACAAAAAGACACACACAACAATAATATTTACAAATGGCCGTGACACTTTCACTATTACATCTTTGTTCTACAAAACTTCTAACTGAACTACAAAACAGAAAAAAAGAGAATTGAAATTAATAAACAAAAAATGTTCTCAGTCAAATAAAAAAGTTCGACGCATGCGCCGCAACTTTACGTAAGAGAGTAAAAAAGAGTTTCTTGTTTTTCATTGCGCAATAGTTTTTTTCCTGACAGGTGGTGGATGAAAGGAATATGAAATAAGTTCCAAATCCCGACAATGCTTTTGATTGCTGCTTGCTCCAACGAAGACATTCTTTTGAATACTGTCACATCTCTAATTCTTCTTAAATACGTTAGTTGAATAATATTAACGATCTTCTGCCGTTCGAGCCATTTCATAGCTGTTTCCAAACGTTCCAAGACTTCGTTATGGGATATATCTGGATTGATTTCAGAGGATTTCTTTTCCTTTTCTTCAGATTCTTTTTCATCATAATTTTCATCCACAATCTCATCATCATTTAAAATCTTATATCCAGGCGGTCATGTACTTCGTTATTTAACCACTCGTTAGTTTTCTTTTCTTCAGAGCTTAGGATTCTTCCCATTTCTGTTATTGCTTTACTTCCCCAATTTTCTGATTCACTATCGCTATAAGTTTTTTTTTTCTATTTTTTTAAAAATTCTATATCAATATAATTGGGAGTTCGGTTAAAATTTTATTTTCTGAGTAATAGGCTGCTCGAAAAACATTTAAGTTTAGTTTTTTAAAAAATTGAGAGAAATTTGAGAGTTATTAGGATAATTGGAATATTCCGATAATAGGCTCTGTGCTGTAATTGATAAAATATTTTTCATAAAATTTTGAGCTTAAAATGACAAAAAATCTATTAGAATAAATCTACTCTGGGGGAAATTTTTCAAATTTCCATGCTCAACCTTGAACCAGAAATCTTTTGAATAGCAAGCAAATGTGCTACCACTAATCCACCTAATCTGCTAGAAAACGAAAAAAAAACCCCGGAAAATAAAGTTCTGTTTTAAAATCTAAGTCGCAGAAATGGTCGGATGGGATTAAATTAATTCATTTAATTAAGATTGTGTAATAGTTTTTCGAAATTTTATGATTTGCATGTGATTGGAGGTATTCAGCTATAAGTATTCAAAATGTGAAGTCTCTAGCTTACACAATTCCCGAGAAAGAATTCTTAGAGACAAACAGAAAAGTGATACTAATAGAATTTACTCAGATGAACAAACCCGAAAAAATTAATGTCAACCTGGTCCGATTCGATACAGCAATGTAGCTAGAAGTGCAAATAGGCGGGGGGGGGGGGGGGGTCCAGAAAATGTAAGGAGATGGGCTCATATTTTCTCTCTCTTTCTCTTTCTCTTTTTCTGACACAAAAACATTTTAGGCAATATGTTTCTTACTATATGGTTTGTAATAAAATCATTTTATGCTAAGAAAAGAATAGGATGCAGAATGAAAAATTCGAGTGTATAATTAGCTGCATACGTGCAAATAGAATGCGCGAGTGTTGAAACACTTATTTGCACTTTTTGTACAAATGCTACAATTT
Source organism: Maratus speculifer (assembly GCA_964019185.1). Lineage (NCBI taxonomy): Eukaryota > Metazoa > Arthropoda > Arachnida > Araneae > Salticidae > Maratus > Maratus speculifer. Next base: position 270,546,111 of record OZ025290.1, on the reverse strand, counting down.
TGTACTTCTGCAAAATGTGGGCCTCAAAACTAAATTCGATTTTTTACATAATTTTATTTGGATTTTCGGAACGGGAATTTCTTTAATGACCTTGGAATCTTTTCCAAGGGAGCCTTAAAATGTTTTAGGGAATCTGAATCCCCCTTGCCCCCTCACCCCAGTTATGGCCTTGATTGGATATGAAGGAAAAGGCCTCGCAAAAGTTCTTACACCGAAACTCGCCTTTGCTAGGGGCGGCTCTGTCTGGATTTTAATACGTTTAGGCCGCGTCAGTCACTGGTGATTGACAGTCTAAAGGATGATATGGAACTATATATATATATATGTATACTATTTTATGTAATTACTGTAATTTTATTTAAAATTTACTTAACATTTATTTATTATAAGGTTATACTTTCTGAATAATAACTTAAACCAATTAAATATTTTAGTTTATATCATATTTTATATTGTCAATTACCGGTGACTGGTGCGGCCTAAGCAGAAAGTTCAGTGTCAGTCACTGTGGCACTCAGCGTGCTAAAATCCAAATAATTCCAACAGGAGATCTATAGTTTTGGAAAAAATTCACATCATAAAAGTTTAAATTAATTGATCAATCTTGCAGTTCACAAGACAACTTTCTAAACGTTTTGTCAGTTATTAAATATTTTTAATTATCTTCCAAAGTGTACTTCAAAAAATATTTAAAATAACTTACCATCCAAGTCCAGTTTTCATATTCTAACTTTCCTCCAATAGTACGGCCTTCTCCTAGATTGACTTCCCTATGGGAAATGCCTGGCACATTAGATCGTCTAACATTTGTCTTCTGAAATTTTGGGCGTTTTAGAAAAGAGTCTACATTAGTTAACACACCATCCATGTAGTTAGAAAGTGTTACATTTTCCTGTAAATAACTGTTTAGGGTATTTTCTTTAGAAGAATTAGCATTTTTTATTCTCCGTAAAATATTTTTCGTTTCAGAAATAAATATGCTATTTAAGTTCCTTCTAATGGGTTTAAGATTTATTTTTTGCCTTTTGACTTTTTCGTTTGATTTTTCTATAAATTTATCTCTGTCTGATTGAGCTTTGGAATATTTTCCTTTTTTTCTTACCGTATATTCACTTGTGAAATATTTCTCTACGCCAGGTGCCTTATAATAATCTGTAGAAGATCTGAATATTTTATCAAATACTGAGTAGTGCTCTGTTTGGAATTTAAATTTTTTTTTCTCCGTTGCTTGAAGTGTTTGGTTTTTAAAAATTTTATTCCGGTATGTTTTTTTCTGTGGCAGATATTCTATGACATGTAAGAGGTTATATCTATCAATAAACTCTCTATATGCTTTGCGAAAGGGCTTTTCTGTTCTTTCCATATCGATAATATCTTTTTTGCTATTAGAAAATGTGTTACTATTTCCTGTAAATGCAGGTGAATCTATCCCTGTTTTTTTGCCCACCGAATTCAGACTTCTATTTCCCTTTTTTAAATTACTTTTAGTGTAGTGTTTACGCTTTTTGATAGGTGATTTTTTAAGTGGACCATATTTTGTTCCGAAATATGACATTTCAGGTTTTCTTTCAGTTATGCTCTCTCCTTTATTTGCAAATTCATCCACTTGTCCTTTTCTTTCAAAAGGGTCTAGTACGTTCAAATGACGTTTAAGAAAGAATGGATGATAATATTTAAAGTCTGCAAGTATATACGTATTGTCCTTATTTGATAAAGATTCTGCTATTCCATACATAGGATTTAGTTGTCGTTTTAATTGTCCTTGTTGGTACTTTGGAATATCTGTCGATTGATTTTCTTCAATTTTATTTAAATAATAATCTTTGAGATTTGTTAGATTGGGTTGAGCCGAATTCAGCAAACTTTCGCTTCCGTAAGAACGCCTGTACCTTCTCCGATATGGATTTGCAATCATATACATAGGGTTTTGTTGTCTGTAAAATCTTGCTTGATGAAGCGTTGAAAAATCTACTGGCAAATACGGATACATATATCTTAAATCCTGTTTGTTGTACATTGATGGATACGATTGAATGGAAGGTTGATAATTCTCACTTCCGTAATAAGGCCTGTAATTATTTGATAAAGGAATAGCCATATTATGTGAAAAAATTGGCTGTTGATAAAGTCCTACTTGATAAAAATGTGATAAAGGATATTTTACATTGAATTGATCATATAAATAAGGATATGATTGAACGTAGGGATGTAAAACTTTACTTTCATAATAAGGCTGCGGGAAATTGATAGGTCTTTCATTCATAAAATGTGGATTTTGATAAAACATTGGATTTTGAAACTTATGTACAAATGCTGGTTGATTTTCAAGCATGTGAGTGAGGAAGTAAGCTTTATGGTATTCATCTAGTGCTGCTTGGTGAATAGGATTAAAACTCTGTCCACCGTAATCGTAATATTTGTAAATATTTTCCAAAGGCTGTAATTTATTATTACCTGTAGTGTATGTATTCATTTTATGTATATCATATTTATAATCATTTAAATGATTTGTGTGGTCAGGTTTGAGTGGTACAGCTGTTGTTCCAATCAGAAATTTTTGAGTTGTTTCATCAGGATATTTGTGATATTTCTTTTCAATGATGCTTGAATATTTTGAAGTAATATCATGCTTTAAACTGCTCATAGTATACTTGGTCAGAAAGTAAGCATTTTTATTATTAGATTCAGTTATGTCTTCATTTTTAACAGCTTGAAGCCCAGGTGCTTTGTGAGTACTTATATTTTGCATATTGTTATATAGGTAAATGTCGGTATTTGTAATATGAATCTTATTCCCTGTACTTACATCAAAATATTTGCTTAAAACTTCTCCTGCTTCTGTAGATGTCTCATTTATGCCTGTTACAAATGTCTCAAAAACCGTACCTTCAGTCACTTTTTCTTCATTTTTATGAAAATTGATTTCATTATTGCTGTATTTATTCTTATTCTTCTGGGTTTTGACTGCTGCTTCTTCATTCAGTGTATCATATTCTTTAGTTCTGCGGCTTGTGTTCCAATTTGGATCTTTCGTGAAAATTTCATTTATTGAAATTTCACTGAAGCTCACATATGATGCAGATGTATTCATTTCAACACCAATGCCTTCATTCTTAGCAGCATCTTCAAGAGTGACGTTAATTTTGCTTTGTTGAAAATTAATTTCTGTATTACTGAACGAAATTCCATCGTCTGTAACTGTTTCAGAAGTATCATTGATATTTTCTAGATATTCCGACGTTTCCTTCAAATGTGAAACATTTTCATTATCCACAAAATCTTGTGAAGTAGTGATGGCATTGGTTTTATAGATCTGACTTTCTGCATTGCTGAAATGATTTGGATATTTAGTAGTTAAATAAAAACTATCACTAACATTCAGTGCACTTTCAGATGAAACATTAGTTAAGGTTTTAGTCACAGTTATATTAGTATTGCTGCCTAAAGATTCATGTATTTCTTTTGACGAACTATTGGTAAAATTTTCTAGATCAACAATAGTTACATTTTCTTCACCCGCTTTTAATACAATCTGTGTACGAGTTACATGTGTGGGAGCTTTTGTAAGTATTTCAAAACTTTTACTCGTTTTATTCTCTTCTGTAACAGTTTTATCTGTCTTATTTGAGCTGCTCGTGACGATTTTAATATCAAGGTTTTTCTTAGTATTTGTTGAGTATTCGATTATTTCTGTATAATTGTTTTGAATTTCTTTTTCATTATTGTAATTAGGATGGATATTTTCTCTGCCATCATAAAATTTAATAGCAGTATTACTTAAACGTATCTCTTCTTCCGTAGTTGTTGCATAACTTTTGCCTAATATTTCATCTTCAATCATCAGATGGCGAGTAATCCCGTTTGAAATAAGTTTGTTTGGATCTGCTTCTTGTACTGTTTCCGTAATGTTGCTGAAAGAGCTTTCATTTCTCAGTTCAATGTTGCTTTTCATATTTGAACTTTTTGTATGTTCAAAGACATTCTCCGAATAACCTTCAAATACCATTTCAAAATTATTTATCGTATTTGTCGTTTTCTCAGATTCAAATATACCTGTAGAAATGTTTTCATTTACCCTTTCTCCAGCAATGTTTATATATGTATTCATCAAATTTTCAGGCACTTCTATTTCAGTATTTTTGTTCATTAAATCAGAAGATGTCATTGGATTTGTTTCTTCTTTAGATTCAGTACTTTTCTTGTAATACGTTACAGGTTTCAGCTCAGTTTTTCTATCCAGATTACTCATTTCTGTGTTGTTGAAAAAATATTTTCGAGAACTTTGAAATGCCGTTTCAGAGTTATTTAAAGGATTTATCGTTTCTCCAGACACAAATTCACTTATAGAAATGTTTTCATTTGACATTTCTCCAGAAATGCTCATAGATTTATCCACTAAAATTTCAGACACTTCTCTGTTAGTGCTTTCGTTCATTAAATCAGAAAATGTCATTAGATTTATTTCTTCTACAGATTCAGTACTTTCTTTGTAGGAATTTACAGTTTTCAGTTCAATTTCGCTACCCAGATTATTCACTTCTGTATAATTAGACAAATATTTTAGATTACCCCGAAATACCGTTTCAGAATTATTTAAATGGTTTATTGTCTCTTCAGATTCAAATTTACCTGTAGAAATGTTTTCGTTCGCCATTTCTCCAGCAATGCTCATAGATGTATCCACTAACATTTCAGGCTCTTCTGTTTTATTCCTTTTGATCATTAAATCTGATGCCATTGGATTTGTTTGTTCTTCAGAATCAGTACTTTCCTTGTAAGAAATTCCTGATTTCAATTCCGTTTTGCTCTCCATTATTATTATTTTTGTATGATTTGACAAGTCCTTTGAAAAAACTTCAAATGTCGCCTCAGCATTATTTGAAGGATTTGTCGTTTCTTTAATTTCAGACGTGGGTTCAGGATATTTTTCATTTTCTACTTTGGTAGATATTCCAGATGATGATTCCAATAAAAGTTGAGACATTTTTTCGTCGTTGTCTTCTTTCACTGCATCCATTGAGATTTCCGTAATTGTTTTTTCCCCATCGGCAGACACTTTTGGGGAAGATTTTTCTCCTGTTGATCCAATCGTACTCCCTTCATTTATCACTTCTTCATATACATTTACTTCTTTGGAAGTAATTTCATCATTTATCTCAACATCATAAGCCTTTGTTGTCACTCCCTTTTGAGACACTTCCATATCATACTTTTTATTTGTCAGCTTATCTGAACTCAATGCTCCTATATCTTCTTTGAATCCGGATACATCTTTATCAAAGTTTACTGTTGACACCTGGTTCGTTTTCTCTTCATATTCATGTGTGGTTTCTGAATAACCTTGGTTAGACATTTCAACAGTACTCACCAGGTTTATCTTTTCAGATTCCGTTAGTTGCTTCGAAAACATTTTTGTCACCGACTCAATAATAGTTTCCCAGATCGTTTTTTCTTCAGTTTTATTTCCTCCCTTGGAAATGTTTTCATTTACGAGTTGGGTGACACTTTCTGAATCATTCTTTTCTTTTGATATAGTTATTTTATCAGTAGGTTCTTCTTTAAAAGTGCTGACGTATGCAAGATGTTTACTATCTTCAAAATTTGTCTTTTCTTCAAATTCCGGATCAAATTTTGAAAGAGAAACATTATTTAATTCATATGTGTCCTGGATATTGACGGTTGTTTGAGTTTTAGACATCACTTTCGAAGAATCTTCATTTGCTATTTCAAATTTATTTTGATCCTTTGTTAATTTTTCTGATTCAGGTTTTTGGGTTGAAGAATTTTCATTACTGATTTCAATAAAACTTTTTGAATTTGACTTCTCTTCAGATTGAGATGTTTCTTTTAAAGAATTTTCATTTGAAGCGTCAACGGGATTCTTTGTGTATCCCTCCGATTCAAAAACTGGTTTTGAAACGTTTTCTTTCTCCACGTTAACTGTGGCCTCATAAATAATCTTTTCTTTAGATATAGTCATTTTATTTTCTCCCTGGAAATAAGTTTGATTTGACAACTCTGACGATTCGTACACGTTTGTGATTCCTTTTGATTCGTACTCTAATGTTTCGAATATTGAAGAGTTTTCGCTTTGTAATTCAGTATTAATTTCTACATTTGATATGTTATTTGATTTCAACTCTTGATTTAAAGAATCTTCCTTTGAAGAATCGGCAGGATTCTTTGTGTATCCCTCTGATTCAAAAACTGGTTTTGAAACATTTTCCTTCTCCACGTTAACTGTGGTCTCATAAATAATCTTTTCTTTAGATATAGTCATCTTATTTCCTCCATGGAAATAAGTTTGATTTGATAACTCTGACGATTCGTGCACGTTTGTGGTTCCTTTTGATTCGTTCTCTAATATTTCGAATATTGAAGAGTTTTCGCTTTGTAATTCAGTACTAATTTCTACATTTGATATGTTATTTGATTTCAACTCTTGATTTAAAGAATCTTCCTTTGAAGCGTCAGTAAAATTCTCTGTGTATTTCTCTGATTCAAAAATTGATTTTGAAACATTTCCCTTCTCCACGTTAACTGTGGCCTCATAAATAATCTTTTCTTTAGATACAGTCATTTTATTTAAAGAGCTTTCAGTCACGAGCTCACTGTTACTTTCTAAATCTGTATTTTGTTCTAAATTAGTATCTTCCTCGAAATTAGTTTCATTTAGCAAATGAAAATTTTCTTGAGCGTTTGAGATTTGCTGAGATTCAGATATTGATTTTGAAGTGCTTTCATTTAATAAATCAATAGTCTGTGCATTTATTTGTTTTTCTGAATTTGACACTTGACTTAAAGAATTTATATTTGTCGTTTCAACAGTAATCTCTGAAACCGAGTTATTTTCAGATTCAGATTCGAATTTTGAAATATTTTCCACTTCAGCTGTAGTGATCGTAAAATACTTTTCTTCCGGTTGTGCTCTTTCTTCTAAAGAATCAGTGACGATGCCATTGCTATCATTTAAATTTGTCTTTTTTTCTAATTCTTCCTCATAATGTGTTTCATTTTTCGATTCAGCAGTTTCTTGCACAGTTGTGGTATCTTCTGATGAAGCCACAAATTTAGAAGAAGTTTCGTTTGGCATTACAAAAGTATTTGCTTCATTTATAGTTTTTTCTGATTTTGATTCTTGACTAAAGGAGTTTTCGTTTGGCATTTCAGTAAAAATATTTGAAATCATCTTTTCTTTGACTTTAGAATCTGTTTTTGAAACGTTTTCCTTTGCTACTTCGATCGTCGTAGCCTCAGGAAAATAATCTTCTCCAGATTTAGTACTTTCTTTTAATTGGGTTTCAGTCACGATCTTACTACTTTCCTCTAAATTTCTCTCTTCTTCTAACTCATGCTCTATCTTGTAATTAGTTTCATTTGTCGACACGGTTGTTTGTTGAACAATTGTAGTATTTTCTGATTTAGACAAAAATTTAGGGAAATTTTCGTTTCGCGCTTTAAAATTACTGTCTACATTTATAGTTTGTTCTGATTTTAATTCTTGACTAAAAGAATTTTCATTTGTCATTTCAGTAAAAATATTTGAAATTGTTTTCTCTTTGGCTTCAAAATCTGATTTTGAAACGTTTTCTTCTTTTTCTTCAATTTTCGCAGCCTCAGAAAAATAATCTTCTCTATATTTAGTGCTTTCTTCTACAGGGCTTTCAGTCACGATCTTACTACTATCATCTAAATTAGTCTTTTCTTCTAACTTATGCACTTTCTTGTAATTAGTTTCATTTGCAGACTCAACAGTTTGTTGGACATTTGTAGTATCTTCTAGTTCGGACAAAAATTTAGAAGAACTTTCGTTTTGCATTTCAAAAGTATTCTCTACATTTAAAGTTTCTTCTGATTTTGATTCTTGACTAAAAGAGTTTTCTTTCGTCATTTCAGTAAAAATATTTGAAATTGTCTTCTCTTTCGTTTCGGAATCTGATTTTGAAATGTTTACCTTTATTGCTTCAATTTTCGTAGCCTCGGAAAAATAATCTTCTCCAGATTTTATACTTTCTTTTGAAGGGCTTTCAGTCACGATCTTACTGTTGTTCTCTAAATTAGTCTTTTCTTCCAACTCATGCTCTACGTTGTGATTAGTTTCATTTGTTGACTCAGCAGTTTGTTGAACATTAGTAGTATCTTCTGATTCAGACACAAATTTAGAAGAGCTTTCGTTTTGCATTTCAAAGGTATTTCTTACATTTATAGTTTCTTCTGATTTTGATTCTTGACTAAAAGAGTTATTGTTTGTCATTTCCGTAAAAATATTTGATATTATCTTTTCTTTGATTTCAGAATCTGGTTTTGAAATGATTTCCTCTTTTTCTTCAATTGTCGTAGCCTCTGACAAATAATCTGTTGCATATTTAGTAGTTTCTTCTAAAGAGCTCTCAGTCACGATTCCACTACTACTTTCTAAATTCGTTTTACCTTCTAACTCATGCTCTTCCTTGTAATTAGTTTCATTTGTCGACTCAGCAGTTTGTTGAAAAATTGTAGTATCTTCTGATTCAGACACAAACTTAGAGGAACTTTCGTTTGGCGCTTTAAAAGTATTCTCTACATTTAAAGTTTCTTCTGATTTCGATTCTTGAATAAAAGAGATTTCTTTCGTCATTTCAGTAAAAATATTTGAAATTGTCTTCTCTTTCGTTTCGGAATCTGATTTTGAAACGTTTACCTTTATTGCTTCAATTTTCGTAGCCTCGGAGAAATAATCTTCTCCAGATTTTGTACTTTCTTTTGAAGGGTTTTCAGCCACGATCTTACTATTGTTCTCTAAATTAGTCTTTTCTTCCAACTCATGCTCTACGTTGTGTTTAGTTTCATTTGTTGACTCAGCAATTTGTTTAACATTAGTAGTATCTTCTGATTCAGGCACAAATTTAGAAGAGCTTTCGTTTTGCATTTCAAAAGTATTCTCTACATTTAAAGTTTCTTCTGATTTCGATTCTTGACTAAAAGAGATTTCTTTCGTCATTTCAGTAAAAATATTTGAAATCGTCTTCTCTTTCGTTTCAGAATCTGATTTTGAAACGTTTACCTTTATTGCTTCAATTTTCGTAGCCTCGGAGAAATAATCTTCTCCAGATTTTGTATTTTTTTTTGAAGGGCTTTCAGTCACGATCTTACTATTGTTCTCTAAATTAGTCTTTTCTTCCAACTCATGCTCTACGTTGTGATTAGTTTCATTTGTTGACTCAGCAGTTTGTTTAACATTAGTAGTATCTTCTGATTCAGACACAAACTTAGAGGAACTTTCGTTTGGCAATTTAAAAGTATTCTCTAAATTTAAAGTTTCTTCTGATTTCAATTCTTGACTAAAAGAGATTTCGTTTGTCATTTCAGTAAAAATATTTGAAATTGTCTTCTCTTTGGCTTCAGAATCTGATTTTGAAATGTTTTCATTTATTTCTTCAATTTTTGTAGCTTCAGAAAAATAATCTTTTTCAAATACAACGCTTTCTTCTAAAGAACCTTCAGTCACATTCTCACTAAGACTCTCTAAATCAGTCTTTTCTTTTAACTCGTACTCTTCCTTATAATAATTTTCATTTGCCGATTCAGCCGTTTCTTGAATATTTGTAGTTTCTTCCGATTCATGCACTAATATTGATGAGCTTTCGTTCAGTAATTCAGTGGTATTCTGTACAATTATTGCTTCTTCTGTTTCGAACCCATGACTTAAAGAACGTTCTTTTAACATTTCATTTGAAATTCCTGATATTGTCTTCTTCTCATATTCAGAAGATGGTTTTGAAATGTTTTCCTTTTCATCCGGAAATATAGTATCTGAGAATCCATCTTCTGCAGCAGTAGTCTTTTCTTGCATTGAGTTTTCCGTGACGACCTCGCTGTTGTCATATGAATGTTTTTTTTTAGCTGATTCAGACTCGTCCTTGTAATGCGTTTGTTGTACTTTTGTTGTTTCTTCATATTCGGACGCTAATTTTGAAACGTTTTCGTTTGATAAATCTAAAGTACTCTGTGTATTTATATTTTTTTCTGATTTAAACTCTTGACTTGAATAATTTCCGTTTACAACTTCAACTAAACTTTCAGAATTAGTTTTCTGCTCAGTTTCATACATTTCATTTGATGTGCTTTCGTTTTCAACTGCAACTGTATCCACCGAAGAGAATCTTTTCAGCTGTTCAGAATCATCTTGCAAATTGTCTTTTTCTTCTGATTCTACTGCTTCCACGGAAGATGCTTCATATTGTAGTTTAGTGGTATTCTCCATATTTTTCAACGTTTTATTGCTATAGTATTCACCATTAGTACTGTTAAACTTCTCTTCCTCAGTTGTAATAATATCATAACTATTATTTAAAATATCTTCCTGTTCTAAAGATTGCTTTAAATTCTCTTCTGAATTTTGAATCATTACTGTGCTCGTAACAGATGAAGTACTACTTGGCACATCATCAAAGGTTTCATTGAAAGAACTTTCATTCTTAAAAAGATTCATATCTTTTGAGTTTATTATTTTATTATTTTCAGTAACGCTTACTTGGCTGTTTGTTGATAATTTATAATTTTTAAAATAAATTTCTTCGCTTCCTTTCTTGGAGGTCTCCTTTGAAGCTATTTTCACATCATCATTCACAACACTAACAATAATGTCTGTTGAACATCCAATCGGGCCGCAAGAATTTGTACTTTGAGGCAGATCAACACTGGTCATTTTTATATTTTCTCCATTGTTATAAACTGCACCGTTTATCTCAGTATTTTGCTTTGTAGGTAATTCCACAATTTCGCCCGGAACTTTAGTTTTCAATGTAGAATCTCTTGAACTCGAATTCAAAGTGACCTCATCCTTTTCTACTAAATATCTGTCGTCATCTGTATTTTCTCCATGCTGATTATTCTCTTTTTGATTATTAGAGTTTTCCCAGCTCTTATAAAACCTTTGTTTTGAATTACTTAACACAATATAATCTTTCTGAAACGAGTTATCACCAAAATTATTGTCTCTGTTTGCCAGAATAACCCAAGGTATAGCTATGTTTTCTGCATCCCTCATGCTCTCACTGGAAGATTGAAAACGTTTCGAGGAAGATTCATATGGATGATGGCGATGAATCGAACGACGTTGAACGCGTATTCCACATCCTGTAAAATACACATAAACAAAAATATGCTATTTCACTATTTTTTGTATACAAACAGAAGAAAATTGTACATAAAACAATAAAAATAATATAGATTAAAAAAATTGCAATTTAACAAATTAGAACAACTATTTCAAAAATGATATTTTCGAGGATTAAAATTTTAAAGACATATAAGTATATTCTATATTTAAATTAATAATAATAAGCATCACTTTTAGGATGAACATAACAAGTCATATATTACGTACACCATGCATTAAACATTAATATTCCTAGACCAATGATGAAAAAACAGTAGTTTATAGATAGACAGCTTTAATTGTTCAAAATGTGCATTTTTATTTGATTAACGCCATCAAATAAAAATGCACATTTAAACAATGATGATTCTGATTAACTCAATCATATTGACTTTTGAACGCCGCCTATTACGTACGACGTGGATTAAACATTAATATTCCTGGTCCCAACATAAACAAATTTTAAATGAAATTTCAGTTTTACAATTTTCGGAACTGGAAATTTTTAAACTTTTAAACATCGCGCATTTCAAAATTTGCACCATTGCGTAGAGAAACAAAATGCAATTTTAAATGAAATTTGGTTGAAGACTTTATCGCAATTTGTTTTCGAATTATTATTATTTTTAAAGTTTTTATTACTTTTTTTGTCATTGTGGTAACAGAAGTATTCCATGTTTGGACATTAAGTATGGGCCAATCACAAAACGAATAAAATGAAATAAGCTGGGAATTCAACCAATAAAAAGATTCAGATATGCTTCAGATTTTTCTAGCTCTCTACTGAGGACAACAACTATTTTTCAAACAATTAATAATCATATGTAATGTTTCAGTAAATCTTAATTTATTTTTCAAAAATGCACCACATGTTAAAATAAATAGTGTATTCTAGAGAATATCGTACGAAATTTAGCACACAAGAATTGCATAATTATAGTAAATAAATCGGTCAAGTGCGAGTATTACTCGCGAACAGTAAGTTCAGTACAATAAATATATTAATAAGTAATTGTATTAACTACTAAAAAATCGTTGTTAAAAGATTAATAAGACTTTGTAAAAAACTTTTACAACACGAGGTTTGGTAAATCTGTATATACTAAATATAGAAAATTATAAATGATATACCATGAAAGTTGAATGCGATATGAAGCCTAAATAGTATGAAATATTGCTATTTTGTATATTTTTTAAATCCTATCCTAATATGTTTATGATGAACTTAATTTGGTGCTGACCATAAAATAAGTGGATATTTAAACGACATTTGGAAGACTTAAACCTAATTTTCATAAATGCAAATTCGATGTAGTAATAAGGTTTTCTTTTTACAGTGTTCCTAAAATAAAAACTCTCGTTCAAATTTTAAACTTGGCATTGTGCTAAACACACTTTCAAAGGAGATGAAAAAGTTGCAGTGCACCTTTGTCCGTGCTACGTTTTTACACAGAAGTTTTTAATTAATGAAACCGCTTTGATTTCTTTAAAAGACATAAATGAACGAATGACGTATTGACAGAGACACTAAATGCAAAGTAGGCACGAATATCATAGTAATTTTGCGATTAATTCTAATTAAATTAGCCTTGTAAATGTGAAACATTCTCTTTACTTTTGGGTGTTTATGCATATTGCTAAAAATAATTTTTTTCTTTAACATTATTGCAGTAAATATGCATTCATTATTGATATGAATATAAACAAATTCATGTTTGAAAATTCTTTTTAAAGTCATAAAAATCAATAAACTGAAATCCCGTTTTCAAACAATATTTTTTCACAGAACATTTTTTTTTCATCTATTTGGTAGTTTAAAAATAGAATTATGCTTTATGATATTTAGAATAAAACGTATATACGACGAAAGTGAAAGTGCAAGCCGCTGTCACTATTATTATGATGTCAGAATTAGTGATAAGATATTTCTAATACAGATGAGTTGGCATCCGACAAAATTTGATAGAGTAAAAAAGCTTAACATTGAAATATTAAATGCGCTTAAAAAATGTACATAAAAAAAATTCCAATGAAATAAAATCATACTAACAATGACTAATTTAACTTCATAAACAATTATCACATTGAAATGGAATCAGAACAAGAAACAAAATAAAAGCAAACTGTTGCCAAATCACAAAAGAAAATTAAAGAGATGCATGAATGAATAATGTTCTGATTAGAATCTTAAACGATCAAAGAATCAGTAAGACGAATCAGAAGAGTGTTCTGGAAATACTAAAAGAAAAGTACGAACAAAATCTTATGATTCTCAGGAAGATTTTGGAAAATTATAAAGAGAAAATTGGTTAATCTCAAAATTAAATGAAATAACTGTTTCAAAAACTTTAGAAATGATTCGGTTTACACACATCACATGCCATGTATTTCTTTGATTTCGAAGATAAAGCATCGTATCCCTCAAAAAATATGAATAAACTTAATTTGAAGTAAAAAGCAAAGTAAATTTTTAAAAAGTTTATCCGAAGAAAATGTCTAGTAAAATATTATTAAGTAATATTCCTAATAAAATCACAGATTCTTACAAGCGGTTATATGAATTTGAAGATGAATCCAAAGTAAATAATTATGGAATTAAAAGACGAAAACGTAAGATAGCAAAAAAGAAATATCGTGATATTAAAAAGTTTAGATGAAAATTAAAATAAATTTGATATGTTTTCCGAAAATGACACCGATATGCCGAAAAATTGCAATAATTCTGATTTTGAAAAATATGATCTTGATCTTGAAATCCTTAATTATAAAGAAGATAAAGCTAAAAGACAAACTTTGTATGTTTTTGTAAATAATCAACTCTTAACCCTTGAAACTCTTCCCAGTTGTGTTTGAAACTTTCACTACAGTTTAAAACGGACTTTTTAAAAACTTTTTGTTTTGAAGATGTTCTTAAAGATAATTTTATGTTGTTTAAATATGAATGAAACTTGAAACTTGAACAAAGTTTTTAATTATATAGTTTAAGCAAAAGACATTGTTTTTCTGCAAAATGTTTTTGTTTTGTTTTGTTTTTGCAGGCATCCTAAATTCCAACTGAATCGAGCCGATGCCTTTCTGAGGCCAGCTAATTCATGAAAAAAGACCGAAACTGTAGAGATCAATTCTTTTATTCCTGTTTAGATTACATATAAAGACCGCAGAAGCCAAGACATATACGTGACGAAATTGAAAAAAAAATAAACTAAGTGCACAGACGACCGGAAATACGTTTATTTTCTTTTCCGGTAAAAAAATATAAGTGATTTACTAATTATGTGCTTGCGTTCTACAGATACGCCATTTTTGTCGAATAATAATCGATATTGATTAATTATAAATTTAAGGAAAATCGTACTCTACGTTTCATACGGTTATTGAAATAAGAGATCAAAGATCAAAATTAAACAAGCGACAGTTTCCTATTTCAATTCGGTTAATTATTACAGTTGTTCAAATTTAACGTCAGTTATCTTTAAACTCAATTTACTCCAACTCAAATTTTTGTTACTTGGCAGTTTTGCTTGTACCCCTTGGCTTCTCAGATCATCATATAACCTGTCATTCCCTCTCAATAGATAGCTAGCTCACGAGACAAATTTGCGGATAAGTACCAGTAATCGGAAAACATGGCACATAGAGGGGAAAAAACGAGACTGTAGAGACGATACAAAGACTGTATTTCGATGAGAGAATAATCGGTCATTGGTGACCTATAGCGATTTTTTAGTTGGTGTTTAAAAATGTTACCTTATTCCCTGTAAGCAATTTCATTAACTTATTATTATAGATTAATATTATTAATAAAGGAATTATTTTCTCAAATTTTTATTTTTAATTAACCATAACCATATGTTTATACAAGGGGATACACACCCTGTAGTAACACATTGCATGAAAACAACTCATGGTGTATTTACTCTTAAAATTCCGATGGTCTTCATCCATGACTTGACAGCACACTCCATTCTTTTTGGGACCGCAACGTGTCGTCCAGATTCTATTCTTTTGGGCACAAGCATCTGGACTGATGCATCTGAATCTCTCTCCGTATATTGCCCGACAAGATTCAGCTGAAACTTCATGATAATACCAAAACAATTGAACCACAAATAATGTAGAAACTGTAAAAAGAAATAAACTTGTTTTAGTGTAAGATAATGAAATTAAACTTCGGTACATGGTACATCAATAGGTAACTCAATGTTCCATAAATATGTGTTATTTACTAATGATGTCGCCATGAAGGAGTAACCCTTCTATTCGGTTTATGACGCAAATGCTTTACCAATATAATCGACTTTCTCCATTGTTACTGCCATATGTCGCATTAAGGTGCTTAAGAGTCCACACTACTGATTGAAAAAGACCCGGGTGATAATGTAAAGTCTATGGGGGCGTTCTTTTCAAATATCTCGCTCAAATTTTAATATTTTTACATGATATTTTTTTCTTTTTTTTTGCATAGAATAGCTGAGAACGATCCACAACCGGCCTAGTTTTTACTTTTCTGATTTTGATTATATTCTTTTTATATTAGGATAGTTTTAGTTTCATAACCGGTTCAAACCGGTTCGGTACTAAAAGTTTTTTTTTTTTTTTTTTTTTAAGATTTGATACCAAAATCGAAAAAGTAAAACCTAGGCCGGTTGTGGATCGTCCTCAGCTATCCTATACAAAGAAAATCACGTCAAAATATTCAAATTTGAGCCAAATATTTGAAAAGAACGCCCCATTCTCATCCAGGTCTTTTTCAGTCAGCAGTGTGGCGTCTTAAAGTAAATTACTATGTAATTTCTTTTTATTTTCTTGTTGTATTGTTGTTATGTACATATCATTAACTATGTACTTCATTATGGGTACATTTTTTTTTAATCTGTGGGATTAAAATCTGTTAAACGTGCAAAAGGAAATATTATAATAGACATAGGCGTAGCCAGCCTTTTGAAAGGGGGGGTGCCCAAATTTTTTAACCTGACCATGTTGGGTACAAACAATATCTTATGTAATAAAATCTATTAAAACGGAACCCCGTAAAACCTATCGAAATTCCGTTTTAGGCAGGTTTTTATTTTGCGGAAGGTATAATTGTGTGGAACTTCTTTTAAAAAGGACACAAACGCAATTTTTCATAGTGTGAAGAAGGATGAGAAGTTGTTCAAAACTAAATCTAGTGGATAAGAAAAAGATATATAAACACAGATAAACATGATAGATATAAAACACAGATAATTGTAAACATAAATCTGTAATCATCATAAATTTCCATTTCAAACAGCAGTCAAATACTAAAATAAATAAACACGACTTTAGTTCCCCCCTCATTTTGATCAAAGTATCATTAAAATAACTTGTAAAAGGAATAAGTACGCAATTTAAAGTGGAAAAATGTTCTTTCAGCCTTTTCTACACATGAATATATTTTTCTGATTAAGAAAAAAAAAAAAAAAAAAAAAAAGAGCCCGTCTCATTTCTAACATGTTCTTTTTATAAATGTCAAAATATGGCCGCAAAAAATGAAATTTAACCAACCTGCATATTAATTTGAATTTTGTATAGCATTATTTCTCATTTTCAATGGAAGCAGATTTGTACCCCCCCCCCCCCCTCCATTCCCCAGGCCAATCACATGGTGGAATTATCGTTTCACATTTGTATTTTCTTTCAATTTTTTTGCTCCTATCTAGAATTTAGATAGAGATGAGTTCGGGCTCGTTTTTCGGAGCCCGAGCCCGAAAGATTTTTTTGTCATCAGAGCCCAAACCCGCCCGAGTTCAATACAAAAAAAAAAAAAAAAAAAAAAAATCAAATGTGATACTTCATTTTTAAAAATTTCTTACATAAAATTTACTGTCAAATAAAAATTTAAATTCAATCTTATGAAAATAGCAATTTGGTATGAAATAAAAATATACTTACTTCATATTTAAAAGGATTTCCATATTTTTTGTCCTTTAATAAGAAAATTTGATGGACATAATAGTAGTGTAATGAGTAAGTGGATGAAATTTGCAGAAATTACAATTTGTATTCTAAAGAATCGAACACCGTTTTCAATTTCCTATAAAATGTATACATTTTTAACTATAATCAATTTATTTCTCATAATAATTCCTCGTGAGTGATATGACCCTGAAAATCAACTAACGTTGCGTTGGTACAATTAAAACATTGGTACAATTTTTTTAAAGGTCCGAATTTTTATAGGAAAAGAAACACCGGTCGATTGTTTTTTGACATGGAATTTATGAACAGTTAATAATATGGAAAATATGTTTACTTACGAAGGGAAATTCTTAGTATTGGCAAAGATCATGATGATAAACAGAAAAAATAATCACGGTGCTGTATATGAAGAACGACTATGATTCGTGCACAATTAAACAAGTTTTCAAAGCTGAAGCTTCTGGTCTACATAAAAAATGAAGATATCATTCTCTAAATGTTACATAACTAAAATTGTTTATGCTTGGTTTGATTGGCGCCCTTTCAATACATCATCGCCGGAAATGCAATAGACATAAATCCCTAAACATCATAAATTTTCTTTTGAAGCAGCAATCAACTATTAAAATACAAAACCACAATTTCTAGCTAGTATCCTTTTCATTTTGATAAAACTAGCACTGAAATGACTTGAAAAATAATACGTAATTTTAAAGGGCAAAAATTCATTCAATCTTTTCTACACGTGAATAAATAATTTTCCGGTTTCAGAAAGAAAGAACCCGAGCACGTCTCATCTCTACTTTAGATTACAAAAGCAAAGATATAAATAGTTTCTATCCTTGTTGAGAATTTACGCTAACTTCTTATGGAATTGCAAAAACATGCATGAGAAAGGACGGCGTTAAAAAAAAACTCCCATAAACAAAAGACATCAAATTGAGATTATAAAACCAACTTTTTGACTTACTGTGACTGATACAGATTCTAGTAAATATTCTAATTTTAAAAAAGATAAACAAAATAATTTTCATAAAAAAAAGAAAAAGAAAAAAAAGAAAAGAAAAGAAAAAAAAGAAAAAACGAATGTGGGTCCCTTCTTTTATCACATTTCAAAACATAGACTGTTAGTTTTGATTAACTAATTAAACTAACTTGGCTTTCATTTAACTTCCTTTTACTTTTATAAATTCTGATTTTAAAAAATTGTCAAGCTTGGGTCTGCGCGAGCGGGGGGGTGCCCGGGCACCCAGGACACCCCCCCTGGCTACGCGCATGATAGAGGCATTCATCTACTTGAATGGGTTCATACAGAGGTAGGAATACGAAGCTGTGCAGACGAGAAACAAGAATTGATGAACAAAAAGTACTTTTCGTCGTGGAACTGTCATGAGGTAAGCAACAACAGCGACAAAGGGGAAAAACTTTTAAGATAGAATGGAAACTCTTGACTTTTTAAATGCAGAATTTCGGGAAAAGCATATGTTAAAAAATGAGGGCAGAAGAATATTAGTCATGTATTGTGTGCACAGAAGATATTTCCTTTTAGAAGCGTGCGTGTGTGTCGAGAATTCAGAGAGACATACAGTGTTGAAGGAAGATAGATGATGAGTACGGTAAAAAAAATGGAATTGTGTGTTTATAGTGATGTAATTCAGTGTATAAATAATACAGGGTGTATCTAAACTCTTGGGCAAAACTTTAAGGGGTGATAGTGCACATCAAGACAGATAATATTAAATGGGAAACTAAGGGTCCCAAACGTCTTCCGAAGGAGATAGCCGCCATCAATGTTTTGGGTCCAAAATTTCAAATGATTATAAAATCGGAAAAATTGGTCGATTCGTTTGTGGTTTTCACTAAAACTATTCTTTATATCAGTATTGTCTTGAAAATAAATTATGAAGATAAATTTCAAAAAATGTCGATAGTGGGCGCTTTAGACTTTGGAGTAACGAACAACTATTTTTTACCGCTATTTTTTGCATCTCATTAATTTTGTTAGAAGTTTAGACATAAATTTAAATTTTGAGCTCAAAATCTGTGGTTAAGTAGCTCAAACTGAACTGTGTTCAATGGGAGTGGGTAGGTCCAAATTTCAAATGATTATAAAAAACAGAAAAATTGGTCAATTGATTCACTAAAACTATTCTTTTTGGCAATATTGTCTTGAAAATAAATTATAAAGGTAAATTTCAAAAAATTCCGGTAGAGGGCGCTTTAGACTTTGGATTAACGTACAATTATTTTTTACCGATATTTTTTGCATCTCATTCAATTTTTTAGAAGCTTGGACATAAATTTAAATTTTGAGCTGAAAATCTGAATCGTTGAGAGTGGTTAAGTAGCGCAAACTGAACTATGTACAATGGGGATGGGGAGGTTCAAATTTCAAATGATTGTAAAAAACAGAAAAATTGGTCAATTCGTTTGCGGTTTTCTCTAAAACCATTCTTTATGTCAGTATTTTCTTGAAAATAAGTTTTAAAGTTAAATTTCAAAAAATTCCATTAGAGGGCACCTTAAACCTTAAAGTAACCAGCAACTATTTTTAACTGTTATTTTTTAAGTAGATTTCGTATGAAATACTACCTATTGCATTCTCTCCCATGTTGGAATTTCGGAAAAATTTTTGCAGATCTACACCGATCATGACTCCTAGACCCTAAAACTACCACCAATAAAAAAGTTTATCTATCTATCTATCTATCTATCTATATATATATATATATATATATATTTGACTTTCTTACTTCCATAATTATGCTCAGATCTTCTTCAAACTTTTACATAAAATCGAGGGGCGTAAAATCTCGGTCGAGTTCGTTAATGGACAAAATCGGACCAAGGGGGTGGAAATTAGTGCTGTAAAACTAACGACTAAATAAATACCCGTATGATGGCGTTATTTTAAAACTGACTACCCGTTTAAAAATTATCGTTACTCGTTACTGATCAAAAACCGGCTATTAAAAATCGTGTGAACTACATAACTGCTACAAATCTAATTACATATGGAACATGAGTATTTGGAAGAATGAGCATTTTTTACTCTTCACATATTGTTATGTGCTGCCATCTATGTGTCCATAAAATACAAATTTAATCAAGTTTCTAATTTTTTTTTGCCAAACAAAATTCAAAACGATACATAATTGAGTAGAACATGTCTAACTTGTAGAATTTATTACTTACGAAAATAAAGAATAATCAGAGAAAGCAATTTAGCAAGAGTTACAAAATTTATTATATTGTATAAATTTTGCAAGCTTACAAAATTTATACAATAAAATTATGAGGTGTAATTACACAAACAAAATGATTTTACAAGCAAATTCTCTCACTAATTTTACACTAACAAAATATGTGTAATTATGTGTAATGAAATTTTAATTTCTGGAATAATTTAAAAACAATATGTTTTATTTGTTATGTGATCATCCTATCAAACACGCATCTACATTTGTACTTCAATCCATTATTATCTCTGAAAAATTTTATTTATATTTTAAAAAACTTTTTTTTTCTTCAGATATGAAATTTAAAAACAAACAGCAAATACATTTTTAAAATCAACTAAAAAAGAGAAAAGAAAAATAAACTTTATCATAAAAACATTGTTAAAAGCAATCTAAAAATTTGTCCTTATCATGGAAATGTTTTCAAATGTAAAATATAAATACGTATGCAAAGATACTTTTATAGGAAAATAATATACTTAAAACCCTCTCACTGACAAGCCCGTCTATAGACGTTCCCTAAGCTCTAGGTTTCACTGCAATGCAAGCAATAATTAAAATGATAAAACTCAGTTGATTTAATGGATTTTTAATACATTGTGCAATGATCAACACACTCAAGGATAACATTCATATTCGTAAATAAGATTTTTCTATAATTTTGAAAGAACCATTTTTTTTAGCAATTAAAACAAAATGCTGAAAAAACAACATTACAATTTTGCCCTTTTGTAAGACTGCCAGAGGGTTAAAGCAAACCTGTAATTTTTAAAACTTAATTTCTTGAAAATGTTCAGAAAATATAATTGCTCTTTGCAACATTTTCATCATCGTACTAAGCTGCTGACTCAATAATGACAGTAACAACGGTTTTTATGGAAAAAAACTATCATATAATAGACGATGCTTTACCAATAAATGTTTTTTTATTATTATTATTTTAATTCGTCGTTGAACTTCCTTTAATTGAAAACTTCATTTGGCATAAATCACGTTTTGCTTTATCACTTGATACTGGGGAAAAATATGTTCACAATTTACTTATTTTTCTTTCCATAATAAATAAATCAATAAGCTCCTACGAAAATAAAATCATTTGATAATAACTGTTACATTCAAAGAGAATTATACGCATAGACTGATATCAAAATAACTAAATTCGGCGCCTAATGCCAGATCCCGAACACAAATTCGCATCTGTTACTGCGTCGATTGTCTCGCTTCATTCATGAATCACGAATTGCACAAACGTACGTAAAACATCGTTTAAAGTTAGTTTCGTTTTTTTCGGTGGCGTATTGACAGTAACTACAAGCGAGTGATATTTCAAAGAAACGATTCGGTATTTCGTTTTTTAGAGAATACCCGTTTTATGTTAAAGAATATGTGCGGTTTGAAACAGTTCTGTTCTCATATTAGTATCATATACGGGTATTTCATTTAGTTGTTTGGGTAGAAAGAAGTATGTTTTTGTTATTTCAGCATCCGTTATTTTTCCGAATATGTAAGTATGAATTTGAAGGGAATTTTTGAAGCAGAAAAAAATACTTTTAGAAGAACGATTGTTTTGAGATCGTTTAGGGATTGTACTATTTACCTTACAGATATGAAGTTTTATAAGCATTTTTAAAACTTAAACAAAATAATTGCGCTTTTTTTTTTAGATTACATATTATGTATTAAAATTTCGATTTAAAAAAGAGCAATCGATCTAAGCAACAGAAAAACAACGCGTGTTTATCATTAAAAAGTTTAATTAAACTAATTTTGTGTTAATTATGCATTTAATCTATTAAAATTTCCTTATTATTTCACTGTAAAATGAATGGAAGCTTTTAGCAGAATAAAATATTCGTTATAGCTGTAATTAAGGAATGATGAAGCATTTATGGAAAGATTTATGTTTGAAGGTGTCTTTGAAGGTGATCAGCGCCTTGCGAAAGGGGGGCGGGGGCGGCTGCCCCGGGTCCGGAGATTTAGGGGGCACAAAATTTATAATACTAACATCATTTTTTGGCCTATTACAAGAAAAATTTAGGAGGGGCGCCTAATTCTAAGTTTGCCACAAGCAGAATTTTCTCTTCGCACGCCCCTGGTCACCATATAAATGTATTAGATTATTACTTGATCTTCAATACATAATGCTATTCGATTTGATATCACTTCTATTGTCTCAGTGCCTTATTATGATTTCAAGCATTAGATGGAGTCTATGAATATATTAGAAAAATTTTGCGATGTTAAGCGGGGTAAAACGTTTTTGAGAACTCGCTTAATGCTACTTTCCGTTATCGACAGGTTTTGTTATCGCATGTTTCACTGGTTTCACTCTAAGTAGTGAACATTTCTATTCAAATACACAATTAATATTTTTCTTTTTAATATGTGCCTTAATATACTTGTTGAGGCGGTTTCGCGAGAAAGCATGAATTATACAACGGTAAGCAGCGTTTGAAGTTAGTTCCACTTTGTTCAATTACATATGAACTTCGGTAACGGCTAACGAGCGGTTTTTTAAATAACGATTCGGTATTTCGTATCTTGGGAAATACCCGTTTCTTAGTAACGAATACGTGCGGTTTGCAACAGCTCTAGTGGAAATAGTGAGGGTTTTTGTGAAAACAGAAAAAACGCTATAACTTCTTAATTAAAACAGATATCGAATCAGTTTAAAGTTTATATTACTTCCCAAAAATGGGCTAAAAGTTTCTGTATGATAGATTTTTGATACAGTTAAAAATGGGGTCAAGGGACGAAAAAACAAGGTTTTGGGGAGAAAAAAATTCATAACTTCGTCAATTCTCAAGATATCAAATCCAACTAAATTTTGTATAAAAGTTCTCAACATTATCTAAAACTTTTGTCCTTACAAGTTTTTGATAGGACCAAATTTTACCGATGAAAAAAATTAAAAACCAAAAGAAAAAGGGGTGGAAAAAGAAAAAAAATCATAACTTACTCAATTCTTAGGCAATGAAATCTAATTAAATTTATTTAACATCTTCTCAATAATATCTACAACTTTTATATTAACAAGTTTTTCATAGGACCAATTCTTATAGCAGAAATAAATTAAACAAAAATCGGAGTTAGAGAAAAAAAAAAAAACTCAAATCCAAACTGCTTATATTGTGACTCCTTTTTTGAATTCATTTTTGGTTTTAAACGCATCCAAATGGCAAATCCTCTTATTTAGGAACTGTATAATGTGACTTATTGGCCAGTTTTTTGGTAAAGGCAGAATATATTTCAAAAAAGACTGTCAAAAAGGGTACTTTGATCAGAATTTCCCCAAGTAGTCGTGATTGAAGAAATTGAGGAAGTATAAAAAATTACGTTTTTTCTGAGTCATTTTTAAATCCATTTTGGTTCTCAAACGCATCCAATTTACTTGTTCTATTATTTAGGAACTATATAATGTGACGGATTGGCCAGTTTTTTGATAAAAGCAGATATATTTCAAAAAAGGCTGCCAAAATGGGCACTTCGCACAAAATTTCCAAAAGCGATCATGATTGAAGAATTGAGGATGTATTCAAATGACAAATTGGTTATTTTATGACTCATTTTTAAATCCAATTTTGCTCTCAAATGCATTTAATTTACTGTTTTTTGTTATTTAGGAACTGTGTAACGAGCCGTATTGGTCAGTTTTTTTATAAAGACTAAATATATATTTTTAAAAAGCTGCCAAAGGTGGCACTTCGCACAAAATTTCCCAAAGCGATCTTGCTTATAGAATTGTAGATGCATTCAAATAACACATTGGTTACTTTATGAGTCATTTTTAAGTTCAATTTTGCTCTCAAACGCATTCAATTGACAATTTTATTTTGTTTTTTAGGAATTATATAATGTACGTATTGGTCGATTTTTCAATAAAGTCAGAATGTATTTCAAAATATGTTGTCAAAATGGGCGTTTGAGCCGAATTTCGCTTAAGTTGATTTTTATAAAATCACTTCTTACAGAAAAATGAAATTAAAAAATTTTCAAAAGCGCACAATATAGTAGTTAAATTGGGTTTATCTTTAATAATATTCTGTTTTTTGTTGTTGAAATTAAAACTCTTCGAAATCTACCTCCGCCTATAGGCCAAGCCGACAGGGATTTTTTGTATATAATTACATGCTTGCAAAAGCTTAGACTTAACTTTTGAGCTCAAATTGTGAATCGTTGGGAGGGGTTAATAAGCGCAAACTGAACTGTGTTCAGGAGTTGAAATGTTACCCTGCCCACCCCACGAACAATTTAAATTTTGCATTACTTAATTACTCACAACGATTCAGATTTTGAGCTCAAAATTTAAGTCTGACCTTTTAAAACATTTACTTAGATACAAAAAAAAAAAAAAAAAAAAAAAAAAAAAAAAAAAAAAGGTTAAAAATAGTTGTTGGTTACTCTAAAGTTTAAGGCGCCCTCTAACGGAATTTTTTGAAATTTATCTTTAGAATTTATTTTCAAGAGAAAACTGATTTAAAGAATGGTTTTAGAAACAACCTCAAACGAATCGACCAATTTTTCCGTCTTTTATAATTATTTGAAATTTGAACCTCCCCACCCCCATTGAACACAATTCAGTTTGCGGTACTTAACCATTCTCAACGATTCAGATTTTCAGCTGAAAATTTAAGTTTATGTCTAATCTTCTAAAAAAATTAATGAGATCCAAAAAATAACGGTAAAATATAGTTGTACGTTACTCCAAAGTGCACTATATCGACATTTTTAAAAAGTTATCTTTAAAATTTATTTTCAAGACAATACTGACATAAAGAATAATTTTAGTGAAAACCGCAAACGAATCGAATCGACCAATTTTTCCGTTTTTTTTTTTTTTTTTTTTTTTTTCTTTAAATAATTATTTCAATTTTTGGACCCTAAACTTTGATGGCGCCTATCGCTTTCGGAAGACGTTTGGGACCCTTAGTTTCCCCTATAATATTGTTTGTCTTGATGTGTACTATCACCCTTTAAAGTTTTGGCCAAGAGTTTAGATGCCGCCTGTATACCAAAATATAGTTTAATGTAGGGCAGAATCTGTTACATCAGTACCGACGAATGAAAATACTATATATATTTTGTTGTAAATATTTAACGTTTTATGTCCCAAATTGTGACTTCGTGAAAATTGCATCTTCTAAAGCATTTTTCTTGAATTTTTTTAACTACATTAGATGATTTATACAATCATTTAAAAAATGTTGGAGGATTTTGCCAATTAAAATTAAATAAATAAATTTGTATTTTTAAAAATTTTGTGCAATATTTATAATTTTACTCAAATATTTTATTTAAAATATCTTTTTTTACTATTTTAAAATATTTTAAATATTTTAAAAGAATATAATTTTAATATTTAAAATATTTAAAATAGGGTTTCGACTAAAAATAAACTTTTTAGGGTTTCGTTCATCTGACGAAACCCTATTCGTCTTTCTCCTCTGTCTGTTTGTCACTGAGCCCGTACACAAAAACTATACAAGGCAGAGCGTTCAAATTTTGGATACTTACCGCTGAATACCTCTTGTAACACAACAAATCATAAAAGTTTGAAAAAGACTATTATTTTAATTACAATATTTATTTTAATATCATCCATATCATTCCAAATATAGTTATGTTTGGGAAAACTAAAGAATCAATCGCTTCAAACTCTGACGTATAGTTTATTACACTTAATAAGAATAAGAATAAAGTTTTTTTGAAAGAGATATTAAACGAAACCCTCTGTGCGATCTGTGATCACACACACTTACCCACTTGTTTAAGCTTTTTTTGCTTATAATTTGCGGAGTTCTTAATATAAAAAAATTTTCTTTTCAGAAGATATGACAAATAATACTGTACATAATACCCTGTAACCAGAATTAAAAACTAATGAAAATTGTAAGAAAATGAGCAGTTTTACTAAATAATATTTTACTGCGCATGCGTTGCCGCATTTAAAGTTTAATTTGCACAATGTGTTAGCTAAATGTATAGAGCAACTTTGGTAAAAGTCTCAAAAACATAGCTTGAAAATTCTTAAATTAATCATCGATAGAATAAACTCAAATTTCGTTATGCCCAAAATGATACAAACATATGAGGCGCTGTATCCATATATCCATTGATTAGTGTCAATATAGTATACACGATATTGCACGTACTACTATATTTAGATACAAACCCTCATTTTCAGCACTTTCCAACAAAGTTGAAAAGTGCTTATGTCTGTCGGTTTGTCTGGCCGTCTGTCCGTCTGGCCGGATGGCCGTCTTTGCGTTTGTCCGTCTGGCCGGATGGCCGTTTTTGCGTTTGTCCGTCTGTCCGTCTGGCCGAATGGCCGTCTGTCCGCGCTCTAACTCCCGTAAATATACTCGGATTGCTATATGAAATTTTTATACGTTATTGATGTTTACCCTAGCACAACACCTATTGAAAATGAAGTATCTACCATGATTAGTTTATCTACAGAGAGAATCAAAAGTTTCCCATTACATTACGGCCTATGGGGAAAAATCGTTAATATACTCGAATTGCCATGAAATTTTAGGACGTTATTGACGTTTACCCTAGCACGAACGCCATTGAAAATGAAGTTTCTACCATGATTAGTTTATCTACAGGGCGAATCAAAAGTTTCCCATTACATTACGGCCTATATGGAAAAATCGTTTCAAAGGAATTTTAAAGATGTTATACCCTGTCAAACATATTAAAATATGCATTCTATAAAATATAAGGTGAAAATGTAGCTATTATTCATTTACATGGCCACACAAAATAATTCCAATAGATAATGGTAAAAGAGGGAATTGTGTGTGACATATTTTAAATATATTAAGCTGTTTCATGTATAATAAAATTGATATATGTCACTGAAGCTTAATATAAATTATACGCTACTGTCTTGCATAATATGAAGTACATAGCATTTACAGGGCCACACAAAAGATTTCAAATAGTATATTCTTTCCGAAGTACCGTATATGTGTCCGATGATGGCTGATGGAGGGATGAAATGCATTTTAATTATGATATGCGTGTTTATATTTTGCAAAATATATGCACATTATATGGTGTGTATAAATGTTATAGTTGATATACAGGGCTACCCAAAAGAGCTCACCAACGTTATTGAATATGAGCGTAAATTATTTAAACGTGGTTCTTAAATAAGTTATGCATTTTTACGCTGAGCTTCATTCAATTTACTGAGAAATGTTTGCAGAATATAGATAAAATGGATATACAGGGCCACGCAAAGAATTCGGTACATGGACACCTATGAATGATAATTTATGAGAATGTGATTTCAGTTGTTTTAAAAGTGTTTTAGTTTGCAATAAATTTTAGCCTAATGCTGACGTGTAATAAAGATACAATGCAAACTACAGGGCTGAAAAAAGTATTCAAGTATGTTTCCATCTAATAGTATGAAATGCTGAAAAAGAAATTTCAAGCTACTGGGTATTTTCTTGCCAAACTAAATTTTCCCATTATATTAACTGACATATGAAATACAGAGCTGTTCAAAAGTACTGGAATACATATTTGGGTATATTTGACTATACACTATTATTTCCCTAAACAACAAAGTTTTGTTAAAGATTTCATTAAGTGTTGGAAAGTGCTTCATAATCTATGCTTAACGCATAATTTTTCTTACTTGTTTTGCTTTATTTTGGGAATAACGGATTTTGAATATCTCTTTTCGACGATTATTTTTGGAATTTTCAAGCTATGCTTTTGAGACTTTTACAAAATTTGCTCTATGTATTTTGCTAAAACATTATGCAAATTACATTTTGATTGCGGTGACGCATGTGCAGTGAAACTTTATTTATTAATCCTGCTCTTTTTCCTTACAATTTTAATTTTTTTATTAATTCTGGGTATAGGGTATTACGTACAATATTATTTGTCATATATTCTGAAAAGAATTTTTTTTTTTAATATTAAGAACTCTGCAAATTATAACAAAAAAACTTTAAAAAATTTGTGACTGTTTTAATAAAAACCTAACTTTCTCTATGAGTATACATGATATCCTCATAAAAATGAAGAGCGTTTATTACAATATGCCACGTAATCATAATCTGTAGTTTGGACACTTTTGTTAGATTAGTTTTGAGAGGGTTATGCAAAAGATCTTCCTTCTTTTTCAATTTGTTGACGGTCCCCTATGCGATTTGGAGAAAAAGTCTTCACGGAAATTTATGATCAGTACTATTTTGTTTTAGCAATCGCAGTTTCAGAATAATTCCTCATATATTTTTCTAGATATTTAACAAAATGTCTAAAATCGCAAGTGGCCGATCATCTTTGGCCGTTTAGTGTATATCTTAAAAATAGGGATTGAAGAAACATTACAGATATTTTTGTACTAAAGTAAGTAATGACGGAATTACTCATTCTAACAAATGGGAAGAATGAAAACCTAATATAAACAAAGTTTCTGTGTGAACGAAAGTAAAGAATTACAAAGAGTATTTTTTATTAATTCTGGGTATAGGGTATTACGTACAATATTATTTGTCATATATTCTTAAAAGAAATTTTTTTTAATATTAAGAACTCTGCAAATTATAACAAAAAAACTTTAAAAAATTTGTGACTGTTTTAATAAAAACCTAACTTTCTCTACGAGTATACATGATATCCTCATAAAAATGAACAGCGTTTATTACAATCAGTGTTGGGCACGTTCACAAAATAAACGAACTAACTCAAACTCACGTTCAATTTCTGAAAAGTGATTTAAGTTCACGTTCAAACTCAAAAATTTTTAAACGAACGCGTTCAAATCACGCTCATTTATAAAAGTGAACAAAGTTCACTAAAAAGTTCACTTTTTTTTTTTTTTTTTTTTTTTTTTTTAATGTTTGGATATTATTGTCCAAATTTACAAAATTTTGTGAACTAATCATTTGATTATTCGATATGTAAGATAGAGGTATGCACGGACGGAAATTTCCAGGCCCGATCTATAGAAAAAAAAAATGTCCGGCCCGATATTAAAATAAAAATTTCAGCCCGAGCCCAGCCCGCCTCATAGAGAAAATTTAGCGGCCCGATATAATAGCTAGAAACAAGGCCCGACCCGGCCCGACACAATAGCTAAAACAAGGCCCGAGCTTGGCCCGGCCCGGAAAAAAGTTGAAATTTCGCACCGAACCCTCCCCGACCACAAGTACATTTCTACTGGACATTGATATTTACACTTACGGAAAAGTTCTGGCCAAAAAAACTTACCTTAGTCTGTTTATAATCACTATTTATGCAGAAGTGCCGTAGGCTGCGATGTTTATGCTTTTAATGAACCTTTGTTAGTTGTATGTAAATGTTTCAGCTATCATTAGTATTATTAATCTATCTTCCATAATGAATATACATCCAAAATTTGAAGCAAATCTGATGATTCTGCGTAAAATGCCATTTATTTAATTTAAGGGGGTTTATACCCCGTTCCCCCTCTATACTTAGCCATTAAACCTATAAAACTATTCAAGAATTCACTTTATGAGAAAGATCCTATATCCAAAATTTGAAATACATCGGATAAGTGTGCATAATTTTTTTAAATCTAATTTAAGGTATGTATCGTAATCACCCGCCCTCCTTTTTAATTACCAATAGAACCCCATAACTAATCAG
Organism: Maratus speculifer; assembly: GCA_964019185.1. Taxonomy (NCBI): domain Eukaryota; kingdom Metazoa; phylum Arthropoda; class Arachnida; order Araneae; family Salticidae; genus Maratus; species Maratus speculifer. The sequence goes on along the minus strand of OZ025290.1, from coordinate 270,516,147 downwards.
AAATACGTCTTATCATAATGAACCCATGTCCAAAATTTGAAGCAAATCGGATAATTCTGCATAAAAAGCCATTTATTTAATTTAAGAGGGGTTTCCTCCATCTCCCCTTTACACTTAGTCATTATCCTTAAAACTATTCCGGAATTCACCTTACCAGAAAGAACCTATATTTAAAATTGAAATACATGGGATAATTCTGCATAAAAACATATTTATCTAGTTTGAGGGGGAGAATTGCTCGTTCCCCCCCCTTTATAATAAGCAGAAGAACCCATAACTAATCTAAGATACGTCTTATCATAATGAACTTAGGTCCAAAATTTTAAGCAAATCGGATAATTATGCGTAAAAAGCCATTAATTTAATTTAAGAAAGGTTATCCCCCGTTCCCCCTCTACACTTAACCCTTAAACTCCTAGAATCTCTTCAGGCATTTTATACTATACATAAGCCTTATCGAAAAGATCCTATATGCAAATTTGACACACGTTGGATAATTCTGCGTAAAAACCCATTCATCGAATTGAGGACGGATGGGGGAGGGGGGTAACCGTCCCTTCCCAAAACTAATCAGGCAAGCGTGTTTTCAGGATGAACATATATCCAAAAATTGAACCAAAACAGTTAATTCAGCATGAAAAACCAATTTACCTAAACTATGAGCCCCCCCCGATCCCCCTTTCATACTTAACCAATGAATCCCCCAAATTAATAATAAATCCCCAAAATCAATTCCTTGTCACTTTTTTTCCTTGTCACTTATTTTCCGCATCACTTTTTTTCTGTGTCACTTTTTTCCGCTTTTGTAGTTTATGTCACCTTTTTTCCGATAACTTTTTTTCCGGTCACTTTTTTTCCGATTACCATATGCCCGTGTATCATTTTAAAATGTGAAAAGCATTTTTTAATAGAAAAAACAATTTACACGTATAGAGAAACTCCACGCGGTAAAACCTTTCATTAATCATTTGTCATCACATTACATAAAAACATGTATTAACTATATTTATACAGACAGATTTCTTATTTTAATAAATACATACATCTTTAGAAAAAGCAAACGATCAAGAAATCTATAATGATTTGTGATAATAATATTTAAAGCTAATATAATTTTTTTACCGGGAAAAAATATATATTTGTAACTTAGGCGAAATTTGCATGAAAAGAGAGTATTTCCAGTTCATGGGTGGTCCAGGAGCTGTCAGCGTTGAAATCGTTACTTGACCACCCTCATCGTAAAAAGAAAGTGGATGACGAAGCGACGATTTCCCATACAATACTATTAGATAACCATACAATACGATTAGATACCAAGTTTAAGCAAGGATCGTAGTGTTTTATTTCAAAAGGTACTTTCTCAGAAGGTGGCGCCTGGATTTGTAAATCGTACGCATATTGACAAGTTGTTGCCCATGCTCAGATCATGACTTCCTACCCCAGAGCATTCCTACGCACAGTATGGGGTTATCTTCTCTTCTTTATTCTTTTACTAGTCTGTGACTGGGATCAGCGACAAAAATGTTTTCTCATCGGTTCCTGAAATAATACTCTTTTTTTTTCCCATCTTGAGGTTTGCTTGTTGGCTGGTTTCAGAGAATTTTCGATTTCAATTATATATGATTGTGATTATCAGGTTTTTATATTTTTACTACATTAAAACTTTAAAAAAAGGACGGTAGATTTCCCCCTATGTTATGTTGTTCATTCACACATTTTCAGCGTGCTGTGTCAATTTGATCCCGAATTTTAAAATTGATGTATTTTAATAATAAGAAAAAAAAAACATGACTGCAATGAAACAGAATAGATAAATTTATAAAAATATATAAATTTTCGAAATATTTAACTACACAAAATAAAATATTTGTATTCAAAATTGCTTCATGTTTTTTACGCACTTTTTTAATTTCGCACTTTTTTTCCGAATCTATCTCTTCCGAAAAAAAAAAGAGGGGAGAGGTTTTTATTAAATTCGAAATGAAAAATACGATTGTGGGGGGGGGGGGGAGTGAGGGTTCTTTCCCTATTGACTCTGGAAAAGAAAGTGTCAATCACCGGTGACTGACACTGAAGTTTCCATTTAAGCCGCCTTTTATTTAAGGATATATTGGGTAGTTCGGGAAGTCGTGTCTGTTGTGGAAAATTAATCCGTACCGAAAAATTCTAGCATTTAATTATTAGATATTATTTCCAATATCTCATGTTTAGTAATTAATGGCCAGAATTTTCCGGTACGAGTAGATTTTCTGACACGTTTTTTCGAATGACCCCAATAATCATTTAATAAATAAATGTAGGTAAATGTTAAATGAAGTTTCAATAATTACTTAACACAATGTATTTTTTTTTTTTTGTTTTATATCATATTTTACATTGTCAGGCATCGGTGACTGATGTGGTCTAAACAGAAAGTTCAGTGTCGGTCACCGGTGTCTGACATGGCATTCAACGTGTTAAAACAAATCCCGACTTTTTTTTTTTTTAATCAATAGCAGTATTCGATTCTGTCCGCGTATATGAATTGTACACTCTTCAATTAGCTTAAAGATAACTTTTCAGGCAATTCATACCATAGAATTCTGAGAAATTAATTATTTTAAAACGAGCATATTTTAGGGGCTATATTCAAATTGAAATTGGGTACTCGATTGTTGACCGAAAAAGCCTATTTGATCTTAAGCGCCCCTCAAGCAGTAATTGAAGACCGCTAGGTTACAAAATCGATAAGAATTCTTAAAATGTCTAGTCACTTCCATCGTAGATGGCCCCTTAATCCATCATTTTATCGTCTTTTAAGGATAATATGAAAACTATTCGGAAAAACAATTTGAAATTTTGAAATTACATGAAGCAGCGTTTGATAAATATAAATCCATCAAAAAAAATTGTAAATACAATTCATAATTTTTCTGAATCTTAATTTCATAATTCATATAATAAAATTATAAAAATTGCAACTTCATGTATTTATGTTTTTGTATTTTAGTATTATTGCATTGCTACAAAAAAAAAAAGAAGAAGAAAAAGAAAAAGAGAAAAACAGCATATTAGGAATATAATTTCAGAACATATTAATAAAAATATGAAACTATAATTTAACATTAGAAGCACTAAATTTTGAATGCTTATAATATAAAAACTTGTCACTCAAATGGCTTGAAATTGTATGTCTAGGTGTAGTTTGAAACGAAGATTTGAAATATCTTGTTAAAACTGAGCATTGCTACTAATAAAAATGAAGTTTAGGTTTCATATTAATGTGTAGATATGCCCCTAAGCAAATTTTATATGCATCTTTTAAAAGTAGACATTATTTCTAATCGTTGGGTAACAGTAATTTTCTTCTATGATAATTTATTGAGAAGTTAATAAAGGTTGTTTACTTTTTTTTCTAATAATTAAATATACGTTTTGAAGTTTTGATTTAATTTTTTTAAACATGAAAAATAATAATTAAAATTTGAATTAATTGCTTTGCTTTCCATTCGAAAAAGATAGTTAACGTTAATTAGATTTCGTTTACCTCTGATTAGAATCCTGCATCGAGTCGGTTACCCTCACCCGACCGATCGAGCGTCCTTGCTCTCCCGGGACTGAGATTAGAGGGACGGGGGGGGGGGGGGCGTCTTTAAAACTTCTCAAAACCTGTCACTGCCCCAATAAAAATGATTTGTAAGATACAGAGAATTAGAATACAGATGTATACTAATACTAAGTATTTAAATGTTTACATTTTTTTAATTCAGTCTGTTCATTCTTCTGTGGGGTGGGGTGTCTAAAAATTCCGAATCTATCTCTTATATTTTTGTTTTCAATATTATTTATAATTTGATTATTTATAATTTTAAATGTGTATAGTGAATTATATATTATAAAATTACTATTTTTTATTATTATAAAATTAAATATTAAGATTTTGCTATATTTTATGTTTATATTTATATAATATATAATAATTAATACAGTATATTAATAATAAATCAATAATAAATTAATAATACATAGATATAAATTAAATGTAAAATTAAATTTAAATAAAATTAAAAAATAAATGTTTTAAATATTAAATATTAGTTTCTTTAACAAGAATTAATTTGAAAAAATTATATCTTTTTAAGTTATAAGACATATTAAAAATAACTGTATAAATAAATAAAATATTAGAAAATATGCTCATTAACAAAAATTTATTTAAAAAACGTTAATATTTTATTATCCGCCATTTCTAATACTAATATCATACCACTTATTTATCGACAAGTTCAATATTAATCAATTCCTTGTCCCTTTTTTCAGATCCCTTTTTTCGTGTCACTCTTTTGCGCTCTTGTTTTTCCGGTCACTTTTTCCCCTAGATTCTAGAAAACAACCCGACAAAAAGTTATCGTCTACAGCTATGATAGATTCGGAGTTTGTACCCCCCCCCCCCCCCCGCGACAGACGAACAAGGGAGACTGAGTTTATATCACTATGCGTCAACAAAATCATTTTTTAAATAAATTTTTGTTAATAAGTATAGCTTGTAATATTTAATTACATTTATTTTAACATTTAATTTTACTTATATTTAATTGATATGTATGTATTATTAATTTATTATTTATTATTATTAATTATTTTTATTATTTTTATTACTATTACTATATTATATTAAATATTTTATTTTATATTAGTAATGAAAATAATAATTATATAATATGTAAATTATTATGTATAGTTAAAATTATACGTAAAAGAAATAAATATATGTGATAAATTGGCAGTTTTAGAACCTCCCCCCCCCCCCCAACTTGCAGAAGAACAAGAGAGACTGAATTTAAAAAATATATTTAGGTCCTATGTACTACTCTTTAAAGAAAATTTTAATTGTTGAATTATGGTAATTTAAAATTACAAATAAACTCTGGCTAAGGCTGAATTGATCGGTATCATGAAAATTTTTCGTAGTAGACAATATTCCGTCTTAGATAAATTCTACTCTGACTGCGGATTCACGGGGACTTGAAAACCTTTCCGAGTTAGACATTATTTCCTTTTTATACACAGACCATCTTATACAGAGAGTTTACTGTATGTATGTATTTTCGGCGAAAATTGTATGTAGTCCAGGTCCGGTTCGGCGCGACCCGAGGGTACAGAATATGTAAGACTAGGATACTACCCAAAGAAATGATATCCAGACTTAACCCTTCCTGAGGCGCGTGTCGGCCTCCAAATGGCATTTGAAAGAGGGAAAAAATGTACTGAGGTCTGGAAAAATTTTAAATAAATTATGAAAAAATTGAACGTAAAATTGAACGTAAATTTCGTTCAAACTCGTTTATTTTTTGAGTTTCCGTTCAGTTCAAACTCGTTTATAAAATAGTGAGCGAAGTTCAGTTCAAAGTTCACAAATAGTGAGCGAAACTTGTGAGTTTTCGTTCAGTGAGCGCGTTCATACCCAACACTGATTACAATATGCCACGTATTGTGGAAGAACTTCAGCAAAAAGAAAGTAAGAAACGAGTTCCTCTGGAGTACGCGATAAAATTGAGATTAGTATAAATTAACAGAAAAGCAAAAGGGTTAGAAAATTAAACAGTGAAATAAGCATAGTTCATAAAGATTTAATACCGGAACAGAAATTGAAAGGGGGTTGTAGTATTTATTTGCAAAAGCTATTTGTAGAAGCAATTAAATCACCTTTAATTAAAGCACCATTAACTATTCCACAATCTAGACAATCTAGTGTAATTAATCAGAAAGTACTTTACGTGGCAACTGATAATATTAAGGAACGGGTAATTTACAACCTGATCTGATTACGGAATTAGGATAGGCTGCGAAGAGTCATCTTAGAACTTAAGGGAAAATTTCAGAAAATATTGCTTAAACGCATAAAGAGGAAAGCGTAGGAAATAATAATTGCAACATTTATGTAACAGGAGTGAGGTCGGGGGAGGGAGGAGGTTAAAAACTCTGAATGTTAAAAAAAAAAAAAAAAAAAAAAAAAAAAAAAAAAACAGAGGTCGAGAAAAGTGATAACTCGAAGCATTTAACAAAGCACAAGTGGGGTGTAAAAAGGAGAGAGAGCTTGATAAAAAATAAAGAGTATGATTATGTTGTAAATATTTTACTCTATGATAAATTACTAGGAGTAACAGTAGTTCAATTAGTGGTATCTTAAATGTTAGCTACTAGCAGTCTTACCTTTTAATTTATTACATGAGAGTGCCTGTGGGTCATCAGTATTAAAATTGTCTTATTCGAGAAACAACAATGCAGCAATCAGAATTAAAATCAGCGCCATTCTCTAGTGTTTCATTAAACTTAAGGGATGCTTAAGAATGATGCAGATGAAGCATTATTATTATCAAAAGTGCAGAAATTTAGAATGGTATATCATAATAACTTAAAATCGAAAGGAAAAAAATGTCAGGTAAGCGATAAAATACACTGCTGCCAAGTCTCCGGCCTTTTGGATACCAGTATTTCAATACAGAAAATGTTCTTTTAATTAATTGGAATATTTGATCTATGTAAAACTACAGCATTTTCTCTAAGATAATAGTGGTATGCAAAAATTCGGAGACTTGACAACTCTGAGAATAGGTCTCTTGATCCCAAATACAAACTATATTCTAGGTGGCAAGGTCCGGCAATTGTAGTTCTAAAGACGAAACCAATATTCGTATAAAACTGATTTAGCATTTGGTAGCAAAGAGCATGCAGACCAAAATAAAATAAGATAGTTTATTGCCTGGTTAATATGATCTTGATTATAATGAAAAATTTTAAAAGACTGGGAAAACTCTTTCATTTACAGGGAACAACAGGCATAGAAAGACACGGATTTCGGAAAAAGGGTTATAAAATTAATAAAGTCCGGTGCATAAAATCTTAAAAAAAAAAAAAAAAAAAAAAAAAAAAAAAGTTTTTATGGGTTTTGTCAGAAGTAGGAAAATGCCGGATTGATCTGAAAAAAAGGATTTGATCATAAAATAAAAAAAGATATGGTGCTTTTATTGCATATCAAGAGCGAGAATATATACAGATCCAGGAATTGTTAAAATAGAAAAATCTAGTCCCAGCCAAACCTACATCCCAGATTTCAACCGAAAGCAATAATAGAATATTCATGTTTTCCCCTTTTTTTCATTGTCTGCAATGAGATTTCACTCGATTTATTGTACCTCTACTCGGTTTGTCGTCCTTCCACTTTAATGCGTAACATAAATTTAAACGAGTAGATGAGTTGTGATCGCAAATCGCACAGAGGATTTCGTTTAATATACCTTTCAAAAACTTTATCCTTTAAGTAATAAGTCCAAGTAGTTAATTTATAATAAATATTTTTTTAACATTAGATGACAGCATTATTAAATTTAATTTTTAAATTATTATAGTTAAAATGTATGCTTTTAATCAATTTAAAAATGTTGAAGAACTGCTTTTCGGACAATTGTGACATCATATGTTTCCATATCGAAAAGCATATTTAATTATATGATTCAATTTTAGCTTTAAAAAAATGAAATCCTTAAAAAAACAAAAAATATGCAAGTTTTTTCAGATAAATCCAATAGATAATGAAGTAACTCATTTAAAATTTTGCAATTTCTCAAAAAAAAAAAAAAAAAAAAAAAATTGAAAGACAAATAAATAAATAATGATTGTATTGATGGTTAATAAATAAATGATGATGTATTAAATATTTTACAACAACTTCTAACCTTAAAATAAAAAATTTGAAAAATCGAATCTGAAATAATGAAATCGATGATCGAAATAATGAAATCAAATAATGAAATCTATACAAAGGAATTTTTCTCAACAAACATCAAACAGTGGGCCACTTGATTAGCAAGTGAGTGCGCTACCACGGGCCACACAGTCTGCATGAAAAAAAAATGAATTTCGATTCAGTTTTAAAATATAAATTGCAAAAATTATCGGATGCCATTAAATTATGTCATTTAATTAAAACAATATAAGACTTTTTTTAAGTTTATGATTTTTCGTATTTAGCTACGAATATGCAAAAATTAAAGTTCCTAACTTATGCAGTTCCTGAGAATAAATTCTGTGATAGACAGACAGACAGGGTACTGAAAAAAACTAGCTTCGTCAGTTGAACTAACCCTAAAAAGAAAGATGGGGGGATAACTTTGCATTTGTCCATGTAATTGACCTTCTAGAACATTGTAAGATTTGTTATGTTCATTTCCAAACATTTTTTTCTGTTAGAAACAATAAGCCTCTTTTATTTGCACTCTCTTCAGAATTTTTAGTTTAGTTTATGAGCTACCTACTTAATAATATAAAACTTATAAAACACTTAAGATATTTTTTCTTCAAAGTACTGAAATTAAAAAAGTTATAGAAAATAAAAGTGTACTGAATTCTACCTAAATAAGAATGTGTATTTAACTTTATTATATTATCTACATTTTCATAAGTTAGATATGACGTCACAGCATATTAACCCTATCCCTTCCCCTGTAACACTGTGTCGCATTTTGAAGACATCCCCTCAGTTGAAGTATGACATAAGGATGTTCTTTGCAAAAAAATATGTAATCGCACATTTATTAATATTTATACATTTAACCACAATTGTACTTTAGATCGATAAAAAAATAGAAATATCAAAACATTTATAATAAAAAAACAGTTCTATCTTTCCACACTGGAACATTTTTCAAAAACAGATAAGTGAATATTGGATTTATTTGAAAAGTGAGCTTGAAAACAGGGTTCCCAAGGTACTCAAACACATATATATGGTTCCGTTCAAAGCTAAATTAACTTTTACTCACAACTGTATGTTTTTTTTTCTTTTTAGTTATTTCCGAAGATTTCTAAATAAATTCATTCTAATTATAATATTCTACTACATAAAGCTTAGTGTAAAATCAGTAGCCTAAGAGTTATTGGAGCTTTTTATTCATTCCTGATCAAATTAGCTGAGAGATCGTAAAGTAATTTTAAATCAATTAGTATATTTAGATAAATATTATAACAAAATCATTAATAAAGAGTCAAGAAAAACTTCGTTTAATATTGCTTTGAGAAATTTAGCTAGACACATAATAAAGCCGTTTTAAAAAGGGTAATGGAACACAGAGTTCAATAATAAAAAAAAACCTTAACGGAAAAGATGTTGCCAAAACACAATAATGTAAAACTACTTTTTTTTCTCTTTAACAAACTGCAACACTTTCCCTTGTTAAAAGAAAAAAAATTACACTGATAAATCTAAGTTAAAGTTCAGAGTTTTCTTCATGAGTAGCAGCGACTAATCCACCATCTACATAAAGAGCTACGAGAAGTTTTCTTCCTTCTTCTTCTCGAATGAATAAACATTGATCTGCTTCACTGGTCTTAAATCCTAGATCTAACATAAATTTTCCAAAACATTTATGCCAGCATTAAGGAGCTTGTTTCAATCCGTACAAACTTTTCTTGAGTTTACATACGTTGTTGGTGCCATCATTATAGCCTTCAGGTTGCTGCATGTAAATTGTTTCATCTAAATCGCCATACAAAAATGCGGTTGAAACATCAAATTGCATAAGATGCATCTTTTCGCTTGCTGCAATACTTATTAGTGAACGTACAGTTCCTAATTTTGTGACTGGACTGAAGGTTTGATCATAATCAAAACCTTTTCTCTGATTGAAACCTTTAATCACAAGTCTTGCCTTATATTTATCAATGGTACCATCTGGATTTTTCTTAATCCGAAAGACCCATTTGCAGGGAAGAGCCTTTGCTTTATCTGGAAGTGGTTTAGTGTCCATGTGTTGTTTTCCTTTAAAGAACTGATTTCAGAATCCATGGCGTTTATCCAGAAATTACGTTCTGTACAATTAATTGCTTCTTCATATGAACTTGGTTCATCTCCTTCAGACATAAAAGCTACAGATGCCATCACGTAATCTTCAAAATATTTAGGCTGTTTTAGTTCTCTTCGATCTCTTAATTCCATAGTATGTGATTTCTTTTCATCTTCTTTTTCACTTTTTGAACTAACTTGATCTTCTGAGTCTTCTTGATCATCCTTTCCCTCATTTTTATCTTCAGGTAGAGCTGCCTATCAGATTCAATTAAAGGTATTTGTACTGAATCTTCACAATTTGTTAACTTTTTCTCTTGAAAGATTACATCTCGGGAACAAATAACTGTATTATTTTCTTTTATCCAGATGCGATATCTTTCATCGCCGTCATATCGCAACAAATAACCTTTTATTGCTTTTCTGTCCATTTTTCGACGTTTCTGATCTGGTATGTGAGCATAACAGGGTGATCCGATTATGCGCATGTGTCTTACTCGAGAATTCTTCCCTATCCACAATTCATAAGGGCTTACATTTGGTAGAGAACTTTTACCTGTTCTGTTTAAAATATATACAGACGAATTAATCAGTTCTGCCCATAATGATGAAGGAAAATTGATTTCAGAATTAGAATTTTTTAAAGTTCTTGCCATTTCAACAAGGGTTCTATTTTCACGCTCACTTCCGCCATTCTGTTGAGAGGTATAGGGAGCAGTTAATCTTTGATTAATTCCATTTTTCTTCAGGATGCTTCTAACATTTTCATTATCAAATTTTCCTCCGTTATCACTTAAGATTTCTTTGATGTTGTGTCCTAAATTTTTAGCATGTGCTATCATATTTTCAGTAGCTTGCGCAACTTCTGACTTATGACGAAGAAAAAATACATATCTAAATTTTGTAAAATGATCTTTAAAGTTGACAAAGTAACGATATTTTCTAAAGGATTCATCAAAGGGTCCACATACATCTGTTGAGATAAGCTCTCCAGGTTTTGTGGTCTTCTGTCTAGTGCCAAATTTTAAGCGATGTGCTTTCCCATATATACAAGCTTCACAAAGCTGATTATCTAATCCAACTTTGATGTTCATTTGCTGTTCTAGAACATTCTTCACATGACGCTTGTCCTGATGTCCCCAGCGCTCGTGATATAACTGTAGAAGAGAATCACTTGTTGTAGCTATGTTTACTTCCACTGGATTACTCGGAATAAGTACTTCTATATGAGCTTTGTATAAACCACCATTTACATTTCTTGTACCGTACATTACAACATTATTGTTGATTTTTAACCAACACTCTTTGACAGTTGATTCGAATCTGCTGTTTTTGTTTCTATCTTGTGCTGCCAGTACTGAAAACAGATTCTTACTAATACCTGGTACAAACCAAACTTCTTTAAGTTCCTTAAATTGTCTCTTTCCTTTTATTTTCATCATTACCTTTAAAGTTCCCTTTCCTACAGCCGGTAGTACTTGCCCATTTGCAGTGGTAATACCATGTGGGGTTTCAAAATTTTCAAATTCTGTAAAATAATTACCATAATTTGTAATATGTTTTGATGCACCATTATCAACAAACCAATCATAACAATTTTCTTCAGACGAAAATGCATGTTTGTCTAGAGCTATTAATGACATATTTGCCGTAGAACTATCTTTTCTAAGTACTTATTATTCTGATTGGGCTTTGCTGGTTTTCCATCAGTTATCCACTTTCTACAATATTTTACCCAGTGACCATTTTGATGACAGTTATTGCATTTTCCAACTTGCTTTTTGGTTTTTAAAGGTGTTTTTATCCTACTGGTTTTTACTTCTAATGCTTCATGATTCTGGACATCACTTTTTGACTTCTCTTCTTTATTTTCTCTTTCTTGAGAACATAATTGAGTTGTTAACTCGTCAATTGTTCTTTTATCTTCATTCAGAAATAGCCAACTCGACTTGAAAGAACGGTACTCTTGAGGCAATGTGTCTAGGATCTTGCAAATTAGTAGCATTTGAGGTAATTGAACTTCTTGCTTTCTTTGAAGACCCAAATTTAATTCGCTCCAAAGATTCTTTAAATTCGATAGATGATCAGCCATACTGCCATCTACTTTCCACTTACACTGAAAAACCTGTAGGCATATATCGTAAAACTGGTTATCAGAGGTAGCTTCATAAAGTTTCTGAAGCTCTAGCCATACTTCTGTTGCATTATCAAATCTCATGATTTTCTGCATAGATTCCTCTGTCATTGAATTTGTTAGCACCATCATGGCACAAGTATTTGCCTTTTTATATTTGCCAAGATCGTCTTTGCACTTCTTCAAAGATGCCTCGTTAGCTCCATCGGGTGGTTGATCCGGTTTGACTAACTTTCCTTCAACCAGTTCTAAAGCATTAGTATAATAATTTAAAGCAAACTTGATTCTGTATTTCCACATCGGCCAATCGTTTTCTCCGCTTAATGGTTTTATCTGCAACATTCCTATATCCATAATTAGACTTCCACTCTTAATGAAATATCTTCTATTTTTCAAATATAAGATAATAACCACTTAAAATTCAGTCCACTTCGATTATTTATTTCCTTCTAGGACTTTCTTAGATTCTTGGGAAAAAATGATTTCAGGACTAACGTTAGACAAAAAGAAAACGAAGAAAAACCTATTTTTCTTGCCGATTATGCATTAGGCTTAATGCTATAACGATATACTAAATATTTAAAAACTTTGCTTGAATTATTACAGCGCACTTAGCATGCGGAAAACCCATAGCCTAAAGTAATTTTAAATCAATTAGTATATTTAGATAAATATTATAACAGAATCATTAATAAAGAGTGAAGAAAAACTTCGTTTAATATTGCTTTGAGAAATTTAGCTAGACACATAATAAAGCCGTTTTAAAAAGGGTAATGGAACACAGAGTTCAATAATAAAAAAAAAACCTTAACGGAAAAGATGTTGCCAAAACACAATAATGTAAATTTTTTTTTCTCTTTAACAAACTGCAACAGATCGCTCAAAATAGTTAAAAGTCTACACTAGTCACGCGAAAAAATGAGAATGCTAATGTTAATCCTATGCGGACGTTATTTTCAAATTTCTTGTTTGGATTTTAATATTTTTGAATGATATTTTTTACATAGGATTTCTGAAAACGATCTTTAACCGCGCTATTTTTTACTTTTTCGATTTTAGTTACAGTTAAATATCATTATAATTACGATAGTGTCAATTTCAGAACCGGCTTCGAAATTTAAGGTAATATATATTTTTTTAATCTTAAGTAAAACTAGGGCAATTGTACATCATCTTCAGCTATCCTATACGAAAACCATCATTGAAAAATATTAAAATTACACCGAGAAACTCGAAAATAACACACCCATAGACTTAACATTGTAGGTACAGATTCCCATTTTTTAAAAGATATAGTGGCTCTTAAACCTAAAAAACTGGTAGTCACATTGTGAAAATATTGCATAAAAGTAACAATGTTTATATAAGAAAAAACTCAGAAACTGAAAGGGAAAAATGATTTTTATATTGCATACATGTGTACAACAAAAAATAGACTGATATGTAAAATTTAATTTAATCATAAAACTCTTTAATTTGGGATAAATTAAGTATATTATATATTTTAAAATATGTACAGTTTAAAATATAAGATAGGACAAGCTACAGGTTAAAAATATGCAGAAGCTAAGCAATCATGATAGTGGAGAATATTAGTGAAACAATATTTTTTATTTTCATACAAGAGTACATATGAAAAAAAAATTCAAAGTGTGTGAGTTTTATTGTTTTGCATTAAAAAAGTCAAAATACAATTCAAACATGTGTTTTGTTTGTTAAAGCACACACAAGAAAAATTTTCTTTTAAAAAAAATCTTATCATGAGAGTAATTTTTTTTTTCCAGATTTTCCGATAAATTAATGGATTCGGATCAGAAAATTCTGACATACAAAAATTTTGCGCATTTTGACAAATGGTCGCCTAGGAAATCAATTTCGTCAATTGTTCGCAGAAAAAAACTGCCTACTTTGCATAGGATTGAGAAAAAATGCGAATTTCGTCAAAAGAACACAAAATCTGCAAATTCTCTCAAACAATCGTACAATAACGCGAATTTTGTCAAAACATTAAAAAATAATGATTTCGTAAAAAAGGCTAATTTTGTCAAAGAATAAAAAAAAAATTTAAAAACCGAGAAATTTGTCAAAAGATTACAAAAAACTGCAAATTTTCCTAAAGGATCTTAAACTTCCACAAATTTCGTCAAATGATCGCGAAAAAGGCAATTCAAGTCAATTTTCCCGTTTTTTCTCCCACTTATTGATCAATTTTTTTTTCAGTTATTGATAATTATTTGCTTTTTTTCTTGGGGGGGGATGGAATAATGGATTTAACTTTTCTATCTCTCTCCTTTGATGAATTAAAAAAAAAAATGTGTTTCTTTTTTTCTTTTTCAATTGACTGATTGACAAAAATAGTGTTTTTTTCTATTGGCTTACTGACGAAAATAATGGCTTTTTTATGGCAGATTGACGAAATTCGCAGCTTTATAACGGCTGATAAAATTCATGATTTTATTTGGATAGCGATTGACGAAATTTACCAGATTTTTCCTTGACGGTTTATACAAAATTTGTGGTCAATCCAGGAAATTCGCGATTTCCTTTTTGGACTTGATTTATGAATTAGATTTTGTAAAAATGTTGCTAGATAAATAATAATTCGAGGAATCCTGATTATTCGTAGAAGAATTGCATGCCGATATCTAATGTCTACTGGTTATAACATATCTGAATAATCCCAGAGTTACAAACTTAATAAGCGAGGCCCAAATGTGTTCTTTTCTTCACTGAAAAAAGTGGATTCGCAAAATTGAGTAAAAAATACTCAATTTTAAGTACTCCAGATACTTAAAATAGCTCCGATTCAAATGTACACAAAACTGAGAAACACATGTACTCATTTTTGATTCCAGGGTTGCGTTCAAATATAAATCGGTAATCGCTATGTACTGACCGTTGAACTTATATATAAAAGTAAAAATGTACTGAAATTTATTTCTTGCTCAAAATTATAAAAAAAAAAAACGTTTAATTGATTATTTTTTTAAAAAAAATCAAAGTTATTAGCAAAATACCCAAATTGAATATTTTTAAGACAAGAGCATTATTTGCAAACACTTTTAAATTATTAAAAAAAATACTGTGCATAATACTATGCATAATTTAATTATCAACAATAAACGTTTAATTGATTATTTATTAAGAAAAATAGCAACGTTATTAGCAAAATATTAAAATGTATATTTTTATGACGAGCAATATTTGCAAGCACTTTTAAATTATTAAAAAAAATATTGTGCATGATTTAATGTTTTATGCCGCCATGAATAAAATAAACCAATATAGAGCACAAAATCATCAATGTTTGGCTTTGATAATATGCGACGTTTCAAAATTGAGAAAGCAATGTTATCATTTTTGATCGAAACATACTCAATTTGATATGCGTACATCGATTTACTCATTTTTATATACTTTGTTTTTTTTTCAGTATTGGCTCAGAGTTTTCTGCGTTGAAAGTTTACTATGGTATATCAGTGCGTTGAAATCATTCGCTGAGTAGGGGAAAGTTGGATAAAATCGGGTAGGTGGATAAAATAGGGAAACAGGCTTTATGGCTTTATTTGCGGCGGTAAACTGTTAAAAGTGAAGGTGACAAACCGGTGCCATTTGGGACCCGGGGGTGAAAAGGCCCTAGGGTCCATTGGAACCCGGGGCATTTGGAACCCTAGGGTGCCATAGGGGCTTGGATATGTGGTTGTAGTGCCGACAGGTCTCTTACTGGGTGATTGGAGCTAAATAATGTGCCATACACTTCGTATTGGCAGCAATGTGGCACCTCATCGGGTGACTGGAACCATGCGCATGCTCTGTGACGTGTGTCTTTCTGTTTTCTGTGACGGCAAGTAAAATCTATGGCTATGAGTGAATGAAGGTGAGCTCGATGGCCGAACGGTTAGAACGCTGAGCTTGTAATCAGACGTTGTGAGTTCGAATCCTTCGACGGCCAAAAGTCGGTTTGTATATTTTTCAATTTTTTATTATTGGACACTCTGGATTAAGGGTGCCATCTTTTCACCCTAATTAAAGGTGTCATTCTGGCTGCTTTAGGGGTGTCACCAATGAGACAAGTCTTTCACCCCTAAAAGGTGCAATGTGTCACCATTAGTTTTAACAGTGTATCTACCCGAAACTTTTAAAATTACTTTTAGGCAAACGTCATGCCAGCTCCTAGTATCCAGAAATCTTGTAAACGAACTCATTTCGCAGTGGTGATTTTTTAAAGATTTCACGCGTAAATGTTAAAAATTCGACGTTTGCAATATTACGTTACCAATCCTAAATGCTAAAAGATTTAGATTAGGTAAGAATGAAGTATGATAGTCTATTATTTACTTATTATTTTAACGTTTTGTATTTGTGTCTAAGAGTTATCTGAACAACGCTAGGGTAACATTTTACCGAAATGGCGTGGTCGGACAAAGCCGGGGTGCAGACGGTCGGACATAACCGGATGTTTCCGGGATTGGACAACTTATTTATTTGCGTTATTGAAATAGAATTAACTTGTTTATGCATTGTTTAACGATCTATAAATATTTAAAAACTATACAAAAAATATTATTTTAATTAAATTGTTATATAGAAGATTGTTTTTAGTCATTTCTATTGCAACATCTATCCTTATTTCAAACCCCTAAAAATTAGAACTCGAACAAGAAGAAAAAGAAAAGATGGAAAAACAAGACAAGAAGAACTTAACCCTGAAGCGAAGCTTTCCATAGTGACAGAAAAGAAAGGTATAAAAACTGATCTGAAAAAGAAAAATCCCAAGGGAAATAAACCCTTGACATCAAACGAGAAGGAAGGTGAAAGTGAAGAATTCATTTTTTGCTATTGCTTACATGAACAATCTAAACCTAAGAGAAGTTGGTTATAGTGCCTTCATTGCAAAGGGTGGGCACATGAAGCATGTAGCAATGCAAATAAACAAGATCGAACTTTCATTTGTGGTTTTTGTCCCTAATAATTTTAATTCTTAAAGCATAAATTAACTCATTTTTATTTTATGTAGATTTTATATAGATTCACATTCTATAAATATAATATGTCAGTTTTCCTTTAATAAATTGTATTATTGCAAAATTACAATGTGCTTTTAATTATTTTTTCCAGTTCCCGGTTTTATCCGACTTGATCGGACAAAACCGGGACATTGCACACTTCTAAATAAAGAATACTGCCCAGTTAAACTGATGGCATTGAGCTCACAGGCTACAAATACTAATTGTACATTAAAGCCTTATATTTTCAAGGGTTAATTCCGTTCGAAAAAAAAATTAAGAAGGGGAAACAGCTCTCCCCTTTCCTCTTTTTTTATACTTAATCATTGAACCTCCTATACTATCAAAGACATGCTTTATCATATAAAAAATCTATATCCAAAATTCAGAGCAAATTAGATAATTCTTAATAAAAACCCATTTAGCATTTATATAATTTAAAAGGAGTTATCCCCTTCTTTTATACTTAACCATTAAACTTCCAAAACGATTAAGAGATTTGAACGAAATCTGAAAATTCTGCTTGAAAAACCTATTTATATAAATTAAGAGGGGGGGGAGGCATTAGAACCCCTGTTGCCCCTATTTATACTTAGGGGAAAGTTGTCCAAAATGGGGACGCTAACATATTTTTGTTTGCAAAAAAAAATCTATAAATAAGAAAAATGTGGCAAAGCATTTCCCGTTTAGAGCATGTCTTAGACTATGAGATGGCAAGGGGATTTTTTTAAAAAAATCCTTAGTATAGGCAAGAAAACCATTTTTCTGAAAAATGTTCAAAGTCCCCGTTTTGGACAACCGGGTGGGTAAAATGGGGTACTCATATGAAATAGCATATAAATTCAAGTTCTACTGCGAAATTTTATTAGAAAAACTTGTTTTACAAAGAAAGATTGACTTTAATGCAAAATCAAAATGCAGATAAGGAATTTTACCTTTTTTAACAGTTACTAAAATGACACAAAAAGTAATCAAATACAAAAGTCACATATGAAATTGACATCGCTTTCGTCAACACTTGAACATGCTTCATGGGCCCAACCTCGACAGCTGCTACATTGAATCCACCCCTCTTTGTGTTTCGAGTCAATGTAAAGCTCATTACAAAAAATGCAAGCGTCATCGCTATTCTCTTCCTCATCAGATGATAACGGATCTTGATTTTTTTTTCTTCTCATTTTTAGCTTTTGGATATTTAGGATTGGGTTCGGTGGGTTTCTTGACCAATTTTCTTTTCAGTTTATTTTGCTTTTCATTTTTCTCCTGTTCCATAGCTTCCAATTCTGCTTTATAAGGCGATGAAGTGAGTATGGCAGTTTTACCTCTCCTCTTGTCATTCACTTTTTTTTTTCATGCGTTCAATTTCTTGTGGTGGAGGCATTATTATTTTCGGTGAAATGTTATACGCTGAACATGTCTGGGGTTCTATAGCTGGAGATATTCCAAACGATGAAGTGGAAGGTTGGGGTGTGACGATTCCATCACTCGATGCTAAATGACGTTCTAAAGGGTTGTTAGCAGGTTTTTCAGTTGTTTCTGAAGACGCAAATAAATGTTCAGGGAACACATCTCTGTTAAAGGGATATATCCCTGTTTTTTTTAAACCCATTCATAGCATTTTGCACAGTAGCTGCTCTTGAAAATGCATTTTTGAAAAGGTTTCCGACCTGGTAAATTGTCACGTAGCGTCCAGGGTGATGTATGAGCCATTTCCTTGTCTCTTGCTCATAAAAGGCACTAAGTGGTGCCATGAAAGAGACATCGAGTGGCTGCAACCGATGTGTGGTGTGAGGGGGAAAGCATATCAACACCATGTTATTTTCCCGAGCAAAATTCACCAGTTCCAAGCTTTTTGTATGGGAATTGTGGCCATCAAGTATTAACAACACTGGCTTTGTAGGTCCTGGATTTGAATGTTCCACAAACTTCTTGAACCAAACAAGGAAAGTCTCCTTGTTAATCCAACCACTCTCGTGATATACCGCAAATGATCCAGGAGGGGCATCATCCATCAAGAGAGCATTTTCTCGCTTTCTAGGAAAGACAAACATTGTTGGAACGAAATTTCCCGCGGCATTGACACAGATTTCTGTTGTCACAAGTACCCCTCACTCGGCTGATGCCAAACTGCCAACTTGTTTTTTTCCACGCAAAGCAAGGACTTTAGATGGCTTATTGGGCACTGTCAAGATGCTTGTCTCATCTATATTGTAAATATCATTGGGTGAGAATTGATATTTTAGATACAATGACTCTAATAAATCAAAGAACATTTTGAGAGCGACGCGATTAAAACCTTTTGCACGCGCCATTGAGGTTTTTTCAGGATTACGTAGAGCTAATATTGGATGACGTTTTAGAAATCCATAAAGCCAGTCCTTTCCAGCCATTCTCCGTTCCATGTTAAAAACATGCGGAATTTTCTTTGTCTCTGCTAGCTCAAACGCGAGAGTTCTCAAATCTGATAGCGTAACGCCAAACAACCTCTCTTCCAAATGTAACAGATGGTCCACCAATTCCTTCTCTTGGGCTTCCGAAAAAACTGTTTTATATCTTCCTAAGCATTTAGCAGCGGCCGCTTGTGAAGAGAGCTCCTTCTGTCGAGCCTCTTTCACCTTCCTCTTTAGAGTTGTCTGTGGAACGTAGTAGGCTTTAGATGCTCTCCTGTAACCCATTTTCCCTTCTAAAACTTCTTGGATTGCACCAGCCATGCTCTCTGTCGACCAGCTCTGTCGATCAGTTTTCCTTTGATAGTGCCCCATCTCGTCTTCAAATAAAATGATAGTTCTGTAAATAACAGAACAAATTATCATTTTGACATAAAAAAAAATTATACATTAAAGTTTATTTTTGTAACTTAAATATTTATTTAATTTAGTTAATCAATATTAAATTAATTGTATTTAATCTATATTAAATTAATTATATTTAATCTTTGTAAAAATAATTACATTTAATCATTATAAAATTAATTTTATTAAATCGTTATAAAACTAATTTTCTTTAATCTACATTCGTTATGCACACAAATAATCTCTTACACTCAATTTAAGCACTTAATTCACCACATAATATCTCAGAATTAAAGCAAATTAAAACATATTTCAAAATTGTTATGAGACGTTCAAAACGGGGACGTCCCCATTTTGGACTACCCTCTATGTCCCCATTTGAGCAGACCATGACGAACGCTAGAAAACATGGCATCTCTTCACACACATGTAAGATAGAAAATGAAGAAACATATCAGAATATAACTTGAAACTAGAGCGAAAAAAATGATTTACTTACCGAAATTGAATCTTCAAATGTAAATTCATACAGCTCAATATAGTGCAGGGGCAAAATCGAACTTTTTTCTTGCTAAAAATTCAAAACTTCGTAGCAGAAAGAATAACAGCAAATTGCGTCAACAAATCTTTTCAAAATGGCAATCTGATGTAAAGGAATAATAGTAGTACATTGGATCACCAGATGTCAGAACTTATCAGTGAGAAACCGAATGTCCCCATTTGACCCGCCGTCCCCGTTTTGGACGACTCTCCCCTATTCAATGAACACCAAATAGCAGTCACGGAATCGCCTCATCAGAATGATCCTAATCTAAATTTTGAACGAAAACTTAATTCTGCATGAAAATCCCATTTATATCAACTAACGGGGGGGGGGGCATTAGAACCCCTGTTCCCCCTATTTATACTTATTCAATGAACACCTAATAACAGCCACGGAATCGCCTCATCAGAATGATCCTAATCTAAATTTTGAACGAAAACTTAATTCTGCATGAAAATCCCATTTATATCAACTAACGGGGGGGGGGATTAGAACCCCTGTTCCCCTATTTATACTTATTCAATGAACACCTAATAACAGTCACGGAATCGCCTCATCAGAATGATCCTAATCTAAATTTTGAAAACTTAATTCTGCATGAAAATCCCATTTATATCAACTAACGGGGGGCATGAGCCCCCCGTTCCCCCTCTTATACATATCGAATGAACTCCAAAAACTAATCAGGGAAGCGCCTTATCAGGATATACCTATATACAAAATTTCAAGTGGATCCGATATTTTTATCATGAGTTATCGCGTTACGCACATACGCACATACATACAGAACGGACGGGCACATAAGCTCTCAGGCTATGATAGCCTGTGAGCTAAAAAGTGTTGTTATGATCTCAATTTCTGTCTTTCGTGACTGAATGAATACTTTATTTCTTCCTAAGGAATCAATTTATCATTTCAATATCATTATATTTTGACTGTTGTGTTCACATAGTACAAAATAATTAAAAGAAAAACATTAGGGTCCCGGTTTTATCCGACTTTCCCCTACACCAAACGACGTATTTTTTTCGGATCCCTCAAACATCACAAGTTCATTATTATTATTTTTTTTTTAAGAAAAAAAAGAAAACAATAAAACAATAAATTTACAATTCTGCGGAAATGTGGCTTCTTTTTTTAATTATATAATTTTTTAATTATGGACAATAAGAAAAAAGAAAAGCACTAAATATCGCAAGGTTGCGTGGGAGACATAATTCTGCGATTAAAATAGGGAAAAAAATCCTAAAATCACTCGGTGGAAAAGGGAATCCCTATAAACTACATGGCTACCTTGAAGCTAAAAGTTAGTCGCCAGAGCGACTGGCGACTGTGAATCTGCACTTTTAATTAACATTAGCACTTTTTTTTCTTCCTGTAACTAAAGTGGGCTCTTAAGTGACAACTTCGGTCACATCAGTTAAAGGTTAAACAAAAAAGAAATACTTTAAACTATGAATTAATTAATTAATATATATTTAACAAATCTATTACATAGAGTAATTTCATCAAAAATCCCACAAAGTTCTTGCAGAAAAAACATTATCAATGTATGCAGTAAAATACCTGAGTATAGACGAATAAAATATTTCTCAAAATGTACCGTTCTAGTATAGCCCAAGAAAAACAAATCGGGAATTGCACATCAAGCGAAGAAAATCACTTGCGTTTGGGCTATATCGAGGTTTTAAAAATATTCACATCTTGGTGTAATTGTATACAGTGCTTCGGATACACTTTAGTTGCCAAAATCTTTTGTATCTGTAAATACTTTCTGCTTTCTATTGCACAGAAAATAGCTTATAGTAAATCATAGCAACGTATATCAATTTCTTAAACTATGAAATAGTTTAATCAGGGCCGTAGCTAAGGGGGCGCTATGGGCGGCTCAGCCCCCCCCTAAAATATTTTGAGCCCCCCCTGGAAAAAGTTCCAAGGTCACTAAATGTTCCGAAAATTCAAATGAAATTCTGTTCAAAAATCTAATTTAGTTTTGAGACCCTTTCACAGTTTTGCAGAGTCACTAAATTGTATCTAAAATACGTGTTGTTTCAACACTCCCTCGTCCTATTGGTACATATGAAGCTAACAGGATGTTTAATTTTGCACCAGTTATACATTCAAAATTTTCATCATCATATACTTTTCTTAGCATAAATGAAGTTATTACAACAGTTTAATGAGAAACATAATACCTACAATGTGAATATGCACTAATTTATCTTTCTGCATTAGAGAGAGAACAAAAAAATATGAGCCCCCCCTACATTCCCTTGAGCCCCCCCCCCCCCTATATTCCCCTGAGCCTCCCCTATCGTACACTTCTAGCTACGGCCCTGAGTTTAATGCAATTAAAACGCACCCCAAAAAATATTTATCCCTATGTAATTATGTAATATAATACCTTTGCGTGGCCCTGTAAATTAATAACAAGTATTAATTGCATTCCAAACTGTATAGAATGTATATTTTAGTATATACTTCATAGATGCATATACATTTTAATCTGTTCGAAAGAGTGTAAAATTATTAAAATGCACTTAAAACTATTTTTTTTCTCATTGGACGTAATGTAACTGAATACTTTTAATTGTCCCTGTAATTAAACTATACATCCGATTTTCATAAAATTTGAAATGGCTCGACAATTTTATGCAAAAATTATATTTTTTACATTTCAAATGATTCAGTTGGGCAGTTTTTGCTCTGTTATAGGCGGACAGATAGACAAACGGACTGAACAATGACTATAGGTGCTACGTATTTACATAATTACGAACGCATCTAAAAAATCCACAAAATATCCTGTAAAATAGAAGGCATTAAATACATTTTTTTTTAATGCGGTACTTCTAATGTGCGTATTTATGTAAAGATAACACAGATCTTAAACATTTGTATACAAAGCAAATACATATGTAATATTTTAAAATTTTTGTCAGTTAACACATTAAAGATTCAACAATTCAACAAACCTACTGTAAACAATTTTTCCATCATTAGAAATTACGGAAGTTTCTCAGAGACGAAAACATAATCCACAAAAATGTAGACGAACCAGAACATTCTTGCGAACGAAGCAAACAAGAAAACATTTCTAATAAAATGCATTTAATTGGCAGAACAAGACGCAATGGATTATCCGAGAAAACGAACAAGTTTAAAAAACGGATGTAGTGCCTTAGTTCCTAGAAATATTTCACTCAGCTAATTTTCATAAATGACTTATTGTCACTATGATTTTCCGCAATCGCGAATTTGTTCTTTTAAGCTTACTTATGACTCATAATATTACAATTTCCCGATTAATAATGTTGTTTTACTACGATTATCAAATAGTTGTAACTTCAAACACTGAGCTTCATTCTGAGTTAGTTTCATTCTATTCATTGCATATTTTTTACACTTGACATCTAAAAGTTTATTTATTAAAAAATGGTTTTGTAGTGTAACACAAAATAAAGTAATTGTTTGGGGCCACCGTAATCATTACCCATCATGGATATGCATAGTATAAAATATGAAAATAACACATGCGTAAACTATTTATAAAATGCACCACAATTCCAAAACAAAATTTGAATGTATATTTAACTAATGTATATTTAAATATTAAAAAAAAAACTGGACCCTATTGGATTACAATGGAAGTCTATGAGAATTTGGCCAAATACCGGAAATAACGACGTTGGCGTCACTTTTGGCAAGTAATTTTTGTCGGCAGATCTGGCCATATATAGCGAAGTTGACGGCATTTTTTTGGTCGACGAAATGATCAAATAGTACCAAATTGCGTAAAAGAGACATTCTTATAACTCCAAAAATGATAACTAACTAACAAGTTACTTACTTAACTAACAATTTACTACGTCGAATTAAGCGTCTTAATTTCAACTAAAATATATATTCGAATTGAAATTTAAATGAAATAAAAGGGTCATGAAAAATCGAAGAGTGTAGAAAATAGGATTACAAATATCTCGCAAATCATTATCCGATCGACTTCGTCCTTTATGCAAAATTTATGTTTTTTTATTGTATTTTACATTATTTCTTTAAAATAAAAATTTCGAAGATTTTTATATACCTTTCATCAGAACGAATAATTCAAGACTCCGAAAAAAGTAGTTCTGGAAAATCGAGGTTACAGATATTCAATAGGCTTCTTCCAATTATTACATACTAAGTACACGCCAAATTGCAAGTCGCTGTCTTAACTTGTTCGAAAGATAGAGCGTCCACACTCATAGACAAACGGACGGCAATTTTTTTTTTTTTCTAAAAATATGATTTTCGGAATCTCTAATGTCTGAAACCTGTAAATCCGTCAAAAAAATTTTCGATTTTCAAAACGATAGCAAGACTTACCCTATTCTACGTATGATGGGTAAGAAAATAGGGGCATTTTCGGAAAATTTGAATTTTTACATACTTTTATTGTACTGCGTTTGTCATTTATTTGGATGTTTCTTTGAGTTGAATCTTGCAATCGATTTTAGACCCACTACTGTGGAAATAATAACGTTCCATTTATACGTGGCTGTGGGTTTTGAGAGCCGTCCGCTTATTATATATTCAGATATTATATTCCAGAGATTTAATTACGTACGACAATTTTAGGACAATTTATCTTTCACTCAGTTCGCAGTCCGAAAAAGCTGTGATTTTAGTCTTTAGTCAATGATCCTTCGCAACCTATGCTCAAAGTAGCTGCTGCATTTCCCAAAAATACAAATCTAGTGACTACTAAAGTATCATAACAGAGGATTTTTATGTAAAATAATGTAGTCATGATAACATTTCATTATGCTAGTTTTAAAAGAAGCATATGATCCTAAACTTATTTCCACATATGAGTATCACAAGATTTTAAGATTTGTAGATAAAAATTCTGCTTTACGTTTACAACTGAATTAACTTCACATAGTATATCAAGTATATGTGCTAAATTTTTGATGTATTCTATTCTAGATATATTCTAAGATTACCGTCCTAAGTACCCTATTAAGACCAGGCTCAGGATTTAAAAAAATTCTTATATGTTTTCTATTGAAATCACATATCGCTCATCTGTAAAAAATGCGACATAAATTAAAAATACCCTATTTCACAGAAAAGGCAAAATAAAATAATATTTCCATTTTGTATGAGATTGTCAAAAAAGAGAGCATTGGGAGTTTTCGGTGAGGCTAATTCAAAGCTTGATATCTTTCTTTTCTACTACTTCGCAGTAATGTTAAAATAATGAAAATTAAACCCTGACCTATAGAATCTTCATAACTCATAGTTACCCAAAAATTCCCAGCTAATTTAATTTGTTCAAACATGAGGTTTAGCTCTATAGTCTTCTGGTTTCATAGATAAAAAAATTAGCTTGACCCGCAGTGATTCCCAAAATGGCCCATTAATATAATTTTATCGAACATGGGAATAAAGTCCAATGGTCTTTTGAAGTCTGAAAATGGTAAAATATCAAATTCAGTAAAAAATTGTTAATGCCGTATAGTATAAACAAGCTGGAAATTGCATTTGGAGCGTTGCAAATAAGATGCGTTCGTACGATAACGAAGTTTTAATAATATTCAGATCTTGCTGTTATAATAGTCAACAGTACTTCGGATATTTGCCAATTTGTTACATTTTTTTTTTTTTTTTTTTTTTAGATCGAGCTCTACTTTTCTCTCTGGCTTCACCAGTTTTTTATACGATTTCATAACTTTTTCTAATCATTTCAGGAATTTGATCAACCAGCTTCAACTAATAAATTTAAACTAACATTAGTATTTCGTTAAAGTTATTAGTAGACATATTAATTTGGAAAAATGCCGGAAATAGCGCCAAGTTGGCGTCACTTTTGGTGAATAATTTTGGTCACCAGATTTGGCGATATATCGCCAAGTTGACGTCAAACTTGGCGGTGTTTGGTGACAGAACTGCCACCGTGGTAATTCCCCCCTACAGTTTCTCGATATCTATGCAGATTTTCATTTGTCCATTGGTATCTAAAGAGATTTTCATTGCTCTATTTCCAAATCGTTATTTTTCTTACATATAGAAGGATTTTTTTCTAAATTATCCCTTTGTAATAGAAATATCTGCATTATAGTAACTGTTTTCACTTCAGAAATATTCAAACAAAGATGTGATGTTGTTTTAACATAAATTTAGTTACAGTTTATATATTTGTTTTTTGAAAAATATTCATTTTTTGTTTCGAATGACATCAACTTCAAAAATGCAAAAATCTATCAGGAGAATCTGAATTTCAATTGACCTATAAGAACACGTGCTATCATTTCTTTTTTTAAATTATTGTGCTGTTTTTAGTTGGTGGCAACTTGAAAGAAATGATTAAATTACAATTAAAAAATAGAGATTTCTATAATGTTAAATTATGGAAGGAGTAGCGCTGTAAAAATTTTAAATGGATGCCATTTCTTTAACATAGGATATTTTTTGACAGGACTTTCGAAATGCACATACCTAAATTAAAAGCTTTCGAACAAGCTATTATACGTAGCTGAATGTTTCTTGTTTCGGGTTAAAATTGAGTTGTTTGCCTTTTTATCTTGTTTCTCGTGTGAAAAGTGACAAAACAGAGGTTCTGGATCTCCATAAATAATCGGTGGATCTGGATGAAATTTAATAAACTTTGAGATCTTTAGTAGGACACTCCGCCTTTTCAATTTAGTCGCAATCCGATTATAGGATCCAAAATTATTAAGGGGCAAATTTTATACTTTAACATTAGAGATGCATCTGAGCTCTACTATACAGCATTATCGTGCTGTATGATACAATTAGATCCGCAGCCATAGTGACACAAATGGACCCACTGATAAAATTTTGTCGACGATATGACGTAAGCCAATGGTATTTTCGAGTTTGAAGACGGTAGAAAACAAAATTTAATTAATTTCGTTAGAGCTGTTTTCTAGATAAAATTCTAAAGACCTGTAGTGATCCAAAACTGACTCGCAAATCAAAATTTCTGGAACATCTCATGTCTGAAAACAGTATAATAATTTTTTTCTCAATATCCTTGTACTCTTTTTTATTTATTAGCTTGGTCCGGATCCACAGTGACTTAAAATGACCCACTAATCGTGATTTATCGAATCTGTAACCTAAACAAATGATCTTTTCTTGCCCTGTAACGGTATAATGAAAAATTTTGTCAAAATTGTTTGAGTCGTTTTTCAGAAACAATTGACTTGACTCTGATCCATTGGGATCCAAAATGACCCACTAATCGAATGTTTTTGAACATGCAACACCTAGCCCATTGGTCTTCTTAAAGCCGAAAACGAAAAAATACAAAATTTAGTCAAAATCGTAATAGCCGTTTTTAGATATAAAATTAGCTTGACCGCAAAATGAAATATTAATCGAAATTTCTGAAACATATGTTCTAGCCCATTGATCTTTTTGTGCCCGAAAATGGTATAATGCAAATTTTTTTTTAACTTTTTTTAGATATAATTAGCTTGATCTGGATCCATGTGGTGTGGCTCCAACTTATATGAGCCCATGGGGCCTGAGGCCACCCAATAATTTTGAATTTTAGCGTGCCCAATTTTTATTGTTCTATTCATTTTTCTCCTTAGAAGAAAATTTATTTTGCCAATGGCCGCGCATTTTAATTCTCCGACTGGCACCCAAAATGACTGAAATGTAAATGCTGTTTGCTGTTTCAATTTGTAGTCATGTTCATGATGTGATGATATTACAATAGATATTAGTGTCCTTATAAGAAAAAACACATGCGATCATAATTTTTAAAAATTACAACTATCTTAAAACATGATAGCTTGACTTAAAAGTCTCATCTTTCATCAGCTCTCTACCCTTCACAGAAAAACAAACTGGTTGTACAATTTTGACAAAAAAATCTTTGAGCCTACCCAATGTTTTTGAGCCAAACCATTATTTTTCAAAAGTTGGCGCCTCTGTCCATGTGATCCATCGAGGGAGGCGATTAAGTAGAAGTGTAACATCATGCATTTTGGTTAACCCTTCACTGCACCGTATTCCACACCTGCACATACCTAAAAACAATATAATTCTGGTTATGTACCATGGATTTGGCCAATATCTTGGATCAAGGAAGTCTGTAGAATGAAATAACACTTATTGTTTTCATGTCAGAAGGCTGCGTTTGACAAAGAATGAAAAATTGTTCTTTGTTAAAAGAAAAAAAAAATAATCTGTTAAGCTTTTAAGGTAAAATTTACTTTCATTATTTTTACTGAATATTTTTAAAAAAATATTATTACTAAAAAAATTGCAGTGTGTTAAGCAAATAAAATTAATTAATTTAAGCCTATTTAGTTACAAAATATAGCAATACAACATTTAAAAACCCTAAATGGGTACATACGGTACATGCCATAAAATATCAAATTTTAGCTGAAAATTTGAGGTTTAATTTTTCATTTTTCCCATTATTAGAATGAAATATAGATTCCAAATAGTTTTTTCCATAAAATCGAAAAACTCGTGTGGTGAAGGGTTAAAATAAAAGCATTAAAAATAGCAGATTAAATTTTGAAGTTATTTTTAAATTGAAGTTATCTTGTGTACACAAATTAAAGATAAGATGATTTAATGCCAAAAATATTAAATTTTATTTCAGATTCCAAAATACTACTGTTTTCTGATGCTCTTAATGTTTTATTACTGTTGTGTATTAATTATGTTTTTTGTAGTAAACCTTGATCTTATTTCTTACAAATTATGTAAACGAATCATTTTTATTGCTATGCTCACAAATGTCATTAAAACACATATTTAAAGTTTAAAAATAAAATTTGAAATAAGATCTAGAACGTAGTGCTGTGTTTTTGAACTGCAGGTATATGTTTATAATGTAATATCACGTAACATGTGACAAGCAGGTAGGAGGGGGTGTGGTGAGGAGTGACAGAATGTGATAAAACGAGGGAGAGGGGTTAAAAAATATTGAAAAAATGTGACACACTATTTATGGACTTCTCTTCGTTGTAATTGCACAACCAGCTGAATTTGTTTGACAAGCACATTTTTCACATAAATAAATGCATCGTTATTGTATAATGGCATACAATTGTAAACATTAAGAATGTTTGGCGATTTATAACCGATAGCGGGATAAAGGGGAAATGTATTAAAATTGAATTAGTAATTTATAATTAAGTTCTAAAAGTATTAAAATGTTATATTGTCGTCAAAATCACAACCAGGCCATAATTTTTAAAATTTCAGATTATCAGGAAGTGGGTTAAAAATGTATTATAAAATTTCATCTTTAAATACAAAAACCAAGCTTTTAAAAAAACAGTTTTTCCCTTAAAAAAGGTTTTTTGAAAATGTTTTTCTCTGGTTTTTTTTATTATTTTTTTCTTCTACTTTTTATATATATTTTTAATGTTTTCTATTATTCCAAATGACAAGGCGAGCTAAAAAAAATGCTTTGGGCGAGTCACCGATGATCCATAGGACACGGTTTGAGAGATACTTAAAACAGACCATTGAAAAATATTTTATAAATACAAATAAAGCAAACTTTACTGTTAACTAGTTGGATGTTTTAATCCCAAAACTTTCTTGTATCTCATACATCTTAATATTTCAAAAAAAAAAAAAAAAAAAAAAAAAAAAAAAAGAAAGAAAAAAAAAGAATATTGCCCAGTTAAACTGATGGCATTGGGTTCACGTGCTACGCATACGCTCATTGTACATTACAGCCTTATATTTTCAAGGGTTAATTCCGCTCAAAAAACAAATTAAGTGGCGGGGGGGGAGGGGGGCAAGCCCCGTTTTATACTTAATCATTGAAACCTTTAAACTCATCAGGGATATGCTTAATCATATAAAAAATCTACATCCAAAATTCAGAGCAACATTTACCTAAATTAAGAGGGGTAATCTTCCCCGATCCCCCATTTATACTTATCCAATGAATTCCAAAAACCAATCAGAAAGACGCCTTATCATAATGAACCTATATCCAAAATTTGAAGAAAATCGGTAAATTCTGCGTGAAAAACCTATTATATATATCAAGGGGAGGGGCATTAGTCCCCCGTTCCCCCTCTTTATATTTATCCAATGAACACCCAATACTAGTCATGGACGCGCCTCATCAGAATGATCCTATGTCTAAATTTTGGACAAAGTCTGATAATTCTGCATGAAAAACCCATTTAAATAAATTAAGGGGAGGGGCATTAGCCCCCCCCCATTCCTCCTCTTTATACTTATCCAATGAACACCTAATACTAATCACGGAGGTACCTCATCAGAATGATTCGTTACTTAAATTTTAAGTGAAAACTGATTATTCTGCAAGAAAAACCCATTTATGTAAATTAAGGGGAGGGGCATTAGCCCTCCGTTCTTCCACCCTTATAGATATTATATGAACTCCAAAAATTAATCAGGGAAGTGCCTTATCAGAATAAACATATATCCGAAATTTCAAGGGAATCGGATATTTTTATCATGAGTTATCACGTTACGCACGTACGCACAAACATACAGAACGGGCGGGCACATAAGCTCTCAGGCTTTGATAGCCTGTGAGCTAAAAAGTAGTTACGAATATTAATACTACTTCAATATCGTTAGTTCGACGCTATATTAGCTTTTCTTAAATTTCTGCTTCCGAACTTTAAACCCCTTTCCGACACACTGTGCCCGGCCTGGGATACCTAATTTTAATTCCAAACTTGCAAACGGCATCAAGAATATTTTAGTAAAATTTTGCCTTTACAATAAATGCTTAAATTAGGGGTTTCAAAATATCTGAAAAATTCGTTTCTGAATTCCCGTGTCAGTCGATAATTTCTCCTTTTACTAACAGATTTTGCCCGTGCTGGAAAGCGTTGCATTCGGAAGTAAGGACGTTTTGTCGCAAAAGTCTAAAAATGTTGTAAAAAATTATGTTAAAATGTTGTAATGAACTAATATTTTTTTCTTTCTTTCTTTCTTTTTTCTTTTTTTTTTTTTCAAAAATTTTCCAAAATTCAAAATTTTGTGCTATAGTATTGTTGGCCAGAAAAATCCAACCTATTATTGAATAGAAGTAGTTAGTACGAACAATATCTAATAGATGACACCACCATTCTCAAATGTTGGAGATTTTTGAACGAATGCATAGCATAGCAGAATAAAAGCATTGGATGCTCAAGGACGCGGCCATTTTAAATAAGTTAATAAATTCAAATATAGTTAATATTTGAAATGGAAATTATTGAAATTTGATCTAATCGTAAATTATTATTACTTTTTTTCTTTTATATATACAATCGACGATACATATTTATCTATATACATTAAAACCCCGATAATTCGGATTAATTGGGACCAGACCCAATCCGGATTATCCGGAGAATTAGAAAAAAATGATATAAAATGAAACATACTTACAGAAAATCACCTTTATGTTAAAATTATTGACTATTTACAGACAGTAAAAGTTATTTACTTTGTTTAATTCTTCCGAAAAGATTTTAGTAAAAGTTCTTTTTTTCAGAATATGACGACAGGGTCGTACTGGCCCACCGGGCAACGAGGCAAATGCCCGGTGCGCCCCTCGTCACTTTTTTTTTTCTTTTTTTTTTTTTTTTTTTTTGTTTATGGAAGCAATTTAAGTTGTGGAATCTGAAAGGCATAAAATTTCAAATATTTTCATTTGGCAAATTAAAACTACTGACGCATTTAGCATATTTTCTGTCAATCATTTAACGCCATAGGTAGCTGCTCTGTAGTTAAATATTTATTCTGCTTTTTCTGGAAATACAAACGATAGGGAAAAGAGGTAAAATGCCAGTCTAAAACAAGACATTTTCATTTTAATTGGTCACATTGTCAGAGGCGCCCTTGTTTAGGTGTTTTCAGCGCCTTTAAAAAAAACTTTTGAAAAACTAATATCGTTTTTTGTGAAACATGACGCCCTTGCTTAGATTTTACCAACACCTCTGTCAAAAAAAAAAAAAATAATAATAAAATAAAATAAAAACTAATTTTATGTTTTGTAATTATGGCGCCCTTTGATTTTTTTTCAGCGCTCTTTCAAAATAACTTTAAAAAACTAATATCATGTTTTTGGAATTGTGGCGCCCTTGGTCAGATTTTTTTTTTCGGTGCCTCTATAAAAATAACTTTTAAAAAACTAATATCGATTTTTGTAATTATGGCGCCCTTGGTCAACTTTTTTTAGCGCCTCTTGTAAAAATAACTAACAAAAAACTAACATCGTGTTTTGGGAAACATGGCGCCCTTGGTCAGACTTTTTCAACACCTCTGTAAAAATAACCTAAAAAAACTAATATCATGTTTCTGTACTCATGGTGCCATTGTTTAGATCTTTTTCAGCGACTCTTTAAATATAACTTAAAAAACTAATATCGTGTTTTTGGAATAGTGGCGCCCCTGGAGAGACTTTTTTCGGCCCCTCTACAAAAATAACTTTTTAAAAATTAATATCGCTTTTTGTAATTATGGCGCCCTTGCTCAGCTTTTTTCAGCGCCTCTTGTAAAAATAACTTTCAAAAAAGTAATATCGTGTTTTTGGAATTGTGGCGCCCCTGGACAGGTTTTTTCGGCGCCTCTTGTAAAAAAAACTCTCAAAAACTAATATCATGTTTTGGGAAACATGTCGTCCTTGGTCAGACTTTATCAAAACCTCCTTAAAAGAAAAAAAAATTATGTTTTTGTAATCGTGGCGCCCTTGTTTAGATCTTTTTCAGCGCCTCTTTAAAAAAAACTTTGTGTTTTGGGAAACATGGAGCCGTTGGTCAGACTTTATTAACATCTCTGTAAAAAAAAAAAAAAAAAAAAAAAAAAAAAAACTAATATTATGTTTTTGTAATCATGGGGCCCTTGATTAGATGTTTTTCAACACCTTTTAAAAAATAACTTTCAAAAAACTAATATCGTGTTTTAGGAAACGTGGCGCCCTTGGTCGGATCTTTTTCAGCGCTTCATTAAATATAACTTTCAAAAAACTAATGTCGTGTTTTTAGAAGTGTGGCGCCCCTGGTCAGATTTTTTTCGATGCCTCTATAAAATAAGCTTTTAAAAAACTTATATCGATTTTTGTAATTATGGCGCCCTTGTTCAAATTTTTCTTGCGCCGCTTGTAAAAATAATTTTAAGAAAACAAATATCGTGTTTTGGGAAGCATAGAGCCCTTGGTCAGACTTTTTCAATACCTCTGTAAAAGTAACCAAAAATAAACTAATATCATGTTTTTGTAATCATGGCGCCTTTATTTAGATCTTTTTCAGCGCCTTTTTAAAAATAACTTTTAAAAAACTAACATCGTGTTTTTGGAATCGTGTCGCCCTTAGCCAGGTTTTTATCGGTGCCTCTACAAAAATAACTTTTAAAAAACTAATACCAGTTTTTGTAATAATGGCGTCCTTCATCATCTTTTTTCAGCAGCTCTTGTAAAAACAACTTTCAAAATATTAATACAGTGTGTTTGTAATCATAGCGCCCATGGCAGGATTTTTTTTTTTTTTTTTTTTCAGTGTTTCTTTAAAAATAACTTTCGAAAAACAAACATCATGTTTTTATAATCACAGCACTCTTGGTTAGATTTTTTCCCGTGTTTTATGTAAAAACAACTTTCAAAAAACTAATATCGTCTTTTTGTGATCATGCATCCCGTGGTCAGATTTTTTTTTTTTTTTTTTTTTTTTTTTTTTTTTTTTTTTTTCAGCGCGACAGAAAAATAACTTTCAAAAAACTATTGTCATATTTTTGTAATTTTGGCGCCCTTGATCATTTTTTTTCAGCTCTTCGATAAAAAGAACTTAAAAAAATTATTATTTTGTTTCTGTAATAGCACCGCCCCATACACATACATAAATTTGTGCCCCTAGTTCTAATAAACTGAAGTACTCTATAATTTCTGAATGTTAATATATGTGTTAATGATCTGTACGTACTATCATTAATTTCTTAAATGATATTATGCGTCAGATTACGAAGAATAATTTTTGAGGAGAGTTTGCAATGGAAACTTATGTAAATTTTGCTTTTAAAAGAAGAATAAGTTAATTTTTTTATATATCTTTGAAAATTCGATAATTTTTAGCATCAAAAATGCCATTATCTAAAAACTTTTTTAAAACTGGATCTGATCTGCTTAACCTCTCTAAAATTCAAACACCACCGCAAGTTGCAAAATGAAAAGTATATATGTAATTAAAAATATATATATAAACCCTTGAAAATCATTAACGTCTTTTACAAAAGTATGGTTGAATGTAAGTAAATAGAAACGCAGATGTGTTTGTGTTGTGTTTTCAAAGCTGTTAGTCAATGACGTGGGAGTTCCAAAGAAGACAAATTACCATTTCAGGGGGGTTTCAAGTTAACTAGATATGGATTCTGAAGGTAACCACTGGTGTCTGTATTAATACCAGATGTGTCGTTTTTTATTGGTTATACCGTATTCTGAGATTTCTGGATCTGTATATCTTTCTGGGGAAAATAGAAACAAATCAATTGATCAGCACAGCCTTTGTAAATACAAGTCTGCCCATTTGAAATACTACCCTCCGAGGGAAAAGAGAGTACCGAAATCAATCATCTATTGTACACTCCACAGAAAATGGAAATACATGTGTTTCTAATTTTCAACCGATAAGCTGGTACAGTATAATAAAGTGCTCCTGGGGCAGGGTGCAACGTGCTTTGTTTTTCTCGTTCTATCCAGTGTCAAAGAACAACTCCATCTTTACAATATTTGCCTGTCATGAATTATTTACCTATTTAGTTGTAATCCGGTCCTAGGCACCTCGATAAACCGTTCGTACTGCTGCTGCTGTAATCTTAAAGCTTTTTCTTTTAAAAAGCTTGTGCTTCATACTTTTTTAATAGTATATGATTTGTCCATAGAAAAACAGTATAAGGTAAGATTACTTATTATCACTTTTTTATTATTAATATTTGTATCACTTCCACAAGATTGTTTATATCTATATAACTGTTTAAAAAGTAGGATTCAAATCAAAACTGCTGTATAATATCATTTTATTGTTAAAAAAAAAAAAAAAAAAAAAAAGAAACAAAAAACTTTTTTTTTTTTTTTTTTTTTTATAATTTACATAAATTGACATCCTTACCCCGAGCTAAAATAACTTATCTCAAAATTTTTACCCCATATTTAGTATATTGCATTCTTAAGAGTGTATTACATAAAATATTATTGAATTGCATAAAATAATAATTTGCATTTTTGAGTTCTTATTCAATGAAATTGTTATAATTTGTTTTATTTTAATATTTATTTTCGATTTGAAAACAATTTTATGGAGATTGTTATTCGGATAATCGGCATAATATTTGAATTAACGAAGTAAAGTAACATATAGTTAAATTTTACTTCTTATTAGTTCATTAATTTTTAATAAATATTATTAAAATATTTTAACATAATATTTTAATGCCAGCATATTTTATTTTTTAAAAGTTTAATTATTTACAAGGGGCGAAAAAAACTTTTTAAGTCACATTATTATCATTTTATCAACTTTTTAAAGTAGGATTTTTTTTTTTACTAATTTGAAATTGATTTACATGTTATATAAAAAACGAACTTTTTAAAAATAATTCTTGTAAAATTGATGCCATTTTTACCACGATTTAGAAATTTTTTACACCTTAATTAGTATTTGTATCCTAGAGAATGTATTATACAAAATATTATTGAATTTTATGAAATAATATTTTGAAATTTTGAGTTTTGAGCCGATGAAAATGTTTTAATTTCGATTTATTTTAATATTTTATTTGGAAATAATTTTATGGATATTGTTATTCAGATATTCTGGATAAGGTTTGAATTAAATAAGTAAATGTAAAATATAGTTGAAATCAAATTTTACTTCTTATTAATTAAATAATGTTCAATAAATATTAATCCATTCCACATTTCTTGAGATTGGTACTATGAAAAAAATTCTATAAGGCACTTCTGAAAAAAAGTAATTTCTTTTCTTTTTTTTAATTCTAATTGTTTAAAAGAAAAAGGAAATTTCTTAAGTTATATTGTCATTTTATTAACTGATTTCATAATAGGAAATTTTTTTTTATATATGTATATATAATATATATATAGAGTCTAAATTTAATTTGAAATTAATTTATATATTGTTGAACAAAAGAAGAAAAATAAAGATCCCTTTTTCTAAAAAGTAATTCATATAAAATAAACGTCATTTTTATAATGACTTGGAAAATTTTTGCACCATAATTAGTATTTATATCCTAGTGATTGCATAACATAAAATATTATTTAATTGTATAAAATAATGTTTTGAACTTTTTAATTTTTGGCCAATAAAATTGTTTTAATTCGTTTTATTTATTAATTCATTTTTTTTATTTTGAAATAGTGATGTAATGGAGTCTGATATTCAGATATCCGGAATAAAGTTTGAATTAACTAAGTAAATGTAATATTTATTTAAAATCAAATTGTATTTCTTACTAGTCAAATAATTTTCAATAAATATTACTACTTATTATTTAAATAATTTTAAATAAATATTAATTTATTAAATAGTCATAATCTTTTATATTTTTTGGAATTTGTACTGTGAAAAAAT
The DNA here is from genome assembly GCA_964019185.1 of Maratus speculifer. Taxonomy (NCBI): domain Eukaryota; kingdom Metazoa; phylum Arthropoda; class Arachnida; order Araneae; family Salticidae; genus Maratus; species Maratus speculifer. Next base: position 270,479,247 of record OZ025290.1, on the reverse strand, counting down.
TTCTATGTAGCGTGTTTCGAACAAAGTATTTGTTTTCTTTTTTAATTTTAATAGTTTACAAGAAAAAAGAAACTTTTTAACTCACATTGTCATTTTATTAACTAATTTTAAGATTTATATATATATATATATTGCGCGTGTGCGTGTATAGTTTGTACTCGTGTTTAATTTGAAACTAATTTATATATTATTGAAGAAAAGAAAGAAAGAAAATCCTTTCAAAAATAATAATAATTCACATAAAATAGACGTCCTTCTTACCACGATTTGGAATATTGTTAATCATAATTATTATTTGCATTTTAGAGATTGTATTATGTAGAAACTCTCTAAATTGGCAACGCTTGTTTAATACCAAGATTTTTTTTTAAGTGCAATGTTTTGCGGAGAACTTTTTTTTTTATGTGTGTATAAATATATATATGAATAATTTATGTAATATGTATATATATATGCACACTTATATAAAGTCAAAAATTTTCTGCGCACATAATATTGGGTCAAAAACTTTCTGAAAATTGATTTATGTTTAAAAAAAATTAAATATGTTATTTTGGATGGACGAAATTTTCTTTTATTATGTAATTCGCGTTTTTTAGTGCTTTATGGACGCATTTCGCTTTTTTATGAATTTCATGGTCGTAATTTGCGCTTATTGAGCGATTTATTGATGTTATTCACCGGCTTTTTGCAATTCATGAATGTAGTTCGCTATTTTTATGAGATTCATGGACGTAATTTGCGTTTTTTGAGCGATCTGTCCACGAAATTCGCGTTTTTTGAGCGATTTACGGACATAATTCGCATTTTTTTGCTATTCATGAACGTAATTCGCGTTTTTTACGCGATTTATAGACATAATTTGCTATTTTTTGCGATTCATGGACGTAATTTGCGTTTTTAGAGCGATCTGTCGACGAAATTCGCCTTTTTAAAATCTATTTATCGGACGTAATTCGCGTTTTTTGAGCGAATTATGGATGTAATTATAATTTTTTATGCGATTCATGACCGTAATTCGCGTTTTTTATGCGATTCATGAACGCAATTCGCATTTTTTACACGATTTAAAGGCGTAATTTGTTATGTTTATGTGACTCATATACGTATTTTGCATTTTTTGAGCGATATTGTCGCCGAAATTCTCGTGTTTTGAATAATCTGTCGACAAAATTTGTTTTTTGAGCGATTCATGAACGTAATTCTCGTTTTTTATGCGATTCATGAACGTAATTTACGTTTTTACGGATGTTACAGATGCAATTCCCTATTTTTATGCCAAGCATGAACATAATTCGCATTTTTTACGTGATGTTATAAAGGTAATTCGCTATTTTTATACGATTCATGAACGTAATTCGCTATTTTTATGCAATTCATTGTTTAATTTCCGGGTTTTTTTTTTTTAACAATCTGTCGACAAAACTCGCGGGTTTTTTTTTTTTATTATTATTATCATCTATGGAAGCAATTCGTGTTTTTATGCGATTCATGAACGTAATTTCCATTTCACACAATTTATACACGTAATTTGTTATTTTTTAACGATTAATGGATGTAATTTGCATATTTTATGCGATGCATGCACGAAATGTGCGTTTTTTTACGCAAATTATGCACGAATTAGCGTTTCTTATGCGATTCACGGATAGAATGTACGTTTTTAGCGCGGTCTTTGGATGAAATTCGCGTTTTTTACGCCGTCTTTGGATAAAATTTACGTTTTTCGCTCGTCCTTAGTCAAAATGTTCGTTTTTACACTATTCTTTGTTGAAATGCACATTTTTTACGCGATTTTTTGTTGAAATTCGCTATTTTTTCGACGTTTTTTGATGAAATTCGTGTTAACAGAAAATAATTCCAACATAAAATTGGTGGCTATTTTTATTTTTTGGTACTAAAAAAAAGTTACAAAAATAAAAATTGTTTCTTTCCTAAAATCTTTTGCCAAGTTCGTAAAATTTTCTGCGCACAGCGTGCGTTTTTATTATACAACTTTGTACATATATATATATAGTATATATATATATGCGTGTGTGTAAGGTTTTGCGCCCTTTCGTAAGACGATCGGCGCCTTTGTTATCCATTTTGCCACCGCCCTCTCTGTTACGCCAGTACGACCCTGTATGACGATGAAACAAGTTAATATCATGGAAATTTGACATTCGCTTATTCAAACTTGAAAAATAAAGACCAAATCGATCCGGATTATCCGGATTAACGGGGTCCGAAATAGCGGGGTTCTACTGTATATATATCTTTATATACACTGCATTGTTGAATAAACAAATATTTTTTCCTAATACATAAGGGATATTAGTACTAATATAACCTGGTAGAGGGCAGCACCAGAATCAAAAGACGACGATTCCCAAACTTTATAGTTTCATGAACCAGTTTATAGCTTAAAATTTTCCTATCCATTGGCGCATCCAGGAATAAGCTTCAGGGGGCAAGCATATTTTAGAGATCTATATTTTGCTTCGCTCAAAAGTCAAACAAACAAAAGCCTTTTTTTTTTTTTTTTTTTTTTTTTTTTTAAGGAAACACAGTTTTTTTTTTCAAAATCAGCTGCTATGACCAGCTGATTATGGAATTATGAAACATTCCATAATCAGCAGAATCACGAAACCATGATTCTGAATTATGGCTCTATATTCTAAAATTTTCGATCCCCATTTAACTCAGTTAGCGGGATTTCAAAAAGTGCGCAAATACGTGTTTCATTATTGTGTTTTTATACGTGTATCGAAATGTTATTTGTTATATTTACTTAGTTTAAAATAGGGAACAGTGTTGTCGGTCTGTTTTGTTTATGACAAATTTTGCTTACTCTCGCACTGATTGCAAACGCCAAAAGACAATATCACTGTTAAATGCATTATATAACAAAAAAGCTATTTAATTTACTTGTAAAGAGTAAGTATCTGCTTAAATAGTTATTTCAGCAGAGTTCAGGGAATGGACATTTCCTCCGGATTAATGAGATGTCTACTCCGTCTCCGCAGAAAAATTGAGTTTTTGTATTTTCAGTCGTCAAAAAGTTCAATTTCCTCCCCCTTCCCCTGGAGCCACAGAAGTCCCTCCCAGAAGAAAGTATCTAAATTCAACAATATATTTCATACATAATAATCATATTTTATTAACACGCAATAATAAATGCATAAATATATTATCGCAAACGTATGAAAATAAAATAAAAGAAACAAATTATAAAAAGTATAAAGAATTTTTAGGATTAACGATTTTATTAGGGGAGGCGGGGCTCGAAGAATGATATCGTAAAGGGGAGGGAGTATTAGTACAAAGTTATTAAAATTTGATAACGTTGTACATGTACAGCCTCCTACTTCATAAAAAATGCATTTATTAATGAATACATTATACATTTATTAATACATACATTTACAATTAATACATTTGAAATCACAATTTAAAACTTATCCAAATCGATTTTTGTTTAAAAATTTATAGGTTACTTTTCTTTTTCTTTCTTCTTTTTTCTGAAGATGAGCTTAAAAATATATATCTATCTATACACATTGATTTTTTTTTCCTTGAAAAACAAAATTAATTTTAATGAGTGATTATTTTTAGATGGAATTATATTTCTTGAGACTTCAACTATGCGAATGCGAAATTACAGCTCATCAAATACTTTTTCAATTTTGCTATAAAAGCTACCCGTATTTCAATCAGTGTCGGGAATTTGAAATACCAGGGTCCGTGCATCGTCCCCTCTTGCCTTTTTAGGACTTTGACAAAACCAAGTGATTTTCATTAGGTGAAATATATATATGTGTGCGTGTGTGTGTGCATAATGTCATTCAAAAATAAATAAGCTTACAATTTTTTTAAAAAGTATAATTTATTAAAGGAAAAATTTACATAAAAATGTATCACTAGTCCGACATTGAGACTTCTATAATTTAAATAAATGGATAAAATTCGCTACATGATAATTTGAACTGGAAAATTTTTATGAAAATCCATGAAAAAATGGTAGAAAAATATGATTCCTGCTTCTTCTAGCTTTTAGATATCACTTATTTTGGGTATCGAGCTTCTACGAATCCATAAAATATCTTGAAGTCATTATCAATCAGATATTTAGTATATCAGAATTTTTCACCTGAAATAAGAACGAAAAAATGATTAACTTGATAGTTAAATCTATTTTTTTAAAAAATGTAGTTAAGTTTCATAGTTAATATTCCTATTTTGTATGATGATTCAAACTTCTTCAATAGAAATTGTTCAGAACAATAGTTCAATAAATTGCAGAAAAGTAAAGCACACACAGAAAAAGAAAAAAGTGTGATCGCAGACCGCACAGAGAGTTTCGTGTAATATCTCCTTCGAAATACTTTATCATTAAATTAATAAACGAAAAACGGTTTTTCGGCGCTGTTTCGGATTTCTTCGCCAATCGCGCCAACCAGAACAGAATATTGAATTTTTCCTCTGAATGCTGCCTTGATCGAATAGATTTGTTGATTTTTCTATCAGAATCTGCAGATTTAGTGAAGGTACACAAGTAAATATAGTTATGAATAAAAGTAAAATATTGCAAAGCTTAGTATAAATTTAAGGGAGACCAAACTGGTCACCAGAGGCGGCTAGTAATTTAAATGAATAAGAATTTAATAAAAAAATAAAAAAAAAGATATTTCACTTCGCGTACCAAAACATATGATAAATATGATGTAATATGATGAAATAAAAACAAATAAGCACGTTTTCCACGTTTTCCACGTGATTTATTTGATCGATCAATTTATATTAGATACTTAATAATTTTATTTAAACTTGGAAAAATGTGTTATTAATTAAAAATTAAAAATATATTAATTATATTTAATTAGACATTAAAAAAATAATAGACAAAATAATAGTCTTAATCAGAATTTTATGATTTGTTGTATGACAAGAGTACACAAAATTAACTCTTACTGTAAGTACACAAAATTTGAACTCTTTGACTTATATAGTCTTTGTGTACCAACTCTGTGACAGACATACATACATACAGAGGACAGAGACGAATATTGTTTCGTCAGATGAACGAAACCCTAAAATGTGTAGCAATTTCTTAAATTTTGCTTTGTCAAACAGAACGAGAATTGGTAAGACTGTGATAACTTTAAGAAAAAGTACAATCCTTTAAGAGTATTAGTTGTCAACAGTTCTGTTTTTCACCTACCTGCAATTGACGAATCGTTTGGTTTAAATTTAAATCAATCATTGTAAAATGCTAACAATCCTTTAATAAAGCTAAAATACATTCTATTTTATGGGCAAAAAACATTTTTTTTTTTTTTTTTTTTTTTTTTTAACTTTAAAAAATTTATTTGCAGTTATTTTGAAATCACAACACAAACTAATTTTCCCATTAGGTTTAGCAATTGGATTTATAGAAATTGCCAACTGACTGTTAGTTGATAGGTTTTACATTACTGTTATCCTGTAAGTTTTGTAATTCTTCATTTACTACTGCACATAACGAGAAAGTTACTGTTCTAGCTATTACAACAATTTATTATAAAAGTAGCAACTTTTTTCCGATGCATTTTTTTGGGTCTCCATATTTTCATATCGTTTCATAACGTAACTCCAGTTAAATACAGCAATAATGAACTGACATAAGTTATACATAGAACATTTATTATGTAGATATACAACTCTCAGTCAAAAAATTAGAATAATTCATTTCATTTGTATTTGGAATTTAATTTAGCTTTAATTCGGCGTAGTACAGTTGTGAAAGAAAAAAAGGTTGATGTTTCAATAAATTTGCATGTTATTAAAGAAAATTAACACTGATGCAAAAGATTAAATTTTAAGTGAATATTGTATTTTTGTAAAATTACGATTTTTTTAAACTTAGAATATTTAAGAATTTTCCTAATTGGCTTAGAAGGTTGCATAAATCACCCATAAAATTAGCTTTTGTTTGAGTTTTTCTTGAGTTCTAAAAACGCTGTGCATAATTTAGTTTTTATTTTGTTTGAAACATGGGTCGTACATCCTACATAGCGCGGTTTACAAAGCATCGTATTATTAATTTGCATAAAGAAAGTCTCAATCAGCAATATGTGGCCAGTTATTTAAAATATTCTCTACAAGTGTTAGTAGAACAATTAAGCAGTATTTTAACGACAGGCATTTTGAAAACCAGCACCTAAATAGTAGCTGAAAGCCAAAAACTACTCAGAAAGATGATAATTGATGTGCATTTTAAAATATCCATTCTTGAAAATTACTTTAAAATAAATAAAAGTCAGAAAATTGAGATACAATTTTGAAATAAATTTGAAAGAACATTTTTTTTGTTCAACAATGTAAAACAAGTTGGAAATTGCACGTAAAGCGTAGCAAACGTGGTGCGTTCGTATGATAACAAAGTTTTAAAATATCACTCTCATATATCAATCTCATAAAATTGTAAATAGTTAATTACAATTAAAATGCGCACCAAAAATTGTTCTCCCGATACCATTATGTAATGGAATACTTTTGTGTAGCCTTGTAAATCAATAACAAATGTTCTTTGCACCACATAGTGTGCAAAATGTATATCTAATATGTACTTTACAGATACATATGCATTTTATTATGTTCAAATGAGTGTAACACCATTAAAATGCATTTGAAACATTTCTCCCATTGACCGTAATGTAACGGAATACTTTTGATTGCCCCTGTAATTGAACTACGCATCTGATTTGGATAAAATTTGAAATAACTCGACAAAATTAAATAATAATTATGTATTTTAAATTTGAAACGATTAGAATGCATTTGAAACTTTTTTCCCCATTGACCGTAATGTAACGGAATATTTTTGATTATCCCTGTAATTGATCTACCCATCCGATTTTGATAAAATTTGAAATAATTCGGCAAAATTAGATAATAATTATGTATTTTAAATTTGAAATGATTAGAATGCATATGAAACTTTTTCCCCCATTGACCGTAATGTAACGGAATACTTTTGATTGTCCCTCTGATTGATATATGCATCCAATTTTCATGAAATGACTCGACAAAATTATGCAATAATTATGTATTTTAAATTTCAAACGATTCGGTTGGGTAGTTTTTGCGTTGTTATATGCGGACAGATAGACAGACGGACAGACAGACGGCAGACGGACGGACTGAACAACAACAATAGATGCTACGTATTTGCATAATTACGAACGCACCTAAAAACAAATAGTGTGATTTTAGAAGTTGCAGTAAAATTGTAGTAAGGCTTACGGGTAAGGTCGTTGCTAGTGTCAATATGGTGTCAGAATTAGCAACTGACGTATTTTTACTTTTTAATGTAAGCTTTATGCCATACAAATGAAATTTTCACTAAATGCTGCACACCATTTGATGATTTTTTATAGTATTGTGAGGAAAATCCTGTAGGAGCGATGGGGCACATGTAAACATGGGCACACGTGAACATCGCATTTTTTTATGGCATTTTTTGAAATTTATCTTTATAATTTATTTTCAAGAAAATACTGACATAAAGAATACTTTTTGTTAAAACAACAAATGAATCGACCATTTTTTTTGTTTTTTTATGTGTATTTGAAATTTTACACCCCAATCTTTAATGGTGCCTATCCTCTTTCGAAAACTTTTGGGAGCCTTTGTCTTTCATTCAATATTGTTTGTCTTGATGTGTACTATCACCCCTTAAAGTTTTGCCCAAGAGTTTAGATACACCCTGTATGATGCTTTGTATGGAGATAGATCTGGCGATCTGGATAGATATGAAGTAATACCTTAAGAAAAAAACATTTTAAAAATAATTAACTACCATAAAATGTTTATTTTAAGCAGCCCCCCCCCCTCTCTCTTTCAAAATCAAAAGAAGTTAAATTTGGGGGAAAGCTTATAATCGAGATTTTTTAAAAATTATTAAAAAACCTTTTTTATCATTTATTTGGAAGTAAATAAGGCAAATATAGGGGTGAGAAACTTTCGCATTTCGGCAGATTTTTGATAAATATTATCTAAATGTCTCCTCCCTAACATCTCCCCGAAACAAAAAACCCTACAAAATTTTTAAAGCTTTATTAAATTTTTTTCTTTATTTTTTATTTTATAATAACTATAAGTCAATCATCTAATCCTCCCTCCCCTTCCTCAATCTACTTATTTTCATTTTATAATATTGTACTAGCGGTCTTCGGCCGCTACGCTGGTCGGTTTGTTTAAAGAAAACTTGAAGAACACGAAATATCAATTCTATTATATTCAAAAGAGTTTACCATCATTAAAATGCACTTGAAGCTATTTTTTCTTATTGACCGTAATATGATGGAATACTTTTGATTGCCCCTGTTATTAAACTATGCATCCGATATTCATAAACCTTCATTGACTTGACAAAATTATGCAACCATTATATATTTTAAATCTCAAACGATTTGGTTGGGTAGTTTTTGCTCTATTATATGTGGACAGAGAAACGGACGGACGGACAGACTGAACGATGACTATAACTTGGTGTAATCCTGTGCATCATATATCAAATTCATAAAAAATTAAATAGTTTAATACTATTAAAATGCGTACCAAACAATATTTCAATATATAATTATGCAATTGAATACTTTTGTGTGGCCCTGTAAATCAATAAGAAAAATTATATGCCTCACATATTGTACAGAATGTATATTATAATATATACTTCATAGATGCATATCAGCTTTATTATGTTCGAAAGAGTGTAAAACCATTAAAATGCACTTGAAACTTTTTCCCCTTTGACCATAATGTATCGGAATCCTTTTCATTGTCCCTGTAATTGAATTATGCATCCGATTTTCATGAAATTTGAAATGGCTCGAAAAAATTATCTAATAATTATATATTTTAAGTTTCAAACGATTCGGTTGGGTAGTTTTTGAGTTGTTATATGCGAACAGACGGACGGACAGACAGACGAATGGGCAACTCGGGATCCCGGGAATTTTCCCTTCAATTCAATACAAACGCGACGTTTCTCCGTTTCCGGGATCGGAGGACATAGCGTCACATACATACATACATACGGTCGGATTTTAATAGTGTAGATTTAAACATATCGCGTAGAAACTTGAAAAATTTATGAATATTTTTTTCTTTTTAGTGAATTTAACTCATAATATAATAAATGATTATGACGGCAACTGAATAGAAAGCATACCAAAGGATATTTTTTCTTTGTGTTCACATGTGCCCCACGTGTGTTCACAACTGCCCCATTAGTGGGTCCTATGTGAACATTTTCTTGATTTTATAAAACTACTAAAAAAATGTAAGAAAAACTATAAAGGTAATTAAAAAAAATACAGTATGTAAAAATAAGTTCTGTTTACTATATTCAGTAGTTTTTGATTATAGAAATTAACCCATTTATGGGGGGGGAGCTATATTTATGTGAACTGTTCCTATGTGCCCCAATCTCCCCTATTTGTATGTTACACCGCATATTCTGATATTAAAATTCAGGGATTTTTTTAATTTTGGTTGGGTGACAATAATGTCATTTGTTCTGATAGTCTTTATAGCGATTTTTGGTCGTGAATGCACGGATTTACGTTATTGAGATAGCCGTATTATTTCATTTTAATTTATTTTACATGGGAGGCTTCTTATCGACACGTTCGAAATTCCGTAGTTCTGTTAGCTCTTATAATACAATAGAAATATAGTTTGAGTTTTCAAATGCTTCAGTAATTGAACAATTCGATTCATGAACAATAAATTCGAATTTAAACGAAGCTTTATTCTGCTCTCAAAAAATGAAAGTGTCGTCGCCAAATGTAAATACTTTTTTTTTTTTTTTTTTTTTTTTTTGCACGTACGTCACATGCACATAAAATGAAGTGGTCTCAGTTAATTAAATTAATGTATTTTGATATTACTATAGAGCAAAATTGTCGAACCTAGTGATTTTATTTATGTACTTGGTTAATTAATTAATTTATTTTCATTTATTCTTATATTCATTATTATTATTATTATTATTATTATTATTATTATTTTTTTTTTTTTTTTTTTTTGCCATATAGAAATTATGGTTACAAAATACGGCCACATGCGATGCAGTGATCTCTGTGCTAACGAATCTGATGTTTTAGAGTTTCAAAAACAGCGAGTTAACTTAGAGATTTTAATGGGTACTACTTGGTTATCCCGTCGACCAAAAAGCGATCGCCAAACTATAAGATTAAATGCCAATAATGGATGATCGTGAGTGTCACATTCAATGGCATAAAATACGATGCATTGTGTTTAAAAGTCATTAAATGATTTTTTTTTTTTTACTTTTTTTGTTTTTTATTAATATTCTACTAATTTTTTTTTTCGTTATTTAAAATAAAAATTATGTCAATTTGTATAATTTGGCTATTAGTTTGGCGATTTGTATAATTTGGCGAAATTGGTCGACGGGATAACCAAGTAGTACCTTTTAATGATCTAAAAAAATTAAAATGGATCCCAAGTCTCCTCCCCCCACCCCAATCACTCTCCATTCATCCAAAAATTAAGCAATAAAACGTCGAAACAACTTTGTCAAAATGATATAAAAATGTTATAAAATTGTAATTATCTCAAGCATTGTGAATTAAGTGATTTTTGTTAAACATTATTGTATTATCTGACTGAAATATTGAATTCAATTTGGATTGATATTGAATACACTATATGGGCAAAGGGATCGGCCCATCGTTCCGATTTTTGACATTTTGTTAAATATCTAGAAAAATACATGAATAATTTTACAGAAACTCCAGGTGTGTAAGCAAATAGTACAGGTCATATATTTCCGTGAAGATTTTTCCGCGAAACTCCCTAGGGGACCGTCAACAAATTGAAAAAGAATGAATATCTTTTGAATAATCCTGACAAAACTGATGTATCAAAAGCGTTCAAATTGCAGATTAAGTGGCTTATTGTAATAAACTCAGTTCATTTTTGTGTCGCATGTATGCTCATAAAGAAAAAAGGTTTTTTTTTTATAAAAAAAGTCATAAATTTTTCCAAGTCTTTTGCTTATAATTTGCCGAGTTCTTGTTATAAAGCTCTTAATATTACAGAGCTCTTAATATTAAAATATGTTCTTTCCTGAAAATATGACAAACAGCATTGTACACAATACCCTGCAATCAAAATTAAAAAATAATAAAAAATTTATGAAAAATAAGCAGGTTAACTAAATAATTTTTAACTGCGCATGTGTCAATGCTATCGAAATTTCATTTACATTTTGTGATAGACAAATATATAGAGCAATTTTTGCAAAAGTTGCAAAAACAGCGTGAAAATTCTGAAAGTGATCGTCAATATAATAAGCTCGAAATCCGTTGTTCCTAAAATGAAGCAAAAATGAGGGGTTGTATCGAAATATAGTAGTACATGCCATATTGTGTATGGATACAGCACCTCATCTTTTATTTTCATTTTGGGAATACAGATTTGAGCTTATTCTATCAACGATCACTTTCAGAATTTTCAAGCTATGTTTTTGAGACTTTCACAAAAGTTACTCTATACATTTAGCTAAGACAATACGCAAATATATTGATAGCGTTGACGCATGCGCAGTAAAAAAATGTTAAGTAAATCTTTTCATTTTTCAGATAAATTTTTAAATTATTTTTTTACTTTGATTACACGATATTGTTTAAAATGTTGTTTGTCATATTTTCGTAAAAGAACTATATTTTATAACAAGAACCCTGCAAATTCTAAGCAAAAAACTTGGGAAAAATTGGGACTGTTTCTATATTTCTCTACGAGTATTCATGCTAGCCAAATAAAAATCAACACACACTTAGTCAAGTCACTTAATCATACTCTACAGTTTGAACACTTATGCTGCATTAGTTTTTATAGAGTTATTCAAACGATATTAGTTCTTTTCCAATTTGTTGGCGGTCCCCTATGGAGTTTCGGAAAAAAAATCTTCACGGAAATGTGTGACCTGTGCTATTATGTTTATACTCTTAGAGTTTACTACTGTACGTTTAGTTATATTTTTAAAGATCATTACCTGTCATTTATGCTTGAGGGTTAAGGGTCTTCAAATTTTCTTTATCCAGACTTTCATTTCTGTTGGAGGATAACGGTGAAATTTTCTGTAGGTAATGCTTTGTCGGTGAGATTTTATATAGATCATACTCTAATGGTAAACTTATATCTGTCTCTGCAGACTTACTATCTGCTGCTACAGAGCTTTTATTTTCCAATGGAGAACTATTAGCTGCCGCTGGAGATGTGTTACCTATTTCTGGAATACTATTACCAACCTTTATATGCTCTAAACTATCTATAAATGTTTTTTCGTCAATGTTAGATTTATTGTCTTCCTTTCTTGATTTTGAGCTGTTATCTTCGTAACCTTTGTAGATCCAGTCTGTAGAGTCTGTAGAATTATGTTTTATAGACTCTGAACCATCGGCAGTGGAGTTATCAGCAGCGTGCCTTCCTGGGAAATTTTTGTCTTCCTCTATTAATTTTGCATTCTTCTTAGTCGTGTTTTTAACTCTTGTTGTTTGATTTGTTGATAAACTATTAGCAACCTCTGTAGATTCTGAATTTTCTGCAGATATGATTTCTTCACTGCTAGTCTTACGTGTTAATGAGCTATTAGCTACGTAGCCACTGTAAATTTTCTCTGTAGCCGGTGTAGTGTCAAATTTTATAGATTCTAAACTTTCTGCAGATGTTTTATCAGTAACCAATCTTTCTGGGAAGCTATATTCCGCCGATACTGATTTTAATTTCATTTCAGATATGTTTCCAACTTGAATTATTTGATTTGTTGAAAAGCTGTTACCAACCACTATAGTATCTGAATTTTCTGTGGATGTGTTTTCTTTGTTATTAAACTGACCTATTAGTGAGCTGTTAGCTCTGTAGCCTCTGTATATTATTTCCGTAGTCTCTGCAATATTAGTCTTTACAGATTCTAAACTTTCTGCAGATGTGTTATCTGTAGCCAGTTTTTCTGAAAAGCTACTTCCTGCATTAATTGATTCTGGGTTTCTTTGAGATGTGTTTCCTACTCCTGTTGTCTGACTTGTTTGTAAGTTATTATAGGCCTCTGTAGAGTCTGGATTTTCTGTCGATGTGTTTATTTTACTATCAAACTGAGATGTTAGGGAGCCATTAATTCCATAGTCTCTATATATTTTCTCTATAGAAAATGTAACATTATATTCTAAATTTTCATTGGAAGTGTTACCAGTAACCAGTTTTTCTAAGAAGCTATTAGTTTCATCTATTGACTCTGGTTTCTTTTCAGACATGTTTCGAACTTCTGTACTCTGATTTGTATGTAAGCTGTTACCCACATCTTTAGATTCAAAATTTTCTGTCGATGCAATTCCTTTGTCGTTGGACTGATATATTAGTGAACTATTAGCTTCGTAGTCTCTATACATTCTCTCTGTAGCCACTGTAGTGTTAAGCTTTATAAATTCTATGCTCACAGTAGATGTGTTATCAGCAGTCATTCTTCGTGTAAAGCTGCTTTCCGTCGTTATTGATTTTGAATTTCTTTTAGACGCATTTACAACTATTGTGCTCTGTTTTGTTGACAAGTTTTTATCAACTTCTATAGATTCCAAATTATTTGAAGATATGTTTGCTATACTGTTAAACTGGTTAGTTAGTACTTTACTGTTAGCTTCGTAATGTCTGTAGATTTTCTCTGAAGACTCTGTAATATTAACATTTATAGATTCCGAACTTTCAACAAAGCTGTTAGCAGCAGTTCGTGCTCCTGAGGAACTATTTTCTGCCTCTATTTCTTTTGAGTTCGTTTCGGACGTGTTTACAGCTCTTGTTATATGATTTGTTGTTAAGCTTTTAGTAGCTTCTTTAGATTCGGATTTTTTTGCAGATGGGTTTTCTTTACTGTTAGACTGATCCGTTAGTAAGCTATCAGTTCCGCCTCCATTCACAATATCAGTAGCTATTGTAACATTAACTTTTATAGGTTCTAAATTCCCAGTAGATGTTTTATTAGCTGCCATCCTTTCTGTTAAACCACTGCTACTACGGAAATTAATGCTACTTTCCGCCTTTATTAAATCTGTGTTCGTTTGGGACGTGTTTTCAGCTCTTGTTGTATGATTTGTTAGTAAACTGTTACCAACTTTTGTAGACTCCAAATCATCTGGAGACGTGTTTTCTTTACTTTCAAGCTGGTCTCTTAATGAGCTGTTAGATTCGTAGCCTCTGTAGATTATCTCTGCTGATTCTGTAGTATTAGCCTGTATAGTTTCCAAACTTTCTACAGAAATATTACCAACTGTTAGTGCTCCTGATGAGGTATTGTCAGCTGCAATATTTTTTGAGTACGTTTCAGACGTGTTTCCAGCTCTTGTTGTTTTATCTTTTGGCAAGATGTTGCCAGCTTCTGTAGCTTCCGAATTCTCTACAGATGTTGTTTCTTTACTATTAGACAGGTCTTTCGATGTACTATTTTTTGACACTATAGGTTCTGACTTTGTTTCAAATATGTTTTCCTTCTCACTAAGTTGATCTATTGGTGAGCTATTATCAACCTCTCTTGATTCTGAACTCACTGCAGTTGTGTGATCAGAAGCCAGTTCTATTAAAGAGTTGCTATTCTTCTTTGTTGATTCTGTGTTTGCTTCAAATGTATCTAGAAATACTGCAGGATGATTTATTGATAAGCTGTTACCGATTTCTGTATCCGTGTTTTCAATATCTCTGTTTTGTGTACTGTTAAATTGGTCTGTTGTGGTATTATCTTTAGATTTTATGGATTTTGACTTTGCTTCAATTTTGTCTTTGTTTTCGTTAAGATGATCTGTTGCGGAGTTAAGATTAGAAGCTGTAGATTCTGAATTTTCTGCAGATATTTTATCAGTACCTTGTACCTTTGGGGATATACTAAGCCCCTCTGTTGATAAGCTGTTACCTGTTTCTGTATCTGCGTTTTGTGTACTGTTAAATTGGTCTGTTGTGGTATTATCAGCATCTGTGTTTTGTGTACTGTTAAACTGGTCTGTTGTGGTATTATCAGCATCTGTGTTTTGTGTACTGTTAAATTGGTCTGTTGTGGTATTATCAGCATCTGTGTTTTGTGTATTATTAAATTGGTCTGTTGTGGTATTATCTTTTAATTTTATAGATTCTGACTTCGTTTCAGTTTTGTCTTCGTTTTCATTAAGATGATCTGTTGCGTAGTTAAGATCAGAAGCTCTAGATTCTGAATTTTCTGTAGGTATTTTATAAGTAGCTTGTACTTTTGGTGAGCTAGTGAGCCCCTCTGTTGATAAGCTGTTACCGGTTTCTGTATCTGTATTTTCAATATCTGTGTTTTGTGTACTGTTAAATTGGTCTATTTGGGTATTATCACTTGATTTTATAGATTCTGACTCCGTTTCAGTTCTGCCTTCGTTTTCATTAAGATGATCTGTTGGGGAGTTAATATCAGTAGCTGTAGATTCTGAATTCTCTGTAGATATTTTATTAGTAGCTTGTTCCTCTGGTAAGCGACGGACCCCCTCTGTTAATTCTGGTTTCGCTCCAGCGGCATCTTTAACTCCTACTGTGTGATGTAGTGGAGAACTATTATCTGTTTCTGTAAATTCTAAATTCTCTGGAGGTATATTCTCATTACTTAAAGATAGATTTGTTGAGAAGCTAGATTCTGTTTTTCCTTCTGTTATACCATTTGACAATGTCTCTTCCATCTGTTCTTCTAATGTTATTCTAACTTTTTCTGCATTTTCAGAATATTCTGTACCAGACATTTTACCTACATTTTTACTAGATAAATCAGCAAACAAGATTGGTATTTTCTTTTGAACAGATGAACCGAAAACTTTAAATTGAGTAGAGTTTTTAATGTGTGATTTATTTTTGCTTTTTCTTTTAGGAATTTTTTCTTTAGGAGCGAAATGAATCCATGTAGGCATTTCTGTTGACACGTTTTGTATTTTAAATGGATTATCGGGCTGTATAGTTTTTCTTCTTTTTGTAAATGGCGTTGCACGCGGCCAAAAGGGATCTAAAGTGATTCGTTGTCTTTTACGATTTTCATCAGCTGAGTTTTGAAGTCGTAAAAAGTAATAGCTGTCATCACGTTTCCTTTTCAACAAATATTTATTGGGATATCTTGTAAACAATATTCGAAATAAAGGACTTTTCTTGGTGTCATTTATGCTATTTAATTCCTGAATGAAATCATTTTCGTTTGCTATACGCATAGTAAATTTTGTTCCCCTATCGTTGTTTTTTATAACAGTAGATGATTCAGGAATGTTTTCAATTGACATCTGCATTTTACGACTTTTACCCTTAAAAATTTCCCGGGGATAATGAAATTTAGCATATTTAAAATGATTGGCAATATTTTTATCATTTCGTGAGCTATGCATAGACTCATCTTTGCGTCCCAAAGGAATGAAATGTTCACGTTCCAAATTAGCAAGATCTATTAATTCTTCCTTATCTCCTTTCATTACCATGTTTAAATGTCTTCTCGAATTTTTTGGCAATTTGTATTCTGAATAGACTTTAATATCTTGATGGAATGAAGCACTTTCTGTACTCTTGCTGTTGCCTAATAAAATAAATTTCACGAATTAGATTTATGTAAGAACAAATTATTAAAGTATCTCAAAACTTTAGAATTTGCGCTAATGTGTTTTCTAATTTTCTTTAAAGTAATTTAACTGGACTCATACGTGAAAAACCGAATTTTTAAAAATCAAAAAAATTTTCTATTATTATAATTATTTTAGAATAAATTCTAAGCAGATTAAAATATTTAAATTAATCTAAACAAATTAAAAATTCTCAATAAAAGTGGAAATATAACAAAAAAATAAATAGCAAAATAAAAGAATGAAAGAAAGAAACAATCCGGTTGGATATTCAAATTATAAAATTATAATAATCGATAAAATAAAAAATTAATTATTTTATATATGAACCTAAAAACTTTCCTGTGTATAGATGGTTGTATTGTTACTTTCGTCTATCTTTAGAAGAAGAAGATATTGGATTCATGAAATTTTTTAAATTCCTGTTTTCAACGGGTTTACACATTTTAGGGGTCAGAAATACCAAAAAAACATGTTTTTACAAAATATCTGTCTGTGAGTCTGTCTGTGACACAAATTTTGTGGACGATTTTATCTCAAGAACTAAAGTATGAAATTTAATAAAAATTTCTATTCAGGCAGTCCCTGATATAATTTGATGCTGATTAGTTTTCTGTCTAAATAGCAAATAAATGTGGCGCTGCTATGTTGCATTTTTTTACGATTTATGAAACAGCTGTATTTCAGGAACTAATACACGGATTTCTGTTAAACCTCACATTCTGTCAGTCCTTGTCATGAATTGATATTATTTACATTTTGGTGAAAATCGCTCAACAGGAGTCGCTGATATGCTGAATATTTCCAGATTTCCTTCAAGAATTAATTCACTAATTTTTATCAAACTTCAGATCCAGATATACCTTGATAAATATCATTACTCATTATGTTTTGATGTAAATCACTCAACAAGTGGTGCTCTTATGTTGTGTTTTTCCATATATCATCAATAGTTCTATTTAAGAACCAATGCACGGAATTTCATGCTTTTCGAATCCTCACGGTAGGCATAGATTTTCATTTAATGTTGACAAGCGAATTTTGAAAAATAATATGTATGAGATAAAAAGAAGTTTTGGGATTGCCATATCTGTCAAGTCATTAGAATGAATTAATATCAGTAAGTTAATTAAGTATTTAGATCATTTTTAATGATTAAATAATTATTATGTTCACATTCGAATGTGTTTTTTAAATGTCCCCGCCCCCTACAAGTAATACCGTGTGATTAATCCACAGTATGAAATGCAAATTTTTTTATCATTTTAATAGAAATAATGCACTTACGGAAGTTGTAATGAAATTGTTTGACGCATCGTAGTGATACAACATTCTTTTTTTTTCATTTTTTATACTAATTGTGCTATATATATATATATATACATATATATATATATATATATATATATATATATATATATATATATATATATATATATATATATATATATATATATATAAATCTATTATGGGTTTATAACATAATTTCTTAAATTTGAAATCATCCTTGAAATATATTCGTTGTAATTTCATCAAGTATGGAAAAAAGTTTGATTAGTCGAAGCATTTACAGTTTTCCCGTACATTATTGATCCTTATGAATATACAGGGTGATTCTAAATTGTTTTACAAAAAAAAAAGAGGGGTGATAGTATACACCAAAACAAACAGTATTACACAGGGTACTAAGGGTCCCAAATGTTTTCCGAAGGAGATAGCCGCCATTAAAGTTTAGGGTCCAAAATTCCAATTAATCATAAACAAGTTGGAAATTGCACGTGAACGTAGCAAATGAGGTGCATTCGTCCGATAACAAAGTTTTAAAAATATTCAGATCTTGCTGATATAGTAGAGCGTACTTCGGATACAGTATAGTAGTCGAAATCTTTGTGTTTCTATAAATATGCAAGAAGTAATTTTTATTACACCTCAGCAACGTATATCTTATTCATAAAATGTGAAATAGTTGAATATAATTAAAACACGCCCCAAACAATGTTTCCCCGTATAGCATTATGTAGTGGAATACTTTTGTGTGGCCCTGTAATTTAATAATAAAAATTATTTGCATCACAGATTGTACGGAATGCATATTTTAGTATATATTTCATAGATTTATGCCAATTCTATTATGTTCGAAAGAGTGTAACATCATTAAAATGCATTCGAAACTTTTTTCCCATTGTCCGTAATGTAATGAATACTTTTGATTGTCCCTGTAATTGATCTATGCATTCGATTTTCATAACATTTGAAAGGACTCGACAAAATTACGCAATAATTATATGTTTTAAATTTCAAACGATTAAAATGCATTTGAAACTTTTTTCCCCATTGACCGTAATGTAACGGAATCCTTCTGATTGTCCCTGTAACTGATCTATCCACCCGATTTTCAAAAAATTTGAAATGACTCCACAAAATTATGTTATAATTATGTATTTTAAATTTCAAACGATTCGGTTGGGTAGTTTTTGCGTTGTTATATGCGGACGGACAGACTGAGCGACAACATTAGGTGATACGTATTTACATAATTACGAACGCACCTAAAAACGGAAAAATTGGTCGATTGATTTGCGATTTTTACTAAAACTATTCTTTATGTCAGCATTGTCTTGAAAATAAATTATAAAGATAAATTTCAAAAAATGCCAATAGACTTTAGACTTTGGAGTAACGGACAACTATTTTTTACCGTTAATTTTTGCAATTCATTATTATTATTTTTTTTTAGAAGCTTAAACATAAATTTAAATTTTGAGTTCAAAATCTGTATTGTTCGGAGTGGTTAAGTGGCGCCAACTGAACTGTGTTCACAGGAGGGGGCGGGGTCAAATTTCAAATGATTATAAAAAACGGAAAAAGTGATCGATTCGTTTTCGGTTTTCGCTAAAACTATTCTATATGTCAGTATTTCATTGAAAATAAATTTTAAAGATAAATTTCAAAAAATTCCGTTAGAGGGCGCCTTAAACTTTAAAGTAACCAACTGCTATTTTTAACCGTTGTTTTTTGTATCTAATTAAATGCTTGCAAAAGCTTATACTTAAATTTTGAGCTCACATTCTGAATCGCTGGAAGGGTTAAGAAGCGCTAACTGAACTGTGTTCAAGAGTTGAAATTTAACCCTCCCCTACCCCTTCTGAAACACAGTTCAGTTTGCAATACTTAACCACTCCCAACGATTCATATTTTGAGCTCAAAATGTAAGTCTAAGCATTTGAAAGCATTTAATGAGATTAAAAAAATAACGGTTAAAAATAGTTGTACGTTACTCTAATGTCTAAGACGTCCTTTATCAGCATTTTTAAAAAGTTATTTTTAAAATTTGTTTTTACGAAAAAACTGACATAAAGAATAGTTTTAGTGAAAATAGCAAATCAATCGACCAATTTTTCTGTTTTTTTATGTTTATTTGAAATTTGAACCTCCCCTCCTCCCCTCTCTGAACACAGTTCAGTTTGTGCTACTTAACCACTTACAACTATTCAGATTTTGAGCTCAAAATTTAAGTCTACGCTTCTGAAAACATTTAATGAGATGCAAAAAGTAACGACAAAAAATAGTTGTTTGTTACTCCAAAGTCTAAAGCGCCCTCTATCCGCATTTTTTGAAATTTATCTTTATAATTTATTTTTAAGAAAATACTGGCATAAAGAATAGTTTTAGTGAAAACCGCAAATCAATCGACCAATTTGTCCGTTTTTTATCTTTTTTTCAAATTTTGGACGTTAAACTTTAGTGGCGGTTATCTCCTTCGGAAAACTTTTGAGACCCTTAGTTTCTTATTTAATATTGTTTGCCTTGATGCGTACTATCACCCCTCTTTTTTGTAAAAATAATTATCTTTACTTATTCCGGATGAATTTTACGAAGCAAAGGCAAGATTTTAAACATGGGATTTTTTTTTGTACAGGTAATATTTTTCTATTGAGCGTACAGTTCTAAATGTTTTACAGATTTTCTTTCCATAATATCGAATATTTAGCTTTTTAATTTCAGCTTTATAAAAAATAAATTCTAGCCTTTAAAATATTATACATGCATGAAAGAATGAATTTAGGGATTTGTTTCCTTCTTCTTTGAAAGACTTTTAAAATTTTATTGTAATATTATCCATATTTATTTATTTGTTTGTTTGTTTTTGAAAGTATATCAACATTAAAAAAAAATAAAAATAAAAATAAATAAACGTCTATTTTAACAAATTATTATGACGATTTACTGTAAACACAATAAAGATAATTACTACGAGTTATTAAAATAAGTTTCCTTTATTGCTTTTTAATACTTAGATAATTGTGAATATCTATCTATCTATATTATAAAGGCCAAGCGTATCTGTGCGTAACGCATACGTCATTTTGCAAATGGCAACACTTTTCCCTGCAATTTTCGCTACTGAAAATTTTACACTTCTAAACATCGCACACTTTAAATTTTTACACCGTCGTATAGAGAAAAAAATTATTTTAAATGCAATTTACTTGAAAGCTGTATCTCAATTTATTTTTGAGATATTAATTTTTTTATAGTTTTTAGTACCAATTTTGTAATTGTGTCAATAGAATTGTTCCATTTCTCTTGAAACTGAAAACAAAAAAATAGAAATTATAATGCGTCGATTATAAAATTCGCGAATTTCGATTTATTAATTTTGTTAATTTTAGCTTAAAATTTTAAGTTAAATATTTGCTTGAGAGTTCAACATAAGATGTATTTTTTACTGTAATTAAAGTTGTAGATTTATCATAAATAAATGAAACAGTTCTTTTTTAAAGATTTTCTTTCATCGAATTTCGACTGGTTCCACCTCGTTATAGTAATTTCGTTAATGTATTTCAGATATGTTTTAAATTTTATTAATAATTTTTTTTTAATTAAAAGTAGACTTTTTTTCATTTATAACATCTAATACACTTTTTTAAAAAATATGCTATAAATAAGTTAAACATTATTTTAACTCATCTCAATATATATATATATATATATATATATATATATTTCTTTATTTTTTATTTATTTATTTAATTTTTTGTATTTTTTTAATATCGTAAAAATATGTTAGCTTTTATAATTAAAATAGAAAGAAATAGAGAAAAATATTATATCTAGTTGTTTTATAAATAATTCGCTATAATATTTTCTTTTCCTGTTATAGATGGCACCATGACATTTATCGGTTAAAATACCAATTTAACATCAAAACTGTTTAGTAAATATTTGGAAATGATTGGAATTAATCGAACATAGAATAATATTTAGCTAATATATAAGAGTTTCATTGAAAATAATAATCACTGCAAGACAAGTATTGCAACAATTACTTCGCTTTCCTAACAGAAAAACTATTTATAAATATCATTCACGGAACTTGTAAGTATATAAAAATATTCCAGAAAAATTGACATAAAACTTATTGGTATTATACGGATATGTAATCTTAAAGTGTCAATTACGGAAATTGTACTGTTTTCTAGAAAAAATAAAATTATTCCGTAACATTTTTCAGAAATTTTTCTGTGTATTAACGGATTTTTTTACAGCGTATATTTAATTCCGCATACTATGACTCTCAGAGAAACGGAACTTTGTGACTTAAGTTGTAGACACTGCGACCAATCGCTGAGTCACGAGTCATAAGAAAATTACAAAACAGTGCTTTTTACAGCTTGCCACAAAACGGAATCTATCTACGCCCAGTTTAATATTTTCTACGTCGTCAGATGGTAATGTGGATAATAACAAAAGTATTTAGATTACGTTGCAGAAACCGCAGCAAAGGATGCACATATGGTGCATGGGCGGTTTGCAACAAGCCAGATAGATGCTTTGAGATACTGTCGAACCCCGATTTAACAAATTCATCAGAACCGTAAACTTTATTCGTTAAATCGAGGTTATTTGTAAAATCGGAATCCAAAACGACAATTAAAAAAAATGCACTTATCTTATGGAAATGCTCTAATAAGCCATAACACTGAAATACCATAATTAGAAATTGTACACTTTTTATTCAGCAGCAAAAAATGCAGCGTATAATTCGTGCTAAGTAAATTTTAATGTACTGACATGGAAGATCTCCATACGGGTATACTCAGAAATTCCTGAAAAAAAATACAGAATGTTCGTCTCATGTGGGTATATATGTTTGTAAAATTTTTTTTGGCGGAACCCCGATAGAACGTTTGTAAAATAATAATGAACATTTCTTTTATTTGGCAATTTATCATTGCTTGGCGACAAAATAAATTTTCAAAAAATACTTTTTTAATGTCAAATTCTTTTTAAGGTAAAAATATTTCGTCTTGAACTTGTTTGAAGAATTTATATTTATATAACCATAGTTTTGTCAGCTTTAGTTTATTTTAACTATTTTTTGTCATAATGTATTTAGAATGAAAATTAACTGTGAAATTTTATGATTTAAAACAAAATTTAAATTAATTAAAATTGTTTCAATCTCAAAATTAACTCTCTCTAATCTGATTGAGCTCCGTCGATTCAATTTTGTTGCTATGGAAACAAAAACTTCTGCAATATTGAAATGCATTACTGCAGCATTCTTCATCTGGCCTTTATTTTGTCATACGCTCAAATATATGAAAAAATACTTTTCGATATGAAAATATTTTTTCTTTAAGAAATTATTTTTAAAGTGATAAAATTAAATAACTGAAGCAAAAGTAACACAAATATGTAATATAAAATACACCTATATCTCAAACTCTCTCATTGTTCAAATTTAAATTCATTAAATACTATTTACATGTATTCAAAAATTTAATTGACAAGAAATTTTCAGGTGCATTAAAATCGTTTGCTTTTGGCGAGGGAAATTGCTTCTCGCCAAATCGTGTGACGCTTTCGTCTTTTCGCGCCAAATACTCGAAAGTATTTTATTTTTTTATTGAGTTTGTTCTGTAATTCCGCCGCTAAATTTGACTGATCCTTTATTACATACATGAGTAGTTTAATTAGTATTTTTTTTACAAAAATTCTGAGTATTCCCAGTATGGAGACCTTCCTTGTGAGTAATAAATAATTGGGAATTTGATTTTTTACTAGAAAAAATCTTTTTCAACTTTATGAAGAGAAGAAAATATTAAGCCATTTATGTCCTGCTGCATGAGAAAAAGTAACAGTTTTAATGAGAATTTCATTATCGATTTCTGCATCAAAATCGTTATTCATCGGTTTCTACAAATTAATTATTTTGTTGACTTTTGCTGCACATACAGAAAATCCTATAAGTAAAATCTAAACACAATAATTAAATTATTTTTTTCTTAAAAGAACTCTTGGACAATAGACATTTTTTCATTATTCCATGTATTGAATTTATTTTGTATTCAGACGATGAACGTGAGATGTTCTACGAGGAGTTAGGACGTGAGGTAACACACGATTCCTTGCATTTCCACAAGCCGTATTAATCACAGCCATTGAATATAGCTTTGGTATTAATCGAAAGAATAAAAAGTGAACGTGCCTAAAATCTATCGGAATTTCTTCTTAATAAAAAGAACTATTTTAAAATTAAGAATTGTGACAGACTAAATCATCTAGAACGGTTTTAGGTGTTTGTGAGAATAATTTTTTATGATAGTTGAATCAATTTTCAAGATAGAAACATGTCAACTAACACTAATGTAGAAATAAGCTGGAGTGTTCTTCTAGAATCAATTAAAAACAGTTTTAAGGATAATAAAGTTAATAAAGAAGAAGTCTCTCGGTTGCTGACAACATATGAAAGTCAAGAAGAAGATTGGATGCAATACGTATTTTTCGATGAAAAATGTTACACAAGAAACCTGATTGATATGGTTAATGGAAATTATAATCTAGTTATTTTGGCCTGGAATCCAGGTCAGAAAACTAACCCTCACAACCATTCCGGTTCAAGCTGCTTCTTTAAGATTCTCAGTGGATCTCTTCGTGAAATAAGGTAAGATTTCTTAGAAGACTAATTAGTGTTTACATTATTTGAAAGATGTTGCTGCTTTTTTATAGAAGCCTTGTTTTTTGGCACAGATGTCATATACGCACCACATTTGCACGAGTGCAACAAAATGGCAATTTTATGCTTCATATGGTAACCCGGTCATTGTTATTTATTTATTAATGAACTACTTATTTACTTTATATTTTCTCTTATAAATCGATATAAATTGTTTTGTTTTATAGTTATTAATTAAACTTTTGTAATTTATGATTATGGTACTTACGTATTAACGCCACCGCAGCTACAGATTTGGCGGTTTTTAAGTATAGACAATATACACCTAAAATGTTTGCGCGAAATCATAAAATAAAACACTATATTTAAATTCAAAACACTTTATTTAAAAACAAAGTAGTCAATCGGATTTCGATGGAAAGTAGGCCGATATAGAGTATAATATAGATTCAAAATGAAATTGCATCTTGTTCTGTTTTTGGCAAATTCCGAATACGCATTTTCGTAGCATTAAAAAATGGTGTCAAAAATCAGCAAACAAGGCAACAAGGAATCCAAAAGAAAACTGCGTGCGCGTGCGAAAGGGATTGTTCTTTATTGGTGCATTAGCACAACTTCTGCTGCTGTGGCGTTAATGCGTAAGTACCATCATTATTTTCTTTTTTAAATAATAGAAAATTATCATTTATAATATAATGTTATATTTTAATTTCACCTCTATAATAAGTATACAGGGTGGTTATAAAATAAGTATCCCTATTTATAGCTGTCTGTAGCTTGAAGGAATTACCCGAATGAAACCAAAATCAGTACACATACTATTCAAGAAAGTTGAAGAAGAATGGAACAAAAAAAAAAGTTACAATAATCGGTAACAGATGGCGCTAAGGGTCCTGTCGGTACAAACGCCGTTGTAATCATTAGTAAAATCAAAATGTGGTCATTTCTGCCATTAATGTTGTACGACATGGCTCTCAGTTTACCAGACTGCTCTTTAATTTGAAAACTATTCTATGTTAACAGTTCAAACAGTCCAGCTGCTTTACGTGAATTTAGGAGTGTGAAAGAAATGCATAAAGGAAAAGGTCCTTTGACACCGTGTGCATTAAGAAGAATGGTAAAAAAATTCAAGGAGACTGGTCGCATATCACTACATGTGCGAAACATCACTCCTGATGCGTTGCATTCCGCAGTTAAACACGTTGTCCACCGCCTGGATTGTGTCTTGAAGCACAATGGTCATGTGAAACCTAAACTTGATCGGCACCGCCATGCGATATCTTAACCCCATTCAACTGTGAAAATTTCCAATAAATTAGGTAAAAAAATGTCATCCGGTTTTGTGCCTTAATTCTTTGTTCTTGTATTGCACATTACATTTCAAACACAAAAGCGCCATCTATCGGCGATTATTGCAATTATTTTTTTTATTGTTCCAGTCTTCTTCCCCCTTCTCAAATAGTATGTGTACAAATTTTGATTTCATTGGAGTTATTCCTTCAAGCTATAGACAGCTCCAAATAGGGATACTTATTTTATACCCACCCGGTATATATAAAATATGAATCATATAAAATTATAAATATATATATGTAATTATAATATTTATTGGCATGTGTATACCTATATATAATAACGATACTATTTGGTTATCCCGTCGACCGAAAAACTATTTCCAAATTACTAGACAACAGACCAAATTACAGACTTTAATAGTTGACCTTGAATTTCACATTCAATGATATTGGACACGAAATACATGTTTTAAACGTCATCAAAGGATTTTTAATTCGACTTTTTATTTCTATTTTTATTAATGTTTCACAGATTTATTTATTCTTACGTTATTTAAAATAAAAATTACGTCAATATGCAGAATTTGGCCATTAGATTAGCGATTTGTATAATTTGGCGAAATTGGTCGACGGGACAACTAAGTAGTACCATAATAACATGCATAATATGCATAAAACTAATACACATATATAACGCTTATAATTTAAAAATGTAAGTTTATAAAAATTTAAAAACCATTTTTTCCGCCATCTTGAAAAATTTGGTATGATGCTAAAACGGCCTTTTGGCGTCATTTTGGATTGCTTCACTAATCGCGCCAAACGGAATAGGATACGGAATTCTTCTTGAGATTTCTCATTATTTAAAGATCGTGACTTGGCACTAAAATACAAACAACTCTAGTCCGGAAAAATTGGCAATAATTAGTGCTCAGTGAAAACACAACTGTTTCAAAGAAAGTACTTTAAGCTTTATACTGTCTCTTCGAATGTCTCTAATTTTAATGATTTGATGGCTTCATGTTTTATAGGCAAAGATGTGTTAAGATTGCTTCAGATTTGCTAAGATTGACGTTAAACATGAACAATGATGGCAACACTGTTGTTTTAAGCGAATGGCAGCAGTTATAAAAGCAAAGGAGCAAATGTTTATAGTCAAGAATAAGTCACACATTTATTTCAATTATTAGTCTTGAGCATTGAGGAAAATTTTAAAATCAATATGTGGTTGATGACTGACTGCGAAACTTTCTCTGGTTTCGAATATTATAAAATAAGTATCGGATTTTATCACATTGATTCATTTTTTTATGTGGGAGGGGGGGGGGAGGTGTTTGTTTTATTTTTGAAGGAATTTAAATGCAATAGTATAAATCGTTTAAACTTGCAACACACCGCATAAAATTTCTTTGGGAGCTCTCACAATGTGAAACTGACCACCGATGATGCACGGAACATCGCTGTTCTGATAATAACGGATACTATACAGAATCATATACCATTGGCAATGATAGATTTGAAAACTACTTATTATTAAATTGAAACCGTCCGAAGAAACATTTTGGTATATTCCGTTGTACCAACACCATGCCGAAATGTGTGTTAATGCGCCATTTATTTCAACGCTGATCTGCAAAAGGGTTTGTATTATAAATCCTGTCAAACATTATGACACACTATTTATTGAAGCGGAATCTTTTATTATTATTTATTATTATTATTCAGTTCCAATTGTTTTAGATTTTTTTTTCCATATTCGAAACTTGCGAACATTTTAAATCTACTTTAACAATGTCTTTTATAGATATGAAACCCCTGAAGAAGGTAAACCGTTTAAAGAAATCGAAAACCATGTGAAAGACCGAAACATTACGACTTACATAGAAGATTCCATCGCAGTGCACGAATTGGTAAACGACTCTGCTAATCAGGCTGTTTCATTGCACCTGTTTGCTCCACCTATGGATATGTACCAATTTTACTGTAAAGATACGGCCAAAGCATTTCGGAAGCCTGTAAAATTCACGAGTACTTTCGGAGTCATCAATGAAGGAAGTTCCAAGTAGAATACTCCTAAAGATACTAGCCTCTGAATGCTTATGCTTAAGGAAAACGTATAAGAGGCAATTTTTGAAAAGTAAAATTTTAGATATTTAGGCTATGAAAAATGCGATTGTAAAATTTTCCATACCAGTATCACTTTTAGTATACATAGTAAATTTGCAAAAAATCCGCTTCTTACAAAGAGAGAATAGTGATAAAACTTGTTTTTTGGGACTCAAAATATACTTTTATATTTTTAACGTTATTATAAAAAAATAGACTTAAGCTTTATTCCTATACTGAAATTTTGCACAAAATATTCTTTCATCACTTTTGGTTATTTATGTAACACAGTATATGTAAGCAAGTATTGAGAAATTTTTTAAAAGATGTATATCGATTTAAAATACAGAGTATACATAAGGTATGGAGAAGTATTACTCCTTTATATTTACAGTATTTAAAAAAAATAAAATAAAACTTGTGTACTTAAATTGCATTAGTAAAAGAATATACTTTATTTAAATTTAATCAAATTGCTGTTATATTCCCCCATAGTGGTAAACTGCAAGTCTAAATTCATAGCATGTAAATTAAAATACTGTTTTTATATTGTCAAAGCATTATGGTCTATTGACTGTTATAAACACTTTCATCATCGGCCAACAAAATTGTCAGTGCATAAAAAGTGTAGTTAAAATTTAGCCTTGTATTATTTTGATGTTTTGTATTAATAAAAGTATGCATCGCAGTAATTATATTTTTACTTGTAATAGTCTATGATAATTGTTCATTTCCTTAAATAGTCTATAAATTCTGAAGTAAGGCGTGACTATTAAAGTGGAATTTTTTTAATAGCATTCACATTGCTGCTAATATATGAGACATTTAAAGGCGGAATGATGTATGTCAGTAATTTTTATAAATTGAATTATGCGCATGAAGGGTATCTTGATGTAGCAAGTTGTACACAGCAATCGGTACAAGCTATAAGGATAGCTCCACGAGATTTATTTGTAAATAGCACTCGAAGATATTTTACCCAAAAAAAAATTATTATAAAGTGTAAAGAAAATCTTTGTTTTGGGCATTTAAGAAAACTAATCTGTCAAACCCGGGGTTTCCGGGTCACAGAGTACAGGTGACAACCTTTTTTTTTAATTATTATTTAAAATTAAAAACTCTAATAAATATTTCATATTTAATGTGCTATTTAAATTCTCAATTAACGCCAAACAGCAATTTTATATGAAACATATTAATTATGTAATCATATAAAGTTTTGAAAATTATCAAATGCGGCATTTTCATATTAAGAGGTAGATTTTATAAGAGTCAGGCAGGTCATTATACATACCAAAACTATAAAAATATTTTGCCGAAATTTTTTGGTGGTTTCTTCCAATGATTTTAGAAAATACGTATATTTCCCCCCCCCCCCCCCCCAAAAAAAAAAAAAAAAAAAAAAAAAATTGTGGCCCACAGAATTTTCTAAAGCGGGTCACGACCCAGTATTTTTCTCGAATGGGCATCTTTCTATATTCTATTACCTCAGTGCATTAAGCATCAATCGATGTTATTCTTTTAATTAGAACATGACATTTAGTTGCTAAATTGAATTATTTTGTGAATTTCATGACTGACCTTCAGTGCAACCTGTCTCACTTGAAAAAAAATTTAAGAAAGTCTTAAGAAAATGTGTGGCGAATTGGCCCATTTTTTAAAAAATCTGCAAATATTTCTAAGGATATCTTTAAAAAAATTCAGATAGTTTTGAGGTAAAATTACACCTTCAAAATTTCTTCGGATTTCTGTAGAACTTCTGAAGAAAGTGGATATTTCTTGAATGAATCTTTAGACTATTTTTAGTGGGATGGTGTGGTTTGACAAACTTTATCACAGAAAGTGAACCAAATTTGAGATCTCATAGACCCATGCACTGAGGAGGGGTTTTGGGGTTTAACATGCGTCAGTGCGTGTGTGTTAACTACTCAGTGTTAACTGAAATAGCTCATTGGTCGCATGGCTCACCCTCAGTGCTTTCAAAAAATAGCTAATTTTGTATCTAATAAAACAAAAAAGTATTTTTAATGACCCTGTATTTCAGTGCATGACGGTCAATGCGGAACTTGATCCCTGAATTAAATAGTTTGAAACCTACTTTTTAAGGGTATATTCGAAAAAATACTTTTCCACCCTCAATAGCTCGAAATTTTTGGTATATTTTCAGACTCATTTTAAGTAAAAACACGAAACTTACTGAGGTGATTTTTGAAGAGATGTATAAGATACCGTGTGATTTCATTTTTCACTCAATTAATTAGAATTTGATTTATGAAAATTACTTTCTCAGTATGACCTTATTTTTCGTTTCCAGCTCTCCCGCTTCAGAAAATTCTACTCAAAATGCCATCTTTGACAGCATTTTTTTTTGTAATATTTTTTGCATTTATTGAAAAATCGACAACCACGGCTCATTGTATGCTTTCTAAATCAGAGAGAATTGGCCAGTTTGATGCGTTTGAGAGCAGTGAATTTAAAAATAAATCAGAAAATAAGCAGACGGAACTTTGGCTAATGGCCATGCGAACACACTGGGCTTATTTCAAGCCATTGTGGAAATGGAAAATATGGTAACAAAGCATACAATTAGCTTTACAGAAAGGCGTGTAGAAAGAAATAAAAAATAACTGTAAATTTATAAATAACTGAAATAAGATAAAAATCTGCTAAATAGCTTTTTTTATATTCTAAAATTCAGTTTTTTAAACAAATTGTGATACTCAAGATGTCACTTTGATGAACCCAATCTTGGTAATCTGCTGCTTTATTCTATTTACTATATGCTTACCTTAAATTGCATCTGATTCGAATAGACAGTACAGAAAATGTTCATACTTATGGATGTACAGTTTCCTCCTGGTTGTTTTTTAGAGATTTATAAAATTCCTGGGCTAATGCATAACAAAAAATGAAAAATATCATGTTTCAATAAATCGTTTAGAGATAAAACTCTCAAGATCCTTTTTTTTTTTTTTTTTTTTTTTACAATTTACTGCACTTTTATTGGCTCATACAATGTGTTGAAGTGATTCTGGCACATCACTTTCGGATTCTGAAAATGGAAACGAATACAACATTTTTTTCAATTCTTTCCCTTGCTTTGGTGCAAAGTTGGCTTCTTTGTACTTATGTTTTGCATAACAGATACTTTATTTTGAAAGTTTTGTGACTGAACTTGTAATTTTAGAGGACTATTGACATAACTGCAGTTTCAGTAAAGATATGCATCTGTTGCTTACATTCATCTCTATCTGCCTTCTTCATGTATAAAGTACCAGTTATAGACTAATAACTTGGGTCAGATGCTTACTCTGAACGGTTCTCTTCCCCTATTTCTGCTCCATAGTTCACATCATCATTCAACTCCTAATTTTGTGCTTACTACATAATATTCCATCCATTGGAAAAGATGGAAATATCAAATTTTGATATAAATACACCTTCCATGATGACATTTAAACAGTTTCTTTTACTTTTAACACAATATACTATATGATCAGTGTGTGCGCACCTTATCGAAGGTTGTTAAATTGTAGCATACTTGCATCTGTGGATTGTACACATCTCACCTTCAACAGTAGAAATTTCTTTTCTGACTCTTATTATTGATAAGTTGAACTTCAGAAACATTTTGTTTCGGGTAAAAACCAGTTTTTCCCTATATTTTATTTACAGATATTTCAACACTCCTAAGTTGATAAACCGCTCTATTTTAACACGTTATGGTCCCCTCAATCACTTTTCTTATAAGAAAATCCAATGTTCCTCGTGCTTCTTGTTTTCAAAAAAATATATATATCAGTTTGTACTAGAACAACAACTAACAAGGAAGGTCTCCATACGGGCATACTCAGAAAAATCTGAAAAAATTACAGAATGTTCTTCTCATATAGTTATATATGTTTATAAAAAAATTTCGGCGGAACCTCCTTATAACGTCCGTAAAAAAATAATAAAAATTTCGTTTATTTGGCGATTTATCTCCGGTTGGCGAAAAAAACGAAATTTTGAAAAATACGCTTTTACGCTTCGAATACTTTTTAAAGAAAAAACTTTCTATGTTCAATTTATTTAAATAAGTTTAGTTTAAATAATTTTAGTTTTGCATTTTTACTTTACTTTAAGTGTAATTTTGTCATATACGTTTATATGTACTTATAACAAAATGAAATTAATATATTTTATCATTTAAAGCACAATTTAAATTGATTAAAATTGTTCCAAATTGAAAAATACACTGTTAAAAATCTGCTGCATTTTGTTGCAACGCACTCCCTTGCTTGTATAGAAAACGGTTACTTGGCCGTGAAATGGAGCTTTCTCATTGGTTGGAATAGAGATATTATATACAAGCGGTGGAGTGCGTTGCAACAAAATGCACCAGATTTTTAACAGTGTATGACACGTTCAATTCACCGTGCTATGGAGCATTCTCATTGGTCAGAAGAGAGATATTCTATAAAAGTAGTGGAGTGACGTTGCAGTAAATGCTGCAGAATTTTAACAGTGAAGTCAATTAAAATCAATTTTCAGATTCGTCAAAATCGTCTGTTTTTGACGAGGAAATCCACTGCTCGCCAAATCCCGCGTCGCTTTCAGCTTTTCACGCCAATTATTCCAAACTATTTTATTTTTTAACATATCTAATAATGTAATTCCGCCGCTAATTTTCACTGATCCTTTATTACTTACATGAGTAGTTTAATTCGTATTTTTTTCAAAAAATTCTGAGTATGCCCCCAATGGAGACCTTCCTTGTAAGACATTTTGAATAACCTTGTTCTTATAGTCCACTAGCCGACAGCACAAAAATCTAAGGTATCGAGCAGAAGAAAGAAATCTTTATGGAAGAGTAGTAATAGAGGAATCTAACGATCCATGTCTGCCGAAAGTAAAGTGGTGCATAAGCCAAAAATTAATACCACTAGTGGTTTACTCATACGTTTAACATTGTGTTTGTCGTACAGTCAAAGGTATGAAATGATTGTACGACAAACATTATGATAAACCTACGAATAAACCACTAGTGCTACTAATTTTTGGCTTATGCACCACTTCACTTCCGGCAGACATGGATCATTAGTTTCCTCTATTATTTGTCTTTCATAAAATAAAGGGTTGTTTTTCTTCTGCTCTATACCTTAAGTTTTTGTGCTGTCGGCTCTCAGATTATCAGGTTTTTATAATGAAAGAAGTTACCAGATCATGAAAAGTAAATGATGTAATCCAAAAAATAAAAATAATTTAAAAAATAAGCTGTTATAAGCATTTTATCTTTTACACCACACATTACATTTTGGAGTAACAGCAATGTTTATCAATATGGTAAAAATATGAATTAGTATTTGTAATTTAAAAAGTAATAATAAAAGCTTTACCAAAATGTTAAACACTCTTTTTTACTTGCTTATGCTACTAATAAAATAATGACGTTGTAAAAAAAAGCATATGGTTGCCTACTGACTAGTTATACATAAAATTAAGAAAAAGGTGACATATAGTGAATATGTTATAGGTCTTGTATACAGTTAATTGTATGCTTTGTTACCATATTTTCCATTTCCACAATGACTTGAAGTAAGCCCTATGTGTTCGCATGGCTATTAGCCAAAGTTCTGTCAAATGTCTGTTAAAAGGTAGATTTCATACTATAAAATACAATTATCAAGTTCCACATTGACCCTCAGAGCACTGAATAACAGGGTCACCAAAAATACTTTTTTTTCATTAAATACAAAACTATTTTTGGTAGAACTGAGGGTGAGACTTGCAACTAATCAGGTAATTCAGTTAATACTGAGTAGTAATACACATGTTAAAACCCTTAACTGTGGCTGACCCGGAGTGCATGGGTCCATGATGCCTAAAATATGGTGTTTTTCACTTTCCGAGTCAAAGTTTGTGGACTCATTCCAGATTGCACTGAAGGTCAGCCATAGAATTTAAGAAATAATTCAATTTAGCTACTAAATGTCATGTTATAAAAATTGCTTTACAGACCTACCGTCAGGAGAAAAACTCCGAGAGGAGTGGCTTCTTCGGAAGATTCCAACTGACAGAGGTGGTTTGAAATCCGAAGACTGCGATAATCTCCCCTTTTTTTCGCTCCTAGTACATACAAAAGAAGCAAACAGTACTGCGGTCACCCTAAAATAAAGTGGACGAGTCCGTTTCTATAGTGACCACGGGAAGAAAAATATTTTTCACGGTCTTTCTCATTACGGGTGGACTGTAGATGATGCTCAATGCACTGAGATAAGTAGAATACAGAAAGATATCGATTAGAGGGAAATACTGGGTCGTGACCCGATTTAAAAAAAAAAAAAATGTGGGCCACATAAAAAAAAAAAAAAAAAAAAAAAAAAAAAAAAAAAAAAAAAAATGGGGAAAAACAAAATATAGGTATTTTCTAAAATCATTAGAAAAAAAAAAAACCACAAAATTTTAGCAAAATTAAAAATGGTGTGTAATGACACCCCCATTTCTGCCAGACTAATAAAATCTGTCGCTTAAACGCAAGCTAGGAATCAGTAGCTGAATATTTTTAAACTTACGCCAGAATATTTGTTTCTGATATTTCAATGCATTGAACGCGTAGATCAATTACATGTCTGTTAAATCTGTATTTATTTATATTATCTTATTTAGTTATTTATAGCGGAAGTTTTAATTTTGCTATGGTATATTAGGATATTTGCTATGGCTCTTTACACTGTTTTAAGGGTAAACGAATTAATCTTTCGTAATCTGGGCTCACACGATAGAGGTAAATTTAAAAATAACTCACAACGAAAAAAAAATGAAAAGCAAATTTTTACCGATTTTAAAAAGCGTTTTTCCCAGCAAAAGCGCTGCCAAAACTAGTTTTGTAGATTTACAATCTTTTATATATATATATTACAAATTTTAATTTTTTTTCGCCAAAACTAACCTTTATACTATCTTAATTTTCTTATAATAATATTCCGTACTTACTTCAACTTATTAAATTAAAATCTTGTTTCTAGATCTAATCTGTTAATCTTTAAGGAAACAATATAAATTCTTAATTCGCCTTAAAAAACATTATTTCCAGTATGCGTAAATTTAAAAAGATGGCTCTAGATTAAAAATATTCTTAATTAAACTTTATTTCTTAATATTCCAAATAAAACTCATTTTTCTATCAACCCTTTTTAAGAAAGTCTTATTAAATTTATTCCAAACCCATACCTTTCAAAAAATATCATTATTTTATTTTATCTATTTATTTATTTTCCCTGATCAGTTTAGAGGGTTCAATGATTAAGTATAATAAAAAAGGGAAAGGGGGGAGCTGATCGCCCCTCCTTAATATTTTTTTTTCGAACGGAATTAACCCTTGAAAATATAAGGCTGTAATGTACAATTAGTATGCGCAGCCTGTGAGCTCAATGCCATCAGTTTAACTGGGCAGCATTCTTTTTTTATTAGTTATTTTAAAATAAAATTGTTGTCTGTCAAATAGTAACCTCGACTCTAGGTATGAGTTATGTTTACATAAAAGAATGATGGTTTGAGACTAAAGAATGTTCTAGAATTTTCTTTTTAGATTTAAAAAGGGAGGAAGCCTCGAGAGGTGGTAAGAAGAAGGATTCTTGGGTTCTCTCTTCCATGAGTACGGCTGGAATTAGTAAATGATGGAATATTTTTTTGGATGTTTCGGTAAAAGATCGTCTGCAAAAGGAGCTCTTTTCTCTCTATTACAGCAGTTTAATAAAATGAACTTGCAGCAGCCAAAGAGTGAGTTATTGGATCTTCTACATTTATTTATTTTTTTTTTTTTCTCACTGACGATGACTTCTGTGCGGAGAAAGGGAAGCCTGGCGATGCTGTTTCTGCCCCCCCCCCCCCTAACTTTAAAATGTCACAATCAATTCAAGAGTCCGACAGGATCGCTAATGCCTGTGCTGCCTTTTTCGGATTTTTAAAGAAACTTGCTATGGAACGAAGTGATAATAAAAACTGTGGATCGCTGAATAATTTGCCCGTCATTATTGGATGTGTTCTTAAACAAGAACTGCCATATTCTGTTGATTTCTGGAGTGACAAAAACAGAGGAATTGTTCCTGTAAAGTGTTTTGGGTCTGTATGATTTGAAAGAATTAGTAGTTGCTTTGAGTTTGCTTGTGTGTTCCATGACATTTGAGATCCATTCTTTCACAGTCGAGAAAAAGTAGTCCTCGTGATGATGAAAAAGAAGAAAATAATAATAATAATAATAATTACAAGACCATTTCTTGTAAATTGGTGAATAGACAGATATGTTTCATGGTAATTGAGCCCAATATGATTTCGGTGAGAATTTTTTCGTAGTGTTTTGATTATTATTATTTGTATACTTTTTATGTATTTATTTAAATTAATTATTCTCTGTTTGCCAGGTTTATTTATTTGATTATTTGTGTGTGAATCTTATTTACTTACCTATTTATGAGTATTATTATTATCATTATTATGTGTTGGAGATTGAAATATTTTTGTTCATAAAGATTTAATTGAGGAGTATGATGTTCTTAAGACAATTACTGTTGCACATTAAAGACTATAATGATATTTTTATGCACGTTTAAAGATGAGTTTGTAATAATAATGAAATATAAAAGAGCTTAGAAGCTCAAGTTGTTTTAAAAAAGTAAATTTTCTAATTTATTGATATTTGTTTGTTATCAAGAACTATTCTCAGAATGCAATATTTTTATGATGATGTTCCTATTACTAGACATTTGAGCTAGAAAACTAAGTTAACATTTACGTTTTTTCCTTTATTTGTTAGAATTTCTGATGACAGTGAACTTTGGTTCCTAGATTCTTATAATTTATTTAACCCTTTGTCGGTTAAAGCACTTCTATTCATAAAATACTAAAATGATTGAATGACACCGGAATTTAAAAACAAATTTATTTCATAATATATAATTATTATTATTATTATTATTTTTTTTTTTTTTTTTTTTTACGTTCTTTGTAAAATTAACATTTTCATTTAAAAATTCCGGTGTCAGTCTGGCATTTCGCAATTCAAATTAAGTGGTATTCTGGGCGCGTATACGCGCTTATAACCACGAAAGGGTTAAATTCAGTAAGAAAGATAGAACTGTACAAAGCTGTTGCTAGAGTTTTGACTGATAAATATGATTAATTTTTTCAGTAAATTTTGTGATTTTAAGTAAGAAATTACCTATAATTAAAATTTTTGAATCTGTTTATGATCTATAAAATAATATAATTAAAAGTTGATCCCAATATAAAGTATAACTATGATATTTACAATTTCTATTTTTATTAGATAAAATTTCTGGTTAAAGTTAGCAGCTAAATATAGTTATAATTTTCACGATAATTTTGATTCAGATTTTTAAAAGGGAGGGTAATAATTCTGTGTGAGGCAATCAAAATGTAAACATCTTTAGTAGACAAAGCCCTCAAGATTGCGAAAGCGAGAACTCGTGAATTTCACCTTAAAAGTAAAAAACTCTATGATCGAAATTTTGTCGAATCCCCATTAAAAATACAAGACTCTGTAATTTATGAAGAATTTAAATACCCTAACACTCGAAAATTAGAACCTACTTTCTCTGGACCATATAAAATTATAAATAAACTTTCTGATGTAACTTATGAAATAGATAAATTTAATTATGAGACAGGACAGAATTCCGTTATTGTGCATGTTTCTAAATTAAGACCCTATTTTTCATCCGAAGATTTTAAACTGTTCCATGAGCAACCCAAAAAACTAACACAACCTCAGATACAATCTCAATCAAGAGATCAAACTAAAGTCAAGACAGTAGATGAAATTTTAATTCTTATTCTTTAAATATTTTATCACCATAATTTTCAACATTAGCAGGTATGTTCTTGGTGGCCAACAAGAATATTACTTTTTTGGGGGAGTTTTTGGGGTTAAATTGGGCTCCTTATACAGGCATAAGGTGTACACTTTGATTGTAAAAGCTTTCAAATTGATGTTGATAAATAAATTTTAAGTGTATTTAAGTCCTAACTATATTTACTCATTTATTTGACATTAGTATTATTCTATTTATTCAGCAGATATTTATGTGATAATAGTTATAAAATCTGATGATTCCACTCAAACCTATAACATAATATGTGATTTTCAGTGATTGTGAAAACTACAGATATTAAAAGTTTTTCAAAAAAGCAAACTATTTTTATTTCCAATTCTCAATTAAGAATGGCAACTTTTATTCCTATTTGTTTTTGTTATTAAAGTTTATAAACTATGTGTAGATAAAACATTATTCTCCATTTGGCATTTGAAATCTTATAACCAAATTTGACAATTTTGTAAAAGAGTATCAAAGAGGAATTATTGTCAGGAAATACTGGTTGAAAGTCCATTTTCTAAATAGTTAGATTTAATTTAATTTGGATTTTGGAATTATTATTTTTTTTATGTATACTTTCGGCTAGCAAAAAATACTTTCTTATGCTATTAGAAGGTAAGAAAATTATTTAGTTGCTATGTAATTATTTTTATCCTCAACCAATATTTCTCCTATCAATAATAAACAAATTGTGATATTTTCTTTTGATTATACTCTTGTTTTACTATTATTATTATTATGATGATGATTTCTATAATGAAGTTTAGAATTAATTATACTCTTATTGAGAAATATTAGGATACGGAGTCTTATTATGCTACTTATTATTATTGTTATTATTATTATTTAAATTTTTCTATATTATTTATTATTAATTTTTGAAGTGATAATATTTATTATTAGAAATTTGACATATTATTAAAAAATGTTGGAATAAAAAAAAAAAAAAAAAAAAAAAAAAAAAAAAAACCATAAGATTATAAACCAAAGATTAAACAAGATTTGAGGATCTTTAATTAAAGAGACTGTATTCACTGGACATTGAAAAAGACTCTTTTATACATTCTTGAAAGACTTTTTTCACTGAAGGACTTTATTTAAAATAAACTACAGATTAACTCAGTGAAATTCTATAAACTCCCATGAAGGAGATTTCTTATTGTTTTTATTATATTTTTAAAATTTCTTGCTTATCAATATTTATAACTTATTTATTTTTATTGTATGTAGTATCTCCTATGCACTTACAAATAGTAAATGATATTGTAAAATTATTATATTTCTTTCAGGGAAATGCTTCTACCTAAATTTAATTCAATTTAATTTCCTCTTAACTATTTTTTTAATCGCTAATATTTTTTATATTGCGCTAATTTTCTTTTCTTCCATCTCTTGGCTTCCTGAGTTTAACAGTTTTATTCCAAAATTTAACTTCTCTAAATTATTATATTTCTGTTGTCTGAACTTGTAGTTTTATTTAACTATCAATTTCATACAAAGTTTTGAGGAGGGGGGATAATATTACAAATTTTAATTTTTTTTTCGCCAAAACTAACCTTTATACTATCTTAATTTTCTTATAATAATATTCCGTACTTACTTCAACTTATTAAATTAAAATCTTTATCTTAAATTAAAATCTTTCTAGATCTAATATGTTAATCTTTATGGAAACGATATAAATTCTTAATTCGCATTAAAAAACATTATTTCCAGTATGCGTAAATTTAAAAAGATGGCTCTAAATTAAAAATATTCTAATTAAACTTTATTTCTTAATATTACAAATAAAACTCATTTTTCTATGTTTTTATCAACCCTTTTTAAGAAAGTCTTATTAAATTTATTCCAAAACCATACCTTTCAAAAAATATCATTATTTTATTTTATATATTTATTTATTTCTCCTCAGTCAACATTTGATATTGTGCATATCAATAAATTCATTTCTTTTCTTTTTCTCCTAAAATTAATCGTCTATAAAAATCGTCTGCCTAAGATATTTAAAATTCTGAGTCGATTATAAATTGGTTAAATAATATTTTTTTAAAATAAAATTGTTGTCTGTCAAATAGTAACCTCGACTGTGGGTATGAGTTATGTTTACATAAAAGAATAATGATTTGAGACTAAAGAATGTTCTAGAATTTTCTTTTTAGATTTAAAAAGGGAGGAAGCCTCTAGAGGTGGTAAGAAGAAGGATTCTTGGGTTCTCTCTTCCATCAGTACGGCTGCATGTAGTAAATGATGGAATATTTTTTTGGATGTTTCGGTAAAAGATCGTCTGCAAAAGGAGCTCTTTTCTCTCTATTATAGCTACAGTTTAATAAAATGAACTTGCAGCAGCCAAAGAGTGAGTTATTGGATCTTCTACATTTATTTATTTTGTTTTTTTCTCACTGACCATGACTTCTGTGCGGAGAAAGGGAAACCTGGCGATGCTGTTTCTGCCCCCCTAACTTTAAAATGTCACATATATATACAGGGTGTCCGAAAAGTCTGGAAACGGTCGAATAACTCGAGAAATACATATGAGATTGAAACACGTAAATATACGTGTTAAATATTTTTAAATAAGCTACTCATTGATACCAAATTTGACCTTTGCAACCGATCCCCTGGGGGTCAGAGGGGGTCCAACTTTGAAATCTTAAATTATAACCCTTATTTTTTATTGCAGATTCGGAGTCTACGGACAAAAATACGTAACTTTTGTATTTGATGTTTATTTCGAATCCTCGTTTATCACGGTGTAATGGAGCATATTAAATCGATACATATTTCGGCTTTTCCAACGGGATTTTCCCTAATCGAAACTGATTGGGCAGAATTTTCGACATCAAATTCCTCCTCTTTTGCAGGAATAGCGTTTCCTGAAAATCACCCGTGGCGATTATTTCGATAGTGCTACACTGTTAAAAATTTGACCCATTTGCTGCAGCGTCACTCCACAGCTTTTATAGAATATCTCTTTTATGACCAATGAGAATGCTCCATACACAGTAAAGTAACCTTTTTCTATAAAAGCGGTGGAGTGATGCTGTAGCAAATGAGTAAAATTTTTTACAGTGTATAGAGTTTTTTATGCTTTTCACTAGAAAAATTCATTGAAATATATTAATTTAGTTTTCTATTTGGATTTTTATTTTATCCAGTAAATGGTTTCTAAAATACGACCTACTTGTTTTGATATTCTAATGTGTAAATATGAACTTCCCCTCCCGAATAGAAAAAGTATATCTTCAGTTTTGGGGGGCGGAGTATGTAAATATTCTGCGTTTCGATGAGTTCTGCTTTTTTTAATCATTTAATTCAGGGGGGCAAATGGGCGTGCATGGAGATTTTTAAATAATTTTTACAATGTATAATAAAATGTAAGGCAAATTGACCTGCGTGTTTCGATCTTTTATCATATAAATATGCATCTCCCCTAAGAAATAGAAAAAAAAAATAAATTTCATAATTTGAGGATGGGATGTGTGTATATTATGCGTTTCCATATATTCTGTTGTTTTTAAAAAATCATCTAATACGCTGATGTGGGTGTATGTTTTTATTATTATTACTATTATTATTACAGAAAAAATATAGGACAAAATATTAAGAAATAAAGTTATAAAACATCTTTTGGCTGTGCAACAGATGAAGAAGTATCGTAAATTCATTGTACTTACGGAACCCGTTATTTTCCAAGTGAAATATCAGTATTTTCTTTATAAAATAAATAAAGCTACTATAAACATTCGTTATTTTGTTTTCTTTAACAAGTGATTTTCAATAAGAAAATATTCATAGTCAGCATTTGTTATTTAAATGAAATTGAAATGCAATCTTATTGAAATTATTTCCTATTCTAGAAATTGCAGGATCCTTAAGAACCTTGAAATTTTAGTTTGGGAGAGGGATTATACGTTTTCATAATTGATTAATTACTGCAACAACAAAATAATAGAGCAGGGAATTTTTAGACAATTTTTGTTGATATATCATAATTTTTGTTAATATGTATTTTGTTCAATTTAAAATTGTTTTTCATAAATTTATCCGCTTAACTACCGCATGAATTTCTGGTAAAAATTTTCAAATAATGTCTAATTTAGCATATCTTTTACACAATTTTTAATCTTTTATGACGGGTTATTTCAAAGAGAAACTTTTGCCTTATTAAATCAGAAAAATCTTCGGATTAAATAATTTAATATTTAAAATTAAATTTTACTGGTGAGATAAATAAATTATGATTGAAGCATGGATGCCGGCAAATCATGATAGAAAAAATTACGGTTAACATGCCAAATTTCATTTTTCTAGGCCTTTAAATATCACAAAATTGCATTTTTAGAAAGTTTTTTTTTTCCTGCGCTCCCCTTGAGTTCGTGGTATGGACATAAGAGATAGTCTAAATAAGAGATAAGACATAAGAGACATATAGACATATATATATAAGAGACATATGGACATAAGAGATTTTTGATTCGGGGGGGAACACCATCCTTTTAGTATCATTGCTTTTGAAATCAATTCGGTAGTTCCGCAGATTTTCCTCTACAAATAAAGTAATTTTACCTCTTTATAATATAGGTATATTTATAGATTACTAATGCATTGCATTTATTAAAATTATTTATAATTGGTTAATATTTATAATTGATTGATTGGATAAAATAAAAGCACAAACGGAAAAATAATTTAATATATTTTTATTAATTTCTATGACAGAAGCATATAAAACACTTTTCTTATCGAAACAACCGTTAATAATTATTTTCAACAAACATGTGTCCGCTAATGCGACTACTTTGGTGAAGAAAGCTCTGGCCTATCAAATTTTGTGTTGGTAAAATCTGTTTGAGAAAATAAAATATGTATCTGATGTATTTTGTTCGATTACAATCGCGATCTTCGAAAATCCGAAAAAAGGCTTAAAAAACAATCATAATTTATTTCTCTCACCAGTAAAATTTAATTTTAAATATTGCATTATTTAATCCGAGCGTTTTTCTGATTCAATTAGGCAAAAAGTTCTCTTTGAAATAACAGGTGATAAAAGATTAAAAATTCTGTAAAAGATATGCTAAATTAGACCTTATTTGAAATTTTTACCAGAAATATTGATGCGTTAAGCGGTTAAATTTATGAAAAACAATTTTAAATGGAATAAAATGCATATTAATTTACAAAAAATCATGATATATCAACAAAAATTGTCTAAAAATTCCCTGCCTTATTATTTTGTTCTTGTAGTAATTAATCAATTATGAAAACCTAAAATCCCCCCCCCCCCCCCAAACTAAAATTTCCTAAGGATCCTGGAATTTCAAGAATAGGAAATATTTTCAATAAGATTGCATTTCAATTTCATTTCAATAAGAAATACTAAGTACGAATATTTTCTTATTGAAAATCACTTGTTAAAAAAGGCAAAATTACGGGTGCTTAGAGAAGCTTTATTTATTTTATAAAGAAAATACTGATATTTCACTTGGAAAATAATGGGTTCCGTAAGTACCACGAATTTACGATACTTCTTCATCCGTTGCACAGTCAGCACAAAAAAATGTTTTATAACTTTATTTTTTAATATTTTGTCCTATATTTTTCTGTAGTAATAATTTAAAAAAAAAAAAAAAAAAAAAAAAAAAAAAAAAAAAAAAACCGTACACCAACATCAGCGTATTAGATGATTTTTTTTAAACAACAGAATCCATGGAAACGCATAATATACACACATCCCGCCGTCAAATAATGAAAATTATCCTTTTTTTATTTCTTAAAGGAGGTGCATATTTATAGGTTAAAATATCGAAACACGCACGTCAATTTGCCTTACATGTTATTCTACATAGTAGAAATCATTTAAAAAACTCCATGCACGCCCATCCGCCCCACTGAATTAAATGATTAAAAAAAAAGAAA
Organism: Maratus speculifer; assembly: GCA_964019185.1. NCBI lineage: Eukaryota > Metazoa > Arthropoda > Arachnida > Araneae > Salticidae > Maratus > Maratus speculifer. The sequence goes on along the minus strand of OZ025290.1, from coordinate 270,435,449 downwards.
AAGAAAAGAAGGCAGAACTTATCGAAACTCAAAATATTTACATACCCTGCCCCCAAAAACTGAATACATACTTTTTCTATTCGGCAGGGGAGGTTCTTATTTACACATTTAAACATCAAAACAAGTAGGTCGTATTTTAGAAACCATTTACTGGATAAAATAAAAATCCAAATAGAAAACTAAAATAATATATTTCAATGAATTTTTCTAGTGAAAAGCATAAAAAACTCTATACACTGTAAAAAATTTTACTCATTTGCTACAGCGTCACTCCACCGATTTTATAGAAAAAGGTTATTTTACTGTGTTATGGAGCATTCTCATTGGTCATAAAAGAGATACTCTATAAAAGCTGTGGAGTGACGCTGCAGCAAATGGGTCAAATTTTTAACAGTGTAGCACTATCGAAATAATCGCCACGGGTGATTTTCAGGAAACGCTATTCCTGCAAAAGAGGAGGAATTTGACGTCAAAAATTCTGCCCAATCAGTTTCGATTAGGGAAAATCGCGTTGGAAAAGCCGAAATATGTATCGATTTAATATGCTCCATTACACCGTGATAAACGAGGATTCGAAATAAACATCAAATACAAAAGTTACGTATTTTTGTCCGTAGAATGCGAATCTGCAATAAAAAATGGGGGTTATAATTTAAGATTTCAAAGTTGGACCCCCTCTGACCCCCAGGGGGTCGGTTGCAAAGGTCAAATTTGGTATCAATGAGTAGCTTATTTAAAAATATTTAACACGTATATTTACGTGTTTCAATCTCATATGTATTTCTCGAGTTATTCGACCGTTTCCAGACTTTTCGGACACCCTGTATATAGTTTACTATATCATATTCTCTTAGGAATGCCAATTTCTTTTGATGGGCTATCTTTTTGATTGAATTAATGCGTTCGGTTGTCAATCTTTAACAATGGCCAGGAGAGTTAAAAAAAGATTCAACAAAACTGACAAAACAAAAGGCTTTACCGACAGTATGTGTATTAAATAAGGACATTATTTTCTGTATGTCCGATTTAACTTAAATTAACTAGTATTTTTCAGGCATTACACAAAAATTTAACAAAATTAAGCATCAAAAACCGGGATTCCATTTGTCTTTTTTTCCAGATCTGTTTAATAGATTGATATGTTTGATAGATTCTACAGTCTTCTATAAATATTGACACAGGAAATATTTATTTATCTTTAATAATGATTAAATAGAATGAAAATTATGTTTCTCTTAACAAAACCAGGCCTTACACTGTCTGGCCTTATTTGAAGATTTCTGTTTCTCACATATTTTACTTTTAAACACAAACAGAATTTTAAATACAGAATATTTTAACATTCATTCCAAAAGGCCATTAAATCGAGCATCATTCAAAGATTGTAAAATTCAATTAGGAATTGAAGCTAATTTCATATGAAAGCTTATATATTATTTTTAACAACTATGTGCTGAAAGAATCAATAATTCATAAATGACGACGAAGCCGGAGTGAAACTAGCCGCACATATCAAGGGCATATAAACTTTCAGAAGTATGCTTAATTTATAGGTCCGAGATCGCTCCCTACAAGGTATAGGCTGTTAACCTTATTAGTATTAGTAACCTTAAAAGTGTTATAAGCGGGCCTTACATGTTAAAATGTTTTGAGAGACAAAATCAACGCTTAATTTTAGGCGAAATTCGAAATTATGAAGACCTTAATACAAAAACCTATACATTTTTAAATTTTAGTAGAGTTGTTATGCCGTATTTATCCTGAATACGAATTGTCATTGTTTTATTTTGAAAACTTCATCAAATATGAGAAAGTGACTTCGGGAGTTGTACCAATATTGAGAAGCGCCTTTTGAAATTTACTTCTACAGGTGTCAAAGTAGTCATATAATTCACAAAAGAGAATAACAATACTCACCAACTAATCTATAAATATATTGTTTATTTGTTATGTTTAATTTACACAAAATAGCAAAATAATAATAATAATAATTTGGAGTATGGTTTCTTGAAGAAATGATTTTACATTTTTCATGGTCACTTGGTCAATAACATGAGAAATGGAAGAAAAATTATAATTGGGTGGAGGGGGGAACAGATCCGGTTTTCTTTTCGGGAATCAAATGGTGACGACAGATCCAAATCAATGACAGTTCGGCGTACAAGTGCATATATCCACTTCATACTCTCTCCCTCCCTTATTTCATAACGAGCCGGACCTGTTCAGTTGAAAATCACAGTTTGACTAATGCAGAGGCTTGCCCCAATGGAGATAACCAGGATTTTCATTAAATGATGCCAAATGATTAAATTTGGCCAAAAGAGATCAAAACTTACATACTATAGAAAATCGATCTCTCTGCTTTCCATACCCCCTATATCCACGCAAAAACAAACTTATATCATTAGAAAATTAATTATTATTATTTCATTATAACGATTTAACATTCTATTGTTTTTAAAAGAAATTTATGAATGATTTTTTCCTCGTAACGAAGCGAATCTGTGACTCTGTGAGTCTGTCAGTATGTGACACAATTTTTGTGGAGTTTTATCGCAAGAACTAATGTACGGTATTTTTTAAAAAAAAACTTATATTTAGCTAGTCTCTAGTATAAATTGATTCCAATTAGTTTTTGATGTTGATCGTTGAATAGCAAAATACTGCTATACTGAATTTTTGACGATTTCCACTGTAGTTTATCTCGAGAACTAATGCACGAATTTTCATCTTATTTCAGACTCAGTAAGAAATGGACATAAGTTCTGACTGATTACGTTTTGGATAACAAGTAGCATTTTTGTATGATTTATTTTTCAAGATTTAAATGATTTTAGCCTTAACTCAAGCACTAATGCACGGAATCCCATAGTTTTAGGATTCTCATGATGAGCGTAGATTGCCGTTTAATTTTGGCACTTTGCTTGCGAAGTTTCAAGTATTAACGTGTATGATATAGAAGATAGTTCTGTGATTGGCACATCAAGACTATCTTAGAAGCAAAGACAATCCGCCGTTATAAGTTTAGGGCATATATGCTACGTAATTTCAAAAGCTGGAAGTTTTATAATATTTTTATCATATATTGTAGAACAAAAAATATCATATATTTTATTCTTATTATGATTCTCATGATGAGCGTAGATTGCCATTTGATTTTGGCACTTTGATTGCAAAGTTTCAAGTATTAACATGTATGATATAGAAGAAAGTTCTGTGATTGGCACATCAAGACTATCTTAGAAGCAAAGACAATCCGCCGTTTTAAGTTTAGGGCATATATGCTATGTAATTTCAAAAGCTGGAAGTTTTATAATACTTTTAGCATATATTGTAGAACAAAAAATATCATATATTTTATTAATATAGCACATTTGCAAGCCAAAATAAATATTCATTCCAAACAAATAAATAATAAACAAATCATTACAATCTGCAATAGCTTGTCGGCTGGGTTCTATAAAATATTTCATTTGCAATAATTTAATATAAAAAAAATAATAATTTTTGAATGACAGAAATAACTTGTATCTGTATTATTTTTTACCTAAATCAACTGTTCCCAACTTTATGGATCTATTTATTTTAGATAAGATTAATTACAGAAACTGTCTTTTTCTAATCATTTCGTCGTTCTAAAACACTTCTAACTAAAGTTAAACCAATGACAGCTTTCTTTACAAATTTCTCGTTCGTGTTGTTATATTTTTAAACATTATTTTTTCTATAAAAAATCTTATGCAGATGTCTAAATCAGGTTTGTTTTTAATATTTTTACTTATTATTATTATTATTTTGCTTGCAATTTTTTTTAATGATACTTCAAATTTCAGAGCCTGTACATTGTACAATGTCTAAAGGACACGTGGAACATAACATGGTTGAAATTCTTGAGTTTTCAATTATCCATCTGAAAATATATAGCTAAAAGATTATGGTGCTAAATCATCATGGATCTAAAAGATTATGATGGTGGAAGGTTTTAAATATGAATATATTTTCAATATTGTGGGTGTGTGTAAATATGTAAATGTTTCTGCCATTTTTTCGAAATGTGTTTTTCCTTTATGGTATATTTTCATGCATTTTTCTAAAATTCTCTTTTAGGTAAAAAGTTGAAATTTTCCAAAAATGTGTACTTGTGTGTAAAGTTCTTTTTTTAAAAAAATATCCAATATTTTAAGTCTGACTGAAATTTTTTTTAAATAATGAAAAATATATTCTTAAAATTTTTTGGGATTTTCAAAGTTTTTAGTAAACGATTTTTCATTAAAAAAATCTATTTATATTTTAAAGTAAAATAGATGTTTGATGTCCCATAAATAAATACTAATCCATAAACCTGCTTTTGCCGTCAAATGTAAGCTGAAGTGTGTCGCACTTTTTTAAACTAGGGTAGAATAGATTCCGTACAGGTGTTGTTCAATCGGAGATACACAAGCCTGCGCAGATTGCTTGTTCAGATGCAATCATATAAAAAGAAATGAAAGAAAGAATATTACTCATAATGAATTAATCCACTTACGATAAATTGTTTCGGTTATCAGGTCATAGAGATCTCTATATCTCGCCTTACCGTCACTTTTATGGGGGAATTTATCAGCCAATGCTCCAGGATGAATTTTTCGGACACTTCCGTATGGTGATTCAACGCTTTGCTTGCATATTTTGCTCCTTACCTCACTTTCAATATAGATCAGTGATATGAGTAAGAGACCTGTAAAAGAGGAATGCAGTGATCTGTTTGCATTCTGACGGGAAAAACAAAAAATTTTAAATATATATATATATATATATATTTCTTATGAAAATAAAAATGCATTTTTTTAAATATTGCTTCATTTGCAGATTTTTAATGCACATTATTCTTATAATCTCTTTATTTTTATTTATTATTATCATTATAATTATCATTAAAAAAAAAAAGCATTTTTTAATAATTTTTCTTTATGTGCTATTTTTTTTGGGGGGGGGGGGCGACAGTTTAAGTGTCGTTCCCTTGAAAATAACTTTACGCTACATAAGCCCAGCCATAAAACAAAGAAGATACATCATTATACGATTAAGATGGTCCGGGGCACATTTTAAAATAATTTTTATTTATTGAGTAAAATTTTATTTTATTTTATTTTATTTATTTTTTGTTATGATTAACTATATTATTTGTAAACAAAATTACATGATAAGACTTCTCATATATGTAAATATGTATATTAAATTTTAAAATAAAAAATTATTACAAAAGTGAGATAATTAAAAATCGTTATAACTCAAAATGTTATTTGTAGAATTTCCTTTTTTTTTTTTTTTTACATTTAAATAAACAGAAATATCTTAAATTTTAATTTCGATTCAGCATTTAAAAAAATATATTAATTTTTAAAAAAATTAAAATATCTAAAGTAAACATTTGAAAAAAAAATTATCTAATTTCTATTTTAAAAAATTAAATTTTAAAAAGTAATTTTTTTTTTCAAATTTGCTGAATCAAAATTAGAGAAAAATAATCAAAAAAGACATGGTCCAAATTTGAAGCATTTATCTTTTACGGTTCTTTATTTATAACAATTTAAGTCCGAGAAATTGTGAAAAAAAAACCTTCATGAAGAAAAACTCATTTTCACAAGAATTCATTTCCGTGACATAGCCATTATTGGAAAATTAGATTTAGAAAACAAACCACAGCGGGAAAATTATTATTTGCTTTTCAATTAAGACAAAATTATGATTTAAATGTCATTTTAAGCATAAAAAAAACAGAGAAATTTTTAATGTCGTAACATTCTTTTGTGTCCTGGAACTTCTTAAATGCTGATAATCTGTAAAGCAGTGGTTCTCAAGGTGCGGAGTGCGACCTAAATAGGGGGGGGGGACATATTACGAGGGTATATTTCAAATATCTTATTAACCCATTTTCTGTCAGTTTTTTTTTCTGTTTTTATTTTATTTTAGTTAGTCATTTTATAAATAGATGACATATTGTAGGCAAAAATCGAAATAATACATGACAATTTTAAAAATAACTGATTTAAAAGTTTAAAACAAAACTACTACCGGAATAATTATATGATTTTTTAAAAAAATATTTTGCCATATTTTCCATATTAAAATTTGCAAACTTTTTGGTTATAATGTTATTTTAGTATTACAGACTTTTTTTACTATTAATTGAAAGAAATTTGCATTTTTATTGCCAATGCAATGTGTCACGTGAAAAAAGTTTACACAGGAAATTACATAAAGAAATATTTAAAATTGACTGTGTTGAATACATTTAACTTAAAATATATTTAAAATACTAAAAAAGGTATAATTTTTATAAAATTAATATGCATCCTTAATAAGTATCGCAGAAGGAAATGGAAAAAAAGTATACTTCTTATGGTTTTTGTTCAGACCACATATAGGAAGGTATGTCATGACATATGTTGATTAGCTAATGAAAATGGGGGGGGGGGTAAGAGAAATATGTTTTAAAGGAAAAGAAAAATAGATACTGTAAAATGATAAAGATATAAATCCGGAAATGTTACTAGTGAATTATGTTATTTGTATAACCTGAGTGTTAAGAAAAAAAAAAAAAAAAAAAAAAAAAGCTTACTGATGTACTGAATTCAATCATAAATTGCAGTAATTCTGTCAAAGGTATTACAACATGCGGGAGTCTCTTCAAGAAATTTCACGAAAATAAGAATGCAGATTTTATAACACTTTAGTGTTTGAGGTGAGTTGCCAAAGGACATTAATTTATTTATCGGTGTAAATCGGTGATGCGTGGCATCATTGGACTCATAGAATTACATTAAAACGTATTTTAAACAAAAATATTATCCTTTTTATGACTTAAAGCCTGTGAAATAACTTATCAAGTTAAGCTCTTTTAGATTTTCTCCTTAAGGGTGTATTTCGATTCAAACTGCTTATTTTCCGATTTATTTTTAAGTTCATTTTTCCCCTCAAAAATGCATGAAACTGGCAAATTGTATTATTCAAAAAGTACTCCAGGTGCCGTAATGGTCGATTCTTTGATAAATGTAGAAAATATTGCAAAAAAAAGCTGACAAAGTTGCCAATTTGAACGGATTTTTCAGAAGCGGGAGATCTGGGAAAGAAAAAAAAAGATCATACTGAGAAGATAATTGTTTATAAATCAAATTCTAATGAATTGAGCGTAAAAAGACATCACACGGCACCTTATATGTAACTTCAAAAATCCCCTTAGCAAGTTTCATGTTTCTACTTTTAAAAATGTGTCTGAAATTGTATCGGAAAATTTCGAGCTGTTGAAGGTGGAAAAGCGTTTTTTCGAATACACCCTTAAGAATAAGAGCTAATTTTCAGAATTACAGGTTACAGAGGAGAGGACGGGGCATCGGGATTTTAAAGACGCTTAAGCAAGGCACGGTCAAAATAAGGTTGAGAAACACTGCTCTATAGCAGTTTAAAAAACTTCTAAATATTGCGCATTTTCAATTTTTGCACCGTTTTATAAAGAAAAAAAAACGTTTAAATGCAATTTATTTGAAAATTGAATTACAATTTATTTTTGTTGAGATATTAATTCGTTGTATTTAAAATCATTTCTCTAACGACGGCAATTCAAGTACCGCATTTCTGTAGTAAGGTAAAAGACAAAATTGTGGATTACTACATTTTGTTACCATTTCCCCATAAAAATACATGCTATTTTGAAAAAGTATAAATGAATGATTTCTGATAAAATATGGATTTATTGTAATAAACTACATTTAATTTTAAGTATCCATATTAAAGCAACAAAAACAAATAACAAGTTGAATATAGATTTTGCCGTTGCAGAATTCAGTTTCGCCTCCGATTAGAAAAAAAAAAAAAAAAAAAAAAAAAAAAAAAAAAAAAAAAAATCGATAGAGTTTTTTTAGAAGGGCGACCCCGTTTCGAATGCAATGAACTAACTTCATTTTTCTTGTGTTTACCAATATAATGGCAAAAAGAACGGCGTGAAATACCCAATTGATTAACAATTTCTCTCTGAGACATTGGAATTGCGGAATAATAAAGAGATACAATTTGACGTGCTACTTCTTCATTGACTAGATTCATCAAAAACGGATTTTTTCTTTAGTTTAAACGCTTTTTTATAGACTCTGAGAAAAAGGAAATGCATTTTAACAGTAAAACGAGTGGAATCCCGTTGAATTGACGAATCAAATGTTTAAAAGACCCGATCGATTTGGTTTAAAAAACAAACCAAAGTAATTACATTATTGAATCAATATATAATAAATATATTTCCAAACTTAATGTCAAATTTGCCAGTTACAATTTTGCATGCAAATATTTGCACATCTTCAGTGAAAATTGTAATCTGAGTGACGGCGAAATTCAGAAATTTTATTTTATATGCACTCACAGAAAAATAGTTTTATTAAAAAAAAAAAAAAAAAAAAAAAAAAAAAACTAATTTAATTTTTACTGTGACATTATTTTCACTAACTGAAGTCATCTGAAAGTAAAATTTCAATCTCAGTGTCCATAATGAAAAGAAATATTGAAATGTAATATCGTTATGAGTAAAGATGCAATCATTTAAATAGTGACATCATTTTCTCTTCAAATGTTTTTTAAAAGTTACTGTTATTAGTAATATGAAAAAGGCATCCGTAATAATATTGTAATTCCCATTTATCTGGTTGCTGAATGACATCATTTTCTTCATTTGAAATTTTTCTTATTTTGCTTTAGACATTAATTTGTATCATAAATTATTTTCTGCTATATTATTTACATTATTAATATTATTTCACAGTAAATATTTTTTTTTTACCTCAATTAGTGCATAATTATACGCAATCATTTTGGAAAATAAATTTTTATTATCGAGAGAAAAGCTAAACTGAGTTGCCACCCTTTCGAACAAATATCGTAAAAAGCATTTAAAATTAAAAATCAAATATAAAAATGGAAATAAATTAAAAAATAGCTAAAATGGGCACAACTACAAATAAATAGCTTTCAGTTAAAAAAATTATTATCAAAATCGGTTGAGTAGAAAATTCAGGGCTGACGACACGACATTTTTTAGCTTGTCTGAAAGAAATAGCATCGGAGGCTAATAAAATAAAATAAAATAAAAGCATGTAAATCATTAAATAGCCGATTTTTTTCCTTTTTTTGTCAAGTTTTCCGAATTATGACATGAATTTTTACTGGGTTTGTGTTTTATTCTGCAACAGTGATATCCTATGCATACTCCTATGCATACTTTTCTGGAGATGTTTTTTAAAATTGGATGGTAAATGTAGAATTCTTCAGCAGATGCGAAAGACGGCGTTTATATAAAATTAGAACGTGTGTTTTGATTTTTAAACCGGAAATATGTTTTATACTATCAATATTCGAGGGCGAGACTAAATTTTGAAAAAATAGCATTCCTATTTTCTAGTTATTTTTTAAATCATATTTAATTACAAGAACACACATGGTATTAAAAAAATTACACCCGATACATTTTAATCGCCCACAACCCTTACAGGACTCTGGAAAGCTGTTCAGGAGAAATAGTATAGCGTACCTCTTCTGACACTTCAAATGGCATTATTATTCTGGAAATTGCGGTGTCGAAAGATAGTTCAGAAGAAAGACCGTCAAATAGAACATTTAAAACACAAGAATTTTTTGAAATTTAGTTTTGTGAATACAATATGCATCGTCTAAAAAATGTGCGAACAGCCTCTGTATAATAATCACAAATTATCGATACTTTGAAAAAAAAATGACAAAAAGCACGAAATTCCACTTACCATAATAAGATTTACATAATTCCATAATAAAAAATTTATGGCAAAGAATTGTTTATAAAAGATGCCGGAATATTTTTCGAGTCAAAAGCGCTATCAATATAGTACTGCGTCATTATGAAAGTCCATTCAACAAATGAAGAATTTCTAAGTACAATATTTTTCAAGCCGGATGTTCAGTAAAATTATTAAGTATTTTCTTCGAAATTCGGTGCCACAATAATGAAATGGTGGTATTAAGTAAAAAATAGACATTGAAGGTATTTGAATGGTGCAGATGTAAAACTCACATTATCTACTTTTTAAAGATATCTAATTGTTCATATCGCCGTGTTCCTCTTCTTAAGGAGAATCGAACTGTAAAAGTAATTTGTACCATAATAAACATACTTTAACTGAAAGAAAACGAGTCGTAAATTGCACGTCAAGTATAGTAAATGAGGTGTGTTCGATCTATAACGATGTTTTAAAAATAATCAGAGCTTGATGTAATAGTATACAGTATTTCGGGTACAATATAGAAGCCGAAATCTTTTGTGTGCCCCTGTAAATACGATCTGTTTACTATTATACAGGAATTTACTTGTAATAAACATCAATCAGCAACGTATATAAATTTCATAAAACGTGAAATAGTTTAATATAATTAAAACTCCCCTCAAACAATGTCTCCCTAATAGTATGTGATGAAATATTTTTGAGTGGCTCTGTAAATGAATAACAAATATACTATATGGCGAAAGATTACCGACAACTTGCGATTTTAAACATTTTGTTAAATATCTAGAAAAATACATGAGTAATTATCCTGAAACTCTAAGTGTGTAAATATAATAGTACAGGTAATACATTTCCGTAAAGATTTTTTCCCTAAATTCCATAAGAGACCGTCAACAAATTAAAAATAATGAATATCTTTTGGATGACCCTGTCAAAACTAATGCAGTAAAAGCACTCAAACTGTATATTATGATTATTTGGCTTATTGTAAAATACTATGTTCATTTTTATGTGGATAGCATATATACTCGTAGAGACATACTCGTAAACCTAATTACTTATTATACGTTTATTACTTACCCATCATACGTAGTATAGGGTAAGCCTTGCAATCGTTTTGAAAATCGAAAAAAAAATTTTGACGGATTTACACGTTTTAGATAGTGGAGATTCCGAAAAACATATTTTTAGAAAAAAAATTTTGCCGTCCGTCTGTCTGTCTGTCCGTCTGTCTGTCTGTCTGTCTGTAAACGCTCTATCTCCCGAACAAATTGAGATAGAGACTTGAAATTTTGTATGAAGTTAGTATGTAAGAATGGGACGAACCCTATTTAATATCAGCAACCTCGATTATCCGGAACTATTTTTTTCGGACTCTCGAAAAATTCGTTCTGATGAAAGGTATGTAAAAATTTTCGAATTTTTTTGTTCTAAAGAATGGACGTAAAAGGCAATAAAATAGCACACATTTTGCATATAAAACGAAGTCAATCGGATTATTAGTTGCCGAGATATTTGTAATCCTGTTTTCCCCATTCTTCGATTTTTCATGACCCTGTATTTCATTCAAATTTCAATTCAGAGGTATATTTTAATTGGAAATGAGACGCTTCATCCGACGCAGTTAATTGTTAGTTAATAGAATTATTATTTTTGGAGTTATAAGGATGTTTCTTTTACGCAGTTCGGTACTACTTGAGTAGTTTGGCGTTTTATATAATTTGTCGAAATTGGTACATCAGCAGTTCTTTAATATAGCATTACTATGTATATTAACAATATTTAAATTTTGTTTATGAATTGCAATGCACTGTATAAATAGTTTTCACATGTTTTATTTTCATATACATATCCATGATGGGTAAGTATTACGGTGGCCCCCAACGACTAGTTCATATTCGTAAAAGTTAGTTACAATGACTTTCATTAGTTTTAATTAAAATAATCTCATTATAAAATGACTATGAAAAAATCCTTTTGAGCATCAAAAATAGAGATGCTTAGTTGGACTGCAACTAGTTTTTCTTTGAGACTTGCAAACACATGGGCAATACCGGTACCATCTTCTGATAATTTTTTGAGACATTTTCCAATGTGGATATTGTAAGACGAAGGTTCTGTCCCAATGTGTCCTTGTCCCAATGCACCATTTTTTCTCCTAACAAATATTATAGGAAAAAAACTGAGCTAAATTTTTTATTTATATATTTTTTTAAGCTATTGCATAGCTTTTATCGCGGGCTTTGAGCGCGGCGACCGAATCCAAAAATTCCGTAACGAGTAAAATCCTAACACATCCGTAACGAAAAAACCTAACACTCGACTAACCTCGTTTCAGTTCGGCAGACTTCGGCATGGTATCCTTCGGTAGACTTCGGCAGACATTGACGCGGTGTTTTTCAGATATTTAGAGGATATCAAGTCTCAAACTTATATTTCTTATTTCAGTTACCATAAATCTTTCAATGATAAAAATTCATGATAGAATGTGTATAGAAAAGAATCGTCTTAAGATAAAATAAGGTAGGATAATGTAGCTTTTGGTGATTGGAGACTCGCCCAATGGTGAGGATCGAAAAATTTAAAATGCTTATAACTCGCGATCTAATTTTCGAAGAGCGGCCAAATTTTGTTTGGTAATTTATTATGAGATAGTGTTACTTTTAGTGACAGGAGATCCCTCATGGTGAGGGTCGAAAAATTTAAAATGCTTATAATTCGCGATCTAATTTTCGTAGTGCGACCAAATTTTGTTTGGAAATTTATTATGAGACAGTGTTACTTTTGGTGACAGGAATCCCCCCCCCCCCCACGGTGAGGGTCGAAAAATTTAAAAAGCTTATAACTCGCGATCTAATTTTCGAAGCGCGGCCAAATTTTGTTTGGTAATTTATTATGAGACAGTGTTAATTTTTGTTGACAGGAGATCCCCCCCCCCACCATGGTGAGGGTCGAAAAATTTAAAATGCTTATAACTCGCGATCTAACTTTCGTAGCGCGGCCAAATTTTGTTTGGTAATTTATTATGAGACAGTGTTACTTTAGGTGACAGGTGACTCCCCACGTTGAGGGTCGAAAAATTTAAAATGCTTATAACTCGCGATCTAATTTTCGTAGCGCGGCAAATTTTGTTTGGTGATTTATTATGAAACAGTGTTAATTTTTAGTGACAGGAGACCCCCCCTCCCCCCACGGTGAGGGTCGAAAAATTTAAAATGCTTATAACACGCGATCTAATTTTCGTAGCGCGGCCATATTTTGTTCGGTAATTTATTATGAGATAGTGTTACTTTTGGTGACAGGAGATCCCCCATGGTGAGGGTCGAAAAATTTAAAATGCTTATAACTCGCGATCTAATTTTCGTAGCGCGGCCAAATTTTGTTTGGTAATTTATTATGAGGCAGTGTTACTTTTGGTGACAGGTGACCCCCCCCCCCCCACGTTGAGGGTCGAAAAATTTAAAATGCTTATAACTCGCAATCTAATTTTCGTAGCGCGGCCAAATTTTGTTTGGTAATTTATTATGAGACAGTGTTAATTTTTGGTGACAGGAGACCCCCACGGTGAGGGTCGAAAAATTTAAAATGCTTATAACTCGCGATCTAATTTTTGTAGCGCGGCAAATTTTGTTTGGTGATTTATTATGAAACAGTGTTAATTTTTAGTGACAGGAGACCCCCCCTTCCCCCACGGTGAGGGTCGAAAAATTTAAAATGCTTATAACACGCGATCTAATTTTCGTAGCGCGGCCATATTTTGTTCGGTAATTTATTATGAGATAGTGTTACTTTTAGTGACAGGAGATCCCCCATGGTGAAGGTCGAAAAATTTAAAATGCTTATAACTCGCGATCTAATTTTCGTAGCGCGGCCAAATTTTGTTTGGTAATTTATTATGAGGCAGTGTTACTTTTGGTGACAGGTGACCCCCCCCCCCACGTTGAGGGTCGAAAAATTTAAAATGCTTATAACTCGCAATCTAATTTTCGTAGCGCGGCCAAATTTTGTTTGGTAATTTATTATGAGACAGTGTTAATTTTTGGTGACAGGAGACCCCCACGGTGAGGGTCGAAAAATTTTAAAATGCTTATAACTCGCGATCTAATTTTCGTAGCGCCTCCAAATTTTGTTTGGTAATTTATTATGAGACAGTGTTACTTTTGGTGACAGGAATCCCCCCCCCCACGGTGAGGGTCGAAAAATTTAAAAAGCTTATAACTCGCGATCTAATTTTCGAAGCGCGGCCAAATTTTGTTTGGTAATTTATTATGAGACAGTGTTACTTTAGGTGACAGGTGACTCCCCACGTTGAGGGTCGAAAAATTTAAAATGCTTATAACTTGCGATCTAATTTTCGTAGCGCGGCAAATTTTGTTTGGTGATTTATTATGAAACAGTGTTAATTTTTAGTGACAGGAGACCCCCCCTTCCCCCACGGTGAGGGTCGAAAAATTTAAAATGCTTATAACACGCGATCTAATTTTCGTAGCGCGGCCATATTTTGTTCGGTAATTTATTATGAGATAGTGTTACTTTTAGTGACAGGAGATCCCCCATGGTGAAGGTCGAAAAATTTAAAATGCTTATAACTCGCGATCTAATTTTCGTAGCGGGGCCAAATTTTGTTTGGTAATTTATTATGAGGCAGTGTTACTTTTGGTGACAGGTGACCCCCCCCCCACGTTGAGGGTCGAAAAATTTAAAATGCTTATAACTCGCAATCTAATTTTCGTAGCGCGGCCAAATTTTGTTTGGTAATTTATTATGAGACAGTGTTAATTTTTGGTGACAGGAGACCCCCACGGTTAGGGTCGAAAAATTTTAAAATGCTTATAACTCGCGATCTAATTTTCGTAGCGCCTCCAAATTTTGTTTGGTAATTTATTATGAGACAGTGTTACTTTTGGTGACAGGAATCCCCCCCCCCCCACGGTGAGGGTCGAAAAATTTAAAAAGCTTATAACTCGCGATCTAATTTTCGAAGCGCGGCCAAATTTTGTTTGGTAATTTATTATGAGACAGTGTTAATTTTTGTTGACAGGAGATCCCCCCCCCCCACCATGGTGAGGGTCGAAAAATTTAAAATGCTTATAACTCGCGATCTAACTTTCGTAGCGCGGCAAAATTTTGTTTGGTAATTTATTATGAGACAGTGTTACTTTAGGTGACAGGTGACTCCCCACGTTGAGGGTCGAAAAATTTAAAATGCTTATAACACGCGATCTAATTTTCGTAGCGCGGCCATATTTTGTTCGGTAATTTATTATGAGATAGTGTTACTTTTAGTGACAGGAGATCCCCCATGGTGAAGGTCGAAAAATTTAAAATGCTTATAACTCGCGATCTAATTTTCGTAGCGCGGCCAAATTTTGTTTGGTAATTTATTATGAGGCAGTGTTACTTTTGGTGACAGGTGACCCCCCCCCCCCACGTTGAGGGTCGAAAAATTTAAAATGCTTATAACTCGCAATCTAATTTTCGTAGCGCGGCCAAATTTTGTTTGGTAATTTATTATGAGACAGTGTTAATTTTTGGTGACAGGAGACCCCCACGGTGAGGGTCGGAAAATTTTAAAATGCTTATAACTCGCGATCTAATTTTCGTAGCGCCTCCAAATTTTGTTTGGTAATTTATTATGAGACAGTGTTACTTTTGGTGACAGGAATCCCCCCCCCCCACGGTGAGGGTCGAAAAATTTAAAAAGCTTATAACTCGCGATCTAATTTTCGAAGCGTGGCCAAATTTTGTTTGGTAATTTATTATGAGACAGTGTTAATTTTTGTTGACAGGAGATCCCCCCCCCCACCATGGTGAGGGTCGAAAAATTTAAAATGCTTATAACTCGCGATCTAACTTTCGTAGCGCGGCAAAATTTTGTTTGGTAATTTATTATGAGACAGTGTTACTTTAGGTGACAGGTGACTCCCCACGTTGAGGGTCGAAAAATTTAAAATGCTTATAACTTGCGATCTAATTTTCGTAGCGCGGCAAATTTTGTTTGGTGATTTATTATGAAACAGTGTTAATTTTTAGTGACAGAAGACCCCCCCTCCCCCCACGGTGAGAGTCGAAAAATTTAAAATGCTTATAACACGCGATCTAATTTTCGTAGCGCGGCCATATTTTGTTCGGTAATTTATTATGAGATAGTGTTACTTTTGGTGACAGGAGATCCCCCATGGTGAGGGTCGAAAAATTTAAAATGCTTATAACTCGCGATCTAATTTTCGTAGCGCGGCCAAATTTTGTTTGGTAATTTATTATGAGGCAGTGTTACTTTTGGTGACAGGTGACCCCCCCCCACGTTGAGGGTCGAAAAATTTAAAATGCTTATAACTCGCAATCTAATTTTCGTAGCGCGGCCAAATTTTGTTTGGTAATTTATTATGAGACAGTGTTAATTTTTGGTGACAGGAGACCCCCACGGTGAGGGTCGAAAAATTTAAAATGCTTATAACTCGCGATCTAATTTTCGTAGCGCGGCAAATTTTGTTTGGTGATTTATTATGAAACAGTGTTAATTTTTAGTGACAGGAGACCCCCCCTCCCCCCCACGGTGAGGGTCGAAAAATTTAAAATGCTTATAACTCGCGATCTAATTTTCGTAGCGCGGCCAAATTTTGTTTGGTAATTTATTATGAGGCAGTGTTACTTTTGGTGACAGGTGACCCCCCCCCCACGTTGAGGGTCGAAAAATTTAAAATGCTTATAACTCGCAATCTAATTTTCGTAGCGCGGCCAAATTTTGTTTGGTAATTTATTATGAGACAGTGTTAATTTTTGGTGACAGGAGACCCCCACGGTGAGGGTCGAAATATTTTAAAATGCTTATAACTCGCGATCTGATTTTCGTAGCGCCTCCAAATTTTGTTTGGTAATTTATTATGAGACAGTGTTACTTTTGGTGACAGGAATCCCCCCCCCCCCACGGTGAGGGTCGAAAAATTTAAAAAGCTTATAACTCGCGATCTAATTTTCGAAGCGCGGCCAAATTTTGTTTGGTAATTTATTATGAGACAGTGTTAATTTTTGATGACAGGAGATCCCCCCCCCACCATGGTGAGGGTCGAAAAATTTAAAATGCTTATAACTCGCGATCTAACTTTCGTAGCGCGGCCAAATTTTGTTTGGTAATTTATTATGAGACAGTGTTACTTTAGGTGACAGGTGACTCCCCACGTTGAGGGTCGAAAAATTTAAAATGCTTATAACTCGCGATCTAATTTTCGTAGCGCGGCAAATTTTGTTTGGTGATTTATTATGAAACAGTGTTAATTTTTAGTGACAGGAGAAGCCCCCTCCCCCCACGGTGAGGGTCGAAAAATTTAAAATGCTTATAACACGCGATCTAATTTTCGTAGCGCGGCCATATTTTGTTCGGTAATTTATTATGAGATAGTGTTACTTTTGGTGACAGGAGATCCCCCATGGTGAGGGTCGAAAAATTTAAAATGCTTATAACTCGCGATCTAATTTTCGTAGCGCGGCCAAATTTTGTTTGGTAATTTATTATGAGGCAGTGTTACTTTTGGTGACAGGTGACCCCCCCCCCCACGTTGAGGGTCGAAAAATTTAAAATGCTTATAACTCGCAATCTAATTTTCGTAGCGCGGCCAAATTTTGTTTGGTAATTTATTATGAGACAGTGTTAATTTTTTGTGACAGGAGACCCCCACGGTGAGGGTCGAAAAATTTTAAAATGCTTATAACTCGCGATCTAATTTTCGTAGCGCCTCCAAATTTTGTTTGGTTTATTATTATCAGATAGTGTTACTTTCGGTGACAGGAGATCCCCATGGTGAGGGTCGAAAAATTTAAAATGCTTATAACTCGCGATCTAATTTTCGTAGTGCGGCCAAATTTTGTTTGGTAATTTATTATGAGACAGTGTTAATTTTTGGTAACAGGAGACCCCCCCCCCCCAATGGTTAGGGTCGAAAAACTTAAAACGCTTATAACTCGCAATCTAATTTTTGTATCGCGGCCAAATTTTGTTTGGTGATTTATTATGAGAGAGTGTTAATTTCTGGTGACAGGAGACCCCCACCCCCACGGTGAGGGCAGAAAAATTTAAAATGCTTATAACTCGCGATATAATTTTCGTAGTGCGGCCAAATTTTGTTTGGTAATTTATTATGAGACAGTGTTAATTTTTGTTGACAGGAGACCCCCACGGTGAGGGTCAGAAAATTTAAAATGCTTAAAACTCGCGATCTAACTTTCGTAGCGCGGCCAAATTTCGTTTGGTAATTTATTAATGTAATGCATAGCTTATATCGCGGGCTTTGAGCGCGGCGAAAGAATCTAGAAATTCCGTAACGAGAAAAAAACCTAACACTCCGGCTAACGTCGCGTCAGTTTGGCAGACTTCGGCACGGTATCCTTCGGTAGACTTCGGCAGACATTGACGCGGTATTTTTCAGATATTTTGAGAATATCAAGTCTCAGACTTATGTTTTTTATTTCAGCTACCATAAACGTATAGTTTCAATGATAACAATTCCTGATTAACCTACATGTAGTGTAAGATAATAAAAATATTTTAAACGATATTAACTTCACATTTATTTAATAAAAGAAAAAAAATTGTTTTCGGTCATCACGCTCAAAAAGTGTAACTTGAATTAATATCAAAGACAAAAAAAAGCTTTATAAATAAAAAATAAATAAATAATTATAATTGCATAAGTTGATAAAAAATGCTATGCAATAGCCTTACCGCGGCGGTCCCCGAGTGCCACACATATTTTTTTTTCCTTAAAAAAAGAATGTTAACACCATTTTTTCCGGAATTCTACAACAGTTGAAATTCAGTTATTAAATAAAGTAATTCGATAATGAATAATGAAAAATAATGAATTCAGTTATTAAATAAAATAAAAATTTCTTATCAAAAGTATTGGTTTTCAATTAAAAAATTTTGTATGCAATATTCGCCATGTACACTATATGGCCAAAGGTGATCGGCAACTTGCAATTTTAGACATCTTGTTAAATGTCTAGAAAAAGACATGAGGAATTATTCTGAAACTCCAGGTGAGTAAACAAAATAATACAGGTCAGCTATTTCCACCGAAGATTTTTTTCCCCCGAAATCCCATAAGGGACCATCGAAGCGAAGAGAATAAATGGCAAGTGGGCTAAGGGAATAGTAATAAGTGAAATTTATTTAATATTTTCTCATTCTACACAGGTAAAAAATTTAGTATTTAATTAAAATATTAAATTTTTATTCACTTCATGCTATTATTTACTAATTTTGCTGATTTCGTATCGCAGAAATAAATTGTTATTTTCTCAAAATTTGTTTAATAGTTTTAATTACATTAAAAAGTTTTTAACGACTTCCAAAAAGGAGAGGAGGTTATCAATTCAACGCGTATGTTTTTTTTTTTTTTTTTTTTTTTTTAGGTATGTTCACCGATTACTCTCAAACTATGCAACCGATTTCTGTTATTTTTGTTTTAAATGAAAGAGAGATTCCCTCGAATTGGTACCCCTTCCGTTTTATCGAAATTGGTTCAGTACTTTTTTAGTAATTAGGAAAAAACTAATAAAATTAGTGATTTTTCGCTAATTAAAAGTGTTGAATAAGTTCTCTGAATGGAGTGCAGACAGAATGGCCGAACGGTCTAAGGCGCCTGATTTAAGCTCTGTTTCTCGAAGTAAAGTGTGGGTTCGAACCTCACTCATTTAATAACATAATTTACATACACATTACATTTAACATTGACATAATTTACATCCATGTGTAATTTTCAGTGTTTTTTCCGTATAACAATTTTTATTATTAATCGGCTTCAGAAAAGGAAGAGGAATTTATCAATTCGACGCGTATGTATTTTTTTCTATGTACGTTCACCAATTACTCCGAAGCTATCCAAACGATTAATTTGGTTTTTGTGTTAAATAAAAGAGGCTACTCTCGAATTGGCATCACTTCCATTTCATTGAAATTGGTTCAGTACTTTTTAGTAACTAGGCAAAATTTAATAAATTTGTGATTTCTTGCAAATTAAAAGTAACATGCACTTTGAATAAGCTCGTATGTTGGAGCGCTGTCAGGATGGCCGAGCGGTCTAAAACGCTAGATTTAATCTCTGATTCTCGAAAGAAAGCAGGGGTTCAAACCCCACTCCTGACATAATTTACATCCATGTATAATCTATAATATTTTTTCCGTGTTATAATTTTTATTAACTGACTTCAGAAAAGGAAGAGGAAGTTATCAATTCGACGCGTATGTATTTTTTTCTATGTATGTTCACCGATTACTCCGAAACTATCCAACCGTTTAATTTCGTTTTTTAACCGACTTCAAAAAAGGAGAGGAGGTTATCAATTCAACGCGTAAGTATTTTTTTTATGTATGTTCACCGATTACTCCGAAACTATGAAACCGATTTCTGTTATTTTTGTTATAAATGAAAGAGGAGGCTCTGGAATTGGTACCACTTTCGTTTCATGGAAATTCGTTCAGTACTTTTTTAGTAATTAAGCAAAAACTAATAAAATTAGTAATTTTTCGCTAAATAAAAGCGTTGAATAAGTTCGCTGCTTGAACTGGCGACAGAATGGCCGAGCGGTCTAAGGCACCTGATTATATCTCTAGTTCTCGAAAGAGAGAGTGGGTTCAAACCCCACTCCTGGCATACGTGTATAATATACATAACTTTTTTTTCGTATTATAATTTTTTTAAACGATTAAAAAAAAGAGAGTAGGTTATCATTAATTCCACGTGTATGTATTTTCTTATGTATGTTCACCGATTACACCGAAATTATCCAACCGATTAAACTAATTTCGTGTTAAATGAAACAGGTTACTTTCGAATTCGTACCCCATCCATTTCATCGAAATTAGTTCAGTACTTTTTTAGTAATTAGGAAAAAACTAATAAAATTATGCTTTCTCACAAATTAAAAGTAACATGAAAGTTGAATAAGCTAACGGAATTGAGTGCAGTCAGGATGGCCGAGTGGTCTAAATCGCCTGATTTGAGCTTTGGTTCTCGAAAGAGAGTGTAGGTTCGAGTCCCACACATGATATACGTGTGTGATTTACAATACTTTTTTCCGTATTATAATTTTTATTAACCGACTTCAAAAAAGGAGGGAAAAGTTATCAATTCTACGCGTACGTATTTTTATTTTTTATGTATGTTCACCAATTAATCCGAAAATATCCATCCGATTAATTTTTTTTCTGTGTGTGTGTGTGTTAAATTAAAGAGGCTATACTCGAATTGGTACCACTTCCGTTTCATCGAAATTGATTCAGTACTTTTTTAGTAATTAGGCAAAAACTATTAAAATTAGCGATTCCTCGCAAATTTAAAGTAATAGGGACGTTGAATAAGCTCGCCGAATAGAGTGCAGTCAGAATGGCCGAGCGGTCTAAAGCGCCACAACTTTGGTTCTCTAAAGAGAGCGTGGGTTGATACCTCTCCTAACATATGTGTATAATTTGCAATACTTTTTTCCGTATTATAATTTTTACTAACCTATATAAAAAAAAATCGTTAACTTTAAAATAAACTTTTCTTACAAAAATTGAACCGACTTCAAAAACTACTGCAAAGTGAAAAATATTTTTTTTACATAATTGTAATAAGAAATTAAATTAAGAGCGTAGTACTTACTATTAAGTATTATTATATTTATGTACATTAATTTGTTTTTTTGGATTCGGTGCCAGCCAAGCCAAGTTCCAGAATTAAAATTAATTATCCAATGCAAATCATAAAAGAATAATGTTAATTTTTTAAACTAAATATTAAATCGTAAAAAAACTCGTAGATACTTCGATGTGTATCTATTGGAAAATTACATGTAACTTGCTTGGCTGGCACCTACTCCAAAATATCAAATTAATGTACATAAATATAATAATACGCATAGTAAATACTACGCTCTTAATTTAATTTTTTATTACTATTATCTAAAAAAATTATTTTTCACTTTGCACTAACTTTTTAAGTCGGTTCAATTTTTGTTAGAAAAGTTTTCACATTAAAAGTGGCTTATAATAAAACAGGAAATTAAATTACTTATTATAAATTTCCTTATATCACAAAAGAGATTGACTATGTTGCAATAAAAATACTTTATTATAATATGGTTAAATGGAAAACTCACATCTAAAATATATTTTTGGCATTCATTGTAAAACAGACGATTTATAAAATAACCAAAAAAAAACAATCTTTACTCTTTTCCTGTAACATGTTTAGAAGTAATTTCAAATAACTTGCATAATTCACTATTTACATTAACACAAACCTAAAATTAGCTGAAAATGGAACCTTTCAACTCTCTAAATATGAGTCAACCTTTTTATAAATATAAAAAGGCTTCACTAAACTATTTTTTGTATTTTTGAAGTCGATATTTCTATACACTATTTACAAAATCAATATATTCTGAAATTTTCAAACTACATAAGACTACCCTTGACATAGAGCACAAAAAACTTCAGAACAAAACAGGCATTTTATTTTTATTTTTTCGCTTAAAACCATACTATTTTCAATGTCACCATCTACAGTGACGAACATCGACGGAAACAGTTAGCGTCACATAAACAATACGCGTCTAATAAAAGAGAGAACAAGTTTTGTGAAATGATACTTTTTTTTAAAGAAAATAGGCTGTAGGAAGGTCAAAAAAGTGAACCGAAGTATAAATGGAACTTCAGGAAAAGCAAAGAAAACAGACTAGCTGTATCCCAACATGGCGTCAAAGGTGTTTCTGTTTTCGGCAATTTTCGCATTGCTAGCATTTTACGTTAATGCTCAAGATATGAAGGATGAAAGCATGGAGGATATTCTGTGCAGTGAGTGTAAATTTATTTTCCTAATTATCTTTTATCAATTACCAATTTGAAAGAGAAAATTGTTTAATTTCAATGAGTCGGTTAAAAGTCATCAACACATTTTAACATGTCGCTGAACCACGGGCAATATCTGGCACATACACAAAAACTTTATAATTTTCATTATGTGCCATGATTTTGGATAATATGATCACTGTAACTGTCTAAGAACAATCCAAAGAATAGAATAGAATAGCACTAATTTGTTCATGTCAAATGGCTGCATTAGAGGCAAAAAATTAAAATTTGTTCATCGAAAAGAAAAATTGATCAAACTATTAAAGTAAAATTTAATTTTTTTCCCCTGAATATTTAAAAATATTAATGTAAAAAAGAATTCGAGAGTGTGTTCCAATAAATTTAATTAATTTAAACTGATTTAGCTGCAAAATATAGAAATACAATATTTTAAAATCCTAAATGTAAACAGATAGCACATGCCATAAAATATCAAATTTTAGCTGAAAAAATCAGAATTATTTTATTATTATTAATATTATTATTATTACTATTTTTCCGTTTCTTAGCTAAACACATAGTTTTTTTTTCCATAAAAATTCAAAAATTCGTGCTGCAAAGAGTTATAATTCAATAAAAAGTCAAGTAATTAGCTTAGAGGGCGTTTTATAACAAATATGAGTCTTATGATCAAAAGTTTCGTTTAACTTCTTTGAGAGGAAGCAACCTTTGATTTCTTTTTAACAGACTTCAAAATAAAAAATAAAATAAAAATAAAAATAAAAAAAGGAGGAGGAAGAGGTTATTATTTTGACGCGCATGTATTTCTGTACCTTGGAAGAAAAAGGGCCAATGTCCAAAATTGAGAAATTTGAGTTAAATGTACGAATGAATTTAGCATGCGAAATAAAATAATTGTTAAAAGAAACAAAGTTAAATTTAAAAAAAGGAGGATGAGGAGGTTATTAATTTGACGCGTATGTATTTCTGTACCTTGGAAGAAAAAGAGCCAATGTCCAAAATTGAGAAATTTGAGTTAAATGTGCGAATGAATTTAGCATGCGAAATAAAATAATTGTTAAAAGGACCAAAGTTAAATTTAAAAAAAGGAGGAGGAGGAGGTTATTAATTTGACGCGTATGTATTTCTGTACCTTGGAAGAAAAGGGCCAATGTCCAAAATTGAGAAATTTGAGTTAAATGTACTAATGAATTTAGCATACGATATAAAATAGTTGTTAAAAGGACCAAAGTTAAATTAAATAAAAAAGAGGAGGAGGAGGTTATTAATTTGACGCGTATGTATTTCTGTACCTTGGAAGAAAAGGGCCAATGTCCAAAATTGAGAAATTTGAGTTAAATGTACTAATGAATTTAGCATACGATATAAAATAATTGTTAAAAGGACCAAAGTTAAATTAAATAAAAAAAGAGGAGGAGGAGGTTATTAATTTGACGCGTATGTATTTCTGTACCTTGGAAGAAAAGGGCCACTGTCCAAAATTGAGAAATTTGAGTTAAATGTGCGAATGAATTTAGCATGCGAAATAAAATAATTGTTAAAAGGACCAAAGTTAAATTAAATAAAAAAAGAGGAGGAGAAGGTTATTAATTTGACGCGTATGTATTTCTGTACCTTGGAAGAAAAGGGCCAATGTCCAAAATTGAGAAATTTGAGTTAAATGTACTAATGAATTTAGCATACGATATAAAACAGTTGTTAAAAGGACCAAAGTTAAATTAAATAAAGAAAGAGGAGGAGGAGGTTATTAATTTGACGCGTATGTATTTCTGTACCTTGGAAGAAAAGGGCCAATGTCCAAAATTGAGAAATTTGAGTTAAATGTACTAATGAATTTAGCATACGATATAAAATAGTTGTTAAAAGGACCAAAGTTAAATTAAATAAAAAAAGAGGAGGAGGAGGTTATTAATTTGACGCGCATGTATTTCTGTACCTTGGAAGAAAAAGGGCCAATGTCCAAAATTGAGAAATTTGAGTTAAATGTACGAATGAATTCAGCATGCGATATAAAATAATTGTTAAAAGGATCAAAGTTTCCACCCATTATTAGATCTTTGAAAACAAAATATTTTGTCGAGGCCAATGTTACTTATTGTTAATGTAAAAATGGCCAATGTAACTCTAAAAAAAAAAGTAAATTAATGTAACATTAGATTGTAGTGAAAAAAAATTTTTTTTATTGTATTTTTGTTTATTGTATTATTGTTAACTGAAAGGTACAACTTTGAAAAATAATAGTACATAAATGTTAGCAAGATTCTTAAAATTCCTCAAACTTAAATTGGGTTTTCTGCCATTTGAGAAAAGTGGATATTGCTCCTTTTTGTTTTAAGATACAGATTCATTATTATTATTTTTAATGCACATTCAAAAATTACTCAGAAATTATATGACTAGTTCATGTAATTTTTTTTTTATTGAATAGGTATACTTCAGAATGGGTTCCATTTAAATTTCATCAAAATTGGTTTAGTTATACCTTTTTAAGAAATTCAACAAAAATCAATAAAATCAATATTTATCCCATTCTATTGTAAAGCTATTTGAGAATCAGCCATTTGGATGGGAAGGGTTCGTCACTGCACGAGTAACCAATGTACAATAGAGTTACGAAAACTCATTGAAGAACTATATTTTTACGCCGGAAAGATTTATGCTCTAATACTAGGGTGGGTCAAAAATCTCCAGAATTTTTTTTTAATTTAATATAAAATAAAGTAATAATAGTCGGGTTTTTATTTTATTTGTAAGTATAATATGTAAGAATTTTCTTAGTAATATTTGTATTATTTATTCGATAAAATTCTATGATTAGAAAAGTTGACAATTATTATTTGTAAATACTTGTGACCCAATGCAAAATTTTGGCACCTTATACAGCACTTATAAATGCTGCTCGCCTCGCAGGGAATAAACAAATAAAAAACTTGGTTTTTCTCTGTATATTATATATGAAGCTATATCCTTAAAGCTAAAAAGGCATCATAAGCAGCTGCACACACTTTATTGTGTACAATGTACTACCATATACTAATTTGTGCTCCCTTTGTGACTCAAATCACATCCAAATGACACCCAGTTTTATTTCACATGTCGAAATATGGCAGAATATCTCCGTATTCTAAAGGACAAAAAAATATTATTGCGGTTACTGATGCTGTAATTATATTTATTCTGACCGATATCTTTTCCTGCTTATGTGTAAAAAATATGGCATAATAAGGGGCCATGCCATCTCACACATTCTCGTTTAAACACCGCTAATTCTAAAAACACGCTACTTTGATCGATTTTTAAAAATATTGCAGAAGATTGAATTATAATTAAAAATCAATGGCGGTTTCTCTTTAAGCGGGTTTCCATTCATTTCAATTTGATTGTGGAATTTTACATTTCAATCAGCTGTTGTTAATACAACCAATGGCTGTTTTTATGTTTGATTAAATAAGATCAGAAAAACATTTGAAAAAAAAAAGCAAATATAAAATGAATTAAGATCAGACAGTCTTTGCCTCTCAATATTTTGTAACAATGCTATAGTAATTATTATTCAAATAATTTATTCTATTTTAAATAAGACGTTTTAAATGTATCGTTTTCAATCAGATCGAATTTTCACCAGAATTTTGTTTTTCTTTTCAACATTTACATTCAAATATATGATTTTAGAAATACGTTTTTCAAATTACGTTTTTACAAAGGAAATATTGTAATTTGAGCTATCTTAAAATTGGCAACATTAGTTTAAAAAAATCATCTCGAAATGTGAAATAAATGTCTTAAGAGTTTTTTAGGTTATAATTATTATTATTGTTATTATTGTTATTATTATTATTATTATTATTATTATTATTATTATTATTATTATTGTTATTGTTATTGTTATTGTTATTATTATTATTATTATTAAAAGTTTATTCGAAATTTCATTTTCTGGATAGAGATTTATTTTATATTTCGAAAGAATCTTTTTTTAAATATCTACTGTTGCGAGATTTTAAAAAGACCCTTTGAAAATAATATTTCCTAAATGGGGGGTTTGGTACCATAGACTTCCAGTGCATTATTATTTTGAGTGAGTCTTTGTTTACACCATATTTTGAAATTATTTGGCACTAACTTCCAAAAGTAGCTGATTAGTTTTTATCTGCAAATATTCGTAAATTAAATCCTTAATATGAATATTCATCTATTGTAAAAAATATTCTCTCGAAAATCTATGTTTGGTGAATATTAAATTCTGCATATTACGTTTTTATGCCGATACGTGAAATCCGATCTGTGGTTACTGAATAACGTTTCATCATTGGTTGATTCTAAAGAATTATTTAATTCTTTTCAGTGGCTTTTTAAAATCGATTAGTTTTTTTAGGGGGGGGGGGAGCGAGGGGTAAAAGTTTATTTTATTTCTCACTTTTTAGTTATTCATAACGTAATGCATAATTATTCTGATTTCAATAACTGCTGAATTAATAAATTATTTGTTACAGAAATTATAATTTACGAAAATTATTTCTTAAAAAAATTGGTATTTAATAAAATCATTAGAAATATTGGTTTTATTAGCATTTACTATTTATGATAACTAGTTGTTCTTGTCAACCAGTTTGGTGTTCCGTAAATGTATGCTAAGCAACGTACCATGTCACTTTTATTCATAATTCAATTTACTTGCTTACACTTACTTTATATCGGAAGATTCTGATAAGGAAAGCATAACTCTTTATTTACATGTTAGTGAAGCGCAAGTAATAAATTGCCAAACATTGTTCCCCCAACATATTTTTTTTTTTTTTTTTTTTTTTTTTGTATTTCGCTAAAAATATAATCCTTTCACTCATATCATTTAAAAATACAAACTTTTCATTTAAAAATTAAACATTTAAAATTCACGGCTTTCGCATCTTTCTTTCTTTTTCTTTTAAACGAAAAAAAAGAAAGAAAAATATTAAATAATGCCACAAGCTATGATATTTAATTTCAACTTTGTTTTAATTTATCACGTGAAAAAGAAACAAAAATACTAACTGACGATTTAAAAAATGCTATTGGCCAGACCATATAAAAGTATCGCGATAACAATAATAATAATTTTGTGTGGATTACTATCCAAAAGATTTCGCAACGCCAAACTCAAAAATATACTTATTTTAATTTTAGGTATTATATTTTTAGTGATATCATTGAAAGTGTACTTCATATTTATGTTTCCCCTCACCTTAATTAAGAATTTATGCAAATTTAAATTATAAAAGAAAAAAATTTAGTTGTAAAAGTTTACTTAAATGTTATTGGAAGACTATATCGATTTTATTAGGTCACATTGTTTTTGACAAAATCGCATATTTTCCTTACACACAAATTTCGCGGATATTCATCAGAGAGCTTGAAGGACACTCGAAGTACCAATTGAGTCGAAATCATCCAAAGATGTTGATAATGGTTTTATTAAAAAAAAAAAAAAGTCCATAATTAGAAGACATATTAATTAAGAACTTTTCTAACAACATGTCACGCGCCAATGCGGCATTTAAACATTGTATTCTCACCGATTTCAATTATTGAATGCAATTCTCAAAAATTATTTTAACAAATCAAGGCAAAAAGCAATAGTTTTGAGACAAAATCGCTTATAACTCAGTTATAGGGTGTTGCAGAATTCTACCGACAAATTCAGGAGGGTGAAAATAGACATTCAAGAGGAATAAAATTTGCTATGGAACATGGTGTCTCATATCATCTATTTAATCAAAAATACAGGGGTTTTTATCCTAACTTAACTTGAGTTGTAGATAATACCTTTCACTTTCAGAATTTTTCACTTTCAGAAAACTGAAGTTTATTAAAATGGAACTCTTTACAGATATGATTACTTTTGTTGTAAATATGATAACATAAAAAAAGAAGTAGAAGTTTTCATTATATCCGCCAACAGTATGCACTTGAAGCTTCACATTTTTGACTGCAATTACCAGTTCATATGTTGTCATCAATTGCATGAATATCCTGTTTTTCCAAAACTGTTTGTGATGTTCTCGCATTTCATACCAAACGAGGTACGTATGGTTACATTTCCATTGTAGTATTTTTATTGTTTTTAAAAGCACTGCCATCAATCGGAGTTCAGTATGGGTTAAACAACTTGTATTCAAAGACTAAATAAGTGATACATGACCCCATGATTTACGGCAAATTTTCATCCTCTTGTGGGCTACTATGATTCCTCGGAAGCTGTCCGTCGAATTCCGCAATACCTTGTACAGTAAAACCTCTAAATAATGGACACCTCGAGAGCACAGAAACTGTCCACTATTGGGAGGTGTCCGCTTTTGGAAAATCCTTTAATATTCGAAATTTGCAAAGAAAAGCTTAATGCTTCATTAATTGACTTTTATGTATCCTAAAACTTCTACTATATGATTAATCAAAAATTATAATTATTTTTTAAGCAATAAAACTGAAATAAAATCCGCGCATACCTTTATCCCTCGTTTATTACATTCTTATGAAAATAATATGCAACAAAAGTTTGCTTTTATGTGTAATTTGTTTTTCAATGTGAAGTTTTAACTCAGTCAGTAGTTTTAATCCTTCTGAATCATCTTTTTTTACTAAAAAATTGTGTAACTGTTCACTACATTTTGCCGCTTCTTTGAAATTCTTGATATTGCAGGAAGCATCTCCAGTTTCAGTATCTGTTTCTTCATCACTAATAGAATCAGCTTTTGTTGAAAATTCTGAAGGTATATAATCGCATACATCAGCTGATTCTTCTTCAATAGGCAATTCATCATTAATACTAATGAAATTTTCGGCAGTTTCTACATTTCTAATGCATTCCATTAATTCACTTTTTTTGCTGAAATCTTTTTTGTGTCGTAAATGTGTGTTTCATTTTCGTTTAATATAAAGCCTGTTTTTCTGAAACATTGTCGTACGCTTTCCGGTTTTATGTTTTTTACAGCTGACGAAATCTAAATTACAGCATCGAGAGCATTAACTAATTTTAGACAGTACTCGAATGTATTCAGAAAATCTAACTTTGAAATAATGTGACATAATTAAAGCTTTCTGTACCAAGCTTTAAAATTGCGTATTACTCCTTCACCAAGTGGCTGGCATACTGAAGTTGTGTTTGGGGGAAAAAACACAACTTTAACATTGTGGAATTTCAAATGCTTTGGATGAGAACTTGCATTTTTCAAAAACAAGAGAACTTTTCTTCGTTGCTTTTTTCATCTTATTATCAAACGAAGTTAACCATTCGATCATTAAAGGACTGCTCATCTATGCCTTCTTATCCGTTCTCCACACAATATCAAATTTATTAAACTGAATATTCTTTGGAAAACACCTGGGTTTCAGAGATTTTCCAATAATAAGAGGGGTTTCAAATTCTCCTAACATATTGGAACATAATAAAATAGTGAGTTGCTCTTTTGAAATTTTTCCGCCGATACAGTCAGCTTTTTTTTAAAACACAAAGTCTTATTCGGAAGAATTCTAGAAAAGAGTCCGATTTCATCGGCATTAAAAATCTTTATCTCCTCATAACCTTCACAAATTAGTTGAAGTCGTTCTTGCCAATCCTTCACCTCTTTAAGATCTACAGATTTTGCTTTTCCACCTATGGCTTTGAAAGAGATGTTGTGTCGAGATCGAAACTTTTCCAGCCATCCACTGGAAGCCTTAAAATCGTGCAATCCGAATTCTTTAGTAACTTCCAAAGCCTTTTCCGAAATCAAAGATCCACTGATAGGAATGTTTTTTGAACGAACTGAAGTAAACCAATTCAGATTTATAGAATTAATTTCAATGGAATTAGTCTTCCTCAATTTCACATTTTTGGTGTTCTCGTTTGAGTTAGTAATCCATAAATTTCTTATTTCTTCTTTATTTCGTAAAATCTCGCCCACCTGTGTTTTACCTACTTTAAAACCATCAGCAAGTATCCGTAAATTCAATTTCTCTTTCTCAGATACACTTAAAATTTCAAATTTTTCTTTGAAAGTTAATCGTTTTCTTTTTGAGGCCATTGTCAAAATAATGCTAACAAGAATCGAACAGCAATAGACATTGAGAAATAGTTTTTTTTTCGCCCTATCGCATTCTGGCGCCTTTAATTCTTGCAGCCATAATATCAGTATGCAATTTCCCAATTAAAAAAAAAAAATAAAATAGAGTAAACCTTTTCTTTGTTTTATAAAAGATTAAAAATAAATAAATAAATAAAATGTACTTTAGGTTTTCAGTGATTATTTTTCTTTTACATAGATCATATTGACGCCATGTGACGTCTCTGATTTATCTCTTTTATGTTATGCAATGATCCAATCTAGCTAATTACTAATTGAATTTTACGAATGCGTCCTACTAAAATGATTTTTTTTCTTTGTTTCTTGATACTTGGCACACTGATCTTATAAATTTAGAGGCTTTTTACTTTTTTTTTTTTTTTTACTTTTTTTCACATTAAAAATATTATTTCATCCTTTATCACCAAAATTACTGTCCGTTATTTAGAAGTTAAACATACAAATATTAGTTTTGAGAGTAGGGATTGGAAAACTGTCCGTTAAATAGAGGGGTCCGCTATTCGGGAGTGTTTGTTATGGAGGTTTTACTAATTATTTTATAATGATGAAACTTTTCGATTAAAAATCCCTTCAATTTTGTAATATTCATGCTAGTAATTACTAACTTTAATGTACGGAACCCTTTGATCGGGAGTAAAACTAGCATTCAGTTGATTATTTTTTATAAATCAAACGTCTATCATATGTTTCAGCTAAATTGTCTGTACATGTATTTGTTTATTACGAAATCAATGATACTTAAAAGATATAGAGAACAAAAGATCGTGTTGGT
This sequence comes from Maratus speculifer, assembly GCA_964019185.1. Classification (NCBI taxonomy): domain Eukaryota; kingdom Metazoa; phylum Arthropoda; class Arachnida; order Araneae; family Salticidae; genus Maratus; species Maratus speculifer. The sequence continues at coordinate 270,403,946 of OZ025290.1, read as the reverse complement.
ATATTCCGATAAAGGTGCCATGTTGTTGTTCTAAATTAAAAGTCTTGAAGTCTTTCTTGTTTTTATTCTTCAAACACAAACACTAACACAATAACAATTACACATAACATTTAAAACAACTATTAAAAAATTATCATCAATATTATAAGAAATTCCAGGAGAGCATGCCAAGAATTGCTCTATATTCCGAGACGAAAAATTATTCCAAACTGAAGTAAAAACAATAGCTTTCTGCCAGGTTCGGGAACATTACGTAACGGCGTGAGAGACAGTTAACTCCGCCCACAGACACGTGATACAATAAATTCGTAACATACTGCCCCGCCATGAACAAGGGGTTCATCAAAAATTTAAGAAAATAATGTTAAGAAATTCAATTAAATATTTAGTATAATATTATTTAAATCAATATATATTCCAAGTATAGATTTAAATTCAGATATAAAAATTTATAAGAAACAATAATATCTAAGATAATAAAGCTTCAAGAGTGAAACAAGAAAGTAAAGCAAAACATTTCAAAAAGATAATCAAATATTAAAGTAAATTGCTTAAATTCAAATTCAATTCAAGATCAAGCTAATATATACATATATATATAGTCTTGGAAAGTGACATCAGATTTCCATACTCTATCTAGGGTAAATCATGCTATACTTTTTAAAAAAGACATTCTATACACTAATAGTCTGAGTATGAATAATATAATTCTAAAATAATATTTAACTATCATATTTAAATCAAGATCACAATAAAATTGCAAATATGAAATTCAAAAAATAATGCAAATATTTATACATTTCAATACTTACTCAAGACATATTTCAGTAAATAAAATTATATCATAAGGCTTAAAAAAAAAAACAGATAAATATATACAGTATAATAATGTTCTAAAATGTCCTGTTACTTGAAAGAAAAAGAAAGAAAAAGTTTTACTTTCAGTTCTGAAGCTCCAAATTGTACAGCAATTGTACAGGTCGTTTTATGATTGATGATTCAGTTTTTATCTTGCAAGCCCTCACCTTGCCATCTCTTCCAGGAAATAACTCATGAATTCTACCTAATTTCCAAAAATTTCTAGGTAAATGATCATCTTTGATCAAAACTACATCGTTAACTTTAAATTGAGGAATGTTGGTTTTAACCGAACTAGAATGAGCAGATCTCAAATTTAGCAAATACTCATTTTTCCATCTTGACCAAAAAGATCTCATTAACTTTTCTCGATAGTTAAAAGCTTTTACAAAAATTTTCCTGGAAGAGAAATTTGAATCAAGGTGAAGTCTTACTGAAGGTAGTGAAGTTATCCTTTTTCCTAAAATAAAGTGCGCTGGAGTTAAAGCAGTTGGCTCTTCGGCATCACTACCAACGTAAGTAATTGGACGGGAATTGATCATTCCCTCAATTTCAAGAAGAATAGTGTATAACTCATCAACAGTCAGAGAAGATTTTCCAAGAGTTTTCCGCAGGGCAACTTTTACAGTGCGAACCATACGTTCGTAGAATCCGCCCCACCAGGCGGCTCGTTCAACAATGAACTTCCATTTGATGGAATTTGAAGCACAGTAATTTTTCACATCTTCATGATTTATTATTGTCCACAGATGTTTCAATTCTTGATCAGCACGCTTAAAAGTACGTGCATTATCTGAAAATACTAACGATGGTAAGCCACGTCGAGCAATAAAGCGTCGAAAAGCAAGAAGAAATGTCTCAGTTGACAAACTGCTGACAAGTTCAAGATGAATACCTCTTGTCACTGCACACGTTATTAAAAGAATATAATGTTTAGTATTGTCATATTTCACAAACAATGGACCCGCAAAATCAACACTAATAACCGAAAATGGAGCTGCTTGATCCACTCGATCAGCTGGTAGTGGAGCCACTGTTTGGTTTCCTGGCGAAGAATTGAATTTTTTGCAAATAATACAGTTTTTAAGAAGAGATTTTATCGTTTGTCTGGCTCTAGTTAACCAGTATCTTTCCCTTAACTGAACTAATGTGTGAGCTATACTAGAATGAAAAACTTTTTCGTGGGAATTCCATATTAATAATTTTGTGAACTTTGATTTAGGCGGGAGAATAATAGGATGCTTTTCATCCGTTGACAAATGAGATTTCTGTAATCTTCCTGAAACGCGTAATATATTTTCGTTATCTAAGAAAGGGTTTAAACACAATAAATTAGAATCTTTAGGGATAGGTTTTCCATTTTTCAAGCAACTAATTTCATCAAAATAAAATGCATTTTGCTCAATTTTTATCCAAAACTGTTCTGCATTATATAATTCATCTGACGTAAGAGCACCTTTGTTATCACAATTTCTTTTCAGTTCTTTTACAAAGTGTAATACCCAAGCAGTCACCCTTAATAATTTTCGCAAGTTATTAAATCTATCAGGATCAATAATTTTTTCATAAGTTATTGCTGAGCTAACTATAACTTTAGATTTATACTCAGATTCAATATCTTTGTCAATTGGATCAAATTCAACTGCATTTACTATAGGCCAATTGCTTTCTGGCTCATTCAACCATTGTGGGCCATGCCACCATTTTTCTGAGCTTATTAATTCCTTAGTAGATAACCCCCTAGTTAATAAATCTGCAGGGTTATGTTTTCCTATACAATGTTTCCAACAATTGGGATCTGTGATTTCCTAAATCTCGATAACTCTGTTTGAAACAAACTGTTTCCATTTAGACGGGGAACCTCTGATCCAGTGTAATACTATGGTAGAATCACACCATAAATATATCTTCTCGATCCACTTAAAAATATCCTTCAAGTGCTTAACTAATCTTGCTGCTATTACAGCGCCCATTAGTTCTAAGCGAGGTAACGTTATTTTTTTAATCGGGGCTACCCTTGCCTTAGAAATTACCAAATTAGAGTTAAAAGTATCATGTGACGTTTTATATCTAAAATACGCCACTGCTCCAAAAGCTTTCAATGAAGCATCAGAAAATAATGTAACTGTATATTTTCTCCATCTACAAAATCGGGAAAATAATACCTAGGAATTTTGATTTTTTGTAAATCCTTAATTTTAGTACAACATAATAACCACTTATCTTTAATTTCGCCTGAAAATTCTTCATCCCAATCCAAACCAAGTTGCCACAATTCTTGCAAGAGACACTTTAATCGTATGAAATAAGGAGAAATAAATCCAGAAAGATCAAAGATTTTTGCGGCTATGTGAAGTACATTTCTTTTGGTACATTTAAATTCATTTAAATCTGATAATACTGGTGTTAAATTCAGACACAAAGTATCTTCCTCATTACTCCAGTTAAGACCTAGTACTTTTAAATATTTATCAGAATGTTCATTTATTTCAATTTTTGGATTGGAATTTTTCCACAAATTTTTTAACTCCTCAGAGTTGGTGTCAAACTTTCTCATAGTCATGTTTGCATCTTTCAAAATAGAAACAGCGTCAGAAGATAACTGAAATGCTTCTTGAACAGTGGAACTTCCATAAAAATGGTCGTCCACATACAGCGAATTATTTAACATTTCGTAAGCGAGAGGATGCGAAATTTTATATCCCATAAGATGGGTTTTAATAGTCGCTGCCAAAACATACGGTGAACTGGTCACGCCGAAACAATGTCTATTAAAATGATACAGTACTACTGGTTGAGATTTGTCACAATTTTTATAATACAAAAAACATAAGAAATTTCTGTCGCATTCTGAAACCTGTATTTGTAAGAAAGCTCTAGCTATATCTCCACAAAACCCTACCTTATACTCTCGAAATTTCAAGATAACATCTACTAAATCAGCATTTAAATTTTCCCCCGAAAGAAGACATTCATTTAAACTGTAATTAGATGTTTGTTTACTGCTAGCGTCAAATACGACGCGTGTTTTAGAGCTATGAGAAGATTCCTTAATTACTTCCCTGTGCGGCATTGTATACATATTAGAGCAATTCTCATCACACATTTGTATTATTTTCTCCTGAAGTTGTTCTTTCATGACTGCATTATATCTTTTAAATAATGTTTCATCCTTATCAAAACGCTTTTCTAGATACATAAATCTTGTCTTTGCAACATAAAAATTATTGCTTAAATTATTTCGCAAATCTGTTGATTTCCAAAGCAAAGGAGCCTGATATCTATCATTTATAAATTCTAAATTGTTTTGAAAAACATCTAAATTATCCGAAGCTAATTTTGTTTCGTTATTTGACAGGAATGACTCAATGTTCCATAAACATGTCAGATATTTCTCTTTAGATGAACAAAATACATTTAAACAATGATCAGAATTGATTAACTGGTTATCTGGCAGCTGTCCAACAACCGTTTCGCCAAAAATAGAACCTTGAAAATATAATTTATTGTTTATTTTTGCAAACGATCCTGTCAAAGTTTGATGAATGTAATTCGCGCCAAGAAGGATTTGAACGGGATAATCTATTTCGAAAGTGTCAGCAAATTTGATTTCTTTAGAAATGACATTTATTAACTGAGGATTTACATTTTGCAATAAATGAGTGCCACAAATTTCATCAGTAATTAAAGCTTCAACATCAATAGATTTATAAGGAAAAAATCTACTTTTTAAAGTTATTTTTACACATTCAAATTCAGATTCAGTAGGTGTTCTATTAGAAAATGTGTAAATGAAAAGTTTTTCTTTTCTTAAGACTTTTGCATTTATAGCTTTCGCTAAATCGCTTCGAATAAATGTTTTAGTAGAAGCTGAATCATACAATATTCTAGCGATTATTTTTTTACTTTTACTTTCAACTTGTACGAGGGCTGTCTGAAGTAACGTCGTATATTTTTTCTTCGAATTCTCTGATTCATGGACCGATGACATAACGGTATCATTTTCGGGAATTTGTTTATCTTCTTTTATTTCAGAATTAGCATTTTGAACTAAAATTTTGGATTTTGTTTGGGGGCAAAACAGGTGGTTATGTTGATAACTCTCACATGTATTACATGGTTTAATTTTCACTTTACAAACTGATTGTAAATGTTTATAAAAACAGCGATAACACCTGCCTTCTTTTTTCAATTTATATCTTTTTTGTTCATTTGTTAAGATTTTACATTCTAATCCAGTATGGGAATTAGAATTGCAAAAAATACAAGCATTTTTAACAATTGTATTCAATGCAGCCGCTGACGGGAAATTACTTTTTGTTTTAAATTTATACTTAGATTGTTCAGTTTTCGAACGAAATGTGTCCTGATTTTTTAAGGAAGGTCCTGAAATTAAATTTGCAGCTTCCAAAGATTCAATTTCAAATTTTATAAACCGCATCAATTCATTAATATCACCCGCTTTATTAGGATCTTTTTTCCTATGGAATTCCACCACTAAATTATGTGGTAATTGTTTTAACAATATAGGGATTAACAAATATCCTAATTTATCCAAATCAATACCCATAGATTGTAAATTTCGGATACTAACTTCACTTTCATCATAAAGATTCCTAAGCGCTCTAATATTTGAAGAAAACTTAACGGGTTCCAATTCCAGTAATTTGTTAACAAAACAACTTATCAATTGTTCTTGTTTTCCATATCTTTCTCTTAATAAAGATAAACAAGACTTGTAGTTTTCTTTTTTTAAGGCAAATCCTGCTATTGTTTTATAAGCTTCACCAGTTAGGAAAAATTTCAAATATAAAAATTTATCAATAGTGCTTAAAGATTTATTTGAATCAATAGCGCTTTCAAAACTATTAAAAAATTCCAAAATTTTTTTTGGATCGCCATTGAACGTGCTAATGTTGAGTTTCGGTAAATTTACCGAAATTTGTGATTGCGAAGCTGTATTAATATGAGAAATATTGTTATTTTGAACAGATTCAGCTTGTTCGATTTTAAATTCGTTTAATTTTAATCTTACACTAGATTTAGATTCCATAATTGATTCATCATACTCAAGGGACTTTTGAATTTCGGTTTCGAATTGCGTTTCATCTGTAATTATTTCTTCAATTTTTTCATTTAGTGTTTTAAGTTCATTTTGTTTTTCTTCTAAATTTAACAGATATTCTGACAACTTAAATTTATCACTAGTACTTTGAGTATTAGCACTCGAAATGAAAGTTTCAATAGTACTAATTAACTTAGTACATGATGTTCTTAAAACTTTTCTTTTTGCTTTTAATTTCTCAAGCGATTCCATTTTCAACTAGAACAGAATTAATAATAATAAATAAAAAAGTACGATACCTTTGCTTCGAACTTACTGTTCGAATTTATCCTACAGCATGAGCTCTTTCATGACTATATTCCAATAATGCGAGGAACTAAATTTCTTTTAAGTTCGCGCGTTTTCGGCACCATAAAAAATATAGAGAACAAAAGATCGTGTTGGTATATTCCGATAAAGGTGCCATGTTGTTGTTCTAAATTAAAAGTCTTGAAGTCTTTCTTGTTTTTATTCTTCAAACACAAACACTAACACAATAACAATTACACATAACATTTAAAACAACTATTAAAAAATTATCATCAATATTATAAGAAATTCCAGGAGAGCATGCCAAGAATTGCTCTATATTCCGAGACGAAAAATTATTCCAAACTGAAGTAAAAACAATAGCTTTCTGCCAGGTTCGGGAACATTACGTAACGGCGTGAGAGACAGTTAACTCCGCCCACAGACACGTGATACAATAAATTCGTAACAATACTCTACAAATTTGTCACGGAACTTTAATTCGTATCGCCTATGGTTTATAGATAAGACTAAAACTTACCGATTTGGGATTTCAAAGTATCCCAACGGTAGGGCGTGCTCTCTTAGATATACCTAATCAAAGCAGTCATAGCTGTTGCTAACTTACTTCACTAGCTATTTAAGCCGAAATTAACTTATAGAATCGTCCAGTATAATTTATATGAATTCCTTAAACATGGTTAGGGATGCTGCTTTCCATATATATCATGGCTAAAAGTTGCACTAAAATTGCTGGTACTTAAAGCGTTGGTGATAATTTCCATAATTACCTGTTTAACTTCACGATGAATGCAGTGAGACACACACTATCAACAGCACTGCTGAATTTGTTGCATTAACAATGTTATAGAAAATGGAAATATTTCGACACCTTCCCAGTAAATTCCTCTTTCGGTGCTATTCAGGCCCAGATATAAATGTTATTGTTAGCAACGCTATAATTTGATTTCAGTGTGCAAGAAAATTTGGTGGATTGGAAGTTTATCCCCAAATGCAGCCCTTGTTCACTCAAGTAAAAGAAGGTCGCAACCATCTGTTTGGAAAATATTCCAAGATCAATTGGCATCAGCTGACATTTGCACAATAAACTTCATCACAAAATTTTCCTTGATACGAGTGCCAACTTACTGCATTCCTTTGCTAATGAAATTTATGAACATTGTTAGAATAATAGCCAAAGATTTCTCATATCATTTACAAAATACTTATATAGGGCAGCTCAACAGTATAAAAAGTAGCTTATTATGATCTCACACCGACACATGATTGGTTAGTTATATACACGATTGCAGTAACCTGGTCTTATATGCACAGTCTCTTTAATTGATTAAATTCAATCCGTAGCCTTGTGGACATTTTAAATACAATTTTATGTAGATTTTTCTGATGATAGAATGCTCTAATATCAGCATAATATATTCACATTCTTTTAGAAAAAATTACTATCTTGGCCTTTTGCTTTCAAGATCGGCATTTTGCATTCATTACCTTGAAATTCTTGCTTGTACTATGATTCTTTTCCTTTTGTTTTACTCCATTTAACACTATGTGCAGTGGCGTAGCTAAGGGGGGGGAGGGGGGCGTCCGCCCCGGGCGCCGAGGCCTAGGGGCGCCAAATTGAGAAAAATTGTTATATATCTATATTGGGGTGGGGGCGCAAAATTTTTTGCTGGCCCCGGGCGCCAAAAAACATAGCTACGCTACTGACTATGTGCAGATATTTTTTTTCAAAAAATTAGGTATCATCAATTTTATAAAGTCAAATATATTTTGTTCTAATTAGACATATTTTATTCCTTTACATATATATTTGTAAATCCGGAGAGTTTGGCCTGAATAATCTGTTGCCCAAATTTTTTGTCATTATGACTCAGATAATGCCACACTAAATCTTCTGATTTGGGGAAGTTTAATTCAATAATGCTGCACACATTTCCATTGAAATTACAGAATGTCAAAATTTTCGTTAAGCGTAGCGTTTAAAATCATAGAAAATATGATGCATTAACGAATCTTATTTAGATTAGTGATGCTTTTCTAACAAATATTAGTTATCTTGTTTTTAATTCTCTGATATTTTCCAGCTCAAGACGAAAATATAAGGGAATCAGTGCTGAAATGCATTTCTCTAATGCCTAGCGAAGTAAGTTTCCTTCTGTCCCTTTCAAAATGTGATTCAATATTCCTTATTTATGACTTCCTTCTGTATCCATAAGTATAGTCTTCATGGATATTTTCAATTTAATTATTTCGGGATGTCCTGAATACAACTTGACTAGTTTTTTAAAAATCTCTCTGCATGACATACATATAGTGTACATATTTAATTTCTCTCTCTATATATAATACTGTGTGTCCCATAAATAGCACCCAAACTCTGCGCAGCCAGATTCCATAAAAATCCAGAGTACATAAAAAAAGGCCAAAGAACAGTACCTGTACGATTTGTAATTTACGATAAAAATACGAAAAACAATGTATGACGTCACAGGTGGTGCAAAGACGTTTACTGCATATCGAGGCAGGCTTGAGCGTGCCGTGGAATGGATTAGTGCACACGTCTCAGCATCGCGGTGCTATTTATGGGACATCCTGCATATACAAGGTGATTTTTAATTATCCTACAACTTTTAACTGAAATAATTTTTGAGTTGTTAGCAGATTGCACTACAGAGATTTCTTTTAATTGAAAATAACGTGGAAACGAAATTTAATGGATAATATTTTCAAATTGAGAACTTTCTGAGGTGTTACAATAGCGAACTTAGTCCCAAAATTGTGGGTGAGAAAATCAAGCATTCCTTTTTTTAAGCTTGAAACTGAGTCAAGTATGGGTCTTTTAAGCTTAATAAGCTCCGTTGGCTTCAGTTTGTAAACCCGATATTTTATATGACTCCAAGCACAGAAATCCCATGCAGTCATATCTGGTAAATAAGATGGCAATGGCAATACTCTGGGACAATGGTTTGGATATCGACGGGCAACAACTCGTGTTCCAAAATTATCAATTTGGAAACATGACGTCACTTACCAAATCTGGATTTGTTATTCTATATTCATGGCCCGCAAATGGTCCGCAAACTAAACACCAATATTTTTAGCAGAAAATTTCATAGTAGGTTTCTACAGCATTTGTGCTAAAACTAACCTCCGAAGTAAATTTCTGCGCAATTTAAAAGAAAAATATAAAACGAAAATCTTTCTAAGAAAATATTGATGTTTTGGCGAACCATTTGGGAGCCCTGTATATTCTGTTCACTGTGCCCCCAGAATGTCAGAATTTGCAGCTGCCAATACCTACAGTAGATGACTTTTAATATCGACCCAGGCTGCTTACATAAAATTTAACCGAAATTTCGCAAATTTATGAGATGTTCTCGCATACCTAACGATATTTTGAAATTATGGTTCAATATATTAAGTATCTATTGCCACAGTAATGAATATTTTTGCGGTATTTTTAAATAAATAACATTAATAATTCGCACTCCATACAACGTTGTGCTGAAGAAGTTTAGGCGCGATCTTAATTTGCATGCATTAAGTACAATTCAGTTAAAATATCCAGATCCGCGACGCGCCTCAAAGGTTAGCACCCAGGTACAGGACTGACTACAAGAAAAAAGAAGAAAAATCGCGCTTTCATCATCATTTCAAATCGTAGAATTCTTCAGATTTATTGATTGACTGCAAATAGATGCTGTGCTGAAAGAGGGTTTTAAAAGGCGCAAAAACGGTTCCGAACATAAGATTTAGAATTTAGGAAAACCTAAATTGGGAACTTCAATTTTTAATTAGACTTTAATTCCTCGTCCTGTTATATGTATACGTGCATATATGTAGTAAGAATTTTGATTGACATCGTTTTATGAACTTGTATGATAATTTTTGATTTAAACATATCTATATATATATATATATATATATATATATATATATATATATATATATGAATGAAATAATAAACAGATTATCGTGGAATAACACCTGATGTGGTCTCACGAAAAGAAACTGTCGTCGATTCATGCTATAAAGGTCATTGGTCATAGGAGAATTTCTTCTTGATTTAGCGGCCGGAGTTAAAAGCAATGGAGATGTCATGTATGGGAATTTCTCCAGAAATAATGCAAAAGATCAGTTTTTAGTCCTTTATTCTTTTTGAGCACTTTCAGTGGTTATCCCACACATCTTCATTCTCCACAAATTTATAATAGATAATTTGTTGTAAAGCCGTATCACCACAAAAAGAATAAGAGACTGCCTGGAATACATTGAACTTCACAAATATTCCAAATTATTCTGAGAAGAGACGTGAGTCTTGGTACTGGAAAGGTCAAAAACATTCTACTAGCTCCGCAAAGCCAAAATGATTTTCTCAAAAATTCTAAACTAACCTAGCCCCTCCCCTTTTTACGTAAGGCTTTTAAAAATCCACTAGGTTCGTTTTCAAGGTAAAGGTAATCCAACTCGCGCTCTACTATTGGCTGATGGGCGTGACTAGATGCACGGATTATTTAACGAAATGCGTAAACTCTAGAGTAATTTGCCCACGAAAAGCGTATAAATTTCCTTGCTGACGATTAATTAAATAATAAAACAAAATTAAAGTTTCGATAAATGTTTTTCATTTTAAAAAGGAAAATGGATTTGTGTAATGAATTTAAGATTTCGCAATAAGATATTGACATTCAAGAAACATTCTAGCTCTTTTTAAGAAAATAATCAATAGATTATGCTAAGTTAAATAAAATAAAATAAAAAGAACTTTAGCCTTTAAAAATATTAATGCATTACGGAAACTGAGAATAAAAGTATGTTCCTATAAAACGTTAGAACAAACTCAAGCCGGGAAAAATGGCGATTTTTTTTATTTATTACATATATATATACGTATAGGTACGTATAGATTTTCATTTATATGTTATATTTAATAGATTCTACTTACCAATTAACTTTACTTTCATATATGATATAATATAACAATTTCTGTATAGTACTCCATGCCATCACCTCCATGCAATTGCATGCCATCTTGAATTAGAAACATCGTTAATATTATTACATGAACTTGTCAGATAATGTCTATCCAAAGTTATTATATATATATAAAATAATGATAAAAGTGAAAAACATTTTTTTTTTACACTTTCCCTATAGTTATATATTTTTTATATTTGAGTCATTCTTTTCCTTTTTCTCTGCAAAGCATTTGGAAATAATCAAAGAATGTGACACACGAATGATGAATGTGCCAGACAATGCCTATGAGAAACTGTTGGAGATTTACTGCAGTGAAGATGAAGAAGAAGAAGAAGGCTCTGAAGGGGTATTGAAGACTTTTCTTTTCATTTTTAGATTCTTCGTGTTTGATAGCATACAAATAGTAGCTAAATTAATGTGCTATGAAAGCTATTTCGCCAGAGAATCCAGAACTACCAAACATAAAAATTGCTTTTATGTTTTTAGCTTATTGTACTGTGTCACAGGAAAAATATCCTGATTTTTAATGATAATAGCACCCCGACGAAAACTCTATTATATTACTGTCGCATTCTGGGTGGGACTCTATTAATGTTTTTTTTTATTTTTATTCATTATCTCAAGTAACAAATTGTACGCTATCAAATTTTACATCAATTTAATAAATTTATTAAGTTTAATTATAAGAGAAGATTCTTCTTTAATCACTATTAATTTCATATTTATTTGAACATTTTCTTATATAGATTTTTACGTACAAGTATTAATTAATTTGTTTACGGAAATACACTTTAAGTCCAAATGTTAATATATCTTTAAGATAATTTTCGAACAAACAGAATTTATATTCATGAGAACTTTTATGCGAAATATAAAAGAAAAATGATTAGTTTAAACAAAAATTTATGAATAATTTTTCAAAAGTATAAAACTATGTGATGATTTAAATATTATATGTTTTCAAATTGCGAAACTTTTAGAACCTTCTCCAATATGGATAATTGCCCCGAATTATCTCTACAACATTACCGAGTGCAATCTCATTAAAACAAAGTTTTATTGTTATTGTTATTATTATTATTATTATTATTATTATTATTATTATTATTATTATTATTATTATTATTATTATTATTATTATTATTATTATTATTTGAGTGTAATACAAAGTCACACCAATGCTAGATATATATCGTTATTTTATTTTTTCTTAAAAAAAAATCAGTTTACCTGAAAAAAATATTAAAATAAAATTTTCATATGTAATACAGCTTTTTAAATGATATTCTAACATAACTAAAAGGCTCGAAAGCAGAAAAATAAATATGATTATTGATTATATTCTTTATTCTAAGAAAACTCCGAAATTAGAAATATTAAAACAAGATTTACAATCAAAAAGCGACAAACACGTCACATTTTTAATATATATTTTATTTATTTATTTATTTATAATTTTTTTACATATAAATTTTTGAATCGTCATTCTCCTCTTTTAGGTTGACGAATGTATAACTGAAGCTTATAAAACAAGAGGGGTAAGCTAATGTTTGATAATTTTGAATAATTTTACAAGATTTTATTAAGTTTATTACTTAAATAACATTTGCTGATGTCTGTTTTTTGCCCTAAAAATGTACATTTTTAAAGATTTTTGTTTTGATGGTCATTTGCGTTGGTAGATTTCGTAATAAATACTACCTATTACATTCTCCTCTACGTTGAATTTTTGTAAACTTTTGCAGGACTAAGCCGATCATGACAACTAGAACCTAAGATCACCTCAATTATATGTACATATAAGAAAGTGAAAAACTTTATGTATATATATATATAATTATATACATTAGTAGGTTTTTTCAATACAATATATTATGCTAGTAATAAACACTTCATAGATTCCTTTGTCAACAAAGTGAAATTAATTTCTAAATGTTCTATAGTAGGAACTTGTTCCATATTGTACTTGTTTATACTGTGCTTTATTACTGCTTAGTTCATCATCACTTAAAAAATTTATTTTCAACTTGTGTACATAATCTCATCATTATTTTTTTGCTTCATAATTGCTGATAACAAAGGCTCTGGAAGTAGTAATTTTTTTTTTTCTTTTTAATCAAAATTTATTTTTAACTTAATTTCTTTCCAATATTTTATTCCCAGATTTATTGGACGGGGTAGCAAAAAATCAAGGAACAAAAAATCTCGATCAAATTCGTTAATAGGCAAAATTGAACTACGGGAATGGAAACATTGGAGTGGAGGGGGGGGGGGGACAATGAAAGCCGAAAAAAACCCACAACTTCGTAATTATAATACATATAAAGTTTAAAATTATTATTACTTCTAAGAAAAGGGCGAAAATTTGTATATCACAAATATAAAAAGGTCTCCAAGAGCGAAAAATGTAGGATTTTAGAGAAAAAAAAATCGTAGCTTCGTCAATTTTCAACATATCAAATCCATTTAATTTTATTATAAATTTCCCTAATATTATCAACAACTGTTGTAATGAGAAGATTTTGATAAGACCAACTCTTGAAGCAAAACAATAAATAAAGTAAAATAAAAATAAATAAAAGCGAAGTTGAGCAAGAAAAAAATTCATAATTTTGTCAATTCACAAGATATCTAATTCACTTGAATTTATTATATATCTTCTTAATATTATCTGCAACTTTTATACTGACAAGTTTTTGATAGGACTCTTGTAGCAAAATTAATTAAAGAAAAATAAGGGTTGAAGAAAAAACTATTGTATTAAGGTTGTACTCAAATCCCATCTCCTTATTTTCTGAATCATTTTTAATTTTCTTTTTGCTCTCAAACGTATCCAAATGAAAGGTTCTTTTGTTCAAAAATTATATAATATGCCGTATGGGTCAAATTCTTGATAAAGTCAGAATATATTTCGGAAAACGCCATCAAATTAGACATTTTGAACCAATTTTCCTAAAGCAATAGTGTTATAAACAATAAAAGTGATCGAACTGAAAAAATAATTAATTGTAAATCAAGATCTATTTAATTAAACGAAAAATAATAACACAGTATACTTATAAATCTCTTCAAAAAATCAAGCCAGCAAGTTTCATGTTTTTACTTTAAAAAAAAATTTAAAACTTTGTCAGAAAATTTCCACATAATCCGATGGGAACTGTACTTAAATGCTGCTAGGGAGTCTCAGGAATGACTTTGGCACTTAGGTCTGCTTGTGGGGGTAAAAGCTGCTGATCCAAGCTACTTTGGAAGAGGGCAGAATTCAGTTGCCCGACGAATCAGAATAAGCAACTTCGAAACTGCACGTCTCATGGGTTGCTCGGGACATATCGTTGTTAGTTCTTGTACAAAGTAGATGAATAATGTCGAAACCATCAATAAGAGCCAAAGCGTTGAACACCCAGGCATTATCAAATAAAAAAGACGTCGGAGACTTCCCCCCTCCCTTATTAACGAAAAATCGGCACCAGAGATTGCCTCAATTTACATCCGAAGGCAATATAGATCAAGTGCAATTTTTTCGGAACATACTGTTCAGCTGACGCTGTTGAATGTTAGACTGCGGGGATAATGTTCCACTCATGTGCAATTGTTGACCAAGCATCATCGCCAAATACTCCTTTCACTAGACTAGGAAACATCGTAATTGGACTATGGAACATAGGAAGAGAGTTTCCTTGCTGAATTAAACACGATTCATTGCACAACACGGCGATGGCTGTGTTTGGGTACGCCATCTCCTATGCGAGTTGTTACTCCCATTTATGAAACAGGTCATACACAGGCCAGTTGTTTCAATATTAAGCTTTGGGAGACGTTCTAATAGCCGTCTGTGGGACCTGTAGTTGATGTAGAACAGATCATCAGCGCCACAGACTATTTGACATCATTGTGGATCATTTACACAATCACGTGGGATCTGTATTCCGAAATGGAAATGGAGTCTTCGTGTAAGACAGCACTCCAATGTCACATGGCCCGAATTATGCTCCATTGGTTCCAGGAACATAATACTAAATTCCAATTAACATTCTGGTCACCTAACTCGACGGATTATAATCAGACAGAGCACATTTCGGGTGTCATTCAACAGCAACCCAGAGTTGAAAAAGAACAATTTTGGAATATTCCGGATATGCATAACCGCTGCTTGAACAACTAATACAATTTATCTCCGGTCATCTACCAAGAACTTGATGTATTCATACCAAGGCGGTGTGCAACCATTTTCGGGTCAAAGGTGGATCAACACGTTATTAAGACGGTGGTCAAAATGTTTCGGCAATCACAAACTTGAAGCTAAAAACTAAGAAATCCAAATTGTTTTTCATTAATTCAATATTGTGTTTCCTACAATTTTTCTTTGAATCATTACATCTTTTGTTGTTGAAATTCATGCAAAAAACGTTTACTCTAAAGTCTGCGATTCTTCGAAATTTAAAAAGCTTTCTAGATATATTTATAAGCAACATTTTATTAAGGTCCATAGCATATGTACAAATCGAAAAGTTCAAGCTAAAAATACCCAAGAATATGCATCTAAATGCAATTTTATGCTTTTTTTTGGGGGGGGGGGGAGAAAGATGTTCTATCTATCAAGCCTAAATTAGATTTCCTATTCTATGATTATTTAATCACCACAATGTTGCAGAAAAGTGCCTCTTTACTATTATTGTTGGTTATTATCTTTATTGCAATTATCATCATTATTATACTTGTTATTATTATTTGTAGTGGTGGTGTTTGCGGATACCATATTATATATTTGACATAAATAATATTTGACATATTATGAAAAGTATAACACAAACAGTTTCTTTTTTTACAGATTGATGAAGATGAACATGTCAAACCCGTGATTGTAAGTGATTTTTTTCGATATGTAAAATTTTGCTAAAAATTTGTAATGATTCGTTGGTGACTAAGAATCATTTTTTCAATTCAATTACACATGCAAGAATAGTGTATAAAAAAGCCTTTTCAAATTATCAAGTAACTTAAATCTATTATGATATCAGGATAAAATATCAGAATCGTTCATTATTATTATTATTTATTGTTATTGTTAAGGTGCCTGCCTACTTTCGGAAGGGAATTTTTTTAATATTTGAAAATTTCCCTTCTGATATGCATTATATTTTAGAATATAACTGAGAATTGTGAATATCATGTAAAAATATCTGTATTATTTCTAAATATTTTATTTTTTAAACTCAAAACAGAAATGAAAATTTCTATAAAATAGCACTTTTGCAAAACATCAAAACTCATACTCAAACTCATATTCATCTCAACATCAAGATATTTTAATTCTCTAAATTTTATTATGATTAATAAATTTTTCTTAAGGTGGTATTGACCCATTTTTATAACTATAACTTTTGTATTAAAAAAGCTATAGAAGCTGAAATTTACAAACAGGAAATTAAAAGAAATCTATGTTAATTCATAACTTGTATGAACTAAAATATGAAAAAATAATTAACTATAATCATAGTAGAGGCACATTGTCTAAATAAACTTCTTTATAGTATTTTTGAAAAGTTCCATAAATTTACAATTATAATTTTTCGAGTTACGATGTCTTGCAATAAAGCAAAATGTTAACAATCTCATTTTTTGAAAAAGCAGAAAATAAAATTAAAACCAAGTTTTACCTATTATGACTAATATAAAAATGCTAACTTAAGTTCCGAGCAGGATAGAAACTAAATACAAACTGATTTAGAAAGCTAAAATGGCAAACTTTAATGTTAAACTAAATAAAAAATAGGATTTTAGACCAAAATTACATTTTAAAGGTAGGCAGACACCTTAAGCGACAAACTTGTTTATTCTTCCAATCTTCACAACGTTTATGATCAAAGTACACCGATCTGAAGTCATATTGTAACATAACAATCGTTACGTTGCAGAGAAGAACGATGTTACTGATCCATTTATGCATGCTTTTCCATCACAAATGAGATCTAAATGCTATCATATTTTTGTATCGATTTAATAGATTTACTTAGTTTCAACTGAATAAGCCTCATTTGTAGGGTTCTGTAATTAAGAAGCAAAAACGAATCTATTATAAGATCGTTTATATATCTGTATTTCCGATTGTCCCAGTCATTTTTCTTCAAAACTATAGAACGTAAAATGTTTAAATTTGATAGAGTTATTAAAGACAACTATTAACCCACACATTTATAGAATATTAGCCACTCATAAATATTTTTGGAAAACAATTAAGGAGGATAATTAAATGCTTTAATTTATTATTATTATTATTATTTATTTATTTATTTATTTGTTTGTTTGTTTGTTTGTTTATCTTATGGCAATCGTTTAAAACATTTTGTAACACGAAATTAAAAATATATGTTATTTAATTTTAGATACTATATTTCCTGTGATTTCGTCAAAAAAAAGTGTTCTCCTCCCTCCAAATATTTCCGATTTTACTGAAACTAAAACTATAAAAATTTAGAAACCTATGACAGTATATTTAAATCTTCGAGAAAAACTACGGGAATAATCTTAAGTCAGATTTTTTTTGAGAAAATTAGATTTAATTTAAGTGTAACTCACATTAGGCTTTATTTTACGGAAGCTCAGCGTAGTAATAAGAGTGTCGCTCGAGCTACAGATCGATGTGCAATCATGTACAAATTATTGGTAATAATTTTCGAAAAATCCCTAGGTAATTAGCGAGATATTAATTTAAAACCGATTAAGAAAATAATGGCACGGTCTAAGGTGGCGTTGTAAATTTCTGAATTTCTTTCGAAGCACATTTGCCACAATGCCAAGTTTAAACTTTGTGCAAAATCTTTCTTGCATGCAACTCTTTGTGAGCGAGAGAAATAACTAGCACTTTATCGATTATTCAGGATTATTTCCAGTTGTAGAGTAACGATTATTGCAATTTTTTTATCTATTAAAAGTAATTGTGACTAGTTGCATTTTTAAGTTGCGCGTACGTAAGAAGGTGTATATAAGCATCTAACTCATAGGCACTGAGCTCGACAACAATTATATATGGAGCTCAGTGGTCATAGGCGCCAGCATATCCAGTTCCATTAATCCAGTTTTTTTCTTTTTTAGGGGGAGGGGGCAGGGCCCTCCCGAAGATGGAGGAGAGAACCTAAAATTGCCAAGTCAAAATTCAGTATTTGCCTACTGAATAAAAAGTAAACATAAATAGTTCTCGGCGTTTGCCAAATAGTTTTATAATTCTACCAAGTTATCACAATTAGAAAATGTAATACAGTTTTTACTTGTAAAAAGCTTAATAATATTCCTAACTATATTAGTAACTTCCGTCAAATCTATCAGAAATAAAAAGTGTATTATAGTTTTTTATTAAAGTTTTGAACTAATTTGCAATTTGTAAATTTGCAATGGAATTCAATTTGTAAATTTGCCAAATGTAACAGCATGTTTGGGGGGGGGAGGCTCCCCCCGGTTCCCTCCTTAGCAATGCCCCTCTTTGGGGGGGGAGGGAGGTGGGGATGTACTTATGGCCCATAACCTAAAAAAGGATTTTTTCTTTAATGCAAGCATGAAATAAGCTGAATTAAGTTTTTTTTTAAACTTCCCGTCTTGTGATTACTTTTCTCGGGGACAAAAAAAAAAAAAAAAAAAAAAAAAATTTGAACTGATTGTAAAACAGACCCAAATATGTTTAAATCAATCTTTATAATTGGCTGCCATCTATTAAAAATGCTTAGAAGTAATTTCAAGAAATCTATAACATTACTTGAATTAACGTTTAACATCTTCTACAGGCAACATCGGCAAACATTTTTTAATTGCAACATAATTTATTTTTTACATATCAATCGAAACAGACACACAAATTTTACAATTAAAAAGCGTTCAATATACAAAAAGAGATTTTTTTACCAGAATATTTTTGAAAAGAAGAACAGAAAAATAATTCCTATTTCCATTAAAGTGATCCACCTCCCATAATCTAACCATAAATATAAGTTTTGTGCATATGAAGGTAAAAATTAAGAATAGAACTAAGATTTACTTTCATGAGGCATTTAAGAGATTTTCTTTCAATCATTATCGCCTAGCAAGAAATCTTTAATTTTGTTTTATCTTAATGTTTAATTATTTAAAGTCACTTGTATTAATTACATTTACCATTTTTTCCAAATTATTAAAGAAAAAGAAATTTTAATTAGATTTCAAAATCCACGCCAGACACCCTTTGCTGTAGACTAAATAAATTAATTAAAAAAATGGGGAAATGAAAATAATGTATTAAGTATGAAGAATTTAGCATGACTAAATTTAAAAGAGTCAAAACTGTTTATTATTTTTTTGCAATTTTCTGAGTAAATATAGTCTGCTAACATATCATTTATTTTCTTTTTCCTTTTTAATTCTTCAAAATTTTCAATTTTCATTTTGTTTCGTTGATTTTGTAGGAATGCATGGAAGAACTGGTTACCAAATAATGAGGACTTGCTGAAACAAAGTAATAAAAAATGGCCTATGAAGTGGAAAATGAAATTTATAATATTGAAAATGATAACTTAGTTGTCAAAGTTATGTTATCCTTTCTTATTACCAGAGCATATCAAACTGTTTTTTAAATATTAGAAATAAAGATGATTTGATTCAAATATTGTGTTTAATTTTTTTTTTTAATCATGTACATCAAAATTTATTTCTTTTGCCTGCAGTGTCATACAAATCTGGTTACAATTATTTTTCATACACTTTATTGATTCATATGAAAAAAGTTAAACAACACTTAAAAGAAATAGTTACTATAAAAAAATATTTCATAATAGCTTTCTGCTACATAATGCATTCGACATTTTTACGATCTTGTTGCAGTTGCCCCGAACGAAGGAGGGATGAGACGCAGATAAAAATTCAACAAAACAAGTGAACAACATTCTTTCTCTTTCTGTTTTATTTATTAGTATACACAAACTTCATTTAAAATATATTTTATATATGGTTTCTCGAATCGGGATTATACATGTATACACATATGAAGATGAATAGGAATGTCATACGTTGGGGGTATTCTATGTTTCAGAATAAAATAATTTATAATAATTTAGTGATTTTAAAAATAACTTTTGTATTTTCATAAAAATAGATAAAAAACAAGATTACATACAATTTTGAACTAAAGCTTATGTTACAAATAAAGAATAAAATTTTGATTGTATTGAAAAATGATATCAAAAGACAGATCCTTTCTTCCCCTGGGATACCTAACCATACCAGACCTTCCCCCTTCCTTCTAAAATGATAATCTTTATATATGCACAGCCCTTTAATCCCCATCTTCTCGCCTACAGATTTACCTCTATGTTTGTATCGCATCTAAACACATGTTGAAAATAAAGCCTCGCAGATGCATAGTCGTTTTTAAATTCTAATCCGAAAACTGGTCGTCTTTTCTTAAGGCTACAGTGGACTCTCAAAACTAATTTTTTTTTTTCAATGAATTTTTCTAAAAATTTCTGGAAATAATCATAATATATATATCTCTTATTTCACCTTTTTTAAAAAATATTCAATAATTTTTGAGATACAGATTTTTATTTTTTTAAATTAACAAAAAATGGCAATATTTCAAAATGCTCCATGCGAAATTCTTTATGCCCAATTTTTCTGAGTTTTTGTTTAAAATTCTCTCTATGACTGTGTTAACAAATGTTACTAAGCATTTTTAGCATATTACTTGTAAAACATTTAAAAAATGATTTTAACTTAATTCTTTTGTATTTTCCGTTAAAAAATCATTATAAATTTCATATAACTGA